>JAUALY010000004.1:30794642-32021428 GCA_030819805.1 Penstemon newberryi var. newberryi | reverse complement strand
GAGTGATCTTGTAACACTACTGTTGGAGTCTCAGTAGTAGTCTGTTGAACAGGCTCTGGTCTGTCAGCTGTTTGCAACTCCTCTGTTAGACAATCAGCAGACTGATTTTGAACAGCACTTGAACTCTGTAAGCTTTACTAACAGTAGAGTATCCTACAAAAACAACTTCATCAGCCTTTTCAGCAAAAGCAGTAAGGTGATTTTTCCCATTATTCAAAACATAACATTTACAACAAAAAATCCTAAGATAATGTAAATTAGGCTTTCTGTTGTTCCATAGCTCATAAGGTGTCTTGTTTTGACTTTTGTTGATCATACATCTGTTCTGGGTGTAACATGCTGTAATTGTGGCTTCTGCCCAGAATCTTTGGGGCAGTTTTGCTTCAGCTATCATTGCCCTTGTAGCTTCCTTTAGAGTTCTGTTTCAACTTTCGGCAACTCCATTTTGTTGAGGGGTTCTGGCAGCAGAGTACTCATGATTGATTCCTCTGGAGTTACAATACTCTTCAATAGTAGAGTTTGTAAATTCAGTCCCTCTATCTGATCTGATCTTCAATATTCTTTGACTCTTTTCATTCTGGATCAGTTCCATCAGATTGGTAAGATGTTCCTTGGTTTCACTTTTCTTCTTCATGAAAATCACCCGAGTAAATCTTGAAAAATCATCCACAATAGCTAGGCAGTATTTCTTTCCACCATTGCTGATAGGATCAATAGGGCCAAACAAATCCATATGTAATAACTCCAAAATTCTGGTTGAAGATTGGTGCTTCTTGCTCTTGAAAGTGGACTTCACTTGTTTAACCTTCTGACAGGCGTCACAGAGCTTATCTTTGCTCATGACTGTCTTTGGAATTCCTTCTACCAAATCATTCTTTATTAATCTGTTTATGGTCTTGAAATTCAAATGATTCATTCTTTTGTGCCACAGCCAACTGATTTCACTTAGTGTAGAAGCCACCAAACAAACATTAGAATTCCTGTCCACAGAATTCCAGTCGACTACATAGATATTTCCTTGTCTTCTTCCAGATAAGATAACCTTCTTTGTTCCAATTTGTTCAACGTAGCACATATCTGATGAGAAGATTACAGAAAATCTCTTGTCACAAAATTGACTTATGCTTAGCAGATTGTACTTCAGGCCATTAACATAAGAGACGTCAGATATCTCAATGTTTTCTTTGATTAGCTTTCCAACCACAACAACCTTGCCTTCTTTGCTGTCTCCAAAAGTGACTCTTAGACCATTCACAGCAGCAGCATCAGTCAGTTCATGTATGTCTCCACACATGTGCCTTGAACATCCACTGTCCAAGTACAATTTCTCCTCTACTTTACTCCTACTCCTAATCCTAACCTACAAAACAAAATAAAGTTGTTTTAGGTACCCTTTATTGAGAGGGTCCTGGTGGATTAGTGTCACCTTTGACAGCCCAAGATGTTGAAGTCTTAGGCTTTTGAGTTTTAGCAGGAGCATGAGAAACTTTTTCTTCATCATAATCAGCAGGCATATTATGTTGATAATCATTATGATGTGAGTAATGCTCACAAGCAGGGTAAGATGCATGATAAGCAGGGTAAGCATGCATTGGATGATGAGCAGGATATGCAGCATAGTAAGGTGGATAATGAGGTGCAGCATAATAAGATGAATAAGCAGGTTGCACATAGTAGGACTCATTTCCATACCAAGCATCATTATTATAATTTCTTTGCTTCTTAGGCTTGCTTTTTTACTTGCTCTTTAACAGACGACTTAGTTTTACTAGTCTGATGGGTTTTACTCTTATCAGCAGACTTCTTAGGACTACTCTGCTGTTTGGTTTTACCAGTCTATTTTTCATTTTCAGGCTTTTTACCCTTTTTAGGCTTAGGAGATTTCTTCTCCTTTTTCTCAATCTCAGGTGAAGTAGATTTAGCAGTCTGAACATATAAAATAACATTACTGTTATTAGCGATATAAACTTTTCAGTCTTGTTCAGTTCTAAATTCTCTTTTACTAAAGATATTCTCTGTTCATTAGATGTTTCTACTGATGCAACAGACGACTTATCATGACTAGATATTATCTTTTCAAGTTCCATGATTTTTCCTTTGTAAACTTCACATTCTGCTTTCAGAGATTTATATTCATGCAAAAGCTTTTTATACTTAGCTGAATCTTGCTGTTTTTCGACATTAAGTTTCAGTTTGGCATTTTGCTTTTTCAGCACAATCATCTCTTCCTTAAGCTTTGCAAACTCATTAACAACATTTGTGTTGTTTTTCATCATTTGCTCATATGAACTTAATAGCTTATCTTCATTTTCAGTGAGATTTACCTCAGTGTCAGAATCCTCTGATTCTTTGGCCATGAGACAGAGCAGTGCAGGTGTCTCTTCTTCAGTAGAGTCATCACTTGATGTCCCTGATTCTGAGTTAGACGAGTAGATGGCTGCAATCTTTTCAGCTCCAGCCAATAGCACTTCACTTTTCTGATGTCTCCTCTCTTTCCTCGCTTTCTTTTCCTCCTCAGTATACTTCTCAGCTTTAGGATATGGGCAGTCCTTGATGAAATGTCCCAATTTCCTGCAGTTATAGCACATCATTTTGGATTTATAATCATCCTTACTATCATGAGAATAAGAGGTAGGTTTAGAAGTAGAAGCATTGTTATATTTGTTCTTCATCTTTCTTTTATAGAACTTTTTTAACCCATTTAATAACAAGGCAACATCACCAGCAGTGTACTCCTTTTTGTTGAACACTATGGTCTCATCAGATGAGTCCATTTCTCTTATCTTCCCAACTGATCTTTTAGATCTTTCTGCAGCAACCAAGGCAACAGTGGGGCTAGAAGTTGAGGTCTCTTCTATACCCATTCTTGGCATTTTATATATACGTATAAAAGTATGGGTTGGCAAAGAGAATTTCTTCCCTTTTTTGTGATGACTAATATACCCCTGATAAATGATAAATAAAATAATTGAATAATCATATATTTTTACATGAAAAAGAAGTCTACTTTAATATAAACATTGTTGTATCAAAATAATAGTAAATACAAGAAAATAAAAATTGGACAATACATAAAATTGGTGGACTTAATAATGTATGTGAAGTTAAAAAAAAAGATAGAAACTTAGAAAGTTGCTTACGGAAACTAATACGAGGACTAACAAATTTTATTATCGTTTATATATATATATATATATATATATATATAAAATATACAATTTCTAATTTTTGCCATTATTAAATGTTTGAAGCAAAAGATTGATTTCTATCTAGCTAAATTCCTAACAGTCAAATATTCCGCAAACGGGTAAAAACTGAAATCAAGTAAACACGGGATAGTAAGAAAAACGGATAAAATTGATAAAAGAACAAGAACAAAAAGATGAGTTATTTGGCCAAAAAAAAAGTGAAATAGTTGAGAAAAAATGTTAAATCCACAAAAAATAAGTAAAATAGACTAAAATTGGGTTAAACATTAGAGAATGTGTGAACTGATTAACGAATGAGATAAAATCAACTAAAATTGGGTTAAGCCGAAGAGAGTGGAAAAAATGATTAATAAATGGGATAAACCACAATACTGGTGAAAGAACAAGTTAGAATAATAAAAAAGAAAAGGTAAACTCAGTGTAAAAGCGGGTGAAATCGATAATTATTTGGAAAGCACTTTCAAAATAATCACTTATTAAATAACCTAAAAAAATGCCACATTCGTGCCATATTAATAAAAAAAAGGTACTATTTAGTCAACAAAAACACTTATAATTGGCTTAAGAAAAATTGGGTTAAACATGAGAGAATGTGTGAACTGATTAACGAATGAGATAAAATCAACCAAAATTGGGTTAAACCGAAGAGAATGGAAAAAATGATTAATAAATGGGATAAACCACAAAAAATAGGTGAAACCGGTGAAAGAACAAGTTGAATAATAAAAAAGAAATGGTAAACTCAGTGTAAAAGCGGGTGAAATCAATAGTTCTTTGGAAAGCACTTACGAAATTATCAGTTATTAAATAACCTAAAAAAATGCCACCTTCGTGCCATATTAATAAAAAAAAGGTACTATTTAGTTAACAGAAACACTTATAATTGGCTTAAGAAAAATAAAATCAGAACATAGAAATGGTAAAAATCGGTGAAAACAGATGAAATTCGATTTAAAATATATGATACATAAAATGGCAAAATCAATGGAAAAATATGTTATATAGAAGACAAATGAGTTAAAGCAAAATAAAAATGGTGCAATTGATAGAACAACGCGTTAAACGGGTAAAATCGATAAAAAAAGAAGAATGATATCAACTAACACGGGATAATAAGAAAAAAAAGGGATCAAATCAATAAAGGAGCAAGAGCAAAAAAAATGAGTTAAATTGGCATGAAAATGTGAAATAGGTGAGAAAATAGGTTAAATTAGCAAAAAAAAAAAATCAAAATCGACTAAAATTGGGGTAAACCAGAGAGAATGGAGGAATTGATTAACAAATGTAATAAAATCAACTAAATTTTGTGTTAAACCGGGGGAAATGGGTGAATTGATTAACAAATGGGGTAAACCACAAATGGATAAAATCGGTGAAAGAACGGGTTAATATAAAAAAAATATGAAAAGGTAAACTCAGTGTAAAAGCGGGTGAAATCGATATTTCTTTGGAAAGTTCTTAAAAAACTATCACTAATTAAAGAACCTCATCAAAAAAAAAATTTAAGTCACCTTTGTGCTATATGAATAAAAAAGTACTATTATTTAGTTAACTGAAAACTTATAAATGGACTTGAACCAATAAAAACTCAAAACACTAAATTGGTTAAAACCGTTGAAAAATGGGTAAAATTCAATTAAAAAATATATGATAAACAATAGTAAAATTAATGAAAAATGGTTTAGATCGAAGAAAAAGAAGTTATAGCAACAAAAAATGGTGCAGTTTATAAAACAACATGGTAAACTGACAAAAATATGATAAATCGATAGAAGTGAATGATATCGGCTAAACACGTGATAAAAAAAGGGTCAAATCGATGAATGAACAAGATAAAAAATGAATTAAATAGACAACAAAAAAGGTGAAATATTTGAGAAAATAGGTTAATCTGCAAAAGAATAAGTAAAATCAACTAAAATTTCGTTAAATCGGAGAGAATACATTATCAAGTGAGATAAACCACAAAAATGGGTAAAATCGGTGAATAAATGATTTAGTATAACAAAAAAAATGATAAGTTCACTGTAAAAGCGGATGAAATCGATGAAAGAATATGTTAAAATAAAAAATAAAGAAAAACTCAGTGTAAAAGCGGTTTAAATCGATAAAATAGGTTCACTCGGCAAAATTGAGGAAAATTGGTAACAACATCTCAAATTGTTTAAAAAATGGAATAAGCATGTAATAGAAAATGGATGAAATCAGTAAAAGACATGTATAACAGGTAAAACTGGTGAAATCGATAAATAAAAAAGCGGTTAAACATGTGAAAATGGTTTAGATGGAAATATCAATGTCAAGAAAGAAAATAATTGATGTTGTCCATTGGTAAAATCAATGGGAAAATGGGTTAGATTGAAAGAAAAACGAGTTGAAGCAAAAAAAATTATGTCATTGATAAAACAACAAGGTTAATCGACAAAAAAGGGTAAAACCATCTTTAATACGAATTCTGATTTTCCAATGGTATATTGTAAATATTAAATGAAATTCAAACTAAATCTTGATCCAAACCCGTTACTTGTAATACTTAACATATCAACCAAAATATGAATCGTTGAAGTTGATAAATAACTCTGCTTGCCTATATAAGAAAACTTAAATGATAAATAAAATAATTGAATAATCATATATTTTTACATGAAAAAGAAGTCTACTTTAATATAAACACTGTTGTATTAAAATAATAATAAATACAAGAAAATAAAAATTGGACAATACATAAAATCGGTGGACTTAATAATGTAGGTGAAGTTAAAAAAAAGATAGAAACTTAGAAAGTTGCTTACGGAAACTAATACGAGTACTAACAAATTTTATTATCGTTTATATATATATATATATATATATATATATATATATATATATATATATATATATATATATATATATTTAATATATACAAATTCTAATTTTTGCCATTATTAAATGTTTGAAGAAAAAGATTGATTTCTAACTAGCTAAATTCCTAACGGTCAAATATTCCGCAAACGGGTAAAAACTGAAATCAAGTAAACACGGGATAATAAGAAAAACGAATCAAATTGATAAAAGAACAAGAACAAAAAGATGAGTTAATTTGGCCAAAAAAAAAGTGAAATAGGTTAGAAAAAAGGTTAAATCCACAAAAAAATAACAAATGGGATAAACTACACAAAAAAGGATGAAATCTATGAAAGAACTGGCTAAAATAAAAAAAAAATAAATGATTAACTCAGTGTAAAAGCATGTAAAATCTATATTTCTATTGAAAGTTCTTAAGAAATTATCATTTACTAAAGAATCTAAAAACAAAAGACCATATTTGAGCTATATGAATTGAAAAAAAAGTATTATTTACTTAACTGAAAAACTTATAATTGACTTAAGCCAAAGTAAGTCAAAACATAGAAGGGTTAAAATTGATGAAAACTGGTAAAATTCTATTAAAAATATGTATGATAAAAAATGGAAAAATCAATGGAAAAATGGGTTACATAGAAGAAAAACGAGTTAAAACAAAAAAAAATGGTGCAATTTATAAAATAACGGGGTAAACCGGCAAAAATGGATAACTGGTATTAAATAATGATGTTGGCTAAACATGAGATAACAAGAGGGGGGGGGGGGGGGGGGTCAAATCGATGAAAGAACAAAACTAAAAATGAGTTAAATTGGCAAAAACAAATGTGAAATAGGTGAGAAAATGGGTTTAATTAGCATAAGAATAGGTAAAATCGACTAAAATTTGGTTAAAGCAGAGAGAATGAGTAAACTGATTAACAAATGGGATAAACCATAAAAGTTGGTGTAATCGGTGAAAAAGGGGATTAAAATAACATAAAAATAAATGTTAAACGCAACGTAAAAGCGAATGAAATCGATGATAGAACATGTTAAAATAACAAAAAAATGATAAACTTAGTGTAAAAGCAGGTTTACTCGACAAAATTAAGGAAAATTGGTAAAATCGGGTTAGATTAGTTAAAAAATGGATTAGTCATATGTAATTGAAAATAGATGAACTCAGTAAAAGATAGGTATAACCAACAAGACTGGTTAAATAGTTAAAAAAATAAAATGGGTTAAACCTGTAAAAACTGATTTAGATGGAAAAAAATATTGTTTAGATGGAAATATCAATGTCAAGGAAGAAAAAATTTGATATTGTTCATTCGTTCAAATGGTTGTTTTAGAATAATAATTATGTAGACATGTAATTTTAGATTAGAAATACTTAGTAATTATAATTCATTTTTCATTTTAAAGTTTTGGATTTAAGCATTTATAATAACAACTTCAAATTCTTGGTAACAGTATAGAAATAATTAAATTGATGAAAAATAATATATGAATCAACTAACATAGAAAATTAGTTAATCACGTGGAACGTACTTGTACTTTTCTAGTATATAAAAAGTGTTATACCAGTCGAATTTTTTTTCCGGGGAAAATGCAATCACATGTAAATCATGTGACTTTTATTAAGGGTTTATTTTTCAGGTTTTTAAGTCTTATAATATTTAGACTTTATTTTCTTTGAAAAAGTAATGAAAAATGGTAAATGGTATTCACGAAGAAAAATCCCAAAATATTCTTTCAAAATACAATGCGATTTGCACATGCTGTTATTACAGGAAAAAATACCTGAAAATTGATCGGTGTAAGCCTTCTTTATGTAAGAGAGACTTAAGTGTAAACTTTTTGACAAGAGGAATATAAGTGTAAACCTTTTATACTTGAGGAACAATAAATGTAAGTTTAGACAAAATCAGACATGTTCTAGTTTTTGGTTCAAATTTTTAGTCTAGTTTAACTCTGATCATCGACTGACTAATGAATGCATAACTTTTGAACAAGGTGGTTTAAATCAGCTTATCCCGCCTTCCACTTTTAGACTCAGATTCTGGATAGGATTGTAGACGAACTCTCTATTGGTGTTTAATGATCTGTGTACTTAAATATTTCATAAAATTATTTTTAACATAAATCTCAGCATAAAGTAAATTTTGAGAATTTAACATAAAAACTAGTAAGAAATACTTACTTGTATTGAAACCAAAGAACACTTCAATCAATACGTGAAAAACTAGGAAATTAGACTGAGACTTGCCGAAACAAATTTCCTTAAGACAATATTTCCTGGGCTGCCATGGTGCATATAGTTTGATTCCCGGTAGTCTCCCAAGATACAACAGTCTGTTATTCTTTATTTGCATAAATAATGAACCCATGGCAAATCGAAGCAAATAAAAAATTCGACATAAATTTAAAGTAGAGAAGAGAGTAATTTTTTATTATTGTCTGAAAAATGATTCTTAATTGGCCAGATTAAGTCTCCTATTTATAGGCACAAAAATGTCTTTTTGCAAGAGACACATCGTTTGGATTGCACTGTTTCGGTCCAAAGGGTACCTCTTCAGATCGAACAGACACAATCCCTTACTCTCAACTAATTTTATTCACATATAAAATATAAATTCTACCAATCCCCCGCATGAATAAAATAGTTCGTTGTGTCCCGTCTCACATGACATATTATGTCGAAATATTATTTAGGAATAATACCGCATCGGGATAGGTGAAATATTTCATCTTGAACCTTCCCTAGTTAAAGTTTATCGGATTTACTTAGCCAATCGGTGAAATATTTCATCTTGAACCGTCGGCTGTTGGTGTAAACCAAGACAATAAACTTAACACAATACTAAACCGATTTGTTTCAAGTTCTCGGTTGTGTTCGTTTTGGCCCTGAACATTCTTGTTTATGCGAGTGCTTTAGAGAATTCAACATATAAAGAAATTCTCAAAGAGCCGACCCAGCTCACACTAACATAGGTGACCGCATCTACCAAGAGTATCGTACCATACTCCACTTGTTTTGACAAGATATAAACGTCATTAAAAGCCTTTGCTTAACCTTATAAACGTGATATGCTTGCACTTATTGCATCATAAGAATGGGATAGAGTTATACTCTTAAGTGCTTTATTTTAAGTTAGCCAAGATTGGTTGTCCTATTGAACCTGGTCCGTGGGATCTCCAGTCGCCAGGTTAGGTTTCCGTATGAGTTAACTTAGTCTAATTTAGGCTTTAAACCCATTCCCCTCGATGCACATACTACTATCTGGATAAACCTCTAGTATCGGGAATTAGGATTATCTCTTGACTTCATAAATACCGTTCCAATTGAAAGTAGATGTCTCTCGGTATTGTATCAACGACAACGAATATACCGTGACTTTACCATTACACATAGAGTTTGTTGAGCTCTGTGCATCACCGCTTGATTATCGCTTTTTACGTATGGCTGACACAATTTTCAGTCATATTAGAATATCTTCCATGAATTTTGTGAAGCCACTCAAATTGTTTACTACTCTAATTTCATAGTTGATTGAGCTATATTCGTTTGTTTGGAAGATTTTCAAGAAATAGCTGTGCCTCCTAAATAGAATACATATCTGCTTATAAACTTTGATTCCTCTAAATCAGAAGTTTCATTTGCATTACTATATCCATTCTGGGTCATTGGATATTTTTCCAAAATATAATGCACATACAAATGTATTCTTTAAAGATTCAAGCATTCTCATTAATGCATCTCAGTGAATCTTACTAGGATTGCTCGTGTTTCTACTTAATTTATTAATTGAGATGTCTGGCCTCTTGCGCTTTACGATATACGTGTGACATCAAACATTACGAGTATACTCTAATTGTGATAAGTTGTCACATTTATTATCGTGTAGACCACATTAAATAGAATTATGAATTACTCTAATTTCATAATTATTGGATCTATCCGACACCTTATCCACATAATGTGCTTGAGATAATTTAGTATCATCGCATGATCTCTTAATCCTAATTGATTAAACCGAAGCTTTCTCATATTATAAGTTAATATTTTATCGGTGGATTTAATATTCTCAATATTAGTTCCAAATATTAACATATCATTTACGTATAAACAAACTGTAAATACTCAGTTATCCAATTTGTTTACATGGATACACTTGTCATATTTATTAATATGAAAGTCAAAATTTGTTGATGACACTATCACAATTTTCGTGCCATTGTTTAGGAGCTTGTTAAAGAGTAACAAGAAAATATAAAAGTTTCGTAAATTATGTTTTCTTTTCC
The DNA here is from genome assembly GCA_030819805.1 of Penstemon newberryi var. newberryi. Lineage (NCBI taxonomy): Eukaryota > Viridiplantae > Streptophyta > Magnoliopsida > Lamiales > Plantaginaceae > Penstemon > Penstemon newberryi. The sequence goes on along the minus strand of JAUALY010000004.1, from coordinate 32,011,088 downwards.
TTTAACAACGGGACCCTTTGGTTACTCCTCATATATATTCTCATTTAATTCACCATTAAGGAAGACAATTTTAACGTCCATTTGATAAAACCTTGTATTGTATATAGTTATTAGAGCTATTAACATTCAAATGGATGTCATCCTAATCGCTAGTGAACATGAGTCAAAGAAGTAAAAATGTTTCTTTTAATAAGGCACATTGGCTACTCGTCTAGCCTAGCTTTTATCAATTGACTTATCAAAGTTCTTAAACTATTGAACTTAAAAACCCGTCTACGGTTCACTCCTTGAGGTCTTCAATTTTATGATTGTAACTCGTTGTCAATCGTCTCTTTCCAATACACGATATTAGAACTTGACTTGAGGCTCGTCCTCTAACATTTAAGTTAGAATATTTGGATCGAAGACCTTAGAGCTTTTAGCACATTTGTCTCTTCAGCTCATCAACAAACTCATATTGATTTAAGTGATTGACCTCTTTAGAGATCAAATCATTTGTATATTCTCTCAGAATATAGTAGTTTATAATTAAAAATAATTATAAGCTTCACATGGTTGACCCTCTAGATCAAAGTCAATGAAATATTTTCGCAAAATATTTTATGACATTTAAATAAATATTCTAGTCTAAAATGATTAGTGATTTAACCGAATTTCGTCTTAGGTTTAATCTCAGTAATTTTATTTAAGATCACTCTTTATTGTAATAAGGGTTTGGTTAAAGTACTCAGGATGATGCAATTCAAGAATAAGCACAGCAATATAATTAAGTAGATGACAATGATATGAAGAGGCGAAGAACAGTAGTATATTTCGTAGGTTAAAATCCGGATCCTAAATACAATGTAAGATTCGCTATTTATAATATTCCTCCTGTCCTAACTGAACTAGGAGTCCTATTTAGCCTAGGAAACCTGCATGGCCTAGGAGTATCGCAGGGCCCATTAGGTCCCCTGAAACGGACAGTAGGTCGATCAGAGTAGGTCGATCGGATATGTATTTGTCTGGTCGAGCCGATCCTGAGGTCTTCATAGGTCGGATCGATTCTGAACTGGCTCGAAAAGTACTATTCGATCATAGGTGTAAAATAGCCCTCATCAGTACTCCCTCACTTCTCGAGCGTAATCGTAGCTGTAGCTCGTAGAAGTAGATGTAGTATTTACCTTGGTCTTTTCGTCGTTCATGAAACACGCCTCATTAAAAACCTAGTTCGGAAAAACCCTCTTCGGGATAAAAAACCGAACGAGGAAAAAAGAGTGCATATTCATTAGAACTTTCCACGAACAAAGACGTACTTTAGTTATCATGTGTCAGAATTCGGCAGGGTCTTTTCACGATTTTGATTGGCGGGAATATGAAGAGACGCGAAGGGTTGAATCTGTCTTTTCACCGCCCATATATATAGTCAAAATTAGCGGGATATTTTACTTTTACCCCAGATATTTAATCCTTCCAGCAGTAAAAGCTTAAATCGACAATCTTGTCAACTTCTTACTTCCTCGAGCTTGTTATTTTAAGGACTAATGGCTTCGACCTCGCAGAATCCTCATTCTTCAACCCAAAACATAGATGAACAAGTACCTCCCAACATCCTTAATCCTGATATTCCCTCATCTGATGAGGAAGGAGCAAACAATTCACAAGTGGAGGAGATCAGAGATTACACTGAAAAAGAAGTTGATAGTTTGGTAGTGGAAATCATCCCGGAGGAAGAAATGGTTTCGAAAGCGTCCAAGAAATCAAAAACGTCTCAACCTCAAATTTCTGCCCCTGTAGAATTCTTTCCTTCTCGATGTAAAGAAGATGACCTTCCTTTTTTGAAAAAGGAATACGGTCGCTATTTCCCCTCGGATTGTGAGATCATTATCCCTTCTTCCGAGGAAAGAGTCAACACTCCTCCCGCCGACTGTCGAGCTTTTTACACGTCCCATTTCGAGCATGGGCTCCGTTTTCCCCTGTCTTCGGTTCTTCGTCAATTTCTAGAAACCTTCATTGTTTCATTAACCCAACTTGTCCCAAATGCTATAGCTTTTATTATGGCGTTCTCTGTCTTGATGGTCGCTCGAGGTCTGCAGATCCTATCCGAATAGCTCCTCCTCTTTCTGGTCTAACTTCTTCAGACATACCGGCTTCGAGCTCTCGTCCAGGTCGCGGTTATCCTCCCAAAACTTTTAGGGAAAAATATGGTATCCTGGGTAGTAAATATTGGCCTGAACGTAATCCTACTGGCCCTGAAGCCAAAAGAAGAACCCAATTTTTTGACAAAGGAGGAGAGTATTTCACTCATGTCGGAGATACTAGCCACCAAGCCTCTTTGGTGGATATGATCGAGAGTCATCTTCAAGGACGGCGAGCGGCAGGTTATTCTGAGAAGGACTCATTGATGTCCGATGACAAGGAGAATGTGATCGATAAGTCCATTCGCGTTCTTTTATCTTCGACCTTTGTTCGAGACGTGGAGAGGACTATTATGAAGAAACCTCTCGAACAGCTTGCAAGGGCCGCTCATGCCCATGAAGTGGTAATATTCTTTAACTCCTTTTATTCTGTCAATAATCCTTGATATTCTTCTTGGTCTTTATTTAGACAATTCTTTCTTGCTACAGACCGGTAATGCCATGGTATCCGCGCTGTATGATATGGCATTACACAGAGATCAGTGTAAGTATGTTGAAGAGAGCAACAATATTTTAACTGCCAGGGTTAAGGAGCTCGAAGATCATCTTGCTCAGATTGATGCTTCTCGAGCTTCCACTGAAACTCCATCTGTTCCTCTCGCCAACGAGAACTTGGAAACTGATAATCCACATATCATTGGCATGATGCGGATGCTAGTCGATATCAGGCTCAGGTCGACCAGTTGACTCGGGAACTGGATGAACAGCGAGTTTCTCATGCTACTGTAGTTAGCAAATTGGAGTCGGAGATCACCTCACTTCGATCTTAGCTTAAGGCAAAGGAAGACGATTCTACTGATTTGGAAAATATCATAGACGAGCATCGAGCTTCCGAGGTCGAGCCCATCGTTCGAGAATTTCTAGATTCTCCAGTACATACGGCTATAATCCATCAGAAAATTGGGGATTTACTCTTGAGCTCATTCTTTAAGGGGGTCGACCAATTAATTGAGTCAGGACAGATTCCCGATAAGCGTGAGGAATATCGTCGAATTATGGCTATTGAGAGAGATCGAAGACTTCAAGAATATCCTCCTGATTGCTTACCTTCAACCGTGTACAGTGATCATCCTCTGGCTCATTTAGTTGACGAGTATGGAACCCCATTTCCTGTTCCCACGCCCGACTTGGGGTTAATAGAGCAGGCAGTGGGAGATCGAGAAGATGAAGAAGAAGACAAGGACACCGAAGAGGATATTGAAGGAAATCAAGCTGATGAGGGAGAGAAAGAAGGTGAAGAAAGATTGTCCCCGTAGGAAGATATCTCCCCATCTTAGGTTGCTTTCAAGATGTTGGGGTTTTGTTTTAATCCTTGTAATTTAGTAAGTACAGCTGATGTAAAATTCCTCTATTGATATATATATATATGATTTTCAATGAAATATTCTTCGTCGATTTTATGATCGTAATATACCATCAATCCGTTCTTGTCATATATTTGAATTTTTACTGCGCGCGCCAAGGTTTGAGGACATAATTGTCATTTCCTTTACTATATATAAAGGTAAATCTTCTGGGGTTTTACCGCGCGTCCCCACTTGCAATATAAAATTTTCTTGTCGTTGATCGGAGCTCATAGTTCGATAATTCACAAATATTTCTGATTTTTTGATCATGAGTTCCAACCTGTTTTCTGGAGCTGCAAAACGATCTCTACGAGGTCCTCCCCGACGAGATACCCCGAAGAAAAGATCCCGAACGGAAAGTTCTCATCAATCATCCTCCCAAGGGGGAGCTTCTTCTCGGGAAGCCATGCCTCGATCTGACCCAGTGTCGTCCTCACCCGATGGACATCCGAAGATAGTGAAGTATATTCCTTCACCGTCAAAGAAAGCTAGGCATTCCTCGACGGGACCTTCAGGGGTTCCGCTCCGTATTCCCTTGGTTGATCCAAGAGTTCTTGAAGCTTACCAGGATGAGGGTTCTCGATCTACTTCTCTTTCTCTTGTAAACCCAACAATCGACCAGGAGTCTCGAGTTATCTCTCCTCCTCCAGTCGATCAATCAACAAACCAGGAGTCTCGAGCTATCTCTCCTCCTCCAATCGATAATACAACAAATGAGGAGTCTCGAGCTATCTCTCCTTCTCCCGTCGACCGATCAATGGAGGAACGTCCTCCTTCCGATCGAGATATAACAAATCAAACCATAGGTCAAGAAGGTTCCCAACAGGTCGTAATTACTGCTCCAAATTCTGAGATGGAGCCAACTCTACAACTGAGGGATTCCATGGAAGACATTCCTGAGTCTTTCTTTTCCCCTATGCATCCTCAGGTCGTTGTATCGATCCCCCAAGATACTCGTGCCGTCTCCCCTGTGCCTATTTCTCAAAACGTTCCGAAAACAGGATCTGGGCCGAGTCGTTCTGGTCTCGAAAATACTGCAGATGATCCATCTCTTTTAGATGATCGTCCCTTTAAGGAGCAGGTAGAAGAAATAACTGAATTTGGATATAGTCGATCTGGTGGAGTTTCTATTGAAGCTTGCATCCCCTCAAATCTTGATCCTGATGGTGTTTCTTGGAATCTTGGAATGGGCACGATTCTACCCAAGGAGCTCGATAAACTGAAAAGCCATTCCTCTCTGCGTCTTGTTCAGTCTATCTTTAAGCGTTTGGAGATGGTAAGTGTATTTTTGTTATTGCGATATTAGGAATTTTTATCTTTGAGGAATTCCTTATTCTCATTTCTTTCTCATAGGCCAAGCATGAAGCTCTCCAGCTCGGAATTCAAAATGATGAGTCTTACTTTCTCCAAGAAGATTCTCTAGAACGGATGAACAGAATCGCCGTAGCTCATCGAGCTCTGATGACTGAGGTGGAGAACCTTCGAGCTGCAGCCGAAAGACTTTCGAAGGAGAAAGAAGAGCTTGTTCAAACTAACAACAATTTGGTGTCTGAGAAGGAACAGCTCCTCTCTGATAAGGAACAGCTCGTTAAGGAAAATGCAGACCTTCTTGAATTGAAAGATCAAGAGTTTGACAGGGGTTTTTCTTTTGGATATAAGCAGCGAGCCCAAGAAATGATGAACTTCCTTGCTCATCAAACAAATCCCGATCATGCTCTCGAGAAGTAGACAACAGTCTTTCATTATTTTTTTTTTTTTTTTTTTTTTTTTTTTGAATGTAAATAAACATTTTGCCTGATAAATAGAAAAACATGCTTTTTGTTCGATTTCCGCGTTTTTTCGACCTGTCTGCTAATAAATAACTTATTGCAATATTATTGGAAGATGAGAAGTCAATTTGGTAGGTGTGCCATAACTGTTGGAACGATTCGTATGCTCTGTCCATTGATTGGTTAATTCCTCTTAGTATAAATAGCTTATTGGAGAAGTAGGAAAAAGAAGAAAAACTGAACCAATATGCCACCTCTGAATAGTTTAATTTGGTTTTCATGGCCTGTTGACTATGGTGGAGATATCAAACCAGATAGTTTTTTGAATAGGCGAGAGCTGGTTAGTTCATTAAAATGGTGTCTTGTCCATGCATGCTCGAAAACTTGCCCCCAAGGCATGGAGAACGAACCTGTCTCAATTGTACGACAGCAAAGTTCTTCCCTTCTCAGTATGCTTTAGCTTGATACTGTGATCGACCCCAGATGCAGCATGCCTCCTGGTGACCATGTGGCCCATTTAGAGGTCGTTAATTCACCAGCATCAGCAAATATACGCACTTCTGCATGTTCCTCGTCTCTATGCATTGGTAGTAGTCTGAGAAGAAGGTCGAATTGAAGGAGCAGATCATTCCGAGGAGTAACAAAGTAGGACTAGTGTTCGAAATAATTGTAATGATCCTTGAATGTAAATGTAGTTTTTTGTGATGATATGGCTGTACTTGTGAAATGTAATGATCCTTTCAAAAACCTGAATAAAATTAATTATTCTTTGTATGTTCAGTTCGATAACAAGGATTGATCATTTTTTCTGATACTGCGAACCATCCTTATAACGTTTTTAAATCTGGACCGTTGATGAGACCTCAATTTAACACTATTGGATCCTTTATCCTCTGCCTATAAAAAGATTCACTCCATTCCTCTCCATTTCTCAGAGGATGAAGTCATTCAAGATGAATATTTATTATTATAAGTATCATCGAGCCCCAGATTTGTCGGTTTATCTACCTAGGAGTTCGAGACTTGGTATGGGAAGAATTGGAAAGATGAGATCTCCGTCTTATGCGCTGATGGTCGGATAAATTTCATAACTGGGGATTAGCTGATCATCCATCACGTCGTACGATAGAGGTCGAGAGTAGAGGAAAGCAGGATTCTATGCTTATCGAAATCAACTTGTTTCTAACAGGTTGGTGATGTCATGTATGAGACCCTTCTGATCCCTACTCTAATCAGCGAAGAAAAAAAACATCAACTTCTTCAAGGTGGTCGAATCGTGATAGCATGCGGCTTTGCTTGCCCGATGACACCTGCCGACCCGTAGAGGAAGCCTGAACTTTAGGTTCTCGTCACTGTTCTCAAAGTAGAAAAAAGACGATCGTTCCGAGGAGGTTCAGGAGCGTTTTGAAACCAAATTCTTTCTTTTGTTATTTTGTAGGTGTAATTGTTTAGCGTAGCTGATCGATGAATATTCAATATGTAATACTGGCTCTGCTATGATAGTCGTTGTATTGTCTTCATCGATCTAATATAATACCTCTATTTCGACCGAGTCAAAAACGCATTTATTTCCATTCCTTTATTTACGGCTTGCAGTTATGACTTTGTAACGTAATTCCCGATGTGGTGTTATAGCCGTTGATTGGATGTGAGTCTCACCGTAGGATTTCAACTTATCCTGTCTATAAAAGGAGTCTTCCTTCTTTTAGTTACCATCATAAGTAAAAACCCTTAAATAATGTACTTCTTCTTTGTCCAAAATGGCGGTCGTCCGCCTAATTCGAGAGTCAAACAAATCACTCACCACGTCGACTTGGTATGGGCGGAATCGGAAAATGGAGATTTCTCAAAAACCATGAAATCTCCGACCCCTAATAAGGGGAATGGATTGGAATGCCTACACTCATCCGACCATCCTATGAAAATGGGTAAAGGTCGGTGTTGTGGGGTTCCGATCTATTAGTTACGCGGTCGGTGGAAAGCTGGTTAGTTCATTAAAACGAGAATGTATGTCCGAAAAATGCTGACTACCATCGACCGTTGTAACATTATGATCTCTCAAAGCTCTCTCTGATTCCAAAGCTTTGTGGCTGCGAGCTTGACTGGGTTCGATCGGTTCTAGCTGGTGGCAAGAATTCTGAGAGAAATACAGAGATAAATCGAGCTGAAGTCCTCTTGTTAGCTCCTTACTTTATCGTATAATGGAATTTATTGTTTTATGTAGCTAGGGTAGTTTATGTATCTTTCCGATGTATATTTCATCAGTGATAATAAAATTTTATATATTTAATATCAGCTTGTTTGTTTGCGTAAATCGGTAGTTATACTTAGGTTTTATACCAACTGTGGTTTTAAGCCTTGTGGATCGTTCGTGTAGGAGATCGATGAGTTTATGCCGACCCAATCGGTGTTACTCAAAGATTTATTGTACTTAGGCTTTTTACCAATTGTGGTTTTAACGTTTGTAGATCGTTCATGTAGGAGATCGATGAGTTTATACCGACCCAATCGGTGTTACTCAAAGATTATTATACTTAGGTTGTTTACCAATTGTGGTTTTAACCTTTGTAGATCATTCATGTAGGAGATCGATGAGTTTATACCGACCCAATCGGTGTTACTCAAAGATTATTATACTTAGGTTGTTTACCAATTGTGGTTTTAACCTTTGTAGATCATTCATGTAGGAGATCGATGAGTTTATACCGACCCAATCGGTGTTACTCAAAGATTATTATACTTAGGTTGTTTACCAATTGTGGTTTTAACCTTTGTAGATCATTTTAGCAGATCGGTGAGTGTTTTCCCGATTCAATCGGTTTTACTCAAAAATGTCTTTAGGTTGTATACCAATTATTGGTTTTAACCTTTGTAGATCATTCATGTAGGAGATCGATGAGTTTATACCGACCCAATCGGTGTTACTCAAAGATTATTATACTTAGGTTGTTTACCAATTGTGGTTTTAACCTTTGTAGATCATTTTAGCAGATCGGTGAGTGTTTTCCCGATTCAATCGGTTTTACTCAAAAATGTCTTTAGGTTGTATACCAATTATTGGTTTTAACCTTTGTAGATTGTTGTTTGACAAAAGTCTTTTGAACGTGCCTTATGTGGAAATAAGCAAAAAGCTTTTATTATAATTGTAGGTAATTTTTAAAGTATGAAAAGAAAATAATAAAATACTCTATAAAATGGAAAAACTAATTTCTTGTAGATCCTGACTACTTTCTAAATCTTCTTGTCTCGAACTTAACGACCATAATATCTTCTGAGATTTACTGCATTCCATGTTCGAGGAAGCGGAGTCCCATCCATATGTGCTATCTTGTACGATCCTTTTTTGCCGACCTCAATCACTGTATAGGGACCCTCCCAATTTTGCTGTAACTTTCCCACGTGTTTGGATACTTCAACTTTTTTAAGTACCAAATCACCCTCTTTGAATGATCGTATCCTTACTTTTTGATTGTAGGCTTTTTCCATGCTGGACTTAGCTGCTTCTAAACGTAAGCTGGCTTTTTCCCTCAAGGTCTCACTCAAATCGATGTCATCCTTTCGCAGTTGATCGTTTGATTTCTCCTCGTAGAGCTCAATTCTTGGGCTGGGAACTAGCGCTTCTACTGGGATAACTGCCTCCGACCCATAGACTAGGCTAAATGGTGTTTCACCCGTGGAGGCTTTTACTGTAGTTCTGTTGGCCCAAATAACGCCTGGTTGTTCGTCTAACCATTTCCCTTTGGCCTCGTCCAATCTTTTCTCGAGGGATTTGATAATTTCTCGATTTGCGACCTCCGTTTGTCCATTAGCTCTAGGATGTCCGACGGACGTGAAGTTTTGCTGTATCCCAAACTTCGAGCACCATTCTTGAACCTGTTTTCCAGCAAACTGGGTTCCATTGTCAGAGATCAGAATTCTCGGTATCCCAAAACGACAGACTATATTTTTCCAAAGGAAATTTATCACTTGGAACTGTGTTATCCGAGCAAGGGCTATGCATTCAATCCACTTGCTGAAGTATTCGACGGCGACCAGAACATAACTCTTTTTCGATCTGGCCATAGGGAACGGTCCTACTATATCGATTCCCCATTGATCAAAAGGCCAACAGATCGGAATTGGATGTATTGTCTCAGCCGGTTGATGTATTATGTTCGAATGTACCTGACAGTAATGACAGTGTTTTACATAATCTTGTGCGTCAGCATACATTGTTGGCCAATAGTAGCCTGTTCTCAAGCACTTGAGTGTAAGTGCCCGAGCGCCACTGTGATTCCCAGCTTCTCCCTCGTGTATGCTTTTAAGGATGCTTTCGGAATTGTGCTCGGGAATGCACTTTAACAGAATCCCAGAGACGGATCGTCTATAAAGTTGTCCCTCCAATATTGCATATCTTGGTGCTCGATATCTTATCCTTCTAGCTTCATTTTTACAGCTTGGGAGAGATCCATCGTTCAAATAGGCGATTAAAGGAGTCATCCAACTGTCTGCTGCCAAGTTGATATCCATTACTTCACTAGCTGGGACAATATCGAGGTCGATCGAAGGCGTTTTGGAGATTAGCCAGGTGATCACCCTTTTAGATTTACCATCCCTTGTTCCTGTAAATCTGGATAGTTGATCAGCCCAACGATTTTCTTCACGTGGAATATTTTGAATATCAAATTTATCAAATTTCCCAGTTAACTTTTTCACTTTATCCAAATATTTTATCATGTTGAATTCTTTCGCCTCGTATATCCCGCTAATTTGTCTCTGAATTAGCTCGGAATCTGTCAAGACACTCAAAAACTTTATATTGGTTACCACGAAGTCTAAAGTGATAGCATAATTCATATCCTCTCCGTTTGGTCCTTGAAAATTGATCCCTGCGCCTCCACCATCTCCGCTTGAAGCGCCATCGACGTGCATAAGCCATGGTAGGTCATTGACGATCATAACACTGTTATCGCTTGTCGATGTCGTATTGGAGCTTGTCTCTGACTGACCTGGAGTTTCAAGGAGGATATCTGCAAGTATCTGAGCCTTGATTGCAGTTCACGGTCGATATTCGATCTCGTATTGTCCCAATTCTACAGCCCATTTGATCAATCTTCCCGAGGCTTCTGGTTTGGATAACACTTGCCTCAGAGGCTGATTGGTAAGTACGACGATCTTGTATGTTTGAAAGTAAGGCCGCAGCCTTCGTGCCGATGTCACCAAAGCCAGAGCAAATTTTTCAATCGTTAAATAATTCTTTTCAGCTCCCTGCAATAACTTACTCAAATAATAGACAGGCTTGTGTTCCGAGCCCTCAATTTTTACCATAACCGAGCTTACAGTCGCCTCGGAAATAGCGATGTATATATATAGAGGTTTTCCCTCCGTAGGTTTGGCGAGCATAGGTGGCGAGGTTAGATAGTTTTTCAGTTGCTCGAATGCACGATCACAATCTTCAGTCCATTCAAAGGTCTTAGCTTTTCGCAAAGTTTGAAAAAATGGTAAACTTTTGTCTGCGGACCTTGATATGAACCTATTAAGAGCAACAATCTTCCCGACCAGACTTTGTACCTGAGTAATATTTCTAGGGGGCTTCATTTCAGTGATTGCCCGTATCTTCTCTGGATTTGCTTCGATGCCTCTCTCATGGACCAAGTATCCTAAGAATTTTCCCGACCTTACCCCAAATGTACATTTTAAGGGGTTGAGCTTCATTCCATATTTCCTCAAGATCTTGAAGCAACGATCGAGGTGCTTAATATGATCTTCTTCACTCATACTTTTTACCAGCATATCATCGACGTACATTTCCATTATTTCTCCGATCAACTCTTTAAACATCAGGTTAACCAACCGTTGATAGGTTGCCCCAGCATTTCTTAATCCGAACGGCATTACTATGAAGCAATATACGCCCTGTTCGGTAACGAATGCAGTCTTTTCTTGATCTTTTTCATCCATGAAAATCTGATAGAAGCCTTGGAATGCATCCATCATACTAAAGATTGCAAAACCTGCCGTCGAGTCAACCAACAGGTCGATCCTTGGGAGAGGATAAGGATCTCTCGGACATAACTTATTCAAGTCTGTAAAATCGTTGCACATCCTCCACTTGTTGTCCTTCTTGTCTCCCTTCGAGACAAGTACGACATTACACAACCACTCGGTAAAGTGTACTTCTTTAATTTGTTTAGATAGTAAAAGTCTTTCGACCTCTGCTTTGATTATTTTATCCTTCACTGGGCCATGATTTCTTTTCTTTTGTCTGACCGGTTTTGCGCTCGGATCTATCTTCAAAGAGTGAGTTATGATTCTCGGGTCGATTCCCACTATATCTTCCGAGCTCCAGGCGAAAACATCCACATTTTTTCTTAAGAAGTTGATCAACATGATTTCTCCCTGTGGAGATAGTTCAGTTCCGATCCTGGTGATCTTGGTCGGGTCATTCTCGATAAGCTTGACCTCTTTGTGCTCTGGTGCATGCAGAGTCAGATCTATGGGCTCTTTTCCCTTCTTGCTGATCGGATCCGTGCTAGGCAACTCAGGGTCCCGAGATCTTTCTGTCGAAGATCCCACTGTTTTTCTTTTCGACGGTGTTAGAGGATCGACGTTTCTTTTTAAGGATAGTGACGTGTTATAACAATCCCAGGCCATGCAGTGATCGTTGACTATTTCACCGACCCCAGAGATTGTTGGAAATTTGATCTTCTGGTGATAGGTGGACACTACCGCTCGAAATTGGTTTAGTGCTGGTCTCCCTAGAATGGCGTTGTAAGCGAATGGTGTTTCAACCACTAAAAACTTAATCATTTTGGTCACTCGATGAGGTTTATTTCCAAGAGTTACACTCAGGTTAATAGTTCCAGCTGGAACTATTTCCGACCCTCCAAATCCTACTAGGGGCGTAGCTACTCTTTGGAAGGTTAATTTTCCGAGGTTCATTTGATTCAGCACTTCAATGGCTATTATATTAGCTGAGCTTCCGTTGTCGATCAGAATTCTCTTGACGTTGAAATCGGATATTTTCAATGAGACCACCATAGGGAAATCGGGGTGGTCTTCGTTGTTGTCCCAATTCAGATTTCTGGGGACTTCGCTTTCGTCGAACTTGATTACTTGCTGGTTAGAGCTCTTACTCTCGAGTGCCCATATCTCTTTGGGGGCGATTATTCCTTTTTCTAAAGATCGTGCAGTCCGTCGTCTCGCATTCCGACTGTCTCCCCCTGCTGGTCCACCGGAGATTACATGTATAGTTCCATTGATCCGATCGTCATCGATATCGTTTCGTCGGGGCGGATGGTTACTGAGAGATCTACCATGAGGACTTCTATTTTCCCCTCCCCTTCTAGGACTTCTTGTCCTTTGTCTTCTTCGATCTGCTCTATCAACAAATTCATTTAATTTACCTTGTTGAATCAATTTTTCGATTTCTTATTTCAGATGACAACAATCTTCGGTTCTATGACCGTGAGCTCGATGGTACCTACAATATAAATCGTAGTTCTTTGCCCCAGGTTTAGCTTGTGTGATTCTTTTTGCTGGGGGAATTAGATTATTCCTTTCCAGTATCACCAGGATGTCTTCTCTTGGGGCATTTAGTTTTGTAAACTCCACATAACTAATTCGATCTCTTATATTCCTTTCTGGAGATCGAGGCCTGAGGTAGACATTGGGTCTTTTCTCAAGGTTACTCCCATTGTGTTCTAATCTTTGAAACACGTTCCCTCTTTGGGGAAATCGATCATATTCCGTTACCCTATGCATCGGGGGTTTTTCAGGTTTTCTTGATCCTGAAGTCGATGCTTTATTCTTATTTTTGTCCTTGAAAGAGTTCATCTCTTCTTGTGTCATATATTTGGAGGCCAACGTCATGATTTCCGCAAAGGTTCTAGGTTGCTTTCGACTCAAGGCGTTGCCAAATTGCCTATTCTTAGTCAGATCGAATAGAATTGATATGATGTAATCAATGTTCGGAGAGTCAATCTTCAAAAGTTCCACATTGAACCTTGCTAACCAAGTTCTTAAGGACTCCCCTTCTAGCTGGGTTATAGTTCCTAGATAGCTCATGGGGAGTTTTTGTTTTTTCTGGCTGGCAAATTGTTGTTCTAACTTGTTGCACAATTCTCTAAAGCTGAAGATCGAGTTAGGCGGTTGTTTTCCGAACCAATCCAATGCTAACCCCTCAAACGTTGTGATCATCAACTTGGCCGTATATTCTGCTGAATGAGCATACAGGCCATTATATTAGTGAAACTAAAGATGTAGTCGGTTGGGTCAGTGGTTCCGTCGTATCTGGGGAGCCGGGCGGGCAAAGATCCGGAAGCATGTGCTTCCCTGATTTCTAAACAGAAAGGGGAACATGCAGCTATACTATCCTGTATTTCACGGGAACGAGGCCAAGGTTGTTGCAAAGTCAGAAGCCTCTGCTCGACTCGCTCCTCGACCATCCTCTCTATATCTCTTTCAGAGATTCTCTTGGTCGCTTGTCGATTGATAACTGGGGGCTCCTCCTCCTCGTCGATCGGGATTACTGTATGTTCCTTTGATAAACGACGTTCAGGACGAGCATTGGCTCTTGCCTGATCGTCTTTTCGAACAGGGCGTCCTCTAACTATGTTTGGCGGGGAGATTTGAGATCTTTGGTCAGCATCTGGACTCTCTGCTTGAGTTGAGGACTGATCGTTATTTTCCCGGGGTTCCTTGCGATTGTTAACCGCCCTCGAAGGACGAACCGCGGCCCTAGTTGGTTCCGCAACTGCCTGAGTTGGATGAATTTGAGGAAAAAATGAACTCAGAAGCTGAGCGATTTGTAGTATTTTTTCCTGGTCAGCCGGTAGCGGGGTAGCAGGGATGGGTTGGACAGGCGGGTTAGGAGCCCGACTTGCGGTAGTAGTTTGTCGTGCTCCCTCGTTTTGATTGATGTTTTCGTTTGGTGCAACTCGTTCCTCTACAGGATCAAGATTTTGCTGGTTTGCCGGAGGTTGTGTATCGTTAGCGCTGATCCTTTGGGAATCTTCAGGCAAGCTATCCATAACACGAGAAGGTCGAGAATTCGTGCTTCTTCCTGCGTTACGTGCGCTTTTCCTTGGATTGGCCATATTTCGATCGAGTAATTAACCTTGCCCCACGGTGGGCGCCAACTGATTTAACCGAATTTCGTCTTAGGTTTAATCTCAGTAATTTTATTTAAGATCACTCTTTATTGTAATAAGGGTTTGGTTAAAGTACTCAGGATGATGCAATTCAAGAATAAGCACAGCAATATAATTAAGTAGATGACAATGATATGAAGAGGCGAAGAACAGTAGTATATTTCGTAGGTTAAAATCCGGATCCTAAATACAATGTAAGATTCGCTATTTATAATATTCCTCCTCTCCTAACTGAACTAGGAGTCCTATTTAGCCTAGGAAACCTGCATGGCCTAGGAGTATCGCAGGGCCCATTAGGTCCCCTGAAACGGACAGTAGGTCGATCAGAGTAGGTCGATCGGATATGTATTTGTCTGGTCGAGCCGATCCTGAGGTCTTCATAGGTCGGATCGATTCTGAACTGGCTCGAAAAGTACTATTCGATCATAGGTGTAAAATAGCCCTCATCAGTACTCCCTCAAGCGACCATCAAGACAGAGAACACCATAATAAAAGCTATAGCATTTGGGACAAGTTGGGTTAATGAAACAATGAAGGTTTCTAGAAATTGACGAAGAACCGAAGACAGGGGAAAACGGAGCCCATGCTCGAAATGGGACGTGTAAAAAGCTCGACAGTCGGCGGGAGGAGTGTTGACTCTTTCCTCGGAAGAAGGGATAATGATCTCACAATCCGAGGGGAAATAGCGACCGTATTCCTTTTTCAAAAAAGGAAGGTCATCTTCTTTCCATCGAGAAGGAAAGAATTCTACAGGGGCAGAAATTTGAGGTTGAGACGTTTTGGATTTCTTGGACGCTTTCGAAACCATTTCTTCCTCCGGGATGATTTCCACTACCAAACTATCAACTTCTTTTTCAGTGTAATCTCTGATCTCCTCCACTTGTGAATTGTTTGCTCCTTCCTCATCAGATGAGGGAATATCAGGATTAAGGATGTTAGGAGGTACTTGTTCATCTATGTTTTGGGTTGAAGAATGAGGATTCTGCGAGGTCGAAGCCATTAGTCCTTAAAATAACAAGCTCGAGGAAGTAAGAAGTTGACAAGATTGTCGATTTAAGCTTTTACTGCTGGAAGGATTAAATATCTGGGGTAAAAGTAAAATATCCCGCTAATTTTGACTATATATATGGGCGGTGAAAAGACAGATTCAACCCTTCGCGTCTCTTCGTATTCCCGCCAATCAAAATCGTGAAAAGACCCTGCCGAATTCTGACACACGATAACTAAAGTACGTGTCTGTTCGTGGAAAGTTCTAATGAATATGCACTCTTTTTTCCTCGTTCGGTTTTTTATCCCAAAGAGGGTTTTTCCGAACTAGGTTTTTAATGAGGCGTGTTTCATGAACGACGAAAAGACCAAGGTAAATACTACATCTACTTCTACGAGCTACAGCTACGATTACGCTCGAGAAGTGAGGGAGTACTGATGAGGGCTATTTTACACCTATGATCGAATAGTACTTTTCGAGCCAGTTCAGAATCGATCCGACCTATGAAGACCTCAGGATCGGCTCGACCAGACAAATACATATCCGATCGACCTACTCTGATCGACCTACTGTCCGTTTCAGGGGACCTAATGGGCCCTGCGATACTCCTAGGCCATGCAGGTTTCCTAGGCTAAATAGGACTCCTAGTTCAGTTAGGACAGTAGGAATATTATAAATAGCGAATCTTACATTGTATTTAGGATCCGGATTTTAACCTACGAAATATACTACTGTTCATCGCCTCTTCATATCATTGTCATCTACTTAATTATATTGCTGTGCTTATTCTTGAATTGCATCATCCTGAGTACTTTAACCAAACCCTTATTACAATAAAGAGTGATCTTAAATAAAATTACTGAGATTAAACCTAAGACGAAATTCGGTTAAATCAATTAGACTATTGAGTTTATTCTCGCAAAATAAAAAAGTTATAATTAACTCTAATTATAAACCATAGAAAAGTTTATGTAAGTAATATAATAAAATAATATTACTTTATCATACCTTAATATTAGTGAATAAAATAAAGATCAATTTATAAGAAATAATTCTCAAATTATTCTTATATTCTCAATTAATGTACATCACGTGACTCAGTTCACATGATTATATTTATTTCAGATTAAACACCAAAAATCTGAAGTGCTACTATTTATAGCATAAGCTAGTAGCAATTAATATTTGTAAATCATTTTCTTTTTTGGTGGTGAACCCGAAATCTGACCTAACTACTCCTAGATTTTAAGGTATTTGATTTTTCTTCTCTTCCATAACTCATATGGAATGATATTTGAATTCTTGTATGAAACTCGACTTAGTATGTGTGTAGACATCTAATGAGCTTTCCCCCACAAGCTAGTAGCATTTTTTTTATTCAGATTATCACCTCATGCAATGATTAAATAGTACACATATGATTTACTTCAACAAAAAATAATTAGTGTGTCACCAAAATATTTATATAAGAATTAATTCATTTAGTTAAATGAAAATTCCTTTCATTTAAATATATGCAAACGTTTAATATAATATTCAAGTCCCAAAATAGGACTGGATTATGATAGAAATATGGCAGATGCACATATATGCACCCAAACTGAAGTAGCGCACACCTCTTAAACTCCGTTTGTCATTTCTCCAATTAATTATTTCTCCTGTGACATTAATTAAATTCCAATTTCTCTCATAAATTTGGATTGTCCTCACGACATTTCCATTAACGGATTTATCCGCAAAGTCTTTTAATTATCTAATTAAATAGGAATAAATAATTAGCCACAGATTTTCACTTATTCTCAAGCAAAAGGCAGAATTTGATAGCATAACAGATGACGCATTTTCAGATGAATTAATTTCCATCCGCCCACACAATTCCACATTTTGGTTTAAAATTGATCACTCCATTTTGAGAAATCTTCAATAATCATCAACTATGAGTACTCATTTCCTCACGTGATGTATACTTTTAGTTTTAGAAAATGTGTTTTCACCTCTTCGCAAGAGTTCGAAACCTTTCGGCTTCAGAACTCCACTAATTTCATAAACTAAAATTTTCTTTTCCTGATGCATCGATTCGCATACTCATGCAGAATGGTTAAAAGGAACTTAGTCTTTAGTTAAAGACTTCTCTTCATAAATACACTATTCATAAGATTATTAGATCCAATTCCCGGAAATAGAAGTTTCAGAAATATCCATAATTTTAATATCCGTTGATTTGCTTACAGATCATCATGATCTTATTATTACTCATATTTACAAAATTGTTTAAACAGCATATGCACAAAAGACAAATTGTCACAATGGTCTATACAAATAGAAGCCCGAAATGAGTTAAAGTTAGGCAAACTTTGAATAGTCACGTCTCCTCAATTTCTTCTGATGAAGGGGTTCATTTCCAAACATCATTTCAAGGGATTGTCCCGAATTTTTACTGCGCCTTAGATATACATCCAGATTTTTCATCAGATATTATCTTCCCGTGAATTAAACATTACTAAACATTTTACTAACGTGAATTATTTTAAAATTTTCTTTTAAGTGATTCACAAATTTGATTCCAAGAGGCATTTTGATATTATACAGCACTTTGTATAATAGAATTAAACACTTCGATTGATAATGCTATTTAATCTCCTTTACACAGACTAGTTAAACAAAGAAAAGGTATCGTCTTAAGATTGTTGGTGTCTAACAATCCGTGTACTTAAATATTTCATAAAAATATTTTTAACATAAATCTCAGCATAAAATAAATGTTGATAATTTAACATAAAAACTAGTAAGAAATACTTACTTGTATGCCGAAACAAATTTCCTTAAGACAATATTTTCGGGGCTGCCACGGTGCATATAGTTTGATTACCGGTAGTGTTGGACTGATCCAATCTGGACCGGATCGGATCTGGGCGCCCATGTGGGCCGACCCAAACCGGATCCAATATCCAGTTGGTTAGTGGAGAGTTTGATAACTCCCCACTAACCCACTCCTATTTTCACTCCACTACTTCTCTCTCTCTCTAGTCAGTTAAATAAAAGATTACGTTCAATTTTATTTCATCTGCACAATACAATTCAAAAAATCAACATAGAGCAAAAAAAATACTTTTCAGAGAGAAAATGTTAGAGAGAAAAGAGAACACGTATTTTCTTTAAAGGAGTAGAGATTTATTGGTGATCATATCCAGAATACATTGAAATCCCGAGGTTCTTAGGCTGTGATCAGAGTTTCCTTTCCGTTCGTGATTGGAGATCGACCAAGGGTATTTGGAGATAACCAGAAATCAGATTGAAGGTTTTCGTGACTCAATTGCCGGTTCAATTTATCAAGTATGATCCTTTACTTTTCTTTGCTTTGAATTTCGTTTTTAAAGCATGTATGTTGTTTGAAAACCAACATTGGTATCAGAGCCATCGTTGTGATTGAGTTCGAAACCTTTTTTCTCTGATTATATTCATAATTCATGATGTTCATAGTTTATAATTCCTGTCAAATTATTTTTTCGTAGTGAATTTTCGGATTTGTGGAATTATGGTTATTGATGAGTAAATTGTTCTGGAAAAATTGTTTTGTTAAATTCGTATTATGCGTTTTCCCGATTTGATACTTTGAATTATGTGATCTATCATATATGCTTACGTTCGTATTGAAATAAGATTTCTGGATATGTGCCCAGATTATTTTTTTGGCTGAGTAATTTGTATGTTAATTGTTTTTTAAGCCTCTGCCTTTTACCCTAAATAATCTAGATATTAATTCTAAGTATACAATGCATAATACACTCGCCCACTCTCATCCTAAGCGGTTGTAATTCAAACTCCAATGTCGAGAGCTCAAAACCATAAAACCGTTTGCACCAATGGATTCAGAAGGCACGAAAATGGGGGGGTAGCCAGAAGGACATCGCCGAAAAACGATCAGAAGGCGGCGCGCCAACACTGTTCAGCGCCACGTGGCACACTTGTCAAATACGCGTGGCCGCCATGTCAGCGCCATGGAGGATTTTTTGTCCGCTTTTGCCACGTGTACATCCACGTGTTAATGACGTGTGCTACCACGTACCTGCTGCTAGACATGTGGCCTGCCCCGAGGCTGCCACGTGGCAGAAGCAGCCTATGTCATTGTTTTTTTAACCATGACACGCCCACTCTCACCGCTGGCGCGTGTAGGCACGTGAGGTCACTTCCCGACTCCAGTTTCGACCGAATTTTTTTCTGTAAACTCGAAATTTTATTTTTGATTTATCTGTGAATTAAAATATTTTTTTGAAAAAATTTTAAAATTTATTTTGATTTATCAAATTTTAAACCTTTAAAAATTCACAGAAAATAAAATTTTTTATCAGAAAATTTCAAATTTTTTCCAGAAAATTTAAATGAAATTATCCTTCATGGGTGGGTACTGAGATTGAATTTTGTGATACTTTAGAAAATAAAGCTCGTTTATTCGCACTTGAGCATTTGTTTTTTCGCGTATTTTATTTGAAATTGAGCAAACAAAACATTCTTGAGAGTACCCAAATGTATTTCAATCGCTGTAAATATTAAATTCCGCAAACTTTAATATTTACCCTCATCCTTCAGGTATGCCTTTGAACTATAGCAAATATAGGGTACTTCGGGGAGAAGCCCTTGAGCGACGTATCCATGAGCTACCTGGGGTCATAGAAAATTTGGTGTCGTACCGACTGGATCCCAAACACACTCTTAAAGAACATTGGAGAGTAATGAGAATGTTACACCGCCGCGTTCGCTATTATAATAATGACATTCATCCGTATGAGAAATGGTGTGATGTCTACAAGCAATCCCTTCCGGTTGAACTTCATAAAATATGGGAAGAGGCGAGAAACTACATTGGAAGAGATAATTCAATTGAAAACATTATTCACAACATGCATAATGGATGGAAATTATACCTCAAGAAAAATGCTGAAAAGATTTTATTTTTAAGTCTCAACTCTAACCTCCGCAACTTGAGGTCCGACATGAGGAAGAAATCAACTCATGGGTCCTTGAAGCAAGTACCTTGTGACAGGCTGTCTCAAGCCATTGCCAATGAAGCTTTTGTTCAGTCTTGGCAATCAATCGAACCAGAGGGTCGATTTTTCCGATTTGAATGATTTCTCTAATTTATTTCCATTTGCAGATATTCTATGTTGTTTATTTGTTTTTCCAACATGAGACTGGATTTGATAATTGTTTATGTTTGGATCTTAGTTGTTTTGATTCAAAATGCAGGCTCTGTTTGCTTACATATTTATGATCGTATATGTATTGTTTTTGCCTTAGCATGTTTAATCATCTTTTCCAGTGGGAGTTCTTAGGTTTTAGAATGACTATCACCGAGAACTTTAGTTTTTTATACTTTTGATATTAAGTCCATAGTTATGAGACACTTGTAAATGGATGAAGATTGGGAACATTGCGTGAACTTTCAAATCCATTACTTGTGTCAAGTCTTTATGGAGCTTAATTGACTTAGTATAAAATAAAATATGTGTATAAGGTCTTTAACATTTAGTCACTTCTTAATTAACAGACTATGGCATCAAAATCCATCATTGCTGACCTTAACAAAGGTGACAAACTGAACGGTGACAACTATGACATCTGGCGTCATATGATTTTGGTATGTGCTCGATGAGCAAGATGTTTTGGATGGCATCAACCAAATCATGGATGACCCAGGTGTGGAAAAAGAAAAATTCCACAGCTCGTGCAATCCTAGTTAGCTCTATGATTGATAATCTGATTTACGAGTGTGAGCAGCACCCTACCGCTCATGACATATGGGTTTTTCTCAGGGAGAAATATGGGGGTACAACTATCACTCGTCTGAGGCAGCTGACAATTAAGTTTGACACTTACAAAAAAACTGCCTAATCATAACATTAAGCAATACATAAGGGTGATGTCTAACATGATTAGGGAGCTTGTGTCAGCTGGCCATGTACTCTCTGATGAGCAGCAAGTTCAAGCCTTAATCCGGTCACTTCCTGACAAGTGGGAGCATCTGAAAATCAATCCGACTCATAATGATAGCATCAAAACCTTTGCTGATGCTGCTCGCCACGTTGAACTTGAGAATGAGTTGGAGTTGCAAAATCCATGTCGAGTGCTTACATTGCTGAGACTAGTTCCAAGAAAGCTTCGGGCTTCAAACGTAAGAGGAACTGGAAGAAAGGCAACTCTGGGAAGCAAACTGGTGAGAAGAACAACAATCCCAACCATGGTGGTAAACATAAGCGTTTTCCATAAAAGAAGAGAGACAAGAGCAAGATGAAGTGCTTCAACTGTGGAGCACTCAGGCACTTTGCTCGTGAGTGTACCAGTCCTAAGAAGGATAAGGTAGCACATTATAATTCGTCTTTATCTTTTGTTCATGTCTCTAGTACTGTTTTATTAACTGAATCATATCCTGTGTGGATTGTTGACTCAGGTGCCACATACCATGTGACTAGAGATCATGAATCGTTGGTAGAGTTTCGTCGAGTCCCTGTTGGAACAAGATGGATATATGTAGGAAATAACGCCAGAGTGGAGGTTAAAGGGATTGGTACTTGCAAACTTGATTGCATGGTGGACGAAACCCTGATCCTACAAGATGTCTTATTCGCTCCAGATCGATGGAATTTAGTTTCAGTTGTTGCTCTTCTAGGATTAGGATTTAATTTGAACTTCTGTCGTACTTCTGTTCATGTTTATTTAGACAATGTTTTTTATGGTTCTGGACATCTTAGAGATGGTTTTATGGTTTTTGACTGTAACAGACAAGATTTTAACTTTTATGCTAATTGTAGTTCTGTTTTGAATGCTTGTTCCTCCAGTAATTCTATAGTGAATGTTAATATTGGCATGCTAGATTAGGTCACATAGGACAAGATAGAATGAATCGTCTCGCGAGAGAAGGGCTATTGGGTCCAATATCTAAAATTGATTTACCTACTTGTCAAAATTGTCTTGCTGGAAAATCTATTCGTAAATCCTTTGGTAAAGCTATTAGAGCTGAATTTCCATTGCAATTAGTCCATTTAGACATCTGTGGTCCGATTTGTGTTATGGCTAGACATGGAGCCTCCTATTTCATTACTTTCATAGATGACTTCACTTGTTTTGGGTATGTCTATTTGATTTCGCATAAGTCCGAAGCACTGGAGTGCTTTAGACGTTACCTTAATGAGGTAGAAAGCCAATTAGACAGAACGATCAAATCCTTGAGGACTGATCGAGGCGGGGAATATCTATCAGGTCAATTTAAGGACCTATGTAAAGAAAAAGGGATAACTAGACAATTAACTAATCCTGACACACCTCAGCAAAACGGAGTTGCTAAGAGGAGGAATAGAACATTGCTAGAAATGACTAGGTCCATGATGGCGAAAGCTAACTTACCAACTTCCTTTTGGGGAGATGCTTTGTTAACTGCTGCCTATATATTAAACAAAGTGCCATCAAAATCAGTGGCTACCACCCCATATGAACTTTGGATAGGTAGAAAACCTGATCTCTGTAACCTTAGACCTTGGGGATCGGTGCCTTACGTGCTCGACTCGTCGAACAAATATGGCAAGATTGGCCACAGAGGAAAGAAATGTATTTTTATAAGATATGTTGAACAATCTAAGGGTTACGTGTTCATAGGAGAAAATGAAGAGGGGAGCACCACTGAAATCGACTCACGAGATGCAACTTTCTTGGAGAACGAATTTCCTAAAAGAGGTGAGATCAAAAGTCGAGAACCTCTATTCGAATTAGCTGATTCAGCCAATGGCGTTGAGCCAGATGAATCGGTGGTGGAAAATAACACGAGTGGACCACTTGATTTAAGTGGGAGTAATTTACCCCAGAACGATCCTACTGAATCACAACTTAGGAAAAGTTCGAGAGGGAATATTCCCAGACGTCATTACGATGTAGAAGGGCATGTTTTTAATATTTCCTCCATGTCTTCTTGAAGAATAATACTTGTTGTCATCAGATTAGTTAGTTGATGAACACAGTCTTCTGATAGGTTCCTTTTCAGCTTATGAATCCAATTTTAACAAGCCTAGTTCCACTCATAGAGTAGAAAATCTTGCATCACTCAATGGTTTGGTGAAAATGTCAGCGATCTGATTATCTGTATGAACATACTCAATATTAACATTCCCTTTTTCAACATGATCTCTTATGATGTGATGTTTGATCTCAATATGCTTAGTCCTGGAATGACTAGTAGTATTCTGAGCAAGTGAGATTGCACTTGTATTGTCACAGTAGATAGGGATTCCACTGATCTTGAGATTATAATCTTCGAGTTGATGTTTCAACCAAAGTATTTGTGCATAGCAGTAGATATGAATACTGAAGTCTGTTTCTTACTCATCCATGAGATCAGACGATTGCCTAAAAATTGACATGTACCTGTAGTACTCTTCCTATCAATTTTTCAGCCAGCAAGGTCAGAATCTGAATATCCAATAAGTTCAAATCCTGATTCCCTTGGATACCACAATCCCAATTCTTAAGTGCCTTTGAGATACCTTAATATCCTTTTAGCAGCTAACAGATGAGATTCCTTAGGATTTGATTGAAATCTCGCACAAACCCTATCAGAGTACATAATGTCTGGTCTACTAGCTGTTAGATATAACAGTGACCCTATTATGCCTCTATATTTGGTGATGTCCACTGATTTTCCATCTTCATCCTTGTCAAGGCAAAGTCCAGTAGACATTGGAATAGCAACAAATGAGCTAGTTTCCATACCAAATTTCTTGAACAGATCTTCTGTGTACTTTGCTTGATTTATAAATTTGCCGTCAGGCAACTGTTTCACTTGTAACCCAAGAAAGTAATTTAGTTATCCCATCATGCTCATTTCAAACTTATTATGCATCAGCTTAGAGAACTTTTCACACATCTGTTGGTTAGTTGAACCAAAAATAATATCGTCCACATATATTTGAACAAACAATATATGATTATCCCATTCAATAGTGAACAAATTCTTGTCTACTTTACCTTTGCGAAATCCTTTGATTAAAAGAAATCAGATAAGGTATCATACCATGCTCTTGGTGCTTGCTTAAGTCCATAGAGAGCTTTCTTTAGACGATACACTTTGTCTCCTTGTTGATAGGCTTCAAATCCTGGAGGTTGTTCAACATAAACTTCTTCTTGCAATTTTCCAATGAGAAAAGCAGACTTCACATCCATATGATAGACAGTGAAGTTCTTGTGAGCAGCATAGGCTAAGATTAATCTGATTGCTTCAAGCCTTGAAACTGGTGCGAATATCTCATCAAAATCAATGCCTTCTTCTTGGCAGTAACCTTTGGCAACTATTCTTGCTTTATTTCTGGTAACAATACCATCTTCATTCATTTTGTTCCTGAATACCCACTTAGTGCCAATGACTATTTGATGAGTAGGTCTAGGTACCAAGTACCAAACCTCATTCCTTTCAAATTGATTTAACTCTTCTTGTGAGAATCACTAAGAGCATCATCAATTAATTTGGGCTCAACTTGTAAAAGAAAACTTACAAACATTGATTCATTATCAGTTGACCTTCTTGTTCTCACTCTATCCAATGGATCACCAATCACTAGTTCAGGTAGGTGATCTCTGAGCCATCTGAGATCAGGTTGCAAATCTGGATGTTGTCCTCTTAATTGATCTTGCAACACTATTATTGGAGTCTCAGTAATAGTCTGTTGAACATGCTCTGGTATGTCAGCTATTTGCAACTCCTCTGTTAGACAGTTAGCAGACTGATTTTGAACAACACTAGAGTTATCAGCTTGGTTTAGATCAGGTAGTAAGATGGGTACATATTCTTCCTTTCTTTCCACATTCAATTTCTGAAAATTAGTAGATATATCTGGATTAGTACTATGATTCTTTTCAGAAGATTGATTTGGTTCATCAAATTAGTAAAGTCCTTTTGTTAAAAACTCTATAGGTTTTACTAACAGTAGAGTAACCTACAAAAACAGCTTCATCAGCCTTCTCTGCAAAAGCAGTGAGGTGATTTTTCCTATTATTCAAAACAAAACATTTACAATCAAATATCCTAAGATAATGAATATTAGGTTTCCTGTTGTTCCACAATTCTTAAGGTGTTTTATTTTGACTCTTGTTGATCATGCATCTGTTCTGGGTATAGCAGGCTGTATTTTAACTTCTTTGTCCTGGTAGCTTCTTTTAGAGTTCGGTTTCTCCTTTCAGCAACTCCATTTTGTTGAGGGGTTCTGGTAGAAGAGTACTCATGGTTGATTCCTCTGGAGTTACAATACTCTTCAACAGTAGAGTTTGTAAATTCAGTGCCTCTGTCTGATCCGATCTTCAATATTCTTAAATTCTTTTCATTCTGGATCAGTTCCATCAGATTGGTAAGATGTCCTTGGTTTCACTTTTCTTTTTCATGAATATCACCCAAGTAAATCTTGAATAATCATCTACAATAGCTAGGCAGTATTTCTTTCCACCATTGCTAATAGGATCATGATTTAACCTGATTTCGTCTTAGGTTTAATCTCAGTAAATTTATTTAAGATCACAATGTTATGTATTAAGGGTTTGGTTAAAGTACTCAGGATGGTGCAATTCAAGAACAAGCCAAGTAATATAATTGCGTAGATAACAATAATGTGAAAGGCGAACAGTAGTAGTATATTTCGTAGGTTAAATTCTGGATCCCCAATACAATGTAAAACTCAATATTTATAATAATTGTCTAGTCCTAACTTGACTAGGAGTCCTATTAGGCCTAGGAATCCTGCCTGACTTAGGATAACAGCATAGCCCAGTAAATTCTCTGGATCGGTCTTCTGGTCGATCAAATACATTTGGGCGGATCGAGTCGATCTTGTTGTATTCACAGGTCGGATCGATCCTGAACCTCCTCGGAAAGCTTCATTCCATTATACGTGTAAAATAGCCCTCATCAGTACTCCCTCACTTCTCGAGCGTAATCGTAGCTGTAGCTCGTAGAAGTAGAAATAGTAGTTACCCTGGTCTTTTCGTCGTTCATGAAATATGCCTCATTAAAAGCCTAGTTCGAAAAAACCCTATTCGGGATAAAAACCGAACGAGGAAAAAAGAGTGCATATCCATTTGAACCTTCTATGCATAGACATGTATTTTGGTTAACGTGTGTCAGACAATGGCTGGGTCTCTTCATGACTTTGATTGGCGGGAATACGAAGAGACGCGAAGGGTTGAATCCGTCTTTTCACCACCCATATATATAGTCAAAATTTGCGGGATATTTTACTTTTACCCCAGATATTTAATCCTTCCAGCAGTAAAAGCTTAAATCGACAATCTTGTCAACTTCTTACTTCCTCGAGCTTATTATTTTAAGGACTGATGGCTTCGACCTCGCAGAATCCTCATTCTTCAACCCAAAACATAGATGAACAAGTACCTCCTAACATCCTTAATCCTGAAATCCCTCCATCTGAGGAAGAGGCTGCAGATATTGCTCAAGTAGAGGAAGTCAGAAATTACGAAGAACAGGGGGTTGATGGCTTGGTAGTGGAGATTATTCCAGAGGAAGAGATGGTGTCGAAGGCATCCAAGAAAACCAAAACGTCTCAACCTCAAATTTCTGCCCCTGTAGAATTCTTTCCTTCTCGATGGAAAGAAGATGATCTACCTTCATTGAAAAAGGAATACGGTCGCTATTTCCCCTCGGATTTTGAGATCATTATTCCTTCTTCCGAGGAGAGAATCAACACTCCTCCCGCCAACTGTCGAGCTTTTTACACGTCCCATTTCGAGCATGGGCTCCGTTTTCCCCTGTCTTCGGTTCTTCGTCAATTTCTGGAGACCTTTATTGTCTCATTAACCCAACTTGTTCCAAATGCTATAGCTTTTATTATGGCATTCTCTGTCTTGATGGTTGCTCGAGGTCTGCAACCCTCATTCCGCAATTTTCTTCACTTTTTCCGACTTTCTGTATCAACCTCTTCCAACAGAGGTTATTATTATGTCAGTCAAAGACCTGGCTACGCAATTCTTGAAAACGCTATTTCGAGTAATAGCACGGAATGGAAATCAAGTTTCTTTTTTGTTAAGGCTCCGACCGTGCATATTCTTGAAAACGGAGAAACCCAGGAGTTTGCTCATGATTGGGGCTATAATGATTCTTGGGTATATGGTGGTCAAAAAGTGATCGGCAAGATGGCCCCGGACGACCAATTTTCATCCGCTATGATCGAGGAGATGAGATTAAATAAGTACCAATCAGCTTATTTGATCGGAGAGATCTTTCTTCGAAAAGCAGGACTGAGTTCTCTGGAGTTTTCCATTCCATCGGATAATCGATCTCTAGGTAAAATCATTTCCTAACTTCACTTTATTCATAAAAGGATTTATGAACTCGTCATTTACTAACATCTATCTTTTTCCCAATGCAGCCACCATGGTCGAGAACTGCCGTTTTTCTGTGGTCGGAAAATCTGTTCTTTCGAACTCGAAAAAGTCCTGGGTTAAAGCTCCCATAGAGCAAAAGGAATCTAGAAAGAGGAGAAGGAATCAATTCCAAGATCTGGAAGACATCGAGGAGGAGTCGTCCGAGAATGCAGATCCTATCCGAATAGCTCCTCCTCTCTCTGGTCTAACTTTTTCAGACATACCGACTTCAAGCTCCCGTTCAGGCCGCAGTTATCCTCCCAAAACTTTTAGGGAGAAATATGGCATTCTGGGTAGTAAAGATTGGCCCGAACGTAATCCTACCGGCCCTGAAGTCAAAAGAAGAACCCAATTTTTTGACAAAGGAGGAGAGTATTTCACTCATGTCGGAGATACTAGCCATCAAGCTTCTTTGGTAGACATGATTGAGAGTCATCTTCAAGGAAAACGGGCAGCCGGTTATTCCGAGAAGGATTCATTGGTCTCTGACGATAAGGAGAATGTGGTCGATAAATCCATTCGAGTTCTTCTATCCTCGACCTTTGTCCGAGACGTGGAGAGGACCATTAGGAAGAAACCCCTCGAACAGCTAGCGAGGGCAGCTCATGCTCATGAAGTGGTAATATTATTTGGCTCCCTCTATTCTTTTAACAGCCCTCAATATTCTTCTTGGTTTTTTATTTAGACAAATTTTCCTTACCACAGGCCGAGAATGCCTTGGTGTCTGCGCTATATGATATGGCATTGCATAGGGATCAATGCAAATATGTTGAGGAAAGCAACAATATTTTAATCGCCAGAGTTAAGGAGCTTGAAGATCAACTTGCTCAGGTCGATAATTCTCGAGCTTCCGCTGCCACTTCATCCGATCCTCTTGTTAATCCTAATTTGGAGACCGATAATCCTCACATTATTAGCATGATGACGGATTCTAGTCGTTACCAGGCGCAGGTCGACCAATTGACTCGTGAAATGGAAGAGCAACGACTTGCGCATGCCACCCTCGTTAGCAAGCTTAAGTCGGATATTGATGTTCTTCGATCCCAACTTGCGACCAAGGAAGATGATTCTTCTGACTTAGAGAGGGTCATAGATGAGCACCAATCTTCAGACGTCGAGCCTATAGTCCGAGAGTTTCTCGATTCTCCCGTGCATACTGCCATAATTCATCAAAAGATTGGAGGTTTGCTCTTAAGCTCGTTCTATAAGGGTGTCGATCAATTAATCGAGTCTGGGCAGATTCCTGATAAGCGTGAGGAATATCGCAAAGTTATGGCCATTGAAAAGGACCGAAGTCTTGAAGACTATCCTTCCGACTGCTTATCCTCTGTTGAGTACAGTAATCATCCATTGGCTCACCTAGTCGAGGAGTATGGAACCCCAATTCCTGTACCAACACCTGATTTGGAATTAATAAAGGATATCATGGAGAATCAAGCAGGCGAAGAGGAAGGCGACGATGCCGAGGAGGATATCGAAGGAGACCATGTCGACGAAGGGAATGAAGAAGGAGAGGAAGGATCATCCCCCAAGGAAACCAATTCACCCAGTTAGGATGTTTTTTATGATTTTCTTTTATTTTGTTGTAAAGCTAGGTCTTTTAAATCTCGTAGAACATGTAAAATTCCTTTTAAGATATATATATGATTTTAACTCTGATATACTTCGTCGTTTCGACGGTCATTGTATGCATTTGATGACCCGCTTTTGCCTTATAATTGAATTTTTACTGTACGCGCCAAGGTTCAATGGCATAATTGTCATTTCCTTAGCTATATATAAAGGTAACTATTTTGGAGTTTTACCGCGCGTCCCCACTTGTAATATAAAATTTTCTTACTGTTGATCGGAGCTCTTAGTTCGAGATTTCAAAGGAATTCCTGATTTTCAGACCATGAGTTCCAACCTTTTTTTTGGAGCTGCCAAACGATCCCAACGGGGTTTACCTCGTCGAGATACTCCGAGAAAGAAATCCCGAACCGACGATTCACATCCATCATCTTTCCAGGGAGGAGCATCCTCTCGGGAAACTATTCCTCGATCTGATCCGAAATTATCCTCGTCAAGCGGAAACTTAAAAGAAATGAAGAATATCCCTTCAACTAGGGAAATCACGAATTCATCGACGGGATTTTCTAATGCCCCGATCCGCAGTCCAATTGTCGATCCGAAAGTGCTGGAGGCTTACCAGAGTGAGGGTTCTCGATCTACTTCTCCTCCTCTTGTAGAGCAAACATTAAATGAGGAGTCACAAACTGTTTCTCCCCCTCCAGTCGTCCATACGACGAACGAGGAAACTCAAGCTATTTCTCCTGCTCTCGGGGAGAAAACAACAAATGAGGAGTCACGAACTGTTTCTCCTCCTCCAGTCGTCCATACAACGAACGAGGAAACTCAATTGCTGTTGCTCATCGATTGCTGATGACTGAGGTTGAGCGCCTCCGAGCTACCACTGAGAGGCTCACTAGAGAGAAGGAAGAACTTGCTCGAGTAAATAGCAGTTTGGAGGCTGATAAGAGCAGCTTACTAAGGAGAAAACAGATCTTCTTCAATTGAAAGATTTGGAGTTTGACAGGGGTTTTTCTCTTGGATATGAGCAGCGTGCCCAAGAAATGATGACTTATCTTGGTTATCCGACGATTCCTGCTCATGTTCACGAAACAGTAGACAAGACCTTACTCCCGAACAGTAGACAAGGGTCTTTCTTCATTTTTTTTTTTTTTTTTTTTTTGAAATGTAAATATATATTTTGCCTGATAAATGGAAGAACATGCTTTTTGTTCGATTTCTGCGTCTCTTCGACCTACCTGTCAATAAATAACTTCTTGCAATATTATTGGAAAACGAGAAGTCAATTTGGTAGGTGTGCCGTAACTGTAGGAACGGTTCGTATGCTCTGTCCGTTGATTGATTAATTTTTTTTGAAATGTAAATATATATTTTGCCTGATAAATGGAAGAACATGCTTTTTGTTCGATTTCTGCGTCTCTTCGACCTGCCTGTCAATAAATAACTTCTTGCAATATTATTGGAAAACGAGAAGTCAATTTGGTAGGTGTGCCGTAACTGTAGGAACGGTTCGTATGCTCTGTCCGTTGATTGATTAATTCCCCATAGTATAAATAACTTATTGGAGAAGTAGGAAAAGAAGGAAGACTGAAATAATATGCCACCTCTGAACAGTTTAATTTGGTTTTTATGGCCTGTTGACTATGGTGGAGATATCAAACCAGATAGTTTTTTGGATAGGCGAGAGCTGGTTAGTTCATTAAAATGGTGTTTTGTCCATGCATGCTCGAAAACTTGCCCCCAAGGCATGGAGAACGAACCTGTCTCAATTGTATGACAGCAAAGTTCTTCCCTTCTCAGTGTGCTTTAGCTTGATACTGTGATCGACCCTAGATGCAGCATGCCTCCTGGTTACCATGTGGCCCATTTAGAGGTCGGTAATTCACCAGCATCAGCAAATATACGCACTTCTGCATGTTCCTCGTTTTTATGCAGTGGTAGTAATCTGGGGAGAAGGTCGAATTTGAAGGAGCAGATCATTCCAAGGAGTAGCAAAGTAGGACTAGTGTTTGAAATAATTGTAATTAGATCCTTGAATATGAATGTAGTTTTTCGTGATGATATGGCTGTACTTGTAAAATGTAATGATCCTGTCAAAGATCTGAATAAAATCAATTATTCTTTGTATGTTCAGTTCGATAACAATGATTGATCATTTTTCTGATACTGCGAACCATCCTTATAACGTTTTAAATCTAGACCGTTGATAGGACCTCAATGTAACACCATTGGATCCTTTATCCTTTGCCTATAAAAAGATTCACTCCATTCCTCTCCATTTCTCAGAAGATGAAGTCATTCAAGATGAATATTTATTGTCATAAGTATCATCGAGCGCCAGATTTGTCAGTTTATCTACCTAGGAGTTCGAGACTTGGTATGGGAAGAATTGGAAAGGTGAGATCTCCGTCTTATGCGGTGATGGTCGGGTAAATCTCATAACTGGGGATTAGCTGATCATCCACCACGTCGTATGATAGAGGTCGAGAGTAGAGGAAAGCAGGATTCTATGCTTATCGAAATCAACTTGTTTCTAACAGGTTGGTGATGTCATGCATGAGACCTTTCTGATCCCTACTTTAATTGGCGAAGAAAAAGCATCAACTTCTTCAAGGTGGTCGAATCGTGGTAGCATGCGGCTTTGCTCGCTCGACGACACCTGCCGATCCGTAGAAGAAGCCTGAACTTTAGGTTCTCGTCACTGTTCTTCAAAGTAGAAAGAAAGACGATCGTTCCGAGGAAGCTCTGAAGCATTTTGAAACCAAATTCTTTCTTTTGTTATTTTGTAGGTGTAATTGTTTAGTGTACTTGATCGATGAATATTCGACATGTAATACTAGCTCTGACATGATAGTCTTTGTATTGTCTCCATCGATCATATATACGACTTCTCATTTGACTGGATCACAAACGCATTTATTTCCTTTCCTGTATTTAAGGCTTGTATTTATGAGTCTGTAACATAATTCCCGATGTGGCGTCATCGCCGTTGATTGGATGCGAGTTTCACCGTTGGATTTTAACTCACCCCGTCTATAAAAGGAACTTTTTATCATTCATTTAGCTACCAGTAGAAGTAAATAACCGCAAACAAATGTACTTTCTCCTTGTTCAAAATGGCGGTCGTCCGCCCAATTCGAGAATCCAAAAGAAAACTTATCATGTCGACTTGGTATGGGCGGAATCGGAAAGTAGAGATTTCTCAAAAGCCATGAAATCTCCGACCCCTAATAAGGGGGGTGGATCGAAACGCCTATCATTATCTGACCAACCTATGTAAATGGGTAAAGGTCGGTGTTGTGGGGTTCCGACCTATTAGTTACGCGGTTGGTGGAAAGCTGGTCAGTTCATTAAAACGAGAATGTATGACCAAAAAATTCTGACCACCATCGACCGTTGTAACATTATGATCTCTCAAAGCTCTCTCTGATTCCAAAGCTTTGTGACCGTAAGAACGACCGGTTCTAGCTGGTGGCAAGAATTCTGAGAGCAAGACGGAGATAGATCAGGCTGAAGACCCTTTGTTTGCTTCTTTTCTTCATTATGTAATAGAGTGTGCTGTTGATTTAGCTAGGGGAGTTTACATACCTTTCCGATGTATATTTTTATCATTGATAATGAAATTTTATACATTATATCAGCTATATGTTCGCGTAAATCGTTAGTTATGAGATTGAAGAGTTGATACCGACCCAATCGGTTTTACTCAAAATATTTTATACTTAGGTTTTATACCAACTGTGGTTTCAACCTTTGTAGATTTATAATGTAGGAGATCGATGAGTTTATACCGACCCAATCGGTGTTACTCAAAGATTTATTATACTTAGGTTTTATACCAACTGTGGTTTTAACCTTTGTAGATCGTTAATGTAGGAGATCGATGAGTTTATACCGACCCGAGCGGTGTTATTCAAAGATTTATTATACTTAGGTTTTATACCAACTGTGGTTTTAACCTTTGTAGATCGTCCATGTAGGAGATCGATGAGTTTATACCGACTCAAGCGGTGTTACTCAAAGATTTATTACACTTAGGTTTTATACCAACTGTGGTTTTAACCTTTGTAGATCGTTAATGTAGGAGATCGATGAGTTTATACCGACCCAAGCGGTGTTACTCAAAGATTTGAGGCTGTATACCAATTATTGGTTTTAACCTTGGTAGATCGTTTCTTGACAAAAGTCTTTTTGAACGTGATATATTGGGAAATAAGCAAAAGCTTTTATTATAATCGTAGGTAAATTTGATGCATGAAAAGGAAATAACAAAATATTCTAGAAAATGGAAAAAACTAATTTCTTGCAAATCCTATCTAACTTCTAAATCTTCTTGGCTTGAACTTAACGGCCATAATATCTTCTGAGATTTACTGCATTCCACGTTCGAGGAAGCAAAGTTCCATCCATATGAGCTATCTTGTACGATCCCTTTTTTCCGACTGCAATTACTACATAGGGACCCTCCCAATTTTGCTGTAACTTTCCCACGTGTTTGGATACTTCAACTTTTTTAAGTACCAAATCACCTTCTTTGAATGATCGTATCCTCACTTTTTGATTGTAGGCTTTTTCCATGCTGGATTTAGCCGCTTCTAAGCGTAGACTGGCTTTTTCCCTCAAGGTTTCACTCAAATCGATGTCATCCTTTCTCAGTTGATCGTTTGATTCCTCCTCGTAGAGCTCAATTCTTGAGCTGGGGACTAGCGCCTCTACTGGGATGACTGCCTCCGACCCATAGACTAGGCTAAACGGTGTTTCACCCGTTGAGGCTTTTACTGTTGTTCTGTTAGCCCAAATGACGCCTGGCAGTTCGTCTAACCATTTTCCTTTGGCGTCGTCCAACCTCTTCTCGAGGGATTTGATAATCTCTCGATTTGCCACCTCAGTTTGTCCATTAGCTCTAGGATGTCCGACGGACGTGAAGTTTTGCTGTATTCCAAACTTCGAGCACCACTCTTGAACTTGTTTTCCAGCAAACTGGGTTCCATTGTCATAAATCAGAATTCTCGGGATTCCAAAACGACAGACTATATTTTTCCAGAGAAAGTTTATCACTTGAAATTGTGTTATTCGTGCGAGGGCTATGCATTCAATCCACTTGCTGAAATATTCGACGGCGACCAAAACATAACTCTTTTTCGATCTGGCCATTGTAAATGGTCCCACTATATCGATTCCCCATTGATCAAAGGGCCAACAGATCGGAATTGGGTGTATTATCTCAGCTGGTTGATGTATTATATTTGAATGTACCTGACAGTAATGACAATGTTTTACATAGTCTTGTGCGTCGGCGTACATCGTCGGCCAATAGTAACCCGTTCTCAAGCATTTGAGCGTAAGTGCTCGAGCACCACTGTGATTCCCAGCTTCTCCCTCATGTATGCTTCTAAGGATGCTTTCGGAATTGTGCTCGGGAATGCATTTTAGCAGAATTCCCGAGACGGATCGTCTGTACAGTTTTCCTTCTAATATTGCGTATCTCAGCGCTCGATATTTTATCCTCCTAGCTTCATTTTTACAGCTAGGGAGCGATCCATCCCTCAAATAGGTGATTAACGGAGTCATCCAACTGTCTGCTGCTAAATCGATATCCATTACTTTGATAACTGGGACAGTATCAAGGTCGATCGAAGGAGTCTTGGAGATTAACCAGGTGATTACTCTTTTAGTCTTACCATCCCTTGTCCCTGTAAATCTAGATAGTTGATCAGCCCATCGATTTTCTTCTCGTGGGATATTTTGGATATCAAACTTATCGAATTTCCCAGTCAAATCTTTCACTTTCGCCAAATACTTTATCATGTTGTATTCTTTCGCTTCGTACATTCCACTAATTTGTCTCTGAATTAGCTCGGAATCCGTTAAGACATTTAGAATCTTTATATTGGCCTTTATAGCCATTTCCAATCCCGCAACTAGAGCTTCGTACTCAGCTTCGTTATTGGTTACCACGAAGTCTAAAGTAATGGCATAATTCATGTCCTCGCCGTTTGGCCCTTGAAAATTAATTCCAGCCCCTCCACCATCTCTGCTTGATGCACCATCGACATGCATAAGCCATGGTAGGTCGTTGACGATCATAATACTGTTATCGCTTGTCGACGTCACTTCGGAGTTTACCTCAGGTAGACTTGGAGTTTCAAGGAGGAAATCAGCAAGTATCTGAGCTTTGATTGCAGTTCGCGGTTGATATTCGATCTCGTACTGTCCCAATTCTACCGCACATTTGATTAATCTTCCCGAGGCTTCTGGTTTCGATAAAACTTGCCTCAGAGGTTGATTTGTAAGTACGATGATCTTATATGTTTGGAAGTATGGCCGCAACCTTCGCGCTGACGTCACCAAGGCCAGAGCGAATTTTTCAATTGTTAAATAATTATTTTCCACTCCTTGCAGTAACTTACTCAAATAATAGACAGGCTTGTGTTTCGAGCCCTCAATTTTTACCATAACCGAGCTCACAGCCGCCTCGGAAATGGCAATGTAAATGTATAGAGGCTGTCCTTCTGTAGGTTTGGCAAGCATAGGTGGCGAGGTCAAATAATTTTTGAGTTGTTCGAATGCATGATCACATTCCTTAGTCCAATTCAAAGGTCTTAGCTTTTCGCAAAGTTTGAAAAAATGGTAAACTTTTGTCTGCGGACCTTGATATGAATCTATTAAGAGCAACAATCTTCCCGACCAGACTTTGCACCTGAGTAATATTTCTAGGAGGCTTCATTTCAGTAATAGCACATATCTTCTCAGGATTCGCTTCGATGCCTCTCTCATGGACCAGGTAACCTAAGAATTTCCCTGACCTTACCCCAAAGGTGCATTTTAAGGGGTTGAGCTTCATTCCATATTTCCTTAAGATTTTGAAGCAACGATCAAGGTGTTTAATGTGATCTTCTTCACTCATGCTTTTTACCAGCATATCATCGACATATACCTCCATTATCTCTCCGATCAACTCTTTAAACATCAAGTTGACCAACCGTTGATAAGTAGCTCCTGCATTTCTTAATCCGAATAGCATTACTATGAAACAATATACGCCCTGTTCGGTAATGAATGCAGTCTTTTCTTGATCTCTCTCGTCCATAAAAATCTGATAGAAACCTTGGAATGCATCCATCATACTAAAAATTGCAAAACCTGCTGTCGAGTCGACCAACAGGTCGATCCTTGGGAGAGGATAAGGATCTCTCGGACACAATTTATTCAAGTCTGTAAAATCGTTGCACATCCTCCACTTGTTATCCTTCTTGTCACCCTTCGAGACAAGTACGACATTACACAACCACTCAGTAAAGTGTATTTCTCTAATCTGCTTAGATAATAAAAGTCTTTCGACCTCTGCTTTTATTATTTTATCCTTCACTGGGCCATGATTTCTTTTCTTTTGTCTGACCGGTTTTGCGCTCGGATCTATCTTCAAAGAGTGGGTTATGATTCTCGGGTCGATCCCCACTATATCTTCCGAGCTCCAGGCGAAAACATCCACATTTTTTCTTAAGAAGTTGATCAACATGATTTCTCCCTGTGGAGATAGTTCAGTTCCGATCCTGGTGATTTTGGTCGGGTCATTCTCGATAAGCTTGACCTCTTTATGCTCTGGCGCACGTAGAGTCAGATCTATGGGCTCTTTCCCTTTTTTGCTGATAGGATCCGTGCTACGCAACTCAGGCTCCCGAGATCTTTCCGTCGAAGTTCCCACTGTTTTTCTTTTTGACGGTGTCAGAGGATCGACGTGTCTTTTCAAAGATAGTGACGTGTTGTAACAATCCCAAGCCATGCAGTGGTCGTCGACTATTTCACCAACCCCCGAGATTGTAGGGAATTTGATTTTCTGGTGGTAGGTTGACACAACCGCTCGAAATTGGTTTAGTGCTGGTCTTCTCAAAATGGCATTATAAGCGAACGGTGCCTCCACCACTAAAAACTTAATCATTTTGATCACTCGATGAGGTTTATTTCCAAGAGTTACACTCAGGTTAATAGTTCCAGCTGGAACTATTTCTGATCCTCCAAACCCTACCAGGGGCGTAGCTACTCTTTGGAGAGTTAACTTTCCGAGGTTCATCTGATTCAACACTTCGATGGCTATTATGTTAGCCGAGCTTCCGTTGTCGATCAGAATTCTCTTCACATTGAAATCGGAAATCTTCAATGAGACCACAATAGGGAAATCGGGGTGGTCTTCGTTGTTGTCCCAATTCAAATTCCTAGGGACTTCGCTTTCATCGAACTTGATTACTTGCTGGTTGGAGCTCTTATTCTCGAGTGCCCATACCTCTTTGGGAGGGATTATTCCTTTTTCTAGAGATCGTGCAGTTTTTCGCCTTGCATTCCGACTGTCTCCCCCTGCTGGGCCACCAGAGATTACATGTATAGTACCATTGATCCGATCGTCATCGATATCGTTTCGTCGGGGTGTATGATTACTGGGAGATCTATTACGAGGACTTCTATTTTGTTCCCTCCTTCTGGGACTTCTTGTCCTTTGTCTTCTCCGATCTGCTCTATCTATGAATTCGCTCAATTTACCCTGTTGAATCAATTTTTCGATTTCTTGTTTTAGGTGATAACAGTCCTCGGTCCTATGACCGTGAGCTCGATGGTACCTACAATACAAATCGTAATTCTTTGCCCCTGGTTTAGCCTGTGTGATTCTTTTTGCTGGGGGAATTAAATTGCTTCTTTCCAGTATCACCAGGATGTCTTCTCTTGGGGTATTTAGTTTTGTAAATTCCACATAACTAATTCGATCTCTTATATTCCTTTCTGGAGATCGAGGCCTGAGGTAGACATTGGGTCTTTTCTCAAGGTTACTCCCATTATGTTCTAATCTTTGAAACACGTTCCCTCTTCGGGGAAGTCGATCATAATCCGTTACCCTTTGCATTGGGGGTTTTTCAAGTTTTCTCGATCCTGAACTCGATGCTTTATTCTTATTTTTGTCTTTGAAAGAATTCATCTTTTCTTGGGTCATATATTTGGATGCTAACGTCATGATTTCTGCAAAGGTCCTTGGCTGCTTTCGACTCAAGGCATTGCCAAATTGCCTATTTTTTGTCAGATCGAATAGAATTGATATGATGTAATCAATGTTTGGAGAGTCAATCTTCAAAAGTTCCACATTGAACCTCGCTAACCAAGTTCTTAAGGATTCCCCTTCTAGCTGGGTTATAGTTCCTAGATAGCTCATGGGGAGTTTTTGTTTTTTCTGGCTGGCAAATTGTTGTTCTAGCTTGTTGCATAACTCTCTAAAACTGAAGATCGAGTTAGGCGGTTGTTTTCCGAACCAATCCAATGCTAACCCCTCAAACGTTGTGATCATCAGTTTGGCCGTATACTCTGCTGAATGAGCATACAGGCTCATTATATTTGTGAAACTAAAGATGTAGTCGGTTGGATCACTGGTTCCGTCATATCTGGGGAGCCGGGCAGGTAAAGATCCGGAAGCATGTGCTTCCCTGATTTCTAAACAGAAAGTGGAACAGGCAGCTATACTATCCTGTATTTCACGGGAACGAGGCCAAGGTTGTTGCAAAGTCAGAAGCCTTTGTTCGACTCGCTCCTCGACCATCCTCTCTATATCTCTTTCAGAGATTCTTTTAGTTGCTTGCCGATTGATAACTGGAGGCTCCTCCTCGTCATCGATCGGGATAACTGTATGTTCCTTGGACAAGCGACGTTCAGGACGAGCATTGGCTCTTGCCTGATTACCTTTTCGAGCTGGGTGCCTTCCAACTATGTTTGGTGGGGAGACTTGAGATCGCTGGTCAGCATCTGGGCTCTCTGCTTGAGTTGATAACTGATCGTTATTTTCCCGAGGTACCTTGTCGTTATTAACCGCCCTCGAGGGACGAACCGCAGCCCTAGTTGGTTCCGCAACTGCCTGAGTTGGAAGAATTTGAGGAAAAAATGAACTCAAAAGCTGAGCGATTTGTAGTATCTTTTCCTGGTCAGCCGGTAGCGGGGGAGCAGGGACGGATTGGACGGGTGGGTTAGGAGCCCGACTTGTGGTAGGAGTTTGTCGTGCTCCCTCGTTTTGATTGATGTTTGCGTTTGGTGCAACGCGTTCCTCTAGAGGATCTAGATTTTGCTGATTTGCCGGAGGCTGTGTATCGTTAGCGCTGATCCTTTGGGAATCTTCAGGCAAGCTATCCATAGCATGAGAAGGTCGAGAATTCGTGCTTCTTCCTGCGTTACGTGCGCTTTTCCTTGGATTGGCCATATTTCGATCGAGTAATTAACCTTGCCCCACGGTGTGCGCCAACTGATTTAACCTGATTTCGTCTTAGGTTTAATCTCAGTAAATTTATTTAAGATCACAATGTTATGTATTAAGGGTTTGGTTAAAGTACTCAGGATGGTGCAATTCAAGAACAAGCCAAGTAATATAATTGCGTAGATAACAATAATGTGAAAGGCGATCAGTAGTAGTATATTTTGTAGGTTAAATTCTGGATCCCCAATACAATGTAAAACTCAATATTTATAATAATTGTCTAGTCCTAACTTGACTAGGAGTCCTATTAGGCCTAGGAATCCTGCCTGACTTAGGATAACAGCATAGCCCAGTAAATTCTCTGGATCGGTCTTCTGGTCGATCAAATACATTTGGGCGGATCGAGTCGATCTTGTTGTATTCACAGGTCGGATCGATCCTGAACCTCCTCGGAAGGCTTCATTCCATTATACGTGTAAAATAGCCCTCATCAGATCAATAGGGCCAAACAAATCCATGTGAAGTAGCTCCAAAATTCCGGTTGAAGATTGGTGCTTTTTGGTTTTGAAAGACGATTTCACTTGTTTACCCTTCTGACATGTGTCACATAGCTTGTCTTTGCTCATGACTGTCTTTGGAATTCCTTCTACCAGTTCATTCTTGATTAATCTGTTGATGGTCTTGAAATTCAAATGATTCATCCTTTTGTGCCATAGCCAACTGATTTCACTTGGTGTAGAGGCCACAAATCAAACATTAGAATTCTTGTCCACAGAATTTCAGTCAACTATATGGATGTTTCCTTGTCTTTTTTCAAATAATATCACCTTCTTGGTTCCAACTTGCTCCACATAGCACTTATCTGATGAGAAGATAACAAAAAATCCTTTGTCACAAAATTGACTTATGCTCAACAAATTGTACTTCAGGCATTTAACATAAGAGACGTCAGATATCTCAATGTTTCCTTTGTTTAGCTTTCCACACGCAACAATCTTGCCTTCTTTGCTGTCTCCAAAAGTAACATTTGTACCATCTACGGCAGCAGCATCAGTCAGTTCATGTATGTCACCACACATGTTCCTCGAACATCCACTGTCCAAGTACTTCTTCTCTACTTTACTCTTACTCCTAATCCTAACCTACAAAACAAAACAAAAAAATTT
This sequence comes from Penstemon newberryi var. newberryi, assembly GCA_030819805.1. Classification (NCBI taxonomy): domain Eukaryota; kingdom Viridiplantae; phylum Streptophyta; class Magnoliopsida; order Lamiales; family Plantaginaceae; genus Penstemon; species Penstemon newberryi. The sequence continues at coordinate 31,970,312 of JAUALY010000004.1, read as the reverse complement.
AGGTACCCTTTATTGAGAGTGTCCTGGCGGATTAGTATCACCTTTGACAACCCAAGATTTGGAAACCTTAGGCTTCTTAGGTTCAGTAGAGTTTGGTGGTGATTTCTTCGCTCTTGAATCATCATAATTTTCAGTATGTATATGTTCATGATAATTATTATTATGATAGTAATGCTCATAAGCAGGGTACGGTGCATAATAAGCAGGATATGCATGCATCGGATGATGAGCAGGATAAGCAGCATATTAAGGTGGATAATGTGGGGGCAACATAATATGATGAATAAACAGGTTGCACATAATAAGACTCATTTCCATACCTAGCATTATTATTATAATTTCTTTGCTTCTTTAGTTTATTCTTTACTTGATCTTTAACAGACGACTTAGTTTTACTAGTCTGATTAGTTTTACTCTTACCAGCATACTTCTTAGGACTACTCTGCTGTTTGGTTTTACCAGTCTGTTTCTCTATTTCAGGTTTTTTACCTTTTTAGCCTTTTTCTCTATTTCAAGTGAAGCAGATTTTGCAGTCTGAACATATAAGATAACATTGCTATTATCAGCAGATATAAATTTCTCAGTTCGGTTCAGTTCTAAATTCTCTTTTACTAGAGGTGTTCTCTGTTCAATAGATGTGTTTTACTGATGCAACAGACGAATTATCATGAGTGGATATGATCTTTTCTAATTCCAAGATTTTTCCTTTGTAAACTTCACATTCTGCTTTCAGAGATTCATACTCATGCGAAAGCTTTTTATACCCAGCTGATTCTTGTGGTTTTTCACCATTAAGTTTCAGTAGAGTATTTTGCTTTTTCAGCACAATCATCTCTTCCTGAAGCTTTGCAAATTCATTAACAACATTTGTGTTGTTTTCATCATTTGTTTAAATGAACTAAATAGCTCATTTTCATTTTCCGTGAGAGTTACCTCATTGTCGGAAACCTCTGATTCTTTGGCCATGAGACAGAGCAGTGCGGGTGTCTCTTCTTTAGCAGAGTCATCATCTGATGTCCCCGATTCTGAATTAGACTATTAGATGGTTGCTATCTTTTCAGCTTCAGCCAACAATACTTTGCTCTTCTGATGTCTCCTCTCTTTTCTTGCTTTCTTTTCCTCCTCAGTATACTTCTCAGCTTTAGGATATTGGCAGTCCTTAATGAAGTGTCCCAATATCCTGCAATTGTAACACATTAGATTGGATTTAAGTCATCCTTACTATTATATGAAGTAGAGGTAGGGTTAGAAGTAGATGCATTGTTATATTTGTTCTTCATTTTTATTTTATAGAACTTTTTGAACCCATTAAGTAACAACAGAACATCGCCAGCAGTGTACTCCTTTTTGTTGAGCAGCGTGGTCTCATCAGATGAGTCCGCTTCTCTTGTTTTTCCAGCTGATCTCCTTGATCTTTCTGCAGCAAGTAGGGCAGCAGTGGGGCTTGAAGTTGAGGTCTCTTCTATTCCCATTCTTGGCTGTTTATACTCGTACGCCTTGAGAATAGAAAACAGCTCTGTCAGAGAGATCTTCCCAGATCCCTTGATTCTTCCATTGCTGTGATCTTCATGTTGAACTTGGGTGGTAGCGCCTTTAAGACTTTAACAGTGATCTCTTTATCAGTAAAGGTCTTTCCCAACTTTAACACTTTGTTCAACGCCTTTGTAAACCTTAAATCCATCTGGTCAATGGTTTCTTCGGGCTTCATTTTTAAGTTTTCCAACTTCTCCAGGGCTATGCTTAGATTGTGTTCTTTGATGGCATCATTCCCTTCACTCATATCACGAACCTTATCCCACATCTCTTTTGATGTCTTGCAGTGTTTGACCTTGTCAAATCTGTCATTGTCGAGGGCTTTAGTCATGATGAAGATTCCAAACTTATCAAGATTACTCAGCTTTATTTCCTCAGTTGTCATCTCTTCAGGTTCTTTGTCAACAACCATCTCTTGGTCATTAACCTTGACTGTTTTAGTGGCTCTGATAGGACCTTTGGTTATGCACCTGTACATATTATCATTATAAGCAGCAAGGAAAATTTCCATGCGTATTTTCCACTCCTCAAAACTCATTCCGCCAATGTGGGGTACGTGGCTGATACAATCATTTTTCAAAAAGTTTTTCTTTTCAAAAAGATGCTCTTTTGAAAACTTTTGAAAACCTTTGAAAAACACACCAGGATCAAGCTTGTTGATCAGGAAAATGATTCAAATGAACCACCTGCTCTGATATCACTTGTTGGTCCCAAGTGGTCAAATGAGGTCTATAGGAGGGGGGGTGTGAATAGACCTCTGAAAACTTTAAAAAAATTCTCCAACTTTTCTTATCAGCAGAGTAAGCTGATCAAGAACTCGTAAGACTACTTCGTTGATTGTTCACTTAGCTTAATCAGTTTAGTTGACCACTCGTCTGATGTAACTTATCTGATTCAAATATTATCAGAGTTTGAAATATTTGTTTGCAGCGGATTTATCAAGTGTTTTTCAACAAATTGTTTTCTTACTTAAAAGATTTTATCCCTAGTTTCTCAGCTCTTTTTAAAATCTTTTGATGAGTTCGTATGGTTGAAGTTCTTTGAAAATATGCAAGTAAAATGCAATAAACAAACACAAAGAATTTTTATAGTGGTTATATGTATTGAAATCCTTTAATCCACTCTTCCAAGTCACTTAGATCTTGGGTTATACTATAAACACACAATTTACAATATACAATGATTGCGCAATTCAACAAATGAAAAGCCACAAGTTCACAGCAGAGAATCATAAAGAAAACCTACTATATGAAGCTAGATCACTCACATAGATGGATCTACGCTCCTCACAACTATCTCTTTTACAGAAATCACAAATATTTTATATGTACATTTGTTTTCTCAACTCGGCTGTTGTCAACAAATGACTAAGCTGATGGTGATCTGTATTTGAGTTTGAGACTTAGAAGACTTTTCTTACATTGATTATCTCCCAGTTGTCTTCTTTGTTCTGTATCTCTAACTCTTGAATTCAGATCTATTTATACTTGAGGTTTGAAAATCTGCCCGTTGAGAGATCGACAGGTGTTCAAATTTTCCTCGAGTACTGGTCCAAGTTTTCAGAACGGCTTCTACAACTGTTCACTGTACAGTTCTGCTGTACTTTCTGTCGCGTCGCATTAAATGCACCTTGCTGATCCGAGGTTTCTCTTCAATCATTGGACTTTAATACCCTTCTCTTACAGCATTTATTACACCGAGTGCGTTTATTACCGTTGGAATGACTTTCTGATCTCTTCAACTCTACTGATCGAATCTACTCATCTGATGAACACTCTGCTGATTCAAACCGAACTCATCTGATTTGACGCTGCTGAAATTCACCTGTCTAATTCCGAACTCAGCATCAGATCAGTAGCCTTCGGGACCAAAATTCAACCCTTCTGATTTTACTCGTCTTCTCCGATTGAATTTCCGAGAGGTTGCTAAGCTTCCATTACTTAGCTGATGACTTTTTGTGTTGGTCCCAAGTGGTCAGATGAGGTCTAGAGGGGGGGGGGGAGGTGGGGTGAATAGACCTCTAAAAATCTCTAACTTTTCATGTCAGCAGACTAAGCTGATCAAGAATTGTAAGTAGACTAAGCTGATCTCGCACAAAACTTTGAACAACAGAGTTGACCACTCTTCTGATTTTATTAAAATCAGAGTTTTAAATTTGCTAACTTGCAGCGATTTTTCTAGTGTTTTTCACAAGTTGTTTTCTTAACTTAGAAAAGATTTTATCCCCCGTTTTATAAGGAAATCATCAAAACCTCCCTTCACTTCTAAGTCTTCATCCAACAGCTGCTGATAAAGAAGATAAGTTAAAAGAAGGCCAAGAAATTAACTCTAAGTTTCTCAATTGATGAAGAATCAGAAGAATCAGAAGATTAATTTACTTCTCTTTATCACTTGTAATTTTGTTTTGTAACTTTTTCATTACTTGTAATCTAATGTACTTGTAAAATATTCCAATATTAATGAAAGATTACAGAAATTATCCAACTTAATTTTTATCTCAGAAATTTTGTGTGAAGACTTAGCTTTAATTAGTTACAGGTACTTAGCTGAAGTTTTGTCATCATCAAAAAGGGGAAAATTGTTGGATGAAGATGAAGAAGTGAAGGGAGGTTTTGATGATTTCCAAAAGTCATCAGCTAAGTAATGGAAGCTTAGCAACCTCTGGGAAATTCAATATGAGAAGACAAGTAAAATCAGAAAGGTTGAATTTTGGTCCAGAAGACTACTGATCTGATGCTTAGTTCGAAATCTCACTGGTGGATTTCAGCAGAGTCAAATTAGACGAGTTCGGTTTGAATCAGTAGAGTGTTCATCAGAAGAGTAGATTCGATCAGCAAAGTTGAAGAGATCAGAAAGTCACTCCAACCAAAATAAATGCACTCGGTGTAATAAATGCTGTAAGAGAAGGGTATTAAAGTCCAATGATTGAAGAGAAACCTCAGATCAGCAAGGTGCATATAATGCGACGTGACAGAAAGTACAACAGAACTGTGCAGTGAACAGTTGCAGACGCCATTCTGAAACAGGGACCAGTACTCGAGGAAAATTTGAAGATCTATCGATTTCTCAACGGGTAGAATTCAAATCCTCAAGTATAAATAGATCTGAATTCTAGAGTAAGAGACCAAGACACAATTGAGAGAAAATTGAAGCAAGAAAAATCTTCTAAGCCTCAAAGCTCAAATACAGGTCACCATCAACTTAGTCATATGTTGACAAAAGCCGAGTTGAGGAAACAAAGCTAAATACAAATCTGTGTGATTTCTGTAATAGAGATAGTTGTGAGGAGTGTAGATCCATCTAAGTGAGTGATCTAGCTTCAAAGAGTAGGCCTTCTTTGTGATTCCTTACTACGAACTTGTGTCATTTCATTTGTTGAATTGCGCAAGCAGAGTATACTGTAAACTTTGTGATTATAGTATAACCCAAGATCTAAGTGACTTGGAAGAGTGGACTAAAAGACATTCTTGTCTATATAACTACTATAAAAATTATGTGTGTTTGTTTACTGTATTTTACTTGCATATTTTCAAAGAACTTCAAACATATGAACTTAACAAAAGATTTTAAAAGGGATTTAAAAACTGGGGTTAAAATCTTTTAAGAAAGAAAACAACTTGTTGAAAAACACTTGATAAATCCGCTGCAAACAAGTATTTCAAACTCTGATTATATTTGAATCAGATAAGTTAAATCAGATGAGTGGTCAACTCTACTGATTAAGCTAAGTGCGCAATCAGTGAAGTAGTCTTACGAGTTCTTGATCAGCTTACTCTGCTGATAAGAAAAGTTAGAGAAATTTTTGAAAGTTTTCAGAGGTCTATTCACCCCCCCCCCCCCCCTCTAGACCTCATCTGACCATTGGGACCAACAACCTCCAGCGCGTGGGCCTTCTTTCGGCACGTTTCCGATCAGTACCGGCGAGTGAAAGTCACTCGCCGGACTGTTTGGGGCTGTTTCAAATTCAGTGTGTAAAACTGATTTTTTTTTTCTTTCTTGTTGTTTTAAGACTCTAAATAACCTCATAATGTGTGCGTAAACTAAAAATCAAGTGGTAAGAGAATCTAATCAAATAATTGACAGAAGATGGGTGATTTACTTATAATATGTAACTTGGTTGAATTCTTAAAAGATTTACAACAATATATAATCTAATAATTCTTGCAACTAAGTAGTTGAGTATATAAGCCCTTTCATGCAAATTTTTATAAAGTCATTTTTATGATTAATTTAGGTTTCATGTATGGTGATTTTTTTTTTTATAAAATGAGTAAACTAACCAAGTTTGCTTGAATTGGCTTGAAGACTTGAATATAATAAATGATTGGTCGTAGTAGCTGATTATGCTCTTTTTCATTCGGGACAAGTAAGGAAAGTCGAGCAAGACAATAAATAAATCGAGTGTATAAACGATGTGTATTAATATCAATTTCCGAATACAAGTTACAAAGTAGGTCTATTTGAGCGTTACAGGATGCCGTACCACTAGCTAGATAAATACAAAGAAAAGCAAACTAGGCCTATTCCGAGCTCTATGTCCGAGTTGGAGTGTATCTTGGGAATAGTGCCATCCCTGATGTCATAAATGCGCCTGTTTGAAACACGCGGACATAGAGCTCGTTACAGGAGGCATAGATGTGCACTCTTTCCATATAGGAACAGTGATAAGCTAGCTAGACCCTCCGCAGGGTAATACGTTTCGCCAGCTGTCCAGGCCTGAGGGTCGGCCCCACAGTAATTCCGAGGAGAGAAGCAGATCGAAAAGTAGGATCTTGTGCTATCAATCTGGCTCGATCGGAAAACTAGGTTCTTCAGGTCGGAGAATACCATCCTGGTCGGGATCGAGGTCGATCTCGAGCAGAAGGTATTTCCTAAAATGGCGTATGCGAAATATCCCTCATCAATACTCCCCCACTTCTCGAGCGTAAGTGAAGCTGAAGCTCGTAGAAGTAAACACATCATCGTAACACAAGATTTGATATGCCTCATAAAAACCTTACTCGGAAAAACCCAGTGGGACAAAATCCGAGCTAGGGAAAAAGAGCGCATATTTCCAGTGGATGGGCCTTGGAAAGGCGAGATGCTTCAAACCGCAGGAGGGCGTAGTTCTCGATCAGATTACTCTACCTCGATGACATTACAATATCTGAGAATCGGAGAAATAAATCACAGAGATCATGTTTTGAAACAGTCTTGAGTCAGATATGCCTCGTTAAAAACCTTACTCGAAAAAACCCAGCGGGATAAAAACCGAGCGAAGGGAAAAAGAGTGCACATCTTTGGAAGACGATGTCGTTAATCTTAATTTACCGAGCTGAAATACCAACTTTTAAAAACTTAGAGGACCGTAAATGCCATTTATGGAATGATAACTTTCAATTTACTGAGTAGAAGCTTAACCGTCGCGGTTACTCCGGGTTTAATTTGCAATTTACCCTTTTAACCTTTATATATATGCGTTGACCTGAAGAGACGAGTACATCTTCCCAACTTACTGCAGATCGGAGCATTCATATCGATAAAGAACAATATTTCTTGTCGACCATCACGATAACCTCTATATAGCATGTCTAACTCCGAAAACCCAGAGATTCCAACCAATATTCCTCCAAGATCAGATTCCGACCTAAGGTTAATGGACGGTCTCATTAATACGTACAATGCTACGGAAAACTCTTCTGATGAGGTGAATAAGATCGTCGATCAAGTTGGACGAGTCTTGGGGTCGGATGCCGACGAGGGAACGTCCGGTCAACAGAACCCTGAGCGCGTTGGGGATGGAGAACAAGACACGATCCCAACACCGAGGATGAAGGAGAAGGTGAAGAAAATGCCGATTCCGATAGCGAAGAGGGCTCGACCGAGGCGCTGGGAAAGCATGAAATAATGAGATACACGGTTGGAAGAGGCTGTACTGTGAGAATCATCGACCTTGCTGCCATCCCGAAGAAGACCACCGCTAAAGGTCGGGTTCAGAAAACTGAAAAACGGGTCAATGAGATTGCTAGTGCATACGATCCGGTCGAGAGCAAGGCAGAACTCGAGGCTAGGGAAATATCTCCCCGAGGGTTACTCGCTGGTTATCCCGACCTCCTCTCAACGGGTAAATGTACCACCTGAAGGATGCCAAGCCTTCTATGCTAAGCAGTTTTCTTACGGGTTGCGGATTCCTTTCGCACCATTGCGGGAGCAAGTTTTGGATGTATTCTCTCTAGCTCCCGCGCAGATCCTTCCCAACTCGATCGGATACCTGATGGCCTTCAGTGTCTTGATGAAGGCTAAAGGCAAACTTGATAACTTCCAGAATTTTTGGCAGTTCTTTAAAGTCAGCAATTCCTCGGCCTCCAACGCAGGGTTCGTGTACTTCTCCCAACGCTCGAACCATTCAGTCTTATCCACCATTGTCTCCAGCAACTCTCTGGATTGGAAGAAACGGTTCTTCTTCATCAAAGGGCTCGAGGAGCCAGCTTCCGAGGGGAGCTCGGAGATGATCCCACATATGTGGAAGGGTCGGCGAGACTGGGTGTACGGAAAACGTGAACTGATAGGCCGGCTTAAGAAGAGTGTCCGTGATGACGTCGTTGCCGCGATGCATTCCGACCCGTATCAGTCAGCTTTTCTTGTTTTGGAGCCCGTTCTTCGGAAAGTGGGGCTCAGCAAAGCGACGTACCTACTTGCGGACGCCGTCGATCCTCAATCTTTAAGTAAGAAAGAAAGTCATTTCCCATCATAGTAGTGTGCTACTTAGAAAGTTTCATCCCTTAACCATTTTTTCCTTTCTTCAGGTACCATGGTAGAGCAATACCGAGCTTCCATAGTCGGTAGAACAGTGGCCTCCACCTCGAAAAGACTCCGGGCCAACCGAGGAGGCAAGTTAAACCTTACCTGGCGCAAACCAACCGAACTGCAGTCCCTTCTCGGGGAGATTCTTCTCATCCTGACCAAATCGGAACGGAAGAGGAGCTCGAGGATCCCGAGCCGATACAAATGGTCCCTCCTCTAAACCAAGCTGGTTCCTCTTCTTCATCTGGACTGGGATACAGCATGTTTACTATGAGGAAGCTGAAAGGGCAAGAGATCTTTCATCGACGAGCCAGGGAAGATCAAGAAGGGGCCCCCGAGGTGAAGAGGAGGACAGGATTGTGGGGTCAACATCGGACACCCCTCACTCGTCGTCCGGGTCGAGATAAACCCGACATGGTGGATTTTATCGAGAATCAGCTCAAAGGTCACCGAGCGGTAGGTTATCCCGAGGGAGGATCAATTCGGAGCGATCGCGATCCGAACGGTGAGAACGAGCACGACAAAGCAATAAAGATCTTTATGGCGGGTTTGCAGATCGGGGACTGCTTTCTCACCGAGCTGAATCATACCTCGATGTTGGAAGATGAGTCGGATCGAGTTCATATAGCTTACCGAAATTCTCTCCACGAAGAATCCAAAATTCGCGATCAGCTTACCGCCGTTCAGAAAGAATTGGAAGACTCCAGAGCTAAATATACCCCTGTTGTCGAGGAGAGCTTGGTGAAGGTTGTCGCGGAGAAAAGCTTGCTCGTGGAAAAGGTTAAGAGACTAGAAGAAGAACTCGCACAAACCAAGGCTGATTCAGAGTTGTCTTATCAGCGTGTTAAGGAGGAGTCACGCCTAAGCTCGATAAGGGAGTTTCTGGAATCCCCCGCATTAGATGCCATAGCTCGGAAAAGGGTCGGTAAAATTCTTCAGACTACTTTCTACAAAGGGGTTCGACAGTTGATCTCTGCGAAAGTTATCCCTAACAACATAGATGAGTACTTGAAGCATATGGACATCTTCAAGAACATGGACGGGGAAAACTATCGAGTTTCATCCTCGAGCTCCACAGATTGGGAGATGCACGAGTTCGCCCCTTTCGTGAGAGAGTTCGGAGTTCCCATGCCTAATCCCGACATGCTAGAATTGGAAACGTCCAGCTCGAGCTCGAGTTTAGGTAGTTCTGGAGATGAAGATGACCAAGACAGTTCTGGAGACGAGGATGATCAAGATACTTCTGAAGACGGGGATGATCAAGATACTTCTGAAGACAGGGATGATGGGGAGGCTTCTGGGGACGATAAGGTCGACGTTGAGAATGATTCTGAGAACGAGGGCGACGAGGAGGAACAAAACCCTTAGAAGAATTTCTTGTAATAGACTATAGGGTTTTCCTTCTTCTGTAATGTAATTTTCTCGATCATTTATAAAATCTCCTTTCTTTTGTTTGCGATATTTGCCAAGTCTATATGCATAAAGTTTGTCAGAATTTATAATACAACTCAACTAGACAATAGTCTTTGTAAGCTGTAAGGTGCTCGAAAAAGAACGTCGATATCGAGCTATGCAACACCAGTTAAAGTAGACTTCCATAGTAGGTAAAAAATTAAGACGATCGATCTTCGTAGTACAGCACGGAAAAACTTGAAATTCGCGACTGTTGGGTCCCCAATAGGCAACGTTTCTCTTTCTTATAAATAGAAGAGAAAACTTAAGATTTGTATCATTGAAATCATAATTTCGCAGGCCGGAGCTCATAGATCGATAAAATAAATCGAGCGCTTCTCTTTACTAAAAGATCCGATCATGGAAGAGTTAGTGAATTCCAAGCTTGACCCAAATCAAATGTTCAAAACCAAGAAAGAAAAGGCTCCCAAGTCCAAAGCCAGAGATTCTAAGTCCTCCACAGAGGTAGCGAAAGTTTCTAAGGCCGACCGTGGCAAAAATAAGGTCGATTCTCCTTTGAATCCAGGGCTCAAACGATCAGAGGCTCCTAAGGGTGATCTTGGCAAAACTGAGGCCAACCCTTCGCCTAACTCCGCTCCCACTCAATCCGAGAAAGGGCCGGTTATACAAATTGCGGACTCCCCCTCCAGGTCGAAGAACAACTCTGAGGGGAAAACGCAGGGGAAAGCGCAGGTCGTTAGCCCTAGCAAGCAAGTCATACCTGGTGGCTCCGAGCTTGCTTCGAACAAAAGGCCGCACGTAGATGATCTGATTCCAACCCCAACCTTAATCCAAATGGCTGGGGAAAACAAAGCATTAGGTGGAAGTATTTGGCTCTGGAGGCTACTAAGAACATTGTAATCGAGCCTCCAAGTAAAAAGGTCAAAATAAATGACCCTTCTGCCGATAAGAAAGAGTCTCCTCTGTCGGGTAAGAATCCCGAGGACTACAGCTCTATCTCCGACGTTGCCCGCACACTTAGTACAATTTTTGAGGAGATGAAAAGTAAGGCAGCGGCTGGAGGAGTTGCCCCGAGCAGTTGGGACATTACTCTGAGCAGTATTCAGTTGGCCGAACAGGAGCGGTTGAGAGGGAAAAGTGCTCGGGAAATAGTGCAATCGAGCTCAGATCTGCTTACCCAAGTGAGTCTTATTATTATTATTATTTTTTTTTAACCTTTTTGGTGATCCCATGTAGGTTGGGCAGCATCTTTTCACCCTCGGGTTGCAGGTCGAGCAAGAAGCCGAGCAGCGTGCTGCGACGATCCTCGAGTTGGAGGAGAAGAAGGTCGCACCGGCGAAATCTCTTGATGAAGCTAGAGCTATCGAGCTAAAGCTCGCTTCTAAGACGGAGAAAGCTGTGAGGCAGAAAGAGAGCCAAATCCACGAGGAGTTGAGCAAAGAGCTGGACAGGCTGAAGTCCATTGTCGAGCAGGAGAAGAAAAATGCCGAGCTGCGGGAGCAAGAGGCTTATAAGAAAGGTTATGATGCGGGGTACGAGGCCAGCAGTGTCGAGCTACGCAAGATCCTATCCGAGAACAAACTTATTTAGAGATTTCATCTCTTGTTTGTAATTTTTCCTCCTTTCTGCTCGATCAAATGTTGTACTTTTATCTTTTCCCTTTTTTTTTTGTAACGTTGTTCGCATCGGAATAAAAAACTTCCTTTCTTTTAAATGATGTTGTGCTGTGGTCGGAAACTATATTTATTCTGAACTTCTTTACATTCAAGTTGTTATCTTAGTGTAGAAATAAATTATACTCGAGCTGGGAGTGATCGAAATTCCGAGCTTGTATTGAAAACGGGAAATTTTCTGCACCGCACCTCTGACCAAGTCATAGTATTCCCATTTTTTTAGCTAAGTTCCAAGGAAATTCTGACCAAACAGTACCTAACCCTCGGGAAGCGGAACGGTCACCCGTGATAAATGCCCTAATCTGAGCCGTTGGCTCTGTTGAATAATGACCATCGATCTGAACTTTCTTTTAGTATATAAAGGGCTTTTTACTCAACTGAAAATATTTACTTTACACTGTGAAAATGTTTCATCCGAGGACTAAGCTCGGATCCTTCCTTCTTCCTGTTCGAGCCTTTGAAATTTGGCTTCGAACATACTTCCGACCTCACAATCAAAACACGTCTTTCTTTGGTATGGGTGGAATTGGAAAAAAGGGGCCCCTCGATTATCAGGGGGTCTCCGATCCCTGAAAATAGGATCTCCCCTCGAAATACCAATATGTGACCGACCCTTGCTCGGGTATTTTGGGCAGGGTTAGCTTTGCGGATCTCGAGGGGTATCTCCGAGCGCGGAAAGCTGGTCAGATAATTAAAAGGAAGTTTAACCTCGAGCACTAATTTCTTTGAGAATGGTAACTTTGGGTCGAGCTTCCAGATCATAAAAAGATGACTGGCCAGCTTAGGTTGCAATTTCGGATCTTAAAATAAGGAATTGTAGCCTTAGATGCCAACTCGTGGAAGTGATCGGGCTCGGCTGGTAGCAATAATGCTGGGGACTGTATGGAGATCAGAAAAAGTGGTCTGCGATCCATATTGTCTAATTTCAAAACCAGATATCATCAGACGATAAACATATACAGCTCGATCACTCTACAAGTCTACCGGACAACCGATTTGTCACACAAACTGTGGTGCACTCATCGGATGCTCTCCAATGCTCCTGGTCGACAACACTGAAAGATGCTCGAAGACCATAGAATAGGGCACAGTAGTTGTATTAGGACTTTTATTTGTAAACATACTCAATAACTCTGTAATCTTTTCGATGAATATCAATAAAGTTGTAGTTTCTTGTATTTCATTGATCTCTTGTATCTTGCTCGGAACTTATAAATAAGAGTTTTATTTTTCAACTTAAACATCTGCAATTTATCTTTCTTTTTAATTGTCCTTGTTATTATTCTTGCTCGCAACATCCAACTCGATGACGAACTGATAATCCGATGAACTTTTAAAATCTAAACGCCAAGTTTAATCCATAATTGGAATATTATTCGACCGCCTAGATCATCTCGGATAGAATTTCCGATAAGCGTTCAAATGAATAAAAGCTTAAGTCCGAGAAATTTTGAATTTAGGAAATAATAATTCCAACTTGAGAAGGAATTTCCAAAGAATATGAATGCTTTCAAAATTTCCATATCTCGAGCTGGGCTACTTCATTAAATTATTTCGAGCAGTAGTCTATTTTGTCCGACAATAAATCACTTGACAAACTTTATCCTTTTAGCCCTTTTCTCCGAGCTAGATAGTCATGTTCTCTTTGTGCAAGTCTTTTATCGAGCTGAGGGTCATAGCAATAGCTTTCACCCTCCGTTGGAACATTTTTCTATTTTTGAGGAAGTCTTTATCGAGCTGAGGAGCATAGCAACGACTTTCACCCTCAGTCGAGACATTTTGCTTTTTGTGCAAGTCTTTATCGAGCTGAGGGGCATAGCAACAACTTTCACCCTCAGTCGAGACATTTTGCTGTTTCGTGCAAGTCTTTATCGAGCTGAGGGGCATAGCAACAGCTTTCACCCTTAGTCGAGACATTTTGCTTTTTCATAGCAAGTCTTTATCGAGCTGAGGGGCATAGCAACAGCTTTCACCCTCAGTCGAGACATTTTGCTGTTTTGAGCTAGTTTTTATCGAGCTGAGGGGCATAGCAACAACTTTAACCCTCAGTCGAGACATTTTGCTGTTTTGTGCAAGTCTTTATCGAGCTGAGGGGCATAGCAACAGCTTTCACCCTCAGTCGAGACATTTTGCTTTTCCTTAGCAAGTCTTTATCGAGCTGAGGGGCATAGCAACATCTTTCACCCTCAGTCGAGACATTTTGCTGTTTTGTGCAAGTCTTTATCGAGCTGAGGGGCATAGCAACAACTTTCACCCTCAGTCGAGATATTTTACTTTTTTTTTTTCTTTTTTTATTTTTTACATGAGCGTCTTTAACCGATCTGAGGGGCATAGCAACAGCTTTCACCCTCAGTCGAGACATATTGCTCTTTCTTCATCATGGTACTCGGGATACAGTTGGAGCTTTAAAAGAGGACTTCATTGATTGCGCTTACACTTGAAATAAAACCAAGTTGCAAAAACAGGAAGGAGAAATAAAATGATCACAACTATTTTCCATAGTACTTTCTCAGGTTAACTGCATTCCAGGTTCTTGGCAAAGTTTCACCATTAAGGTGAGCAATTTTATAGGATCCCTTCTTTTCGACCTCTTGCACGACATAAGGGCCATCCCAGTTCGGTTGAAGCTTTCCAACGTGCTTTGAAACCTCCACTTTTTTTAGGACCAAATCCCCAATTTTAAATGTTCTTATTCTGACTTTTTTGTCATAAGCTCTTTCCATGCTGGATTTGGTGGCTTGGATCTTTATGCACGCTCGGTCACGCTTGCCATCTGCGTGGTCGACGTCCATCTCTCTCAATAACTGATTCTGGTCGGGATCATAAGATTCAACCCTTGGTGATGGTACCAACGTCTCGATCAGGATTACAGCCTCCGAACCGTACACCAATGAAAAAGGAGTCTCTCGAGTAGCAGATTTTACTGAGGTTCTATTCGCCCAAATGACTCCAGGAGGCTCGTCTAACCATTTGCCCTTTGCCTCGGTCAAATGCTTTTCAAGTGATCTTACAATTTCCCTGTTGGTGACTTTGGTCTGCCCGTTCGCTTGGGGATGCCCGACCAAGGTGAAATTCTGCTGGATTCAAAAAAATTCGCACCACTCCAAAATCTGCTTTCCCGCAAACTGAGTTCCGTTGTCGGAGATCAAGACCCTCGGTATCCCGAACCTGCAAACAATATACTTCCAGAGAAAATTTATAACCTGAAACTAAGTAATCTTGGTTAGTGCGATGCATGCCAATTGATTATGCTCTTTTTCGTTCGGGACAAGTAAGGAAAGTCGAGCAAGACAATAAATAAATCGAGTGTATAAGCGATGTGTATTAATATCAAGTTCCGAATACAAGTTACAAAGTAGGTCTATTCGAGCGTTACAGGATGCCGTACCACTAGCTAGATAAATACAAAGAAAAGCAAACTAGGCCTATTCCGAGCTCTATGTCCGAGTTGGAGTGTATCTTGGGAATAGTGCCGTCCCTGATGTCATAAATGCGCCGCGTATATATATGAACAGTGATGAGCTAGCTAGACTCTCCGCAGGGGAATACGTTTCGCCAGCTGTCCAGGCCTGAGGGTCAGCCCCACAGTAATTCCGAGGAGAGAAGCAGATCGGAAAGTAGGATATTGTGCTATCAATCTGGCTCGATCGGAAAACTAGGTTCTTCAGGTCGGAGAATACCATCCTGGTCGGGATCGAGGTCGATCTCGAGCAGAAGGTATTTCCTAAAATGGCGTATGCGAAATATCCCTCATCAGTAGCTATACATGTTTAATAAGAGGTGATGAAAAATCTATGAAGAAATTAATGAAAAATTGGAGTACCATTTAGCTGTTGTACAAAGCCTAAATGATAAACTGAAGGTAACTAATTAGTGTTTAATTAACTGCTAATTCTTAAAAGAACTATTGCTAAAGTATCCTAAAACTTATTTAACATAAATGGATATATTTATGCATATTGATAACTACTTATGATAGTTCAATTAGCTTTAACTTACATAATTAAGGGAGACTGTGAAACTTTGTTAATTACTAAAGGATGTCTTACCACTCGAAATAGTATAAAATAAAATTACGATTTAACTAACTTTACTTGCATTTATATCTTGATTTTTGCTTAAATGGGTAAAAGAATGCAAACTAATACTTACTACTTTCGAAGCCATATACTGGCATAAGACTAATGGTTAAATACAGATTATTGTCTTATAAAGAAGTCACATAGAAATCATACTATAAAAATAGAGAAATCAATTACATACGTAATAACATGAGTATAATAACGTGTAGAATACACTCGTAGAAATATTATCAGAATAAAAGTAAATATGGATTAATATATAAAATTATTATCAAATTAATCCACTCTATTTATCTTAAAACACTTAGGTTTGGAGGAATTGATTGAAAATGCGGATGTAAGCTTAGACACCCACTCTTCGACTTTGGGTGAGGTTTTCTCGTTCTTCCCTAATCTATTCGGCACTTGCCCTGAGAAAATTCTTCGTTTCCTAACTCTCGACCTTTTGACAATATTTCATCCCATTTCATCTATTTCTTTGTTATAAGCTATTCATTTTTTTTACCATATCGATCAATTTACATTATTCTCGATTTAATAGCTTCAGTTCTTATATCTTTTATGGTAGTTAACTTTAATACGTTTCTTAATCATTCAATAGTCTTACATTCTTTATTTTCTGTTTCTACTCCATCTGGTAAGTGGTATTATTATAAACAAAGGACAACGTCCGGCTCCAAGTTCATTTAAACTATTTATACCCTTGGGAACGCTCTTGGGAAGTTGGGCCCGGGAATAAAGGTGACTGCTGGGCGGCATCGGACCGTCAGTGTATGGTCTCTTTGTTAAGTACCCCACCGTGATTCAGTTGCTGAGTATAGTTGGAGATAATTGTGCTCTCAGCTGGGTCGACATGTATCCGGGCATCTCATTTCGTTTTGCGAGGTCGCTCCTCGTAGGGAGGTATAAGGATGTTAATTTTTAGGCGTTGGGATGAATGTATTAGCTTACCAGATTCTGTTTCAAAATGGTTGTTTGAATTCCCGTTTATTTTAATTATATTACTTTGTTATTTTCAATTATCTAATGATCTTTCACAGGACTATTACATCCCAATTCTTATTCATTCATAGATAATAATCTTACTTGTGGCCATATTACCTATATTCTCGATCCATTGTTATAAATCATCACTAAGTCAAATAAAGACTTACGCTTTTCTTTTGTTTATTTTCTCAGATTAGCAACATGAGTTAGAGATGGAAACACGTTGACATGGGAGCGACATAATATATTCAATGTCGTATTTATCTACTTATCAAATAATTAAATGATGAAACTTCGTTGTAATAAGTTATGTAAAATTTTATATATTTATAGGTCGGGTAGTGGGGTCGTTGTCCCTTCTTCCTGGAGACCTTAGAATTTCAATATTTCCGCTGCGACGATTGGTTATAATATAATTTTCTCTATTGTTCTGCTAGTTTGACGCACGGCTAGTTCGAATAGTTAATCACCGTTTTATTTCGAGCTAGGTGGACTAGTCGGTGCGTCACAGGTGGTACCAGAGCTTTGGAATAGAAACTTAGGAATATGATTCGTAGAATATGATCGGTATACCTAGAATTTAGGTTTAGGTGAATTCCTTGAACCACTACAATAGATGGTTGTTGAGGACTTTGTTCATGGCTAATCTAATCGACATCAGGGAACACTTAGAGTCATACGCATTAAGAGAGACTATCCTTCTGACATTGATACTCCCACTGATTCTGAAGCGATTGGGAAATATTGAAACATAGTCATAAATTAGAGAGAACAACTTTTAACTTCTTATAAATTACAGGTATCCCAATTGGTTGAACTACTAGTAAAACGTTTACGCCTCCGGGGGCAGAATGGGACGGACAGGAAGATAACCAAAACATATGACATCAGTACTTGAAGCTCCACCGACGACACTTCGGCCAAAGGTTCAAGCAAATGAAACACCATCTCGAGACGAAGATGTTGCCAATCCTTAAGATCATATTACTACAGAACCCATCAATGGGCAACAACCATCACCCATATAAGAACATGTTTACATTTATGCAACAACACATGCAATTTTTGTCAACAACATCATATCAAAGATTGACCTAAGACAAGGAAACTCTCTTTGGCACCACAAAGAAGATAAGGCAAATCGTCAATTATCTAAGCATAGAGGCCCAAGATTCCTACAAGTATATATGCATTTGACGGCAATGAGGTGGTACGTAAGCCGACTGCAGTGATGAAAGGAAAAATTTAATTACTTGACCACACTGGTAAAACTCTATGACAACTAGATTTACCGATTCCTCTATTACTACCTTATTCGCTGCAAAGCTAACTCTAGAGGTAGAAAAATTACCTTACAATTTTGAGGTAAGCACCCCTATGGATAGTAGCAAAACTACTAATTTGGTGTTTAAGGCATGCCCAATTATGATAGATGGGATTAAATACCCAGCCGATTTGATCCAACTAAACATTCAAGGATACGATGTTGTCCTAGGAATGGATTGGTTGTAGAATGGATTGGTGGTATCAACATCAAGCAGAGCTAAACTGCTATACAAAAGAAATAAAACATAGCAAAAATAACCAAAAAGGACTTGAGGTTATAAGTCATGAAAAACCTCAACCCATATCTTAATCTCGGCTATTGAAGCAAGGAAAACCATGAAAAATGAAAGTTACGGATTTTTGGCCTATTTGATAAACAAACCAAAGGACATGGTCCAAATAAAAGGAAGTGCCAGTAGTAAATAAATTCTTAGAAGTATTTCCTGAGGAACTAAGTTCTCTACCTCCTGATCGCGAAATTGAGTTTGTGATTGAAACTCTTCTCGGGGCAGCACCCATCTCAAAAACTCCTTACCATACCCCTGCTGAGTTAAAAGAATTGAAAACTGAGTTACAAGATCTGATTGAACGAAGGTTCATTTGACCTTGTTCCTCCCCTTGGGGAGCACCAATCTTGTTCGTTAAAAAGAAAGACGGATCTCTTCGACTGTGCATCGATTATCGAAGGCTAAATAATGTCACTATAAAGAATAAGTACCCATTACTTCACATTGATGAGCTATTTGACCTACTACAAGGACCACAAGTATACTCAAAGTTAGATCTTAGACAAGGGTACTATCAATTAAAGATTCGTGAGACAGACATCCCCAAAACTACATTCAATTCAAGATACGGTCATTTTGAGTTTGTAGATATTCACTAGCTGCTTTCATGGACATGATGCATCGAATATTCAGACCTTACATGGACAACTTTGTGGTAATATTCATTGATGACATCTTAGTATACTCAAAATCTGAGCAAGAACATGAGCATCACCATAGAATAGTATTGCAAACTCTCAGAGGAATAAACTTTATGCCAAATTCAGTAAATGTGAGTTTTGGTTGAAACGGGTAACATTTCTTGGTCATGTGATATCCAGCACTGGAATTGAAGTTGATCCTTCGAAAGTTGAAGCCATAATTAATTGGAAACGACCAACTAACGTTACTAAAGTACGTAGCTTCTTGGGACTGGCAGGTTATTACCGCAGATTTGTCAAGGATTTTTCTAAAATTGCGGCACCCTTGACACAACTAACTCAGAAGCAAAATCAATTTATATGGACCGATAAGTGTGATGCTGGCTTTCAAGAACTCAAGAGAAGACTGACAACTGCTCTAATATTAGCCTTACCGAAGGTCCAAGTGGATTCATGATTTACACAGATGCGTCGAAAGAAGGTTATGGATGTGTATTGATGCAAAATGGGAAGGTAATATCTTATGCTTCAAGTAAACTATAGGTCCATGAGCAAAACTATCCTACTCATGACCTAGAGTTAGGAGCAATTGTGTTTGCACTAGCCAAATGTAGACACTGTCTTTACGGGACAACATTTGAAATATACATCGATCACAAAAGTTTGAAATATCTATTCACTCAGAAGGATCTAAATATGAGGCACAGAAGGTGGATGGAGTTCCTAGAGGACTATGATTGTTCAATACATTATCACACTGGAAAGGAGAATGTAGTAGCTGATGCATTAAGTAGAAGTGCAACGATTTCTCACTTCAAAGGAGTAGAAAATCTCATCCAAGAGCAAGAAGTCGAGAAAACTATTATTCGCATACTTATGCACGTTTCGTCAATCTACATATTCAACCGGAATGGTACTCTCAAATCCAGGCCGCACAACAAGAGGATGAAGATATCAAAAAACTAACAGAGTCCGAAGAAAAAGAACCAGATTCGAATTTCAATAGGGACCCATCAGGTATATTACGATTCCAAAAGCGAGTTTGTGTAACAACGAAAATTATACGATTCATCCCGGAGGCACCAAATGTACAAAGACTTAAAGAAATAATTATGCTGGAACGGAATGAAGCGTGATATTACAGACTACGTTAAGAAGTGCATGACTTGCCAATTGGTTAAGGCCGAACATCAACATCCTGCCAGAAAATTACAACCTCTTCCGATACCTGATTGGAAATGGGATCAGATCGCCATGGATTTCGTCACAGGCCTTCCGACAATAAGAGGTGAATATGATAGCATTTGGGTTATTTTAGACAGACTTACTAGGTCTGCTCATTTCCTTCCCGTGGGAAAACACTACAAAGTTGAGACCTTGGTGGAACTATACCAGAAAGAAATCATTCGACTACATGGCATACCTTCTACTATAGTCTCGGATAGAGATCCTAAATTTACTTCTAGATTGTGGAAGCAGTTGCAGAAAAAATTGGGAACTAAGCTAAAATTTAGTACAACTGCACACCCGCAAACAGATGGGCAATCTGAACGAGTCATTGGATTTCTAGAAGACATGTTGAGGGCATGTGCATTAGATTTCAAAGGTAATTGGAATAAACATTTACCGCTTGTGGAGTTCGCATATAATAATAGCTATCATGCTTCGATCCAAATGGCGCCATATGAGGCTCTATATGGACGAAAATGTCGCTCACCGATCCATTGGGATTTAGATGAATGCCGAGCTTCTTCAGATGGCATACGCAGAATACTAAGGCCATAAATTATTCAAGACGCCATTGACAAAGTACAAATGATCAAGCAAAGAATTAAAGCCGCCCAAGACAGGCAGAAAAAGCTATGCTGATCGACGTAGAAAAGATCTGGAATCTGAAGTTGGAGATAAAGTATTTCTCAAAGTATCACCCAGAAAATGATTCAAAAGAATTGGAAAAGGTTGAAAGCTAAGCCCGCGTTATGTAGGGCCTTTTTAAATTTTCGAACTTATAGGAAATTTAGCCTATAGATTGGATCTACCTCCTAACATCACAGGAATCCATGATGTGCTTCACGTGTCACAAATTAGGAAGTATCACCCAGATGAATCCCACATTATAGATCCTAACAGTGTACAGATCGAAAGTGATCAATCCTATGAAGAAAGGCCAATTAGGATTCTCAATCAAAAATTCCAAGAACTTCGTAACCGCAATATATCCATGGTAAAAGTATTATGGAGAAATCACAAGGTAGAGGAAGCAATGGGGGGAACGAGAAAATGAAATGCGGAAACATCACCCCGAACTCTTCACTCCAGGTTAGAATCTGGGGACCAGATTTCATTAGGGGGGGGGGGGGGGGGAGGGGGATGTAATACCCCGATAATATAATTATACATATATTATATATACATACATATTTATTATTACATAATTTTATCGAGAATAAAATACGTCGAATTAAAAGTATTCAAACCAAACACAAACCTATTAAGTAGATCTGAACTAATTTTAACTACCTAAACTAATCACTAAACAAACAATACTTAATGTGGTAAAATAGCAAGTTCAGTCTTGCCACAAGTTATCCTTCAATTTGACCCCAACTCTTCACATTTATTACAACCACACCCTTGAATCTTTCTATAAAAGGAAACTCCTAGAACCTAATTCACCATATCACAAAAATTCTTTCTTCTTGTCTTTTTGCTCGGTTGCCAAATAAGGAGATAGGACCCTCAGGTGAGAAACCCCTCATTTTCTTTCCTTTTCAATTCCTTTTCGTTCCTTTCCAATTGTCTTCCCACAAGTTGATCTAATATGCTTTTATAAGTGAGTCATTAACCCAAAACACTCATTTGCAGCTAGTAAATTATAGGTGTAACTATCAAGAACAATCAAGCACAAACTTTTCCTCAAATCCCTAAGCTATGTAGAAGTGAGAATAAGCTAAAAAGGTAAGATCCTTCATCTCTTCATCAAATCATTAAAAGTTCCTTAAAAGTTCATTAAAAGGTAAGTTCCTTTCCAATTGTCTTCCCACGAGTTGATCTAATATGCTTTTATAAGTGATTCCTTAACCCAAAACATTCATTTGCAGCTACTTTATTATAGGTGAACTATCAAGAACTAGACGACCTAATATTCCCTTCGCATTTTGAATTCCCGTTCGCGCCTTCCTTCAAGGGTTTTTATGTCAATTCCCTTTGTATAAATAGGGGTAAAAATCTTCAAAAAGTTACCGCGCGTCTCCACTTGACATATAAAATTTTCTCTTGTAGTTCGGAGTAAAAGATCAAAATTTTCATGTTCTTTATACTTTATCAAGGATGAGTTCTAATATCTTTGTCGGTGCTGCTAAACGAGCCTTACGCGATTCCTCGAGAAAAATGCTCCGAAGAAGAGATCTCGTACATAAATTTCTCGTCAGTCCACTTCCGAGACCAGAGAGGCCCCTCATAAATCCGCGCCTCTCACGGATCGAGTTTCGGCCTACTCTGAAGATAATTTATCTTCGGGTGGAAGTACCCCCTTATCTCAACAATCTAAACCCCATTCTGGTTCACCCAAAGGTTCGGATAATCCAGCTGGACTTTCGATACGCAGTCCGTTAGTCGATAAGGATATTCTCGACGCTTGTCGCAATGCGGAGTCTACCCTCAGCTCCCCAAGCATTGGTGATCGGGACGAGTCTGGTTTTCAAGTACTTGGTTCGGATACCGTTACAACTCGTGCTTCTGTTGAGCAGATCGGTCAGCAACCTGGGTCGTGCCCCTTGATTCTGTTCGTAACTCTGGTGTCGAGAAGGCTATACTGGAAGATATCCCAGAATCTCTTTTCGTTGCACCTACTTCTTCGACTATCGTCGTTACTTCAGCAACCGTCGATACTCAGACCCTCCATTCGTCTTCTAAAATAGGCCAAATGATCAATTCGGAATCAGGGCCATCTAATCCTCGGAGTACACTGAATTCTTTTGACTATCCCTCATTGTTGGATGATCGTTCGCTTAGAACTCAAATCGATGAAATTTCGGACTTTGCTATTGGACGATCTGATGGAGTATCGCTTAATGCAAGTATGGTATCCTGGAACTTAGGGATGGGTACGATCCTTCCTGGATAACTTGAAAGACTGAAGGATCATTCTCCTTTGCAACTTGTCCAGTCTATTTTTAAGCATTTGGAGCTGGTAACTTTTATATCTTTAATTTAATCTCAAACAACCTTCTCTATATTCTGACTTCATTATGTTCTCTCACAAGTGAAACATCAAACTGCTCAGCTCGGAATTCAAAATGGCGATGCATACTTCGCCCGGTTTGCTACCGATACCAAGCTGGATAATATTGCTGCAACTCATCGTGCATTGATGATCGAGGTGGATAGTCTTCGAGCAGACAACGAGAAGCTTGCGAAGGAGAACTTGATTCAATTGAATAATAACCTGGAGTCTGAATAAGAGATCATTCTCAAAGAGAAGGAGAACTTGATTCAACTGAACAAGAATCTGGAGGAGGTCACCCAAGCTCCGATCGAGAAGTGGAAAAAGCTGGATTTCGAGAAGGGTTTTGCCCTCGAATATAAACATCGTACCAAGGAATTAATTACATTCCTTGGGCATAGTACCAGCCCCGATCATATTATTGAGCAGTAGTAGATTTGTACTTTATTTTCCTCGTAATGAATATAGAGCCTCTTTCTCCAGTAGAATTGTTTCCTTTGATCTTGAGTTAGTAGAACTGATCATTTTTTTTCATGAATTTTGAGCTTACTTTGTTGAAAGTTATTGTTGATAGCAAAACATGTCGTTTGAAATCTCATTCCCTTTGATGCGCTGACAAATCCCTCTGAAATATTTGAATGTGAACCAATCGTGACTTTGAGGAGTGGAAGGGTTGCATTGATTGCCCTTATCTTAACTGTAGAACGATTCATCTTCTGTCCGTTGGATTAAAAATCTTGTAATTATAAATAGCAACTTGTTGTGGAATAGAGAAACCCAAATTTAAATCAAAATCGATGACCTCACGCAACATATATTCCATTCTTTAAAAGTTATTTGTTTGATATTCGTTTACGGACATTTTGGCAATTGCATAGACATCTCTGTCTTTCACAATTTAGTATGGAAGGCATTGGAAACTTTGGGTTCCTCGATTATTGGAATCCGAGCTAACGACAGCGATCATAGGGAAAAGCTGGTCAGTTCATTAAAAATAATTTACTTCTCGGACCGGGGTATCCTCTTCGACCAAGAAGGATATTTTGTAAAGGTTTGGTGAAGTATATGCACCGACCTCATCAAGTGGAGCACAATTTGACCCCTTCTCCATCCCAGGTGTTTCGTGCCCTGGAAACAATTTAACTTCGGACAATAAACGAGAATATCTGATGAGCATTTTTCGATTGTACCATCAAGATAATTTGACTATTGTAGGATAGGACTAAACTTATCGAAAGTGTATCGGTAAATTCCGTTCCAAATTTCGTTGTAACCTGATTATACCGCTTTTCGTTCGAGTTCAATAAGGAAAGTAGAGTATAACAATATATGAATCGAGCATGTGAAAACTGTATATTAATATCGGTGTTCGAATACAAATTACAAAACAGGTCTACCCGAGCATTACGGGATGTCGTACTACTAAAAAGACCAATACAAAGAGAATACAAGCTAGTTCCTAATCCGAACGGTAGGTCCGAGCAGAAGGAATATCTTGGAAGTTGTGCCGTCCCTGATGTCATAAATGCGCCGCGTATTTATAGGAACAGTAATGAGCTAGCTAGACCATCCGTAGGAGAACACCTCTCGGCCAGCTGTATAAAGCTATAGGTCGGCCCCACAGTAATTCCGAGGAGACGAGTAGATCGGGAAGTAGGTCGGAATACTTGATCTAGAGCTATCAACCGGGCTTGATCTGAAAACCATGTTCTTCTGGTCGGAGAATACCATTCTGGTCGGGATCGAGGCCGAGCTCGAGCAGAAGGTATTTCCTAAAGTGGCGTATGCGAAATACCCCTCATCAATACTCCCCCACTTCTCGAGCGTAAGTGAAGCTGAAGCTCGGAGAAGTAAACACAGCGTCACGGCGAAAGACTTTGATTTCTTGATGTTTCGGACATGCCTCGTTAAAAACCTAGTGCGGAAAAACCCAGTGGGACAAAATCCGAGCTAGGGAAAAAGAGCGCACATCTTCTTTGGAGCAATGGAAGGCATTGATACTTCGAACCATAGGAGGGCGGAGTTTTCGATCGGAGTACTCTACTTCGATGACGTTTACAATATCTGAGAATTGGAGAAATAAATCAGAGATCGAGTCTCAAACAGTCTCGGGTCGGATATGCCTCGTTAAAAACCTTACTCGGAAAAACCCAGTGGGATAAAAAACCGAGCGAAGGGAAAAAGAGTGCACATCCTCGAGAGACAATGTAGTTGATCTTATCCTGTTGACTCGAAAATACTCATTTCTGAAGCTTGGAGGACCATAATTGCTATTAATCAAAAAGATAATCTTCAATTTTACTGAATGGGAGCTTAACCGTCGCGGTTACTCGGGGTTGAATTTGCAATTTACCCTTTTAACCTTTATATATATACGTTGACTTAGAAAAGAAGAGTACGTCTTTCAAACTTAGTGCAGATCGGAGCAATCAGATCGATAAAAAGTACCCCTCTTTTATTGACCATCACAATAAGCATTTATCATCATGTCTACTTTCGAGAACCCAGAAATTCAAACTGATAATCCTACACGATCGGATTCCGAGCTAGGATCCACAGGAGAACTTATAAATGACTACAAAAACACCGAGAATTCTTCCGAAGAGACGAATAGAATCGTCAACCAAATAGAGCATGCATTGGGGCCAAACGCCGGAGAGGGAACATCCGGTCGACAGGGTTCCGAGCACGATGTTGATGCGGAACAAAATGCTGACGCCGACAGCGAGGAGGGTGGAGATAGAGAAAAAGCTGACTCCGACAATGAAAACAGCTTGACCGTACCGTTTGACAAGCATGAAATTATGAGATATCAAATCGGAGGCGGGTGCAGTGTGAGAATCCTCGACCTAGCCGGTGTTCCGAAAAAATCCAAAGCCACAGGTCGGGCTCAGAAGACCGAGAAACGGGTCGACGACATCTCAAGTTCGTATGATCCAAAAGAGCACGAGGCAAACCTCAAAGCTACGATAGGTAAATTCCTTCCCGAGGGTTACTCGCTAATCATTCCGACCCCTTCTCAAAGAGTGAATAAGCCCCCCGCAGGATGTCAAGCTTTCTATGCTCGGCAATTCGACTATGGGTTGCGTATTCCTTTTGCCCCCTTACTCGAGCAGGTCTTAGATGCATTCAGCCTGGCTCCCGCACAGATCCTTCCCAATTCGATTGGGTACTTGATAGCTTTTAGCGTCTTGATGAAGGCCAAGAACCAAGCCGCTAATTTCCGACGCTTTTGGAAATTCTTCAAGATCAGTACTTCCTCCGCCTTGAACGTTGGGTTTGTGTATTTCTCCCAGCGTTCGAATCATTCGGTCTTATCGACCATCACTTCTAGCAATTCTCTCGATTGGAAGAAACAATTCTTCTTTATCAAAGGACCTGAAGTACCGGCTTCCGAGGGAAGCTCGGAGATGGTTCCACACAAATGGCCGGGTGAGCGAGAGTGGGTGTACGGAAAACGAGAACTGTTAGGTCCGCTCCAGAAGGTCATTCCCGACGATGTTGTCAAAGAGATGCGTTCGGATTTGTACCAGTCGGCTTTCCTTATTCTGGAACCCGTACTTCGAAAAGCTGGACTCAGCCGAGCTACCTTTCCACTAGCAGTTGCTGATGACCCTCGAACATTGAGTAAGGATAATAGTCTTTCCCGAGTGACTTTGATAGTAAGCTTTTCAGCAGATTTCATTACTTAACATTTCATTTCTTTATTTCTTCAGAAACAATGGTGGAGCAATACCGAGCTTCCATAGTCGGTAAAACTGTAGCATCTACCTCTAGGAAAACGCCCGGTCAACCGAGGAGGCAAACTAGACCGGAGCCCAGAACTGCCGTCCCTCCTCGGGGAAGCTCGGCTCGGACTGACCAGATCGGAAACGAGAAGGAGCCCGAGAATGCTGAGCCGATCCGAATGGTACCACCTCCTCACCAAGCTGGTCCTTCTTCCTCTTCTGGCTTAGGATACAGCCTGTTTACCATGAAGAAGCTCAAAGGAACGGAGATCTCCCATCGGCGAGCTCGGGAAGATCTCGAGGGACCCCCCGAGGCAAAAAGGAGGACCGCATTGTGGGGTCGACATCGAACACCCCTCTCTTCCAGATCCGGTCGAAGTAGGCCTGATATGCTGGACTTCATCGAAGATCAACTTAGAGGTTCCCGAGCAGCGGGTTATCCCGAGAGGGGATCAATTCGAAGTGATCGCACCCCGAATGGCGAGAATGAGCATGATAAGGCGATCAAGATTTTCATGGCGGGGAGATTTGCCGAGGACCAGGAGGAGCTTCTTGGTCATTGCGACCTTGACGTACTAGGCCAATTCTCCAAAGCATATCATACGGTAGATCCCTTTACATTCGTTGCAGCTGTTTAAGTCTCGGAATAAAATACTAATTACCCTGTTCTTTGCAGATCGGGGACTGCTTTCTCACTGAGGTGAACCGTACCTCCATGTTAGAAGAGGAGTCTGATCGTGTTCATATCGCTTATAGGGACTTACTCAAGGAAGAGTCCCAACTGCGCAAACAATTTACCTCCGTCCAAACAGAATTGGAGTTAATGAAAGCCAAGTATACCCCGGCCGTCGAGGAAGACTTGGTGAAAGTTGTGGAAGAGAAGAGCTTGCTCGAGGAGAAAATCAGGAAACTTGAAGAGGAGCTCGAGCAAACTAAGGCTGATTCCGAGTTGTCTTACCAGCGGGGCAAAGAAGAGTCTCGCCTAAGCTCGATAAGAGAATTTTTAGAGTCCCCCGCGTTGGATGCCATAGCTTGAAGGAGGGTCGGCGAAATCCTTCAAACTACCTTTTTCAAAGGGGTTCAACAGTTGGCCGCAGCAAAGGTTATTCCTGACAAAATGACGGAGTATATAAATCACATGGACATCATGAAAAATTCTCGCGGGGAAGACTATCGAACCACTTCCTCGAGCTCGGCCAACTGGGAAAAACACGAGTTCGCTCCATTTGTGGAAGAGTTTGGAGTTCCAATGCCCAATCCCGACTTGATGGATTTGGATACATCCAGCTCGAGCTCGAGTTCAGATGGCTCCGATGAGGAAAATAACCAAGACAGTTCTGGAGATGATCAAGATTCTTCTGATGATGGGGATGATCGAGAAGCCTCTGGAGATAATGACGTCGACATCGAGGGTGGCTCCGAGAGTGAGGGCAAAGAGGAGCAGTCAAAACCTTAGATTTCTTGTAATAGGTTGTAGGACTCTTTATTATATGCATTGTAAATATTTCGATCATCTATAAAATCTGCCTTTTCCGTTTAGGTTCTCTGAGTCCGCTCATCGATAATTTATTATACTGCTCAACTAGACAAAAGTCTTTGTGAGGCATAAGGTTCATAAAAAGAACGTCGATATGAGCATTTTCGTGCGTGTGAATCACTTAGTAGGCATGGTATCAAAACAATCGACCTTTTTAAATAGTCACGGAAATCTTGAAATTCGCGACTGTTGGGCTCCCAAAAAGGCAACGTTCCTTTCTCTTATAAGTAGACGGTAGTTTAAGATTTTTGTCACTGAAATTATAATTCACTCTTCGTCGGAGCTACTCGGTCGAT
Organism: Penstemon newberryi var. newberryi; assembly: GCA_030819805.1. Lineage (NCBI taxonomy): Eukaryota > Viridiplantae > Streptophyta > Magnoliopsida > Lamiales > Plantaginaceae > Penstemon > Penstemon newberryi. The sequence continues at coordinate 31,941,801 of JAUALY010000004.1, read as the reverse complement.
AAAATAAATCGAGCTCTCTTCTCCATTAGAAATATACAGATCATGGAAGGCCTGGTGAACTCCAAACTTGATCCCAAACTATTGTTGAAGGTCAAAAAGGAGAAGGGTCCCAAGTCCAAAATTAGAGAATCTAAATCCTCCTCGGACGTAGGAAAAACCTCTAAGAGCGACCGCGGGAAGCGCAAGATCGATTCTCCTTCGAATGTGGTCAACGAGCAAACTGAAACCCCTAAAGGGATCTTGGCAAAGCTGAGACCAAGCCTTTGCCCAACCCGTCACCCGTTCGGATCGAGGACAAAGCCGTTATACCAATTTCGGACTCTCCTTCTAGGTGTAAGGACAGCTCGGTGGTGAACAAGCAAAGCTCTGAGTCTGCTTTGATCAAAAATCCGGTCGTTGACGATCTGACTCCAACCTCAATTCTGATTCAGATGACGGGGGCAAACCAGACATTGGCTGGTAACGTCTTGGCTCTGGAGGCAAATAAGGACACTGTGGTCGAGCCTCCCAATAAGAAGGTCAAAATAAATGACCCTCCCGTCGATCAGAAGAAAACTCCCTCATCGGGTGGGAATCCAGAGCCCCAAAACACTGTCCCCAACGTTGCTCGGACGCTTAGCGCCTTTTTTGAAGAGGTGAAAAGTAAGGCCATGGCCGAGCCAGAAGGGAAAAATGCGAATGAAACGGCGCGATCGAGCACGGATCTGCTTTTTCAAGTAAGTGTCCTCTCTCTCCTTTTTTTTTTTTTTTTTTTTTTTTTTTTTTAAATAACTTTTTGTCCATTTAAGGTCGGACAACAGTTATTTACCCTCGGGATGCAAGTCGAGCAAGAAGCCGAACAACGTGCGAAGGTTATCCTCGAGCTGGAGGAAAAGAAGGTTGCATTATCAAGGTCCCTTGAAGAAGCCAGAGCCATCGAGCTGAAATTGGCCTCCGAGATGGAGAAAGCTGTGAAGGAGAAAGAGAGTCAGGTTCACGAGGAGTTGAGCAAGGAGTTGGACAGGCTGAAGTCACTCGTCGAGCAGGAGAAGAAAAGCGTCGAGCAGCGGGAGAAAGAGGCCTATCAAAAAGGTTATGAGGCCGGGTATGAGGCCCGCAATGTTGAAGTCCGCAAGCTTCTGTTCGAGAAAAGCGTCTAGAGATTTCTTCTTTTGCTCAACTGAATGTTGTACTTTTACATTTCTTCCTTTTGTACTTGTTTTTTCTGTTGGAATAATAAACTTTTTTCTTCCTGCTAATCGATGGTGTTTTGTGTTCTGATGAAGTGATTTACTGTATAGACAATTTATACTCGAGTTAAGAGTAAACAATCAAGTAGCATTCTTAGTCAAAACAATTTATACTCGAGTTAAGAGTGATCGTTCCAATTGTACCCATCGTACAACAATTTATACTCGAGTTAAGAGTGATCGTTCAAATTTCTTATCGTACAACAATTTATACTCGAGTTAAGAGTGATCGTTCCAATTGTACCTCTTTTTTTTTATGAATGAACAATTTATACTCGAGTTAAGAGTGAACATTCAAGTTGCAGTTTCAGAGTTAAAACAATTTATACTCGAGTTAAGAGTGATCGTTCAAATTCCGAGCATAATCTAAAAATGGAAAGTTTCTGCACTGCATACTTGACCAAGTCATAGTATTCCCCTTTTTTCAGCTAAGTTTCAGAGAAAAACTGTACAAACAGTACTTTAACCTCGGGAAGTGGAACGGTCACCCGTAATAAATGCCTTAATCTAAGCCGTTGGTTTCGCTGAATATAGACCGTCGATCAAATCTTCCTTTTAGTATAAATATGGCATTTGCTCAGTTGAAAATCTTTACCCTCCGCTGTCAAAAATGTTTTATCCGAGGACGACGCTCGGATCCTTCCTTCTTCCCGTTCAAGCCTTTGAAATTTGGCTTCGAACGTACATTCGATCTTTCGTGCAAGACATAAACTTCTTTGGTATGGGTGGAATCGGAAAAAAGGAGCACCTCCTCTATCTGGGGGTCTCTGATCCCTGAAAGCGGGATCTCCCCTCGAGATGTGATTGTTCGATTAACCCCTGTTCGATTACTTTGCGCAGGGTTAGCACTACGGATCTCGAGGGGTATACCCGAGGGTGGAAAGCTGGTCAGAAAATCAAAAGGAAGTTCATCCTCAAATCACCAATTTCTTCCTTTCTTCTGTGGGGAATGGTAACTTTGGGTTGAGCTTCCCGATCATAAAAAGATGACCGGCCGGCTTGGGTTGCAATTACGGATCTTAAAATGAGGAATTGCAACCTTGGACGCCAACTCGGGGAAGTGATCGGGCTCGGCTGGTAGCAAGAATGCTGGGGACTGTATGGAGATCAGAAAAAATAATCTGCGATCCATATTGTCTAATTTCAAAACCAGATATCATAAGACGATATACATATACAGCTCGATCACTTTGTCGCAAATTGTGGTGCAATCATCGGATGCTCGGCGATATTCCTGGTCGACAACACTGAAAGATGCTCGAAGACTCGAAGACCATAGAATAGGGTACTGTAGTTGTATTAGGACTTCATTTGTACATTCAACAACTTTGTAATCTGTTCGATGAATGTCAATAAAGTTGTAACATTTGCCTTTAATTGATCTTTTGTATCTTGCTCGAAAATAATAATAAGAACCTATTGTTTCAAACCATATAGTTGCAACTTTACTTTTCCCTTCCATCGTCTTATTGTAAGTCTTCTGCTCGTAAAAGCCAATTCGATGATGAATTTATGAGAATATTTATCGATCTATAAACTGTCATCGGAAAGATTATCCGATAATCGTCCAAATAAATAATATCTGAAAGTTGAGAAGTTCCCTTTAAGAATAATTGAACTTAGGAAATAATGATCCCAACTTTAGTAATTCCCCAGAATAAGAAACTCTTGAAAAGTGTTCGGGTTTTCGAGCAGAACTGCATCATCATAACATTTTGAGCATCGGTTGGAGTTGGATAGTCACGTTGAATTTCTATCGAGGAAGGGTCATAACAATTGCTTTCACCCTCGGCCGATTTAGATTTTCGAACATATTTTTATCGAGGGAAGGTCATAGCAATAGCTTTCACCTTCGGCCGATTTAGATATTCGAACATATTTTATCGAGGGAGGGTCATAGCAAAAGCTTTCACCCTCGGCCGATTTTGATTTTTGAACATCTTTTTATCGAGGGAGGGTCATAGCAATAGCTTTCACCCTCGGCCGATTTTGATTTTTGAACATCTTTTTATCGAGGGAGGGTCATAGCAATAGCTTTCACCCTCGGCCGATTTTCATTTTTGAACATCTTTTTATCGAGGGAGGGTCATAGCAAAAGCTTTCACCCTCGGCCGATTTTCATTTTTGAACATATTTTATCGAGGGAGGGTCATAGCAAAAGCTTTCACCCTCGGCCGATTATATTAGTCTTTCTTTGTCATGGTACTCGGAATACAGTTTGAACTTAAATAGAGGATTTCATTGATCTTCCATACAAGTTTTAGGGAAAGTAAAATTTGAGAAAACTGAAAATTACAGTAAAAATTAAAAATGAGTGCAACTATCTTCCATAATATTTTCTCAGATTAACTGCATTCCAACTTCTTGGCAAAACTTCACCGTTGAGGTGAGCAATTTTATAGGACCCCTTCTTCCCGACCTGCTGCACGACATAAGGGCCGTCCCAGTTTGGCTGAAGTTTTCCGACATGCTTAGATACTTCCACCTTTTTGAGAACCAAATCCCCAACTTTGAATGTTCTTATCCTGACTTTCTTGTCGTAGGCTTTTTCCATGCTGGACTTGGTGGCTTGGATCTTTATGCATGCTCGGTCGCGTTTACCATCTGCGTTATCGACATCCATCTCTCTCAGCAATTGATTCTGATCGGGGTCATAAGATTCGACCCTTGGTGATGGAACTAATGTTTCGACCGGGATTACCGCTTCCGAACCGTATACCAAAGAAAAAGGAGTTTCTCCTGTAGCAGACTTTATGGAGGTCCTGTTCGCCCAAACTACTCCAGGAAGCTCGTCCAACCATTTGCCTTTTGCTTCGGCCAAACGTTTTTCCAAAGATCGAACAATTTCCCTGTTGGTGACCTCGGTCTGTCCGTTCGCTTGGGGATGCCCGACCGAGGTGAAATTCTGCTGGATTCCAAACTTTTCGCACCATTCCAAAATTTGTTTTCCCGCAAATTGAGTTCCGTTCTCGGAGATAAGGACCCTCGGAATTCCGAACCTGCAAACAATATACTTCCATAGAAAATTTATCACTTGGAACTGAGTAATTTTTGTTAAGGCAATGCATTCGATCCATTTACTGAAGTATTCCACAGCAACCAGGACATAATTCTTTCTCGATCTAGCTGTTGGGAAAGGTCCCACAATATCGATTCCCCATTTGTCAAATGGCCAGCAGATCGGAATTGAATGCAGCTGTTCGGCGGGCTGATGAATTAGATTTGAGTAGATTTGGCAATGATGGCATTTCTTGACATAGTCGATGGAATCCGAAATCATAGTAGGCCAATAATATCCGATTCTTGAGCATTTCAAGGCTAGAGCTCGAGCACCGCAATGACTTCCAGCCTCACCTTCGTGCACTTCTTTTAAGATAAGATCGAATTGACTCTCTGGGATACACTTCAACAGAACTCCCAAGCTTGACCTCTTGTAGAGATGATCATCGATCAAAACATACACTGGAGCTCGATATTTAATCCTTCGAGCTTCATTCACGTCTTCCGGTAGAATACCGCTTCTTAAGTAATTTTTCAAAGGTTCCATCCATGTACGGCCTTGCGTGTCTATTTCCATGATTTCCGAGTTCGGAGCCACGTTCAATTCTATAGCTGGAGAATTAGACATCAACCAAGTTATTATTCTCTCCTTTCGCCCATCCATCGAACCTGTAAATTTTGAAAGCAAATCCGCCCAACAGTTTTCCTCTCGAGGGATAGCTTGTATATCAAACCTTTCAAACTTTGCCGCCAGATCCTTCACCCTTTTCAAATATTTTACCATGTTAAATTCTTTTGCGTCATAAACTCCCTTCACTTGTCTATGTACGAGTTCGGAGTCGGTCAACACTGTGAGAGACTTTATGCTCGCTTTAATCGCCATTTCTAAACCTGCAATCAAAGCCTCGTACTCCGCTTCATTGTTCGTGACTACAAAATCTAGGGTGATCGCATAACTGAGGTCCTCTCCCTCGGGACCTTGGAAATGAATTCCGGCCCCACCTCCTTCTCTGGTCGACGACCCATCAACGTGCATCAACCAAATTTTCTCCTGAACGTCTACCACGAGGTTTACTTCTGTAGCTAATCGATCTCCCGAGCCCGCTCCTGTCGACTCTGCAATAAAATCTGCCAGAACTTGAGCCTTGATGGCCGTTCGGGGTTGGTACATAATTTCGAACTGTCCCAGTTCCACTGCCCATTTAATCAATTTGCCGGATGTCTCCGGTTTCGACAGAACTTGCCTTAACGGTTGGTTAGTCAAAACAATAATTTTGTAAGTTTGGAAATAAGGCCTCAGTCTTCGCGCGGCCACTATTAGAGCAAGTGCGAACTTCTCAATCTCCATGTAGTTCTTCTCCGCCCCTTGAAGTAACTTGCTCAGATAATATACTGGTTTATGCTCGAAATCCTGAATTCTCACCAAAACAGAACTTATTGCTTCATTTGATACTGCTATGTATAAATACAAGGGCTTTCCCTCGACCGGTTTTGCCAACATTGGAGGGGAAACCAAATATCTTTTAAGCTCTTCGAAAGCTTTACTGCACTCCTCATTCCATTCGAAACCTTTCGATCTCCTCAACAACTTGAAGAAAGGCAAACTCTTGTCTGCTGATCGGGATATAAACCTATTCAAGGATATTATTTTTCCGATTAGACTCTGTACTTCAGACAACTTAGTTGGCGGTTGTAGCTCAGCTATTGCTCGGATCTTTTCTGGATTTGCCTCAATGCCACGCTCGTGAACTAGATAACCGAGGAATTTTCCCGACCTTACCCCGAAAGTGCATTTCGCAGGATTTAACTTCATTCTGTACTTCCTTAGGATCGCGAAACATCTGTCAAGGTGCTTTATATGATCCTCCTCGGTCATGCTCTTCACTAGCATATCATCAACATAAACTTCCATGATCTCACCGATAAGATCCTTAAACATCATATTCACGAGCCTTTGATAAGTTGCTCCTGCATTCCTTAGCCCGAACGGCATTACAATGAAGCAGTACACTCCTCGTTCGGTAATAAAGGCTGTTTTATCCTGATCTCTCTCATTCATAAATATTTGATAAAACCCTTGGAAAGCATCCATCATACTAAAGAAAATGAACCCCGCAGTCGAGTCAACCAGCATATCAATCCGTGGTAAAGGATAGGGGTCCCTTGGACACAACTTGTTCAGGTCGGTAAAATCATTACACATTCTCCACTTGTTGTCGACCTTCTCTCCCTTCGACACCAACACTACGTTGCAAAGCCACTCAGTTAATGTTATTTCCCGAATCTGTTTTGCTGCCAATAATCTATCCACCTCAGCATTGATGATTTTGTCTTTTTCTCGACCGTGATTCCTCTTCTTTTGTCTAACTGGCTTTGCTTTAGGATCGATATTCAGGGAGTGAGTGATCACCCTTGGGTCGATCCCGACGATATCATCAGAACTCCAAGCAAAGACATCGGCGTTGTCTCTAAGGAATTCGATCAACATGGTCTCCATCCCTTGACTTAGCTCGGTTCCAATTCTGGTGAACTTCTCGGGAGAGCCAGGGATTAATGTTACTTGTTTATGATTTGGGGGTAGTACGCTCATATCGATCTCTTTTCCTTTTTTACTCTGCAAATTTTCACAATCTGGCAACGGGAGGTCGGATACCGAGAATACCTTTTCCTCCTCTAACTTTCTTTTCGAGGGCAATACTGGCTCGAACTGCTTCTTCATGTTTAAAGATGTGTTATAACATTCCCACGCCATGCATTGGTCGTTCCTCATTTCTCCGACCCCTGCCAAAGTGGGAAACTTGACCATCTGGTGGTAAGTCGACACGACCGCTTTGAATACGTTTAAAGCCGGTCTTCCCAAAATTGCATTATAAGCGAACGGGTACTCACGACCAAGAACTTAACCATCTTCGTAACATCTTTAGGTTTCTTACCCATAGTAGTACTCAAGAGTATGGTTCCGAGAGGAACAATTTCCGATCCACCGAACCCAATGAGCGGGGTGGATACCCGTTCCAGTCGCGGGTGTTGTAGATTCATTCTGTCGAGCGCCTCAGAAGAGATTATGTTTGCCGAACTGCCATTATCGATTAATACCCTCCTAACTTCGAAGTTAGCAATTCTCAGGGTCAAGACCATCGAAAAATCAGGGTCATCTTCATTAGTATCCCAAGTCACATCACTTGGTCTGTCAGCCTCGGAAAAACTAATGACTTGATTTATCGAGGGCGCTGGTCTTAAGGACATGACTTCTTTCCTAGTCGAGACACCAGTCTTTATCGACCTAGCAGTCCTTTTCCTCGCATTCCTGCTATCTCCCCCAGCCGGCCCACCAGATATCATATTGATCACCCGATTCGTCTGGTCCTCTGCTTGGTGTTGATCCTCACGGTGTTGTTCGGAGGACCTCCTAGGACTTCTGGATCGATAACGGCTGTTATGGTTCTCCTTTCTGACATATTCCTTCAACTTTCCTTGAGCAATCAGTTTCTCGATTTCTTGTTTTAACTGAAAACAATCCTCGGTGCTATGCCCCCGAGCTCTGTGGTATCTGCAATACTTATCGTGATTCATAGTCCCTGGCCTAGGTTGAGTGATACGCCGAGCTCCAGGGACCAAATTTCTCTCCTCGAGGACTGTTAGGATCTCGTCCCTTGAGGTATTCAGTCTGGTAAAATTGCTTTTTTCATGCTCCGTCCTCGGAGCCCTATCTGGAGATGCAGGTCGACCGTAGACATTAGATCTGTGGGTCGGAGCCTGAGGTTTATAGACCTTAAGTCTCTGCCAAACCGAGCCTCTTTGCTGCGCGTTTGACCCTCCGTAGTCGCTCGGTTTAGGGATAGGGGCCCGATCAGGTTTCTTCACGATCGGGGGCCTAGGATTCTGTGCGTTCTTTAACTTATTCATTTCCTCCTGGATCATGTTTTTCTCAGCTATTTCCATAATCCGCTCGAAAGACTTTGGTTGCTTTCGGCAGAGAGCATTCCCGAACTGGTTGTTTCGGGTCAGTTCGAACATTAATGATGACAGAAACTCAATCTGTGGGGTATCAACTTTTAGAAGTTCAATACTAAATCTAGCCAGCCACTGCCTCAGTGTTTCTCCTTCCATTTGCTTCACCGTTCCCAAATGATTAGCAGGTAACCTTTGTTTCCTTTGGCTAGCAAACTGATGTTTCAATTTATCGCACAACTCATCGAAAGAGAAGATCGAGTTCGGAGGTAGTTTTCCGAACCAATCCAAAGCAATTCCTTCGAACGTTGTGACCATGATTTTGCAACAAAAATCCTCCGAATGTCCATATAAATTCAACACATTTATGAAACTGTTTATATGCTCCCCGGGGTCAGAGGTCCCACTATATCTTGGCAACCTGGTCGGGACCGTCTCTGTTCCCCGAGCTTTTCTAATTTCTTGACAGAACGGAGAACATCGCATAATATTCGTGCTCAGTTCCCTATTCCGTGCTTCAAGGAAAACGGCCCCATCCTCTCTGGCCCCAACTCCTCGAGCCCTGACGTCTGCGGATCGGGTTTCCTTTATTAACATCTCCTTCTCCAACTCCTTAGTAACTCTTTCTTGAACAATCTTTTCCAAGTCAGCCTCGGTCACCTTTCTGTAGGCTGGCTTTCTAGATCTCTCCACAACTTTGGGTTGACTTTCCCCGACCACCGAATCCTCTAAATTTTGAACGTTCCTAGAAGGTTTCCCTGATCGGACAACGGTTCTAGCTCGCGGTGGGTTGGGTCTTACATCAGATGGTTCGCCCAGAGCAGATCGACGAACACTTCCTTCCCTTGGCCTGTTGGAAACCGAACCCCGAGCAGCAGGTTGATCGACGGGAGGCTGCTGACCTGGCAGAGTTTCACGATCTGCTCTCTCCGTGTTCAAGAATTCTCTACACATGGTTCCGATAATGGAACGTAGATCAGCCACTGTCGTATGAATAGGCATATCATTCGGCGGGTCGGGCGGCGGCACCTCAGATTGGTGGGCCGCTCGGGATTGGTTACTTGGGTCATTATTTACGGAGCGCTGCGCTCCAATAGCTTGTGAAGGCTCACCTCGATTGTACGTGTACCTCCTAGTAGTAGGCATATTTCGATCTAACACCCGAGTAGGCCCCACGGTGGGCGCCAATTGATTATACCGCTTTTCGTTCGAGTTCAATAAGGAAAGTAGAGTATAACAATATATGAATCGAGCATGTGAAAACTGTATATTAATATCGGTGTTCGAATACAAATTACAAAACAGGTCTACCCGAGCATTACGGGATGTCGTACTACTAAAAAGACCAATACAAAGAGAATACAAGCTAGTTCCTAATCCGAACGGTAGGTCCGAGCAGAAGGAATATCTTGGAAGTTGTGCCGTCCCTGATGTCATAAATGCGCCGCGTATTTATAGGAACAGTAATGAGCTAGCTAGACCATCCGTAGGAGAACACCTCTCGGCCAGCTGTATAAAGCTGTAGGTCGGCCCCACAGTAATTCCGAGGAGACGAGTAGATCGGGAAGTAGGTCGGAATACTTGATCTAGAGCTATCAACCGGGCTTGATCGGAAAACCATGTTCTTCTGGTCGGAGAATACCATTCTGGTCGGGATCGAGGCCGAGCTCGAGCAGAAGGTATTTCCTAAAGTGGCGTATGCGAAATACCCCTCATCATAACCAAACTTGTAATTGTATATCTTTTTATCACGAATAAAATAAGTTTATAAATATTTCTTGACCCATGTGATTCAGACTTTTGATGAGTAGTATTTTACTCTCTGCTGTATTAAAATTGCCAAGGGTTTTAGATTCTGTGGTTACTACTTGCTTATCAATCGTAGCCAATTTCGAGCACAAAATGACTGCTTCCCAATTGATTCCTAAAACCGGGGTTGTAGTTGCGATAAACTAAGGTGGTCGAGAATGTCGTGCTTCATTTAACCAATCAAATACCGTCGATAAATTTTTTGTAGTAACCGTTGGATCTTTACCCAGTTGTCTATAAAAAGGCTTCTTACCTCTTACGAGATTTATATCCATGAAATTACTTTGGATGAAAAACCTCTGCTTTTGTTGCGGTGTTCGTCCACCTAATTTAAATAATTTCGAATATGACCAAGTGCTTGGGTTGGTATGGGTGGAATTGGAAATACGAGACCTCTTCATAGACATAAAAAGGAAATAATTATATAACTAATCCTATATCTATTCATTATTTCAATGGCCGTAGTAAAGTCTGAGGTTCATTGCGTTCCAAGTTCGGTGTTCCATCCAAATGAGCAATTTTATAAGATCCTTTCTTGCCAACTCCGATCACCATAAACGGACCTTCCCAATTTTGTTGCCGTTTTCCGACGTGTTTCGATGCTTCGACCTTTTTAAGTACCAGATCACCTTGCTTGAAGGATCGTACTCTCACTCTCTGATCGTAGGCTTTCTCCATGCTTGATTTCGCCGCCTGTAATCTAAGACTAGCCCTGTCCCTCAGGGCTTCACTTAAGTCGATATCGTCTTTTCGTACTTGGTCGTTATTCTCCTCATCATATAACTCCGTTCTCGGACTGGGAATCAGTAATTCGACCGGAATGACCACCTCCGATCCATATACCAAGCTAAAAGGTGTTTCCTCAGTAGAAGCTTTTAATGTGGTTCAATTTGCCCATATTACACCTGGAAGTTCGTCAAACCATTTTCCTTTAGCGTCATCCAATCTTTTTTTGAGGGATTTTATTATTACACTGTTTGCGAACTCGATTTGCCCGTTTGCCCGACGATGTCCTACAAACGTAAAATTCTGCTGTATCCCGAATTTTGAGCACCACTCCAAAACTTGTTTTTCGACAAACTGAGCTCCATTGTTGGAAATTAATATCCTTGGAAAACCAAACCTACAGACTATGTATTTCCAAAGGAAGTTTATAACCTCGAATTGTGTGATTCGGGCCAATGCCACACATTCGATCCATTTGCTGAAGTATTCAACGGCAACCAGTAAATAACTCTTTTTTGATCTAGCCACAAGGAACGGGCCAACTATATCAATTCCCCATTGATCAAAGGGCCAACAAATTAGGATCGGGTGAATCATCTCTGTTGGTTGATGAATTATGTTTGAATGCACTTGGCAATCATGACAGTATTTTACGTATTCTACCGTATCTGAATTTAAGGTCGGCCAATAATATCCGGTTCTTAAACACTTCAGAGTGAGAGCGAGAGCTCCGCCATGATTTCCTGCTTCTCACTCATGAATTTCCTTAAGAATACTCTGAGTTTGATGCTCGGGAACACATTTTAAAAGTATACCAGATATTGATCATTTGTAGAGCTTTCCTTTAACCATCGCCTATCTGGGAGCTCGATATTTAATTCTACGCGCCTCATTCTGATCTAATGGGAGAGACCCATCACTTAGATACTTCATTAATGGAGTTATCAAGTTATCTTTAGCCAAATCGATGTCCATTATCTCGGCATTAGGAATGGTGTCGAGATCAATTGACGGAGTATAGGAGATTAGCCATGTGATAACCCTCTCAGTCTTGCCATCTCTTGGCCAAGTAGATCGAGATAATTGATCAGCCCATCGATTTTCATCTCTTGGAATATTCTGCACCGCGAATTTATCAAACTTCCCAGTCAATTCTTTCACTCTTGCCAAGTATTTGATCATGTTATATTTCTTGGCCTCGTATAACCCATTGACTTGTCTTTGAACTATCTCGGAGTCCGTTAATACATTCAAAGCCCTTTTATTAACTTTTATTGCCATTTCCATCCCTGCAATTAAGGCCTCATATTCTGCTTCGTTGTTTGTCACCATGAAATCAAGAGTGATAGCATAATTCAAATCTTCTTCTTCAAGTCCTCGGAAATTTATTCCCGCACCTCCGCCGTCTTTGCTTGATGCGCCGTCGACATGCATGAGCCATACTGGACTATTGATGACTAGAATATCATTATTGCTCGAGATTGGTTCATCGATAATCATTTCAGATGACGGGAGTCTCTAATAGGAAATCAGAGAGTACTTGAGCTTTTATCGCAGTTCGTGGTTGATACTCGATCGCATATTGTCCTAGCTCGATTGCCCATTTTATCAATCGTCCTGACGCCTCTGGTTTCGATAATATTTCCCCTAAAGGTTGATTGGTGAGGACGATGATTTTATATGTTTGGAAATAAGGCCTTGACTTCCGCGTCGCTACTACCAGTGCTAGGGCAAACTTCTCTATCTCCAAATAGGTCTTTTCCGCCCCTTCTAACAACTTGCTCAACCGGTTTATGTTATGTTGCCTCTATTTTGACCAACACCGAACTCACAGCAACTTCGGAGATCACAATGTAGATATAGAGAGCTTGTCCTTGATAGGATAGTGCCCAGCAAGCCAACACATTAGCTTGTAATAGGACTATTCTATGTTGGACAAATCTTTGATTTTATAATTAATACGCAAAGTTTATTTATTTCGTGTATAAGATAAACTAATGGCCATCTTCCTATTTCGCGAATATATTTAAGCGATTGGTTGAAACCCTAAGATTACTCATGACTATGGGACGATTCAGTACAGTTTGAGTGCAATCATGAAACAGTCTCTAAGGTCGTGATCTTAAAATGTTCCAAGTCATAGATTCCTGTCGAGACGGGGTATCGAAGGGATCGCCAAGACTTGTACGATTATGTATGATTCACATGGAGTGAATTTGTAGAGTTTCATGAACAAGACATTTGATGTCAGTGCATATGACTAGGTGGTTCGATAGGGATCGAACGCATGGAACAATCCAAACAGAGAAACCCATTGTGGAAATGCATATGACTAGATGTCAGTCTTGAGGTGGTAGGGCGAATTCGGTATACTGATGTGCGTACTTTGATTTAGGAGCCGGTCACGTATCCTGACCATTGTGCGCCTACTTTGGGTACATATAGTCGTATGCGCAAATGGTTAGCATCAATATGGGATCTACCGACTCATTGTAATGGATGAGAGAATTCATGTACGTTCTTAGATAATAGATTCCGAGAAACCCATGACCATGGTTAGTGACAAATTTGAAAAGAGGTTTCCAAATTTAGCAGTCACACAGGAATTATTATCCTGAATTAGAAAGTACAGAATCGAGATAATTAGAGGTGCTGATCAATTCACACACCCTAGGTCTCGATCGGGAAATTGGTAGTTAGTGTACATGGCACTTATAAGAGGTGAGGTTCACTAATATCAATTCACCTGAAGTTGGGTCTCATGGGCTTGTGGCTAGACATCGACCATGAGGTGTGGGTACTCCCGAATTAATGGGAGAATAATTATGGAGTGGTCAATTAAAAGGGTTTAATTGATCGAAGCAATTAATTAAATATTAATTGCTCATTAGTTAAATCATGAAAGTCGTGGGCCTACGGCCAATTGATTGTGAACCTAGAGGGTCACACACAATACAGTTGGACAGTGATGGTCTGTGAAGGAAATGTTTGATTTAAAGGAGTTAAATCAACGAATGAAAGAAAGAGTTAATTCAATAAGAGAAATAATTAATTAGATGGTCTAATTAATTAAAGAGTTAATATTTAATAAAGAGAGAAAATTAATTGGATTAATTGGGCCAATTTAATTAAGGAGTTAATTAAATTAAAAATAAGACATGGGCCACTTTAATTAATGGCCCATAAAGAAGTCTTGCACATAAGGGGCTTGAAGAGGGCTTATAAAAAGGAGTCTAGAGGAGACTCAAAACCCTAAGCAAGAAAGCTAACCCTAACCGTCCCCTCTCTCTCTCTCTCTTGTTCTCTTCTCCATCTAGATCTGGATCTAGATCCAGTTCCTCCATTGACAAACCTTCTCTCCTAGTTCTTAGCCTCTGGTTTGAAGGTGTTGCTATCATCCTCCTGGTGTGGACTACTCTAGAGGCACAACACTTGGGGTGCTCTAGTGAACAAAAAGAAGACCGGAGAAAAACCGCCACCTTGCCTGTGGTGAGGTAATTTTCGATTACCCCTTGTTTTTCTTATGCAATTGTTGTATTTGATTCAACCTATTCGTATGAGTTAGATGAATATCCTTGGGCATTGGGTTTGTATGAAAAATTTTAAATTCCGCACTGTTGTATGACAATCGTACCCCAATAAAACCCAACAGTGGTATCAGACCCAAATTCATTACGCTCACACGAAAAGGCCTGAACACTTCCAAATATATGTGTATATTTGCTTGATGTGTTCTATGGATTGATTATTGCTTGTTATGGTATATTATGTGTTCTGATAATGGCATGATTCATTTTTGGGCCTAAACTGCAATTTCCAAACATTAAAGGGCTTATGTGCAAATAGCGATTTTTCGAAAAACTGGGCAGAACTTAAAATTTTGTTTTTCTGCAATTCTGGACCAAAATTGTAATTTCTGGGTTTTCTAAAATCTGGGCTGTTTTTGCAATTTATGAAGGCTAGGGGCTATTTTTGCAATTACCGTATTTTTCTTAGGGTCTGTTTGCAATTAACGAAAATTTCTGGAAATAATTTGTTAATTTCTGCTATCTGGTCTGATTTGCATATTCTGGAAATTTCGGGGCTGGTTTGTAATTTTCGAAAGTTGAGGGGTCAAAATATAATTTTTGAAAATTCAGGGGCCGAACAGGAGTTTAGTTTATCCAAAAAGTTAATTATATCATAATTAGTAGAGACTAGAGTGAGAATCAAAAGGGTTATTTTAAAAGGGGTTTTAAAATAAAATTGTGGATTGTTTTAAAAAGGGGTTTTAAAACTAGAATCTTGAGATATTTTAAAATGGAGTTTTAAAATAAAATATGAAATAAGAAAATGTGTTTTACTTGTTTCTTGCTCTATGTGAACTGTTTACGTGATTTTTCGATCGCGACGAGCCTTGACCCTAGGGTAGATGTGATTGGTTTATTTCTATTTTGTTGGTTTTATTGGACCTGCGAGCCTTAAGTTTTTGGGTCACTTTGAGCCTTTGTAATAGATTAGGGCTTTACTGTTTTAAATAGTTTAGAATGGAGGTCCATTACAAGCAAGGTGAAAGCCGAAGAAGGAATGAAGGCCATGTATGCATTGTTATTGATGTAATAACCTAGGTCCTTTAGAACCCCATTAGATTGACCAATTGGGCCAAAATCTTTGGTTCGATGATGGCCCGCATAGGAGGCTCCCGATCGAAAACATATTGTGGTAGCATGCATGCTAGGTGTGTATGTTTTATTTACTGATTTATCTTTTAGTATGTTTGGTGATGCGCGCTAGTAATTTAGATCGTAAATAAAAAATAAAGAATAACTGATACAGTGAGATCTCGAGGAGAGTTACCTCAAACTCTTTGACCCAAAAAACCCCTCTTGATAATTATATTAAGTCATATTGGGTACTTTAAAATGAAGTTTTAAGATCCAAGCCTTCCATCAATAGGAACTAGCGTAAGTTGTCTACTTATCGATTAAGGTGATCCAGAGTCTGGCACCCGAGTCGGAGAAAGAGACAATACACAAAATTCCTTGATTCTCGTTTTTAAATAAACTTGACAAATGTGGGGACTAGTCGGGACATGAATATCGACCGATAACTAGTTACGGGGATTTCATGACCGGGCCCGTTGCTCATCAAGATTGATGGGTTAGACGTAACGAGTAGTACCACTCATGATGTAGTAGTGCTAGATGAGTGCGAAAACCGAGGCAAAATAGCTTGAAGGTTGTGTAGAGACATAATTGGTAAAAGTATACCTACCTGGGGAATTAATTATATGGCCACGAGTCTTGAGTGCAATTAATGTCTGCTGGGACGTCAAGGACTACTAGGAAATATGATTTCCCGAACAAGTGAAGGGGTATTTGTTACGACAAAATAGTGGGAGAACTTTGTCGATAACAAGTCCAAAACTCGTTAATTATAAGTATTAAGAATAGATCAGTCAGCTAAACGTTGTCTTCTTTTATTTATAGATCATTTTGAAAAATGTCTAAGAATCCATTATCTGTCATCCTCGACACTAACAAACTGAACGGATCAAATTTTATCGACTGGCTAAGAAATTTGAGGATAGTCCTCGACTCCGATCGTCGGAGCTATGTTCTTGATGCACCGATGCCTGGTGCACTTCCGGAAGGTGTCTCGAAAGAGGAACTAGCCACCCATGCTAAATGGGTTCATGATGATATTCAGGTTCGTTGCCTAAATCAATGACCAATGAGCTGCAGAAACAACATGCTAAGATGCTTCATGCTAATGATATACTTCTCCACCTCCGAGATTTATTTGTAGAGAAGTCTCGTACCGAAAGGTTCAAGAGGACTAGGGAGTTGTTTGATCTGAGAATAGTTGAGGGAGCCAGTGTGAAAGATCACTGTCTTCATTTCATTAATCTGGTTGAAAAACTGGAGAACTTGGACGTAGACTTGCACGCTGATCTTAGCACTGACCTCCTACTCCATACTCTGCCACGCTCATTTGATCAGTTCGTGTTGAATTTCAACATGGAGGAGAGAAATATCGCTCTTCATGAACTGACCAATTTATTGGTAACGGCAGAAGCTACCCTTAAGAAGGAGAAATATGTCTTGATTGCTGAGCAACCAAGGGCTACAAAGCCTAAAAAGGGCAAGAAGAAGAAGAAGGTGTTCTCTTCTAAAACAACCAAGAAGGGTGTCGAGAAAAAGCGTAAGAGCCCAAAAGATGAATGTTTCCACTGTAAGAAAGCAGGGCACTAGAAAAGGAATTGCCCAGACTACCTTAAGACGGTAGCCAAAGGCATTTTCTTTATTGAAGTTAATATTTCTGTTAACAGTGCATCATAGGTGTTGGACACCGCAACTGGTTCTCATATCTTCAATGATTTGCAAGTGATGTGAGCAGTAAGACCTCTTAAGCCTGGGGATAGGATCCTGCATTTTGGAAACGGAGCAAGAGTTGCGGTAGAGGCCATAGGGGACGTAGAATTAGTAATAGGGAATTTTTGTTAGTTTTAAAAGACTGTTTGTACGTACCAACAATTATCCAAAACATTATTTCGATTCCTTTGTTGGATAATGATGGTTTTTGTTTTTCCATTTCGAATGGAAGTCTTAGCATAATGAAAGGTAGTTTTACTTATGCTAATGGTACTTTGATGGATGGTCTTTATTCCCTTGAACCAACTAATTCTAACGTAATGCACTTTCAATCAAAGAAAAGAAAACAAGATGATAATAGTCCACAATTATGGCACGCTAGGCTTGGACATATATCCAAGAGTAGAATTCAAAAGTTGGTTTCCTGCAGGGCTCTTGAAATAAAGAACCTGGATGATTTTCCAACTTGCGAATCCTGTCTCAAGGGAAAGATGACCAAGACACCTTCTTCTGGAAAACCGGAGCGCACCAAACAAACCTTGGATTTAATCCATACTGATGTTTGTGGACCACTGAGTGTCATTGCAAGAGGAGGATTCTCTAACTTCATTACTTTCACAGACGACTTTAGTCTTTTTGGGTATGTCTACCTAATGAAGTATAAATCCGAAGCTTTTGAAAAGTTCAAAGAGTTTCGAATGGAAGTTGAGAATCAATTGGGACACAGTATTAAAGCACTTCGGTCATCAAGGTGAGGAATACTTGAGTCAAGAATTCCTCGATTATCTTGTAGAGAATGGAATTCCCTCACAACGAACTCCTCCTAGAACACCGCAGTTAAATGGTGTATCTAAAAAAGGAATCGAACTTTGTTGGACATGGTTTGTTCCATGATGAGTTTCGCTGATCTTTCTTTTTCGTTTTGGGTTTTATCCCTCTTAACGGCTTCGAAGATACTTAATATAGTACCTTCAAAGTCGGTGCCAACGATGCCACACCAAGAGTGGTATGGTAAAGCACCCGTATATTCGTACTTACGAGTATAGGGATCTCTTGCTGATGAGGGGTTTTTTGCCTGCTCTGTTCTAGGAAATACCCAGCTCGAGATAGACCTCGATTCCGACCAAAAAGACTATTTTCCGACCTGCAGAACTCAGTTTCCGATCAAGCCAGTTCGATTGCTCAAGATCCTTTCTTCCGATCTGTTTCTATCCTCGGAATTACTGTGGGGCCGACCTACAGCTTTTTACAGCTGGCCGAGGAGTATTCTCCTACGGACGGTTGATGAGGGATATTTCGTAGCTCCCAAGATAAGAAATATTCTTCGGCCAAAATCCGACCTCCAGCTCCAAAATCCGACCTCAAGCTCAAAAATCCGACCTCCAGCTCCAAAATCCAACCTCCAGCTCCAAAATCCGACCTCAAGCTCAAAAATCCGACCTCCAGCTGTTCTTCGAGCAGCAGACTTTTGAGCTATCATTTGGGCCTGACAAGGGGCCAGGCCTTTGGGCCAGGATTTATTCACATACAGGCGGATCACCTAGTCCAACGCCACACCTATATATACCCAATGCATTAATGACTTAAGGGAGGCCGATGAATACACACCCTCAACTCGGACCAAGCAGCTCGGCCTAACACATTATCTCCATTCCGCACGGACTAGCTGTTAGGTCTCATATTTGTAATTCTTTTGTAGTTACGGCATCCAATAATGCTCGGACAGACCCTGTAAACTTTACATTTGAGATCGGAATTTATATACACGTCGGATTTTTCCCTTCTCATATTATTGTTCTTGCTTAAATTACTTGCTTACGAATTTCGGTAAGATCAATTGGCGCCCACCGAGGGGCCTGGTCGAGGGTTAGATCGAAATATGCCTGCTACACGGAGATATGCCTGCCAAATGAAGAAGAGCAGCTCCAGTTGCTGCTCAAAATTTGAAGTGAAGCAGCTTGAATTACTGCTCGGAATTTGAACAGAGCTGCTCGAAATTGAAGGAAAGAGCAAGAGTGAAAGCTGTTATGACTCTTGGCTCGAAATTGCAGCTCGGAAAGGAGCTCGGAAAAGAGCTCGAAAAAGAGCAAGAGTGAAAGTTGTTGTTATGACTCTTGGCTCGAAATTGCAGCTCGGAAAGGAGCTCGGAATTCGAAAAAGAGCAAGAGTGAAAGCTGTTGTTATGACTCTTGGCTCGAAATTGCAGCTCGGAAACGAGCTCGGAATTTGAAAAAGAGCTGCTCGAAATTGAAGGAAAGAGCAAGAGTGAAAGCTGTTGTTATGACTCTTGGCTCGAAATTGCAGCTCGGAAAGGAGCTCGGAAAAGAGCTCGAAAAAGAGCAAGAGTGAAAGCTGTTGTTATGACTCTTGGCTCGAAATTGCAGCTCGAAAAAGAGCTCGGAATTTGAAAAAGAGCTGCTCGAAATTGAAGGAAAGAGCAAGAGTGAAAGCTGTTGTTATGACTCTTGGCTCGAAATTGCAGCTCGGAAACGAGCTCGGAATTTGAAAAAGAGCTGCTCGAAATTGAAGGAAAGAGCAAGAGTGAAAGCTGTTGTTATGACTCTTGGCTCGAAATTGCAGCTCGGAAAAGAGCTCGGAATTTGAACAGAGCTGCTCGAAATTGAAGGAAAGAGCAAGAGTGAAAGCTGTTGTTATGACTCTTGGCTCGAAATTGCAGCTCGAAAAGGAGCTCGGGAAAGAGCTGGAAAAAGAGCAAGAGTGAAAGCTGTTGTTATGACTCTTGGCTCGAAATTGCAGCTCAGAAAAGAGCTCGGAATTTGAAAAAGAGCTGCTCGAAATTGAAGGAAAGAGCAAGAGTGAAAGCTGTTGTTATGACTCTTGGCTCGAAATTGCAGCTCGGAAACGAGCTCGGAATTTGAAAAAGAGCTGCTCGAAATTAAAGGAAAGAGCAAGAGTGAAAGCTGTTGTTATGACTCTTGGCTCGAAATTGCAGCTCGGAAAGGAGCTCGGAAAAGAGCTCGAAAAAGAGCAAGAGTGAAAGCTGTTGTTATGACTCTTGGCTCGAAATTGCAGCTCGGAAAAGAGCTCGGAATTTGAACAGAGCTGCTCGAAATTGAAGGAAAGAGCAAGAGTGAAAGCTGTTGTTATGACTCTTGGCTCGAAATTGCAGCTCGGAAAGGAGCTCGGGAAAGAGCTGGAAAAAGAGCAAGAGTGAAAGCTGTTGTTATGACTCTTGGCTCGAAATTGCAGCTCGGAAACGAGCTCGGAATTTGAAAAAGAGCTGCTCGAAATTGAAGGAAAGAGCAAGAGTGAAAGCTGTTGTTATGACTCTTGGCTCGAAATTGCAGCTCGGAAAGGAGCTCGGAAAAGAGCTCGAAAAAGAGCAAGAGTGAAAGTTGTTGTTATGACTCTTGGCTCGAAATTGCAGCTCGGAAAGGAGCTCGGAATTCGAAAAAGAGCAAGAGTGAAAGCTATTGTTATGACTCTTGGCTCGAAATTGCAGCTCGGAAAGGAGATCGGAATTTAAAAAAGAGCTGCTCGAAATTGAAGGAAAGAGCAAGAGTGAAAGCTGTTGTTATGACTCTTGGCTTGAAATTGCAGCTCGGAAAGGAGCTCGGAAAAGAGCTCGAAAAAGAGCAAGAGTGAAAGCTGTTATGACTCTTGGCTCGAAATTGCAGCTCGGAAAAGAGCTCGAAAAAGAGCACGAGTGAAAGCTGTTGTTATGACTCTTGGCTCGAAATTGCAGCTCGGAAACGAGCTCTGAATTTGAAAAAGAGCTGCTCGAAATTGAAGGAAAGAGCAAGAGTGAAAGCTGTTGTTATGACTCTTGGCTCGAAATTGCAGCTCGGAAAGGAGCTCGGAAAAGAGCTCGAAAAAGAGCAAGAGTGAAAGCTGTTGTTATGACTCTTGGCTCGAAATTGCAGCTCGGAAAAGAGCTCGGAATTTGAACAGAGCTGCTCGAAATTGAAGGAAAGAGCAAGAGTGAAAGCTGTTATTATGACTCTTGGCTCGAAATTGCAGCTCGAAAAGGAGCTCGGAAAAGAGCTCGAAAAAGAGCAAGAGTGAAAGCTGTTGTTATGACTCTTGGCTCGAAATTGCAGCTCGGAAAAGAGCTCGAAAAAGAGCAAGAGTGAAAGCTGTTGTTATGACTCTTGGCTCGAATTTGCAGCTCCGAAAAGAGCTCGGAATTTGAACAGAGCTGCTCGAAATTGAAGGAAAGAGCAAGAGTGAAAGCTGTTGTTATGACTCTTGGCTCGAAATTGCAGCTCGGAAAGGAGCTCGGAAAAGAGCTCGAAAAAGAGCAAGAGTGAAAGTTGTTGTTATGACTCTTGGCTTAAATTTTCTGATCGAAATTGCAGTTGCTGCTCAAAAGTGCAGCTCGAAATTGCTGATAAGAGCTGATGAGTGAAAACCGTTGTTATGACTCACTGCTCGAATTTTCTGCTCGAAATTGCAGTTACTGCTCGGAAATGCAGCTCGAAATTGAAGAAAATAGCTGATGAATAGCATAATGGACCCCTCAGTTTTGAAAAAGTGACTTTCCAGTTTGAAAGCAGCAGGTTTTTTCAAGCGTCTCTCACGGATATATACTCTTTTTCCCTTACTCGGTTTTTATCCCACAGGTTTTTTCCGAATAAGGTTTTTAACGAGGTATATCTGACGCATCAAGATTTCGAGGTCGATCAGCAACTCAGCACAATTATCACTTCTCAAAGCTTCAGCTTTACTTACACGTTGATGAGACGTAAAACTACCCTGGAAGGGACTCTCAGTTCGAAGGCTTATCTCGTTTATTATTACTACCCACTATTAAAAGTGGTTCGGCATTTTGGGGGCTTCTAAGATGCGCACTCTTTTTCCCTAGCTCGGTTTTTATCCCATTGGGTTTTTCCGGACTAGGTTTTTAATGAGGCGTATCCGAAGCATCAAATAGTTGAAGGCAGCCGTTCACCTAGAAGGCAGTATCTACTTCTCGGAGCTTCAACTGCACTTGCGCTCGAGAAGTGGGGGGGTATTGATGAGGGATATTTCGTAGCTCCCAAGATAAGAAATATTCCTCGGCCAAAATCCGACCTCCAGCTCCAAAATCCGACCTCCAGCTCCAAAATCCGACCTCAAGCTCAAAAATCCGACCTCCAGCTCCAAAATCCGACCTCCAGCTGTTCTCCGAGCAGCAGACTTTTGAGCTATCATTTGGGCCTGACAAGGGGCCAGGCCTTTGGGCCAGGATTTATTCACATACAGGCGGATCACCTAGTCCAACGCCACACCTATATATACCCAATGCATTAATGACTTAAGGGAGGCCGATGAATACACACCCTCAACTCGGACCAAGCAGCTCGGCCTAACACATTATCTCCATTCCGCACGGACTAGCTGTTAGGTCTCATATTTGTAATTCTTTTGTAGTTACGGCATCCAATAATGCTCGGACAGACCCTGTAAACTTTACATTTGAGATCGGAATTTATATACATGTCGGATTTTTCCCTTCTCATATTATTGTTCTTGCTTAAATTACTTGCTTACGAATTTCAGTAAGATCAACGGTCCAGCTAGCTCTTTACTGTTCCTATAAATACGCAATGCATTTATGACATCAGGGACGACACAACTTCCAAGATATACCCTCTGCTCGGACCTACTGTTCGGATTAGGGTCTAGCTTGTTTCCTCTTTTTATTAGTCTTTCTAGTAGTACGACATCCCGTAATGCTCGGGAAGACCTGCTTTGTAATTTGTACTCGAACACCGATATTAATATACAGTTTATACACGCTCGATACATATATTGTTATACTCTACTTTCCTTATGGAAAAAGAACGAAAAACGGTATAATCAATTGGCGCCCACCGTGGGGCCTACTCGGGTGTTAGATCGAAAAATGCCTACTACTAGGAGATACACATACAATCGTGGCAAGCCCTCGCAAGTTGTTGGAGCGCAGCGCTCGGTAAACAATGAACCAAGTAACCAATCCCGAGCGGCCCACCAATCTGAGGTGCCGCCGCTCGATCCGCCGAATGATATGCCTATTCATACGACAGTGGCCGATTTACGTTCCATTATCGGAACTATGTGTAGAGAATTCTTGAACACGGAGAGAGCAGATCGTGAAACTCTGCCAGGTCAGCAGCCCCCGGTCGATCAACCTACTGCTCGGGGCCCGATTTCCAACCGGCCAAGGGAAGGAAGTATTCGTCGATCTGCTTTGGGCGAACCATCTGATGTTCGACCCAACCTACCACGAGCTAGAACCGTTGTCCGATCAGGGCAACCTTCTAGGAACGTACAAGACGTAGAGGATTCGGTGGTTGGGGAAAGTCAACCCAAAGCTGCGGAGAGGTCTAGAAAGCCAGCCTACAGAAAGGTGACTGAGGCTGACTTGGAAAAGATTGTGCAAGAAAGGGTTGTTAAGGAATTAGAGAAGGAGATGCTAGTTAAGGAAACCCGACCCGCAGATGTCAGGACTCGAGGAGTTGAGGCCAAAGAGGTTGGGGCAGTTTTCCTTGAAGGACGAAATAGGGAATTGAGTACGAATATTATGCGATGTTCGCCTTTTTGCCAAGAAATTAGGGAGGCTCGAGGAACGGAGACAGTCCCTACCAGATTGCCAAGATATAACGGAACCTCCGACCCTGGGGAGCATATAAACAGTTTCATAAATGTGTTGAATTTATATGGGCATTCGGAGGATTTTTGCTGCAAAATTATGGTCACCACGTTCGAAGGAATTGCTTTGGATTGGTTCGGAAAACTACCTCCGAACTCGATTTTCTCTTTCGATGAGCTGTGCGATAAATTAAAACACCAGTTTGCCAGCCAAAGGAAACAAAGGTTACCTGCTAATCATTTGGGAACGGTGAAGCAACTGGAAGGAGAAACACTGAGGCAGTGACTGGCTAGATTTAGTATTGAACTTCTGAAAGTTGATACCCCACAGATTGAATTTCTGTCATCATTGATGTTCGAGCTAACCCGTAATAGCCAGTTCGGGAATGCTCTCTGCCGAAAGCAACCAAAGTCTTTCGAGCGAATTATGGAAATAGCTGAGAAATACATGATCCAGGAGGAAATGAATAAGTTAAAGAATGCACAGAATACTAGGCCCCCGATCGTGAAGAAACCTGATCGGGCATCTATCCCGAAGCCAAGCGACTACGGAGGGTCAAACGCGCAGCAAAGAGGCTCGGTCTGGCAGAGACTTAAGGTCTATAAACCTCAGGCTCCGACCCACAGATCTAATGTCTACGGTCGACCTGCATCTCCAGAGAGGGCTCCGAGGACGGAGCATGAAAAAAGCAGCTTTACCAGGTTGAATACCTCGAGGGACGAGATTCTAACGGTGCTCGAGGAGAGAAATTTGGTCCCTGGAGCTCGGCGTATCACTCAACCTAGGCCGGGGACTATGAATCACGATAAATTTGCAGATACCACAGGGCTCGGGGGCATAGCACCGAGGATTATTTTCAGTTAAAACAAGAGATCGAGAAACTGATTGCTCAGGGAAAGTTAAAGGAGTACGTCAGAAAAGAGAATCCTAACAGCCGTTATCGATCCAGAAGTCCTAGGAAGTCCTCCGAACGGCACCGCGAGGATCATCATCAAGCAGAAGACCAGACGATTAGGGTGATAAATATGATTGCTGGTGGGCCAGCTGGGGGAGATAGCAGGAATACAAGGAAGAGGACTGCTAGGTCGATAAGGACAGGCATCTCGACCAGGAAAGAGGTCATGTCCTTAAGACCAGCGCCCTCGTTAAGTCAAGTCATTAGTTTTTCCGAGGCTGACAGACCAAGTGATGTGACTTGGGACACTAATGAAGACGACCCCGATTTTTCGATGGTCTTAACTCTAAGAATTGCTAACTTTGAGGTTAAGAGGGTGTTGATCGATAATGGCAGTTCGGCAAACATAATCTCTTCTGAGGCGCTCGACAGAATGAATCTACAACATCCGCATCTGGAACGAGTATCCACCCCGCTCATTGGGTTCGGTGGATCGGAAATTGTTCAGCTCGGAACCATCCTCCTTAGCACCACAATGGGCAAGAAACCAAAAGATGTTACAAAGATGATTAAGTTCTTGGTCGTGAGTACCCCGTTCGCTTATAATGCAATTTTGGGAAGACCGGCTTTAAATGTCTTCAAAGCGGTCGTGTCAACTTACCACCAGATGGTCAAGTTTCCCACTTTGGCAGGAGTCGGAGAAATGAGGAATGACCAGTGCATGGCATGGGAATGTTATAACACATCTTTAAACATGAAGAAGCAGTTCGAGCCAGTGTTGCCCTCGAAAAGAAAGTTAGAGGAGGAAAAGGTATTCTCAGTATCCAACCTCCCGTTGCCAGATTGTGAAAAATTGCAGAGTAAAAAAGGAAAAGAGATCGACATGAGCGTACAACCCCCAAATCATAAACAGGTGACGTTAGTTCCTGGCTCGCCCGAGAAGTTCACCAGGATTGGAACTGAGCTAAGTCAAGGGATGGAGACTATGCTGATCAAATTTTTAAGAAACAACGCCGATGTCTTTGCTTGGAGTTCTGACGATATCGTCAGGATCGACCCAAGGGTGATCACTCACTCTCTGAATATCGATCCTAAAGCAAAGCCCGTTAGGCAAAAGAAGAGAAATCATGGTCGGGAAAAAGATAAAATCATTAATGCTGAAGTCGACAGATTGTTAGCTGCTGGGCAGATTTAGGAAATAACGTTCACTGAGTGGCTTTGCAATGTGGTGTTGGTATCGAAGGGAGAGAAGGTCGACAACAAATGGAGAATGTGTAACGACTTTACTGACCTAAACAAATTGTGTCCGAGGGACCCATATCCTTTACCAAGGATCGATATGATGGTCGATTCGACCGCTGGGTTTATTTTCTTTAGTATGATGGATGCTTTCCAAGGGTTTTATCAAATATTTATGAATGAACGGGATCAAGACAAAACAGCCTTCATCACCGAACGAGGAGTGTACTGCTTCATAATAATGCCTTTCGGATTGAGAAATGCTGGAGCGACTTATCAAAGGCTCGTGAATATGATGTTCAAGGATCTCATCGGTGAGATTATGGAAGTTTACGATGATGATATGCTCGTGAAGAGTATGACCGAGGAGGATCATATAAAGCACCTTGACAGATGTTTCGCGATCTTAAGGAAGTACAGGATGAAACTAAATCCTGCTAAGTGCACTTTTGAGGTGAGATCGGGAAAATTCCTTGGCTATTTGGTTCACGAGCGTGGCATCGAGGCAAACCCCGAGAAAATCAGAGCAATAGCCGAGCTAAAACCACCAACAAAGCTTTCTGAAGTGCAAAGTTTGATCGGAAAAATAATATCATTGAATAGATTTATATCCCGATCAGCAGACAAGAGTTTGCCTTTCTTCAAATTGTTGAGGAAATCGAAAGGTTTCGAATGGAATGAGGAGTGCAGTAAAGCCTTCGAAGAGCTTAAAAAATACTTTGTTTCCCCGCCGATGTTAGCAAAACCGGTCGAGGGGGAGCCGTTGTATTTATACATAGCAGTATCGACTGAGGCAATAAGTTCAGTTCTGGTGAGAATTCAGGATTCTGAGCATAAACCAGTGTATTATCTGAGTAAGTTACTTCAAGGGGCGGAGAAGAACTACATGGAAATCGAGAAGTTCGCACTTGCTCTAGTTATTGCCGCACGGAGACTGAGGCCTTATTTCCAAACTTACAAGGTTATTGTTTTGACAAATCAACCTCTAAGGCAAGTTTTGTCAAAACCAGAGATGTCCGGGAGATTGATTAAATGGGCGGTGGAACTTGGACAGTTCGATATCGAGTACCAACCTCGAACAGCAATCAAGGCTCAAGTCCTGGCTGATTTCATTGCAGAATCAACAGGGTCCAGTTCGGGCGACTTGTCAGTTCCCGTGGTAAATCTGGTTGAAGATGTTCAGCACAAAGTTTGGGTGATGCATGTCGATGGGTCGTCGACCAGAGAAGGAGGTGGGGCCGGAATTCACTTTCAAGGTCCCGAGGGAGAGGATCTCAGTTATGCGATCACCCTAGACTTCGTAGTCACGAACAATGAGGCGGAGTACGAGGCTTTGATCGCAGGTTTAGAAATGGCAGTTAAAGCAAACATAAAGTTGCTCACAGTGTTAACTGACTCCGAGCTCGTACACAGACAAGTAAAAGGGGTTTATGAAGCAAAAGAATTTAACATGGTGAAATATTTGAAAAGGGTGAAGGATCTGGCGGAAAAGTTCGAAAGGTTTGATATACAAGCTATCCCTCGAGAAGAGAACTGTTGGGCGGATTTGCTTTCGAAATTTACGGGGTCGATGGATGGACGGAAGGAAAGGGTGATAACTTGGTTGATGTCCAACTCTCCGGCTATAGATTCGAACGTAACCCCAAACTCGGAGATAATGGAGATAGATGTTCGAAAGTCTTCTTGGATGGAGCCTTTGAAGGCTTATCTAAGAGATGGTACTTTGCCGGAAGACATAAATGAAGCCCGAAGGATTAAGTATCGAGCTCCAATGTACGCTTTGAACGAGGATAAGCTTTATAAAAGATCAAGCTCGGGAATTTTGTTGAAATGCATTCCCGAGAGTCAGTTCGATCTTATTTTAAAGGAAGTTCACGAGGGTGAAGCGGGAAGTCATTGCGGTGCACGAGCCTTAGCCTTGAAATGCTCGAGAACTGGATAATATTGGCCTACTATGATTTCGGATTCTATCGACTATGTCAAGAAATGCCATCATTGCCAAATCTATTCAAATCTAATTCATCAGCCCGCCGAGCAGCAGCATTCAATTCCGATCTGCTGACCCTTCGACAAATGGGGAATCGATATTGTGGGACCTTTTCCAAGAGCGAGATCGAGGAAACGTTATGTCCTGGTTGCTGTGGAATACTTCAGTAAATGGATTGAATGCATTGCGCTAACAAAAATTACTCAGTTTCAGGTGATAAATTTTCTCTGGAAGTATATTGTTTGCAGGTTCGGTATACCGAGGATCCTCATCTCCGACAATGGAACTCAATTCGCGGGAAAGCAAATTTTGAAGTGGTGCGAAAAGTTTGGGATCCAGCAGAATTTCACATCGGTCGGACATCCCCAGGCGAACGGACAAACCGAGGTCACCAACAGGGAAATTGTTTGATCACTGGAAAAAAGTTTAGCCGAAGCAAAAGGCAAATGGTTAGACGAGCTTCCAGGAGTAATTTGGGCGAACAGGACTACCGTGAAGTCAGCTACAGGGGAAACTCCTTTTTCTTTGGTATATGGTTCGGAAGCGGTAATCCCGGTCGAAACCTTAGTGCCATCTCCAAGGGTCGAGTCTTATCATCTCGACCACAACCAATGGTTGAGAGAAATGGATGTCGATCACGCGGATGGTAAACACGACCGAGCATGCGTAAAGATCCAAGCTACCAAATCCAGCATGGAAAAAGCTTATGACAAAAAAGTCAGGATAAGAACATTCAAAGTTGGGGATTTGGTTCTCAAAAAGGTGGAGGTATCTAAGCATGTCGGAAAACTTCAACCAAACTGGGACGGCCCTTATGTCGTGCAGGAGGTCGGGAAGAAGGGGTCCTATAAAATTGCTCACCTCAACGGTGAAGTTTTGCCAAGATCTTGGAATGCAGTAAACCTGAGGAAATATTATGGAAGATAATCGCGCTCATTGTTAATTTTTACTGTAATTTACAGTTTTCTCAAGCTTTACTTTCCCTAAAAGTGTAAGGACAATCAATGAAATCCTCTACTTAAGTTCAAACTGTATTCCGAGTACCATGACAAAGAAAGACTAATGCTATCGGCCGAGGGTGAAAGCTTTTGCTATGACCCTCCCTCGATAAAATATGATCAAAAAAGAAAATCGGCCGAGGGTGAAAGCTTTTGCTATGACCCTCCCTCGATAAAATATGATCAAAAAAGAAAATCGGCCGAGGGTGAAAGCTTTTGCTATGACCCTCCCTCGATAATATGTTCGAAAATCAAAATCGGCCGAGGGTGAAAGCTTTTGCTATGACCCTCCCTCGATAAAATATGATCAAAAAAGAAAAAAAAATCAAAATCGGCCGAGGGTGAAAGCTTTTGCTATGACCCTCCCTCGATAAAATATGTTCGAAAAAACAAAATCGGCCGAGGGTGAAAGCTTTTGCTATGACCCTCCCTCGATAATATGTTCGAAAATCAAAATCGGCCGAGGGTGAAAGCTTTTGCTATGACCCTCCCTCGATAAAATATGTTCGAAAATCAAAATCGGCCGAGGGTGAATGCAATTGCTATGACCCTTCCTCGATAGAAATTCAACGTGACTATCCAGCTCACTCAATAACGGTCAATTATGTAAGCAAAAAGTTCAATTTTGTTTAACTCCGACTGATGCTCAAAATGTTATGATGATGCAGATCTGCTCGAAACCCGAACACTTTTCAAGAATTTCTTATCATTTGGAAATTACTTAAGTTGGGATCATTGTTTCTTAAGTTCAATTATACTTAAAGGGAACTTCTCAGTTTTCAGATATTATTCATTTGGATGATTATCGGATAATCTCTCCGAGGACGGTTTATCGATAAAAAAATGTTTCAGATACAAGTTTAACCTTCTCATCCAAATATTTAAGTTTCATCGGATCATTAATTCGTCATCGAGTTGGTTTTTACGAGCAACTATTTGATTTGAAGCAAAAGGTTCTTATTATTCCCGAGCAACATACAAAAGATCAGTGAATTACATGAATGACAATCTTATTGATATTCATCGAGCAGATTACAATGTTGTCTTTACAACTAAATCAAATCCTAATACAACTACTGGTCCCTATTCTATAGTCTTCGGGCGTCCTCACGTGTTCACGACCGCGAGGATCGGCAATCTGTTGTTCGGTAGACTTGTAAAATGATCGAGCTGTATATGTTTATCGTCTAATGATATCTGGGTTTGAAGCGAGGCAGTATGAATTGCAGATTATCTTTTCTGATTATCTCCATACTTTTCCCAGCATTCTTGCTACCAGCCGAGCTCGATCACTTCCCCGAGTTGGCGTCCAAGGTTGAAATTCCTCAGTTTGAGATCCGAAATTTCAACCTAGAGCGGTCGGTTGTCATTTTGAGATCCGAAAGCTCGACCCAAAATTACCATCCTTCACAGAAGAAAGGAAGAAATTGGTGATTTGAGGATGAACTTCCTTTTGATTATCTGACCAGCTTTCCACCCTCGGGTATACCCCTCGGAATTCGCAATGCTAACCCTGCCCAAAATTCCCGAGCAAGGGTCGGTCACTTGTTGGTATTCCAAGGGGAGATCCCATTTTCAGGGATCGGAGACCCCCCGATATCCAAGGATCCCCTCTTTTCCGATTCCACCCATACCAATGGAAACTGTATTTTTATGATGAGATCGAAAATAAGTTCGAAGCCGAATTTCAAAGGCTTGAACAGGGAGAAGGAAAGATCCGAGCCTAGCCCTCGGATGAAACATTTTTACAGTGCAAGGTAAAGATTTTCAGCTGAGCAAAAAGCCCTATATATACAAAACCAAAAATCTGATCCACGGTCAGTATTCACCAAGATCAACGGTCGTGATCAGAGCATTTATCACGGGTGACCGTTCCGTTTCCCAAGGTTTAGGTACTGTTTGGTCAGATTTTATTTGGAACTAAGTTGAAAAAAGAGGAATACTACGACTTAGTCAGAGGTGCAGTGCAGAAACTTTCCACTTTCACTTTATGCTCGGAATTTCGATCACTCTTAGCTCGAGTATAAATTGTTTCTACAAAAGAATACTACTTAAATAATCACTCTTAACTCGAGTATAAATTGTTTTAACACTGAAACTGCAACTTGAACGTTCACTCTTAACTCGAATATAAATTGTTTTAACACTGAAACTGCAACTTGAATGTTCACTCTTAGCTCGAGTATAAATTGTTTTTACGATCAAAAGATAGTAAATATTTTCCTCAGGTACACAACATCGCCGATTAGAAGCAAGGAAAAGTTTATTATTTCGACAAGAAAAACAAGTACAAAAGGAAAAAACAAGTACAAAAGGAAAAAATTTAAGAGTACAACATTTAGTCGAGCGTAAAGCAGAAATCCCTAGACAGTTTTCTCGAACAGGAGCTTGCGGACCTCAGCATTGCGGGCCTCATACCCGGCCTCATGACCTCTTTTGTAAGCTTCCTGCTCCCGCAGCTCGGCATTTTTCTTCTCCTGCTCGACAAGTGACTTCAGCCTATCCAGCTCCTTGCTCAACTCCTCGTGAACCTGGCTCTCTTTCTGCTTCACAGCCTTCTCCGTCTCGGAGGCCAATTTCAGCTCAATGGCTCTGGCTTCTTCAAGGGATTTTGCCAATGCTACCTTCTTCTCCTCAAGCTCGAGGATAACCTTAGCACGCTGCTCGGCTTCTTGATCGACTTGCAGCCCGAGGTTAAATAACTGTTTTCCAACCTTAAATGAACAAAAGTTGTTATGTTAATAAAAATAAAAAAAAAAAAGAAGAGAGAGAGAGAGAGGACACTCACTTGAAAAAGCAGATCGGTGCTCGATTGCACCGTTTCATTCGCATTTTTCCCTTCTGGTTTGGCCATGGCCTTACTTTTCACCTCTTCAAAAAAGGCGCTAAGCATCCGAGCAACGTTGGGGACAGAGTTTTGGGGTTCTGGGTTCCCACCCGACGAAGGAGTTTTCTTCTGATCGACGGGAGGGTCATTTATTTTGACCTTCTTATTGGGAGGCTCAACCGCAGCACCCTTGTTAGCCTCCAAGGCCAGAACACTATCGGCCAATATCTTAGTATCCCCAGCCATTTGGATCAAGGCCGAGGTCGGAATCAGATCGGACACGTGCGGTCTTTTGTGGGGAGCAGGTTCGGAGTCACCAGACGTAATCTGCTTATTAGGGCTATCAACCTGCTTGTTCCCCTCGGAACTATTTTTCGACTGAGAGGGGGAGTCCGGAATTGGTATGACCGGCCCTTTCTCGGAGCCAGATAATTGCTTGGCCACAGTTTTGCCAAGATCACCCTTGGGAGCCTCAGTTGGTTCGAGGACCGCCTTCGAAGGAGAATCGACCTTGTGCTTGCCTCGATCGTTCTTAGAGGTCTTTCCTGCTTCCGAAGAGGACTTAGGTTCTTTGACTTTGAACTTGGAAGATTTCTCTTTCTTAACCTTGAGCAACAGCTTCGGGTCGAGCTTGGAACTCACCATACCCTCCATGATCTAATTTTTCCCGAAGAAAAGAGGGCTCGTTTTATTTTGTCGATCAATGAGCTCCGATGAAGGAAAAGTTATTATTTCAGTAATACAAATCTTGGATTACCTTCTTCTATTTATAAGAAAAAAGAACGTTACCTTTTGGGGACCCAACAGTCGCGAATTTCAAGTTTTCCCGTGCTTTATTATGAAGATCGATTGTTTTGATATCTTGCCTACTAGGGAAATAATTTTCACCTGCACGAAAATGCTCGATATCGATGATCCATTACGAACCTTATAGCTCACAAAGACTTTTGTCTAGTTGAGTAGCATATTAAATCACTGATAAGCTTTAAGTGAGCGGACTCAGAAAACTTCATTGAATAAAAAAAGCAGATTTTATAAATGATCGAAAGGTTTACAGTGCATACAATAAAGAGTCCTACGATCTATTACAAAAAGTCTAAGGGATTGGCTACTCTTCTTTGCCCTCACTCTCGGAGCCACCCTCGACGTCGACGTTATTATCTCCAGAAGCTTCCCGATCATCCCCATCATCAGAAGAATCTTGATCTTCCTCTCCGGAACTGTCTTGGTTGTTTTCGTCATCAGAGCTATCTGAACTCGAGCTCGTGCTGGACGTATCCAAGTCCATCAAATCAGGATTGGGCATCGGAACTCCGAACTCTTCCACAAACGGAGCGAACTCATGTTTTTCCCAGTTGGTGGAGCTCGAGGATGAGACTCGATAATCTTCTCCGTCCATATTCTTGAAAATATTCATGTGTTTCAAGTACTCATCTATCTTATTGGGAATGACTTTCGCGGAAACAAGTTGTCGAACACCTTTATAGAAAGTTGTCTGGAGGACTTGATCGACCCTTTTACGAGCTATAGCATCCAATGCGGGAGACTCTAAAAATTCCCTTATCGAGCTTAGGCGCGAGTCCTCCTTGCCCCGCTGATAAGATAATTCTGAATCTGCTTTGGTCTGCGCAAGCTCCTCTTTAAATCTTTTGACTTCCTCTTCGAGCACGCTCTTCTCGCCCACGACCTTCACCAAGTCTTCCTCAACGGCCGGGGTGTACTTGGCTTTCATGGACTCCAATTCTTTTTGGACGGAGATAAATTGATCACGAAGTTTGGACTCTTCCTTGAGTAAGTCCCGATAAGCGATATGGACCCGATCAGACTCCTCTTCCAACATTGAGGTACGATTCACCTCGGTAAGAAAGCAGTCCCCGATCTGCAAGAACAGGGTGGTTAGTATTTTGTTCCAAGACTTAAACAGTTACAACAAATGTAAAGGGATTTACCGTGTGATATGCTTTGGAGAATTGGCCTAATACGTCAAGATCGCAATGGGCAAGAAGCTCCTCCTGGTCCTCGGCGAATCTCCCCGCCATGAAAATCTTGATCGCCTTGTCGTGCTCGTTCTCGCCGTTTGGGGTGCGATCACTTCGAACTGATCCCCTATCGGGATAACCCGCTGCTCGGGAACCTCTAAGTTGGTCTTCGATGAAGTCCACCATATCAGGCCTACTTCGACCAGAACGGGAAGAAAGAGGTGTTCGGTGTCGACCCCACAATCTGGTCCTCCTTTTAGCCTCGGGGGGTCCCTCGAGATCTTCCCGAGCTCGCCGATTACAGATCTCTTTCCCTCTGAGCTTCTTCATGGTAAACATGCTGTATCCTAAGCCAGAAAAAGAAGAAGGGCCAGCTTGGTTCGGATGAGGTACCATTTGGATCGGCTCAGCATCCTTGGGCTCCCCTTCATTTTCGATCTGGTCAGTTTGAGCCGAGCTTCCCCGAGGAGGGACGACAGTTTTAGACTCTGGTCTAACTTGTCTCCTCGGCTGACCGGGCGTCTTTCTCGAGGTAGATGCCACAGTTCTACCGACTATGGAAGCTCGGTATTGCTCCACCATTGTACCTGAAGAAAAAAAAAATTGAAATGATAAGTAATGAAATTCTCTGAATAGCTTACTATTACGGTCACTCGGAAAAGGCTATTATCCTTACTCAACGTTCGAGGGTCGTTAGCATCTGCTAGTCGATAGGAAGCTTGGCTGAGCCCAGCTTTCCGAAGAACGGGCTCTAGGACCAGGAAGGCCGACTGATACAGGTCGGAGCGCATCTCTTTGACAACATCGTCTTGAATGACCTTCTTGAGCTGACCTAACAGTTCTCGTTTTCCGTACACCCAGTCTCGCTCACCTAGGCATTTGTGTGGAACCATCTCTGAGCTCCCCTCGGAAGCCGGTACTTTAGGTCCTTTGATAAAGAAGAACTGTTTCTTCCAGTTGAGAGAATTGCTAGAAGTTAAGGTCGATAAGACCGAATGATTTGAACGCTGGGAGAAATACACAAACCCTGCGTTCGAGGCGGAGGAAGTACTGATCTTGAAAAATTGCCAAAAATGCCGGAAATTAGCAGCTTTGCCCTTGGCCTTCATCAAAACACTGAAAGCTATCAAGTACCCAATCGAGTTGGGAAGGATCTGTGCGGGAGCCAGGGTAAATGCATCTAAAACCTGCTCGAGTAATGGGGCAAAAGGAATGCGCAACCCATAGTCAAATTGCTTAGCATAGAAAGCTTGACATCCTGCTGGGGGCTTATTCACTCTTTGAGAGGAGGTCGGAATGACTAGCGAGTAGCCCTCGGGAAGGAATTTACCTATCGCAGCTTTGAGGTTTGCCTCATCCTCTTTTGGATCATACGCACTGGAGATGTCATCGACCCGTTTCTCGGTCTTCTGAGCTCGACCTGTGGCTTTGGACTTTTTCGTGACACCGGCTAGGTCGAGGATTCTCACACTACACCCGCCTCCGATCGAATATCTCATTATCTCGTGCTCATCCAGCACTACGGTCGAGTTATCCACATTATCGGAATCAGATTGTTCTCCATTTCCGCCTTCCTCGCTATTGGCCTCGGTGTTCTGTTCCGCATCACCTCCGTGCTCGGAATCCTGTTGACCGGATATCCCCTCTTCAGCGTTTGGCCCCAAAGCATGCTCTATTTGGTCGATGATTCTACGCGTCTCTTCAGAGGAGTTTTCAGCGGTTTTGTAGTCATTAATGAGTTCGCCTGTGGATCCTAGATCGGAATCCGATCGTGTAGGATTGTTAGTTTGAATTTCTGGGTTTTCGGAAGTAGACATGATGGAAAAAGTTTATTGCTACGGTCGATGGGAAAAAGGGATACTTTTCTTTTCTTCGATCTAAATGCTCCGATCAGAAGTAAGTATGGAAGACGTACTCGTCTATTCAAGTCAACGTATATATATAAAGGTTAAAAGGGTAAATTGCAAATTCAACCCCGAGTAACCGCGACGGTTAAGCTCCCACTCAGTAAAATTGAAGATTATCTTTTCGTTAATAGCATTTATGGTCCTTCAAGTTTTGGAAATGAGTATTTTCGAGTCAGCAGGATAAGATCAACTACATTGTCTACCGAGGATATGCACTCTTTTTCCCTTCGCTCGGATTTTATCCCACTGGGTTTTTCCGAGTAAGGTTTTTAATGAGGCATATCCGACTCAAGACTGTTCAAGGCCTGTTCTCTATTATTTATTTCTCCGAACTTCAAATATTGTAGCTCCTTGTGAATTATCGAAGTGAATCTCTCAGGTCAAAAACTTCACCCTTCTATTATTGGGGCGATTCGGTATTTTGAGGCTCCTCCAAAGAAGATGTGCACTCTTTTTCCCTAGCTCGGATTTTGTCCCACTGGGTTTTTCCGGACTAGGTTTTTAACGAGGCATATCCGAAACATCAAGAAATCAAAGTCTTTTACCATGATGCTGTGTTTACTTCTCCGAGCTTCAGCTTCACTTACGCTCGAGAAGTGGGGGAGTATTGATGAGGGGTTTTTCGCCTGCTCTGTTCTAGGAAATACCCAGCTCGAGATCGACCTCGATTCCGACCAGAAAGACTATTTTCCGACCTGCAGAACTCAGTTTCCGATCAAGCCAGTTCGATAGCTCAAGATCCTTTCTTCCGATCTGCTTCTATCCTCGGAATTACTGTGGGGCCGACCTACAGCTTTTTACAGCTGGCCGAGGAGTATTCTCCTACGGACGGTCCAGCTAGCTCTTTACTGTTCCTATAAATACGCAATGCATTTATGACATCAGGGACGGCACAACTTCCAAGATATACCCTCTGCTCGGACCTACTGTTCGGATTAGGGTCTAGCTTGTTCCTCTTTGTATTAGTCTTTCTAGTAGTACGACATCCCGTAATGCTCGGGTAGACCTGCTTTGTAATTTGTACTCGAACACCGATATTAATATACAGTTTATACACGCTCGATACATATATTGTTATACTCTACTTTCCTTATGGAATAAGAACGAAAAACGGTATAATCACTTGCCTATGTTAGGAACAAGAAAGGAGATAAACTAGATAGCAGATCTAGTTTGTGCAAATTTGTGTGGTATCCAAAGGATTCCATTGGATACATGTTCTACGATCCCAAAGAACGAAAGACGTTCGTTTCTAGGAACGCCCACTTCTTAGAGGATGACTTCCTCACTAATAGAAATGGGACATTCGTGGAACTTGATGAAGTCCAAGAAGTGGACCTATTCCCGCAAACAGTGGGAGATGATCCTGAACCTACTGAACCATCGAGTACACCAGTACTTCGAAGGTCCGATCGAATTCGTAAAGATCCCGAATGGTTCGGCTTTATTCACGAGAATGATCAGTTGGATGGTGATCCAAGGACATACGAAGAAGCTATGTCAGACATAGACTCGGGTGCATGGCTGGAGGCCATGCAATTCGAAATGGATTCTATGCATTCCAACAAGGTATGGACCTTGGTTGATCCACCTGAGGGAACTATCCCTGTAGGTTGTAAATGGATCTTCTAGCGTAAGCTTGACTCATAAGGCTCGCCTTGAGGCGAAATGTTATTCTCAAAGGCCTGGTATAGACTATGAGGAAACCTTCTCTCCAGTGGCGATGTCAAAATCCATTCGGATAATATTAGCCATAGCCGCGTGGTACGACTACGAGATATGAAAAATGGATGTAAAGACCGCCTTTCTCAATGTAGACATTGACAAGGAAATCTTTATGCAACAGCCTAAGGGCTTTGCATCCAAAGGAAGTGAGCATAAGGTCTGCAAACTTCAAAGGTCGATTTATGGCCTAAAACAGGCATCCCGAACCTGGAACAAATGATTTGATGAGACAATCAAAGGATTTGGCTTCATAAAAAACGTATATGAGTCTTGCGTGTACAAGAAATTAAATGGGAGTTCGGTACAATTTATTGTGTGTATGTCGATGACATTCTGTTGATAGGGGACGATATCAGAACGTTAACGCAGACGAAAGCGTGGTTATCCACGCAGTTCTCCATGAAAGATTTGGGAGACGCATCTTATGTATTGGGGATAAGTATCTATAGAGATAGATCGAAGAAGATGTTAGGACTCTCACAATCTCGGTACATTAACACAATACTGAAACGGTTCAGTATGGAAGAATCCAAGAAAGGATTACTTCCAATGAGACATGGAATCTCTCTTTCTAAATCAATGTGCCCTATGAGTGATGAAGAAAAGAAGAGAATGTCTCTCATACTTTATGCATCTGCCATAGGCAGCATAATGTATGCAATGTTATGTACAAGACCTGACGTAGCACACGCTCTAAGTGTAACGAGCTGCTATCAATCAATCCAGGGGAGGAGTACTGGACCGCCGTTAAAGCAATCCTCAAGTACATGAGAAGGACTAAGGATATGTTCTTGGTCTACGGCGGTAGTGGAGAATTGAAACTCGACGAATTCATGGATTCGAGTTTCCAGTCTGACGTGGATGATTATAAATCCAATTCTAGATATATATTCTGCCTCAACGGGGCAGCGGTGAGTTGGAAGAGTTCCAAGCAGTCCACCACTATAGACTCAACCATTGAAGCAGAATATATTGCCGCATCGGATGCAGCAAAGGAAAGTGTTTGGATAAGAAACGTCATCCAAGAGTTGGATGTAGTACCTAGCACTGCAGAGCCCAGAGTAGTCTTCTGTGACAACAATGGGGCAATAGCTCAAGCAGAGGAGCTGAGATCACACCATCAGTCCTAACACGTAATGAGGAAATACCATGTGATTAGGGAAATCCTTGGTAGAGGAGACATACGAATGGAACGTGTTGACTAACAGGACAACGTAGCTGACCCACTAACAAAGCCACCATCGCAAAAAGTGTTTGAAGAACATCTTGGGAAGATGGGTCTTAGAAATGTTTGTGATTGGCTTTAGGACAAGTGCGAGATTGATAGGATAGTGCCCAGCAAGATTAGCTTGTAATAGGACTATTCTATGTTGGACTAATCTTTGATTTTATAATTAATACGCAAAGTTTATTTATTTCGTGTATAAGATAAACTAATGGCCATCTTTATCTTTCACGAATACATTTAAGCGATTGGTTGAAACCCTAAGATCACTCATGACTATGGGACGATCCACTTCAGTTTGAGTGCAATCATGAAACAGTCTCTATGGTCGTGATCTTAAAATATGGGATCTACCGACTCACGTAGTGTGTTGAGAGAATTTCCTATACATTCTTAGATAATAGATTCCGAGAAACCCATGGCCATGGTCAGTGACGAATTTGGAAAGGGTTTCAAATTTAGTAGTCACACTGGAATTATTATCCTGAATTAGAAATTACAGAATCAACATAATTAAAGGTGCTGATCAATTCACACACCCTAGGTCTCGATCGGGAAATTGGTCGTTAGAGGGACCGTATGTACATGGCACTTATAAGAGGTGAGGTTCACTAATATCAATTCACCTAAAGTTGGGCCTCATGGGCTTGTGGCTAGACATCGGCCATGAGGTGTGGGTACTGCTGAATTAATGGGAGATCAAATCTGGAGTGGTCAATTAAAAGGGTTTAATTGATCGGAGCAATTAATTGAATATTAATTGCTCATTAATTAAATCATAGAAGTCGTGGGCCTATGGCCAATTGATGGTGAACCTAGAAGGTCACACACAATACAGTTGGACAGTAACGGTCTGTGAAGGAGATGTTTGATTTAAAGGAGTTAAATCAACGAATGCATTAAAGAATTAATTCAATAAGAGAAATAATTAAGTAGATGGTCTAATTAATTAAATATTAATTAAAGAGTTAATATTTAATAAAGAGAGAATATTAATTGGATTAATTGGGCCAATTTAATTAAGGAGTTAATTAAATTATAGGAAGACATGGGCCACTTTAATTAATGGCCCATAAAGAAGTCTTGCACATAAGGGGCTTGAAGAGGGCTTATAAAAAGGAGTCTAGAGGAGACTCAAAACCCTAAGCAAGAAAGCTAACCCTAGTCGCCCCCTCTAGCCCTAGCCGCCCCTTCTCTCTCTCTTGTGCTCTTCTCCATCTAGATCTGGATCTAGATCCAGTTCCTCCATTGGCAGACCTTCTCTCCTAGTTTTTAGCCTTTGGTTTGAAGGTGTTGCTATCATCCTCCTGGTGTGGACTACTCTGGAGGCACAACACTTGGGGTGCTCTAGTGAACAAAGAGAAGACCAGAGAAAAACCACCACCTTGCCCGTGGTAAGGTAATTTTCGATTACCCTTGTTTTTCTTATGCAATTGTTATATTTGATTCAACCTATTCGTATGAGTTAGATGAATATCCTTGGGCATTGGGTTTGTACAAAAAATTTTAAATTCGGCACTGTTGTATGACAATCGTACCCCAATAAAACCCAACAGTCCTTCAGTCGGTTTGGCGAGAAACGGGCAAGAAGTTAAATATTCTTTCAACTAATCGAAAGCCCGATCGCATTCTTCAGTCCATTCGAACGTCTTAGATTTTTCTCAACGTTTGAAAGAAGGGCAGACTTTTATCTGCTGATCTCGATATAAACTTGTTTAGAGTAACTATCTTACCGACTAAACTCTGCACCTGAGAGATCGTCTCTGGAGGCATCATCTCGGCGATTGCACGTATCTTCTCGGGATTCGCTTCGATACCCCTTTTGTGAACCAAATAACTGAAGAATTTTCCCGATCTCACGCCGAACATACATTTGGCAGGATTGAACTTCATTCTGTATTTTCTTAAAATTTTGAAGCAACAATCCAAATGGTCGATATGATCTTTTTCGCTCATACTCTTGACAAGCATGTTGTCTACGTACACTTCCATGATTTCTCCAATGAGTTCCTTAAACATCAGGTTCACTAGTCATGGATATGTTGCTCCCGCGTTTCTTAATCCGGACGGCATTACTATGAAGCAGTACACTCCCTGTTCGATAACAAAAGCAGTTTTTTCTTTATACCTTTCATCCATAAATATTTGATAGAATCCCTGAAACGCATTCATCATGCTGAAAATAGCAAAACCTGGGGAGAGGATAAGGATCTCGCGGACATAACTTGTTCAGGTCCGTAAAATCGTTGCATATTTTTCATTTATTATCCTTCTTGTCGCCCTTTGATACTAAGACCACATTGCATAACCACTCACTAAAATGCACTTCCCTTATCTGTTTAGACATTAAGAGCCTTTTGACCTTGGCTTTTATAATTTTATCTTTAACAGGGCCGTGACTTCTCTTCTTTTGTCTGACCGGCTTTGCACTCGGATCGATTTTCAAGGAGTGGGTAATTATCCTAGGGTCTATCCCCACTATATTTTCCAAACTCCACGCGAATACGTCCGCAATTTTTCTCAAGAAGTCAATTAGCATAATTTCTCCTTGTGGCGTGAGATCCGTCCCGATCCTCGTGGTTTTGTTTGGATCGTTCTCCATCAATTGAATGTCCTTGTGTTCCAGAGCTCGCAAGTTAGGTCAATTGGCTCTTTCCCCTTTCTATCGATTCTATCGGTACTCGAAATTTCTGGTACCGTTGACCTTTCTATCGACCATCTAATGGTTTTACTTTTGGAGGGCGTAAGAGGCTCGAGATTCTATTTCAGGGAAAGTACCGTGTTATAACAATCCCAAGCCATACAGTGATCGTTAACAATTTCTCCGATCCCGTATGCAGTCGGGAATTTCAGCTTCTGATGATAGGTCGACACGACGGCCCGGAATAGGTTGAGCGTCGAACGGCCTAAAATGGCGTTATAGGCGAATGGGGCCTCTACCACTAAGAATTTTATCATTTTCACGATCCGCTGTGGCTTCTTCCCAAGCGTGACTCCTAGGTTGATCGTCCTTGCAGGCACGATCTTCGACCCTCCAAACCCGATAAGAGGGGTGGCCATTTTCTGGAGAGCTAATTTTCCCAAGTTCATTTGATTCAACACTTCCATAGCTATTATATTGGCCGAGCTACCATTAACTATCAATATTCTCTTTACATTGAAGCTAGCTATCTTAAGAGAGACTACCATCGAAAATTCAGGGTTGTCCTCGATGACGTCCAAGTTCAAATTTCTCGGAACCTCGCTCTCATCAAAACTAATTACATGCTCATCAGAGGCTTTGTTTTCTAGGGCCCAAATTTCCTTGGGAGCCATTCCTATCGTTTCTATTGATAGAGCGGTTCTTCTTCTTGCGTTGCGACTATCTCCACCCGCTGGCCCTCCAGAGATCACATGTATGGTTCCGTTGACATGTTCATTGTCTGTGTCATCCCGACCAGGCGCGTTATTAACTAAGGATCGCCTTGATGGACTTCTCCGTTCATTTCTCCTTCTTGGACTACGAGACCTTTGTCTTCTTCTATCCGTTCTCTCCACAAACTCACCCAATTTTCCCTCTTGTATTAATTTTTCGATCTCTTGTTTCAGATGATGACAATCTTCGGTTCGATGACCGTGATCCCGATGATATCTACAGTATAGTTTGTAGTTTTTGGCTCCTGGTTTGGCTTGTGTAATCCTTTTGGCCGGAGGAATCCAGTTATTCCTCTCGAGTTTGACCTATATATCTTCCCTAGGACCATTCAATTTTGTGTACTCCAAATAATCAATTCGGTCTCTGGTATTTCGATCAGGAGAACGCAATCTTTTATCAGAGGTGTTCCCTCCGTACACCAACCTTTGAAAGACATTGCCCTTCCTGAAGGATCGATCGTAGTCTGATATTCTCGGAATCGGAGCCTCATCAAAAATTTTCGATCCCGAGGCAGAAACCTTAGTCTTGTTTTTATCCTTAAACAAATTCATCTCCTCTTGGGTCATATATTTGGACGCCAAAGTCATTATTTCTGCAAAGGTTCGCGGTTGGTTCCAACTTAGAGAATTACCGAACTGCCTGTTTTTAGTAAGATCAAACAAGATCGATATAATGTAGTCTATATTTGGAGAGTCGATCTTCAACAACTCAACTTTGAACCTTCCCAGCCAATTCCTTAATGATTCCCCGTCCTGTAGGGGAGTTGTTCCTAGATAACTCATCCGAGTTTTTGTCTTTTTTGGCTCGCAAATTGTTGAACTAATTTATTGCATAGATCCCTGAAGCTGAATATGGAGTTCGGAGGTTGTTTCCGGAACCAATCCAACGTCAAACCCTTAAATGTTTTGACCATCAATTTTGTTGTGTATTCGGTAGAATGTGCATACAAATTCATTATATTTGTAAAGTTGAATATATAATCACTTGGATCACTTGTGCCATCATATCTGGACAACCGACATGATAGTTGGCCTGAGGCCTAAGCCGCTTTGATCTCCAAGAAAAAGGGAGAGCAGGCTGTCATACTATATTGAACTTCTCGCGAGCGGGGGCCAGGGTCGTCTTACTGTTAATAACCTCTGCTCCACTCATTCCTCCACCATTATTTCATTGTCTCTCTCGGAGAATCGTCTCATAGGTCGTTGGTCATGGACGGGTGGTACTATATCACCATCAATCTGAATAATGGTATGTTCCTTAGATCGAGGTTGTTCAGGACGAGGATTGGCTCTTGCCTGATTAACTCTTTAACCGGATCTGATGTTATTATTAGTTGGTCTTCCATTATTGAGAGGCGGAGAAACTTGAGACCTCTGATCAGCTTTTGGGCTGTCAGCTTGATCAAAAATTCGATCAACTTCCCCTCGAGGCCTTATATTGGCGTCGGATCTTCGGGGAGGCGGTACTGCACCTGCCTTTGGGTTGACTGCCCCCTGGGCAAGCTCTTGCAGAATTTTAGCGCATAATGTGCTCATGAGTTGAACGATTTGTCTTAACTTTTCTTGATCGGCTGAGAGAGTGGGGAATAGATCGGCAGGTGAGTTCAGTGGCATATTTTGATCAAGGATTTGTTGTCCTTGAGTATTTGGCTGATCTGCTGCGCCCCCAGTGATACGGGTTCCGGTGTGGTTGGACCTCTGCGGTCCGGCTGGAGGTTGTTGATTATTGCCGCTATCCTTTCGAGAATTTTCATGCAAGTCGTCTGTCGTATGTAGAGCCAGATAACTTGTATTTTTTCCGAAGTTATGCCCACCTTTCCTTGGATTGACCATATTTCATTCGAGCAATTAACCGGCCCCTCGGTGGGCGCCAAATGATTTTACCGAATTTCGTGTGTGCGGTAATATCAATAAGATAATGAAATACACAGTAATATTAAGGCTTGGTTAAAGTACTCAGGATGATGCAAGATAAGGAATAGTACGAAACAGTTAAAAGTAGACAATCAGACTAATGGAGAGCAAAGTAAATATCTTTATTATTCAATGGAGAAATTCAGAGATTGACCCCTATTAGAATGAAGAATCTCCTATTTATAACATAGTAAGCCTAGCCCTAGTGAAGTTTTTTCATCATCAAAAAGGCAAAAATTTTTGGATGAAGATGAAGAAGTGAAGGGAGGTTTTGATGATTTTCAAAAGTCATCAGCTAAGTAATGGAAGCTTGGCATACCTCTGAAAAGTTTAATCGAGAAGACAAGTAAAAATTAGAAAGTTAAATTTTGGTCCAGAAGACTATTGATCTGATGCTGAGTTCGGAATCACACTGGTGAATTTCAGCAGAGTCAAATTAGATGAGTTCGATTTGATTCAGCAGGGTGTTCATCAGAGAGTGAATTCGATCAGCAGAGTGGAAGTGATTAGAAAGTCATTCCAACGGTAATAAATGCACTTGGCGTAATAAATGCTGAAAGAGAAGGGTATTAAAGACAAATGATTGAAGAGAAACCTTGTATCAGCAAGGTGCATTAAATGCGATTGACAGATCCATACAGCAGACTGTACATTGAATAGTAGTAGAAAGTCGTTCAAAGATAGGGACCAATACTCGAGGAAGATCTGAAATCTGTCTCACTTCAACGGGTAGAATTCGAAATATAAGTATAAATAGTTCAAGATTCAAGAGTTTGAGAAGAAGAATCACAACAACTGAGAGAGCATTCAAAGATCAAATTCTTCTAAGTCTCAAAAACTCAAGAACAGAACACTTGTTGGTTCGAAGTGGTCAGATGAGGTCTAGAGGAGAGGGGGGGGGGGGGGGTGAATAGACCTCTAAAAATTTATCTTTAAAAATCTCTCACTTTTTCTGTCAGCAGACTAAGCTGATCAAGAATTGTAAGTAGATTAGCTGATCTCGCACAAAGCTTTGAACAGCAGAGTTGACCACTCTTCTGATTTTACTTAGCTGATTTTATCAAAATCAGAGTTTTAAATTTACTAACTTGCAGCGGATTTATCTAGTGTTTTTCCCAAGTTATTTTCTTAACTTAGAATAGATTTTATCCCCAATTTTTATAAACTCCTTTTAAAAACTTTTCAACAGTTAACTTACGTGTTTAAATATGCTCTTTTGAAATTTGCAGAAAATTATGCAA
The DNA here is from genome assembly GCA_030819805.1 of Penstemon newberryi var. newberryi. Classification (NCBI taxonomy): domain Eukaryota; kingdom Viridiplantae; phylum Streptophyta; class Magnoliopsida; order Lamiales; family Plantaginaceae; genus Penstemon; species Penstemon newberryi. The sequence continues at coordinate 31,896,805 of JAUALY010000004.1, read as the reverse complement.
GTATAAACACACAGGATTTTTATAGTGGTTATATGGATAAAAATCCTTTAGTCCACTCTTCCAAGTCACTTAGATCTTGGGTTATACTATAAACACACAGTTTACAATATACAATGCTTGCCCTAAACAACAAATGAAATGGCCACAAGTGCGCAATAGGAAATCACAAAGAAAACATATCCTCTGATGTAATATCACTCACTAAGATGGATATCTACTTCGCACAACACTTTTCTCACAAAATCACTCAGATTTGTATGTATATTTGTTTATCTCTCTTTTCTGCTTCATCAACAAATGACTCGGCTGATGAGTGTTATGTTCTTGAGGTTGAGAATTAGAAGAATTTTGCTTCGGATTTGCTCTCAGATGTGTTGTATCTTCTTCTTCAACTCTTGAACTGAACTATTTATACTTGAGATTTGAAAATCTACCCGTTGAGAGATCGACAGGTGTCCAAATCCTCGAGTACTGGTCCTTGTCTCTGAAACGGCTACCTGCGACTGATCACTATACACTCTGCTGTACTTTCTGTCAGTTCGCATTAAATGCACCAAGCTGATACGAGGTTTCTCTTCAATCATTTGTCATAAATACCCTTCCTCTTCAGCATTTATTACTCCAAGTGCATTTATTACCGTTGCAATAACTTCTGATCCACTTCCACTCTGCTGATCGAAATCACTCGTCTGATGTACACTCGGCTGATCCCAAACTGAATTCATCTGATTTGAGTCGGTTGAAAATCCACCAGTCTGATTCCTTTCTTCAGCAACAGATCAGTAGTCTTCTGGACCATATTTGACTCGTCTGAAGTAACCTCTTCCTTGGTCAAATATCTTCTAAGGTTTGAACTAAGCTTCCATACTTAGCTGATGACTTTTGGACATCATCAAAACCTCCCTTCACTTCTAAGTCTTCATCTTCATCAATCAATTTCCCCCTTTTTGATGATGACAAAACTTCAACTAAGTGCCTGTACCTAAAACTAAAGTTAAGTCCTCAAAAATTTCTGAGATAGAAATTATATGTTGGAAACTTGACTTTTATAAATATTCTTTGAAAATTACAGTACAAGTTTACAAGAAAAAGTACTTAAGTGAAAAATACAAATAAAGTAAGCTGATACAAATTTTCAACAGTTAACCTAGTCTAGAAAATCTAGTCTACTCTTCAGCTTCTTCATCCTCTTCTTCTTCCTCTTTTTCCTCTTCTTCAAACTCCTTACTTTCATCATCTTCATCTTCTCCACTAGAAAATGCTTCCAAATTCTTAGAGGCAGCTTCGATCTTCTTTTTAATGTCCTCTAATCTCATGTATTTTCTGTCTGAATCTAGCTGTTCTTCAGCAGAGTCTTTGGAGGCAGCCATCTGTTTGTCAGATTTTGCTACGTCCTTAGGCTCTTCTTCAGCAGCTTCTTCATCATCAGCTTCCTCTTCAAGTACTTTATCTTCACTTGGCTTTTCAGCAGCATCTCTTTGGTCTTGTACTTGAACAGTTACAGCAGCAACACTCCTCTTAGCTGATTCCTCTTCCCCCTTTTTGTCATCAACAGCAGGGTTGAGTTGATCAAGAGAGACGTTGACAGCAGCACAAAGCTTTCTGATGTTTTGATCCACAACTCGGAGTTGATCAGAGTGATGATTGTGAGTTGCTTCCATTTGAAGTTGAGTAGTCTTCATCTCACCAGATTGGTCATTTAAGTAGTCAACATTCAGCTGAAGTGTTGACATTTCATCTTGAGCTTTGTTGGTGATATTTGTGAACTCTTGCAAAAGTGCAACATTATTTTCAATTTCAGCTTCACGAACTTCTTTCATGACTCTAGCAATTCCTGCAATGTCAGACTCGTGCCTTTGAAGAGCAGTGTGCAGATGACTCACATCAGCTTTAATGTCTTCAATACTTCTATTCATGCTCAAAATACTCTGAGTCAGTGCAAGGGAATTGTCTGGTGGTAGAGGAAAATTTTCTATGGCTTCCTGCACCTTCTTTGGAATAGCCTCCTGTATTTGCTTCAACATCAGTTGATTCCTCTTTTCCATTTCCTTCATAGCATTATCAATTAACATCAGCATTGACTCCATCAGTGAAGAATGAAACTCAGCAGTTGGAACAGAGGGTGATGCTTCAGCAAGCTCTTCTGTTGAACAAGAGCTTCATGAAGAACTGGACTCTCTTCAGCTTTCCACTTAATAGCTAAAGTAATCTTTTCTTTGACTTCAGCAGGCAGTGTGTTGGATGTATCCAGGTTGATCTCTGCAGCATGCTGGTCTTTCTTCAGTTCTTCACTAGCTGGCTCATCAGCAATGTGAATGATTTCAGCACCATCAGTTGACACAATAGTCTTCTGATGAATAAAGTCAGCTGGAACAAAAGGTGAAGTAGACTGTTGAGCACTCAGCTGTTCTTGATATGTACTGATTTCTGAGCCAAAGGCAATGCGCTGTAAACTTGGTAGAGTGGGCACATCATTGGTTGAACCAGGTTCATATCTTGATCTTTCAGCCCATTTTTCCATAGTAGTATACACAACGATCTTAACTGCTCTATCAATTAGGTCATCAGCAGGACCTGGCTTATTTGGCAGTGAATCCTTGATAGCAGTTGCCTCTTGATTTACAATGACTCTTGCAAAGTCATGTAGTCTGTCTCTGAGAAAGTCTGAATCCAACACCTTAGCAACAGAAGTAGTTTGCAGCCAATTCAAAACCCAGCGTCCTTCATCAGCAAACTCACTCCATGCTTGGATTTCTTCTTCAGACTTGTTCAACCTATACTCCCTCCATCTGTTGTACCTTATCTTTTCTGGGTAAAAGGTGGTTCTTGATTGAAGCAGTTGATTCATCCTTTCTAGCTCAGCTTCAAACTTCCTAAAGACAGCAGAGTCACCTTGAACAATGTCAAGTGCTCTTCTGACTTCAGACTTCAGACTTCTTTCTTTTGACTGGTTTAGCCCTTGGTAGCACAAACTGTCCTTCCTTGGGTTTACCAATCAAGATGCCTTCTGACCTTCTTGGTCCATATGCATCCTTCTTACTTTCCTCTAGAGCCTTTGCCAAGTCTGCTTCTTCTTTGGCAGCTAATTCAGCTTCAGTCATTTTCTTGACTTCAGCTACTTTCTTACTAGCCTCAAGAGCTCTTTTAAGTTCAGCTTCATCACGCTTCCTTTCTTCTGCTTCCTCACGCTTCTTCTTGTGATAAGCAGACACTTTGGTTTTGCCAGTCCTTCTCTTTCTGGCAGCTCTTGATTCAACAACTGGTGCCACATCTGTTGGTTCTGGAGCAGCAATTGCTACTGGTGCAGCAGCAATTAGTTCAAGGATCTGCACTTCAGGATCCTTTTGAGGTTGAGCAACCTCGGCTGTTGGTGCAGAAGTAGTCTGTTTGACTTGTTCAACAGCTGACTCCTCGGCGGCAGACTTCTTCTCAAATCCAACAGGCCCCTCTGCTGTTGGAGGACTTTCCCTTACCAGCTCAGAAAGTTCAGTAGTTTCTTCAATGAACGTCATCTTTTTTCTGGCAGTTTTCTTGGTGTGATGGACAGCAGCAGATGTAGCAGTATCTTTCAACGCGCTCCTTGTCCTTTTAGCAACGTTTTCAGCTGACACTTCAGCTGAAACAGTTCTCCCAGGAGAGATGTCATAGGCCATTTCCTCTATGTTGGTCCCAAGTGGTCAGATGAGGTCTAGAGAGGGGGGGGGGGGGGGGGTGAATAGACCTCTTTAAAATTCAGCTTTTAAAACTTTCTAACTTTTCTGTCAGCAGACTAAGCTGATCAAGAATCGTAAGCAGACTAAGCTGATCTTCGCACAAAGCTTTGAACAGCAGAGTTGACCACTCTTCTGATTTTACTTAGCTGATTTTATCAAAATCAGAGTTTCAAAAATAACTAACTTGCAGCGGATTTATAAAGTGTTTTTCACAAGTAGTTTTCCTTAACTTTGAAATAGTTTTATCCCCAGTTTTTAACAAACACCTTTAAAAACTTTTCCAACAGTTAACCTTTAAATGTTTTAAGTATGCTGTTTTAGATATGCAGAAATTTATGCAAGTAAAAACACAAAGGATTTTTATAGTGGTTATATGGATATAAATCCTTTAGTCCACTCTTCCAAGTCACTTAGATCTTGGGTTATACTAAATCACACAGATTACAGTATACTCTGCTTGTGCCAAACAACAAATGAACTGGCCACAAGTTCGTTACAGGAAATCACAAAGAAGTCCTATACTACGAAGATTTATCACTCACAAAGATGGATAACAGCTCCTCACAACACGATTCAAACAAATCACTCAGATTTTACAAGTATTTTCTGTTTTCTCTCTATTCTGCTTCGTCAACAAATGACTCAGCTGTTGAGTGTTCTGTTCTTGAGTTTGAGACTTAGAAGAATTCTGCTTCAAGTATTTTTGCTCTCAAAATGTGTTGTATCTTCTTCAATCTCACGAACTGAACTATTTATACTTGGAGATTTGAAAATCTGCCCGTTGAGAGATCGACAGCTGTTCAAATCCTCGAGTACTGGTCCTTTCTGCAGAAACGGCTACCTGCGACTGAACACTGTACACTCTGCTGTACTTGCTGTCAGATCGCATTAAATGCACCAATCTGATACGAGGTTTCTCTTCAATCATTTGTCATAAATACCCTTCATCTTCAGCATTTATTACTCCAAGTGCATTTATTACCGTTGCACTGATCTTCTGATCCACTTCCACTCAGCTGATCGAAGTCACTCTTCTGATGTATACTTGGCTGATCCCAAACTTGAACTAATCTGATTTGAGTCGGCTGATAGTCCACCAGTCTGATTTCTTCTTCAGCAATAGATCAGTAGTCTTCTGGACCATATTTGACTAGTCTGAAATAAGTCTTCCTTAGTCAAATATCTTTGAAGGTTTTTACTAAGCTTCCATACTTAGCTGATTCTGATGTTTTGGAAATCATCAAAACCTCCCTTCACTTCATATCTTCCATCTTCATCTTCATCCAACAATTTCCCCCTTTTTGATGATGACAAAACTTCAGCTAAGTACCTGTACCTAAAGCTAAAGTTTAAGTCCTCAAAAATTTCTGAGATAGAAATGATTTGTTGGAAACTTGAACTTTTATAGATTATATCAATTTGTTACAAGTTACAAGTTCATCAGATGAGACAACAGAAAATAAAACATTACAAGTGATTTACAAAAAGATTGTAAGAAGCCTAGTTTAATAACTTAGTCTAGTCCTTCTTCTCTTCTTGTGTTTCTCCTTCTTCTTCTTCATCTTCAAGGTCTTCATCTTCTCGATCAGAGCTAGAGAGATCTTTTTCAAGCATTTCAAATCTTTTTCTGAGATCCTCTATTCTCTTATACTTGACGTATGGATCTAGTTGTTTAGCAGCTGAGTCCTTGGAAGCAGCAATCTCCTTGTCAGATTTTACTGGTTCTTTGGGCTCTTCATCAGTATTGTTTTCTGCCTTAGTTACTTCGTCATCATCAGCATCATTTTCAGCAAAGTCCAATTTTTCAGTAGCATCAGCTGAAAGAGTAGCATCAGCACCCTTCTTCTTTGTTGTAGAACTTCCATCTTCCCCCTTTTTGTCATCATCAGCAGGGTAGACGGGTTCTTCAGGCAGAACTGGAGTGATGTTAATCGCGTCACAAATCAATCTGATGTTTTTATCCACCGCCATAAGATGATTTTCCTTCTTCAGTTGCTGCAATGTGTTGTAAGATTCAATCTTCTTAAAAGTAAGATCCACTTGATCACACAGTTGAATCTGAGAGCTCAGAATCAGATCAGTTGAGGTAGTGAATGCCTTCAGCATGCTTTCAGTTTTCTCCTCTTGAGCCTCCATTGCATTTGCAACAACCTCATTTATGTCCCTCCAACCGGCTGTGTTATTCTTGACCCTTGCACCAAATGTTTCCACATCCAGTCTGATAGCTTGTACTTCACTTTTGATACTTGTTATTTCATCTACTATCAGAGGGCTAGGATCAGCAGCCTTTGGAACCTTTTCAGGAGCAGCAGCAGCAGACAGCAGATTTAGAGCTACTTCCTCAAATTTCTTTAATTGTTCTCTGTGTCTGTCTTCCATTTCCTTCATAGAGTTGGCAATCAACTGTTGGATGGATTCCAAAGTGGTTGGTTGCAAGCTTGCTGAAGTAGATGGAATGGCTGTGCTTGTTGGTACAATCTTAGGAGTTATCTCAGACTCCTTTGGTTCATCAGTCAGAGTAGTCTGCTGTTGGGGCAACTTCTCTGATGATGTTGAAATTTCATCAGTCTTCTTTTGGACCTGTATTGGCTCATTTACCTCTGTAACAACATCAACACCATTATCAGCAACAACAGTTTTATGAGTAAAGATAAGAGCAGGTATAAATGGTGAAGATGTCTGTTCAGGTAGGTCTTCATAAGTCTTGATAGCCGGTCCAAAGACGATCTGTTGTAAGCTTGGCAGGGGCGTCATGGAGCTAGGTTGACCCTTCTGATGTCTGGTCCTCTTAGCCCACATTTCCAAAGTTATGGAGAGTGCCAGCTTTACCATTCTGTTCTTTAGATCTTCATTCTCTGCTGGAATTTCAGGAACAGAATTTTGTAGCTTCTTGGCTTCAGATTTTGCCAACTTCCTCATCCGATAGTGGATCATATCGAAGAAGTGATCTGAATCCAGTGCTTGCCTTAAGCATCTAGTTTCCAGAAATTGCAGGACCCATCTTTCCTCAGCAGCAAATTCCTTCCACTGTACTATTTGTTCTTTGGTCTTTGCAGACGATATTCCCTCCATCTATTATATCGTATCTTTTCAGCAACAAAGAGACTCTGACGTACCAAAATATCATTATACCTCTCAAGATCTGCCATAAACTGTTTGAATATCTCTGGATCATTCTGAACTATTTCCAGAGCATACTTTAACTCAGATCGTTACTTCTTTGGCATCTTGGGTGTTGGCATAACTGCCTTTGGCTTCTGCTGATCTCCAATTTTAATTCCACCACTATACCTTGGACCATGAGCATCCTTGGTACTGGCTTCTATAGCTTTAGCCAAGTCCTCAGCTTCCTTAGCAGCTATCTCAGCAGCAGACATATTTTTAGTCTGAGCTTCAAGCTCCCTAAGTTTAAGTGCGTGCTGTTGCTCTTTCTTTTTCTTTTCTGCTTCATCTTTCTTCTTCTGTTCAGCAGCAGTCAACACTTTAATTTTTGCCTTAGCAGTTCTTTTCCTTCTGGCGGCAGGAGATTCCACTATTTGCAGTGGAGCAGCAGCAATCGGTGCAGGATGAATGAGTGGTACATTCTCCTCTGCTGTCAGAGTAGTCGGCTGTTCAGCAACAGCAGACTTGTCAAGAGATTGGTCCTCTACTGTCTTATCTTCTGCAGCTTTTTCTACTGCATCTACTGGTCTTTCAGCAGCAGGGGTTTCTCTGACTTGGATAGTTGGAGCAGTAGTGAAGGTAACTCTTTGGCCACCTAGAGTTAACTTCCTTTTTGCCTTTGGCTTGGGCAAAATCTCAGTTTGACGAGGTTCAGCATTCCTTTTTACTGAACTTCTGGTTCTTCGTCCAACTTCTTTCACTGGAACTGGTTCGTCAGACTCAGTTCTTTCTGGAGATGTTTCAGTAGTCATCTCATCAATTTCTTTAGTCACTTTGGTGACTATCTCATCAGCTACATCAGACTCTACTGATCTGGCTTCAACAGCAGGGTTTGCTGTTTGATCAGCAGACTTAGCCTTGATAGTAATTTTGGGCTTCTTGGTAGCAGCAGACTTCTCTGCTTTTCCCTTTGCCTTTCTTTTCGACGCGGCTTCAACCTTCACTGGTTCATACATTTTTACCTCCTTTAGCTTGTGAATTACCTTCCCTTTCACAAGTGGACAACCAAGAGTCGAGAGCAGATGACTCATCATTACCACATGTCCATTTTTCTTTAACGCTAGAAGATAAAATTAATGAACAGCCCAGTTTACTGGTAACCCATAGTAGATACAAACCATCGTTTGGTACCTTCTCCTAGGTAACCCATCTAAGGAGCTCGTACAACATTCGAAAATCTTCGCAATAATGTCTGCAAACCTTTGAAACTCATCCTTCAACTGAGTTTTCATTAAGCTTCCAGTCATCGGTTCTCCATCCTTTGCACAAATAAACCAAAATTCTTCCTCCTTTTTGTGAACCCAGAGTGTATACCTCTCCTCCTTCATTTTTCAGATCGTAAATTTCATGTAGAACAGCAGGCGAAATACAGATAGTTTTACCTCCGACAGTAGCCACAGAAATCATCTTGGTTAAATCATTCTTCCTAGATCCGTAGAACTCAGCGACATCTTCAGTGAAAACATACTCTTCGTGAGCTTCCAGAACTTTTACCAACGAAGCCTCTTTGATTTTGACCATGATTTCTTTCATTAGGGGAGTTCCAGAAGCGTGGAACTTCTCGTAATTCAAGTATCGTCCTTCTGCTCCGGCCATTTTAGTGAAATTGGAGTAGCTTGAGAGAAATTAAAACACTTTTAAGACAGAAAACAGATGAATCAGTAACTTCTTTTTCACTTAGGATAATTTTGGGTGCGTAAGGTTTACCCTTCTGATCAGATCTGGATTTATAGATTTCGAATTGCTTCGGTTTCCGTGTTTTACGCGGACGGTTTGATTTGATCTGTCAGTTTCTAATCGTGCGGGCGAGAATTGCGGAATTCAAATTTTATCAATTATGTCAGACAGGAGGGAATTTGAAACGCCACTTCTCTGTTACTTATAAAAGCGTGCTTTTGATAAAAACGTTTTTGTACAACACTAAAATATAAGATGACATAAATAATAACAGATGAGTAAAATGATACTTATCTGATAGACGACTTGTCTGATACAATATATCACTAGTGAAAGCCAATATCTAGTGATCTTCCTTTGCTGTTTGTCAATCCTGCAAGATAAATAATCTTCAAATCTTCAAGAATTAAGAACAAATCTTCTGAATTGAAACAACTTCAACTAACTGGCATTGAAGATTTCATCTTTAAAACAAGGGTACCGCTAGTCTTACACGTTCCCCCTGAATTCAAGAATTCATCAGTCAACTAGTCTGTTGAGAGTCAGTCTTCTTGAAGTGTACCACTTGTTGATATCAGATTAGTAAGCTGTTGAACCCAATCTTCTGATAGGTTCCCCCTCAGCTTATGAATCCAATTTTAACAAGCCCAATTCCGCTCTTAGAGTGGAAAATCTTGCTTCATTCAATGGTTTGGTGAAAATGTCAGCGATCTGATTGTCTGTATGAACATACTCAATAATAACATTTCCTTTTTCAACATGGTCTCTGATGAAGTGATGTTTGATCTCAATATGCTTAATCCTGGAATGACTAGTAGTATTCTGAGTAAGTGAGATTGCACTTGTATTGTCACAGTAGATAGGGATTCCACTGATCTTGAGATTATAGTCTTCTAGTTGATGCTTCAACCAAAGTATTTGTGCACAACATGCTCCAGCAGCAATGTATTCAGCTTCAGCAGTAGAAATGGATACTGAAGTCTGTTTCTTACTTATCCATGAGATCAGACGACTGCCTAAAAATTGACAAGCACCTGTAGTACTTTTCCTATCAATTTTGCAGCCAGCAAGGTCAGAATCTGAATATCCAATAAGTTCAAATCCTGATTCCCTTGGGTACCACAATCCCAATTCTTGTGTACCTTTAAGATACTTTAATATCCTTTTAGCAGCTAAGAGGTGAGATTCCTTAGGATCTGATTGAAATCTAGCACAAACCCCAATAGAATACATAATGTCAGGTCTGCTAGCTGTTAAGTATAACAGTGACCCAATTATGCCTCTGTATTTGGTGATGTCAACTGATTTGCCACCTTCATCCTTGTCCAGACGAAGTCCAGTAGACATAGGAACATTAACAGATGAGCTAGTTTCCATACCAAATTTCTTGAACAGATCTTTTGTGTACTTTGCTTGATTAATAAAAATACCATCAGGCAACTGTTTAACTTGTAATCCAAGAAAGTAATTCAATTCTCCCATCATGCTCATTTCAAACTTGTTCTGCATCAGCTGAGAGAATCTTTCACACATCTGTTTGTTAGTTGAACCAAAAATAATATCGTCTACATATATTTGAACTAACAATATATGTTTATCCCATTCAATAGTAAACAAGGTTTTATCTACTTTACCTTTGCGAAATCCTTTAATTAAAAGAAAGTCAGATAAAGTATCATACCATGCTCTTGGAGCCTGTTTCAGTCCATATAGAGCTTTCTTCAGACGATATACCTTGTCTCCTTGTTGATAAACTTCAAAGCCAGGAGGTTGTTCAACATAGACTTCTTCTTGCAGTTCTCCATTGAGAAAAGCAGACTTTACATCCATCTGATAGACAGTGAAGTTCTTGTGAGCAGCGTAGGCTAAGAATAATCTGATTGCTTCAAGCCTAGCAACTGGTGCAAATGTTTCATCAAAATCAATGCCTTCTTCTTGGCAGTAACCTTTGGCAACTAGTCTTGCTTTGTTTCTGGTAACCATACCATCTTCATTCATCTTATTTCTGAATACCCACTTAGTGCCAATTACTCTTTGATGAGTAGGTCTGGGAACTAAGTACCAGACTTCATTCCTTTCAAATTGATTCAACTCTTCTTGCATTGCTTCAATCCAGTGAGAATCACTAAGAGCTTCATCAATTAACTTAGGCTCAATTTGTGAAAGAAAACTTACAAACATTGTTTAATTTGCAGTAGACCTTCTAGTTCTCACTCTATCCAAATGATCACCAATCACTAAGTCAGGTGGGTGATCTCTGAGCCATCTGAGATCAGGTTGCAAATCTGGATGTTGTCCTCTTGATTGATCTTGCAACACTACTGTTGGAGTTCCAGTAGTAGTCTGTTGAACAGTTGCAGTCTGTTGAACAGTCTCTGGTCTGTCAGCTGTTTGCAACTCCTCTGTTAGACAATCAGTAGACTGATTTTGAACCGCACTTGAGTTAACAGCTTGAGTTAAATCAGGTAGTATGATGGGTACATATTCTTCCTTTTCTTCCATACTCAATTTCTGAAAGTCAATAGATACCTCTGGAATTGCACTTTGATTTGTTTCAGATGATTGACTTGGTTGATCAAATACTACATGAATAGATTCTTCTACAAGTAAAGTTCTTTTGTTAAACACTCTATAAGCTTTACTAAGAGAAGAGTAACCTACAAAACCAGCTTCATCAGCCTTTTCTGCAAATGCAGTAAGGTGATTTTTCCCATTATTCAAAACATAACATTTACAACCAAAAATCCTAAGATAATGTAAATTAGGTTTTTTGTTGTTCCATATCTCATAAGGTATCTTGTTTTGACTTTTGTTGATCATACATCTGTTCTGTGTATAACATGCTGTATTTGTAGCTTCTGCCCAGAATCTTTGGGGCAGTTTTGCTTCAGCTATCATTGTCCTAGTAGCTTCTTTTAGAGTTATGTTTCTCCTTTCAGCAACTCCATTTTGTTGAGGGGTTCTGGCAGCAGAGTACTCATGACTGATTCCTCTGGAGTTACAATACTCTTCAACAGTAGAGTTTGTAAATTCAATCCCTCTATCTGATCTGATCTTCAGTATTCTTTGACTCTTCTCATTCTGGATCAGTTCCATCAGATTAGTGAGATGTTCCTTGGTTTCACTTTTCTTCTTCATGAAAATCACCCAAGTAAATCTTGAGAAATCATCCACAACAGCTAGGCAGTATTTCTTTCCACCATTGCTGATTGGATCAATAGGGCCAAACAAATCCATATGCAATAGCTCCAAAATTCTGGTTGAAGATTGGTGTTTCTTGCTTTTGAAAGATGACTTTACTTGTTTACCCTTCTGACAGGCATCACAGAGCTTGTCTTTGCTCATGACTGTCTTTGGAATTCCTTCTACCAGATCATTCTTTATCAATCTGTTTATGGTCTTGAAATTCAAATGATTCATTCTTTTGTGCCAAAGCCAACTGATTTCACTTGGTGTAGAAGCCACCAAACAAACATTAGAGTTCTTGTCCACAGAATTCCAGTCGACTACATAGATATTTCCTTGTCTTCTTCCAGATAAAATAACCTTCTTTGTTCCAACTTGTTCAACGTAGCACTTATCTGATGAAAACACCACGGAAAATCCCTTGTCACAAAATTGACTTATGCTCAGCAGATTGTACTTCAGGCCACTAACATATGAGACGTCAGATATCTCTATGTTTCCTTTGATAAGCTTTCCAACAGCCACAACCTTGCCTTCTTTGCTATCTCCAAAAGTAACTCTTGGACCATTCACAGCAACATCATCTGCCAGTTCATGTATGTCTCCACACATGTGCCTTGAACATCCACTGTCCAAGTACCATTTCTTCACTACTTTACTCCTACTCCTAATCCTAACCTACAAAACAAAATAAAAATGTTTTAGGTACCCTTTATTGAGAGGGTCCTGGTGGATTAGTATCACCTTTGACAACCCAAGATGTTGAAGTCTTAGGCTTCTTAGGCTTTAGAGTTTTAGCAGGAGCATGAGCAACTTCATTTTCATCATAATCGGCAGACATGTTAAATTGATAATCATTATGATGAGGATAAGGCTCATAAGCAGGATATGATGCATGATAAGCAGGGTGAACATGCATTGGTTGATGAGCAGGATATGCAGCATAGTGAGGTGGATAATGAGGTGCAGCATAATAAGGTGGATAAGCAGGTTGCACATAATAAGACTCATTTCCATACCAAGCATTTTTGTTAAAATTTCTTTGCTTCTTAGGTCTGCTCTTTAATTGCTCTTTAACAGACGACTTGGCTTTACTAGTCTGATTGGTTTTACTCTTATCAGTAGACTTCTTGGGACTACTCTGCTGTTTGGTTTTACCAGTCTGTTTTTCATTTTCAGGCTTTTTACCCTTCTTAGCCTTAGGAGTTTTTATCTCCTTTTTCTCAATCTCAGGTGAAATGGGTTTAGCAGTCTGAACATACAAGACAATATTGCTATTATCAGCAGATATAAATTTCTCAGCTTTGTTCAGTTCTAAACTTTCTTTTACTAAGGGAGTACTCTGTTCAGTTGATTTATCTATTGCCACAACAGACGACTTAGGAACAGACGACTTATTATGCAAAGATATTCTAGCTTCAAGTTCCTTGATTTGTCCCTTGTACATTTCACATTCAGCTCTCAGAGATTCACATTCATGCGAAAGCTTTTTATACATGACTGATTCTTCAGGTCTTTCAACCTTCAATTTCAGTTTAGTATTTTGCTTTTTCAGCAGAATCATCTCGTCCTTAAGCTTAGCAAGTTCATTAACAACATCTACTTTGTTGTTCATCAGTTGCTCAAATGAGCTAAACAGTTCAAGCTCACTTTCAGAGAGTATTACCTCATTGTCAGAATCTTCAGATTCCTTTGCCATGAGACAGAGCAGTGCAGGTGTTTCGTCAAAAACAGAGTCATCACTTGACGTGCCTGTTTCTGTGTTAAATGAGTAGATGGCTGCCATCTTTTCAGCTTCAGCCAACAACACCTTGCTCTTTTGGTATCTCTTCTCTCTTCTCTCTTTCCTTTGTTTCTTTTCCTCCTCTGTGTATTTCTCTGCTTTAGGATATGGGCAGTCCTTGATGAAATGTCCCAATTTTCTGCAATTATAGCACATCATTTTGGATTTAAAATCATCCTTAATATCATGAGAATTAGAGGCAGGTTTAGAAGTAGAAGCATTGTTATATTTGTTCTTCATTTTTCTCTTGTAGAACTTTTTGAACCCGTTTAATAACAAAGCCACATCGCCAGCAGTGTATTCCTTTTTGCTTAATACTGGGGCCTCATCAGATGAGTCCTCGTCTCTGCTTTTTCCGGCGGATCTTCTTGTTCTTTCTGCAGCGACCAGTGCAGCAGTGGGGCCAGAAGTTGAGGTCTCTTCTATTCCCATCCTTGGCATTTTATACTCGTACGCCTTGAGTGCAGAAAATAGCTCCGTCAGTGAGATCTTCCCCAGATCCCTTGATTCTTCCATTGCTGTAATCTTCATGTTGAACTTTGGTGGTAGCGCCTTTAGTACTTTGACGGTGATCTCTTTATCAGTGAACGTCTTACCCAACTTCAGAACATTGTTCAACACCTTTGTAAACCTTGAATCCATCTGGTCAATGGTTTCTCCAGGTTTCATCTTGAAGTTCTCAAACTTCTCCATGGCAACACTCAGATTGTGTTCTTTGATGGACTCGTTTCCTTCGCTCATGTCACGGACTTTATCCCACATCTCCTTAGATGTTTTGCAGTGTTTGACCTTGTCAAACCTTTCATTGTCCAGAGCCTTGGTCATGATAAAGATTCCAACCTTATCAAGATTATTCAGCTTGATTTCATCAGGTGTCATCTCTTCAACGTCTTTTTCAACGACCTTCTCTACGCCATCAACCATGACTTTCTTGGTAACTTTTATTGGACCTTGAGTTATGCATCTATACATATTGTCATTGTAAGCAGCAAGGAAAATTTCCATGCGTATCTTCCAGTCCTCAAAGCTCATACCGCCTATGTGGGGAACAAGGCTAATGCAATCCATTTTTCAAAAAGTTTTGTTTTTCAAAAAGATGCTCTTTTGAAAACTTTTGAAAACCTTTGAAAAACACTTAAGGATCAAGCTCGTTGATCAGGCAAAGGATTCAGATGAACCACCTGCTCTGATACCACTTGTTGGTCCCAAGTGGTTAGATGAGGTCTAGAGGGGGGGGGGGGGGGGGGGAGGGGTGGGGGTGAATAGACCTCTTTAAAATTCAGCTTTTAAAACTTTCTAACTTTTCTGTCAGCAGACTAAGCTGATCAAGAATCGTAAGCAGACTAAGCTGATCTTCGCACAAAGCTTTGAACAGCAGAGTTGACCACTCTTCTGATTTTACTTAGCTGATTTTATCAAAATCAGAGTTTCAAAAATAACTAACTTGCAGCGGATTTATCAAGTGTTTTTCACAAGTAGTTTTCCTTAACTTTGAAATAGTTTTATCCCCAGTTTTTAACAAACACCTTTAAAAACTTTTCCAACAGTTAACCTTTAAATGTTTTAAGTATGCTGTTTTAGATATGCAGAAATTTATGCAAGTAAAAACACAAAGGATTTTTATAGTGGTTATATGGATATAAATCCTTTAGTCCACTCTTCCAAGTCACTTAGATCTTGGGTTATACTAAATCACACAGATTACAGTATACTCTGCTTGTGCCAAACAACAAATGAACTGGCCACAAGTTCGTTACAGGAAATCACAAAGAAGTCCTATACTACGAAGCTTTATTACTCACAAAGATGGATAACAGCTCCTCACAACACGATTCAAACAAATCACTCAGATTTTACAAGTATTTTCTGTTTTCTCTCTATTCTGCTTCGTCAACAAATGACTCAGCTGTTGAGTGTTCTGTTCTTGAGTTTGAGACTTAGAAGAATTCTGCTTCAAGTATTTTTGCTCTCAAAATGTATTGTATCTTCTTCAATCTCACGAACTGAACTATTTATACTTGGAGATTTGAAAATCTGCCCGTTGAGAGATCGACAGCTGTTCAAATCCTCGAGTACTGGTCCTTTCTGCAGAAACGGCTACCTGCGACTGAACACTGTACACTCTGCTGTACTTGCTGTCAGATCGCATTAAATGTACCAATCTGATACGAGGTTTCTCTTCAATCATTTGTCATAAATACCCTTCATCTTCAGCATTTATTACTCCAAGTGCAATTATTACCGTTGCACTGATCTTCTGATCCACTTCCACTCAGCTGATCGAAGTCACTCTTCTGATGTATACTTGGCTGATCCCAAACTTGAACTAATCTGATTTGAGTCGGCTGATAGTCCACCAGTCTGATTTCTTCTTCAGCAATAGATCAGTAGTCTTCTGGACCATATTTGACTAGTCTGAAATAAGTCTTCCTTAGTCAAATATCTTTGAAGGTTTTTACTAAGCTTCCATACTTAGCTGATTCTGATGTTTTGGAAATCATCAAAACCTCCCTTCACTTCATATCTTCCATCTTCATCTTCATCCAACACTCTATATCCTTAGTTGTCTGATATATGATAGCATCAACAGCTTTCTTATCTTTAGGTGAATCTGTGCTAGCTTGAACAACTGGCTTGGCTGTTTGAACAGTTCCCTTACTTCTCTTTGCTTTAACAGCTGGCTGCTTTGGCTCAGCAGCAGCCTTTCTCTTTGGTTGCTCCTTTGTCTTTTCTGGAGTCCCATCAGTTGTCTTTGAGCAAACAGGCTCATAAACCTTCAACTCCTTAGCATTGAGTATGACCTTTCCATGGGTCATAATGCAACCAAGATTTGAGAACAGAGGACTGAGAAATATTATGTGGTTGGTATGACCACGCTGCTTGTGATCAGCCAAAATGTACCACATGAAGGTTGCCCAGTTCACCTTCAAACAATAATACACAGCAATCATGGTGTGAAACCTTTTCATTGGAACACTATCCAGCGAGAATGTGCAATTTTCTAATACTTTGGCAACCAAATCTGCCATTCGCTGAAACTCGTCCTTCAGCTGATTTTTCTTGATATTGCCAGACAAAACTTCATTTTTCTTGGTAGCCAGATTCTAGAAATCTGCTTCCAAGGGCTCAGCTAGAGTAGAGATTTATGTGGAGCCTTCAAGAGATAGGTGGTATTTCTCGTGCAGCAGCTTGGGAGTTTTACAAACATCTACCCCCCCAACTGAAGTCTTGATTTCCAGCTTATCAAAGTCAGGCTTTGCCTTCAAACCATAATACTCCATGATTTGATCTTTAAACACCATGGTTTCATGGGCCTCCATGAAATCAACAAGTGTCGCAGCTTTGAATTTCTCCAGAATTTCTTTCTTTTTTGGAGTGCCAATCGTTAGACAAGTCAGGTAGTTCAGGAATCTACCTTCAGCATTAGCTTCTTTGCCAGCCATTTTCTGAAAAAGATTAAGGAAAACGAGAGAAATTTGTAGAAATAGTGAATGCAAAAATGCTCTTGTGCTTTTGAAATTTTGAGGGTACGTAAAGATTAGTAAGCTGATCAGCTCTGAATTTATAAAGGTTGGATTAATGTCTGTTTCCGTGATTCGTGCCAACCGTTAGATCAGTTACTGAAAAGTAAATCGTGTAAGCGATATACGCGGATTTCAAAATTTATTAAATATGTCAGACGGGCCGGAAGTTGAAACGCCACTTGTCTGTTACTTATAAAAGCGTGTTTTAGATAAAACTTTTTAATAAAACACTTGATTATAAGCTGACATAAATAAACAGATGAGTAAAATAACACTTATCTGATAGATGACTTGTCTGATACAATATATCACTAGTGAAAGCCAATATCTAGTGATCATCATTTGCTGTTTGTCAATCCAGTAAGATAAATAATCTTCAAGTCTTAAAGAATTAAGAACAAATCTTCTGATTTAAACAACTTCAACTAACTGTCATTGAAGATTTCATATATAAGACAGGAGTACCGCTAGTCTTACACGTTCCCCCTGAATTCAAGAATTCATCAGTCAACTAGTCTGTTGAGAGTCAGTCTTCTAGAAGTATAACACTTGTTGCTATCAGATTAGTCAGTTGTTGAACCCAGTCTTCTGATAGGTTCCCCCTCAGCTTATGAATCCAATTTTAACAAGCCCAGTTCCACTCTTAGAGTAGAAAATCTTGCATCTCTTAATGGTTTGGTGAAAATGTCAGCGATTTGATTATCTGTATGAACATACTCAATAATAACATTTCCTTTTTCAAAATGGTCTCTGATGAAGTGATGTTTGATCTCAATATGCTTAGTCCTGGAATGACTAGTAGTATTGTTGGACGAAGATGAAGACTTTGAAGTGAAGGGAGGTTTTGATGATTTCCAAAGTCATCAGCTAAGTATGGAAACTTAGTACAAACCTTAGAAGATATTTGACCAAGGAAGAAGTATTTCAGACTAGTCAAATATGGTCCAGAAGACTACTGATCTGTTGCTGAAGAAGGAATCAGACTGGTGGACTATCAGCCGACTCAAATCAGATTAGTTCAAGTTTGGGATCAGCCGAGTATACATCAGACGAGTGACTTCAATCAGCAGAGTGGAAGTAGATAAGAAGTTATTGCAACGGTAATAAATGCACTTGGTGTAATAAATGCTGAAGAGGAAGGGTATTTATGACAAATGATTGAAGAGAAACCTCGTATCAGCTTGGTGCATTTAATGCGATGCGACAGAAAGTACAGCAGAGTGTACAGTGTTCAGTCGCAGCAGCCGTTTCTGCAGAAAAGGACCAGTACTCGAGGATTTGACAACTGTCGATCTCTCAACGGGCAGATTTTCAAATCCCTAGTATAAATAGTTCAGTTCGTGAGTTGAAGAAGAATATACAACACATTTGAGAGCAAAAATCTGAAGCAGAATTCTTCTAAGTCTCAAACTCAAGAACAGAACACTCATCAGCCGAGTCATTTGTTGACGAAGCAGAATAGAGAGAAAACAGAAAATACTTATAAATCTGAGTGATTTTGTTTGAATCGTGTTGTGAGAAGCTGTTATCAATCTTTGTGAGTGATAAAGCTTTGTAGTATAGGACTTCTTTGTGATTTCCTATTACGCACTTGTGGCCTTTTCATTTGTTGATTGGCGCAAGCATTGTATACTGTAATCTATGTGACTATAGTATAACCCAAGATCTAAGTGACTTGGAAGAGTGGACTAAAGGATTTCTATCCATATAACCACTATAAAAATCCTTTGTGTTTTTACTTGCATAATTTTCTGCATATTTGAAAGAGCATATTTAAAACACGAAAAGGTTAACTGTTGAAAAGTTTTAAAAAGGAGTTTATAAAACTGGGGATAAAACTTTTTCTAAGTTAAGAAAACTACTTGTGAAAAACACTAGATAAATTCGCTGCAAGTTAGTTATTTTAAAACTCTGATTTTGATAAAATCAGCTGAGTGAAATCAGAAGAGTGGTCAACTCTGCTATTCAAAGCTTTGTGCGAGATCAGCATAGTCAACTTACAATTACTGATCAGCTTAGACTGCTGACAGAAAAGTTAGAGAATGTTAAAAGATAAATTTTTAAGAGGTCTATTCACCCCCCCCCCCCCCCCTCTCCCCTCTAGACCTCATCTGACCACTTGGGACCAACAAGTATTCTGAGTAAGTGAGATTGCACTTGTATTGTCACAGTAGATAGGGATGTTGGGTATGCCTCGGTTGTCAGAACAACAAAAGTGCGGAATTTAAAATTTTTCCGAGGCACCCCATCAGTCCCATAAATCGATCTCCATATTATTTATATGAAATAGGTTGAATCAAACAGTAACAGAAAACAAATGGGGTGTTTTGCGAAATACCTCACCACAGGTTCGGTGGTGGTAACCTCCGGCTTTTTCTTGTTTGATTCACGATGCAGTGATCCAATTGTCTCACCTCCAGAATGTATCCACACCAGATGGATTGTAGCAACGTCTCCAAGTCACAGGCTACAAACTAGACCTTGGAGATTTGTCAGTGAAGGAAGAGTTGGAACTGGATCCAGCTCTTGAACTAGATCCGGATGAAGAAGAGAACAGGAAGAGGGTGGTGGCGGCACAGGGTTTTGGCTAGGGCTGATCACGATTTTCAGCTCTCCTAATTCTCTCTTTTTATTGCTTGGATTAGTTCTCACTTGTCGTGAAGATTAAATTATGGAAGATATGATGAGTTATATTTATAAGAGAAGAGTCCTTCTCTTATTAGATATCTTTCCTTATCACAATAGGAAACAAAATTCAACCAAATCTCTTCTTTGTCACTTGTCAAACAAGAAACAAACTCTTCCACTTATCTTCTAGCCAAAATCGCCCCTCATGCCTTATCCATGCAAATCCGGAAATTGCATGCTAAATTCTTCTTCCATTTAATTAATTAACCACTTTAATTAATATTATAATTAATTAGATAATCCAATTAATTAATTAGACACTCTAATAATTTAATTAGATATTCTAATTAATAATTCTCCTCTTTGAATTAACACTTTAATTCATTAACTTTGATTTAACTTCCTTAAATCAACTATTTCCTTTTATGACTGTCACTATCCAACTGTATTGTGTGTGACCCTCTGGGTTCACCATCAATTGGCAGCAGGCCCACGACTTTCGTAATTTAATTAACGAGCAATTAAATGCTCCGATCAATTAAACACTTTAATTGACCACTCCAGAATTAATCTCCCTTATTAATTCAGGAGTACCCACACTTCATGGTCGATGTCTAGCCACAAGCCCATGAAGCCCAACTTCAGGTGAATTGATCTTGTGAACCTCACCTCTTATAATTGCCATGTACATACGGTCCTTCCAAAGACTAATTTCCCGACCGAGACCTAGGGTGTGTGAATTGACCGGCACCTCTAATTATCTCGACAACTATACTTTCTAATTCCGGATAATAATTCCAGTGTGACTGCATAATTTGGAAACAACTTTCCAAATCCGTCACCGACTGCGGCCGCAGGTTCCTCGGAACATATTATCTAAGAACGTATAGGAAATTCTCCCACCTTATCAGGATGAGTCGATAGATCCTTTCTTAGTACTAACCACTCGCGTACACGACTATACGCACCCAACTTAGGCACATTAAGGTCAGGCTACGTGACCAGTACCTAAATCTAAATACGTACACCCATGCACCGAATTCGCCCTAGTACCTCAAGTCTAAGGACTAAATCGTACACTATTATAAGCCTTGAGAAACATCCCATCACCGATATGCGTCACGTGCTTCCACAATGGGTTTCTCTGTTCGGGTCGTTCGATGCGTTCGATCCCCTATCGAACCACCTAGTCATATGCACTGACATCAAATGTCTTGTTCATGAAACTCTACAAATTCACTCCGTGTGAATCATGCATACTCGTACAAGTCTTAGCGATTCCTTCGACACCCCGTCTCGTTCGGAATCTATGACTTGGAACGTGTTTTAAGATCCTGACCTTAGAGACTGTTTCATGATTGCACTCAATACCGAAGAGAATCGTCCCATAGTCAAATGTGATCTTAGGATTTCATCCAATCGCTTAGATAAGTTCGCGAGAGATGAAGTTGGCCATTGTTTAATTTACGTACTATAAATAAACGGTCGTATATTTATTAATCCATAAGAAGATAGTCCTCTTACAAGCTAATTAACATTGGCTTGCTAGGCACTATCCTATCAATCTCCCACTTGCCCTAAAGCCAATCACAACATTTCTAAGACCCATCTTATCAAGATGTCCTTCGAACCCTTTTGCGATAATGACTTTACTAGTGGATCTGCTAAGTTGTCTGTTGAGATGACGTAACCTTTCTACGTGTCTCAACTATCTATGATTTATCTAATCATATGGTTTTGTGTTCAGATCGTTGGTGTGATCTCGATTCCCTTTCATTTAGCAATTGCCCTATTTTATCAATGAAGATAACAATAGGCTTTTGCTATGCTAGGTATTACATCCAACTATTGGATGAGTTTACTTATCCAAACACTTTCTTTTGCTGCATCCTATGCTGCGATATATATTCTATTTGAGTTGGCAGTGGTAGACTATTGGGGTTTATTCCAATTTACCTTTGCTCCATCGAGACAGAATAAATCATCCACATCAGACTTGAACAACTCGAATCACTTAATCCTTCGAGTTTCAATCCTCCACTACTATCGCAGACCAGCAATATATTCTTTAATTATCTTCGAGGATTGCTTTTACGGCAGTCCAGTGTCCCTTACTGGTGTTTGACTAACAGTAGCTCGTGAAAATCACAGCATATGCTAAGTCAGGTCTTAGTACAAGACATCGCATGCTACATGCAATCAAATGCCAAAGCATAAGACTTTTGAGACATACTCTTCTTTCCTTATCATATGTAGGGCTCATAGAGTAAGAAAGAGAGATTTTGTATCTCATTGGAACCAATCCTTTCTTGGATTCTTCCATATTGAATTCATTCAATTTTTTAGTCTATGTACTTAGATTTGGAGAATTGCAACATCTACTTCACTCTATCTCTATAGATACGTATTGCCAATACGTGAGATGTAATTCCCAAATCTTATCATGGAGAAATTTCGTGAAAAACATGCTTTTGTCTGCGTTTGATATTCTGATATCGTCCTTGATAATCAGAACGTCGTCATGTTATGTTACGAACTTTACTATGCTCCCACTGATCCTTTTGCACAATTGGAATCCATATGCCTTTTGACAAAGTCAACAGTCTTGATCATCTTATCAAGTTGCATATTCCAAGTACGGGATTTTGTTAAAAGCCATAGATCGACCTTTGGATTTGAATAAAGATCTTCTCATCAATTTTCAAATTGCGAGAGGCAGGATTCATATCCAATAGTCATATTTTTTAGTAGTCAAACCATCTTTCTATGGCTAATAATTTCGAAATAGATTTTGACGTTAAAAATGGAGAAAAGGTATCTACATTAGTCTTTAAAAAGCTTTTAAAGAATAACCTTCCGCCATTAAACGAGTCAAACAAGTTTGAACCTTTCCATTTCGGATTTTATGGCCTCATGCCATATCCCTAAGTCTATGTCAAACATAGTTTCTTTGTAATCTTGGATCAATATCCAATTTATCAATTTCGTAAAATTGGAATTTTGAGTTCCTTACGAATTTGATTTGAATCACGAAGTGTTTGTGCGTAATTTGGTTCAGTAGGTTTAGGATTTGCTCCCACTGTTTGTGGGGATGGGTCCAAATCTTGGACTTCATCAAGTTCCATGACATATCCTATTTTCTTTGATGGGGAATTCATCAACAGAGGAACGGGTATTTGTGAGAAACGATTGACCTATTGTTTCTCATTGTCGTAGAACAGGTATCCAATGTATTTCGTTGGATATCCCACAAATTTGCGCGAATTGGATCTACCATCCAATTTGTCATGCAAGGGTATTATGCCATATCGTATATGGTTCAGCGGTGTAAGGACTTACTTCGAAAGGTACTAGCCTAAGTATCCTCTTTTGAAGAGTCAGGGGAGGCTATCCCCAAAAGTAAACAAGGAAGTTCAGCGAAGTCTTATCGTGAAATGAACTAAGTCTAACAAAGTTCAATTCCTACTTAAATCGCTGTATGAGAATTCAATTCTCGTTTAGATAATCGAGGAATTTAAAGCTTATGTTTCGGCCAGTTTGATTAGATCAAACGGTTTCAACATTATGCTCTTAATTACTTGATTTCCAAAACTTCTTTGAACATTTCAACAGTTTTAGAACTGTACTTTCACAAAGTACTCATATGCTTTGACGATTAAAAAATCGTAAGTATATTTGAAGTAACGTCCTTTTGAACTAACCTTTTAGTTCTCCACGTTTGTCCTCATGGATTAAATCCATTCGATTGATATACTTCGAATGCCTAGCAAACTTTATTTTGGTCATTATTCCTATGAGACAAGATTCGTAAGTTACGAGTTCATCTAAGTTCTATGTTTCAAGAATCTCAAACGAAATCAATCTTTCGAATCCTTCTTTTGGAAATATGTCCAAAATATGCATTTCAAGTATGTGGGTGATTATCTTGTTGTTTTACTTTTCTCGATTTAGCATACAATTTACTTGAAGTTTTAATTGTTTATCATTGATTCATTTCTATGGTTTAAAAACATTCCATTCATAATGGTAAAGCATCAATGTTTTGTACAAAGTAAAAGCTTTAAATAAATAATATCCCATTCATAATGGTAAAGCAATGCTGTCTTGTACAAAAATTCGAAATAACACTCAAAAACAAAATAAAACCAAAATTCATGTTAATACGAAAAACTAAGTAAAAACTCTTTGCTAAAAAGTGAAGTCTAGATTCTTCTCGACCCAACTCCTGAAGCATTTTTCCCTTATATATTGTTGCAACTCTTGCCTCCTCCTTCCAAGGAATGCCCTTCTTCCCAAGGGCAAGGGAATGCCGTCATCACCTGCAAACACTTTACAGATATGAGGGTCTATGAGATGTCATACATCAAAAAGAAATAACTAGGTCATACCGTTGTTAATTCTCTTCAGGAATTTCTTTCCAGCAAGCATCCTTAGTTGTTTATCTTTCTTACACAAGGGGCAATCCTTTCCTTCACTCAGACCCAATCCCTGTAGATGGGCTTTCTCATATTTGTCCAACAACTTGCGCATATCATTTGTCTTAATCCCATCACATGGAATTTCCAAATGATGCACAAAATGAGAAAATGAGTCAGACAAGCCAGTGAGAATAATTTCTATCTCATCATTCTGATCCAAATCAGCGCCTAGCTTTTTGATTCGTTTCATCATCTAGATTAGGTAAGAACAATATTCTCTAACATTGTCGAACCCAACCATGCTTGTCTCGTAGAGTGATAAACTCATGATTTGTCCCAAAGTTTGTTCGTACATGATTGTGGATTTTGAATGGCTATATACAAACAATTTAAAAGACAACAATAAGCAGACAGATTTAATAAAATACTTATAATTAACGAAAATTGGACTTTTTATCGAAAAAGTTCTCCCACTATTTTTATCGAAACAATAACCCCTTTAATTGTTCGGGAAATCCTATTTCCTAGTAGGTCTTGATGTCCCGGCAGACATTAACTGCACCCACGACTCGTGGCCATACAATTAATTCCCTAGGTAGGTATACTTTTACCAATTGTGCCCCTACACAACCTTCAAGCTATTTTGCCTCGGTTTTCACATTTATCTAGCACTGCTATATCATAAATGTTACTTTTCGTTAAGTCTAACCCATTAATCATGATGAGCATTGGGCCCGGTCATGAAATCCCCGTAACTGGTTATCGGTCGATATACATGTCCCGACTAGTCTTCACCCTTGTCGAGTTTTTAAGGAAAAACAAGAATCAAGGAATTTTTGCGTATTGTCCCTTTCTTCGCCTCGGGTGCCAGACTCTGGATCACCTTAATCGATAAGTAGACAACTCACGCTAGTTCCTATTAATGGAAGGCTTGGATTTATAAAACTTCCTTTTATAGTTAACCCAATATGACTTAATATTTATTCAAGAGGGGATTTTCGGTTTTGAAAGTTTGAAGAAACTCTCCTCGAGATCTCACCGCATTAATTATGCTTTATCTTTTATTTACGATCTAATTATTAGCGCGCATCACATACAAGCCACAAATAATTCGACAAACAAAAAAATAAAACATTCACACCTAGCATGCATGCTATCACAGTATGTTTTCGATCGGGAGCCTCCTATGCGGGCCAGCATCGAGCCATGATGTTGGCCCAATTGGGTTCTTAATGGACCTAGGCTATTACAATAATAACCATGCATACATGGCCTTCATTCCTTCTTGGGCCTCCACCTTGCTTGTAATGGGCCTCCATCCTAAACTATTTAAAACAGTAAAGCCCTATTCTATTACAAAGGCTCAAAGTGGCCCAAAAACTTTAAGGCTCGCAGGCCCAATAAAAACAACACAATTAAAATTAAACCAATCACATCTACC
The DNA here is from genome assembly GCA_030819805.1 of Penstemon newberryi var. newberryi. Taxonomy (NCBI): domain Eukaryota; kingdom Viridiplantae; phylum Streptophyta; class Magnoliopsida; order Lamiales; family Plantaginaceae; genus Penstemon; species Penstemon newberryi. The sequence goes on along the minus strand of JAUALY010000004.1, from coordinate 31,871,273 downwards.
CTAGGGTCAAGGCTCGGCGCGATCGAAAACCACGTAAACAGTTCACGTAGACAAGAAACAAGCAAACAACTTTTACATATTTCTTATCTTCCTTATTTTAAAACTCCCTTTTAAAATAATCCATGATCCTTACTTTAGTCTCTACTAATTATGATAAAATTAATTTTTCGGATAAACAAAAACACCTTTTATGCACAAATACAGATTCTGTTTTTCAACTTTTGAAAATTACAGTTTGGTCCCTTAACTTTCGAAAATTATATTTTTGACCCCTCAAGTTTCGGGAATTAACAGTTTAAACCCAAAAATTTTGACAGCTGCAAATCAGTCCAGAAAACAGGAACTTACAGAATCTACCCAGAAATTTTCGTTAATTGCAAACAGACCCCTGAACTTTACGTAAAATACAAAACAGCCCAAACTTACGGAAATTGCAAAAACGACCCAGTTTTCAAAAAATCCAGAAAATTACAATTTCAGTCCAGAAACATGCAGAAAACGAAATTTTCAATTTTGGTCCAGTTTTTCGAAAATCGCTATTTGCAAAAACAGTCCACTAATTTTCGGAAATTCAAAATCGGCCCAAACTAATTCATGCAAATTTATCCGAGCATACATAATATCATAACAAGCAAGAATCATCACACAGAGCATAATAATTACCAATATCATAAATTACTTTCTAATTCAGGATAATAATTCCAGTGTGACTCCTAAATTTGGAAACTCCTTTCCAAATCCGTCACCGACTGCGGTCGCAGGTTCCTCGGAACATATTATCTAAGAACGTATAGGAAATTCTCCCACCTTATCAGGATGAGTCGATAGATTATTTCTTAGTACTAACCACTCGCGTACACGACTATACGCACCCAACTTAGGCACATTAAGGTCAGGATACGTGACCACTACCTAAATCTAAATACGTACACCCATGCACCGAATTCGCCCTAGTACCTCAAGTCTAAGGACTAAATCGTACACTATTATAAGCCTTGAGAAACATCCCATCACCGATATGCGTCACGCGCTTCCACAATGGGTTTCTCTGTTCGGGTCGTTCGATGCGTTCGATCCCCTATCGAACCACCTAGTCATATGCACTGACATCAAATGTCTTGTTCATGAAACTCTACAAATTCACTCCGTGTGAATCATGCATACTCGTACAAGTCTTAGCGATTCCTTCGATACCCCGTCTCGTTCGGAATCTATGACTTGGAACGTGTTTTAAGATCACGACCTTAGAGACTGTTTCATGATTGCACTCAATACCGAAGTGAATCGTCCCATAGTCGAATGTGATCTTAGGATTTCATCAAATCGCTTAGATAAGTTCGCGAGAGATGAAGTTGGCCATTGTTTAATATACGTACTATAAATAAACGGTCGTATATTTACTAATCCATAAGAAGATAGTCCTCTTACAAGCTAATTAACATTGGCTTGCTGGGCACTATCCTATCAAGGGATTCCACTGATCTTGAGATTATAATCTTCTAGTTGATGCTTCAACCAAAGTATCTGTGCACAACATGCTCCAGCAGCAATGTATTCAGCTTCAGCAGTAGATATGGATACTGAAGTCTGTGTCTTACTCATCAATGAGATCTGACGACTGCCTAGAAATTGACAAGTACTTGTAGTACTCTTCCTATCAATCTTGCAGCCAGCAAGGCCATAATCTGAATATCCAATAAGTTCAAATCCTAATTCCCTTGGATACAACAATCCCAATTCTTGTGTGCCTTTGAGATACCTTAATATCCTTTTAGCAGTGAAGGGAACGACTCCATTAAAGAACACAATCTAAGTGTTGCCATGGAAAAGTTTGACAACTTCAAAATGAAACCTGGAGAAACCATTGACCAGATGGATTCAAGGTTTACAAAGGTGTTGAACAATGTTCTAAAGTTGGGAAAGACGTTTACTGATAAGGAGATCACTATGAAAGTCTTAAAGGCGCTACCACCAAAGTTCAACATAAAGATCACAGCGATGGAAGAATCAAGGGATCTGGGGAAGATCTCACTGACGGAGCTGTTTTCTGTACTCAAGGCGTACGAGTATAAAAAGCCAAGAATGGGTATAGAAGAGACCTCAACTTCTGGCCCCACTGCTGCACTGGTCGCTACAGAAAGAACTAGAAGATCAGCCGGAAATAGTAGAGAAGTGGACTCATCTGATGAGGCCACAGTACTGAACAAGAAGGAGTACACTGCTGGCGATGTAGCTTTGAAATTGAACGGGTTCAAAAAGTTCTATAAAAGAAAAATGAAGAACGAATATAACATTGCTTCTACTTCTAAACCTACCTCTAATTCTCATGATATTAAGGATGACTATAAATCCAAAATGATGTGCTATAATTGCAGGAAATTGGGACACTTCATCAAGGACTGCCCATATCCTAAAGCTGAGAAGTATACTGAGGAGGAAAAGAAACAAAGGAAAGAGAGAAGAGAGAAGAGAGAAGAGAGAAGAGATACCAGAAAAGCAAAGTGTTGTTGGCTGAATCTGAAAAGATGGCAGCCATCTATTCATCCAACTCAGAATCAGTCACGTCGAGTGATGACTTTGTTTTTTAAGAGACACCTGCACTGCTCTGTCTCATGGCCAAGGAATCTGATGATTCTGACAATGAGATAATACTCTCTGAAAGTGAACTTGAGCTATTTAGTTCATTTGAGCAAATGATGAACAACAACGCAGATGTTGTAAATGAATTTGCTAAGCTTAAGGAAGTGATGATTCTGCTGAAAAAGCAAAATGCTAAACTGAAATGTGGTGTTGAAAAACCCGACGAATCAGCTATGTATAAAAAGCTTTCACATGAATGTGAATCTCTGAGAGCAGAATGTGAAGTTTACAAGGGTCAAATCAAAGAAATTGAAGCTATAATATCTTTACATAATAAGTCGTTTGTTGTGTCAATAGATAAATCCAATGAACAGAGTGCACCCTTAGTAAAAGAAAATTTAGAACTGAACAGAACTGAGAAATTTATATCTGCTAATAACAATAACGTTATCTTGTATGTTCAGGCTGCTAAACCCATTTCACCTGAGATTGAGAAAAAGGAGAAGAGTCCTCCTAAGGCTAAAAAGGGTAAAAAGCCTGAAAATGAAAAACAGACTGGTAAGACCAAACAACAGACTAGTCCTAAGAAGTCTACTGATAAGAGTAAAACCAATCAGACTAGTAAAGCTAAGTAGTCTGTTAAAGAGCAAGTCAAGAGCAGACCTAAGAAGCAAAGAAATTATAACAATAATGCTTGGTATGGATATGAGTCTTATTATGTGCAACCTGCTTACTCACCTTATTATGCTGCACCTCATTATCCACCTTATTATGCTGCATATCCTGCTCATCAACCAATGCATGCTTACCCTGCTTATCATGCATCTTATCCTGTTTATGAGCCTTATCCTCATCATAATGATTATCAACATAACATGCCTGCTGATTATGATGAAAATGAAGTTGCTCATGCTCATGCTAAAACTCTAAAGCCTAAGAAGCCTAAGACTTCAACATCTTGGGTTGTCAAAGGTGACACTAATCCACCAGGACCCTCTCAATAAAGGGTACCTAAAACAATTTTATTTTGTTTTGTAGGTTAGGATTAGGAGTAGGAGTAAAGTAGTGAAGAAATGGTCCTTAGACAGTGGATGTTCAAGGCACATGTGTGGAGACATACATGAACTGGCAGATGCTGTTGCTGTGAATGGTCCAAGAGTTACTTTTGGAGACAGCAAAGAAGGCAAGGTTGTTGCTGTTGGAAAGCTTATCAAAGGAAACATAGAGATATCCGACGTCTCTTATGTTAATGGCCTAAAGTACAATCTGCTGAGCATAAGTCAATTTTGTGACAAGGGATTTTCGGTAGTGTTTTCATCAGATAAGTGCTATGTTGAACAACTTGGAACAAAGAAGGTTATTTTATCTGGAAGAAGACAGGGAAATATCTATGTAGTCGACTGGAATTCTGTGGACAAGAATTCTAATGTTTGTTTGGTGGCTTCTACACCAAGTGAAATCAGTTGGCTGTGGCACAAAAGAATGAATCATTTGAATTTCAAGACCATAAACAGATTGATAAAGAATGATCTGGTAGAAGGAATTCCAAAGACAGTAATGAGCAAAGACAAGCTTTGTGACGCATGTCAGAAGGGTAAACAAGTGAAGTCCACTTTCAAAAGCAAGAAGCATCAATCTTCAACCAGAATTTTGGAGCAGTTACATATGGATTTGTTTGGCCCTATTGATCCAATCAGCAATGGTGGGAAGAAATACTGCCTGGCTGTTGTGGATGACTTTTCAAGATTTACTTGGGTGATTTTCATGAAGAAGAAAAGTGAAACCAAGGAACATCTTACTAATCTGATGGAACTGATCCAGAATGAGAAGAGTCAAAGAATATTGAAGATCATATCAGATAGAGGGACTGAATTTACAAACTCTACTGTTGAAGAGTATTGTAACTCCAGAGGAATCAATCATGAGTACTCTGCTGCTAGAACCCCTCAACAAAATGGAGTTGCTGAGAGGAGAAACAGAACTCTAAAGGAAGCTACCAGGACAATGATAGCTGAAGCAAAGATGCCCCAAAGATTCTGGGCAGAAGCCACAAATACAGCATGTTATACACAGAACAGATGTATGATCAACAAAAGTCAAAACAAGACACCTTATGAGCTATGGAACAACAGAAAGCCTAATTTACATTATCTTAGGATTTTTGGTTGTAAATGTTATGTTTTGAAAAATGGTAAAAATCACCTTACTGCATTTGCAGAAAAGGCTGATGAAGCTGTTTTTGTAGGTTACTCTACTGTTAGTAAAGCTTATAGAGTGTTTAACAAAAGAAATTTACTTGTAAAAGAATCTATTCATGTAGTATTTGATGAACAAAGCCAATCTTCTGAAAAGAATCAAAGTGCAAATCCAGAGATATCTGCTGACTTTCAGAAACTGAGTGTGGAAAGAAAGGAAGAATATGTACCCATCATACTACCTGATTTAACTCAAGCTGTTAACTCAAGTGCTGTTCAACAGACTACAACTGTTCAACAGACTACTACTGAGACTCCAACAGTAGTGTTGCAAGATCAATCAAGAGGACAACATCCAGATTTGCAACCTGATCTCAGATGGCTCAGAGATCACCCACCTGACTTAGTGATTGGTGATCCTTTGGATAGAGTGAGGACTAGAAGGTCAACTGCAAATGAAACAATGTTTGTAAGTTTTATTTCACAAATTGAGCCTAAGTTGATTGATGAAGCTCTTAGTGATACTCACTGGATTGAAGCAATGCAAGAAGAGTTTAATCAATTTGAAAGGAATGAAGTATGGTACTTAGTTCCCAGACCTACTCATCAATGGGTAATTGGCACTAAGTGGGTATTCAGAAATAAAATGAATGAAGATGGTATTGTTACCAGGAACAAAGCAAGACTAGTTGCCAAAGGTTATTGCCAAGAAGAAGGCATTGATTTTGATGAGACATTTGCACCAGTTGCAAGGCTTGAAGCGATCAGATTATTCTTAGCCTATGCTGCTTACAAGAACTTCACTGTCTATTAGATGGATGTGAAGTCTATTTTTCTCAATGGAGAATTGCAAGAAGAAGTTTATGTTGAACAACCCCCTGGTTTTGAAGCTTATCAACAAGGAGACAAGGTATATCGTCTGAAGAAAGCTCTCTATGGACTGAAACAGGCTCCAAGAGCATGGTATGATACTTTATCTGATTTTCTTTTAGTTAAAGGATTTCGTAAGGGTAAAGTAGACAAAACCTTGTTCACTATTGAATGGGATAATCATATATTGTTGGTACAAATATATGTGGACGATATTATTTTTGGTTCAACTAATAAACAGATGTGTGAAAGGTTCTCTAAGCTGATGCAGAACAAGTTTGAAATGAGCATGATGGGAGAACTAAATTACTTTCTTGGATTACAAGTCAAACAGCTACCTGATGGTATTTTTATTAATCAAGCAAAATACACAAAAGATCTGTTCAAGAAATTTGGTATGGAAACTAGCTCATCTGTTAATGTTCCAATGTCTACTGGTCTTCGTCTGGACAAGGATGAAGGTGGCAAATCAGTTGACATCACCAAATACAGAGGCATAATTGGGTCACTGTTATATTTAACAGCTAGCAGACCTGATATTATGTATTCGGTTGGGGTTTGTGCGAGATTTCGATCAGATCCTAAGGAATCTCATCTCTTAGCTGCTAAAAGGGTATTAAAGTATCTCAAAGGCACACAAGAATTGGGATTGTGGTACCCAAGGGAATCAGGATTTGAACTTATTGGATATTCAGATTCTGACCTTGCTGGCTGCAAAATTGATAGGAAGAGTACTACAGGTACTTGTCAATTTTTAGGCAGTCGTCTGATCTCATGGATGAGTAAGAAACAGACTTCAGTATCCATATCTACTGCTGAAGCTGAATACATTGCTGCTGGAGCATGTTGTGCACAAATACTTTGGTTGAAGCATCAACTAGAAGACTATAATCTCAAAATCAGTGGAATCCCTATCTACTGTGACAATACAAGTGCAATCTCACTTACTCAGAATACTACTAGTCATTCCAGGACTAAGCATATTGAGATCAAACATCACTTCATCAGAGACCATGTTGAAAAAGGAAATGTTATTATTGAGTTGTTCATACAGACAATCAGATTGCTGACATTTTCACTAAACCATTGAGTGATGCAAGATTTTCTACTGTAAGAGTGGAACAGATTAGTTGACTGATGAATTCTTGAATTCAGGGGGAACGTGTAAGACTAGCGGTACTCCTGTTTTAAAGAGGAAATCTTCAATGACAGTTAGTTGAAGTTGTTTTAATCAGAAGATTTGTTCTTAATTCTTGAAGACTTGAAGATTATTTATCTTGCTGGATTGACAAACAGCAAAGGAAGATCACTAGATACTGGCTTTCACTAGTGATATATTGTATCAGACAAGTCGTCTATCAGATAAGTATTATTTTACACATCTGTTTTTATTTATATCAGCTTATATTTAAGTGTTGTACTGAAAACATTTTATTAAAAGCACGCTTTTATAAGTAACAGACAAGTGGCGTTTCAAATTCCCGCCAGTCTGACGTATTTAATGTTATTTTGAAATCCGCGTATCACGATCACACGATCTACTTTTCAGTAACTGATCTAACGGTTACCACTAATCACGGAAACCGACAACAAACTAACATCTATAAATCCAGATCTGATCAGCTTACTAAGCTTTTACGCACCCTCAAAATTTCAAAAGCATACAGAGCAATTCTGCACTCATCTACTGCGAATTTCTCTCCGTTTTTCCTTAATCTTTTTCAGAATGTCTGCCAAAGAAGCTGTTGCTGAAGGTATGTTCTTGAACTACCTGACCTACCATACGACTGGCACACCGTTAATGAAGGAAATTTTGGAAAAGTTCAAAGCGGCATCCCTGGTTAACTTCATGGAAGCGCATGAAGACATGATTTTCAAAGATCATGTCTTGGAGTTCTACGGTTCTAAAGAGAAGCCTGATTTTGATAAAAATGAGATTACTGCAAAAGTTGGGGATAAGGTTATCTGTATAACCCCCAAACTGCTGAATGAGATGTATGGGCTATCTCTAGAAGGCTCGACTGAAATTACAACACTAGCTGAACCGCTTGAGGCAGATTTCTGGAATTTGGCCTCAAAGAAGAATCAAGTTTGGTCTAGGAGTATAAAGAAGAATCAGCTGAAGGACGAATTTCAGCGGATGGCAGATTTGCGTTGCCAAGGTCCTAGAGAACTGCACATTCTCGTTGGAAAGTGTGCCTATGAAACGGTTTCACACTATGATAGCCATTTTCTATGGTTTGAAGGTTAGCTGGGCAACTTTTATCTGGTATATACTTGCTGATCACAAGGCGCGTGGAAAAACTCTTCACAGCATCTTTCTTAGTCATCTGTTGGTAAATTTGAGATGTTCAGTGACTAATGGAAAGGACGTTCATAAGGCAAAGGAGTTAAGAACTTATGATCCAGTGAAAACTGGAAAATCAAAGGAGCCTGCTGTTGTGCCAGAAAAGAAGCAACAGAAAAGAAAGGCTACTAAGCCTAAAGAGCCTGCTGATGAAGGCAAGAAAAGAAGTAAGACAACTGTTCAAACAGCTGAGCCTGCTGTTGAATCCAGAATAGTCGTGTCTAAAAGAAAGGATGCTGTTGACTTGATTGTTGATGAAACAGTCAAGGAAATTGAGGAAATGGAGGTTGAATCATCTCCTGAAAGGACAGTTTCAGCTGAGCTACCTGCTGAGAACGTGGCAACAAGGACAAGGAGCGCCATGAAGGACACTGCCACTTCTACTGCTGCTGCTGTTCCTTTTACAAAGAAAACTGCCAGAAAGAAGAGGACATTCATAGAAGAAGACACTGAACTTTCTGAGCTAGTTAGAGAAAGCCCTCAAACAGCTGAGAGGCCTGTTGGGTCTGTAGAGGAGTCTGCTGAAGTAAAGACTGCTGATGATCAAGTAAAACAGACTTCTACACCAACAGCTGAGGTTGCTCAACCTCAAAAGGATCCTGAAGTGCAGATCCTTGAACCTATTGCTGCTGCACCAGTAGCAATTGCTGCTCCAGAACCAACTGCTGCGGCACCAGTTGTTGAGTCAATAGCTGCCAGAAAGAAGAGAACTGGCAAATCCAAAATACCAGCTTATAAAAAGAAAAAACGAGAGGAAGCTGAGCAAAGAAAGCGTGATGAAGCTGAGTTGAAGAGAGCTTTAGAAGCTAGCAAGAAGGAAGCTGATGTCAAGAATATGACAGAGGCTGAATTAGCAGCCAAGGAGGAAGCAGACTTGGCTAAAGCTTCGGAAGATAGCAAGAAAGATGCCTATGGACCAAGGAGGAAAGCCTAAGGAAGGACAGTTTGATCTAATAAGGGCAGAAACTATCAAGAGAAAGAAGTTTGAAGTCAGGAAGGCAATTGAAATAGTTCATAGTGACTCTGCTGCTTTCAAGAAATTTGAAGCTGAGCTGGAAAGGCTAAATCAGCTGCTGCAATCAAGGACTACTTTTCTCCCGGAAAAGATCAGATATAATAGATGGAGAGAGTACAGATTGAACAAATCTGAGGAGGAGATTCAAGCCTGGAAGGAGTTTGCTACAGAAGGAAGATGGGTCTTAAACTGGTTGCAAACCACTTCTGTTGCCAAGGCGTTGGACTCAGATTTTGTAAGAGACAGACTACATGACTTTGCCAGAGTCATTGTAAGTCAGGAGGCGACTGCTATCAAGGACTCACTTCCAAATAAGCTTGGTCGTACTGATGACCGAATTGATAGAGCAGTCAAGATTGTTGTTTACACAACATTGGAGAGATGGGCTGAGAGATCAAGGTACGAACCAGGAACATCAAGTACAATGCCCAGTCTGCCAAGTTTACAGCACATTGCATTTGGCTAAGAGATCAGTACTTATCAAGAAAAGCTAAGTATCAAACAGATTACTTCACCTTTCGTGCCAGCTGACTTGATTCGTTAGAAGACTGTTGTGTCTACTGATGGTACTGAAATCATTCACGTTGCTGATGAGCCAGCTAGTGAAGAACAAAAGAAGGACCAGCAAGCTGAGGAGATCAACTTGGATACATCAACTAAGCTGCCTGCTGTGGTCAAGGACTTAGTTCCTTTAGCTTTGGAATGGAAAGCTGAAGACAGTCCTGTTCTTCATGAAGTACCTGTTCAACAGGAAGAACCTGCTGAATCATCACACCCTGCTCCCACTGCTGACTTGCTTTCTTCGCTGATGGAGTCAATGCAGCTGCTGATTGAAACTGCCATGAAGGAGATGGAGTTGAGGAATCAGCTGGTGATAAAGCAAATGCAGGAAGAGACTGCAAAAATGGTTAAGGATGCCATAGAAGACTTTCCTCTACCACCAGACAACTCCCTGATGCTGACTCAGAGTATATTGAACATGAACAGAAATATTGAAGATGTGAAGGCTGATGTGGGTCATCTGCATTCTGCTCTTCAAAGACATGAGTCTGACATTGCTGGGATTGCAAGAGTCATGAAACAGGTTGGTGAAGAAGAGATTGAGAAGAATGTTGCCTTAATGCAAGAGTTCACTGCTGTCACTAATAAAGCTCAAAGTGAAATATCAACACTTCAACTGAATGTTGATTGTTTAAATGACCAATCTGGTGAGTTAAAATCAAATCAACTTCGCATGGAAGCTAATCAACTTCGCATGGAGACTACTCTGAATCATCACTGTGCTTAAAGTCAAGTTATAGATCAAAACATCAAGAAACTTTGTGCTGCTGTCAACATAACTCCTGATCAACTCAACCCTGCTGCTGATGACAAAAAGGGGGAAGAGGAATCAGCTAAGAGGACTGTTGTTGCTGCAACAGTTCAAGTACAAGACCAACGGGCTGCTGCTGAAAAGCCAAATGAAGAAGAAGTACTTGAAGAGAAAGTTGATGATGAAGCTGGTGATAAAGTAGAGCCCAAGGATGTAGCTAAGACTGACAAGGAGTTAGCTGCCTCTAAATACTCTGCTGAAGAACAGCTTAATCCATATGTTAAGTATAAGAGGATTGAGGACATCAAAGCAAAGTTTGAAGCTGATGAAAGAAGAGAAAAATTACAGAACCTTGCTGATGCTTTCTCAAGTGGTGAGGATGAAGAAAGTAGTGATGAAGTTGAAGTTGATGAAGAGGAAGAAGAAGATGATGAAGAAGCTGAGGACTAGACTAGGATTACTAGACTAGGTCATCTGTTGAAATTATGTAACCAGCTTACTTCACTTGTAATTTTTCACTTAAATTCTTTTGCTTGTAACTTGCACTGTAATTTTCAAAATCATATATAAAAGTTCAAGCTTCCAACATATAATTCCTATCTCAGAAATTTTTGAGGACTCAACTTTAGTTTTAGGTATAGGTACTTAGCTGAGTTTTGTCATCATCAAAAAGGGGGAAATTGTTGGATGAAGATGAAGACTTTGAAGTGAAGGGAGGTTTTGATGATTTCCAAAGTCATCAGCTAAGTATGGAAACTTAGTACAAACCTTAGAAGATATTTGACCAAGGAAGAAGTATTTCAGACTAGTCAAATATGGTCCAGAAGACTACTGATCTGTTGCTGAAGAAGGAATCAGACTGGTGGACTATCAGCCGACTCAAATCAGATTAGTTCAAGTTTGGGATCAGCCGAGTATACATCAGACGAGTGACTTCAATCAGCAGAGTGGAAGTAGATCAGAAGTTATTGCAACGGTAATAAATGCACTTGGTGTAATAAATGCTGAAGATGAAGGGTATTTATGACAAATGATTGAAGAGGAACCTCGTATCAGCTTGGTGCATTTAATGCGATGCGACAGAAAGTACAGCAGAGTGTACAGTGTTCAGTCGCAGCAGCCGTTTCTGCAGAAAAGGACCAGTACTCGAGGATTTGACAATTGTCGATCTCTCAACCGGCAGATTTTCAAATCCCTAGTATAAATAGTTCAGTTCGTGAGTTGAAGATGAATATACAACACATTTTAGAGCAAAAATCTGAAGCAGAATTCTTCTAAGTCTCAAACTTAAGAACATAACACTCATCAGCCGAGTCATTTGTTGACGAAGCAGAATCGAGAGAAAACAGAAAATACTTATAAATCTGAGTGATTTTGTTTGAATCGTGTTGTGAGAAGCTGTTATCCATCTTTGTGTGTGATAAAGCTTTGTAGTATAGGACTTCTTTGTGATTTCCTATTACGCACTTGTGGCCTTTTCATTTGTTGATTGGCGCAAGCATTGTATACTGTAATATGTGTGACTATAGTATAACCCAAGATCTAAGTGACTTGGAAGAGTGGACTAAAGGATTTCTATCCATATAACCACTATAAAAATCCTTTGTGTTTTTACTTGCATAATTTTCTGCATATTTGAAAGAGCATATTTAAAACACGAAAAGGTTAACTGTTGAAAAGTTTTAAAAAGGAGTTTATAAAACTGGGGATAAAACTTTTTCTAAGTTAAGAAAACTACTTGTGAAAAACACTAGATAAATCCGCTGCAAGTTAGTTATTTTAAAACTCTGATTTTGATAAAATCAGCTGAGTGAAATCAGAAGAGTGGTCAACTCTGATGTTCAAAGCTTTGTGCGAGATCAGCATAGTCAACTTACAATTACTGATCAGCTTAGACTGCTGACAGAAAAGTTAGAGAATGTTAAAAGATAAATTTTTAAGAGGTCTATTCACCCCCCCCCCCCCCCCCCTCTAGACCTCATCTGACCACTTGGGACCAACAAGTATTCTGAGTAAGTGAAATTGCACTTGAATTGTCACGGTAGATAGGGATGTTGGGTATGCCCCGGTTGTCAGAACAACAAAAGTGCGGAATTTAAAATTTTTCCGAGGCACCCCATCAGTCCCATAAATCGATCTCCATATTATTTATATGAAATAAGTTGAATCAAACAGTAACAGAAAACAAAGGGGGTGTTTTGCAAAATACCTCACCACAGGTTCGGTGGTGGTAACCTCCGGCTTTTTCTTGTTTGATTCACGATCTACTTTTCAGTAACTGATCTAACGGTTACCACTAATCACGGAAACCGACAACAAACTAACATCTATAAATCCAGATCTGATCAGCTTACTAAGCTTTTACGCACCCTCAAAATTTCAAAAGCATACAGAGCAATTCTGCACTCATCTACTGCTAATTTCTCTCCGTTTTTCCTTAATCTTTTTCAGAATGTCTGCCAAAGAAGCTGCTGCTGAAGGTATGTTCTTGAACTACCTGACCTATCATACGACTGGCACACCGTTAATGAAGGAAATTTTGGAAAAGTTCAAAGCGGCATCCCTGGTTAATTTCATGGAAGCGCATGAAGACATGATTTTCAAAGATCAGGTCTTGGAGTTCTACGGTTCTAAAGAGAAGCCTGATTTTGATAAAAAGGAGATTACTGCAAAAGTTGGGGATAAGGTTATCAGTATAACCCCCAAACTGCTGAATGAGATGTATGGGCTATCTCTAGAAGGCTCGACTGAAATTACAACACTAGCTGAACCGCTTGAGGTAGATTTCTGGAATTTGGCCTCAAAGAAGAATCAAGTTTGGTCTAGGAGTATAAAGAAGAATCAGCTGAAGGACGAATTTCAGCGGATGGCAGATTTGCGTTGCCAAGGTCCTAGAGAACTGCACATTCTCGTTGGACAGTGTGCCTATGAAACGGTTTCACACTATGATAGCCATTTTCTATGGTTTGAAGGTTAGCTGGGCAACTTTTATCTGGTATATACTTGCTGATCACAAGGCGCGTGTACAATTACTGATCAGCTTAGTCTGCTGACAGAAAAGTTAGAGAATTTTAAAAGATAAATTTTTAAGAGGTCTATTCACCCCTCCCACCCCCCCCCCCCCCCCCCCCCCCCTCTACACCTCATATGACCACTTGGGACCAACAAGTATTCTGAGTAAGTGAGATTGCACTTGCATTATCACAGTAGATAGGGATTCCACTGATCTTGAGATTATAATCTTCTAGTTGATGCTTCAACCAAAGTATCTGTGCACAACATGCTCCAGCAGCAATGTATTCAGCTTCAGCAGTAGATATGGATACTGAAGTCTGTGTCTTACTCATCAATGAGATCTGACGAATGCCTAGAAATTGACAAGTACTTATAGTAATCTTCCTATCAATCTTGCAACCAGCAAGGCCAGAATCTGAATATCCAATAAGTTCAAATCCTGATTCCCTTGGATACCACAATCCCAATTCTTGTGTGCCTTTGAGATACCTTAATATCCTTTTAGCAGTTAAGAGATGAGATTCCTTAGGATTTGATTGAAATCTCGCACAAACCCCAACAGAATATCAGGTCTGCTAGCTGTTAAGTATAACAGTGACCCAATTATACCTCTGTACTTGGTGATGTCAACTGATTTGCCATCTTCATCCTTGTCTAGACGAAGTCCAGTATACATAGGAACACTAACAGATGAGCTAGTTTCCATACCAAATTTCTTAAACAGATCTTCTGTGTAATTTGCTTGATTAATAAAAATACCATCAGGTAACTGTTTGACTTGTAATCCAAGAAAGCAATTTAGTTCTCCCATAATGCTCATTTCAAACTTGTTCTGCATCAGCTTAGAGAACTTCTCACACATCTGTTGGTTAGTTGAACCAAAAATAATATCGTCCACATATATTTGAACTAACAATATATGATTATCCCATTCAATAGTGAACAAAGTCTTATCTACTTTACCTTTGCGAAATCCTTTAACTAAAAGAAAATCAGATAATGTATCATACCATGCTCTTGGTGCCTGTTTCAGTCCATAGAGAGCTTTCTTCAGACGATATACTTTATCTCCTTGTTGATAAGCTTCAAATCCAGGAGGTTGTTCAACGTACTTCTTCTTGCAATTCTCCATTGAGAAAAGCAGACTTCACATCCATCTGATAGACAATGAAGTTCTTGTGAGCAGCATAGGCTAAGAATAATCTGATCGCTTCAAGCCTTACAACTGGTGTGAATGTCTCATCAAAATCAATGCCTTCTTCCTGGCAATAACCTTTGGCAACTAGTCTTGCTTTGTTTCTGGTAACAATACCATCTTCATTCATTTTATTCCTGAATACCCACTTAGTGCCAATTACCCTTTGATAAGTAGGTCTGGGAACTAAGTACCAGACTTCATTCCTTTCAAATTGATTCAACTATTCTTGCATTGCTTCAGTCCAGTGAGAATCACTAAGAGCTTCATCAATCAACTTGGGCTCAATTTGTTAAAGAAAACTTACAATCATTGTTTCATTTGCAGTTGACCTTCTTGTTCTCACTCTATCCAATGGATCACCAATCACTAAATCAGGTGGGTGATCTCTGAGCCATCTGAAATCAGGTTGCAAATCTGGATGTTGTCCTCTTGATTGATCTTGCAACACTACTGTTGGAGTCTCAGTAGTAGACTGTTGAACAGGCTCTGGTCTGTCAGTTGTTTGCAACTCCTCTGTTAGACAATCAGCAGACTGATTTTGAACAGCACTTGAGTTAACAGCTTGGTTTAGATCAGGTAGTATGATGGGTACATATTCTTCTTTTCTTTCCACACTCAATTTCTGAAAGTCAGCTGATATCTCTGGATTAGCACTTTGATTCTTTTCAGAAGATTGGTTTGGTTCATCAAATACTACATGAATAGATTCTTCTACAAGTAAAGTTCTTTTGTTAAAGACTCTGTAAGCTTTACTAACAGTAGAGTATTCTACAAAAACAGCTTCATCAACCTTCTCTGCAAAAGCAGTAAGGTGATTTTTCCCATTATTCATAACATAACATTTACAACCAAAAATCCTAAGATAATGTAAATTAGGTTTTCTGTTGTTCCATAGCTCATAGGGTTTCTTGTTTTGACTTTTGTTGATCATACATCTGTTCTGGGTATAACATGCTGTATTTGTGGCTTCTGCCCAGAATCTTTGGGGCAGTTTTACTTCAGCTATCATTGTCCTGTGATTGGTGCTTGAAAATGCACTTAAATTGTTCTTATTTTCTAAATAAATCAAGTGTTAATTTGATATTTTCATGAAATTAATAGAAATTATTGTGATTAGAAAATATTGAGTTTTGATTTGTTTTTGTAGGAATATAAAATATGGACCCCGGAATATTTAGCTTTCCCAAATTAAACAAGTATCAAAGGCATTATTTGAAACAAGGGAAGGTTCAAGGAAGTCAATTAGTGCAAGAACAACAAATAAGGAATCTGCCAGAAATATTGCTGGTACTTCCAAGGACGATAACTCTCTCAAGGAAACTCCTATTATGCTGAATTTCTGATATGTTGTAGAGGTAGGAGTTAGCTATGCTACAGACTTTACGGATCTGGATTTGGAGTTCGGAGCACAAAGATTTGTATTTTTCAAATATGTCGCGCAGAGCAGAATCTTCTACGCGGAAAACGCGATTTTTGTCCTAAAGTGATTAGGAAACTTGCCTAAGTCCTTTCCACACGAGGATTATGTCTCCTAAACATCTTCCTACTCAATTTCTACCTCCTAAGCATTCTCCTACATGGATTAGGGCTATTTAGCACCTATATATAGTCCTAGAATCACACATCTTAAAACACACAATTCTTAGTTTTAGTTACAATTCTCTCTCAAATCATTATCATATTTTCTCTCTAGAACTTGTGATAATGATTAGCAAATTAGGCTAGAGTTTCTTTGGTGAGGTTAGAGATGAACTTATATGCATAGTGATCTTATTTGGATTCGATTCTTCAAGGTTTTGTATGTTTTATAAATTTGAGTAATTTACTCTTCTTCAACTATTTTCATCAATTCTTATGTTAATACAATTGTTTTATAAGTTTTCATATAAATCTAGTCAAGCTCTTTTTATGTGAGAATCTTTATGATATAATTATATTGATATAAGTCATTCGTTTTATGGGTAGTCTTTTAATGCAATATGCCTTGGTATATCGTATGTTTTCGATTTCTCATAAGATGATATTTTGTGCCAATTCTAAAAGCAAGAAAATTATTTACTCAAATACATTAGAAATAATGTGTTTTTCAATTCTTTATCTTCCAATTGATTGTTTGGGATGTGAAACTTTCAATTGAGTAATTTTATGAATCAATCCAAATAAGTGAACGAAGCATATAAGGGATTCTTGACACCTTACCGTTTTAATTATCGTATTTTCCAACAACCAAAAATTCACTTTTCTTTAAGTTTTCTTAAAATCAGATTGCTTCGTTAATTTAGATTGTTTATTTATCTCTAAAGCTACTTTGTCTACTAACGGTTTTAGCTTATTTTAGTCATCTCCTCGTGGATACGACCGCCCAATCTATTCTACATCGATCGCTTTGTTTCGACAAGTTTGGGCGTAATCAAATTTTGGCGCCGTTGCCGGGGAGGTGCAACAAGTAAGCATCATAAGTAGTTATTTAGCTAACGAGGTAAGTAAACTTTATTTTATTCAATTTTTGTTCTATTAGGTAATTGTAGAAAGTTTCGTACTATTTCTATTGATTAGTTTTTAAAAAAAAAAAAAATTAAAATAAAAATAGAATAAAAAAATAAAAAAATAAAAATAAACTTTTGTTTTTATGTTTGTAACTCGATTTTCTAATCAAGGTGAATTGCAGTACGATCCAGAAATTGAGAAAACTTTGCGTAGGTTAAAGAAAGGACTTAGGGAAAACACTGAGGGAATCAATACAACTTCTCAAAATCTAAGTGAATCTTGGTCAAGTATTGTGTCAACTGATACACCTACCACAATGTACCAACTTGAAAACAACCCTGCACGTTCCTTAAGAGAATACCTACACCCAAATCGCACAGCCACCCCCTCATGCATCATGTTTCCCACAAATAATCCGCAAATAGATTTCAAACCAGGAATGATCCAACTCTTACCAACCTTTCATGGCATGGATAGTGAGAATCCTTACCTACACATTAGAGAATTTGAGGAGGTCATCGCCACTTTTATTAGTCAACCCAATGTCGTAGAGTCAATTAGGTTGAAATTCTTCCCTTTCTCGCTAAAAGACAAAGCAAAAAGCTGGTTGTACTCTTTGAGACCTAGATCTATAGGTACATGGGCAGAATTGACCGAAGCCTTTTTCAACAAATACTTTCCCCAACATAAGACCAACAACCTTAAGAGACAAATCTCTACCTTTTCCCAAAAAGATAATGAAACTTTATACCAAGCTTGGGAGAGGTTCAAAGAACTGTTGAATATGTGTCCGAACCATGGGTATGAAAATTGGCGTCTTGTTAGCTATTTCTATGAGGGACTTACATCTAGGGAGCGTCAATTTATTGAAATGATGTGTAATGGGGAGTTTCTTGAAAAAGATCCTGATGAGGCCATAGAGTACCTAAATGACATAGCCGAAAAAGCTCACACCTGGACTGGACCTAGTACTACTGATGGTACTAGTAGAACAAAAACTAGTGGAATTTACTATCTTAAGGAAGAAGACAACCTTAAAGCACAAGTTGAAGCATTGACTAAAAAATTAAAAGCTTTAGAAACAAAAGATAGTCAAAAACCTCAACAAGTTGCAAGGGTAGAGTCACAAGATAGTTGTTTTATTTGTGGTGGGGTAGATCATTTAGCTCAAGTATGTCCTAGGCTTGGTGAGATGAGAGAGGTTTACGAAGAACAATGTAATGCCTTAGGAACATATAGAAAAACTTTTTCACCTTATTCTGAGACGTACAATCCTGGTTGGAGAAATCACCCTAACTTTAGTTGGAAATCTGAGGGACAAGCACCTAGAACTTACCCTGCACCTCAAAATAATGCTCACCAAAATAGGAATCCTTTAGAGGACACACTTCACGCATTTATTGAGGCACAGAGTAAGACTAATCAAAAGGTAGAAGCCGTAATAACTCAGATTGTGGAAGAGAACAAAGAGATAAAAAATCAAATTGGTAAGCTAACTAGTGCTCTTACTATACAAGAACGAGGCAAGTTCCCTTCCCAACCACAGTCTAATCCTAAGGGGCAACATAAGATGGAGTCTTCCGAATCACATAACATCAAAGATATCAATGCCATCACCACTCGTAGCGGTAAGGTCATAGAGGGACCAACTTTATCTAGTCCGCCAAACGACCCCCCTAAGGAAGTTGAGCAGAAAACCTCGGTCCATGTTCCTTTCCCTCAAGCACTGAAATTGGGAAAAATACCAGAAAATCATGGTGAAATTCTTGAACATTTAAAACAAGTCAAAATTAATTTGCCTTTGTTACATGTTATCAGACAGGTACCTTCATATGCCAAGGTGATTAAGGATCTGTGTACTGTGAAAAGAAAACACAATGTCAAGAAAACCGCATTTTTGACTGAGCAAATAAGTGCAGTGATTGAGCAAAAGGTACTACCTAAATATAAAGATCCTGGGTGTCCCACGATAACCTGTCAGATTGGTCCACATGAGTTTAGTCAAGCTTTATTAGACCTTGGAGCAAGTGTAAACCTTATGCCATACTCAGTTTACTTGCAACTTGGCCTTGGAGAGATCAAGCCTACATCTGTTGTTTTGCAACTAGCTGACCGAACCATTCGTAGACCCAAGGGAATAGTAGAGGATGTTTTACTTCAAATTGACAAATTCTATTATCCTGTTGATTTCTTGGTCTTGGATACTCAATCTGTGGTCAATATGGAGTCTAAGATACCACTGATCCTAGGTAGACCTTTCCTTGCTACAGCAAATGCTCTCATCAATTGTAGGAATGGTCTTATGAAGCTTACATTTGGTAATATGACACTGGAAGTCAATGTATTCCATGTTGGGAAGCAACTACAAGATGGAGATGAGTGTCACCATACTTATATGATAGATTCATTGTTGTCTGAAACATTCGAAAGGGAAAATTCTGAATCCTTACACTATCTCCTTTGTAATTCTGATTTTGATGATTCGCTTAACTCTGTTAATAATATCAATTCATCTAATTTTGTTAATGAAACAAGGGTGAAAGAAAAGAGATTTTGGCACCCGCACTTCAAGGATCTACCAACAGAAAGAAGAAAACCAAAGACATCTTCCGCTCAAGCACTGAAAGTGGCTCATGACAAGCATAACATTAGAAAGAACTTTGACCCTGGAAAATTGAGATCAAGATGGACTGGTCCGTTTGTGGTAAAACAAGTCTTTCCCAATGGTTCCATAGAAGTGGAAAATCCTAAAGATGGGAGACTTTTTCGTGTGAATGGCCAACGATTAAAGCAAATTGTGGAGAGGGTAGATGAACATGAGGAGATTGCACTTGCGGCTCCTATCTACCATTGATCAGGTTCTATCTTTCCATTATGTACTATAGTTTTTTTTGTTTTTTTTGGTGTGTTTTGTTTTTTTGTTTTTTTCTTCCGTTTGTGTGTTTATAAGATCATCTCTAGCTTAACTTACATCATTCAAGTAGTCATTTGTCTCTTGTATTCTCTGCATTCATATTATAGTGACAATGAGGACACTGTCATATTTAGGTTGGGGGTGGTAGCTTTCCGAAAGAAAGAAAAATGATTTTAAAGAAAGACTAGTTATTGCTTTTATATTAGTGATTCTCTTGAAAATGGGCTATAATGTATGTATGGATGGATTGATTTGAGATGCTTGATTTGCTATTTAGGTATGATTTCATAATGTAAAGTCTTAGTCACTTTTTCTATCTTTATTACTAGAAAGTAGCTTCCGAAATAATTTTTTTGCACATTACTAAGCTTGTGGTAAGATGGATGTTCGATGCATGTAGCCTAGAAATTTTCCAAGTTAAAGCTTTTTTCTATACTCACACATCTTTTGTGAGTGAGTGGAGAGGTTGAGAAAACAACTTATGAACTTATATTGCTCTTTTGAATTGGTTAATTGCTATTTGGAGTAACATTCTTAAAGAAAAATAAAAGAGATGGATGATATTGGTCAAGAGTAAATGTCTTCATGAGCCATAAAAATAAAAATAAAAAGAAAAAAAAAAGTGAAAAAAAAGAAGAAAAAAAAGAAATAAAAAGTGAAAAAAAAAGAGAAAAAAAAGTGAAAAAAAAAGAAAAAAAAAAAAAGTTCTTAGTTTTCGTCATTATAGAGGACGAATCTTTCTATGGCTCCACAGTATGTATTGACCAATTGAAATCCTGAAGCTAAATTATGAAAGAATGTGACCTCTCAATAGTTATTTTTCCTATCTTTGGATCAATGTGTGTTTGTATGCTTGTCCGTAAAAATATGGCCTATTTCTTTGAGTGACTATCTGTTTTCCAACTCCATGAGTGAAATCGTTGTCCTAAAAATTTAAACACTTTACCCGTGAGGAAATGGAGTTGATACTTTACTTGGTAAATTTTTCGAAAGCTATGCGTATTGTGGTTTGTGGTATGAAGGTTTTGGCTAAGTATTCACACACACACATTTTGGGAGTTATGATCGAACTAATCTTGATAGCGATTGTGATCTTTGACTAACTCTTTGATTGAAGTACTTGGATAGTTTATCTTATTTCTTCTCAGTTTTGTTCATCATGCTTATATCTTATTTGCGCTTGGATTGCTAGAGACTAGCAATAAGCTGGTTGGGGGTTGTGATTGGTGCTTGAAAATGCACTTAAATTGTTCTTATTTTCTAAATAAATCAAGTGTTAATTTGATATTTTCATGAAATTAATAGAAATTATTGTGATTAGAAAATATTGAGTTTTGATTTGTTTTTGTAGGAATATAAAATATGGACCCCGGAATATTTAGCTTTCCCAAATTGAACAAGTATCAAAGGCATTATTTGAAACAAGGGAAGGTTCAAGGAAGTCAATTAGTGCAAGAACAACAAATAAGGAATCTGCCAGAAATATTGCTGCTACTTCCAAGGACGATAACTCTCTCAAGGAAACTCCTATTAAGCTGAATTTCGGATATGTTGTAGAGGTAGGAGTTAGCTATGCTACAGACTTTACGGATCTGGATTTGGAGTTCGGAGCACAAAGATTTGTATTTTTCAAATATGTCGCGCAGAGCAGAATCTTCTACGCGGAAAACGCGATTTTTGTCCTAAAGTGATTAGGAAACTTGCCTAAGTCCTTTCCACACGAGGATTATGTCTCCTAAACATCTTCCTACTCAATTTCTACCTCCTAAGCATTCTCCTACTTGGATTAGGGCTATTTAGCACCTATATATAGTCCTAGAATCACACATTTTAAAACACACAATTCTTAGTTTTAGTTACAATTCTCTCTCAAATCATTATCATATTTTCTCTCTAGAACTTGTGATAATGATTAGCAAATTAGGCTAGAGTTTCTTTGGTGAGGTTAGAGATGAACTTATATGCATAGTGATCTTATTTGGATTCGATTCTTCAAGGTTTTGTAAGTTTTATAAATTTGAGTAATTTACTCTTCTTCAACTATTTTCATCAATTCTTATGTTAATACAATTGTTTATAAGTTTTCATATAAATCTAGTCAAGCTCTTTTTATGTGAGAATCTTTATGATATAATTATATTGATATAAGTCATTCGTTTTATGGGTAGTCTTTTAATGCAATATGCCTTGGTATATCGTATGTTTTCGATTTCTCATAAGATGATATTTTGTGCCAATTCTAAAAGCAAGAAAATTATTTACTCAAATACATTAGAAATCATGTGTTTTTCAATTCTTTATCTTCCAATTGATTGTTTGGGATGTGAAACTTTCAATTGAGTAATTTTATGAATCAATCCAAATAAGTGAACGAAGCATATAAGGGATTCTTGACACCTTACCGTTTTAATTATCGTATTTTCCAACAACCAAAAATTCACTTTTCTTTAAGTTTTCTTAAAATCAGATTGCTTCGTTAATTTAGATTGTTTATTTATCTCTAAAGCTACTTTGTCTACTAACGGTTTTAGCTTATTTTAGTCATCTCCTCGTGGATACGACCGCCCAATCTATTCTACATCGATCGCTTTGTTTCGACAAGTTTGGGCGTAATCATCCTGGTAGCTTCCTTTACAGTTCTGTTTCTCCTTTCAGCAACTCCATTTTGTTGAGGGGTTCTAGCAGCAGAGTACTCATGATTGATTCCTCTGGAGTTACAATACTCTTCAACAGTAGAGTTTGTAAATTCAGTACCTCTATCTGATCTGATCTTCAATATTTTTTGATTCTTTTCATTCTGGATCAGTTCCATCAGATTGGTAAGATGTTCCTTGGTTTCACTTTTCTTCTTCATGAAAATCACCCAAGTAAATCTTAAAAAATCATCCACAACAGCTAGGCAGTATTTCTTTCCACCATTGCTGATAGGATCAATAGGGCCAAACAAATCCATATGTAACAGCTCCAAAATTCTGGTTGAAGATTGGTGCTTCTTGCTTTTGAAATTGGACTTCACTTGTTTACCCTTCGGACAGGCGTCACAGAGCTTATCTTTGCTCATGACTGTCTTTGGAATTCCTTCTACCAAATCATTCTTTATCAATCTGTTTATGGTCATGAAATTCAGATGATTCATTCTTTTGTGCCAAAGCCAACTGATTTCACTTGGTGTAGAAGCCACCAAACAAACATTAGAATTCCTGTCCACAGAATTCCAGTAGACTACATAGATATTTCCCTGTCTTCTTCCAGATAAGATAACCTTCTTTGCTCCAATTTGTTCAACGTAGCACCTATCTGATGAAAACATTACAAAAAATCTCTTGTCACAAAATTGACTTATGCTCAGCAGATTGTACTTCAGGCTATTAACATAAGAGACGTCAGATATCTCTATGTTTCCTTTGATTAGGTTTCCAACCGCAACAACCTTGCCTTCTTTGCTGTCTCCAAAAGTGACTCTTGGACCATTCACAGCAGCAGCATCTGTCAGTTCATGTATGTCTCCACACATGTGCCTTGAACATCCACTGTCCAAGTACCATTTCTTCTTTACTTTACTCCTACTCCTAATCCTAACCTACAAAACAAAATAAAATTGTTTTAGGTACCCTTTATTTATAGGGTCCTGGTGGATTAGTGTCACCTTTGACAACCCAAGATGTTGAAGTCTTAGGCTTCTTAGGCTTTTGAGTTTTAGCAGGAGCATGAGCAACTTTTTCTTCATCATAATCAGCAGACATATTATGTTGATAATCATTATGATGTGAATAATGCTCATAAGCAGGGAAATGCATGATAAGCAGGGTAAGCATGCATTGGATGATGAGCAGGATATGCAGCATAGTAAGGTGGATAATGAGGTGCAGCATAATAAGATGAATAAGCATGTTGCACATAATAAGACTCATTTCCATACCAAGCATCATTATTATAATTTCTTTGCTTCTTAGGTCTGCTTACTTTCTCTTTAACAGACGACTTAGTTTTACTAGTCTGATTGGTTTTACTCTTATCAGCAGACTTCTTAGGACTACTCTGTTGTTTGGTTTTACCAGTCTGTTTTTCATTTTCAAGATTTTTACCCTTTTTAGCCTTAGGAGATTTCTTCTCCTTTTTCTCATTCTCAAGTGAAGTAGATTTAGCAGTCTGAACATATAAAATAACATTACTGTTATCAGCAAATATGAATTTCTCAGTTTGTTCAGTTCTAAATTCCCTTTTACTAAAGGTGTTCTCTGTTCATTAGATGTATCTACTGATGCAACAGGCGACTTATCATGACAAGATATTATCTTTTCAAGTTTCATGATTTTTCCTTTGTAAACTTCACATTCTGCTTTCAGAGATTCATATTCATGCGAAAGCTTTTTATACTTAGCTGAATCTTGTTGTTTTTCAACACTAAATTTCAGTTTAGCATTTTGCTTTTTCAGCACAATCATCTCTTCTTTAAGCTTTGCAAATTCATTGACAACATATGTGTTGTTTTTCATCATTTGCTCAAATGAGCTAAATAGCTCAACTTCATTTTCAGTGAGAGTTACCTCAGTGTCAAAATCCTCTGATTCTTTGGCCATGAGACAGAGCAGTGCAGATGTCTCTTCTTCAGTAGAGTCATCACTTGATGTCCCTGATTCTGAGTTAGACGAATAGATGGCTGCAATCTATTCAGCTTCAGCCAACAACACTTTGCTTTTCTGGTGTCTCTTCTCTTTCCACGCTTTCTTTTCCTCCTCAGTATACTTCTTAGCTTTAGGATATGGGCAGTCCTTGATGAAATGTCCCAATTTCCTGCAGTCATAGCACATCATTTTGGATTTATAATCATCCTTACTATCATGAGAATAAGAGGTAGGTTTAGAAGTAGAAGCATTGTTATATTTGTTCTTCATTTTTCTTTTATAGAACTTTTTGAACCCATTTAATAACAAGGCAACATCGCCGGCAGTGTACTCTTTTTTGTTGAGCACTGTGGTCTCATCAGAGGAGTCCACTTCTCTTATCTTCCCAGCTGATCTTCTAGATCTTTCTGCAACGACCAGGGCAGTAGTGGGTCCAGAAGTTGAGGTCTCTTCTATACCCATTCTGGCATTTTATACTCGTACGCCTTGAGTACAGAAAACAGCTCCGTCAGTGAGATCTTCCCCAGATCCCTTGATTCTTCCATAGCTGTGATCTTCATGTTGAACTTGGGTGGCAGTGCTATTAAGACTTTAACAGTGATCTCTTTATCAGAGAACGTCTTTTCCAACTTTAGCACGTTGTTCAACACCTTTGTAAACCTTGTATCCATCTAGTCAATGGTTTCTCCAGGTTTCATCTTGAAGTTCTCAAACTTCTCCAGGGCAACACTCAGATTGTATTCTTTGATTGAGTCATTCCCTTCACTCATGTCACGGACCTTATCCCAGATCTCCTTGGATGTTTTACAGTGTTTGACCTTGTCAAACCATTCGTTGTCGAGGGCTTGGTCATGATGAAATTCCAACCTTGTTAAGATTTTTCAGCTTGATTTCCTCAGTTGTCATCTCTTCAGGTTCTTTGTCAACAACCTTATCTTGGTCATCAACTTTGATTGTTTTGGTGATTCTTATCGGACCTTGAGTTATGCACCTGTACATATTATCATTGTAAGCAGCAAGGAAAATCTCCATGCGCATTTTCCAGTCCTCAAAGCTCATACTGCCAATGTGGGGAACAAGGCTGATACAATCCATTTTTCAAAAAGTTTTTATTTTCAAAAAGATGCTCTTTTGAAAACTTTTGAAAACCTTTGAAAAACACTCTAGAATCAAGCTCGTTGATCAGGCAAATGATTCAGATGAACCACCTGCTCTGATACCACTTGTTGGTCCCAAGTGATCAGATGAGGTCTAGAGGGGGGGGGGGGGAATAAACCTCTAAAAATTTATCTTTATAAATCTCTAACTTTTTTCTGTCAGCAAACTAAGCTGATCAAGAATTGTAAGTAGACTAAGCTGATCTCGCACAAAGCTTTGAACAGCAGAGTTGACCACTCTTCTGATTTTACTTAGCTGATTTTATCAAAATCAGAGTTTTAAATTTACTAACTTGCAGCGGATTTATCTAGTGTTTTTCATAAGTTGTTTTCTTAACTTAGAATAGATTTTATCCCCAGTTTTTATAAACTCCTTTTAAAAACTTTTCAACAGTTAACTTACGTGTTTAAATATGCTCTTTTGAAATATGCAAAATATTACGCAACTATAAACACACAGGATTTTTATAGTGGTTATATGGATAGAAATCCTTTAGTCCACTCTTTCAAGTCACTTAGATCTTGGGTTATACTATAAACACACAGTTTACAATATACAATGCTTGCGCCAAACAACAAATGAAATGGCCACAAGTGCGCAATAGGAAATCACAAAGAAAACCTATCCTCTGAAGTAATATCACTCACTAAGATGAATATCTACTTCTCACAACACTTTTCTCACAAAATCACTCAGATTTGTATGTATATTTGTTTATCTCTCTTTTCTGCTTCGTCAACAAAGACTCGATTGATGAGTGTTCTGTTCTTGAGGTTGAGAGTTAGAAGAATTTTGCTTCGGATTTGCTCTCAGATGTGTTGTACCTTCTTCTTCAACTCTTGAACTGAACTATTTATACTTGAGATTTGAAAATATGCCCTTTAAGAGATCGACAGGTGTCCAAATCCTCGAGTACTGGTCCTTGTCTCTGAAACGGCTACCTGCGACTGATCACTGTACAGTCTGCTGTACTTTCTGTCAGTTCGCATTAAATGCACCAAGCTGATACGAGGTTTCTCTTCAATCATTTGTCATAAATACCTTCCTCTTCAGCATTTATTACTCCAAGTGCATTTATTACCGTTGCAATAACTTCTGATCCACTTCCACTCTGCTGATCGAAATCACTCGTCTGATGTACACTCGACTGATCCCAAACTGAACTCATCTGATTTGAGTCGACTGAAAATCCACCAGTCTTATTCCTTTCTTCAGCAACAGATCAGTAGTCTTCTGGACCATATTTGATTCGTCTGAAGTAACTTCTTCCTTGGTCAAATATCTTCTAAGGTTTGAACTAAGCTTTCATACTTAGCTGATGACTTTTGGACATCATCAAAACCTCCCTTCACTTCTAAGTCTTCATCTTCATCCAACAACACTAAACAGTCGAATCATCTTTTGACAAAGAAAGTTTAAAAAAAAAAAGAAAACATATACAAATCTTAGTGATTTCTGTATAAGAGAAGTTGTGAGAAGAAGTTTTTCATCTTAGTGAGTGAAAATACTTCAGAGGATAGGTCTTATTTGTGATTTCCTATTACACACTTGTGGCTTTATAATTTGTTGTAAAAGCGCAAGCAAAGTGTACTATTTACTCTGTGGTCATAGTATAACCTAAATCTAAGTGATTTAGAAGAGTGGACTCAAAGACAACTTGTCTATATAACCGCTATAAAAATTCTTGTGTTCGTTTACTTGTTTTATTCTTGCATATTTTCATAAGTAAACAAACCTTGGGAAGCTAAAGATTTTAAAAGGAGTTCTAAACTAGGGATAAAATCATTAAGTAAGAAAAACTTGTTTGAAAAACACTTGTTATAAATCC
The DNA here is from genome assembly GCA_030819805.1 of Penstemon newberryi var. newberryi. NCBI lineage: Eukaryota > Viridiplantae > Streptophyta > Magnoliopsida > Lamiales > Plantaginaceae > Penstemon > Penstemon newberryi. The sequence goes on along the minus strand of JAUALY010000004.1, from coordinate 31,843,729 downwards.
GCTGCATACAAGTTTCAAACTCTGATTTATATTTGAAACAGATAAGTAAAATCAGACTAGTGGTCAACTTAAGCTGAACAAGCTTAGTGCGTGAACATTTAAGTAGTATCATAAGTTTCGATCAGCTTACTCTGCTGATAAGAAAAGTTGGAGAAAATTGTAAAAAGGTTCAGAGGTCTATTCACCCCCCCCCCCCCCCCCCCTAGACCTCAATCTGACCACTTGGGACCAACATAGAGTATCAATCGGTGCAGCTAATTTTTTTTATTGATTTTGATTAATATACCTTTATTTGACTTCTTTATTAATTAAAATACTCTCTATCTTCTTCATTTCTTTGATTTCGTCAGCTTGTATTTATTCCTTCCAGAATCTAAAAAATTGTAGTCACAGAGAAAATTTTAGATTTAGATGAATTTACTCTTGTTTGCCTTTATTGTATGAGTGGAAAGGAAAATTTAATTAATGTTCTTCAACATCTTCTTCTTCTTTTAGAATTTGACTATGTAACCCTTATTTGACTTCTTTATTATACTAGCTTATGTCCGTGCTATGCACCAAATTACATTTATTTATTATTCTAGTATATCTTTTTGGTAAGAATATTGATAGGGTAAATGACACTTGTGGTCATCCTTATCTATACCTTCGTAATTATGTATACATGGCTTTTCCACATAAAAGGGGAATCTTGTCTCACAATAGAAGCATAAATGATGTGTTTTATTCTTTTCACAGAGTCGTCCTTATTTACATTATTTATTATACTAGTTTATTCACGTGCTATGCACAAAATTACATTAAATTATTATTCTATATAATATATATCTTAATTTTTAAATGATTATGTTTAACATGTATAATAAAGAAATGCAAATAAAGGTAAATTATTCAAAATTAAAAAAATTCTTTAGCTACAACATTTTGTACTCTGGATATAGTCGCTGATTTTTATGAGAAATGATAATTCAGGAAAATTAGTTAAAATAAAAAATAGCTACAACATTTCGTACCCTAGATATAGTCGTAGCCCCTTGAAATCATATATAAGCTTTGCAAATCGAATTTAAAGTTACCATAATTATTACTACCCATTTTCACTAGAAACTTTGACCATATTATGACAACTTGAATAATTACTGATCCTATAATAAATTTGATACCCCATAATTATTACAATAATGTATTTACCTTTTTTAGAGACATGGAGAAATAACACTCAACTATATAACATGGTTTAATTGTAACTAATGATGCAAACACATTTTAGTAATTCTCCAACAAGCAATAAAAAAATATATAAAATGACAAAAATAATTTTTCTAATCTTCATCTTTTTTACAACTCTTGTCCTTGAAGGAAAAAGCCTTTGTTTCATTTATCCTAAAATGCATGTCTCTGTGATTAATAATCTTCCTCCGAATTCTGATCCGTTATTTGTACACTGCGCATCTAAAGATGATGATCTTGGATATCATACATTGACAGTAAACCAAGAATTTAAATTTGAGTTTTGTGTGATATTTTATTCGACCTTATTCTTTTGTACCCTTAAATGGGGTAATAAGATTTCGAGTTTTGATGCTTTTAATGCAAATTGGGTTAAAAATCGTTGTAGATCATCACTTCACTGTGATTGGACAGCAAAGAGTGATGGTATTTATTTAGAAGACAAAAAGTCATATGATTGGGGAAATATGTGAAGCAGGAGAATCCAAGACAATTGTGTCATTTTTATTAGTTTTCTTTAAATTTCTTTGAGAGTCTTATTTCCTTTCAGTTTTTTGAAAATTAAAGTCTTAAATTAAAGAGATATTTGATATTATGAAAGTCTTAAATTTCTTTAAATTTCTTTGAGAGTCTTATTTCCTTTCAATTGTGTCAAAGTCTTAAATTAAAGTCTTGTAATCTTCAATATTATGAGATATTTGATATTATGAATTTTTGAAAATAATAATAAGAGATTTGTTATCTCTAAAGTTCATGGATGCCTATTTTTTTGTTCTTCGGTGCATTTTATGTGATGGAACTTATCTGTAAAATAATAACCATTCTATCCGAATTTAATATGTTCGCATTATCATACACTTGAGATAAATTATATGAATGATATACAAGTTTTCGTCAAATTAGTTGTGTTTGATTTTGATATGAAATATTGTTATTGGATAAGCATTTTCAAAGAATTGTATCAAAAACATTTTTGAATTCAAATTTTGTAATATACTGAATATTTATAAATGGAAAAGTCAATTTTGTATTCACATTTTAATTTGATTATATTTGTTTGATTGTTATTTGAATTTTAATGCCATTTTTACAATATTTTGGGCATGTTTATCTCGCTTTTCGGAGAGCATTTCGGTGTTCTAAAAAAATCAAACAAACAATATTTCTTGCTTTTAGAAATAAGCTCTTCCTCTCTCAATTTTTAAAATAATCTCATCTTAAAATTATTCTCTTATCCAAACTTTATTTTGATTTGACATATTATAATTTTTTTATTACATTACTTATTTGACGTAACAAACATGATTTGATATAAAGTAACTTATCTAAGATATTATCTAATGGAGAATTCTAGGTAAAGTCAATTACCGACCCGACATGAAATTATTCTCTCTAAAGAACAAAGTCCTAAGACACCTCAAGAAGAAAAGGGTATGATAAAGGATTCCTTATGCTTCAGTAGTAGGAAGTCTTATTTATGCAATATTGTGTACTAAACCTGACATATTATGCAGTAGAAATAGTCAGTCGTTTTTCAATCCGTCCATGGAATTTTTCACAAGATCACAGTAAAGCATATTCTCAAATATCTAAGGAAAACGAGAAATTATACACTTGCGAATCCAGGTGGTGACATTAGCCTTATATGGATATACTGAATGTGATTTTCAATCAAACAAAGGAAGTCGAAAGTCGACATCTGGATCAATATTCGATCTTAATGGTGTAGTTTTTGTCGAAAATGTTTCAAACAATTTAGTTCAACATATTCGACCATGTAAGTCGAATAGTGTCTTGTGAAGCATCTAACAAGCAGATACCATGACATAACTTTTAAAGTTGTTTAAAGTGCCTGAGGGAATGGAAAGAGTTTGAGAGATACTTTGTGTTATCGATTAAGATACAATTTCCTCGACCCTCAATATTTACTCCTTTTTTTTTCCCAGTGGTTATTCTTTTGTATTATTGAATGTTTGCAATTATATGTTTGTGACATTTAAATTCGCATAGATTTTTCGATATAAGCTCTTATATTATTTTTCTATGTCCACGAGTAGTGTTTTATTAAATTAATGACTAATCCAAATCAAAATACAAGGATTTTTAGATTAATAAAAGTGTTATGCTATTCATAATTTGATAATTTTTTGGGAGAAAATATTCAATTTCAAATAAAGAGAGTCAGGACAAGTGAGAGGTATAACTTCCTACTAATTTTATAGCTTATAATTTATTTCATTTCATTCTAATATTTGTAATTTAAATATGAAAAAGTTTAATAATCACTTTTGTAAGGAAAATTATATATTAAGTAAAATAAAATTCACATCAGAATAAAACTATAAACACATAACTTATTGAGTTTCTCCAAGTGCATATTGTTCAATTAAATTGTTGAGGCCGTCTTCGCCGTTTAATAGCTGGAAAATTTTAAGAGTGATGAATGTGTTATACTACATTGATAAGAGGGACGTAGCTGCTATGAAATATTTAAGAGGGACATTTGTGTAAAAGTTGACCAATAAGGAGGACGAAAAATGTGATTCACTCTTGAAAGTAACATGATGGTACCAACTTACTATGAAATTTCGGGTAGTCAAGACTTTCGGTTATCCATGTACTCTTTCTAATCTTTCACTTACCACCCCTGTAATATTAAACCCTTTAATTACCCCCTTGTTGTTAACTTTTTCGTTAAAAGACCGTTATCAATTATTGACATGGCGAAAAATAAGCTCTTCCCGATTTCACCCCTCACGGTTTTCATATGCATCACATATACTTTATATATATTCATATGTTCCATGCACTATAAAAATCTTCAATTACATCGTCAAAATAAAAAAAAATTGATCCGATTTCGTTAAATTAAAATCTTAAATTACCTTAATTAACTTCACTTTCCCTAAAAAAATATTGCCACACAATTCTAAATTTTCATTAAACATGATGAGGGATATTTGCATACTCTATTTTTGGAAATACCCCTGCTCGAGTACAAAGATTTCCGACCTACAGGACGTAATTTCGACCGAGTCAGCGTTACAAATCGAAGACTCTCGGCAGGTCGGATCTACTCCTCGGATTCACTGTTGGGCCAGCTCTCAAGGCCGGCCTTTGGGGCCAGGATATGTATCCATGCGGAGGGTCTACCTAGCACACCATTATATCTATAAATACCAAGCCCATTTATGACATCGGGCATGGATTCCCAGGTGCTCACAGCTCGATCTCTCAGCTCGAACTCCTCGAAATTAAATTAGCTCACTTACTGTAATTAACCTCCTGACCTCCTAGTTGTACGACATCCTGTAACACTCGAATAGACCTTTGTAACTTGTAATCAGCTTGGAATATCAATAAACATCAATTCATCCTCTTCATTTGTTGTTGTGCTTGCTTTACTTCCTATATTTGTTCTCGTACAAAATGCAGCATAATCAGTTGGCGCCCACCGTGGGGCCTATTTGAGTGTTAGATCGAAAAATGCCTACCACGAGGCGATTCACGTACAATCTCGGTGAACCTTCTCATGTTGCAGGAGCTCAAAACTCTGTTAACAATGAACCAAGTAACCAATCCCGAGCAGCTCATCAACCAGAAGTTCCACCAGTTAATCCGCCTAATGATTTACCTATCTGTACGACAGTTGCTGATTTACGATCTATCATCGGCACTATGTGTAGATAGTTTTTGAATACTGAGAGAGCAGATCGTGAATTATTACCTGGCCAACAAACCCCAGTTGATCAGCCTGCAGCTCGTACGGGGCGTGAAGCTCCTATCTCAAACATTCAGAAGAAAGGAGCGTCCATCGATCTAATGTTGGTGCCCCACCAGCTAATCCTCCTAGAACTGCTCGGACAAGAACTTTTGTTCTTTCTGGGCAACCATCTAACACTACAACAAATATTGACTTTAGCAACCAAAATCTCAGCGACGAAGTTGAAATGGTTGCTATATGTCCATATGTTGTAACCAAAAGTCAATTGGTTGCTGATTTCTGATTGTGTCAATACTTTTGCAGCTAACAACCAATTGGTGGCAGTAAATGGTCGCTGAAGGTCTGCCACAATCATAGTAACCTTTTTCTATTCTTATAGCGAGAAATTTCATGGTCGTTGTAGGTAAACATCTATTGTGACCATTTTTAGCAACAAAATTTTGAATGGTTGCACTCATTTCTAAAGTTGGATGTCAACAACCATTATTTATGGTTGCTATGTGCAAATCTCCAGCAACGAGCTTGTGATGGTCGCTAAATTATATTTGCAGCAACAACTTTGAGATGGTCGTTACATGGTCCACTTTGTTGGATGTTAGCAACCAATTATTGTGGACGCTAAGCATAAATATCTAGCCACAAATTTATAATGGTCGCTAATTGTAAATCCTCAACAACGAGTTTTATATGGTCGCTAAAATTATATTTATAGCAATAAATTTGAGATGGTCGTTACTTGCTCTGTTGACTTGGATAACAACAACCAATTACCTTGGTCAGTAAGTGTAAATCTGCAGCGACGAGTTTAAGATGGTCGCTAAAATCTTGATCACAGCAACAAGTCTAAGATGGTCGCTACTTGTTTGCCCCCGATGAATGTCAGCAACCAACTTTTATGGTTGCTAAGTCTAAATCCACAGCAACAAGTTTCAGATGGTTGTTACAATTACATTTATAGCAACAAGTCTAAGATGGTCGGTACGTGCCCTCCTGTGTATGATTCGCTAAAATTATATTCATAAAAATAAGAGCACTTTACCCCCTGTAATTTTATAAAAGTTTCACACTGCCTCCCTGGCATTTTTATATGTGGCACTTTACCTCCCTGTGCTATGATAATGTAGCAATTTACTCCCTCATGTTATGATAAATGTGGCAATTTACCCCCTGTGTTGTAATAAATATGGCAATTTAACCCCCTATGTTACAAAATACTTTTCATGCCCACTCTCAATTTCGACAAGTGAGTTGCACTCTCCGACTCAAGAGGGTAAATTGCTTCTTTAAAATTTTCATAAGGAAATAAATTTCTTTTTTTTAAAATCACAGGAGATAATTTTTTTTTTTTAAATCACAGGGGTAAATTGCCATTAATCCTAAAAATAAGTGTAAAATCATTAATGTAAATATACTTACAAATTTTAGATTGTGAAAAGTAGCAAATAGAACCTAACTAATTATCCCTGGTTGGTGAAATTACAAACACACACCTTCAGTAATTGCAAATACGTCATATCTCATACCTTAATTACATATTTACCCTTGTCCTGTTCTTAATATTATCAGTAAGAAATCATAAAAAATTAAAATGGTGAATTATAATACTTAATTAATCTACCAAGTTTTAGTGGATCAATCTACTCATTTAAATCTACAATTTACATTTTAAACTTCAACTCTTACAATCTGTTACATGCATGAAAAATCCAACTGACATCTTCCTACAATGTTTTAAACTTTCAAATTTATAGGATCAATTAATTTTATATCAAATTCTGCATTTGAAACAAATTTTTGCAATGCTTTCATATTAGAATTGTCCAAAAATATATAGAAATTAATTCCATCTATTGGAAATTAAAAGCCTTACGTTTTTGCATCAGTCATTGAATCCACATACAAGGATTTATCCTTCTGAATGTTTCCACCTAGCCTTTGAGATGCATATGTGTTTCTATTCGTCTGAAAGTCGGTCCTTCCTGCTCTAGTTAACCCAACCTTCCCAAATGGATATTCTGAAGATTTAAAGATGTTCTCTCGTTTGCAACTGAGAATAAACCAACCTGAGAAACAACCCAAAAAATCTAAATTAGTGCATGAACTTATAGTTACATTGTACAAAAGATATATGACCAGTGGTTTTTATTTGATTAGTGTTTATTTTTCAAGATATCAACCCATTATCCAATCTCCTTATCACTCATGTAACTTTCTATGGTCCCAGTACAATCAATCAAGTTCCTTTTCTAAACTGAAACATTCGGTTCATTTTCAGTCACATTTACCTCAATAGACTCATCCACGCTACTCACGGCTTTTAATTTCATAATTAGGTTCCGTTACAAATGAATTTTTTATTTACTCTGAATTCTCAACCACAAAGATAGATGAGGAATTCACATTATCAGGTTCATTCATGACCAGATTTTCAGAATGGAGGCTCTCATGAATTTCAGTTTGTTTACCTTTTGATTTAAAGTTGTCTTTCTTTCATATAGACGTCCATAGCCTCAGGAACGTTAGCTTTCAAAGCATCTGAGGATCAATTTCTTATGCTCCTAAGCTATATGCACATATAGCTTAGGAGCATAAGAAATTGATCCTCAGGATAAAGTTTCTTAGCAAGTATTGAGGGCTCAACTCAACATCTGAGGATTGATTTCTAGAAAGGTCTTGGAAGTCTCTATACAAAGGTGCTCTGTTGAACTCTCATTTCTTCAAGTAAGAATCACCAGTTGATCCCGAAACCTGAGATGGAACAAAAACTGCATTATGATTGGAAGGCAACCAAAGTGGATAAAATGCTTCAGTGACTTTTCTCCAGAGACAACTCCATATAAGTATTGAATTGACCCATATGTTAAGTTAAAAATATATTCTCCAGAGCCTTTTAGTATGCCTAAACACATAGGACATAAAGCTACTTTGAAATAACAAACTGAAGTTCGCATCGAGACACGGTTTCATCTCAACAAGCAACATTCAAGAGACTTATAAATCCTCGGAGCAAAAGGCAAATATTACAAAGAAGCAAGTGTAAGAGTCCTCAAACAAAAAGGGGAAGATACCATTATCATGGAGGCATAATTCAAAATTATAAAACCAACAACAACATAAATTGAGGGATCATTATGCTTCTCAAATAGCATTTACCTGCAACCTTGCTCTTCGATCTTCTTTCCCCAATGCAAGGACAACATACATAAATTGTTATCAAAACAGGGCTAAAATCACAATCAGATGAAATCCCAATTAGATTGAATATAACTTAATTTAAATCAGGCTGAAGAACAAATTAAGCAGAAATCCATCCAATCAAATCGAATTTCCATCACAGACATACATTAGAATCAGAAATTCGTAATCAAAGTTCAATTCTCAATTAAAGTGGATCAGAGAAGTTTAAAATTCATGAATGAGATCAACAAAATAAAAAATAAAAAGTATTTACCAATTTATTACTGCAAATCAAGAATTCTATAGATGGAACTCTTGTAAAGGCCTCAAGTTAGTGGTAGGTTAGAGGGACTCTTAATATGTATGTGAGTAGAGATTGTTGTGGGAGAATGGGTGAGAGGCAAAGGAAATTCGGAAAGATGAAGTGTATATATCAGACTTATTAGTTCTTGCCAAAAAAAAAAAAGTGTATATATCAGTTTCCTTATCCTTGTGTGATTTGGCGGTAACAAAGAGCGAATAAAAGGCGCCAAACAAATTTAGTGAAGCAACGAAATTTTGATAAATTAATTAATTTTAGTATATATATATATATATATTGCAAGTAAACTTTTACTAATTAATAAACTTTAATAGTTAGTAAAAGATTTTTGTATAATATTATCTAAACGGGCCATGCAAGTTCCCTAGTCACGTTAGGATACTATTAGTGCTAGGATTAAGTATTATTATATATAGTTGATCCTTCATTGTAATAAGGGTGAGACTCTGAATTTCTCCATTGATAATAAAAGATTTCCACTTTGTTCTCCATTAATTGATTACTTGTTTTAACTATTTCGTACAATTCCTTATTTGCATCATCCTGAGTACTTTGACCAAGCCCTGATATTGTTGTTTATTGAATACCTTATTGATATTACCTCTCCTATGAAATTCGGTAAAATCAGTTGGCGCCCACCGAAGGGCAGGTTAATTGCTCGAACGAAATATGGTCAATCCAAGGAAAAGTACACGCAACGCCGAAAGAGTACGATCTCTCAACCTCCACGTACGGCTTAGGATTTACCTGAAAATTCCCGGAGAATTAGTGGCAATATTCACGGGTGACCGTTCCGCTTCCCAAGAAATAGGTACTGTTTGGTCAGAGAAATTTGGAATTAAGCTAAAAAGGGGGGAGATTCACTGACTCGGTCAGAAGCTCCTTTAACTCTTTTTCCCACTTTATTAAAGAGATTGAAAAAATCTGTTGAGATCAGGTCGGAATTAGAAGCTTAATCCTATGTGGCCTTCTCAGCAAGAGTACAAAAGTAGGATAAATCTCGAGCGATGTTATCTAACGAATCACGTGTAGTGGACAAATTCCGAGCAGAATACAGTAAAGTGTTAATGAAAGAAAGACATTTATAGCTCAAAGGATTCTTGTTCTTACAGAAGACGGTGTAGAATTAAGAAAATAGAGTTACAACAAATACAAAAGAAGATAAAGTTACAACAAAGCTAAATCTCTAGATTAGCTTATTCCCGGCCAGAATTTTTCGAAGCTCATCGTTGCGGGCTTCATAACCTCTATTATACGCCTCTTATTCACGGCCCACGGAATCTTTCTTCTCCTGCTCAATCATGGACCTCAATTTGTCCATCTCCTTGCTCAAATCTTCATGGATTTGATCTTCTTTCTGCTTTACAGCCTTCTCCTTCTCGAGGGTTAACTTCTGTTCGATGGCTTTGGCTTCCTCGAGAGAATTCTGCAAGGCAGCCTTATTTTTCTCCAGTTCAAGGGCAATGGCTCCGCGTTGTCCAGCCTCCACCTCAACTTGCAATCCGAGGTTGAAGAGATGCTGCCCGAGCTGCATTTGTGGTAGAAAACAGATTCTGTTAAAAAAAAAAAAATATATATATATATAATGCAAAGTACAAAACTCACTTGAGTAAGTAGAGCTGAGTCCGACTGCACAATTTCCCGAGCACTCTTTTCTCTTACCCGTTCTTGGACGGCAACCCGAATATTACTCAGAGCAATATACCAGCAGTCCAGAGAAACACCCTCAGCTCGGGATTTATCCTTCATTTCTTCATAAATAACAGTCAGTGTGCGGGTAACGTTGGAAATGGAGCTGGAAGCAGTGGGATTTTGAGGCATTGGTTGAGGAGTATGGAGCGTGGTTTTATCAAAGGAGGGGTCGGTTAGTTTGATCTTTTTATCTCGGACCTCGAGGAGAATGGTTTTACCAGCCTCGGACGCCTTAAGTGCTTCGTTCAGTGATTTTTTCTCCCCTGCTAGTTGGCGTAGTGCCTGGGTCGGAATGAGGTCTTCCGGGCGGGGCCTTTTATTTGTGTTTTTCTTTCACAATTAGATATAATTGTATTTTTTTAGCATTTACAAATATTATAAGTGCGTTTATCTTCAACATGCAACACTATGACAATGCATGCACTCCTTAAATAGTATACACCAAATTTTGGGGAGCACGGTGTCGTTATGAAAATCAAGCTCTCATTCATACTGCACGGACATTGACAAACCAAGGGAGAATATTTATTGTTTGCAAGAATTGGGTTGTAATTGCTTATGAATTTTTATTTTCTTAAGTAATTTATGATTTGTTTCATAAATTCCTTTGATGTTATATGCTAGAAAATTTATAGCTACAAATTATTAAAACTGATCTAGGCATTAAGCCAAACGTGTATACAAAATGATCAAAAAAAGAAAGAGGAATTGAATTGAATTTACACTAAAAAAATGAGAAAATTAGGAGAATTGTGTGATAAATTTTTTTAAGGGGAAGTGAATTTAGTCATGATAATTGAAGCTTTCAACTTTCAATTAAGCATAACTGTGCCAAAGAAAATAATTTTGTTGCTTTTGTCATCTCAGAAGGTAAATAAGTTTAATAATGCAAGAAGTGTGAGAATATAAGAGTACACGAGTGAGATGTACGAGAAAATAAACAGTAAGGGTAAAATTGAAAAGTAGAGTTAATTTTCTCCACTTCCACACATGTTAACGGAATTTTAACTTAAATGTTAACGATAGGAGGGTAATTGAAGGTTTTAATAGTTCATGGGTGATTGATGAAGGTTAACTACTAGTACAGGGGAGGTAAGTAAAGTTAACCCTATCTTTTAACTTGAAAGTAATATGCTGGTACCAACTTACTATGAAATTTCGATAGTCAAGACTTTATATATCTAAGAAAGTCACAAGTAAATTGACATATATTGTCTCTATATATATAGGAGTCCAAATGTATCATGTTGGACTTGGAACGATCGATTCTAAAATAAAAGGTCACTTTCTTAGAAAAATAAATTTTCACTTGTCTACCTACGACTACGAGTCTAAATTTTCTTATAGAAATTAAACTAGTTTGAGAATGTGGAAGTTTTGAGCTGGATTTTCTATCAACATTCTAAAATGTTGAACTTGTAAGTAATTTCTCTTGAATGAGTTTGGTGCCAATCTTTTGTAGCACTTTTAATAGCATATTAATTCCATCATATCAAATTGGCTTATATAACTAAGCATTTATCTTTTTCCTATACAGTACCTTATAATAATGTGTCCAGAAAAGATATCATATCACAGCAAGATCAGTCGAGCAAACTTACAAAGGTGTAAATAGCATGCATTAAACAGTTTCCAACTCAGTTTGGCTTATTTCTTTAGGGTATCTGTAGCTGCAATAAAGGCAAAAATTCAATTTTCATACCATAGGCCAAAGTTCATTTTTCATACCAATCTAACGAAAATCATACCAAGCCCACTTCCGTCAGTTTTTTAACGGAAGTGCCACGTGTCCGTTAAGTTGATTTGAAACTGAAGTATGATTTTCGTTCGATTGGTATGAAAAATGGACTTTGGCTTATTCTGTGGTATGAAAATTGAATTTTTGCCTCACTTTCAATTTTAATTATAATCAACTTAAATTTGTTTGTTCTTGACCATACCTTTTAATCTAAACAAATATTGCAATGTATTTTAATTAAAGGGACATACGGCCTTTAGTAGGTATTATATTTTACATGTAGGTCTTCATTAGAATGGATTTTTGATCAATGAAATCGATCAACATTCACAGCTAGCAAATGGGTGTACTAGGAAAAAAAATTATTAGGACTCGTCGAAGTTGATCCTGGCAAAGACCATTCAATGTTTAAGTTTGATCATATTAAAAGTGTAACACACGAGTAGTTGAGTAATTTGAAATGTATATTCGATACAATTATAGAAGGTGAAATACCAGATTTCAAATTGGGTTGGTTTATAATTCAAGTCAAAGCATCCTTAATTTTTCTACCCAAAAAAAAGGTAGAAAAATATTTTTCAATCAAATAATTTTACTTGGTGGGACTGGACAACAAATGTTTGAGTGGTTAATAAAAGAAATTGAATGAATATATATCTATGTCTAATTAAGTAAAATGTAATAGACAAAAATTCATTTTTCATACCATAGAACTTGAGAAATTTCATTTTTCATACCACACGTGCCTCGCACGTGAGTTTTTTTCCCTCTCAAGGCGACTTAACGCACCACGTGGCAATTCCGTTAAAAAACTTGATGGAAGTATGATTTTTGAAATGTCCGTTTATTCAACAGTATGATTTTCGTTCGATTGGTATGAAAAATGGATTTTGGTCTATTCTATGGTATGAAAATTGAATTTTTGCCTTGCAATAAATCATAGTTCATCAGCAGCAATTGTCTTTTTCAGTAAAATAGAACCAAGAATTTATTTCTCGAGATAAGTAAATGGATTGGTGACATTACGTAATTTATCTACTCTTAATGTTGTGAAATTCGATAGTGAACAAGGAGATTTTGGCTACACCAAATTTGTTTTATTCAGAGACCTCTACTTATGTAATTCCAGGAGTAGTTATTGATTTGATTAGGTATTTAGGTTGTCTCTTTATTTATAAGTATATGAAAAGGAACAACTTGGATACGTACTATGTGGATTATTCATGGATTAAAAAGATATATAATAATGCATAAAAAGCAATAATTTTATTTTATTATGAAGATATCTTTTTCTAATTCGTTAACAAATAAATTTTGTCGTTCATATTTGGGTTTTGCACACCCAAAATATGGGATATAGACATTATGCACCCTCAAAACACAAATTCAACACTTTGAACCCTTTCTTATTTTCTGGCAAAGTTATCCACCGAAATAAAAAAATCTAGAGAAAAAATAGGTAATTAAGTTTGGATATTTGGCACTTTAGACCCCCGAAATAGATTTAGCAGTTAACACCCTCGAATTTAGAACAACTCAGCAACTTGCACCCCAGAAACACAATAAATGGGCACTTTGCACCCCCGAAACACAAAATTAATACTTTGCACCCTCAAATTAAGCAAAATTCAGTAATTAGCACCCTTCATTTTTTTCTGCAGAGTTGACCACCGGAATAAAAAAAATTATGATAATAAGACCAATATGGTTGAAATGCTTAAATCAATAAAAGTAATTGATCTCAAGACGTGAGTTCAAGTCCACATTTAGTTCCTTTCTCATTGCAAAGTAAATAATCCTCAATAATTGAAAGGCTTTATTAATTAATTTCCCATTCTCAATTTCAACCTAAATAAACAAGTCAGTTGATGCGTGATCCAAATGTTATACATTTTCTCTATGGGTATAATGTTCATTATGCAATATCACAACGAGTTAAAGTGTCCATTTACGCATATCATATGAAGGTAAATTGCCTATTTACGCATATCACATGTGGGTAAAAGTGAGGTAAATATGTTATCAAGAGTAAGGTTAAATTGATCATTTTTTTACATGAAAATGAAGTCTTAGTCGTATTATATGGTGTGTGTGCAACACATTCACAACCAAGGAGGTAAACTGTTCATTATTTCATATTACATGAAGGTAAATTGCTCATAATTTCTTTTCACATGGAGGTAAATTACCTATTTTCATATCATAGATAGATAAATTTCCCATTATCTCAGGAAGTTAACTTGCCAAAACCCCATTAAAATAGACAGAAAGCTAATATGGTTACTTTACAAAAAAAACTGTTATTAGTAGCATGGGTATAATTAAATTCAACTAGGATTTAATTTCCAGTTGTTACATGCAGCATAATTTGGTATACATTCCATGAGAGTTCAATCTCGTGGCTGGAAATAAGAAATCAAATTCCTTAATATATATGTCAAGAAAATACATCTAAGATTCACAATCTCGAAAAAAAAACATCCAAGGTAGCATTTGCAAGATTGAAACTAAACCAATTTTTTTTTTTAATTTTTTTTTTAATTGACTTCAATTTAAACTAAAATAAATCGTTTTTCCAACTTAAAACAACTCAAAAATCACATGCAGGATGGATCCAGGAAAGGTCTTGAGAAGAAAATAATCCTATTTGTCCACTTTGCACAAAAAAGACTTTTCCTCTCAGAGAGGTTTGCGTAAAATTTTGGGAGGGAGAGCTTACATACCAAATAGATTCATTAAAAAATATATCTCAACTAATTTATTTGATTCTAAGTATTTTTTTTTAATAAACTAGTATAAAGATTATTATTACATTAAGATACCAACATTATTTAGAGAAGATCTATGAAATTACTATAATGAATGCTACTGAATTAAATTAAATTAATTAATTAAATTTTTTAATTTAAGACATACAACATAAGCGATTTACGATGAACATAAAAACCTTGGAGATAAGAAGATGCAAGTTTTAGTCGAGAACAAACAATTTGATTAAAAAACTAATTGTATGTGAAGAAGAAATAAATGGTTTGATTTTTTGTTTCTGTTTTGTAGAGTATGTCAATATTTTTCATTGAGATTTTAATAACAAGAATGTTAATTTTCTCATATATGTGAAACATAGGAAATTGAACAAAGTTGAGTGGCTTGTCAGTATATATCTCAAAGAAAGTAAAAAATAGGAAATAATTCCTTATGCCTAAACATTTAAATTGTCAAAATTCAAAAAGTATCAAATAAGGTAAAATGATTAATATGTTGACTTATATTTGGGCTTCTGGCCCAATTTCAATTATCACAAAGAAAATAAAATTGGTCTCGGACTCGGTAGATCATAGACAAAAGTACTGAAATTGTTAGAAGTTTATCTTAATTAGCTAGAGTCTAATAGTTATTTATGTTGTATATTCATAGTATTTGATAGATAGTTTCAAACTCTTAGTCTTTACCTTATATATTGGATATATAATTTCAAACTCTTGGTTTTTTATCATCTTTGTAATCTATCTATACATACACCACATGTGAGTTGAAATAATAAACTCATGTTATGTATGTTTCATTGTATTTCACTCAACTCAAATCTCTATGGGATGAAATCAGTTCCATTATTTTGGTTACTCCATGCATACAGGGGCAGACCTAGAGGGTTTTTATTGGGGGGATGGAGACGCGAGATTTTTTTAATAGCAAACTCGATTTTTTTTTTAATAGCAAACTCAATATTTTTCTGTTATTTTGATAAAATGGCAACTTAATGAAAATAAGTAATATTGTATATTTATATAATAAAAGGTGAAGAAATATACTAGTAATTTTTTTTAAAGAGTCTCATTCAACAATTGGTTCAAGATATTGAGTAATCTTAAAACACAGAAATATCTTTACAACATAAATTAGTACTGTAAAAAAATGTTATAAAAAGTACCAAAATTAATATTAAAACTTTTTTTTTATTGTAGTGTATTTTATTAAATCAAATATTTTTATCATAAAATATGATGATTATAACTAAGACACTAACAAATTATTAACATAAAAATATTTACATTAATATTAGTACATATGACCATATTAATATTTATATATTGATCCATATTTTAATAATTTGCGAGAAAGGAAAAAAAATAACTTATAACAAAAAAAAAAGAAAAATGAAGCTTAGGGTACTCCAACTTGAACATCCTTGTTACAATTAATGAACTCCAACCATCGCCCTACTATTCCTTTAGAAAATAAAAATAAAAATATATTTGGTCCAGACTTTTCTTGGGGGTGGGGGGGAGGGGACACCGTCCTCCCCAACCCCTGAAGCAGCCCGCCTCTGCATGCATATGTGGTAATGCTAAAACATTATTGATCAGCAAAACTAGTCGTGCCATGGAATTTCTCCAAAGACTCCATGATCGTTTTTCACAATTCGTTCAATTATGTTTTTATGGTACAAGTATTAACATTTTCTACTTTCAAATGAAATTTTATTTTCAAATTTAATTTAGCAGTAGCATTAATGAGTTTTTTGAGTAACACGTTGTCCAAGTGTGGATCTTAATTTTTGTAAGTTTAAAATTGTGAGTGAGATTGGTGCATTTTGAATAGAAATGAGCTTTTTGTTCTTCCTATTTCAACAATGATATATGAACGTTCGCCTATGAAACTGGCGAAGACAAGGTTGCTGAGTAAAATGGAGGAAGATTTCTTATCTAGTTCTTTAATAACATATATTGAGAAAGAAACAATCAACATAAAGGAGTATCAAAAGATTAGATCAAGGCACACATACATCATTCATCTTATCATAGTCTAGTAAGAGGAATGCAAGCAATTGTCTCAAGCGATGAGATTTTCCAGGTCTCATACAAGTGAGGGTATTTACTTATGATTTTCACTTGTAATTTTCTCTATTTCTCTATTAATTTTTTAGAGTATTCAGAGTACTTGCTTCAAATGGTTTTAGATAAATTTTATTTCCCCCAAAACTTAGGCAAAACTATCCCTTAGGTCCATTGATATAACTCTCGAACCTAGAGATTGTAAATATTATAAACCGAAAAGAAAAAGAAACTGGAGAATTTTAATATAATGGCTTTCATACTTTGTGTATTTCATTCCACTGTATTTATAGAAGATACATATAACAAACTATAGAAACGTAAGGAATACAAAATATATTGTACAACTAACTTTGTTGAGTCATGCCTAGAAATGTATATTCTACCCGAGTCTAAATCTAAACATCTATATCCCTTGTGTTGAGCAGCATACCCGAGAAAGAGACACTTTTTGCTTCTAAAGGAAAGCTTGTTATTCTCATATGGTCTAAGATATGGGTAGCAAGCACATCCAAATGTTCTTAGTGAAGAATATGAAGGCATTTCTTTATAGAGCGTGAAGTAAGGGGATAATTTTTTGAGAACTTTGGTTGGAAGTCGATTTATGAGGTAAACCGCTGTAAGGAAGGCATCAGTCCAATACTTATTTGGTAGTTGTGCTTTAGCTATTAATGTCAAACCAGTTTCTTGAATATGTCGATGTTTTCTTTCGGCAATTCCATTTTGTTGCGAAGTGTAGGGGCATGTTAATCTATGGTATATCCCATGTTTTGTTAAAAATAGTTTGAAATCATTTGAAGTATATTCTCCCCCATTGTCGGATTGTATTTGTTGGATTTTAGAAGAGAATAAATTTTCCACAAGATCTTTATATTGTTGAAAAATAATAAAGACATCAGATTTAAAACTCATGGGATACATCCACGTAAATCTACTAAAATCATCGACAAAAATTACATAATAGCGATAACCACCATTTGAAGTTATTGGAGATACACATACATCGGTGTGAACAAGTTGTAAAGGCTTCGCAGAAATTCGGGTAGAGTCAACAAAGGGCAATTTGGTCGCTTTTCCTAATTGACAAGAATTGCAGAATTCTAGCTTATTTAAAGACTCAGAGAGAGGCAAGTATCTGCTCAAATAATCTAAAGTGGATTTGGCAGGGTGCCCTAGGCGATTATGCCAATGTTCCAATGATGTTTTTATTCCTACTTTGCAGTGAAACAACGCATTTAATTTGAGGAGCTCTTATGGCCAGCAAAAGGATAAAGTTCGTTTTCAACCAGTCCTTGAAGCATGATGCGACCCGTCTTGTTGTCCTTCACACAAAAATCAGTTCCACTTAGGATAAAATAACAGTCATTGTCTAAACATAATTGATTAATAGATAAAAGATTTGTTGCAGCGTTTGGGCAATGAAGAACATTGGTAAGTTTAAATGAACTATGATCAAATTTTAGAGTTGTATTACCAGAATTTTTAATAACCAAACCTGAGCCATTGCCAACTTGAACAGTATCATCACCCTCATAGGAAGCTTGGTTTGTTAAGTTCGCTGCATTTGCGGTGATATGAGCATTGGCGCCACTATCCTCGTGTTGGGATTTATGGGGTATGATTGTCAAAACAACGGTGCGGAATATTAAAAATTTTCATACACCCAGTCCCTAGGATTATTTACTAGCACATATGAACAGGATGAATGCAATTTAGCAACAAATTACTAAATTTAAAATGGTAAATCGAGATTTACCTCACCACAGGAAAGGTGTTGGTTTCTCCGGTCTTCTTTTCGGATCACTAGAGCACCCCAAGTGTTGTGCCTCTAGAGATAAGTCCACACCAGCTAGATCTGTGATTGTTTCAGTCCTCAGGCTCAGAACTAGGAAAGAAACACGTCAGATTCAAGAGTTGGATCAAGATCCAACTCTAGATGTAGATGTAGAAGGTAGAGAGAGGTGGTGCTCGGCCGATCTACACAACCACGGCGGCGGCGTGGCTGTTTGGACGGCGGCGGCTAGGGCAAGAGGAGGGGGCGGCGGCTATGGAGAGAGGCTAGGGTTTGATTCTTGCTTTTGTTGCTTTTTCTCTTAGGGTTTTGAGTCTCCAAGACTCCTATTTATAGTTTACTTCAAACCCTATCTCTCCTTAGCTAATGGGCCACTAGTTAAGTTGGCCCATCCCTCCTATTTAATTAATTCTTTAATTAAATAGCCCAGTCATTTAATTAATACTTTAATTAAATGGCCCATTCATTTAATTAACACTTTAATTAAATGTTCCAATAAATCTAATTAAAGATTTAATACTTTAATTAACCCTTTAATTAATTATTTAATTAATTAGATAATTCTAATTAATTTTCTCTCTCCTAGAATTAACCCTTTAATTCTTTTACTTTAATTTAACCCTTTAAATCAATTCTTTTCTAGAATTGACTATCACAGTTCCAACTGTATTGTGTGTGACCCTCTAGGTTCACCATCAATTGGCCGTAGGCTCACATTTCTGTGATTTAATTAACGAGCAATTAATATTTAATTAATTGCTCCGATCAATAAACTACTTTTAATTGACCACTCCAGAATTAATCTCCCATTAATTCAGGAGTACCCACACCTCATGGTCGATGTCTAGCCACAAGCCCATGAGGCCCAACTTTAGGTGAATTGACATTAGTGAACCTCGCCTCTTATAAGTACCATGTACATACGGTCCCTCTAACGACTAATTTCCCGATCGAGACCTAGGGTGTGTGAATTAGTCAGCAACTCTAATTATCTCGATTCTGTACTTTCTAATTTTGGATAATAATTCCAGTGTGACTGCTAAATTTGGAAACCCCTTTCCAAATCCGTCACCGACCATGGCCATGGATTTCTCGGAATGTATTATCTAAGAACGTACAGGAAATTCCCTCATTCATTACAATGAGTCGGCAGATCCCATCTTGATGCTAACCATCCGCGTATACGACTGTACGTACCCAATGTAGGCGCACAATGGTCAGGCTACGTGACCGGCTCCTAAATCAAAGCACGCACACCCGTATACCAAATTCGCCCTAGCACCTCAAGTCTAAGGACTAAATCGTACACTGTTATAAGTCCTGAGAAACATCCCATCACTGATATGCTTTACGCACTTCCACAATGGGTTTCTCTGTTCGGGTCGTTCAATGCGTTCGATCCCCTATCGAACCACCTAGTCATATGCACTGACATCAAATGTCTTGTTCATGAAACTCCACAAATTCACTCCATGTGAATCATGCATAATCCTACAAGTCTTTACGATTCCTTCGATACCCCGTCTCGACAGGAATCTATGACTTGGAACATTTATGAAATCACGACCTTAGAGACTGTTTCATGATTGCACTCAATACTGAAATGAATCGTCCCATAGTCATAAGTGTTCTCAGGGTTTCAACCAATCGCTTAAATGTGTTCGCGAGAGATGAAGTTGGCCATTAGTTTATCTTATGAAATAAATAAACTTTGCGTATTAATTAATAAATCAAAGATTCATTCAAGATAAAATAGTCCTATTACAAGCTATTGAGTTGGCTTGCTGGGCACTATCCTATCAATCTCCCACTTGCCCTAAAGCCAATCACAAACATTTCTAAGACCCATCTTCACAAGATATTCTTCGAACACTTTTTGCGATAGTGGCTTCGTTAGTGGATCAGCTACGTTATCTTTTGAGTCGACACGTTCCATTTGAATGTCTCATCTGCCAATGATTTCTCTAATCACATGGTATTTCCTCATCACGTGTTTGGACTGGTGGTGTGATCTCGGCTCCTTTGCTTGAGCGATTGCCCCATTGTTGTCACAGAAGACTACTATGGGCTCTGCAATGCTAGGTACTACATCGAACTCTTGGATGAAGTTTCTCATCCAAACACTTTCCTTTGCTGCATCCGATGCTGCAATATATTCTGCTTCAGTGGTTGAATCTGCAGTGGTGGACTGCTTGGAACTCTTCCAACTCACCGCTGCTCCGTTGAGGCAAAATATATATCCAGAATTGGATTTATAATCATCCACGTCAGACTGGAAACTCGAATCCGTGAATCCTTCGAGCTTCAATTCTCCACTACCGCCGTAGACCAAGAACATATCCTTAGTCCATCTCATGTACTTGAGGATAGCCTTTACGGTGGTCCAGTGTTCCTCCCCTGGATTTGACTGGTAGCGACTCGTCATACTTAGAGCGTGTGCTACGTCAGGTCTAGTACATAACATTGCATACATTATGCTGCCTATGGCAGATGCATAAGGTATGAGAGACATTCTCTTCCTTTCTTCATCATTTGTAGGGCACATAGATTTAGAAAGAGAGATCCCATGTCTCATTGGAAGCAATCCGTTCTTGGATTCTTCCATACTGAACCGTTTCAGTATAGTGTTAATGTACTGAGATTGGGAGAGTCCTAACATCTTCTTCGATCTATCTCTATAGATTCGTATTCCCAATACATAAGATGCGTCTCCCATATCTTTCATGGAGAATTGCATGGATAACCACGCTTTTGTCTGTGTCAACGTTCTGATATCGTCTCCGATTAACAGAATGTCATCGACATACAACACAATGAATTGTACCGAACCCCCATCGAATTTCTTGTACACGCATGACTCATAAACGTTCTTGATGAAGCCAAACCCTTCGACTGTCTCATCAAAACGTTTGTTCCAGGTTCGGGATGCCTGTTTTAGGCCATAAATTGACCTTTGAAGTTTGCTTACCTTATGCTCACTTCCTTTAGATGTAAAGCCTTTTGGCTGTTGCATAAAGATTTCCTTATCAATGTCTCCATTGAGAAAGGCGGTCTTTACATCCATTTGCCATATCTTGTAGTCATACCACGCGGCTATGGCTAATAGTATCCGAATGGATTTCGACATCGCCACTGGAGAGAAGGTTTCCTCATAGTCTATACCAGGCCTTTGAGAATAACCTTTCGCCACAAGGCGAGCCTTATGAGTCAAAACCTCTCCATTCATTCCAAGCTTGCGCTTGAAGATCCACTTACAGCCTACAGGGACAGTTCCCTCAGGTGGATCAACCAAGGTCCATACCTTGTTGGAATGCATGGAATCCATTTCGGATTGCATGGCTTCCTGCCATGCACCCGAGTCTATGTCTGACATAGCTTCTTCGAATGTCCTTGGATCACCATCCAATTGATCGTTCTCGTGGATAAATCCATACCTTTCAGGCTCTCTACGAACTCGATCGGACCTTCGAAGTACTGGTGTACTAGATGGTTCAATAGGTTCAGGATCAACTCCCACTGTTTGTGGGGATGGGTCCACTTCCTGGACTTCATCAAGTTCTACGGACACCCCGCTTCTTTTAGTGAGGAAGTTATCCTCGAAGAAGTGGGCGTTCCTATATACGAACGTCTTTCGTTCTTTAAGGTCGTAGAACAGGTATCCAATGGATTCCTTTGGATACCCCACAAATTTGCACAAACTTGATCTGCTATCTAGTATATCTCCTTTCTTGTTCCTAACATAGGCAGGAGATCCCCATACTCGTAAGTACGAATACATGGGTGCTTTACCAAACCACTCTTGGTGTGGCGTCGTCGGCACCGACTTTGAAGGTACTATATTAAGTATCTTTGAAGCCGTTAAGAGGGCTAAGCCCCAAAATGAAAAAGAAAGATCAGCGACACTCATCATGGAACGAACCATGTCCAACAAAGTTCGGTTCCTTCTCTCAGATACACCATTCAACTGTGGTGTTCTAGGAGGAGTTCGCTGTGAGAGAATTCCATTCTCTATAAGATAATCGAGGAACTCTTGACTTAAGTATTCCCCACCTCGATCTGATCGAAGCGCCTTAATATTGTGTCCAAGTTGGTTCTCAACTTTCATTCGAAACTCTTTGAACTTTTCAATAGCTTCGGACTTATACTTCATTAGGTATACATTCCCAAAACGACTGTAGTCGTCTGTGAAGGTTATGAAGTATGAGAATCCTCCTCTTGCACTGACACTCAGTGGTCCACAAACATCGGTATAGATCAAATCCAAGGTTTGTTTGGTTCGCTCCGGTTTCCCAGTAAAAGGCGTCTTGGTCATCTTTCCCTTGAGACAGGACTCGCAAGTTGAGAGATCATCTAGGTTCTGTATTTCAAGAGCCCTAGAGGAAACCAACTTTTGAATTCTATTCTTGGATATATGTCCAAGCCTAGCGTGCCATAACTGTGGACTATTATCATCTTGTTTTCTTTTCTATGATTGAATGTGCAATACGTTAGAATTAGTTGGTTCAAGGGAATAAAGACCGCCTATTAAAGTACCACTAGCATAAGTAAAACCACCTTTTATTATGCTAAAATTTCCATTAGAAATGGAAAAACAAAAACCATCATTATCCAACAAAGGAATCGAAATAATGTTTTTGATAATCGTCGGTACATACAAACAGTCTTTTAAAACTAAAGTAAAATTCCCTAAAACTAATTCAACGTCCCCTATGGCCTCTGCCGCAACCCTTGCTCCGTTTTCAAAGCTTAGGATCCTATCCCAGGTTTAAGAGGTCTTACTGCTCCCATCACCTGCAAATCATTGCAGATATGAGAACCAGCTGCGGTGTCTAACACCCATGATGCACAGTTAATTGAAATATTAACTTCAATAAAGAAAATACCTTTGGCTACCGTTTTAAGGTAGTCAGGGCAGTTCCTTTTCCAGTGCCCTGCTTTCTTGCTGTGGAAACATTCATCTTCTGGGCTCTTTCTCTTTTTCTCGACAACCTTCTTGGTTGCTTTGGAAGAGAACACTTTCTTCTTCTTCTTGCCCTTGTTTGGCTTTGCAGCCTTGGGTTGCTCAGCAATGAAGACAAACTTCTCCTTCTTAAGGGTAGCTTCTGCCGTTACCAACATGTTGGTCAGTTCGTGAAGAGCGAGATTTCTCTCCTCCATGTTGAAATTCAACACGAACTGATCAAATGAGCGTGGTAGAGTATGGAGTAGGAGGTCAGTCCTAAGATCAGCGTGCAAGTCTACTTCCAAATTCTCCAATTTTTCAATCAGATTAATGAAACGAAGACAGTGATCTTTGACACTGGCTCCCTCAGCCATTCTCAGATTAAACAACTCCCTCGTTGTCTTGAACCTTTCGGTCCTAGACTTCTCTCCAAATAAGTCTCGGAGATGGAGAAGTATATCAGCAGCATGAGGCATCTTAGCAGCTGTTTCTGTAGCTCATTGGTCATTGATGCTAGCATTAGGCAACGAACCTGAATATCATCATCAACCCATCTAGCATGGGTGGCTCGTTCCTCTTCCGAAACACCTTCCGGAAGTGCTCTAGGCATTGGGGCATCGAGAACATAGCTCCGACGATCGGAGTCGAGGACTATCCTCAAATTTCTTAGCCAGTCGATAAAATTTGATCCGTTCAGTTTGTTAGTGTCAAGGATGATAGATAATGGATTCTTAGACATTTTCACAAAATGATCTACAAAATGGAATGATAACGTTCAGCTGACTGATCTAAATTAATACTTATAATTAACGACTATTGGACTTGTTATCGAAAAAGTTCTCCCACTATTTTCTCAAAACAATTACCCCTTCAATTGTTCGGGAAATCTTATTTCCTAGCAGGTCTTGACGTCCCAGCAGACATTAATTGCACCCACGACTCGCGGCCATACAATTAATTCCCTAGGTAGGTATACTTTTACCAATTGTGTCCCTACACAACCTTCAAGCTATTTTGCCTCGGTTTTCGCACTCATCTAGCACTGCTACATCATGAGTGGTACTACTCGTTAAGTCTAACCCATCAATCTTGATGAGCAACGGGCCCGGTCATGAAATCCCCATAACTTGGTTATGGTCGATATTTATGTCCCGACCAGTTCCTGCCCTTGTCAAGTTTAGTTAAAAACGAGAATCAAGGAGTTTCGCGTATTGTCTCTTTCTTCGACTCGGGTGCCAGACTCTGGATCACCTTAATCGATAAGTGGACAACTCACGCTAGTTCCTATTGATGGAAGGCTTGGATATTAAAACTTTATTTTAATGTACCCAATATGACTTAATATAATTATCAAGAGGGGGTTTTCGGGTTTAAGAGTTTGAGGTAACTCTACTCGAGATCTCACCGTTCCAGTTATGCATTATCTTTTATTTACGATCTAAATTGCTAGCGCGCATCACCATACATGCTAAAATATAAATGCGTAAATAAAAAACATACACACCTAGCATGCATGCTACCACAATATGTTTTCGATCGGGAGCCTCCTATGCGGACCACCATCGAGCCAAAGACGATGGTCCTATTGGTCAATCTAATAGGTTTTCAAAGAGGCCTACTCTATTACACATCTTACCATGCATACATGGCCTTTATTCTTCTTGGGCTCCCACCTTGCTTGTAACGGGCCTCCATCCTAAACTATTTAAAACAGTAAAGCCCTATCTATTACAATGGCTCAAAGTGGCCCAAAACTTAAGGCTCGCAGGCCCAATAAAACCAACAAATAAAAATTAACCAATCACATCTACCCCTAGGGTCAAGGCTCGGCGCGATCGAAAACCACGTAAACAGTTCACGTAGAGCAAGAAACAAGCAAAACATATTTTCTTATTTCTTATCTTATTTTAAAACTCCCTTTTAAAACCACCTCTTTTGATTCTCACTTTAGTCCCCACTAATTATGATAAAAATTAACTTTCCGGATATACTAAACCCTTTTAGTGCAAAAAACAGTTTCTGTTTTTCAACTTTTGAAAAATTGCAGTTCGGCCCCTGAATTTTTGAAAATTACATTCTGACCCCTCAACTTTTGGAAATTACTAATCAGCCCCAAAATTTCCAGAACATGCAAATCGGACCAGCAAGCAGAAAATTGACAAAATTTCAAGAAACTTTCGTTTAATGCAAAACAGACCCCTGATATTACGGTAATTGCAAAAACAGCCCAAACCTTTCATAAATTGCAAAACAGTCCAGATTTTTGAAAAAACCAGAAATTACAATTTGGTCCAGAATTGCAGAAAATGAAAATTTTACTTTCTGTCCAGATTTTACAAAAATCACAATTTGCAAACAAGCCCTCAAATTTTCGGTAGTTACAGATTTGGCTCAAAACCGAAAAGTGCATACATCCGAACATTTAATTTATCATAACAAGCAAGAATCAAAATTCAGAACACAACAAACACATATATCCATATATTTTGATGTGTTCAGGCCTATTCATATGTGCATAATAAATTTGGCTCTGATACCACTGTTGGGATTTATGGGGTATGATTGTCAAAACAACGGTGCGGAATATTAAAAAATTTCATACACCCAGTCCCTAGGATTATTTACTAGCACATATGAACAGGTTGAATGCAATTTAGCAACAAATTACTAAATTTAAAATGGTAAATCGAGATTTACCTCACCACAGGCAAGGTGGTGGTTTCTCCGGTCTTCTTTTCGGATCACTAGAGCACCCCAAGTGTTGTGCCTCTAGAGATAAGTCCACACCAGCTAGATCTATGATTGCTTCAGTCCTCAGGCTCAGAACTAGGTGAGAAACACGTCAGATTCAAGAGTTGGATCAAGATCCAACTCTAGATGTAGATGTAGAAGGTAGAGAGAGGTGGTGCTCGACCGATCTACACAACCACGGCGGCAGCGTGGCTGTTTGGACGGCGGCTGTGGCGGCTAGGGCAAGAGGAGGGGGCGGCGGCTATGGAGAGAGGCTAGGGTTTGATTCTTGCTTTTGTTGCTTTTTCTCTTAGGGTTTTGAGTCTCCAAGACTCCTATTTATAGTTTACTTCAAACCCTATCTCTCCTTAGCTAATGGGCCACTAGTTAAGTTGGCCCATCCCTCCTATTTAATTAATTCTTTAATTAAATAGCCCAGTCATTTAATTAACACTTTAATTAAATGGCCCATTCATTTAATTAACACTTTAATTAAATGTTCCAATAAATCTAATTAAAGATTTAATACTTTAATTAACCCTTTAATTAATTATTTAATTAATTAGATAATTCTAATTAATTTTCTCTCTCCTAGAATTAACCCTTTAATTCTTTTACTTTGATTTAACCCTTTAAATCAATTCTTTTCTACAATTGACTATCACAGTTCCAACTGTATTGTGTGTGACCCTCTAGGTTCACCATCAATTGGGCGTAGGCTCACATTTCTGTGATTTAATTAACGAGTAATTAATATTTAATTAATTGCTCCGATCAATAAACTACTTTTAATTGACCACTCTAGAATTAATCTCCCATTAATTCAGGAGTACCCACACCTCATGGTCGATGTCTAGCCACAAGCCCATGAGGCCCAACTTCAGGTGAATTGACATTAGTGAACCTCGCCTCTTATAAGTACCATGTACATACGGTCCCTCTAACAACTAATTTCCCGATCGAGACCTAGGGTGTGTGAATTAGTCAGCACCTCTAATTATCTCGATTCTGTACTTTCTAATTTTGGATAATAATTCCAGTGTGACTGCTAAATTTGGAAACCCCTTTCCAAATCCGTCACCGACCATGGCCATGGATTTCTCGGAATGTATTATCTAAGAACGTACAGGAAATTCCCTCATTCATTACAATGAGTCGGCAGATCCCATCTTGATGCTAACCATCCGCGTATACGACTGTACGTACCCAATGTAGGCGCACAATGGTCAGGCTACGTGACCGGCTCCTAAATCAAAGCACGCACACCCGTATACCAAATTCGCCCTAGCACCTCAAGTCTAAGGACTAAATCGTACACTGTTATAAGTCCTGAGAAACATCCCATCACTGATATGCTTTACGCACTTCCACAATGGGTTTCTCTGTTCGGGTCGTTCGATGCGTTCGATCCCCTATCGAACCACCTAGTCATATGCACTGACATCAAATGTCTTGTTCATGAAACTCCACAAATTCACTCCATGTGAATCATGCATAATCCTACAAGTCTTTACGATTCCTTCGATACCCCGTCTCGACAGGAATCTATGACTTGGAACATTTATGAGATCACGACCTTAGAGACTGTTTCATGATTGTACTCAATACTGAAGTGAATCGTCCCATAGTCATAAGTGATCTCAGGGTTTCAACCAATCGCTTAGATGTGTTCGCGAGAGATGAAGTTGGCCATTAGTTTATCTTATGAAATAAATAAACTTTGCGTATTAATTAATAAATCATAGATTCATTCAAGATAAAATAGTCCTATTACAAGCTATTGAGTTGGCTTGCTGGGCACTATCCTATCACCGCGTACCAAATATTCTGATCATAGGAATTATTGGCTTCCACAGCCATCGTAGCGAGATCAGAAGGTGGCAAACGTCCTTGAAAAGAGAAATCAAAGCGATGATAGCAATCAAGTGCAGTATGTCCTCTCTTACCACAAATTTGACAAGTTGGTATGTCATTTGGTTGTTGATTGATTCGAATAGTAGAAGAAACTTGATTGCCTTTGTTTTGAAGTTGTGGCTTTGGAGTTGTGATTTGTGGTTTTGGTTTCCTTGGGACAAAGGGTGCTTTTCCTTTGTGGTTTCCTGGAAATGCATTGTGTTGATCATGTGTTGATTGGTGTTGTGCTTCAATGAGAGTTTCAAAGCTGAGAAGTTTATCTTGAAAATCATCTAATTTAACCTAATTTCGTATAGGTTATAATATCAGTAATAATTGTGATAACGATTTATATTTAGGATTTGGTTAAAGTACTCGGGATGGTGCAATTCAGGACTTGTGTAAATTATATTAAATACGTAGGCAAATTATGTAAGAGAAGAAGAATTGAATTCTTATTATTAATGGGGGAAATTCGGATCCCTAATACAATGAAGTATTCGCTATTTATAATGAATACACAATCCTAACATAAGTAGTATCCTATCATAACTAGGAGTCCTGCAGGGCCTAGGAGTCCTGTATGGCCCAACAATACTTCGGGACCAACCGTCAGGTCGACTAGATGCAAAAGGCAGATCGAGCCGATCATGGAACTTTCGAGGAGACTTATTCCGACTTCACGGGTCGGATTGATTCTGAACTAGCTCGGAAAGTACTATCCAACCATAGGTATAAAATAGCCCTCATCAGTACTCCCTCACTTCTCTAGCGTAATCGTAGCTGGAGCTCGTAGAAGTAGATAAACTCGTAGTGTCGACCTTCAGTGGTTCATGAAGTATGCCTCATTAAAAACCTAGTTCGGAAAAACCCTTTTATGGTATAAAAATCGAGCAATGGAAAAAGAGTGCATATTCGTTGAACCCTTTCATGTAACGACACGTTCCTCAATAACGTGTGTCAGACGCCTACAGGGTTTCCCCATGATTTTACTGGCGGGAAACAGAAACGTCGCGAAGGGTTGAATCGTCATTTCATCATCCATATATATAGTCGAATTAAGCGGGATCTTTTTACTTTTACCTCAAATATTTAGATCTTCCAGCAGTAAAAGTTTAAATCGAGAATCTCACTACTTGTACAATTTGTCGAACAGACTATCTTCAAAAAAGAAGAATGGCTTCATCATCGTAGAACCTTAACTCCCCAAGCCAGAACGAAGAAGAACCTATAACTCAAAACGTCGTAAACCCTGATACCCTTTCTTCTGACAATGAAGAAGTAGGGGACGGCGTTCAGGCCAAAGAAATTAGAGATTATGAGGAGAAGGGGGGTTGACAGTTTGGTAGTAGAGATAGTTCCTGAAGAAGAAATGGTTGCCAAGACTTCAAAGAGAATATCCTCGATAAATCCATTCGAATTCTTTTGTCTTCGAATTTCACCACGGATATACAGCGAAATTTTGTGAGGGAGCCACTCGACCAGCTTGCAAGAGCAGCACATGCTCATGAAGTGGTAATATGTCCTTCATAATGATGTCATTGCAATCATAATTTAAGTTTTTTTTTTTTTTTTGATCCATCCTCAATCAGATGATTTAATTTTGCAGACTGGGAATGCTTTGGTGACCGATTTATACGATGCGGCATTACACAGAGATCAATGGAAATTTGTGGAGCAGACCAACAACATATTAAAGGCTAAGATTAGGGAGCTCGAAGGTAAACTTGCAAAGGTTGAAAGTTCTGGAGCATCTGTTGAAAACAACCCGGCCATAGTGAAAATCTCAATCTGGAAACCGACAATCCTCATATTATCAGTACTATGATGGACGCCAGTCGGTATGAAGCCCAAGTCGACCAACTGAATTGGGAATTGGATGAGCAACGCGTTTCTCACGCTACTTCAATAAGCAAGCTAGAGTTGGAGGTTCTCTCGCTTCTATCCCAACTTGAAGCTAAAGACTATGATGCCGACATGGATAAGGCCATGGATGCAGCTCGGACCCCCGATGTCGAGCCTATTGTTCGAGAATTTCTTAATTCTCCTGTTAGCACGGCTATAATTCATGAAAAAATAGAGGATCTGTTGCTGAGTTCATTTTATAAGGGGGTCGATCAATTGATCGAGTCTAAGCTAATCCCTGATAGACGAGCTGATTATCGCAAAGTCATGGACATCAGCAGAGACCGAAGGCTTCGAGAATATCCCCCAGAGTCCCTGACTTCCGTTCAATACAACAATCATCCCTTGGCTCATCTAGTGGCTGAGTTCGGAATTCCCTTGCCTGTGCCCGACCCTGACTTAGAGCCTGAAGAGGATGTCGACGACGATCAGGAGAATAAGGAAGAAACTGATGACAACAAAGAGACAACCTCGGAAGAAATTATTCCCACCAATTAGGCCATATCTACGACCTAGATTTTATCAATTTTTGTAACAAGTCTTTATTAATCTCCCCGTTGTATATGTAGCCTTTTGTAAATGAATCCTGTATTGTACCTTTTTAGACATATATAAATTTTATCGTAAAATTGTCTTTGTCAAATTCTCTAGCAGTTTAAAATTTTACTTTTCGCGCCTTATGTTGAGGACATAAGCGTCATTTCCTTTACTATAAATAAAGGTAAATTCTTTGAAGAATTATAGCGCGTCCCCACTTGAAATATAAAATTTCTCTGTAATAGTTCAAAGTAATAGCTCGAGATTCACACGATTTCATTTATTCCTTGGCCATGAGTTCCAATCTATTTTCTGGTGCTACCAAGCGATCTTTACGTGGTCCTTCTAGACGAGAAACTCCAAAGAAGAAAGCTCGGATCGAGAGCACCACACCAAACATCTTCTGAGGGAAGGGGCGTTCCCCAAAAATATGTGCCCCCTTCTGGTCGGGCCTCGACCCCTCCGGAGGATCTTTCGACGTCTAAGGTGTCCAAGTGGTCTAAATAACACCCCTTCCTAATCGAAGGAACACATGGACTCTCCTATAGGTCCTTCCAAAGTTTCGATCCGTAGCCCACTGGTCGATCCAACTATTCTGGAAGCTTGTCGAAACAAGGAGTCTCAAGCTAACTCTCCTGTTCCTGATGATCGATCAGGAGTTGATCCTCCAATTCCTGTTTCGGACAACACCTTGGTTCAAACTTTTGATCATGAAGGCGATCAGCAACTCAACCCTATCCCTTCTAATCTTGAGGTCGAGCCAAATCTACAGATGGGGGGATCCGTGATGGAGGATATTCCCGAATTTCTCTTTGCTTCTCCGACCTCCAATACTGCCGTGTTACAATCTAGTTCCCAAAGTACTCAAATTCTTTCTTCTCCTCGTGTTTCTCGAGAAATGATCAAAACAGGATCCGGCACCAGCAACCCGAGCTCTGGAAATCCATTGTTTGATCCTTCGCTTTTAGACGATCGTCCTCTAAATTCACAAGTTGAAGACATATCCGAGTTTAGTTTGGATCGATCAGGAGGAGTATCTCTTGATGCATGCATTCCTGCATCTTATGAGCCCGACGGGGTATCTTGGAATTTGGGGATGGTACCATTTTTCCTAAGGAGCTAGATAAACTGAACAATCATTCTTCTCTACAGCTCGTTCAGTCCATTTTCAAGCACTTGGAGTTGGTAATAGGATTTTCTGTTTAACAAAAATATTTTGTCTTCTAATTCCTTTACCAGTTATCTTGATTCTTTTATAAATTGTCACAGGTCAAACACGAAGCTGCTCAACTCGAAATTCAAAATGACGAATCTTATTTTTCCCGACTCGATTCTAATACAAGACTGGACACCATTGCTGCAGCTCATCGATCACTGATGACCGAAGCTGAGAATCTTCGAGCTGCTAATGAAAGGCTTTCTAAAGAGAAAGAAGATCTTGCTCGGGTGAAATGTAGTTTGGAGTCCGACAAAGGGCAACTTGAAAAGGAGAAAGAAGACCTGCTTCGGCTGTACAAAAATCTAGAAGAAGTTACCCAATCTCAAATCGAGAAAGGGAAGAAACAAGAGTTCGAAGAGGTTTTGCTCTTGGGTATAAGCAACGTACTCAAGAGTTGATCACCTATCTTGGTCATCGCACTAGCCCTGATCACAGTCTCGAACAGTAGATGTTGTACTTTCTGTTTTTTTTTTTGGTTTGAAGGAGAAATGCCTTGTAGTTGTCCCTGATGTACGTATATCTTTTTTTTTTTGTACGGAAAAGCTCCTCGTTCCGAACTGACCATATTAATGATTGTTTGACTATTTTCTCGGGAGTGGAAAAGTTGCCTAGATATCTGTGCCGTAAACGTAGCCGTAGAACGTTTCATATGCTATCCGTTAAATCATAAATTCTCCCAACTATAAATAACTCCTTGTTACTTAAAAAGAATTCTAACACAAGGGAAAATCATGTCTTCATCTGTAAAACATAGATATCTTATGGGAGGTATGGGATATTTGTGGTGCCCTGATTATGGTGGAATTTTCCTTGATAAAGGCTGTTAAGAACAAAGAGAGATGGTTAGTTCATTAAAAGGAAAGTATTCTCCAGTATGGGTCATTTTCTTCGACCCAGGAGGATACTTTGTAATATTATAGCAGGATATCCTTCGACCAAGGAGGATATTTTGTATGAGTTTGTAGAGGTCTCCCCCGACCAAGGAGGATACTTCGTAAAGGTCTGGTGATGTATATTCACCGATCTTCATCAAATGCAGGTGCAAGATTCCAAGAATAAGAAGTAGGTCGGATTGGAAAAGCAATCATCTCGAGGAGCATCTGACGAACAAATCATTTGGAATATTTGTAATAAGTCCAGTTAGATTTTAGCTACAAATGTATTTCCCTTTCTGTTGTATTCATTTGATCATATCCATCAATCCTATTGTAATTGTAGAAATATTTATAAAAATTATTTTCAACTGAATTTTTGACCTGTGTTATTTATTTTTTGTTTTTGTTTACTGCTATTGATCGTTTACCCGCCATTGTAGACTAATCCAATTGTCTGTATAACTTTCTTCCAATTATAACAATGCACCATCTTTAAAAATCTGGACCGTTGATAGGACCCTTTGTTATCGCCGTTGGATTCCCATTTTTCTGCCTATAAAAAGGCCATTACCTCCTTCCTTATTTCATAAAAGATGTTGTCAACGAAGGATTTTTATTTTTATAGGCATGTTCGACCACCAGAATTTGTTGTCATTAATAATGGATGAGTTCCCGACTTAGCATGGGCGGAATTGGAAAAATGAGGCCTCTAGGAATATGCAGTGATGATATCGAGCATTCCTTAAAATTGGGTATTGGTCGATCATTGTTTGTTCCATATGGTATTGTTCGAGGTTAGAGGAAAGCTGGAGTCTTGCTTTAACGAAATCAACTTGTTTCTGATAGAGTGAGAACACCATGCGTGAGATCATTTCGACCTAAGGTGGATCTGTTGAAGGAAAAAGCATCAGTTTCTTTAAGGGGGTCGATATTTGGGACCTTGCAAGGCGGTCATCCCACAACTCGAAGCTTTCGAAATTACTCCTGGCTTTGGTCTGAGATCGCTCGAATTATCTGACGGTCGGAAGTGCCTGTCCTCCGATGGCATCGAACATAAACTATCTTCTCAAGACATGTACTGAAAGTTCTTTCATTTATTGACCATTGCTCTGGTATGGTCGAGCTTTTTTTTATGATAGGAACCATAAAACTGTAATATAATCTTTGTACTGAGAAGTTTATCAGGTCGATTATCGACCTAAGATGTAATAATCAATCGATCAATATTGTACAGAGTTTATAACGGTTCCCATATTTATGACTGATAGTTATATTTTGTATCGCAAGTCCCGATAGATTATCGCCACCGTTGATTAGATATCATTTCTACCCTTGGATCTTTACTGCTCCATCTATAAAAGGGGTTTTACCTTCTGCTTATTTTTTATCTTAGGTAAAACTGCAGAAAAATGGACTCTTTCCTTTTTCAAAATGGTGGTCGTCCACCCAATTCGAATTTTTTGAAAATTACTCAGAGTTATGACTTGGTATGGGCGGAATCGGAAAATGGAGACTTCTCAAAGACTATGAAGTCTTCGATCCCTAGAAAAGGGGATCGATCGGAATGCCAATCATATACCGAACATCTTGTACAAATGGATAGAGGTCGGTATAAAGGTATTCCGATCTAATAGTTCCGTGGTCGGTGGAAAGCTGGTCAGTTCATTAAAATAAGAAAACATGATCGAGACTGCTGACCACCACCGACCAAAGAAGAATTTCGATCTCAAGAAGTTCTGGTGAAGTATGAGTCCCAGATTCTCCAAGCTTGGGGTCGAAATTTCGGAACATAAAAGGCGGTTGTCCTCGTTGATTAGGCTCAGCTGGTGAAAAGAATGCTGGAAGGCGTATGATAATAACAAAGACAGAAGCCTGTAATTCATACTTGCCTTTCTTCAAACCTAGATATCATCAGTCGATAAGATGAGCTTATAAGATGGTTTTTACAAGTCTACTGGACAACCGAGCTCCACTAGATAGGACCCCATTTTATCATGTGATAGGGTATGTCGATAACTAATGTAGAAAATCTATGTGCCTGTTCAATGTATACTATTTGTAATAGCTTCAGGAATATGAATAAACTTTGTTTTATGACTAATACCTTGTAATCCAATAGCTTGTGAATCAAAGGTTGAGAAGAATTATTTGAATCTATTTAGTTTCATTTAGATTGTTGTCCTTAAATATGAGTAAGTCGTTTTTATAAGTTCGATGAGTTTGTACCGACCCAATCGGATTTTACTCAAAGATTTTTTTTTACTTAGGTTTTATACCAATCTTTGGTTTCCTTTGTAGATCATTTTAGTAGATCGATGAGTTTGTACCGACCCAACCGGTTTTTACTCAAAAATTTTATTTTACTTAGGTTTTATACCAATCTTTGGTTTTAACCTTTGTAGATCATTTTAGTAGATCGATGAGTTTGTACCGACCCAATCGGTTTTACTCAAAGATTTTATTTTACTTAGGTTTTATACCAATCTTTGGTTTTAACCTTTGTAGATCAATTTAGTAGATTGATGAGTTTGTACCGACCCAATCGGTTTTACTCAAAAATTAAATTTTACTTAGGTTTTATACCAATTATTGGTTTTAACCTTTGCAGATCGTTTTAGGAGATCGACGAGTTTGTACCGACTCAATCGGTTTTACTCAAAGATTATATTTTACTTAGGTTTTATACCAATTATTGGTTTTAACCTTCGTAGAGCTAATCGACAACAGCTTTTCGAGTGAAATGGATGGAGAAAATAAGCAAAAGCTTTTTTTATTATTGTATACAAACTTGATGTCGAAAAGAAAATAACAAGACAAACAATCTTAAAATGAAAAACAAGCTAAATTTTGTAAAATTCCAACTGATCTTCTAGACCTCCTTTCTCGACCTCAACGTCCATAATATAATCTGAGGTTTACTGCATTCCAAGTTCGAGGAAGCGGAGTTCCGTCCAAATGAGCAATTTTATAAGATCCCTTCTTGCCGACTGCAGTTACTATGAAAGGACCTTCCCAATTTTGCTGTAATTTTCCAACAAGTTTTGATACTTCGACCCTTTTAAGAACCAGATTACCTTCCTTGAACGATCATATCCTTACTCTTTGATTGTAGGCCTTTTCCATGCTGGACTTAGCTACTTGTAAACGAAGACTGGCTTTTTCCCTTAGAGCTTCACTTAAGTCAACATCACTAGAAAAACTGTTTTTAGCGACGGAATTTAGTGGCGGATATGAATTCCGTTGCTAATTTTCACTTAAATAGCGACGGAATAGCTATTCCGTCGCTAAATTCCGTCGCTATATAATTCCGTCGCCAATTCCGTCGCTAAATTTCGTCGCTATATAATTTCGTAACCGATTCCGTCGCTTCACCTGACCAAAATAGCGACGAAGTGTACATCTATCGCTAAATTCCGTCGCTAAAAATTTCCGTCGCTATATCCCTCGCTATTTCCATCACTACGAAATGGTCTAATAAAAAAAATAAAAAAAGAAAATATTAATTCAGCAACGGAAAACATATTTCCGTCGCTGAAATAAAAATATTCAAAATTTAGCGACGGAAATATATTTCCGTCGCTGAATTACATGAACTTAGCGACGGAAAAACATTTCCGTCGCTGAATTACTCTCCCAATAATTAATGTTTAGCGACGGAAATTTATTTCCGTCGCTGAATTACATGCACTTAGCGACGGAAATGTGTTTCCGTCGCTGAATTACATGAATTTAGCGACGGAAATGTGTTTCCGTCGCTAAGATAAATAATTTTTTTATTTTAATATTAAGGAAATAATTTTTTTATTTAAATAATTTGTTTCCGATGAAATAAAATATAATTGCGAATAACCTCAATATAATTGAAATATATAACACTAAGGTCAAC
Organism: Penstemon newberryi var. newberryi; assembly: GCA_030819805.1. Lineage (NCBI taxonomy): Eukaryota > Viridiplantae > Streptophyta > Magnoliopsida > Lamiales > Plantaginaceae > Penstemon > Penstemon newberryi. Next base: position 31,807,232 of record JAUALY010000004.1, on the reverse strand, counting down.
TATTGGTCAATTAACGAGCAAATCGAGAATCGATCGATCTGATTGCGAACAACCTCAACATACATAACAATATAGTAAATAATTTGGAATTAGTTACTAATTAAGTAATTTCGAGCCAAGTATCGATTTGATTTCGAATAACCTTAATGTACATAACCTCAAATGTCAACAATGTTGACTATGGTCAATTAACGTTGCAAATTGAGAATCGATCGATCTGATTGCGAATAATCTCAATGTAAATAACCAAATAGTCAACAATTTTAATAACGACTACTTGATTAATTTTGAGCCAATGTACAAAAATAGTAAATAATTTTGAGTTATGATCTAGATAACTAGTTATGAACCAAATATCAATTTAACTTCAAATGACCTCAATTAACTCGTTTTCCACCAAATTGATTCCATTTAAACTTTTTCAATTGATTAACTCTTTCAATTTCATCATTTTTTTGCAATAATTTAATTAGTTGATTTAAAAAAGTTAATAATAATTTATAATTTAAGATAAAAAAATAACAAAAAAATACACTTAATTTCATCTTCCTCACTCTAAGCCAAGAAAAACCCTAATTTCCTTCCCTCTCTCTCCCACTTCAAGACGCCTCCTCTCCCTGCCATCTCCACGCCGCCGGCCTTCCTCTATCTCTCTCCACCGCGACTCTTCTTCTATCTCTCTCCACCGGCCACCGCTCTCTCCCCTGCTCCTGCCGAACTCACGCCGCCCAATCCAACCCAGCCCAGCCGCGCCGCCAGCCCGCCGTGCTCCTGAACTCGTGCCACGCGGCCCAGCCCAGACCAGCCCGCCCTGCTCCTGAACTCGTGCGTGCGACGCGTCCCAGCCCAGACCAGCCCGCCCTGCTCTTGAACTCGTGCGTGCGACGCGGCCCAGCCCAGCCCAGCCATCCCTGCTCCTGAACTCGTGCGACGCGGCCCAGCCCAGCCCAGCCCAGCCCGCCTTGCTCCCGAAATCCTGTTTGTAAGCTTGCGTCAAAGCCAAGAAGAGGTATATTCTTTTAGCCAATTTTAATTTTCAACATGTTTTTGTTAAGCTCTTATTTCTTGTGGGGATTTTTCTTAATTTTTATATATATCGTGTCATTCAATTGGTGTTTTGAGTTTTTGGGCTTTATGTGATTGGCCGGAATTAGCGATTCCGGTGCGTATAATTTGGTTTATATCGGTGGTTGAATATTTTCCGGTGATGGTGATGGTAATGTGAGTGGAAAGGCATCATTGTTGAATAATTTGGCTATTTGCATATTTCTATTGAATTTGTGCTTTGCCTCTTGAATTTGGCACCATATTTTGAATCCATTGTTAGATAGTTCATTGACTTGTAGGATAATTACGTATGTTATTTTGTTTCGTTACTTTAATTATTGTTAGTCACTCTTAATTATGTAGTAAATTAAATGCAAATGTGACACATAAAGTGTGATAGAAGATCATTTATCGTAATTTTACTAGTAGCTATTCGAGTTTAGGTAGGGGGAACTCATTAGGCAAGTTGTTGCTTTCATATTATCGTAATTTAAACATGACTTGAATCATATTTGTATTTAGTTAACTTTGCAAAGAACTTTTGTGAAACTAACTTTTTAATTGTATAAGTGTCAAGCTAAATATAGTTTACTTTAATATTTTATTTTCCAATTTATCATGTCCAATTAACTAAGATTATTTGTGTAATTGTCAATGCTTATATTAATCTTTCAATGCATATTACTTAATTTTCTTGCAGATGTCAAGTAGAGGAGGTGGAAGACGATCGATTGCAGCACTTATGGACACATACATGCCTCCTTTAGATAATATTCCTAGTCCTTCATGTATGTGATTGTGGTATTGAATTGTTGGATTATTTGTGTGGTATTGAATTGTTGGAATGTTAAAGTTAATTTATTTAATGTATGTGATTGTGGTATTGAATTGTTGGATTATTTCATGTATGTGATTGTGGTATTGAATTATTGAGTACTAATTAATTTATTTCATGTATGTGATTGTGGAATTGAATTGTTGGATTATTTGTGTGGTATTGAATTGTTGGAAAGTTTGTGGTAGTGAATTATTGGATTAATTGCGGTAATACTGGTTATTTTTGCAAAAATAAAAAATAATTATTATTTTAAAAAAAAATAAAAAAAATAATTATTTTAAAAAAGAAATCGAAATTAAAGTTAAATCAGCGACGGATTAGCGACGGAAATTATTTCCGTCGCTATATATCATCTTAGCGACGGAAATATAATCCGTCGCTAAAATAAACAGCAGCGACGGATATAATTTCCGTCGCTAGGTTAATTTTTAGCGACGGAAATTGTTTCCGTCGCTAAGATGATATATAGCGACGGATTTAGATTTCCGTCGCTAAATAAACAGTGACGGACTAAAACCGTCGCTAAATCCGCCGCTGAGTAATCCGTCGCTAAATCCGTCGCTGAAAGTTAGCGACGAAGGTTTTAGCGACGGATCATCCGTCGCTAAATCCGTAGCTAAATCGATTAGCGACGAATTTTTCTCCAAAATCCGTCACTGATTCCGTCGCTATTTTGACTGATTTTTGTAGTGATATCCTTCCTCAATTGGTCGTTCCTTTCTTCATCATATAATTCGACCTTTGGACTGGAAACAAGTGCATCGACTGGAATAACTGCTTCCGATCCATAAACCAAGCTAAAAAGCGTTTTACCCGTAGAAGCTTTTACCGTAGTTCTATTTGCCCAAACGACGCCGGGGAGCTCATCCAACCATTTTCCTTTGGCGTCATCCAATCTCTTTTCGAGGGACTTGACGATTTCCCGATTTGCGACTTCTGTCTGTCCATTCGCTCGAGGATGCCCCACAGATGTAAAATTTTGTTGTATCCCAAACTTCGAACACCATTCTTGGACTTGTTTCCCAGCAAATTTGGTTCCGTTGTCGGAAATCAGGACTCTCAGAATACCGAAACGGCAAACTATATTTTTCCAAAGAAAATTTATAACCTGGAATTGTGTTATTCGGGCAGTGCTATACATTCAATCCACTTGCTGAAATATTCAACAGCGACCAAAACGTAACTCTTCTTCGACCTCGCGGTTGGGAATGGCCCTACTATATCGATTCCCCATTGATCGAAAGGCCAACAGATCGGAATTGGGTGCATCGTCTCTGCTGGTTGATGGATTATATTCGAGTGCACTTGGCAGTAATGACAATATTTCACATAATCTGTGCATCTGAATACAAGGTTGGCCAATAATACCCAGTCCTCAAACATTTGAGCGTGAGTGCTCGAGCCCCGCTATGATTCCCAGCTTCTCCTTCATGAATTTCTTTGAGGATGCTTTGAGTTTGATGTTCGGGAATACACTTTAGTAGTATTCTGGAAACAGATCGTCTGTAGAGTTTCCCATTTACAATAGCATACCTCGGTGCTCGATATCTGACTCTCCGAGCTTCGTTTTTATCATGAGGGAGAGATCCATCTTTCAAATAGGTCAACAGAGGGCTCATCCAACTATCTGCAGCCAGATCGATATCCATTATCTCAGTAGCAGGAACGGTGTCGAGGTCGATCGATGGTGCATTGGAGATCAACCAAGTGATCACCCTCTTAGTCTTACCGCCTCTCGACCCTGTAAATCTAGACAATTGATCAGCCCATCAATTTTCTTCTCGTGGGATGTTCTGTATTTCAAACTTGTCAAATTTTTCAGTCAACTCTTTTACTTTGGCCAAATATTTTATCATGCTGTATTCCTTGGCCTCGTATAACCCGCTAATTTGTCTCTGAATCAGCTCTGAGTCCGTTAAGACGTTCAAAGCTTTTATGTTGGCTTGGGCAGCCATTTCCATTCCTGCTATTAAAGCCTTATACTCAGCTTCGTTGTTTGTCACCATGAAATCCAAGGTGATAGCATAGTTCAAATCTTCACCATTTGGCCCTTGAAAATTTATTCCAGCACCCCCACCATCTCTGCTTGATACGCCATCGACGTGCATAAGCCATACTGGATTATTAACGATCAAGATATCATTATTGCTTGAAAATGTCTCTTCAGGGATCGTTTCTGATGGACAGGGGGTCTCTAAAAGGAAATCTGCAAGCACTTGAGCTTTTATTTCAGTTCGGGGTTGGTATTCGATTTCATATTGCCCCGGCTCCACTGCCCATTTGATTAATCTTTCGGATGCTTCGGGTTCTGACAAAATTTGTCTTAAAGGCTGATTAGTGAGGACTATAATTTTATAAGTTTGGAAGTAAGGTCGTAACCTTCGCGCTGATGTTACCAGAGCTAAGGCAAACTTTTCTATTTCCAAATAATTCTTTTCAGCTCCTGGCAGTAGTTTACTCAAGTAATAGACTGGTTTATGTTCCGAACCATCTATCTTGACTAATACCGAACTTATGGCTGCCTCGGAAATTGCAATGTACATGTAAAGAGGTTGTCCTTCCGTTGGCTTGGCGAGCAGTGGCGGTGAAGTCAGGTATTCCTTCAGTTGATCGAATGCCAGGTCACAGGCTTCGGTCTATTCGAATGTTTTAGATTTTCTTAAAGTCTGAAAGAATGGCAGACTTTTATCCGCCGATCTAGATATGAACCTGTTCAGGGCTACAATTTTACCCACCAGGCTTTGTACTTGAGAAATATTTTTTGGAGGCTTCATCTCAGTGATAGTCTTTTCAGAACTTGCTTCGATGCCTCTTTGGTGAACCAAGTAACCCAGAAATTTTCCCGACCTTACTCCAAAGGTGCATTTCAAAGGGTTGATCTTCATTCCATACTTCCTTAGAATCTTGAAGCAACGATCTAGGCGTTCGATGTGGTCCTTCTCGCTCATGCTTTTGACCAACATGTCATCCACATATACCTCCATTATTTCTCCGATTAGTTCCTTAAACATTAAGTTCACCAAACGTTGATAAGTTGCTCCAGCGTTTCTCAATCCGAACTGCATTACCACAAAGCAGTATACTCCCTGTTCGGTAACGAAGGCAGTTTTTTCTTGATCCTTTTCGTCCATGAATATCTGGTAAAAACCTTTGAACGCTTCCATCATGCTAAAAATAGCAAAACCAGCTGTGGAGTCGACTAATAGGTCGATTCTGGGGAGGGGGTATGGGTCTCTTGGACATAATTTGTTTAAGTCCGTAAAATTGTTGCACATCCTCCATTTATTATCCTTCTTGACACCCTTCGATACCAGTACAACATTACATAGCCATTCTGTAAAGTGTATTTCTCTTATCTTCTTAGACATTAATAGCCTCTCGACCTCAGCTTTTATTATTTTGTCTTTCACAGGGCCGTGATTCTTTTTCTTTTGCCTGACTGGTTTTGCGGTCGGATCAATTTTCAAAGAGTGGGTTATTATTCTCGGATCTATTTCCACTATATCCTCCGAGCTACAGGCAAACACGTCCGTATTTTTTCTCAAGAAGTTAATTAACATGACTTCTCCTTGCGGAGTTAACTACGTTCCAATCCTAGTGATTTTGCTTGGATCGTTCTCTATGAGTTGGACATCCTTATGCTCAGGTGCACGCAGAGTCAGGTCAATAGGTTCTTTCCCCTTTTTATCGATCCTTTCCGTACTTGGCAGTTCTGGTTCTTGGGATTTTTCCACCGAAGGTCCTATCGCCTTTCTTTTCGATGGTGTTAATGGGTCGACGTTCCGCTTTAGGGAAAGTGTCGTATTATAACAATCCCATGCCATGCAGTGATCCTTAACTATTTCCCCAACTCCCGAATGGTAGGGAATTTTATCTTCTGATGATAGGTCGATACTACGGCTCGGAATTGATTTAAGGCCGGTCTACCCAGAATGGCATTATAGGCAAACGGCGTCTCCACTACCAGGAACTTTATCTTTTTACTACTCGCTGAGGTTTACTCCCGAGGGTGACACTTAGATTAACAGTTCTTGCTGGTACGATCTCCGACCCTCCGAACCCTACCAGCAGGGTAGCCACCCTTTGTAAAGTTAACTTCCCTAGATTCATTTGATTCAGAGCTTCAATGGCTATTATGTTAGCCGAGCTACCATTATCGATCAGAATTCTCTTGACATTGAAGTCGGAAATTTTTAGCGAAACTACAATAGGAAAATCAGGGTGGTCTTCATTAACGTCCCAATTAAAATTTTTCGGGACTTCACTCTCATCGAATCTGATTATCTGCTTCTCGGAGTTCTTATTCTCGAATGCCCATATTTCTATAGGGATTACAACTTCCTGTTTCAGAGATCGAGCCGTTCTTCGTCTCGCGTTACGACAATCACCCCCAGCCAGACCACCAGAGATCACATGAATGGTTCCATTGACGTGATCGTTATCGATGTCATCTCTACGGGGCGCGTTGTTGCCTGGAGACCTCCTGGGTGGGCTTCTATTCCCCTCCCTTCTCTTGGGACTGCGTGTCCTTTGTCTCCTTCGATCTATTCTTTCCACAAACTCATTCAACTTGCCTTCTTGGATCAACTTCTCGATCTCCTGCTTTAAGTGATAACAATCCTCGGTCCTATGACCGTGTGCTCGATGATATCTACAATAGAGATCGTAGTTTTTCGCCCCATTTTACACCTATGGTTGGATAGTACTTTTCGAGCTAGTTCAGAATCAATCCGACCCGTGAAGTCGATATAAGTCTCCTCGAAAGTTCCATGATCGGCTCGATCTGCCTTTTGCATCTAGTCGACCTGACGGTTGGTCCCGAAGTATTATTGGGCCATATAGGACTCCTAGGCCCTGCAGGACTCCTAGTTATGATAGGATACTTATGTTAGCATTGTGTATTCATTATAAATAGCGAATACTTCATTGTATTAGTGATCCGAATTTCCCCCATTAATAATAAGAATTCAATTGTTCTTCTCTTACATAATTTATCTACGTATTTAATATAATTTACACAAGTCTTGAATTGCACCATCCTGAGTACTTTAACCAAACCCTAAATATAAATCGTTATCACAATTATTAGTGATATTATAACCTATACGAAATTAGGTTAAATCATCATCGAAGGAAAGTTCTTCTTCTCGGCATACAAGGTTGAATGTAGTGATGAAGGGAGTAAATGTTGGTCGAAGTCCTCCCAATAGAAAGCTAATCAGATTTTTATTAGTTTCTGCTTCCATAGTCTTCAAAACTTCTTCTTAATTGGTCAAAACACATCATAGTGACACGTGGCGTAATTTAATTAGTCAATTTAAATTAACTATTTACTTTTGAAATTACATATATTAACAACTTATTTTTACACGTGTCACCATTTAATTGGGGTGTAAATTTTATGTATCTACATCTTGAAACTTTTGTTTAGCCTACAACCTCCTTGTATCAACTTGTATATGTTGTATCTTATCATTTACTATTTTTACTATCTATATCAGTGATATCCAATTACAATTAATAGTCTCTGTTGGTATTGATTGGAGAGTTTTGAAGATGACAAAAAGGCTAAAAGGTCAAAAAGGTTAAAATGGAAGTCATCAACTAAGAACTGAAAATCTTAGTGAAACCTTCTCTCACGGTCTGGAAGCTATGTGACCGAATCAGCAGAGTGGGATATTATATCAGTGAAGATCAGATTGGTTATCATCAGCCGAGTCAAGATAGATATGTTCATTCTTGAATCAACATAGTAGCCATCAGCAGAGTGATCATCAGTAGAGTGATCATCAGCAGAGTAATCCCATCAGTGAAGTGAAGTCGGATAGTAAGCTTATCAACGGTAACAAGCTGAGTGCATTAAATGCGACTGACATAGAGTAGATATTTGTACAGCAAAGTGTACAGTGAAAAGTCTGCAAAAGCTGCCGTCATAAAGAAGACCGTTGCTCAGGATTAAAGTGTAATTTCGCCTATTTTCAACGGGCAGAATTTCAAATCCGAGAGTATAAATAGACCAGGGACTGAAGATTGAAAAGAGACTTGCATAGTTCAAGATCACATCTTTAGAGCAAGATCCATCAGTTAAGTCGTCTGATCATAAGCAAAGTCATCTGTTGACGAAGCTTTTTGTTGAAGAACAAGATCAAACGTTGACGGTCTAAGTGACTTTCAACTGAGAACAGAAGAAGCTTATACCCATCTTTGTGAGTGAAATAACTTCGTATGAGTGATTTCCTATATTGAGTGAGCAAGGTTAATCTGTGTGATTTTTCGAGAGTGAACAGAGAGTTCTTACTTATGGCTTATCATTTGTTGTAAAGCATAAGTGTAATAGTTGTTGAGTGCTTTAGAATAGGTTTTTCTAAGTGATCTACCTGAGAGCTGAGTGTTCTACTTGAGGCTTGTCATTTGTTGTAAAAGCTCCAGTACTAGTTACTTTGTGTTTATAGTGGAACCTAAATCTGTGTGATTTAGAAGAGTGGACTAAAAGACTTTGTGTCTATATAACCACTATAAAAATTCCTGTGTTTGATTACTTGTTTTTGACTTGCATATTTTCATAAGTAAACAAACGTTTAAAAGACAAACCTTTTAAAAGAGGAATTTATAAAACTGGGGTAAAAGATTGGAGAGAAACTTGTTTGAAAAACATACTTCCTAAAATCCGCTGCATACAAGTTTTGAAACTCTGAGTATATCTGAATCAGATAAGTGAAATTAGACTAGTGGTCGACTCTGCTGAATCTGTTGAGTGCTAAATCAGCATAGTAGTCTCACGAGTAAGATCAGCTGACTCTGCTGACAGAAAAGTTAGAGAAAAAGTTTTAAAAGTTTAGAGGTCTTTTCAACAAAGCTCTCAAGAGTTGAAATCAGGATTGTTGATTTTGGATTCATAAGCTGAGGGGGAACATATCAGAAGACTTATGTTAACAGCTTACTGGAATTCAACGACTGAGTGTCTTTTAAGAGTAACTCTCATAAGACTACTTGTCCACATATTCTTGAATTTAGGGGGAACGTGTACCACTAGCGGTACTCCTGATCATAGATGAAGTTCTCAATAAGTCAAATGAAGTTTATCAGAAGACTGCTTCTCATCAGCCGACTGGAACTCAATAGGCAAGTGATATTCAAGAATGGTATCAAACAAGTGATATCAGCTGACTAATCTGATATACACTCATACAAGTAGTATCAAACTACAAGTGGAATCAGACCACAAGTGGTATCAGTTCTTGAAGTTAGGGGGAACAGTCATTCTAGCTGGAATGATAAACAGCAAAGAAGACTACCCGAACAGCCAAGTACTCACCTACTTTGTCTTCAGCATACTTAGCATGCATTATTAAAAAAAAAAAAAAAAAAGAGACGCAACTAAGTATTGGTATTGATGACAAAAAGGGGGAAGATAAAGATGCAACTAAGAAAGTAGATATCCGTATAGCAGAGTGTACAGTGAAAAGTCTGCAAAAGCTGACGTCAGAAAGTAGACCGTTGCTCTGGATTAAAATGTAATTTCACCTATCTTCAACATGCTGAATTTCAAATCCGAGAGTATAAATAGACCGGAGACTGAAGATTGAAAAGAGACTTACATAATTCAAGATCACATCTTTATAGCAAGATCCATCAGTTGAGTCGTCTGATCATAAGCAAAGTCATCTGTTGACGAAGCTTTTTGTTGAAGAACAAGATCAAACGTTCTCTGTCTAAGTGACTTTCAACTGAGAATAGAAGAAGCTTATATCCATCTTTGTGAGTGATATAACTTCGTAGTATAGGTCTTCTGACTGATTTCCTATATTGAGTGAGCAAGGTTAATCAGTGTGATTTTCCGAGAGTGTACACAGAGTTCTTACTTATGTCTTATCATTTGTTGTAAAGCATAAGTGTTCTAGTTGCTGAGTTCTTTAGAATAGGTTTTTCTAAGTGATCTACCTGAGAGCTGAGTGTTCTACTTAGGCTTGTCATTTGTTGTAAAAGCTCAAGTACTAGTTACTTTGTGTTTATAGTGGAACCTAAATCTGTGTGATTTAGAAGAGTGGACTAAAAGACTTTGTGTCTATATAACCACTATAAAAATTCCTGTGTTTGATTACTTGTTTTTAACTTGCATATTTTCATAAGTAAACAAACGTTTAAAAGACAGAGCTTTTAAAAGAGAAATTTATAAAACTGCGGTAAAACTTTGGAGAGAAACTTGTTTGAAAAACATACTTGCTAAAATCCGTCGCATACAAGTTTTGAAACTCTGAGTATATCTGAATCAGATAAGTGAAATCAGACTAGTGGTCCACTCTGCTGAATCTGCTGAGTGCTAAATCAGCAAAGTAGTCTCACGAGTAAGATCAGCTGACTCTGCTAACAGAAAAGTTAGAGAAAAAGTTTTAAAAGTTTAGAGGTCTATTCACCCCCCCCCCCCCCCCACCCTCTTAACCTCATATGACCAATTTTTGGACCAACAAGTGGTATCAGAGCAGGTGGTTCATTTGAATCATTTGTCTGATCAACGAGCTTGATCCAAGGTGTGTTTTTCAAATTTTTCAAAGAGAGCATATTTTGAAAAATTAAAAAGTTTTGGAAAATGGAGTGCATAAGCCATGTTCATCACATTGGCCATATGGACTTTGAAGATTGGAAAATCATAATGGAAATCCTTCTTGCTGCTTATAATGACAACATGTTTACATGTAGGTCTATTCAGATTTAAGAAAAATGTGAAGGTTGCTGACCAGTCTGATCAGATTGTTGACAAAGAGCTGGATGAGCTGACACCCGAAGAAATCAAGCTTGTAAATCTTGATAAAAAGGCTAATTTCATCATGTTCAAAGCTCTAGACGAAGACAGATTCCAGAAGATCAAATATTTCCGAACAACTGAAAATATATGGGATAAAGTCTGTGAGCTGAGCGAAAGAAACGACGCTATCAAAGAACATAAGCTCAGTGTGGCTCTTCAGGAGTTTGAAAATTTCAAAATAAAGTCTGGTGAAACGATTTATCAAATTGAAACCAGATTTACCAAAACTCTTGATGAAGTTCTGAGGCTTGGTAAAGAATTTTCGAACAAGGAGATCACCATGAAGGTTCTCAAGGCATTTCCACCTAAATTCAACATGAAGGTGATAGCGATGGAAGAATCAAGGGATTTAGAGAAGATTTCTCTTTCCGAAATGTTCTCATCCCTTAAAGCATATGAGTATAAGGTGCCAAGAATGGGATTAGATGTGTCAACCAGTTCAGACCCTATTGCTACACTTATCGTGTCAGACAAGTCAAGAAAATCTGCAGACTAGTCAAAACAGAAGACTCTGCTGAATTCAGAAAAAACATACACTACTAACGACGTTACCCTTCTTCTGAATGATTTTGAGAAGTTTTATAAAAAGAAGATGAAATTAAAATATAAAAATGCTATTTCATCTTCTTCTGATCATTTTCAGGGAAACAAGAAATCCTCAAAAGCAAAACTTAGAGACAATAATGGAAAGGAGTATGGACTCTTGAACAAAGATCATCCACACTCATCATCTGAGAAGTTTGCTGAATAGGAAAAGCGTGCCAAAAAGGAGAGTAAGCTTAGTAAGAGAAAAAAAAAGTTAGTTGATGCATCAAAGCTAATAAACTCCTGCACATCTTGTTTAGACAACCAGTCGTCTGATAAATAATTTGAAGAAGTACCTGAAACTCTATGCTTAACCGTCGTAGAATCTGATGATTCTGAAACTGAGGTAACTTCTACTGTTAATTAAATGCACTATTTGAATCATTTTAATAAATGCTAAACTACAAATTCAAATATTGTTTGTGCATTTGCCAAGCTTAATGAAGAGATGACTCAGCTGAAAAGAGCAAATCAGATCACTGAAACTTCAGAATCAGCTGACTACAAAAAGCTTGAGCATGAGAATGAAACTCTAAAAGCTGAGTATGCAATTCGTATGGAATATACAAATTAACTTGAAAGAAGTGATTGCATCATTCTCTAAAAATAAATAAAAGGCTTAAAAGAATAAGTCTACTGATGCTCAAAAGGTGAGGAAACCTAGTAAGCTACCTAAGACTAAACAGACTGTTAAAACTCATCAGTCGAGTAAGCTGAAATAGGCTGTTGATAGGAGTAAAATTAAAAATGTTAAGCCTGCTAAATATATGGAGAGTTATTTGAAAACCCAGGTAAGAAATTGAGCCAAAAATAAAATAATTGTCAATAATTTGAATCACATTATGATAATTATTGTTATGACATGCACTATGCTTATCCATATTGTCATGTTGATCATGTTCACGTGCTGATTGCCATCCTCATTATACAATGCATGCTTATCACGTACTACATGCATCTGACCTTGCTTATGAGCACTGTTTCATGATGAAACTAAAGTCACTGGATCATCACATATCAAACTAACCCGACTGGACCCAATGAATAAGTGGTACCAAAAACAGTCATTTGTTTTGTAGGCGAAGCACATTTAAGATGACAAAGATGAGTTGACTGTCCTTGCAAATTTCAACAAGTTCAACAAGTGGTCTTACCAACAAGCGTGTACCAACAAGTGGTATCAGCGATTAGTATATTTCAACAAGTGGTAGGCTCTATATTAAGAGATTTCAAGGAAATAAAGATTGTTGGAAGTTGAAGCATATAACATAACAACAATTGGTATCAAAGGATAACAATTGGTATTAGAAACCATCAACTGCTCGCAACAAGTGGTATCAGTCATCCATGTGATAATAGTATTTCAGTTCTCAAGAGTTGAAATCAGGATTGTTGATTTTGGATTCATAAGCTGAGGGGGAACATATCAGAAGACTTATCTTAACAACTTACAGGAATTCAACGGCTGAGTGTCTTTTAAGAGTAACTCTCATAAGACTACTTGTCCACATATTCTTGAATTTAGGGGGAATGTGTACCACTAGCGGTACTCCTGATCATAGATGAAGTTCTCAATAAGTCAAATGAAGTTTATCAGAAGACTGCTTCTCATCAGCCGACTGGAACTCAATAGGCAAGTGATATTCAAGAATGGTATCAAACAAGTGATATCAGCTGACTAATCTGATATACACTCATACAAGTAGTATCAGACTACAAGTGGAATCAGACCACAAGTGGTATCAGTTCTTGAAGTTAGGGGGAACAGTCATTCTAGCTAGAATGATAAACAACAAAGAAGACTACCCGAACAGCCAAGTACTCACCTACTTTGTCTTCAGCATACTTAGCATGCATTATTAAAAAAAAAAAAAAAAAAAGACGCAACTAAGTATTGGTATTGATGACAAAAAAGGGGGAAGATAAAGATGCAACTAATAACCCTTTACATGGAAGAAAATCAAAAAGGGAAAGTAACCAACAATTGATTTTAAAAAGTTGTATCAAATCAAATGCAACAAGTGGTTTCCATCTCAGAGTACGAAAACTAAAACTAAAGACTTGGAAGACGTTCTTAGTTGAAGGTTTTGTCATCATCAAAAAGGGGGAAATTGTTGGTATTGATTGGAGAAGGTTTTGAAGATAACAAAAAGGCTAAAAGGTCAAAAAGGTTAAAATGGAAGTCAGCAACTAAGAACTGAAAATCTTAGTGAAACCTCTCTCACGGTCTGGAAGCTATGTGACCGTATCAGCAGACACTGGGATATCAGATCAGTGAAGATCAGATTGGTTATCATCAGCCGAGTCAAGATAGATATGTTCATTCTTGAATCAGCAGAGTGATCATCAGTAGAGTGATCATCAGCAGAGTAATCCCATCAGTGAAGTGAAGTCGGTTAGTAAGCTTATCAACGGTAACAAGCTGAATGCATTAAATGCGACTGACATAAAGTAGATATCCGTATAGCAGAGTGTACAGTGAAAAGTCTGCAAAAACTGACGTCAGAAAGTAGACCGTATCTCTGGATTAAAATGTAATTTCGCCTATTTTCAACGTGCTGAATTTCAAATCCGAGAGTATAAATAGACCGAAGACTGAAGATTGAAAAGAGACTTCATGGATTAATTAATTAAACTTCATGGGCCGATTTTAACCATGGAAATGTTAATTGATTAATCTTGGATTAATCAATCAAACATAAGGGCCGATTTTAAGCTAAGGGAATATTAATTAAATTAATCTCGGATTAATTAATTGAGCTTGGGGCGATTTTGCTAGGAAATAAAGTTGGAAGAGATACATTCTTGTAGGACAAGAAAGAAGAAGAAAATAGAAGTATATCTTGTTTCCTTATGTGATAAGGAGAGATATACCAAGATATGATATGTATCTTCCTTATGTGATAAGGAAATATATGTTTAGATATGATATATATTTATTAGAAGAAGGAGTCTTCTAATAAGAGATATATATATATCACAACATCTCTAACCAAAAAGACTAATGCAAAAAGAAAGGAGCTGAAAATTACAAGCCCTAGCCGCCCCAACCCCTTGGCCGATCCCAGCCCTGGCCGCCCCTCTCCTTGTTCCTTCTCCATCTAGATCTAGATCTAGATTAAATTCCTCCATAGACAATTCCATAATCCTAGTTCTGAGCCTGAGGATTACGTGAAGTCATTCAAATCCATCTGGTGTGGACTTTCTCTAGAGGCACAACACTTGGGGTGCTCTAGTGAACTTTTGAAGACCGGAGAAAAACCACCACCTTGCCTGTGGTGAGGTAATTTTCGAAATTATCAACTTATTTATGTTTTGAATTGTGATTCAAAATACCAGTTTTTCGTATGAGTTAGATAACTGAGATCCTGGGCTCATGGGTATTTCGTGTGTATTAAAATTTTTGAATATTCCGCACGTTGTTTTTGACAATAGTACCGCGTAAAACCCAACATTGAGTGCCATTCGCTATAGCCCATGTGCATCGCGTCGCTATCCACTTAGCGCGTACCACGTGGCGCTATCGCACTAAAGCGCACTAAGTGAGGCATTGTATTAAGCGCGCTTTTGTTTCCTGCCTTCAAAAGGAATAAATAAAAAATGTTTCGTGTTCCAGCAGATCTCCATCCCTTTTTAACCTAATTTTTTTTTCAAAAGTCAAAAGTTAAAAAAAAAATGACCAGTTAGATTGAAAACTTCATTTGCCTTTCTCTGTATTTTATTTCCAAAAAACCCAAATTATCGCGCTGCGCTATGCGCTATAGCCATGGAAGCCTTTGTGCGTCGCTGCGCTATACGTCTCTGACTACTTTGGTTCGAGTATTGGAAATAAAATTGGAGATAACTAGTAGGCTACGTAAATTAGTAATGAGGCAACATTAAAAAGTTAAAAAGACAACTATTATGATGATATGGAACCAAACTACTAAAGATTGTAAACTTTCATTATGAGTTACTCAATTTGGTAAAACTCAATCAAAAAGCTGACTATATAAGAGTATATATATATATATATATATATATATATATATATATATATATATATATATATATTGTATGATACCTGACCCCTTCAATCTTTTACTTCAATTTCCTCCTCGTTCAGTACTGTTAATTTTAGCATACACTTTTCACTGCCTGTCAACATACATATCACATGTTATATTTAAGGGAAATTTATATAGACACCCCCAGGCTATTATTCTAATTACAGGAACTTACCTTCTTGTTTCAAATATTACAAAGACACCCCCTCGAGGGGTGTATTGGTAATATATTTTAGGGGGTTTATTGTGTCCTTGTAATATAGTTTTCGGTCGAGGGGGTGTCATTGTAATATTTGAAACAAGAGGTTAAGTTCCTGTAATTAGGGTAATAGCCAGAGGGTGTCTATGTAAATTTCCCTATATTTAATTCCAAATTCTTGCGTCTTAGTTCCTCTGTCCTTTTCTTGGCTTTCGACAATCTGTGTCTCATTTCTCCCATTTCAGCTGCGATTATTTTGTGCCTCAACTGACCAATAATCTCAGAAGCCTCGAAATTTCGTTTCCTTAGTTGTTCCAGTTCCTCATCGGAACTCATTTTTTCCCTTTTAACAATCGGAATTCCGCGCCTCAATCTCTTAATAGTCTCAATTTCCTCAGTATTGTTGCGCTTTAAGTCCTCCACCATCTGATCGGCTTTTGATTTTTAGCGCCTCAGCCCCTCGATAGTCTCAACAACCTCACCATTTTGGCGGCTAAATTCCTCTACTGTCTGATCAGCTTCTAATTTTCACGCCTCATATCCTCTATTGTTCGATCAACTTCCAGTTTCGATCCTTTCAATTCTTGAATTTCTCTTTCGAGTCCTGCCACCTTCTCCTCAAAACGCAGCAACTTACTCTGATCTTTTTCTACTATTTGATTTTCAAAATGCCAATCTTCTTATTGTTGGTAGCGTTTAACAATCTTTGTAGTAGAAATATACTTAATTTATATTTCTTCTAATTACTATAATAGTAATTAAGTATAAGCTATAACGGTAGTTAAGTATAGTTTACCGAACCTATATAGTATATGTATATTACTATATTCAGAAAGTTTTAATAAAAACAAAGTAGTGGAGTAGAAACTTAATTATAAAATAAAATTTGTATTTTAATTTGAACTTTAAAACCGTACAGTAACTTAGTTTGATTAATTTTTAAATATTTGAAATGAATATAAATGAATAAACAAATCAATGTTACTTAAGTGTTCATATACATGAATAGAACTTAGTAAGAAAGATAAAATTATAGAAAAAACAGTATGAATTATGATTGTAAAGGAAATCTGATTTAGTTTATAAAGTTGTCTAGCTGATTTTTTTGTTTAACAAAACTATGTAAACTTAATAGCAAGAGTTTTTCAGAAATTAATTTAACTTGTAAATATGAAAATCAAATTAACTTACTGAATTATTAACGAGAAAAAGAAAAGGAGATGAAATAAGACTGAGCCTGCGGAAGCAATCTCCTTAAGATAATATTTTCGGGCTGCCTACGGTGCACACATTCGATTCCCGATAGTCTCCCAAGATACAACAGTCTGAAGCTCCTTGTTTGCACGAACAAAGAACCCACGACGAACTTTAACAATCCGAACTTCGACGGTTTAATAATGTAGAACGGAATAAAGAAAGGAGAGTATTTCTGCTTATATTGCTTATAAATTTTGGAGTGAAGAATTGACCAGATTCTTCTTCTATTTATAGCAATTGAAATGCTTTGTTTGGAAGGGTGTGTCTATTCAGATATAACCATTTAATCCGAAAAGGTGCAACCGGTTAGGTTTAAACCGAACCGACAAACCATTTCATTTAAAAAAGGCGCGTGGATCTCTTTGCCGAACCGGGTCGTCCATGGATCCTATTCGGTTGGATCACCCGCGGATCTTTCATGCTGGATTTTGGACTTTCAGTTAATTGAGCTTTTAGTATTTGGGTTAAAATATTAATTAAATTTTGTCCAAAAATATAATATTTTGTTGAAGCACAATCCCAATCCAAATCTCAATCCAAATCCAAACCTGAGCCCGAGACCGGACCGTGCCGAGCCGAGCCGGCCGGGGCGGCGCGTGCGCGCGTGTGGTGAAACCATGGTCATGCACTTCTTCTCCCCTCACAAAACTTGGTACCCCCAAGGGACCCAACCCTTATCCAAATTTTTGCATTATAAATGACAGAAACTCTTCCAATTTCCTCCATGTGGGATGAAGCCATTTTTCTCTCCAACTTTCATTCATTTCTATTTTATGGGCTTAACTCCAATTGGGCTCAATCCAATTGGGTTAATACCCACAAAATCCAACACTTATTCAACTCGAAATAATCTTATTATTTTCACTTCTTCTCCCTGCCTAATGATTTTCTCTTTTAATTCTTTACATTCTCTTTCACTTCTTAACATCTCTCCTCCAATTCTATATTTTGAATCTGTGCTGAACTTTGCCAGTTCTCTAATAATCCCCATTGTTGAAGACCAACAGGAGAGCCTTTGGTTAAATTAATTTTTCATCTGAACGCTGATTTATGCAACCTTGTTTACCAATTATAGAAAGAGTGAATAGCAAATTATCTACATGTGTTATTCTAAATAGGCAGTTTAACTTTCTGCGATAAATCAAATGACAAAATACCTCCATGTGTTTTTATTAAAGAAGCAAACTATCTCCCTCTTTATTTTTACATTTTTACAAGATGGTAAATGTCCATTATGTAATACACTACTTGAAAAAATGAAAATTCCGACCAAAATTCTAGATAAAATCAGTTGGAAAAACTTGATTCCTAACGATTATTCGACCGCGAAACTCGGTTGGAAAAGACCGAGTCGGAATAATTCCGACCAAAATTTCAACCAAAAAAATCAGTCGGAATATATTCCAAACGATTTAAATTGATCGGAAAAATCCGACCTATTTTTTTTGTTTGAATTTTAAAAAAAAGATAATAACAAAGAAAACTGACTTTTATGTTGTACCAGATCACATTCCTACCTGCACATAGATGAACAATGAAGCTGAAGCCAAACAATTGATGGAAACACAAGACCCAAAATGATACTAAACAATGTTACATTGCAAAAAGCTACTAAACTAGAACTAATTGATCAAGTATTCACCTAAGACCATAAAACAAATTATATTATTAATAACATCATGAAGAAAAAGAAAAGGAGATGAAATAATATGTAGCATATTGTTGGCCTCTTTTCATACACACAAATAGTATGCAGCATATAAAAAGGGCGTGAAAGAAAGTGCACATGCCAAAAGTAATATAAAACAATAAGAACTACCGAGTATCGAATCCCAACGACTAGGTACAAGGTGGTAGATTGAGCTAGCAATTCCTATGATATTTACGTAAGCTTGCATGAAAGAACACTCAATTGGATTGATTTTGATTAATACTACTAAGACAAGGAAAGTAAACTAATTAACTAAATATGCTAATGGGAGGAAATGAAGAGGATAGAAGACGATCAAGGGAGATATTTCACCTAGTGATAGCTAACATACTAAGAATTAGGGGTTTTCACTAATTTGCGTTCATCTTGCTACCCAAGGATTATAAGTAGTCTTATCTATCTTCCGAGATCCTAACAATCATGTTAGATCTACACTATTCCTGGGAACTCTAAACTTGATTGAAGCATTAATGAACCAATCCACATGAAAGGTATGAGCAATTAAGGTATATTTCTATCCCTAACCGAAACCTACAAATTAATCCTAGCCTAATCCTCAAATTACTTTTCCATGTCTCATTAAGGATGCAAGAAACACATTATAAGGTGATCGATCAAATTACACATAATAAACATTTGGATTAATTAAACACTAGTTGTAAAAATTCTCAATTAAGCATATTAAACTATCACATAAGCTCTATATTCCCTAGATATCAAAGATCTAGCCACACATCATCACAAATCTATACATTACATCAAATATATTCATAATCAACATTTCATAGACAAAACACCAATAGAAATGAGAGAAATACTAGATGTTGGGTTAATTGAAATCTCCTTCTTCAAATCCTTTGAAATCCTCTTCAACTATCTACTTTAATCTACTCCTGATCTAATTACAAGAGAGAAAATAGAAAATTGAGGTAATGGGTGAAAGTGGTGAGAGTGGTGTAAGATTGGGGCTGATGGGGTCTATATGTTTTTGAGGTTGTAAAGGTTTTAAATACTAAAACCCTATTGTCTTGCAAATACCCATTTACCCCTAAGGGTAATTTAAGCCCTAACTATTACAAAATGATGGAGAAAACCCGCAAATGCGCTTAAATAAGTTGAGAGTCGCCATCTAGTAGCGGGTCCTCACGGTCCATAATTCTGGGAACTGGGCAACGAGAGCCTACGGCTTTTCTCGCAGTCCAATTTTTTGACATTTGGGCCGCAAGAGGCTTCATTCTGCACTGCCACACTTCTTTTCAAATAGCATAACTTTCACCTCCGAGCTCCGAATGCGAATCTATAAGATCCGTAGTGTAGCTAACTCCGTTATCTACGACATACTAGAAATTCAGCTCATTTGGATCATCTATCAAAGATATATGCTTGTTGAAGTGAGCAGCTATCTACGTCCATTGCACCACTTACTCCAGATTCTTCTCTTTTTTGATTGGCATTCTTCTGGTTCTCCTTTAGTCATTAAGCTCTTATTCATAGGGACTTACGAAAGCCACGAAAAGCACACCAAATCAATGACCCAACGACGAAAACACGACAAAAAGAACAAACTACACAAAGAAACACAAAAGAAGAGGAAAACGCCCCAAAAACACACGAAAGCCTAAGGACAAACAACACTTTAGAGCTTGAGAATGCCGGTAATAATTTCATTTTCACGGCATTATCACCGCCCCCGCCAAACTTAAACCATTTTTCGTCCTCAAGAAAAGACAACAAAAACAAGTACAGAGGCACGCTCAAGATCAAAACGTCAAATCTTAAGACTTTCACATAATTTTCACGGCATTATCACCCCCCTCCCCCCAAACTTAAACCATTGCTCGTCCTCAAGCAAAGACAACAAAAACAAGTACAGAGGCAAGCTCAAGATCAAAACGTCAAATCTTAAGACTTTCACATAATTTTCTCAACAAGTCCCTATGTGTGTGTGTGTCGGCATCGACTAGGTATCTTTCTAAATGAGTACCTCCCGGTAGATCAAGATCATTGAACCTATTAACGTGGACTCCTCAAGTTAACTAAGTCATTTTTCATCAACTTAGACTATAAAACCAATTGCTCCGATCGCAACCATGCGACTAAGTGTAAGAAATTTAAGAGTTGTCACTAACCTTGAACTAAATTGGCATTTTTAGTTCCTAACTATTCTCAATTGATACAATGCGTTTACAAGAGATATTATAATTCAAAACTAGCATATTGCGTGCTTTACATAAGATATTGCAATGAGAACAAACACCAATAGTGAGTGTTTGTGCAACTCGCACTTATTGATTCCAAGGGCTACTAGCTCCTTGTTTTGATGCTTTACATGTGATTTGAGCTTTACAATTATGCACTATTGAATAGAAGAGATTAAAAAAAATATTTCAAGAATTTCATCATTGAAGGCGTAGCCTTTCTTTTCACTCTAGAGGTGCATACAGTTTAGCAACCTCTATACTCGTTTCTTTTAAAAGTAGGCATTCAAAAGCTTTTCCATTCGTAGAAAGGGTTCACTCCTTAAAACTTAGGTCACTTTGATCTCTTTACTTTGGATTTTCTATCTGAAAGGATAGTGCCCTGCAAGCCAATATATTTATCTTGTATTAGGACTATCATAAACTTTCTCTACTATAAATGAATTAATACACTCGTTTGTTTATAGTATGTAAATCAAACAATGGCCAACTTCATCTCTCACGAACCACTTAAGCGATTGGATGAAATCCTTAGATCACAATAGACTATGGGACGATTCACTTCAGTATGAGTGCAATCATGAAACAGTCTCTAGGGTCGTGATCTTAAAACATGTTCCAAGTCATAGATTCCAAACGAGACGTGGTATCGAAGGAATCGGAAAGACTTGTACGAATATGCATGATTCACGTGGAATGAATTTGCAGCGTTTCATGAGCAAGGCATTTGATGCTAGCACTGCTATATCATGAGTGTCACTACACAACCTTCAAGCTATTTTGCCTCGGTTTTCGCACTCATCTAGCACTGCTACATCATGAGTGTTACTCCTTGTTAAGTCTAACCCATCAATCTTGATGAGCAAAGGGCCCGGTCATGAAATCCCCGTAACTGGTTATCGATCGATATTCATGTCCCGACCAAACCCCATCCTTGTCGAGTTTATTAAAAATAAGAGTCAAGGAATTTTACGTATTGTACCTTTCTTCAACTCGGGTGCCAGCCTCTGGATCACCTTAATTGATAAGTAGACAACTTATGCTAGTTCCTATTGATGGAAGGCTTGCATCTTTAAAACTTCATTTTAATGTACCCAATATGACTTAATATTTAATTCAAGAGGGATTTTTGAGGTTTGAAAATTCATGCTAACTCTCCTCGAGATCTCACCGTATAATTTATGCTTTATCTTTTATTTACTATCTAGATTCTAGCACGCCTCACATACAAGCTAAATATAAATCAATAAATAAATTAAAACATACAAACCTAGCACGCATGCTACCACAATATGTTTCCGATCGGGGGGCCTCCTATGCGGGCCGTCATCGAGCCATGATGTTGGCCCAGTTGGTCAATCTAAAGGGTTCTTAATGGACCTAAGCTATTACAATAATAACCATGTATACATGGCCTTCAACTCTTCTTGGGCTCCCACCTGGCTTGTAATGGGACTCCATCCTAAACTATTTAAAACAGTAAAGCCCTAATCTATTACAAAGGCTCAAAGTGGCCCAAAAACATAAGGCTCGCAGGCCCAATAAAAACCATACAATATGTTATTAACTCGTTTTCCACCAAATTGATTCCATTTAAACTTATTCAATTGATTAACTCTTTCAATTTCATCATTGTTTTGTAATAATTTAATTAGTTGATTTAAAAAAGTTAATAATAATTTATAATTTAAGATAAAAAAATAACAAAAAAATACACTTAATTTCATCTTCCTCACTCTAAGCCAAGAAAAACCCTAATTTCCTTCCCTCTCTCTCCCACTTCAAGACGCCTCCTCTCCCTCCCATCTCCACGCCGCCGGCCTTCCTCTATCTCTCTCCACCGCGACTCTTCTTCTATCTCTCTCCACCGGCCACCGCTCTCTCCCCTGCTCCTGCCGAACTCACGCCGCCCAATCCAACCCAGCCCAGCCGCGCCGCCAGCCCGCCGTGCTCCTGAACTAGTGCGACGCGGCCCAGCCCAGACCAGCCCGCCCTGCTCCTGAACTCGTGCGTGCGACGCGTCCCAGCCCAGACCAGCCCGCCCTGCTCTTGAACTCGTG
Source organism: Penstemon newberryi var. newberryi (assembly GCA_030819805.1). Lineage (NCBI taxonomy): Eukaryota > Viridiplantae > Streptophyta > Magnoliopsida > Lamiales > Plantaginaceae > Penstemon > Penstemon newberryi. Next base: position 31,784,488 of record JAUALY010000004.1, on the reverse strand, counting down.
CGTGCGACGCGGCCCAGCCCAGCCCAGCCATCCCTGCTCCTGAACTCGTGCGACGCGGCCCAGCCCAGCCCAGCCCAGCCCGCCTTGCTCCCGAAATCCTGTTTGTAAGCTTGCGTCAAAGCCAAGAAGAGGTATATTCTTTTAGCCAATTTTAATTTTCAACATGTTTTTGTTAAGCTCTTATTTCTTGTGGGGATTTTTCTTAATTTTTATATATATCGTGTCATTCAATTGGTGTTTTGAGTTTTTGGGCTTTATGTGATTGGCCGGAATTAGCGATTCCGGTGCGTATAATTTGGTTTATATCGGTGGTTGAATATTTTCCGGTGATGGTGATGGTAATGTGAGTGGAAAGGCATCATTGTTGAATAATTTGGCTATTTGCATATTTCTATTGAATTTGTGCTTTGCCTCTTGAATTTGGCACCATATTTTGAATCCATTGTTAGATAGTTCATTGACTTGTAGGATAATTACGTATGTTATTTTGTTTCGTTACTTTAATTATTGTTAGTCACTCTTAATTATGTAGTAAATTAAATGCAAATGTGACACATAAAGTGTGATAGAAGATCATTTATCGTAATTTTACTAGTAGCTATTCGAGTTTAGGTAGGGGGAACTCATTAGGCAAGTTGTTGCTTTCATATTATCTTAATTTAAACATGACTTGAATCATATTTGTATTTAGTTAACTTTGCAAAGAACTTTTGTGAAACTAACTTTTTAATTGTATAAGTGTCAAGCTAAATATAGTTTACTTTAATATTTTATTTTCCAATTTATCATGTCCAATTAACTAAGATTATTTGTGTAATTGTCAATGCTTATATTAATCTTTCAATGCATATTACTTAATTTTCTTGCAGATGTCAAGTAGAGGAGGTGGAAGACGATCGATTGCAGCACTTATGGACACATACATGCCTCCTTTAGATAATATTCCTAGTCCTTCATGTATGTGATTGTGGTATTGAATTTTTGGATTATTTGTGTGGTATTGAATTGTTGGAATGTTAAAGTTAATTTATTTCATGTATGTGATTGTGGTATTGAATTGTTGGATTATTTCATGTATGTGATTGTGGTATTGAATTATTGAGTACTAATTAATTTATTTCATGTATGTGATTGTGGAATTGAATTGTTGGATTATTTGTGTGGTATTGAATTGTTGGAAAGTTTGTGGTAGTGAATTATTGGATTAATTGCGGTAATACTGGTTATTTTTGCAAAAATAAAAAATAATTATTATTTTAAAAAAAAATAAAAAAAATAATTATTTTAAAAAAGAAATCGAAATTAAAGTTAAATCAGCGACGGATTAGCGACGGAAATTATTTCCGTCGCTATATATCATCTTAGCGACGGAAATATAATCCGTCGCTAAAATAAACAGCAGCGACGGATATAATTTCCGTCGCTAAGTTAATTTTTAGCGATGGAAATTGTTTCCGTCGCTAAGATGATATATAGCGACGGATTTAGATTTCCATCGCTAAATAAACAGTGACGGACTAAAACCGTCGCTAAATCCGCCGGTGAGTAATCCGTCGCTAAATCCGTCGCTGAAAGTTAGCGACGAAGGTTTTAGTGACGGATCATCCGTCGCTAAATCCGTAGCTAAATCGATTAGCGACGAATTTTTCTCCAAAATCCATCACTGATTCCGTCGCTATTTTGACTGATTTTTGTAGTGATATCCTTCCTCAATTGGTCGTTCCTTTCTTCATCATATAATTTGACCTTTGGACTGGAAACAAGTGCATCGACTGGAATAACATAAGGCTCGCAGGCCCAATAAAAACCATACAATATGTTGGATGAAGATGAAGACTTAGAAGTGAAGGGATGTTTTGATGATTTCCAAAAGTCATTAGCTAAGTATTGGAAACTTAGTTCAAACCTCTATAATTATTTGACCAAGGAAGAAGATAAATTAGAATGGTCAAATTTATGGTCCAGAAGACTACTGATCTGTTGCTGCATTTGGAATAAGACTAGTGGATCTTCAGCAGACTCAAATCAGATGAGTTCGATTTGGATCAGCAGAGTGCTCATCAGACTAGTGGATTAGATCAGGAGAGTGGAAGTGATCAGAAGCTATTGCAACGGTAATAAATGCACTCGGTGTAATAAATGCTGTAAGAGAAGGGTATTAAAGTCCAATGATTGAAGAGAAACCTCGGATCAGCAAGGTGCATTTAATGCGAAGTGACAGAAAGTACAACAGAACTGTACAGTGCACAGTTGCAGAAGCCGTTCTGAAAACATGGACCAGTACTCGAGAAATTTGAACACCTATCGACCTCTCAACGAGCGGTTTTTCAAATCTCAAGTATTAATAGATGTGAATTGAAGAGTTTGAAGAAGACACAACTACTGAGAGAAAATTCAAAGCAAGCAAAATCTTCTAAGTCTCAAACTCAAATACAGATCACCATCAGCTTAGTCATTTGTTGACAACAGCCGAGTTGAGAAAACAAAGCTAAATATAAAAAGTTGTGAGGAGTGTAGGATTTCTTTGTGATTTCTTGCCGGGAACTTTTGGCCTTTTCATTTGTTGATTGACACAAGCATTGTATATTGTAAACTGTGTGTTTATAGTATAACCCAAGATCTAAGTGACTTGGAAGAATGGACTAAAGGATTTCAATCCATATAACCACTATAAAATTCGGTGTGTTTGTTTATTTCATTTTCACTTGCATATTTTTCGAAAGCTTTCAAATACTTAAGTTAACTGTTAAAGATTTTAAAAAGGAGTTTGCAAAAACTGGGGATAAAATCTTTCAAGTTAAACGAAAACTACTTGTGAAAAACACTTGACAAATCCGCTGCAAGTAAGTTATTAAAACTCTGATTTTCTCAAAATCAGCTAAGTATAATCAGAAGAGTGGTCAACTGTGTTGTTCTAAGCTTTGTGCGCGATCAGCTTAGTCTACTTACGAATCTTGATCAGCTTAGTCTGCTCACAGAAAAAGTTAGAGAATTTTAAGTTAAAATTTTCAGAGGTCTATTCATCCCCCCTCCCCTCTAGACCTCATCTGATCACTTGGGACCAACAAGTGGTATCAAAGCATGTGGTTCATTTGAATCATTTGCCTTATCAACGAGCTTGATCCTAGTGTGTTTTTCAAAGGTTTGAAAAAGTTTTCAAAAGAGCATATTTTGAAAAATAAAAACTTTTTTAAAAAATGGATTGTATCAGCCATGCTCCCCACATTGGCGGTATGAGTTTTGAGGACTGGAAGATTCGCATGGAATCTTCCTTGCTGCTCACAACGATAATATGTACACGTGCATAACCAAAGGTCCTTTCAAAATTACCAAGACCATCAAAGTAAATGACGAAGAAATGGTGGTGAATAAAGAGCTTGATGAGATGACAGCTGAGGAAGTCAAGCTATTCAATCTAGATAAAGTTGGCAGTTTCATCATGACCAGAGCCCTAGACAATGACCGATTTGATAAGTTCAAGCATTGCAAAACTGCAAAAGAAATGTGGGACAAGGTTTGTGACATGAGCGAAGGAAATGATGCCATCAAAGAACACAACTTGAGCATAGCTCTTGAAAAGGTGGAGAACTTCAAGATGAAGTCTGGAGAAACCATTGATCAGATGGATACAAGTTTTACAAGGACTCTAAATGAAGTATTGAAGTTGGGAAAGATCTTCTCGGATAGAGAGATCACTGTCAAAGTTTTGAAGGCGCTACCTCCCAAATTCAACATGAAGATTACAGCCAAGGAAGAATCAAGGGATCTAGGGAAGATCTCTCTCACCGAGCTGTTTTCTGTACTCAAGGCGTATGTGTAGAAACTGCCAAGAATGGGTATAGAAGAAACCTCAACTTCTAGCCCCACAGCTGTCCTGGTTGCTGCTGAAAATTCAAGAAGATCAGCAAACTAAAGTAAAGAAATGGACTCATCTGATGAGACCATGCTACTCAACAAAAAGGAGTACACTGCTGGTGACGTCGCAGTGTTGTTAAATGGATTCAAGAAGTTCTACAAGAGAAAAATGAAGAACAAATATAACAATGCTTCTACTTATAACCCTACCTCACATTCTCATGATAGTAAGGATAGCTATAAATCCAAACTAATGTGCTATAACTGCAGGAAATTGGGACATTTCATCAAGGACTGCCCATATCCTAAACCTGAGAAGTACACTGAGGAAGAAAAGAAAATCAGAAAGGAGAAGAGATACAACAAAAGTAAAGTGCTGATGGCAGAAGCTGAAAAGATGGCTGTTGTCAACTCGTCTGATTCAGATTCAGAGACGTCTGATGACAACTCTACTGAAGATGAGCAACCTGCACTACTTTGTCTAATGGCCAAAGATTCATAATCATCTGATGATGAGGTAACTCCTTCTGAAAATGAGCTATTTAGTTCATTTGAGCAAATGATGAAAAATAACACAAATGTTTCTAATGAATTTGCAAAGCTTAAGGAAGGGATGACTATGCTAAAAGAGCAAAATGCTCCACTGAAACTTAAGGTTGAAAAAACACAAGAATCAGCTGAGTATAAAAAGCTTGAGCAAGAGAATGAATCTCTGAAAGCTGAGTGTGAAGTTTACAAAAGAAATATCATGGAATTAGAAAAGATAATATCTAATCATGATAAGTCGTCTGTTGCATCAATGAACACATCTAATGAACAAAGAACACCTTTAGTAACTGAAAGTTTAGAACTGAACAGAACTAAAAAATTTATATCTGCTGATAATAGTAACATTATCTTGTATGTTCAGACCACTAAACCTGCTTCACAGGAAAAAGAGAAAAAGGAGAATAAAACTCCTAAGGCTAAAAAAGGCGAAGAGCCTAAGACTGAAAAACAGACTGGTAAAACTAAACAGCAGAGTCCTAAGAAGTCTACTGATAAGAATCAAACCAATCAGACTAGTAAATCTAAGTCGTCTGTTAATGAGCAAGCTAAGAGCAAACAAAGAAGCATAAGAATTATAAATATGAAAATGCTTGGTATGGAAATGAGTCATCATATTATGTGCAACCTGCATATCCACCATTATATCATGCACCTCAATTTCCATCTTACTATGTTGCATACCCTGCTCATCATTCAATGCATGCTTACCCTGCTTATCATGCATCATACCCTACTTATGAGCCATAGTCACATCATAATTATTATAACAATTACATGCCTGCTGAAAATTATGATGATAACAGAGTACCTCATGCTCCTGCAAACACTTCAAAGCCTAAGACTTCAAAATCTTGGGTTGTCAAAGGTGATACTAAACTATTTAAAACAGTAAAGCCCTAATCTATTACAAAGGCTCAAAGTGGTCCAAAAACTTAAGGCTCGCAGGCCCAATAAAAACCAAACAATATGTTGGATGAAGATGAAGACTTAGAAGTGAAGGGAGGTTTTGATGATTTTCAAAACTCATCAGCTAATTATTGGAAACTTAGTTCAAACCTCTATAATTATTTGATCAAGGAAGAAGATAAATTAGAATGGTCAAATTTATGGTCCAGAAGACTACTGATCTGTTGCTGCATTCAGAATCAGACTGGTGGATCTTCAGCAGACTCAAATCAGATGAGTTCGATTAGGATCAGCAGAGTGCTCATCAGACTAGTGGATTCGATCAGGAGAGTGGAAGTGATCATAAGCTATTGCAACGGTAATAAATGCACTCGGTGTAATAAATGATGTAAGAAAAGGGTATTAAAGTCCAATGATTAAAGAGAAACCTCGGATCAACAAAGTGCATTTAATGCGAAGTGACAGAAAGTACAACAGAACTGTACAGTGCAAAGTTGCAGAAGCCGTTCTAAAAACAAGGACCAGTACTCGAGAAATTTGAACACCTATCGACCTCTCAACGAGCGGTTTTTCAAATCTCAAGTATTAATAGATCTGAATTGAAGAGTTTGAAGAAGACACAACTACTGAGAGAAAATTCAAAGCAAGCAAAATATTCTAAGTCTCAAACTCAAATACAGATCTCCATCAGCTTAGTCATTTGTTGACAAGAACCGAGTTGAGAAAACAAAGCCAAATATAAAAATTTGTGTGATTTCTGTAAAAGAGAAAGTTGCGAGGAGTGTAGATCCATCTAAGTGAGTGATCTAGCTTCAGAAAGTAGGATTTCTTTGTGATTTCTTGCTGTGAACTTGTGGCCTTTTCATTTGTTGATTGACACAAGCATTGTATGTTGTAAACTGTTTGTTTATAGTATAACCCAAGATCTAAGTGACTTAGAAGAGTGGACTAAAGGATTTCAATCCATATAACCACTATAAAATTCTGTGTGTTTGTATAGCATTTTCACTTGCATATTTTTCAAAAGCTTCAAACACTTAAGTTAACTGTTAAAGATTTTAAAAAGGAGTTTGCAAAAACTGGAGATAAAATCTTTCAAGTTAAACGAAAACTACTTGAGAAATACACTTGACAAATCCGCTGCCAGTAAGTTATTTAAAACTCTGATTTTCTCAAAATCAGCTAAGTAAAATCAGAAGAGTGGTCAACTCTGTTGTTCTAAGCTTTGTGCGCGATCAGCTTAGTCTACTTACGAATCTTAATCAGCTTAGTCTGCTCACAGAAAAAGTTAGAGAATTTTAAGTTAAAATTTTCATAGGTCTATTCACCCCCCCCCCCCCCCCCGTGGACCAACACAATAAAATAAACCAATCACATCTACCCCGAGGGTCAAGGTTTTATACGATCGAAAACCACGTAAACAGTTCACGTAGAGCAAGAAACAAGCAAACTTTTACGTATTTCTTTCTTACTTTAAAACACATTTTGAAATAAACTATGATTTCTACTTTAGTCACTACTAATTATGATAAAATCAATTTTTCGGATAAACAAAACATTTTTCTGCATAAAAAAAGATTCGGATTTTTTCAACTTTTGAAAATTGCAGTTCGGCCCCTCAATTTACGAAAATTGCATTTTTTAACCCCAAATGTTTTGAAAATTACAAGTCAGCCCCAAAATACAAATCGGCCAGTAAACTTAAAAAAGAATTTTGAATCCAAAAAATTTTCAGATTTACAAATAGACCCCTGAACTTACGAAAATTACAAATCAGTCCTTTAACTTTTTGGAAATTACAAAACGACCCCAAATTTACGAACAGTCCAGATTTGCAAAAACAGTCCAGAATCTCCATAATTTCCAGAAAACAGAAAATTAATTTTTCAGTCCAGATTTATCAAAAATAGCGATTTGCAAAAGCAGCCCTTATAGTTTCGAAAACTTCACTTTTGCCCCAAATCTAGTTAAGCAACATTATCCAATCATAGATCATATCATAACAAGTAAGAATCATCACACAGAACATAATTATCACAAATATCCATATATTAAATTATGTTCAGGCCTTTTCGCATAATAATAATGGAATTGGCTCTGATACCACTGTTGTGATACCTCGGTTGTCAGAACAACGAAAGTGCGGAATTTAAATTTTTTTCCGAGGTACCCATCAGCCCATAAATCAATTTCCATATTATATATGCGAATAGGTTGATCAAAACAACTATTAAAACAAGAGGGGGTGAAATCGATAATTTTTACCTCACCACAGGTTCGGTGGTGGTAACCTTCGGTCTTCTTGTTTGATTCACAAAAGCGATCCAAGTGTCTCCCCTCCAGAGTGTATCCACACCAACTGGATTGTAGTAACACCTCCAAGTCACAGGCTAAGAACTAGAGCTTGGAGATTTGTCAATGGAGGAAGAGTCAGATCTAGATCCAGATGAGGAAGAAGAAGAGAGAGGTGTGGCTACTGCAAGGGGGTGGCTAGGGCTGAATTTTCAGCTCTTGGGATTAGGTTTTTGAGTCTCTCTTAGACTCCTTTTATAAGTCCCCTTAGTAACCTTGTTGTGCAAGACTTCTTATGAGCTCTTAATAAAAGTGGCCCATGTCTTGCACTTTAATGTAATTAACTAATTTAATTAAATTGGCATAGTTAATCTAATTAATTATCTCTCTTAATTATTAATTAACACTTTAATTAATATTTAATTAATTAGACAATCTAATTAATTCTTCTTCCAATTGGATTAACACTTTAATTCATTTATTGATTTAACTTCTTTAAATCAAAAATTTCATTTATGACTGTCACTGTCCAACTGTATTGTGTGTGACCCTCTAGGTTCACCATCAATTCGCAGCAGGCCCACGAACCCTTCGCGATTTAATTATGAGCAATTAATTGCTCCTGTTGGTCCCAAGTGCTAAGATGAGGTCCAGAGGGAGGGGGGGGGGGGGGGGGGGGGGGGTGAATAGACCTCTAAAAAATTTATCTTTAAAATTCTCTAACTTTTTCTGTCAGCAGACTAAGCTGATCAAGAATCGTAAGTAGACTAAGCTGATCTCGCACAAAGCTTTGAACAACAGAGTTGACCACTCTTATGATTTTTACTTAGCTGATTTTAAAAAAATCAGAGTTTTAAAATAACTAACTTGCAGCGGATTTATCTAGTGTTCTTCACAAGTAGTTTTCTTAACTTAGAAAAAGTTTTATCCCCAATTTTTGCAAACTCCTTTTTAAAACTTTTCAACAGTTAACTTAAGTGTTTAAATATGCTCTTTGAAAATATGCAATGAAATAATGCAAGTATAAACAAACATAATTTTTATAGTGGTTATATGGATAAAAATCCTTTAGTCCACTCTTCCAAGTCACTTAGATCTTGGGTTATACTATAAACACACAGTTTATAATATACTCTGCTTGCGCCAAACAACAAATGAACTGGCCACAAGTTCGTTACAGAAGATCACAAAGAAGTCCTATACTACGAAGCTTTATCACTCACAATGATGGATAACAGCTCCTCACAACACGTTTCTCTCAAAATCACTCAGATTTTATATGTATATTCTTTTCTCTCTGTTCTGCCTTTGTCAACAAATGACTCGACTGATGAGTGTTCTGTTCTTGAGTTTGAGACTTTGAAGAATTCTGCTTCGGATTTGCTCTCAGTTGTGTTGTCTCTCTTTCTCTAACTCTTGAACTGAACTATTTATACTTGAGATTTGAAAATCTGTCCGTTGAGAGATCGACAGGTGTTCAAATCCTCGAGTACTGGTCCTTTATGCAGAAACGGCTACCTGTGACTGATCACTGTACACTCTGCTGTACTTTCTGTCAGTTCGCATTTAATGCATCAAGCTGATACGAGGTTTCTCTTCAATCATTTGTCTTTAATACCCTTCCCAGACAAAATTTATTACTTCAAGTGCATTTATTACCGTTGCAATAACTTTTGATCACTTCCACTCTGCTTATCGAAATCACTCGTCTGATGTACACTCGGCTGATCCCAAACTGAACTCATCTGATTTGAGTCTGCTGAAAATCCACCAGTCTGATTCCTTTCTTCAGCAACATATCAGTAGTCTTATGGACCATATTTGACTCGACTGAAGTAACTTTTTCCTTGGTCAAATATCTTCTAAGGTTTTAACTAAGCTTCTATTCTTAGCTGATGACTTTTGGAAATCATCAAAACCTCCCTTCACTTCTAAGTCTTCATCTTCATCCAACAATTTCCCCCTTTTTGATGATGACAAAACTTCAGCTAAGTACCTGTGCCTAAAACTAACGTTAAGTCCTTAAAAATTTCTGAGATAGAAATGATATGTTGGAAACTTGAACTTTTATAAATATTATCTTTGAAGTTACAGTACAAGATTACAAGAAAATGGACTTAAGTGAAAAATACAAATAAAGTGAGTTGATATATAAATTTTCAATTTAAAAACCTAGTCTAGAAACTCTAGTCTAGTCTTCAGCTTCTTCATTATCTTCCTCTTCTTCACCACTGGAAAACAAGTCAGCATTAGTCAAGTTTCTTCCTGCAGCCTCGACTCGTCTTCTGATTTCTTGAATTCTGCTGGTTTTCCTGAATGGATCTAGCTGTTCTTCAGCAGTGTCCTTAGAGGCAGCTATTTCTTTATCAGTCTTAGCTACATCCTTGGGCTCTTCTTCATCATCAGCTTCTTCATCAGCTTGTTCATTTGTCTTGGTTACATCAGCAGTTGGTCTACTTGTCTCTTCATCAGCAAGCTTTTTAGTAGACTCCACTTTTTCTGTAACTTCAACAACAGATGGAGCATTCTTCTTGTTGGCTGATCCCTCTTCCCCCTTTTTGTCATCATCAGTAGGGTTGAGTTGAGCAACTGGAACAGGAGTAATACTGACATCATCACATAGCAGTCTGATGTTTTGATCCACGACTTGAAGGCGAAGATTCTATTGAACTTGATTACACTTCAAGGCAGCAGTCCGGTCATTCAGATAATCCACATTTACTTGTAAGGTGGCCATCTCTGAAGTAACCTGAGCAGCTTGGTCAGTGAAATTCTGAAACAGATAGGCAGTCTTTTCCGTCTCTGCTTCAGTTGCCTTTTCAAATGCTTGACCAACTTTAATCCAATCCGTCTCATGTCTTTGAAGAGTTGCATGAATCTGATTCACATCCATCTTTACATCTTCAACTTGACGAGTCAATGCAACAATTCCGTCTTTAAGAAGCATGGAATGGTCAGCTGGTTGTGGAAGGCTTTCCACAGCATTTTGAACAAGTTTGGCAGCTGTTTCTTCAAACTTGCACAGCAGCCCCTTGTTCCTCTCTTCCATTTCCTTCATTGAGTTTTCAATCAAGGCTTTTATGGAGTCCAAGATTGAAGGTTGAGTAGCTTCAGCTGAAATGGAAGGTGCATCAGTTAACAGCTTTGTAGCAGGTTCAACATTTAGCTCAGCTGTCTTTTGTTCCTCAATTTGTTCTTTATCTGCCAACTTATCTTCCAAGTGAACAAAACTAGAACCATCAGCAGATACAACTGTCTTCAGACGAATAAAATCAGCAGGCACAAAGGGAGACGTTGTCTGAGGTTGGCTGTTTATTTCTTGATAAGAGCTGACTTCAGAACCAAAGGCTATTTGTTGCAGACTTGGTAAGCTGGGCAAATACCTTGAAGTTCCTTTGATCTAGATTGATCTTTCTACCCACTTTTCCAAAGTAACATATACTGCAACTTTCATTGCTCTCTCAAAACGGTCATCAGTAGGACCAGGTTTGTTGGTCATGGATTCCTTGAGAGCATTAGCCTCCTGAGTCACAATGAGTTTGGCATACTCATGTACTCTGTCATGAAAGAAATCAGAGTCTAAGGCTTGCTGGATATTGTTGGTTTGGAGCCAATTCATAATCCATCTTTCCTCAGCAGCGGCCTCCTTCCAGGCTTTGAATTCTTCACATGTCTTCTTTAATCTGTAGTTCCTCCATTTGTTGTATCTTATTTTCTCAGCCAGGAACACAGTATTTGATTGGATCAGGGAGTTGTATCTTTCCAATTCAGCCTCAAATCTGGAAAAAGTAGCAGGGTCACTCTTAATAACTTCAAGTGCCCTTCTTACTTCCTTTTTCTTCCTTTTGATTGGCTCGGCTCTTGGTAGCAGAAACTTCCCTTCCAGTGATTTACCAATCACTATCCCACCAGTCCTCCTTGGACCGTGAGCATCTTTCTTGCTCTCCTCTAGGGCTCTTGCCAAGTCTTCTTCCTCCTTGGCAGCTAACTCTGCATCAGTCATCTTTTTGATTTCAGCATCTGCTTTGCTTGCTTCAAGAGTCCGTTTAAGCTCAGCCTCATCACGTTTTCTTTGTTCTACTTCCTCACGCTTTTTCTTGTGATAAGCTGATACTTTGGCTTTACCAGTTCTTTTTCTTCTGGCAGCCCTTGACTCAACAACTGGTGCCTCAACTATTGGTTCTGGAGCAGCAATTGCTATGGGTGCAGCAACGATTGGTTCGGGGATCTGCACTTCAGGATCCTCTTGAGGTTGATTAACCTCATCTGTTGGGGGCAGAAGTAGTCTGTTTGACTTGTTTAGCAGCTGACTTTCTGGCAGCAGACTTCTTCTCCGCGTCAACAGGTCTCTTTGCTGTTTGAGGACTTTCTCTTACTAACTCAAATAATTCAGTAGGTGAGTCAATGAAAGTCATTTTCTTTCAGGCAGTGGTCTTAGTATGACCCACTTTGGAGGTTGTTGTGTCCTTCAATGCACTTCTTGTTCGTTTTGCAACGTTCTCCAGTGGCTTATCAACAGATACGATTCTGGAAGGAGAACCATAAGCCATTTCTTCAATTTCTTTGACTGTCTCATCTAAGACAGTGTCAATAGCATCCTTTTCCTTAGGCTTTGGATCTGTTCTGGCTTGAACAGCTGGCTGGGATGTTTGAACAGAAGCCCTTGGAGCATTTGCCTTACTCCTCTTTTTCCTTTCAATAGCTGGCTGCTTTGGCTCAGCAGCAGCCTTCCTCTTTGGTTGCTCCTTTATCTTTTCTGGAGTGACTTTAGTGTTCTTAGAGCGAACAGACTCGTACACCTTCAACTCCTTTGCATTATGTATGACCTTTCCATGGGTCATAGAGCAGCCAAGTGATGAACAGATGACTTAGGAATATCCTGTGGTTGGAATGACCACGCTCCTTGTGATCAGCCAAAATATACCACACGAAAGTTGCCCAGTTCACCTTCAGTCCATACTAAACAGCAATCATGGAATGAAATCTCTTCATCGGCACACTATCCAGCGAGAATGTGCAGTTCTCTATCACCTTGGCAAACAAGTCTGCCATTCGTTGAAACTCATCCTTCAGCTGAGTTTTCTTGATATTTCCAGATAACACTTCATTTTTCTTGGCAGCCAGATTCCAGAAATTTGCTTCCAAGGGTTCAGCTAAGGTAGAGATTTCTGTGGAGCCTTCAAGTGATAGGTGATACTTCTCATGTAACAGCTTGGGGGTTATACATATGTCTACTCCACCAACTTTAGCCTTGATTTCCGGCTTTACATGGTCAGGATTTGCAGTTGAACCATAAAACTACATGATTTGATCCTTGAACACCATGGATTCATGGGCTTCCATGAAATCAACTAGTGTCGCGGCCTTGAACTTTTGCAGAATTTCTTTCATCATTTGGGTGCCAGTTGTGTGATAAGTCAGGTAGTTCAGGAATCTACCTTCAACATTAGCTTCTTTGGAACTCATTTTTCTGAAAAAGATTAAAGAGAGAGACGAGAGAAATTTGCAGTTTGTATTGAAAGCAAAGGCTCTTGTGCTCTTGAAATTTTGAGGGTGCGTAAAAGATCAGTCAGCTGATCAGATCTGGATTTATAAGTGTTGGTTTGATGTCGGTTTTTGTGATTTGTGCCAACCGTTAGATCAGTTACTGAAAAGTTAGATCGTGTGAGCGAGATACACGGATTTTAAAATTTATTAAATATGTCAGACTAGGCGGGAATTTGAAACGCCAGTAGTCTCTTTCGTATAGAAGCGTGCTTTTGATAAAACGTTTTTAATACAACACTTGATTATAAGCTGACATAAGTAAACAGATGAGTACAATAATACTTATCTGGCAGATGACTTGTCTGATACAATATATCACTAGCGAAAGCCAATATCTAGTGATCTTTCTTTGCTGTTTGTCAATCCAACAAAATAAATAATCTTCAAATCTTCAAGAATTAAGAACAAATCTTCTGATTAAACAACTTCAACTAACTGTCATTGAAGATTTCATCTTTAAAACAGGAGTACCGCTAGTCTTACACGTTCCCCCTGAATTCAAGAATTCATCAGTCAACTATTCTGTTGAGAGTCAGTCTTCTTGAAGGATAACATTTGTTGCTATCAGATTAGTCTGCTGTTGAACCCAATCTTCTGATAGGTTCCCCCCTCAGCTTATGAATCCAATTTTAACAAGCCCAGTTCCACTCTTAGAGTAGAAAATCTAGCATCACTTAATGGTTTGGTGAAAATGTCAGCGATCTGATTATCTGTATGAACATACTCAATAATAACATTTCCTTTTTCAACATGGTCTTTGATGAAGTGATGTTTGATCTCAATATGCTTAGTCCTGGAATGACTAGTAGTATTCTGAGTAAGTGAGATTGCACTTGTATTGTCACAGTAGATAGGGATTCCACTAATCTTGAGGTCACAATCTTCTAGTTGATGCTTCAACCAAAGTATCTGTGCACAACATGCACCAGCAGCAATGTATTCAGCTTCAACAGTAGATATGGATACTGAAGTCTGTTTCTTACTCATCCATGAGATCAGATGACTGCCTAGAAATTGACAAGTACCTGTAGTACTCTTCCTATCAATTTTGCAGCCAGCAAGGTCAGAATCTATCCAGTAAGTTCAAATCCTGATTCCCTTGGATACCACAATCCCAATTCTTGTGTGCCTTGAAGATACCTTAATATCCTTTTAGCAGCTAAGAGATGAGATTCCTTAGGATTTGATTGAAATCTCGCACAAACCCGAACAGAATACATAATATCAGGTCTGCTAGTTGTTAAGTATAACAGTGACCAAATTATGCCTCTGTACTTGGTGATGTCAACTGACTTGCCATCTTCATCCTTGTCCAGACGAAGTCCAGTAGACATAGGGACACTAACGGATGAGCTAGTTTCCATACCAAATTTCTTAAACAGATCTTTTGTGTACTTTGCTTGATTAATAAAAATACCATCAGGTAGCTGTTTGACTTGTAATCCAAGAAAGTAATTTAGTTCTCCCATCATGCTCATTTTAAACTTGTTCTGCATCAGCTTAGAGAACTTCTCACACATCTGTGGGTTAGTTGAACCAAAAATAATATCATCCACATATATTTGAACTAACAATATATGATTATCCCATTCAATAGTGAACAAAATTTTATCTACTTTACCATTGCGAAATCCTTTAATTAAAAGAAAATCAGATAAAGTATCATACCATGCTCTTGGAGCCTGTTTCAGTCCATAAAGAGCTTTCTTCAGACGATATACCTCGTCTCCTTGTTGATAAGCTTCAAATCCAGGAGGTTGTTCAAAATAAACTTCTTCTTGCAATTCTCCATTGAGAAAAGCAGACTTCACATCCATCTGATAGACAGTGAAGTTCTTGTGAGCAGCATAGGCTAAGAATAGTCTGATTGCTTCAAGCCTTGCAACTGGTGCGAATGCCTCATCAAGATCAATGCCTTCTTCCTGGCAGTAACCTTTGGCAACTAGTCTTGCTTTATTTCTGGTAACAATACCATCTTCATTCATTTTATTCCTGAATACCCACTTAGTGCCAATTACCCTTTGATGAGTAGGTCTGGGAACTAAGTACCAGAATTCATTCCTTCCAAATTGATTTAACTCTTCTTGCATTGCTTCAATCCAGTGAGAATCACTAAGAGCTTCATCAATTAACTTGGGCTCAATTTGTGAAAGAAAACTTACAAACATTGTTTCATTTGTAGTTGACCTTCTTGTTCTCACTCTATCCGGTGGATCACCAATCACTAAATCAGGTTGGTGAACTCTGAGCCATCTGAGATCAGGTTGCAAATCTGGATGTTGTCCTCTTGAATGATCTTGCAACACTACTGTTGGAGTCTCAGTAGTAGTCTGTTGAACAGGCTCTGGTCTGTCAGCTGTTTGCAACTCCTCTGTTAGACAATCAACAGGTTGATTTTGAACAGCACTTGAGTTACCAGCTTGGTTTAGATCAGGTAGTAAGATGGGTACATATTCTTCTTTTCTTTCCACACTCAATTTCTGAAGGTCAGCAGATATCTCTGGATTAGTACTTTGATTCTTTTCAGAAGATTGGTTTGGTTCATCAAATACTACATGAATAGATTCTTCTACAAGTAAAATTCTTTTGTTAAAGACTCTGTAAGCTTTACTAACAGTAGAATATCCTACAAAGACAGCTTCATCAGCCTTTTCTGCAAAAGCAGTAAGGTTATTTTTCCCATTATTCAAAACATAACATTTACAACCAAAAATCCTAAGATAGTGAAAATTAGGCTTTCTGTTGTTCCACAGTTCATAAGGTGTCTTGTTTTGACTTTTGTTGATCATGCATCTGTTCTGGGTGTAACATGCTGTATTTGTGGCTTCTGCCCAGAATCTTTGGGGCAGCTTTGCTTCAGCTATCATTGTCCTGGTAGCTTCCTTTAGAGTTCTGTTTCTCCTTTCAGCAACTCCATTTTGTTGAGGGGTTCTGGCAGCAAAGTACCCATGATTGATTCCTCTGGAGTTACAATACTCTTCAACAGTAGAGTTTGTAAATTCAGTCCCTCTATCTGATCTGATCTTCAATATTCTTTAACTCTTTTCATTCTGGATCAGTTCCATCAGATTGGTAAGATGTTCCTTGGTTTCACTTTTCTTCTTCATGAAAATCACCCAAGTAATTCTTGAAAAATCATCCACAACAGCTAGGCAGTATTTCTTTCCACCATTGCTGATAGGATCAATAGGGCCAAACAAATCCATATGTAACAGCTCCAAAATTCTGGTTGAAGATTGGTGCTTCTTGCTTTTGAAGGTGGACTTCACTTGTTTACCCTTCTGACAAGCGTCACAGAGCTTATCTTTGCTCATGACCGTCTTTGGAATTCCTTCTACCAAATCATTCTTTATTAATCTGTTTATGGTTTTGAAATTCAGATGATTCATTCTTTAGTGCCAAAGCCAACTGATTTCACTTGGTGTAGAAACCACCAAACAAACATTAGAATTCCTGTCCACATAATTCCAGTCGACTACATAGATATTTCCTTGTCTTCTTCCAGATAAGATAACCTTCTTTTTTCCAATTTGTTCAACGTAGCACATATCTGATGAGAAGATAACAACAAATCCCTTGTCACAAAATTGACTTATGCTTAGCAGATTGTACTTCAGGCCATTAACATAAGAGACGTCAGATATCTCAATGTTTCCTTGGATTAGCTTTCCAACCGCAACAATCTTGCCTTCTTTGCTATCTCCAAAGGTGACTCTTGGACCATTCATGGCAGCAGCATCAGTCAGTTCATGTATGTCTCCACACATGTGCCTTGAACATCCACTGTCCAAGTACCATTTCTTCTCTACTTTACTCCTACTCCTAATCCTAACCTACAAAACAAAATAAAATTGTTTGAGGTACCCTTTATTGAGAGGGTCCTGGTGGATTACTATCACCTTTGACAACCCAAGATGTTGAAGTCTGAGGCTTCTTAGGCTTTTGAGTTTTAGCAGGAGCATGAGCAACTTTTTCTTCACCATAATCAGCAGACATATTATGTTGATAATCATTATGATGTGAATAATGCTCATAAGCAGGGTAGGATGCATGATAAGTAGGGTAAGCATGCATTGGATGATAAGCAGGATATGCAGCATAATAAGGTGGATAATGAGGTGCAGCATAATAAGATGAATAAGCAGGTTGCACATAGTAAGACTCATTTTCATACCAAGCATCATTATTATAATTTCTCTGCTTCTTAGGTTTGCTCTTTACTTGCTCTTTAACAGACGACTTAGTTTTACTAGTCTGATTGGTTTTACTCTTATCAGCAGACTTCTTAGGACTACTCTGCTGTTTGGTTTTACCAGTCTGTTTTTCATTTTCAGGCTTTTTATCATTTTTAGCCTTAGGAGATTTCTTCTCCTTTTTTCTCAATCTCAAGTGAAGTAGATTTAGCAGTCTGAACGTATAAACTAACATTACTGTTATCAGCAGATATAAACTTTTCAGTCTTGTTCAGTTCTAAATTCTCTTTTACTAAAGGTGTTCTTTGTTCATTAGATGTTTCTACTGATGCAACAGACGACTTATCATGACTAGATATTATCTTTTCAAGTTCCATGATTTTTCCTTTGTAAACTTCACATTCTGCCTTCAGAGATTTATATTCATGCGAAAGCTTTTTATACTCAGCTGAATCTTGCAATTTTTCAACATTAAGTTTCAGTTTAGCATTTTGCTTTTTCAGCACAATAATCTCTTCCTTAAGCTTTGCAAATTCATTAACAACATCTGTGTTATTTTTCATCATTTGCTCAAATGAACTAAATAGCTCATCTTCATTTTCGGTGAGAGTTACCTCAGTATCAGAATCCTCTGATTCTTTGGCCATGAGACAGAGCAGTGCAGGTGTCTTTTCTTCAGTAGAGTCATCACTTGATGTCCCTGATTCTGAGTTAGACGAATAGATGGCTGCTATCTTTTCAGCTTTAGCCAACAGCACTTTACTTTTCTGATGTCTCCTCTCTTTCCTCGCTTTCTTTTCCTCCTCAGTGTACTTCTCAGCTTTAGGATATCGGCAGTCCTTGATGAAATGTCCCCATTTCCTGCGGTTATAACACATTAGTTTGTATTTAAAATCATCCTTACTATCATGAGAATAAGAGGTAGGTTTAGAAGTAGAAGCATTGTTATATTTGTTCTTCATTTTTCTTTTATAGAACTTTTTGAACCATTTTAATAACAAGGCAACATCGCCAGCAGTGTACTCCTTCTTGTTGAGCAGTGTGGTCTCGTCAGATGAGTCCACTTCTCTTATCTTCTCAGCTGATCTTCTAGATCTTTCTGCAGCAACCAGGGCAGCAGTGGGGCAAGAAGTTGAGTTCTTTTTTATACCCATTCTCGGCATTTTATACTCGTACGCCTTGAGTACAGAAAACAGCTCCGTCGGAGAGATCTTCCCTAGATCCCTTGATTTTTCCATAGCTGTGATCTTCATGTTGAACTTGGGTGGTAACGCCTTTAAGACTTTAACGGTGATCTCTTTATCAGTGAACGTCTTTCCCAACTTTAACACATTGTTCAACACCTTTGTGAACCTTGAATCCATCTGGTCAATGGTTTCTCTAGGTTTCATCTTGAAGTTTTCGAACTTCTCCAGGGCTACACTCAGATTGTGTTCTTTGATGGAGTCATTCCCTTCACTCATGTCACGGACCTTGTCCCACATATCCTTAGATGTTTTACAGTGTTTGACCTTGTCAAATCTGTCGTTGTCGAGGGCTTTGGTCATGATGAAGATTCCAACCTTGTCAAGATTTTTCAGTATGATTTCCTCAACTGTCATCTTTTTAGGTTCCTTGTCAACAACCTTATCTTGGCCATCAACTTTGATTGTTTTGGTGATTCTTATCGGACCTTGAGTTATGCACCTGTACATATTATCATTATTATAAGCAGCAAGAAAAATTTCCATGCGTATTTTCCCGTCCTCAAAGCTCATACCGCCAATGTGGGGAACATGACTGATACAATCCATTTTTCAAAAAAATTTTCTTTTTCAAAAAGATGCTCTTTTGAAAACTTTTGAGAACCTTTGAAAAACACTCTAGGATCAAGCTCGTTGATCAGGCAATTGATTCAAATGAACCTCCTGCTCTGATACCACTTGTTGGTCCCAAGTGGTTAGATGAAGTCTAGAGAGGGGGAGGGGGGGGGGGGGGGGGTGGTGAATAGACCTCCAAAAATTTTATCTTTAAAATTCTCTAACTTTTGCTGTCAGCAGACTAAGCTTATCAAGAATCGTAAGTAGACTAAGCTGATCTCGCACAAAGCTTTGAACAGCAGAGTTGACCACTCTTCTGATTTTTACTTAGCTGATTTTAAGAAAATCAGAGTTTTAAAATAACTAACTTGCAGCGGATTTATCTAGTGTTTTTCACAAGTAGTTTTCTTAACTTGGAAAAAGTTTTATCCCCAGTTTTTGCAAACTCCTTTTTAAAACTTTTCAGCAGTTAACTTAAGTGTTTAAATATGCTCTTTGAAAATGTGCAATGAAATAATGCAAGTATAAACACACAGAATTTTTATAGTGGTTATATGGATAAAAATCCTTTAGTCCACTCTTCCAAGTCACTTAGATCTTACGTTATACTATAAACACACAGTTTACAATATACTCTGCTTGCGCCAAACGACAAATGAACTAGCCACAAGTTCGTTACAGGAAATCACAAAGAAGTCCTATACTACGAAGCTTTATCACTCACAAAGAAGATAACAGCTTCTCAAAACACGTTTCTCACAAAATCAGTCAGATTTTATATGTATATTCTTTTCTCTCTGTTCTGCCTTTGTCAACAAATGACTCGGCTGATGAGTGTTCTGTTCTTGAGTTTGAGACTTTGAAGAATTCTGCTTCGGATTTGCCCTCAGTTGTGTTGTCTCTCTTTCTCTAACTCTTGAACTGAACTATTTATACTTGAGATTTGAAAATCTGCCCGTTGAGAGATCGACAGGTGTTCAAATCCTCGAGTACTGGTCCTTTCTGCAGAAACGGCTACCTGCGACTGATCATTGTACACTCTGCTGTACTTTTTGTCAGTTCGCATTTAATGCACCAAGCTGATACGAAGTTTCTCTTCAATCATTTGTCTCTAATACCCTTCCCAGACAGCATTTATTACTTCAAGTGCATTTATTACCATTGCAATTACTTCTGATCACTTCCACTCTGCTTATCGAAATCACTAGTCTGATGTACACTTGGCTGATCCCAAACTGAACTCATCTGATTTGAGTCTGCTGAAAATCCACCAGTCTGATTCCTTTCTTCAGCGACAGATCAGTAGTCTTCTGGACCATATTGGACTCGACTGAAGTAACTTCTTCCTTGGTCAAATATCTTCTAAGGTTTTAACTAAGCTTCCATACTTAGCTGATGACTTTTGGAAAACATCAAAACCTCCCTTCACTTCTAAGTCTTCATCTTCATCCAACAGCTCCGATCAATTAAACACTTTTAATTGACCACTCCAGAATTAATCTCCTCATTAATTCAGGAGTACCCACACCTCATGGTCGATGTCTAGCCACAAGCCCATGAGGCCCAACTTTAGGTGAATTGATTTTGTGAACCTCACCTCTTATAATTGCCATGTACATACGGTCCTTCTATCGACTAAATTTCCCGACCAAGACGTAGGGTGTGTGAATTGATCGGCACCTCTAATTATCTCGATTCTGTACTTTCTAATTCTGGATAATAATTCTAGTGTGACTGCTAAATTTGGAAACCCCTTTTCAAATCCGTCACCGACCATGGCCATGGATTTCTTGGAACATATTATCGAATAATGTACAGGAAATTCTCTCATCCATTACGATGTTCGGTAGATCCAATATTGATGCTAACCATTCGCGTACACGACTATACGCACCCAAATTTGGCACACAATGGCCAGGCTACGTGACCGGCACCTAAATCAAAATACGTGCACCCGTGCACCGAATTCGCCCTAGCCCCTAAAGTCCAAAGACTAAATCATACACTATTATAAGTCTTGAGAAACATCCCATCACCGATATGCGACATGCGCTTCCACAATGGGTTTCTCTGTTCGGGTCGTTCGATGCGTTCGATCCCCTATCGAACCACTTACTCATATGCACTGACATCAAATGTCTTGTTCATGAAACGTTAGAAATTTATGCCATGTGAATCATGCATATTCGCACAATACCCCGTCTCGTTCGGAATCTATGACTTGGAACGTGTTTTAAGATCACGACCTTAGAGACTGTTTCATGATTGCACTCATACTGAAGTGAATCATCGCTTAGTCGAATGTGATCTAAGGATTTCAACCAATCGCTTAAATGTATTCGCGAGAGATGAAGTTGGCCATTTGTTTATTCTATACAGTTATAAATAAACGTGGGTATTATGCATTGAATCAAAGATTGTTTTATTACAAGCTAACATGAATTGGCTTGCTGGGCACTATCCTATCAAAGTAGAGGCATTATTGTAGTTGTTCTTCATTTTTCTTTTGTAGAACTTCTTGAATCCATTCAGTAACAACGCAACAGCTCCAGCAGTATACTCCTTTTTATTTAGTGTCATGGTCTCATCAGATGAGTCCATCTATTTTGTTCGGCCTGCTGATCTTCTTGCTTTTTCTACAGCAACTAAGGCAGTTGTGGAATTAGAAGTTGATGTCTCTTCTATTCCCATTTTAGGCAGTTTATACTCATATGCCTTGAGTACAGAAAACAGCTCCGTCAGAGAGATCTTCCCCAGATCCCTTGATTCTTCCATGGCTGTGATCTTCATGTTGAACTTGGGAGGTAGCGCCTTTAGAATTTTGACTGTGATCTCTTTATCAGTAAAGGTCTTTCCCAACTTTAACATGTCATTTAACGTCCTTGTAAACCTTGAATCCATTTGGTCAATGGTTTCTCCGGACTTCATTCTGAAGTTTTCCAATTTCTCAAGGGCTATGCTTAAGTTATGCTCTTTAATAGCATCAATCCCTTCGCTCATATCACGAACTTTGTCCCTCATCTCTTTTGCAGTTTTGCAGTGTTTGACTTTGTCAATCCTGTCATTATCAAGGGATTTAGTCATGATGAATATGCCAACCTTGTCAAGATTGCTCAGCTTGATTTCTTCAGCTGACATGTCTTCAAGTTCTTTGTCAACAACCACATCCTGGTAATTAACTTTGATTGTTTAGGTGATTCTGATGGGACCTTTGGTTATGCATCTATATATATTGTCATTGTAAGCAGCAAGAAAAATATTCATGCGCATTTTCCAGTCCTCAAAACTCATCCCGCCAACGTGGGGTACATGGCTGATACAATCCATTTTCAAAAGATTTTATTTTTCAAAAATATGTTGTTTTGAAATATTTTAAAAAACACACTCTGGATCAAGTTCGTTGATCAGGCAAATGATTTAGATGAACCACCTGCTCCGAGACAACTTATTGGTCCCAAATGGTCATATGAGGTCTAGAGGGGGGGGGGGGGGGGGGTGAATAGACCTCTGTACCTTTTTAAATTTCTCTAACTTTTCTCATCAGCAGAGTAAGTTGATCGAAACTGGTGAGACTAATATGCTGATTGCACACTTAACTTAAATAACAGAGTTGACCACTCGTTTGATTTACTTATCTGTTTCAATTTAAATCGGAGTTTGAAACTTATATGCAGCGGATTTGTGAAGTGTTTTTCAAACAAGTTCTTTTCTTACTTAAAGATTTTATCCCCAGTTTTAAAAACTTCTTTTTAAAATCTTTTAGTCTGATCAAAGTGTTTGTATGATTTTGGAATATGCAAGTAAAACTGCAAGTAATCAAACACAATGAATTTTTATAGTGGTTATATAGACAAGAATATCTTTTAGTCCACTCTTCTAAATCACAAAGATCTAGGTTATACTAGAAACACTAAGTAACCTAGTACACTCTTCTTGTGCTTTTACAACAAATGATAAATTTCAAGTTCGTTATAGGAGATCACAAAGAAAACCTATACTATGAAGTTATATCACTCACAAAGACTGATATACATTTCGCACAACACTCAAAGATTTACCGAAATCACTCAGATTTTGTCTTTGCTTATTTCTTCAACTTTGCTTTGTCAACAGATGACTCGACTGATTGTGATCTGCACTTAAGTTTTTTGAGACTTAGAAGATTTTGCTTGCTTGAATTCTCACTCAGTTGTGTTCTTATTCTCTAACTCTTGAATGCAGATCTATTTATACTCGTGAATTTGAATTTCTGCCCGTTGAAGTAAGACAGATTTTCAGATCTTCCTTGAGTATTGATCCGTGTTTTAGAACGGCTTCTGCAACTGTTCACTGTACAGTTCTGCTGTACTTTCTGTCAAGTCGCATTTAATGCACCATGCTGATCCGAGGTTTCTCTTCAATCATTTTTCATTAATACCCTCTTTTTACAACATTTATTACGCCAAGTGCATTTATTACCGTTGGAAGAACTTTTTAATCACTTCTACTCTGCTGATCAAATCCACTATGTTGATGAACACTCTGCTGATTCAAACTGAACTCATCTGATTTGACTCTGCTGAAATCCACTAGTCTGATTCCGTACTCAGCATCAGATCAGTAGTCTTCTGGACCAAAATTCAACCCTTCTGATTTTACTTTTCTTCTTAGATTGAATTTCCCAGAGGTTGCTAAGCTCCATTACTTAGCTGATGACTTTTGGAAATCATCAAAACCTCCCTTCACTTATTCTTCTTCATCCAACATAGAGGTATTTAGTATTAGAATCAGCGAAATCTTAAATGAAAGCAGTTGTCAGATGAAATTATTAAACTCACTCAAAGGAAGATTGTCTACAGTTATAGGAAAAGTGCAGGAACTTAATCCTGCCTTACGAAGAAAATCTTCTCCGATCAAGTTGGCTGATTGATATTTATCTGCTTTCATTTCCAAGACCATCCTTGAAGAAAAATGGTCATCTAAAGACAATGCCCCGGTGATCTTTCGACCACCGAACTCCCTGGATGAACTAATCCCCCAGTCATGAGTATAAGTCTCGAGGTTCCAATTCTCGAGTACACGATGGGTGGGAGGTCTAACAAAGAAGTATCTTTCTTTTCATTCTGAACTATTACTCGAAATAGCACTAGCTAAGATTGAAAAGCCATGTCCTTGGCTGAAATAATAGAAGCCTCTGTTAGAAGAGATTAAGATGGAGAATCGGAAGAAATAATAGATATTACGAAAGGAGGGTTTGACACCCTTTGCAACCATGAGAACAGAGAAGGCCATGATAAAGGCCACTGAGTTGGGAACGAGTTGGGTTAAAAAAAGAAAAAAAGTCTCGAGGATATCGGAAAGAATGGATGGAAATGGGTATCGGAGCCCGTGATCAAGATGAGAAGTGTAAAAAGCTCGGCAATTATCAGGAGGGGTATTAACTCTTTGAGTGGGTGTCGGGATCACAATTTGAAAATCCGATGGAAAGTAACGAGCATAATTCTGTTGCAACCCGACCAGATCTTCCTTCGTATATTTAGAGGGGACAAGTTCGACCAGAGCAGACACTTGGGGTTGAGTCGTCTTCGCCTTTTTAGAGGACTTTTTCGCCAGTTCCTTCTCTGAAGTAATTTCTATCACGAGGCCATCTACGCCTTCCTCTTCGCAGTTGGTGACCTCATCCTCCAAGGAAGGAGGTTCCGATACATTGGTTATCATAACTTCGTCCTCAGTAGGAGGGGACGAGATAGGTTTTGATTGAGAAGTCGACATTTTGGGAATTAAAGAGTGAAAGCTCGACAAGGAAATCTCGATCTGAAAATATTACTGATCCCATCTTGAGTTATATATGGTAAAAGTGAAAATGACCTAGTTGACTTCGACTATTTATATGGATAAAAAAATGATGTTTCGGCCCTTGACGATGTTTCATTTTCCCGCTTGGGAAAATTGCAAAACAAGCCCTTGCATTTCTGACAACGTTTTATAGCATCCAAATTATGGCGGAAAAGATTCTACAATTATGTAATCTTTTTTCCTCGCTCGGTTTTTGTCCCAAAAAAGGGTTTTTTGGAACAAGGTTTTTAATGAGGCATATTCCACGAATCTCCTATGAAGAGTCATAAAAAGCTTATTCTACTTCTTCGAGCTACAACTACACTTACACTCGAGAAGTGATGAAATACTGATGGGGGCTAATTTATATCTAGCTAGGTCGGATTACTCGATCAGATCCAGATCGAACTATGATGCTATCGACCTGCCTCAGCACTCGTCGACCTAGACAAGCGATTGAACGACAGAAGAACACTTCCTTGTAGTTAGCGCTTCTGGATAGTCCATGGGCCGTGCGATGACTCCTACGAGCCCTAGGACTCTATTAGGGCAAGATGTGTTAGGCTATAAATACTAGAACAATTAATGTAATAGGGATTTTTGGAACCTTTGACATTCAGCTTATTATAATTATTCTAGTTCGGTACTATAGCTCAATATAACTTACATATTGCATATTTCCTGAGTAGTTTGGCCAAGCCCTATATTCATTGTAAATCATATCGATCATATTCAATAAAGTTCCAGTTATCTATCTTTGTGGATCAGTTTATTTACTTTATTGATTTTACATAGTCTAACGAAATCCGGTAAAATCATATTCTGAAAAACCCAATTATTCAGGATTTTGTTCATTAACCAACAAATATTTACTCACTTCAAGGTCTTTTGTGTCATTTCCTTACTATAAATATGTGAAGTAAGAGGTTAAAAAATTATTACATATGTTGGTCCCAAGTGGTCAGATGAGGTCTAGAGGGGATGGGGGTGAATGGACCTCTTCAAATTTTAACTTAAAATTCTTTAACTTTTTCTGTGAGCAGACTAAGCTAATCAAGATTCGTAAGTAGACTAAACTGATCGCGCACAAAGCATTGAACAGCAGAGTTGACCACTCTTCTGATTTTACTTAGCTGATTTTGAGAAAATCAGAGTTTTAAATAACTTACTTGCAGCGGATTTGTCAAGTGTTTTTCACAAGTAGTTTTCTTTTAACTTGAAAGATTTTATCCCCAGTTTTATCAAACTCTTTTTTTTTTTGAAAAAAATCTTTAACAATTAAACTTAAGTGTTTGAAGGCTTTTGAAAAATATGCAAGTAAAAATGCGAACTCCAAAACAAGCACTTTTTATAGTGGTTATATGGATGTAAATCCTTTAGTCCACTCTTCCAAGTCACCTAGATCTTGGGTTATACTATAAACACACAGTTTACAATATACAATGCTTGCGCCAAACAACAAATGAAATGGCCACAAGTGCGCAATAGGAAATCACAAAGAAAACCTATCCTCTGAAGTAATATCACTCACTAAGATGGATATCTACTTCTCACAACACTTCTCTTACAAAATCACTCAGATTTATGTGTATTTCTTTATCTTGAACTTCGGCTTTCGTCAACAGATGACTAGGCTGATGAGTGTTATGTTCTTGAGTTTTGAGACTTAGATAAATTTTGCTTCGAAATTTCTCTCAATTGTGTTGCTTCAGATTATCTAAAACTCTTGAACCTTGAACTATTTATACTTGAGATTTAAATTCTGTCCGTTGAAGAAAGACATAATCTGATTTCTCGAGTACTTGTCCCCCAATTTCAGGAACGGGTACCTGTAACTGTGCACTGTACACTCTGCTGTACTTTTTGTCAGTCGCATTAAATGCACTCTGTTGATCCGAGGTTTCTCTTCAATCATTTGTCTTTAATACCCTTCCCTTACAATATTTATTATATCAGGTGCATTTATTATCGTTGCAATAACTTCTGATCACTTCCACTCTGCTGATCGAATTCACTCATCTGATGAACACTCTGCTGATCCAAATCGAACTCATCTGATTTGAGTCTGCTAAAAATCCACCAGTCTGATTCCGAATACAGCAACAGATCAGTAGTCTTCTGGACCATAAATTTGACCCTTCTGATTTGTCTTCATCCTTGGTCAAATAATCTTTAGAGGTTGGCTAAGCTTCCATTACTTAGCTGATGACTTTTGGAAATCATCAAAACCTCCCTTCACTTCTAAGTCTTCATCTTCATCCAACAATTTCCCCCTTTTTGATGATGACAAAACATCAGCTAAGTACCAATACCTAAACTAAAGTTAAGTCCTCAAGAATTTTTTAGATAGAAATAATATGTTGGAAACTTGAACTTTTATAAATTTTCTTTGAATATTACAGTGCAACTTTACAAAGATGGACTTAAAGAAAATTACAATAAAGTAAGCTGATACAATAATTTTCAACTAAGTGACCTAGTTTAGAAAGTCTAGTACAGTCTTCAGCTTCTTCATCTTCTTCTTCCTCTTCATGTTCTTCAACTTCATCTTCATCTTCATCTTCTGCACTGGAAAATACATCATCAGCAGTTAGATTTCTTTTTGCAGCTTCGACTCTTCTTCTGATTTTTTCAATTCTGCTGGTTTTCCTGAATGGATCCAACTGTTCTTCAGCAGAGTCTTTGGAGGCAGCTAAATCTTTGTCAGATTTTGCTACGTCCTTGGGCTCTTCTTCAGCAGCTTCTTCATCATCTTCAGCTTTCTCTTCAAGTACTTCATCTGCTGGTCTTCTTGTCTCTTCTTCAGCAGCAACATATCTTAGCTCAGTTACTTGAACAGTTGCAGTGGCAACACTCTTCTTATTAGATGATCCCTCTTCCCCCTTTTTGTCCTCGACAGCAGGGTTGAGTTGTTCAACTGGAATAGGAGAAATGTTGACAGCATTGCAGAGCAGCCTGATGTTTTGATCCGCAATTTGGAGTTGAAGATTTTGTAGAATCTGATTGCACTTTAAGGCAACAGTCTGGTCATTCAGATAGTCCACATTTACTTGCAAAGTGGCAACTTCTGAAGTAACCTGAGCAGCTTCTTCAGTAAAGGTCTTAAACAGATAAGCAGTCTTCTGAGCTTCTGCTTCAGTGGCCTCTTGAAATGCCTTACCAACGTTGTTCCAATCCATTTCATGTCTATGAAGAGTAACATGCAACTGATTTACATCAGCCTTGACATCTTCAACTTGACGAGTTAAAGTAACAAGTCCTTCTTTTAGCAGCATGGAGTGGTCAGCTGGTTGTGGAAGGCTTTCCTCAGTAGTTTGAAAAATTTTGGCAGCTACTTCTTCAAATTTACACAGCAGCTCCTTGTTCCTTTCCTCCATTTCCTTCATAGAATTTTCAATCAACGTCTTCATAGAATCCATGATTGAGCTTTGAATATCAACGGCAGGAATGGTAGAGGTAGATATAGCAGGCTCCTGTTGAACAGGAATCTCTTGTGACACAGGAGTTTCCTCAGCTTTCCATGTGATAGCCAAAGGTTCCTTTTCCTTGAGTGCATTAGTCAGTGGTTGTTGTTCATATTGTAAGTTAAGCTCCACTGCTGAGTTTTCTTCTGTAGACTTGTCTTCAACAGCAGGCTCATCTGAAATGTGAATCACGTCAGTACCATCAGTTGACACAACTGTTTTCTGATGAATCAAAGCAGCATGTACAAAGATAGATGTAGTCTGGTGTGTGCAACTCTGCTCTTGATAAGTACTAATTTCAGAGCCGAAGGCAATCTGTTGTAAACTTGGCAGGCTGGGCAGATCACTTGAAGTTCCTCTTCCATATCTTGATCTTTCTACCCATCTGTCCATAGTCGTATAGACAACAACTTTGACAGCTCTCTCAAACAAGTCTTCTGTTGGACTTGTTTGACAGTGAGTTCTTGAGAGCAGTTGCTTCTTGACTCACAATGAGCTTGGCATACTCATGTAGTCTGTCATGCACGAAATCTGAGTCCAATGCCTTAGTGATAGAGTTAGTCTGCAGCCAGTCGAGAACCCATCTCCTTTCATCAGCAAACTCCTTCCAGGCTTGGATTTCTGATTCAGATTTACTAAGCCTATATTCCCTCCATCTGTTGTAACGAATTTTCTCTGTGAGGAAAGTGCTTTTGGCTTGAATAATCTGATTATATCTTTCAAGCTCAGATTCAAACTTAGTGAAGGTGGCAGGGTCACTTTTCACTATCTCCAGCGCCCTTCTAACTTCACTCTTTCTTTTCTTGACTGGCTTGGCTCTTGGCAACACAAATTTCCCTTCCATGGGTCTTCCAATCACTATGCCACCTGGCCTTCTAGGCCCATGGGCATCCTTTTTGCTTTTTTCCAAGGCCTTAGCTAAATCAGCTTCTTCTTTAGCGGCTAACTCAGCCTTAGTCATTTGCTTAGCATCAGCCTCAGCTTTGCTAGCTTCCAAGGCTCTTTTCATTTCAGCCTCATCCCTCTTTCTCTGTTCTGCTTCTTCTCTTTTGTTTCTGTGATATGCAGGGACTTTTGCTTTGCCAGTTCTTTTTCTCCTGGCGGCTCTTGATTCAACAACTGGAGCAACAACTGTTGTAGCAGAATCAGGAGCAATCACTTCTAGCTCCTGTTGAGGTAAACTGACCTCAGTTGTTGGTGTAACAGTCTGTTCAGTTTGAGGAACATCAGACTCTTTAGCACTTTCAGCAGGTCTTTCTGCTGATGGAGGATCTTCTCTTACTATGTCAGACAACTCAGTGGGAGAATCTATTAACTTGATCCTCTTTCTTGCAGTAGACATAATATGAATTACCTTTGTTGCAACAGTGTCTTTTAAGGCACTTCTTGTTCTTCGTGCAACATTGTCCAAAGGTAATTATGCGGACGGAGTTCTTTTAGGAGATATGTCAAGAGGCATCTCCTCAATCTCCTTCACTGTCTGATCAATAATAGCATCAGTAGTCTCTTTTCCTTTTTCTTTGTCTTCTGATCTGGCTTCAACAGCTAGCTTAGCTATTTGATCAGTAGACTTAGGAACAACAATTTTGATCTTTTTGGTTTTTCCAGCAGCAGGTTGCTTTGACTCAGCAGCAACCTTTCTTTTCGTTGTTTCTTCTCTGGTGTTGCAGCTGGTTCTTTGATTTTAACTGCTTTAACAGCCTCATAGATCTTCAATTCTTTGGTAGCATGGATGACTTTGCCTTGAGTCATCGTACATCCCAGACTCATCAGCAGATGACTGAGAAAAATCCTGTGAAAAGTGTGTCCACGCTCCTCGTGATCAGCAATAATATACCAGACGTAGGTAGCCCAGTTTACTTTCAGACCGTAGTAGACTGCAATAATGAAGTGGAATCTTTTCATAGGCACGCTGTCCAGTGAAAAGGTGCAGTTTTCCACAACTTTTGCAAAGATATCTGCCATTCTCTGAAACTCATCCTTTAACTGAGGCTTCTTGATGTTTCCTGTAAGAGTTTCATTTGACTTCGCAGCAATTTTCCAGAAGTCAGCCTCCAACGGCTCAGCCAAAGTGGATAATTCTGTTGATCCTTCAACAGATAGCCCATACTTCTCGTTCAACAAAGCAGGAGTCAGACAAATGTCTTTTCCCCCAGCCTTTGACATGATTTCTAGCTTTTCAAAATCTGGATCCCCAGCAGACTTGAAGAATTCCAGAACTTCTGGACTGAAAACCATATCTTCATGAGCTTCCATGAAGTTTACCAACGAGGAAGCTTTGAATTTTTCTAGAATCTCCTTCATAAGTTGAGTGCCTGTGGCATGATAAGTTTGGTAGTTCAGAAATCTACCCTCAGCGTTTGCTTCCTTTGAACTCATCTTATTTTCTGAAAAAGATCAGAGAAAAACGAGTGTAGATTTGCAGAGAAAATGAATGCAAAAATGCTCTGTATGCTTTTGAAATTTTGAGTGTACGTAAAAGATCAGTCAGCTGATCAGATCTGGATTTATAAGGGTTGGATGATTTCGGTTTCCGTGATTTAAGCCAATATCTAGTGATCTTCCTTTGCTGTTTGTCAATCCAGCAAGATAAATAATCTTCAAGTCTTCAAGAATTAAGAACAAATCTTCTGATTAAAATAACTTCAACTAGTTGTCATTGAAGATTTCATCTTTAAAACAGGAGTACCGCTAGTCTTACACGTTCCCTTGAATTCAAGAATCTATTAGTCAACTAGTCTGTTGAGAGTCAGTCTTCTCGAAGAATAATACTTGC
The DNA here is from genome assembly GCA_030819805.1 of Penstemon newberryi var. newberryi. Lineage (NCBI taxonomy): Eukaryota > Viridiplantae > Streptophyta > Magnoliopsida > Lamiales > Plantaginaceae > Penstemon > Penstemon newberryi. Next base: position 31,753,293 of record JAUALY010000004.1, on the reverse strand, counting down.
TTTAGTCAGCTGATGAACTTTAGTCTTCTGATAAGTTCCCCCTCAGCTTATGAATCAAATTTTATTAAGCCTAGTTCCACTCTTAGAGTAGAAAATCTTGCATCACTTAATGGTTTGGTAAAAATGTTAGCTATCTGATTATCTGTATGAACATACTCAATATCCTTTTTCAACATGATCTCTTATGAAGTGATGTTTGATCTCAATATGCTTAGTCCTGGAATGACTAGTAGTATTCTGAGTAAGTTAGATTGCACTTGTATTGTCACAGTAGATAGGTATTCCACTGATCTTGAGATTATAATCTTCTTGTTGATGCTTCAACCAAAGTATCTGTGCATAACATGCTCCAGAGGCAATGTATTCAGCTTCAGCAGTAGATATGGATACTGAAGTCTGTTTCTTACTCATCCATGAGATCAGACGACTGCCTAAAAATTGACATGTACTTGTAGTACTCTTCCTATCAATTTTGCAGCCAGCAAGGTCAGAATTTGAATATCCAATAAGTTCAAATCCTGATTCCCTTGGATACCAAAATCCCAATTCTTGAGTGCCTTTGAGATACCTTGATATCCTTTTGGCAGCTAAGAGATGAGATTCCTTAGGATTTGATTGAAATCTCGCACAAACCCAACATAGTACATAATGTATGGTCTTCTAGCTGTTAGATATAACAGTGGCCCTATTATGCCTCTATATTTGGTGATGTCAACTGATTTGCCATCTTCATCTTTATCCAATCGAAGTTCAGTAGACAATGGAACACTAACAGATGAGCTAGTTTCCATACCAAATTTCTTGAACAGATCTTTTGTGTACTTTGCTTGATTACTAAAAATACCATCAGGTTGCTGTTTGACTAGTAATCCAAGAAAGTAGTTAAGTTCTCCCATCATGCTCATTTCAAACTTGTTCTGCATCAGCTTAGAAAACTTTTCACACATCTGTTCGTTAGTTGAACCAAAAATAATATCGTCCACATATATTTGAACTAACAATATATGATTATCCCTTCAATGGTGAACAAAGTCTTGTCTACTTTACCTTTGCGAAATCCTTTGATTAAAAGAAAATAAGATAAAGTATCATACCATGCTCTTGGAGCCTGTTTCAGTCCATAGAGAGCTTTCTTCAGACGATATACTTTATCTCCCTGTTGATAAGCTTCAAATCCAGGAGGTTGTTCAACATAAACTTCTTCTTGCAATTCTCCATTGAGAAAGACAGACAATTCTTGTGAGCAGCATAAGCTAAGAATAATCTGATTGCTTCAAGCCTTGCTACTGGTGCAAATGTCTCATCAAAATCAATGCCTTCTTCTTGGCAGTAAACATTGGCAACTAGTCTTGCTTTGTTCCTGGTAACCATACCATTTTCATTCATCTTGTTTTTGAAGACCCACTTAGTGCCAATTACCCATTGATGAGTAGGTCTAGGTACTAAATACCAAACCTTATTTCTTTCAAATTGATTTAACTCTTCTTGCATTGCTTCAATCCAGTGAGAACCACTAAGAGCTTCTTCAATTTGCTTGGGCTCAATCTGTGAGAGAAAACTTACAAACATAGATTCATTTACAACAGCTCTTCTAGTTTTCACTCTGTCCAATGGATCACCAATCACTAAGTCAGGTGGGTGATCTCTGAGCCATCTGAGATCAGGTTGCAAATCTGGATGTTGTCCTCTTGAATGATCTTGCAATACTACTGTTGGAGTCTCAGTAGTAGTCTGTTGAACATAAGTGGTCTTTTGAACAGTCTCTGGTCTGTCAGTTGTTTGCAACTCCTCTATCAGACACTCAGTAGACTGATTTTGAACAGCACTTGAGTTACCAGCTGGGTTGAGATCAGGTAGTATGATGGGAACATATTCTTCTTTTCTTTCCATAGTCATTTTCTGAAAATCAGCAGATATCTCTGTAGTTGAACTTTGATTCTTTTCAGAAGATTGATTTGGCTCATCAAATACTACATGAATTGACTCTTCTACCAGTAAAGTCCTTTTGTTAAAAACTCTATAGGCTTTACTAACAGTAGAGTAACCTACAAAAACAGCTTCATCAGCCTTCTCTGCAAATGCAGTGAGGTGATTCTTCCAATTATTTAAAACATAACATTTACAACCAAAAATCCTAAGATAGTGTATGTTAGGCTTTCTGTTGTTTCAGACTTCATAAAGTGTCTTGTTTTGACTCTTGTTGATCATACATCTGTTCTGGGTGTAGCAGATTGTGTTTGTAGCTTCTGCCCAAAATCTTTGAGGCAGTTTTGCTTCAGCTATCATAGTCCTGGTAACTTCTTTTAGAGTTCTGTTTCTCCTTTCAGCAACTCCATTTTGTTGAGGTGTCCTGGCAGCAGAGTACTCATGATTGATTCCTCTGGTGTTACAATACTCTTCAACAATAGAGTTTGTAAATTCAGTCCCTCTATCTGATCTGATCTTTAAGATCTTCAAGCTTTTCTCATTCTGGATTAGTTCCATCAGATTGGTAAGATGCTCCTTGGTTTCACTTTTCTTTTTCATGAAAATCACCCAAGTGTATCTTGAAAAATCATCCGCAACAGCTAGGCAGTACTTCTTTCCACCATTGCTGATTGGATCAATCGAGCCAAACAAATCCATATGAAATAGCTCCAAGATTCTGATTGAAGATTGGTGCTTCTTGCTTTTGAAAGTGGACTTCACTTGTTTACCCTTCTGACAGGCATCACAGAGCTTATTTTTGCTCATGACTGTCTTTGGAATTCCTTCTACCAAATTGTTCTTTATTAATTTGTTTATGGTCTTGAAATTCAGATGATTCATTCTTTTGTGCCAAAACCAACTTATTTCACTTGGTGTAGAAGCCACCAAACAAACATTAGAATTCCTGTCCACAGAATTCCAGTCGACTACATAGATATTCCCTTGTCTTCTTCCAGATAGTATCACTTTCTTGGTTCCAACTTGCTCTACGTAGGACTTATCGGATGAGAAGATAACAGAGAATCCCTTGTTACAAAATTGACTTATGCTCAGCAGATTGTACTTGAGACCTTTAACATAAGAAACGTCAGATATTTCAATGTTGCCTTTGATTAGCTTTCCACACGCCACAATCTTGCCTTCTTTCCTGTCTCCAAATGTAACTTTTGGACCGCCTATGGCAGCAGCATCAGTCAGTTCATGTATGTCTCCACACATGTGTCTTGAACTCCACTGTCCAAGTACAATTTCTTAGATACCCTTTATTGAGAGGGTCCTTGCGGATTAGTATCACCTTTGACAACCCAAGATTTTGAAGTCTTAGGCTTCTTAGGCTTTGGACTGTTTGCAGGAGCATGAGGTACTCTGGTATCATCATAATTTTCAGCAGGCATGTTATTGTTATAATCATAAGTAGCATATGATGCATGATAAGCAGGGTAAGCATGCATTGGATGATGAGTAGGGTATGCAGCATAGTAAGATGGAAATTGAGGTGCATGATATAATGGTGGATATGCAGGTTGCACATAATATGATGACTCATTTCCATACAAAGCATTTTCATATTTATAATTTTTATGCTTCTTTGGTTTACTCTTAGCTTGCTCATTAACAGACGACTTAGTTTTACTAGTCTGATTGGTTTTACTTTTATCAGCAGACTTCTTAGGACTCTGCTGTTTAGTTTTACCAGATTGTTTTTTAGTCTTAGGCTCTTTGCCCTTTTTAGCCTTAGGAGTTTTGTTCTCCTTTTTCTCTTTTTCCTGTGAAACAGGTTTAGTAGTCCGAACATACAAGATAACATTACTATTATCAGCAGATATAAACTTTTAAGTTTTGTTCAGTTCTAAACTTTCAGTTACTAAAGGTGTTCTCTGTTTATTAGATGTGTTCATTGATGCAACAGACGACTTATCATGATTATATATTATATTTTCTAATTCCATGATTTTCCCTTTGTAAACTTAACACTCAGCTTTCAGAGATTCATTCTCTTGCTCAAGCTTTTTATACTCAGCTGATTCTTGTAGTCTTTCAACCTTAAGTTTCAGTGAAGTATTTTGCTCTTTTAGCATAGTCATCTCTTCCTTAAGCTTTTCAAAAGCAGTGACAATACTAGAGTTATTTAACATCATTTGCTCAAATGAATTAAATAGCTCATTTTCAGTAGGAGTTACCTCATCATCAGATGATTCTGAATCTTTGGCCATTAGACAAAGTAGTGCAGGTTGCTCATCTTCAGTGGAGTTGTCATCAGACGTCTCTGAATCTGAATCAGACGAGTAGATAGCAGCCATCTTTTCAGCTTCTGCCATTAACACTTTACTTTTGTTGTATCTCTTCTCCTTTCTGATTTTCTTTTCTTCCTCAGTATACTTCTCAGCTTTCAGATATGGGTAGTCCTTGATGAAATGTCCCAATTTCCTGCAGTTATAGCACATTAGTTTGCATTTATAGCTATCCTTACTATCATGAGAATGTGAGGTAGGGTTAGAAGTAGAAGCATTGTTGTATTTGTTCTTCATTTTCTCTTGTAGAACTTCTTGAATCCATTCAACAACAGTGCGACGTCACCAGCAGTGTACTCCTTTTTGTTAAACAGCATGGTCTCATCAGATGAGTCCATTTCTTTACTTTTGTTTGCTGATCTTCTTGAATTTTCAGCAGCAACCAGGGCAGCTGTGGGGCTAGAAGTTGAGGTCTCTTCTATACCCATTCTTGGCAGTTTATACTCATACGCCTTGAGTACAGAAAACAGCTCGGTGAGAGAGATCTTCCCCAGATCCCTTGATTCTTCCATGGCTGTTATTTTCATGTTGAATTTGGGAGGTAGCGCCTTCAAAACTTTGACAGTGATCTCTTTATCCGAGAAGGTCTTTCCCAGCTTCAATACTTCATTTAGAGTCCTTGTAAACCTTGTATCCATCTGATCAATGGTTTCTCCGGACTTCATCTTGAAGTTTTCCAACTTTTCAAGAGCTATGCTTAAGTTGTGCTCGTTGATGGCATCATTTTCTTCGCTCATATCACGAACTTTGTCCCACATTTCTTTTGCAGTTTTGCAGTGCTTGACCTTATCAAATCGGTCATTGTCTAGGGCTCTAGTCATGATGAAACGGCCAACTTTATCTAGATTGAACAGCTTGACTTCCTCAGCTGTCATCTCATCAAGCTCTTTATTCACCACCATTTCTTCGTCATTTACTTTGATGGTCCTGGTGATTTTGAAAGGACCTTTGGTTATGCACGTGTACATATTATCATTGTAAGCAGCAAGGAAGATTTCCATTCGGATCTTCCAGTCCTCAAAACTTATACCGCCGATGTGGGGAACATGGCTGATACAATCCATTTTTCAAAAAGTTTTTATTTTTCAAAATATGCTCTTTTGAAAACTTTTGTAAACCTTTGAGAAACACACTAGGATCAAGCTCGTTGATCAGGCAAATGATTCAAATGAACCACCTACTATGATACCACTTGTTGGTCCCAAGTGGTCAGATGAGGTCTGTAGGGGGGGAGGGGGGGGGGGGGGGTGAATAGACCTCTTCAAATTTTAACTTAAAATTCTCTAACTTTTTTTGTGAGCAGACTAAGCTGATCAAGATTTGTAAGTAGACTAAGTTGATCGCGCACAAAGCTTTGAACAGCAGAGTTGACCACTCTTCTGATTTTACTTATCTGATTTTGAGAAAATCAGAGTTTTAAATGACTTACTTGCAGCGGATTTATCAACTGTTTTTCACAAGTAGTTTTCTTTTAACTTGAAAGATTTTATCCCCAGTTTTATCAAACTCTTTTTTTTTTTTTTTTTTTAGTCTTTAACAGTTAAACTTAAGTGTTTGAATGCTTTTGAAAATATGCAAGTAAAAATGCGAACTCAAACAAAAGCAATTTTTATAGTGGTTATATGGATGTAAATCCTTTAGTCCACTCTTACAAGTCACCTAGATCTTGGGTTATACTATAAACACACAGTTTACAATATACAATGCTTGCTCCAAACAACAAATGAAATGGCCACAAGTGCGCAATAGGAAATCACAAAGAAAACCTATCCTCTGAAGTAATATCACTCACTAAGATGGGTATCTACTTCTCACAACACTTCTCTTACAAAATCACTCAGATTTATGTGTATTTCTTTATCTTGAACTTCGGCTTTCGTCAACAGATGACTAGGCTGATGAGTGTTATGTTCTTGAGTTTTGAGACTTAGATAAATTTTGCTTCGAAATTTCTCTCAACTGTGTTGCTTCAGATTCTTTAAAACTCTTGAACCTTGAACTATTTATACTTGAGATTTGAATTCTATCCGTTGAAGAAAGACAGAATCTGATTTCTCGAGTACTTGTCCCCCAATTTCAGGAACGGCTACCTGCAACTGTGCACTGTACACTCTGCTGTACTTTCTGTCGGTCGCATTAAATGCACTCTGCTGATCCGAGGTTTCTCTTCAATCATTTGTCTTTAATACCCTTCCCTTACAATATTTATTATATCAGGTGCATTTATTACCGTTGCAATAACTTATGATTACTTCCATTCTGCTGATCGAATTCACTCATCTGATGAACACTCTGCTGATCCAAATCGAACTCATCTGATTTGAGTCTGCTGAAAATCCACCAGTCTGATTCCGAATACAGCAACAGATCAGTAGTCTTCTGGACCATAAATTTGACCCTTCTGATTTGTCTTCATCCTTGGTCAAATAATATTTAGAGGTTGGCTAAGCTTCCAATACTTAGCTGATGACTTTTGGAAATCATCAAAACCTCCCTTCACTTTTAAGTCTTCATCTTCATCCAACAGCATCCTCACATACAATTTTAGAAGACTAGCATTTACTCGATATTCTTGCGATTCCATAGAAAAACGATCATGAGTACTAACCTTTTCGAACCAGCCATCAAAACCCGAAAGAGGCGCGCACCCCATGCTGGCTAGGATCGAAAAAGGACCGCTCAAACTGAAAGTTCAGATCGAGGATCCAACAAGGGTAAAAAAATCATCTTTACAAGAACTTACCCTCCTGTTTTAATAATAGCAAAGACATTCCCTTGACTTAAAGAACGTTAGTCAAACTTAACAGAAACTGTAAAATATCCGAAATGCTCTTAATTATTTTCTATATTTACTTACTTTCTTTTTAACAAAATAGGGAAATTTACATAGACACCCCATGACTAGTACCCTAATTACAAGAACTCAACCTCCTGTTTCAAAAATTTCAAAGACACCCCCTTGACTTCTGTGATGTGGGGTGGGGTGGGGGTATTGGTCTATTGTTATTAAAACTTGGTGAATTATTATTATATTGTTTGTTTTTAGTTATTATCTAATTTATATTGATACAAATAGCTGATTTTTCTTTAATTTTTCGATTTATAAAATTATTTTATAATTATATTGAAACAAATAGCTGATTTTCTTTATTTTTTTTGGAATTTTGATTATTAATTTTGTTTTATTTATATTGGTACAAATAGGTGAGTTATTATTATTTTTAATTTTTTCTTTTGAATCTTTATACACGATTTTCGATTCATAAAGAACATGTTTAAATTATTTTGTTTTAAATTATTATTTCTGAAGAAAGTCAGGGACTAATTTGATACAAATACTTTTTATGGGAGACCTGAGTTTAACATTATCACATTGAAGTGACGAAAATACCCCCAAAAATCAGCATATGCGTGTCACATGAGCTCGGAGTCGACGTGAGCCGCCTAAAATGATCAAATAACACATAGTGGGAACCAACGTAGAAAAAACACAAAAGGGACGATGTTGTAGGAGAAATATATCATATGTTAGCATCATTAGTTATAATTAAACATCGAGTGTTATTTCTATGTGTCTCCAAATAAAGTAATTATATTATGTAATAAGTTTGGGGTATCGGAAGTTATTAGGATATCAATAATTATAAAAGTTGTCATAATTTGGTCATTAAAGTATTCTTATAAAAATGTGTAGTAATAAAATTTATGGTAACATTGAATTCAATTTGGAAAGCTTATATATGATTTTCAAATGGATAGAGATATAATTAGAGTATCAATTGATGTAGCTAAATTTTTTTATTGATTATTAGTTAAAAAATTCTCTATCTTCTTCATTTGTTTGATTTCGCCAGCTTGTATTCATTCCTTCCGAATCTCAAAAATTGTTAGTGCCAGAGAAAATTTCTAATTTAGATGAATTTACTCTTGTTTGCCTTTAATATATGAGTGAAAAGGAAAATTTAATTAATGTTCTTCAACATCTTCTTCTTATTTTAGAATATGACTATGTTACCCTTATTTGCCTTCTTTATTATACTAGCTTATTCTCGTGCTATACACAAAATTTCATTTAATTATTATTCTAGTATATATTTTTGGTAAGAATATTGATAGGGTAAATGACACTTGTGGTCATCCTTATCTATACCTTCATAATTATGGATACATGATTTTTCCACATAAAAGGGGAATCTTGTCTTACAATAGAAGCATAAATGATGTGGATTATTCTTTTCACAGAGTCGTCCCTTATTTGCCTTATTTATTATACTAGTTTATACCTGTGCTATGCACAAATTTACATTAAATTATTATTCTATATAATATATCTTAATTTATAATTGAATTTCTTTTTAGCATATATAATAAAGAAATGCAAACAAAGGTAAATTAGTTAAAATACAAAAAATTCTTTAGCTACAACATTTTGTACCCTAGATATAGCCCTAGCCAATTAAAATCTTATATAAGCTTAGCAAATCGAATTCAGAGTTACCATAATTTTCACTACCCATTTTCACGAGAAACTTTGACCATATTATGACAACTTGAATAATTTCTGATCCTATAAAAAATTTGATACCCTAGAATTATTACAATAATTTATTTACCTTTTTTAGAGACAGGGAGAAATAACACTCAACTATATAACATGGTTTAATTGTAACTAATGATGCAAACACATTTTAGTAATTCTCTAACAAGCAACAAAAAAATATATAAAATGACAAAAATCATTTTTCTAATCTTCATCTTTTTTGCAACTCTTGTCCATGAAGGAAAAAGCATTTGTTTCTTTTATCCTAGAATGCATGTCTCTGTGATTAATAATCTTCCTCCGAATTCTGATCCGTTATTTGTACACTGCGCATCTAAAGATGATGATCTTGGATATCATACATTGACAATAAACCAAGAATTTAAATTTGATTTTTGTGTGAAATTTTATTCGACTTTATTCTTTTGTACCCTTCAATGGGGTAATAAGATTTCGAGTTTCGATGCTTTTGATGCAAATTGGGTTAAAAATCGTTGTAGATCACTTCACTGTGATTGGACAGCAAAAAATGATGGTATTTATTTAGAAGACAGGAAGTCATATGATTGGGGAAAAATGTGAAGCAGGAGAATCCAAGATAGTTGTGTCATTTTTATTAGGTTTCTTTAATTCCTTTGAGAGTCTTATTTCCTTTCAGTTTTTAGTGTCAGAGTCTTAAATTAAAGTCTTGTAATCTTCAATATTATGAGATATTTGATATTATGAATTTTTGAAAAATAATAATAGGAGATTTGTTATCTCTAAAGTTTATGGATGCCTATTTTTTTATTCTTCGGTGCATTTTATGTGATGGAACTTACCTATAAAATAATAACTATTCTACTCGAATTTAATATGTTTGCATGATCATACACTTGAGATAAATTATATGAATGATATACAAGTTTTCATCAAATTAGTTGTGTTCGATTTTGATTTGAAATATTGTTATTGGATAAGTATTTTCAAATAATTGTATCAAAAACATTTTTGAATTCAAATTTTGTAATATACTGAATATTTATAATTGGAAAAGTCAATTTTGTATTAACATTTTAATTTGATGATATTTGTTTGATTGTTATTTGAATTTTAATGTCATTTTTACAATATTTTGGGCATGTTTATCTCGCTTTTCGGAGAGCATTTCGGTTTCTTGCTTTTAGAAATAAGCTCATCCTCTCAATTTTGAAAATAATCTCATCTTAAAATTATTCTCTTATCCAAACTTTATTTTGATTTGACATATTATAATTTTTTATTACATTACTTATTTCACGTAACAAACATGATTAGATATAAAGTAAGTTATCTAAGATATTATCTAACCTAAAGAAATGGCTAGCCGAGCAATTCCAAATGAGAGATTTGGGAGAAATAAGGTAGGTTTTTGAGATCCAAATCATAAGGGATCTTAACAAGCAATTGGCTCCGTTTTAAGTATCTTATATGATAAGGTGCTAGCTCGTTTTTTAACGGAGAAGTCCAAGTAAAGTCAGTTACTGACCCGACATGAAATTATTCTCTCTAAATAACAATGTCCTAACACACGTCAAGAAAAATAGGGTATGATAAGGATTTCTTATGCTTCAGCAGTAGGAAGTCTTATGTATGCAATATTGTGTACTTCTGATATATGCTATGCAGTAGAAATAGTCAGTCGTTATGAATCCAACCATGGAATTGATCACAAGATCGCAGTAAAGCATATTCTCAAGTATCTAAGGAAAAAGAGAAACTATACACTTGCGAATCTAGGTGGTGACATTTTCCCTATATGGATATACTGATTGTGATTTTCAATCAAACAAAGGAAGTCGAAAGTTGACATCTGGATCAATATTCGATTTTAATGGTGTAGTTTTTGTCGAAAATGTTTCCAACAATTTAGTTCAACATATTCTACCATGGAAGTCCAATAGTGGCTTGTGAAGCATCTAACAAGCAGTTACAGTGACATAATTAACTTTTAAAGTTGTTTAAAGTGCCTGAGGGAATGGAAAGAGTTTGAGAGATATTTTGTGTTTACGATTAGGGTACAATTTTTGTTGATTTGAGACGGGTGGGTACGCCCATTCGAGCTAACCTGACCAGATCCAATATTTTGAAAAGAGAGATTTGGAGAGTGGTTATTTTTAACCACCCCATTAGGAATTTAACCTCCCTTAGTGGGAGACTAACTCCCCACTCAATGGAAGTGGGGGAAGCATACGGCTTCCCCACACAATCTAAAAATGAGAGAAGTCCAAAAGTGGACTTCTCCAATTTTGAGAGAAGAACAGAGAAGCTACGGCTTTTCTGTAAATTAATAAGTGCCTTTGGGCACTTCAACTCTCAAGATTTCTTTCTCTGCTCTTTTCTCCTACGTACAGATATATATAATAAGTATATATATATATTGACATGATAAAAGGAGTTACATATTATATATTCAGGGAAATATATTTCATACACATATCATCAATTATAATTGAGTCATTTGGATTGTGGAATTATGGCTCATTTCCGTACGTGATTTGGGTCTTGATCGGGAGCATCAAAATATGATAGCATCGGTGATTCAACCACAGTTCGATCGATAGCGAAGAAGGATTCTCTCCAGATCATCCACTTGAAGCAACCGTCGATTATCTGATCCGATTTGATTCAAGTAAGTAAATTACAGTTGATTCTGATTTAAAACCCAACATTGGTACCAGAGCCATTGTTGGTTGAGTTCCTTTGCTATATATTGTTTGAAAGCATGTTTAGTTTTAGTAATTTCATGAATTTTGAAATTATGTTCATGCTTGACCTTTAATAGCAGTTTGTGATTCCCTCGTTAGAATGGTATGAAATTTTTATTGAAGCATGATATTATGTTCGTGTATGCATCTGTATGTTTTCAAAGTTTTTCGTAGAGAAATTTGTTCTGAAAAAATTGTTGATTGCATTGTTTACTGAAAAGTTAGTTAAATGCGAATTCACGATTCAATACTTCGATTCATGTGACGTGCTATATACCATTAGAATCCTCTTGGAATTATATTTCCAACCATGTATGGAAATTTGTTTTTGGATTAGAAATGAGAAAGATATGGTCAATTCAAGTTTCTACCATATATGTCTAAATTGTTTGACATTTTATTTGCGGATTTAAATGTGCTTATTATTTTGTTGATCATCTCTACAAAATTTCATGCTCTTTGGATATGTAGAAATTGAGATATGAATTTTTGTTTATTATTTGACCGAAATTTGTTTAATTTTCTGCGGATTATATGTTTCGGCTTATGAGATGATTCATGTACCGTTAGAAAGATCTCGTCGAGAGGTTTTCAATCATATATAGTATGTGTAATTCGGACATATAACGAAGGAGATATTGGATATTGCCAATCGAAGTTGATGTCGCATTTCTTCAAGTTGCTAGAAATTTGAAGAAGATGAACATTTACTTTGTTCATACCCACTCTCGATCACGGCTGTTGGTTGCTCAAACAAGTACTTCCGAAGGTCAAATTGAAAAACTGAATTCACCGTTGGAATCAGAAGGCCCAAAAACGTGGGGGTAGCCGGAAGCGTTTCGTAGGAAGACACACGCGCCACAAAAGTGCGTGAAGGTGTTAGGCTGGTCAGCAGCCCAGTCAACACACACATGGCAGCCAGCTAGGTGCCATGTGGATATCCACGTGGCATGACATGTCAGCAACCACGTCAGTGATTGTACTACATGTCAAGTGCAGCACGCCCACACGCACAGGTGGCGTGTGCGGCATATACCGGTGTCCAATTTTGGCCCGAAAAAATTCTCTGTGTTCAGAATTTTATTTCTTATTTTTTGGTGAATTTAAATTAATTTTTCAGAATGTAAAATTATTTTTCTTGCTTGGAAAATGTTTTAAAATAGAGGAAAATTATTTTTCTTTGAAGGAAAATTCTGAAAATTTTATTATTGGTCCAGAAAAATAACTTTGAGGAAATGACTATCAAGTGGGATTGTGTGGAAACATTTTAAGCTAATTTCAATTTTCTAATGCATGTAGAAAATGATTTCAAATTATTTTAAATCAAGAAAATTTATGATTTTTTTTTAAACTCTGAAAATAATTTCAAACGTTTGACTTCAAATGGAAGTACTTCAACATTTATTTATGATGTTCTAATTAATTTTATTTTTTATAAATTGGAAAATTTGTTTTTCCATTATTTTTTGTGAAATTAGAACTTGGTTTGCTCGTGAGCAATCATAAGTGTAAAATATTCTTTTATGAGCATGAGTTAAGATATTTTGATTAACTCATGAGCTTGATCTAATATTTAACTCAATTTAGTTTGAGAACGTGACGTATGCCGGACCTAGTGGGAGAGCGACAATCGGAATAGAAATCGAAGCCTGTATTGCAATTTATGCAAGTTGCAAAACGTTAGTAATTCTAATGAAAGTTTATGCACACTTTCCAGTTTCGTGGTAATGGAATTGAAACATTAAAGTTGATGTATTTAGCCGAGGGCTAAGAGAAGAAAATTGAACGACTGAATTCCATCTTAATGGAATGAATCCGTCGTTTATCTAATTGGTTGAAAAACGACGTAACAAATTTCTTTTTGAAATTTAAAATTGGTCTTACTAACAACTTGAAGGAAATTTTTTTTGAATATTTTTTATTTCTCTCCTAAAAGTTTTTTAAAACATTCAACATTCTAAAACTTTGAGTTTTTTCACTCAATTTTATTTTAAGTAAGACAAAGTCTCGTTAGTTTTTGTCCCTTGAGGCTTTGTCCTTAGAATATTCGAAGGTGATTCGTAATTGTACACATGATTGTGTTTATGTGTCATTGCTTCGATGCGTGTTTGATACACGCTTATCTCCTTATGTGCCATTTTGAGACGTGTTACAATGTAACACGATGCACATTAAATATTTGTAAGTACTCAAGTGGGAGTTCTTAGGTTAGAAGAATTCAAGTAATTCTCACTTGGAACTACTAGATTTTATACTAAGGGATTGAATTAGTGATAATGATTATTTGGATATGGGGGATGATTGGGCCACGTAGTGACCATTTTGATTTTGTACCTTATGGGATTTAAAACGAGTTTAGTTTGCTATGTATAAAATCACCTAGACTTAGATGAGCTAATATGATATCTCTATATTTACATATCATGACGATCGATTCTAATTAGACGAGTACTTGCAAAGTACTCATTGACAAAGCTGCAACACTTTGTCACTGGAAATTTAGAGTGTGAGTAGGATAATGTGATGTTGTAGAAAATATCTATCAAGTCATTAAAGTCCTGATGTGGTCTTATTACTCAAGAAAGAGATCAAAGACATTCCGCTCCTAGTCTTGAAATTATGGCATTGTACAAAGTTTGCCTGAGAGAGCTGTATGAAAATACAACTCTAACCAGGTAGAAGCTGGACTTTTAAAGTTTGACCAATGGGACACTCTTGCCTAGTATGTTGATTACTTATGAGAGTGCATCCAAACTTAAACGAAGGATTAAAAGTCAACTAGTCATAATTCTTCTCTTTTGAGTAACTAAATTCAAGTTTGATTCAGATCTATTTCCATTTTAAAGATTATTCGAAGGTCGTGTCGATTCACATATCTGTAAAACGACTTTCTCAAATGGCAAGTATTTTATTGTGCTTCTTAAAAAGTTATTTGGTGTTTCTAGTACAAATACTGAAGTCCTTGTGACAAAATCTGTTTTAAAGGGGGCATATGCTCTAAGGAAAGTAAAACTAGATTAATAGAGGCAATGAAATAAAGGAGGCTGAAGATAATTCTAGTTGGAAGAACAATCACTGTCGGATTTTGATAATCTGAAACGTCATGGGACCATAAGTGCTCGATTTACCATATCCTTGGTTCGTTCACTTGTCAATGGATGAAGTTGAAAATGTAACACTCAATAACACTGTTATAATTATTATTTTTTCGAAAACACGTTACTAACCTTATCTTATGTGGACTATAGGTTTATGGTAACTAATATTTGAAAAGTGTTTACGTCCTCACTCAAGTTTATTAAAGTACATTTGTGTACTTTCGGGAAACTAAACTTGACTGTTGAGTTTGTTCTTGGATTAGATTTAGACTTGAATTCATTGTTGACTTGATTAGTATCATTTTGAGTGATACTTAAATGTTCTAGACATTTAACCATAGTTTGAAGTGTCATTATTGACTAAACGTTTCCATTGCAAAGTTGATTGTTGTTGTACTATCAACACCTGATGCATCACAAAATATGTTGAAGGCATATTTGTTTAGGTCAATTTGGTCTAGTGGAAACACTAAATCAATGAGAAGACTTTTTTTTCAAGTCGTTTCTGAAAACTGGTTTGCCATTGCATTGTTTCAATTGAAACTAAACACTGGAATTTCGTTAGGCCGTTGAAGTTAAACTTCCATTTTGATCAATTCTAGTGATTTAATATTAGTGAAGGTTGGATGAATATGTCCTTTCATTACTTGTATAAGGATATTATATGTCTTGATCATTTTAATTTGATCTCTTTTAAAATTGAAGCACTTCTGTGTTTTTCAAATTTCAGAGAATCAAATCTATCGATGAACATAAGGTTCTGATACTAGACCAAGGATATGAATATCTATGCGATCAGTTTGGGATCCGTGTAATGAAACATCTGAGTATCGGTTATTTATAACACTCTCATTAGTATAATTGTGTTAAAGGGAGTAACTCGATTTATTGGATAGGATGGGATTCAATGCATCTCAAGTTAACCCCTTGAATTTCCATGTGAAAATTTTGTTAACATTAAATGCATATTTAGTGAACCTTCAATGATAGTAACTTCCAACATTTATAAGCTATGGTCAGATGATGGTCTCACCAAAGCAACCTCAGACGATGTGATCAAATAGTTGAGTTTGTCTTAGCATTATTTCTAACTTTTTTAGAAACATGATTACGCAAGAAAATACATCTTGGGAGGATATATAATGTCTAATGGTTTATGTTCTTGAATGAACAATGAGATGGAAGTAAATTTCTTATTAAATCAAGAAACACGATCTTTCGAAAGATGTATTTACTAGATAAACTGAACTTTGTGTATTTGAACGTGTTAGTGTAAACCGGTTCAAAGGGTAGTTATTCATTTGACTTATCACTTGGAAGTGATTATCCAAAATTGTTTCTTTTTGAGTGGGAGCAATTTATGTTCTACTGGATCCATTCAAATGAAGGGACTACACATGAACCGTAACTTATTTCAAATATTGAAAGATATTATTCTATCTCATGGGTGAGATACATTAAACAAATGGAAGGAAGACTTAGTACCCGCATATGATTTAAACCGATTTTTGTATTGGTTAATTTTTTAAAGAGGCACATGATTTCTTACTTGTATCTTACTTTAGTCAAAACTTAGATATAGAAGTATTTCAAATGAATAAAATACTATTAATCTGAAATGTTGTGATACCAAAGTTCTCGAACATGAAATCTTTGAGCTTTAAGATTATTTTAGGCAATAAGAGAATGTTTGAACAATCACGTTGGTTTTCATCTTGATGGATGAACAACATTTGTCTTTTGTCTTAAGTTATCATTAGAAATACTAGATTTCATTTCTTAATGTTTGAGTTGCCCTATTTGTTTGGATAACTTCGAGTATAGAAGGACCGTTTTGAAAATGGTCGTCCTTAATTATTTATGAAATGAATTGAGGACTTGTAGGTAGAAAACTTGGTGAAATTCATTGAATTTTATAAGTGGTCAACCGACACTTGAATAATTCTGAATATAATACCTACTGATACTCTCATAGTAAGAGGTAGAATTCTGATTCTTGAAATGTGCACTTTGAGTGAAATGTCTAGATCGCTGATTCCAATCTTGAATCATTAATTGGTTAGAAACCAATTACCTACTCTGATTTATGTTGTGCCATGGATCTGGTCAATAATTATAAGTCAAATCATGTGCATGATTTTAGAGTTTAGTGAGAAGGTTATCGAGAAACCTTAAGTATACTGCAATTGATCTCTTAAGCATAATGAGACATGTTTACCTATGTGCACAATTATTGTAAAATTGATGGCACATACGCAGTATGTATAGTTGTTTGGTCAAGAGGTATTTATTACTTCTTTGGAAAGGTAAAGAGCTGCCTTCGAGTTGTGTTGACATATTTTAATGTGGCGAAACACATTCATAGGTTGCAATATAGATACAGTTTTAGTGAGACCAAACACTTACACAAAATTGAGAAATTTTGTGGAGATATCATAACAAAGTTAATAGAGAACTTTGTAGTTAGCGTCTACGTACAATAGATGGTCGAGGTTCTTGACTAAGACCATAACTGGAGATTCTTAAGTGGGTTGCATAGCAATCTCTAGAGTTGCGTAGATTTTGATCTAATTGAACTTGGAAGTTCATAAGATCAAGCCCATAAGGTTTTTGACATTTGAATGCTTGTTTAAATGATTTGGAAATCATACATTCAATGTCTTAAGATATGTCGGACAAGTAGAGATTGACTCTCTCACACTAGCAATCGCCTCTGACGTTGAGAACGTACAGAGATGAGATTGTTTTATCCTTGTAAAGAGCGCAAGATAAAACCAGGATCGCCTTAATTATAATCGACTTAAGATTACTGTTGTGACTAAAGTAATCACAGTCTTGCATGAGTGCAGGATCATAAAGATATCGATGGGTTAATTAAGATGAGATTACTTTTGTATATAAAAGTAATCGAATAAGAATGGATTCCCACCATCCATTAAACTAGTCGAGTGGCCATATGTGAATTTTCTCGAGTTAATCATTTATCGAGGATAAGGAGAAAATTCTGTTGTGATTCAATAAGATAAATAACCCTTCAGGCAGCGGAAATTAAAAATTTTTAAGGGCCTCTTAGATGAATCTTGCCAGGATACAATCCGGATGTATATATATGAATATAAATAAAATGATAATAAAACTTTAAGTATAAAGTTTTACCTATCTCCTTGCAAATCCAAGCTTGGCAAAAGTGTATATACGTTTCCTCCTTTCTTTTGCACCTTTGATCCTAAAGTTTATGTAGCGCCCCACGTGTTGCGCCTCTCCGAGTTGATACACCACAATATTACGAAAACCTTGATAATTCTAATCAGCTAGAACATAAAAATTATCAAGATATAAACTAAAGAACAAAAGGAGCAAGAAAATCGAAGTCTCTTCTTGGAGAGAGAGAGAGAGATCGATCGAGAGAGAAAGGAAAGAGAAGAGAGAGATTTTTCAAGACTTATGTTTTCTTGTCTTATGTAATGTCTTTCTTGTGTTATGAGATATGATATATATTCTCACATATATAGATATCTTCCATCTCCTAATCCTATTAGAAATAGGATTCCAAGTCTTCTCTGTTCCTACATGGGCCATGGCCCTATTAATTGGAAGACTATGTCTTCTAATTAATTAATGGCCCAATCTATTTAATTAATTGAGGCCTTATTTAATTTCTCAATTAAATGGCACAATTAATTAATTAGTCTCTCATTTAATTAAATTTGACTCCAAGCCTATTTAATTAAATATTATAATTAATTAAATTCAATTTAATTAATTAACTTACAAATTAAATTCCAATTTAATTCATAATTTCGATCCAATCCAATTGGATCTCGCCTTGGTCCAATTGGGTCGACCCAGTCGATCCACTTGTTCTTTGTTTCCTTGCTTTCGCTTCATGTGTATTGTGTATGCCCCCGTAGGTTCATCACATAATTGGCCGCGGGTTATAATTAAATATTCATTTAATTATTCAAGTATTAAATACTTTAAATCAATCGAACACTCTGTCAACTGATCATTCCAAAATTAGCACCCCTGCTAATTTGGGAATTCTCCCACACTCCACAGTCGATGGCTGGCCACAAGCCCATGGAGCCCAATCATTGGTGAATTAATTCAGTGAACCTTTCTTAACATTTACAATTTCCATATACGACATGATCTCTCCATTAGTCGAGACTTAAGGGCTTGGCCTTTTCATCGGTTCCCTATGTTCGTCTTGACGTTATGCACTCTGGTCTCGAAACAATTCTCTTTGACTTAATCTTTATGAGCTACTTTCATAAAGTCATCAGATACCTCGGCCGAGGGTTTTACCAGAATTAGTTTCTCACAGAAATCCATAGGAGAATTTCCCAACCTATCATACGAGTTCCCCTATACCCAACGTGAATCCTCAGAGACCTTCTGGTAATCTCCAGTCGATCGAAACTCACATCAAAGCATAGACATTCTCGCACCAGATAAACCCTATCACCTCAAGTATTAGGGAACGTTCCTCGTATACTATTGCAAATAGGAATAACTTCGACTCCGATATGCGACTACCGCTTCCATGGTGAGTTATTTCCTAATTGGGGTATTTAGTGCACTTGCCTTCTCAGCAAGTCACCCACTTCTTTGTATCGACTATCCCAATCACGCTCGTGGACCCCAGCGTCCTCCAGTACATCGCAGTATACACATCAGTGAGAGTCTAACCGAATCCAATGATGTCCTTTCTAAAATGGATTCTACGACTCTTGAATATGTTCTAGATCACAGCCTTGGAGATCAGTCCACGGGTTGTTCCATAGCCCTGTGATCTAAGGACTTCTATCCTTATGCTTAGATAATTATTACATAAGATAAAGTTGACCATTTTATAAGATGCATTTATTAATCTAAATTGAATAGTTCCTTATTTATTACAATAAATAGCAGCCACACAGTTGGCTTGCCGGACACTATTTCTTTCAATCTCCCACTTGTACTAGAGCCAATTTCTTATGTTCTTGAGTCCCATCTTATGTAGATGTTTCTCGAATTCCTTTTGGGGCAGTGGCTTCGTAAGCGGGTCCGCTGTATTATCTTCCGAGTCGACACGTTTCATCTTTATGTCTCCTCTACCAATGATATCCCTTATCAAATGGTATCGTCTCAGTACATGCTTGGATTTCTGATGAGATCTCGGCTCCTTTGTTGCGCTATTGCTCCATTGTTATCACAAAAGATAGTAATGGGCTCAACAATGCTAGGTATCACATCTAGTTCTTGGATGAAGTTTTTCTTCCAAACACCTTCCTTTGCAGCTTCACATGCTGCAATATATTCCGCTTCAGTGGTGGAATCTGCGGTAGTATCTTGCTTAGAGCTTTTCCAGCTTACCGCACCACCATTGAGGCATAACACATATCCAGATGTTAACTTGAAGTCGTCTACATCACATTGGAAGCTTGAATCTGTAAAGCCTTCCAATTTCAATTCTCAGGTACTTTAGAATTGCCTTCACGGCTATCCACTGCTGATCCCCTGGATCAGACTGATAGTGACTAGTAAAGCTCAATGCGTAGGCTACGTCTGGTCTAGTACATAACATGGGGCCATAGACTTAGAAAGTGCAATTACATGTCTCATGGGAAGTAATCCTCTCTTGGATTCTTCCATACTGAATCTCTTCAGTATTTTATCTATGTACTGTGATTGGGAGAGGCCTAGCAGTCCTTTCGATCTATCTCTGTAGATCCTTATACCTAGTACAAAGGATGCTTCTCCCAAATCCTTCATTGAGAATTGTGTAGACAGCCATGCTTTCGTTTCTGATAACACCTTCACATTGTTTCCAATGAAAAGAATGTCATCAACGTAAAGCACTAGAAATTCAACTGTACTCCCACTGACTTTCTTGTACACAAAAGGTTCGAACACATTCTTGATAAACCCAAAAGTTTGGATTGTATTGTCGAAACGGATGTTCCAGCTTCGGGAAGCTTGCTTGAGTCCATCTTTGGAGTTTGCACACCTTGTGCTAATCTCCTTTGGATGCATATCCTTTTGGTTGCTCCATGTAGATCTCCTTATCAATGTCTCCATTAAGGAAGGCGGTCTTTATATCCATCTGCCATATCTCGTAGTTAAACCACGCAGCTATGGCTAGCAAGATTCGAATGGATTTAGGCATTGCGACGAGCGAGAAGGTTTCCTCAAAGTCAATGCCTGGTCTTTGAGTGTATCATTTTGCCACTAGTCGCGCCTTGTAGGTTATTACCTCTCCGTTCACTCCAAGCTTGCGCTTATAGATCTACTTGCAACCCACGGGAGTTATTCCCATTGGTGGATTTACCAAAGTCCAGACCTTGTTGGAGTGCATGGAGTCCAACTCGGATTCCATGGCTTCGCGCCATTTTCCCAAATCTATGTCCAACATAGCTTCATCGTTGGGTCGTTTAGAGACTGTCAAATCACATGCTACAGACCGTAGTACCTCTCGGGTTCTCTACGTTGTCTTTCTGACCTACGAAGTATTAGTGTACTTTCTGGTGCACTTACATGCTTTTGTTCTCCCACTGCCTGTGGTGATGGGTCATCTTGGTCGACCTCCTCGGCATTTTCAACTTCAGTGACCTCATCCAGTTCTATGTTATGTTCTTTCTTGTCCAACAAGAAATCCTTCTCTAAAGCGCATTCCTTGAAACAAATGCAGTTTGTCTTGAAGGATGATAGAACTCGTATTCAATTGAATTTTCTGGATACCCCACGAATTTGCACAAAGTGGATTTAGTTTCCAATTTATCTCCCACTAGCTTCTTGACGTAAAAGGGAGATCCGCATACGCGCATGAATGCATACGAGGGTGCCTTGCCAAACCACATCTCGTATGGTGTCTTTTGTACGGATTTAGAAGGTACCATATTCAGTACCTTCGTTGCCGTGAGGAGGGCATGTCCCCAAAATGAAAGAGGAAGATCAGTGGCACTCATCATGGATCGAACCATGTCCATCAAGGTTCGATTCTTTCTCTCAGCTACTACATTTAATTGCGGTGTAGCAGGAGGAGTCCACTGAGACAATATTCCATGCTCCACAAGATAATTGAGAAATTCGTTACTAAGAAACTCGACACCTCGATTTGTCATCCTCGACGCTAATAAACTAAATGGGTCAAACTTTGTTGACTGGCTAAGAAACCTGAGGATAGTCCTCGACTCCGAGCATCGGAGCTATGTACTCGACACACCTATGCCTGCTGCACCCGCAGCAAGAGCTACTGATAAAAACAACGAACCGTCCATGCTAAAAGGGTTGATGATGATCTTCAGGTTCGCTGCCTAATGCTAGCTTCAATGTCGAATGAGCTGCAGAAACAGCATGATAAGGTACCTCTTGCTAGAGATATACTTCTCCACCTCCAACAGATGTTTGGAGAAAGGTCTCGTACTTAAAGGTTCGCGGCCACTAAGGAGTTGTTCAATCTTAAGATGGCTGAGGGAAGCAGTGTCAAGGATCACTGTCTGCGTTTCATCAACCTGGTTGAAAATTTGGGGAGATTAGACGTAGAATTGCACGCTGATCTTAGCACTGACCTCCTTGTCCATACTCTGCCTCGCTCGTTCGACCAGTTCGTGTTGAAATTCAACATGGAAGACAGAAATCTTGCTCTTCACGAACTGACCAATCTGTTGGTTACGGCAGAATCCATCCTTAAGAAGGAAAAGCCCGTGCTGATTGCTCACCAATCGAAGGCTGCAAAGCCGAAGAAAGGTAAAAAGAAGAAGAAGGTGTTCTCTTCCAAAGAAGTCACCAAGGTGGTCGAGAAAAAGCGCAAAAGCCCAGACGACGAATGCTTCCACTGCAAGAAAGCAGGGCACTGGAAAAGGAACTGCCCAGACTACCTGAAATTGGTGGCCAAAGGTATATTTCTTGGTTGAAGTTAATATATCTATTAACTGTACATCGTGGATGTTAGACACCGCATCAGTTTCTCATATCTGCAATGATTTGTAGGTAATGGGAGCAGTAAGAACACTGAAGCCCGGGGATAGGATCCTGCGTTTTGGAAACGGAGCAAGGGTTGCTGCAGAGGCTATAGGAGATGTGGAATTAGTAATAGGGAATTCTAGTTTAGTTTTGAAAGATTGTTTGTACGTACTAACTATTATCAAGAACATTATTTCTATTCCACTTTTAGATAATGATGGTTTTTGTTTTTCCATTGCGAATGGATCTTTGTGCATAATTAAAAATCTTTTTACTTATGCTAGTAGTACTTTGATAGACGGTCTCTATTCCCTTGAACCAACAAACTCCAACGTCATGCACATACAATCAAGAAAGAGAAAACACGATAATTACGATCCACAATTTTGGCACGCTAGACTTGGACATATCTCCAAGAGTAGGATTCAAAAGTTTGTTTCTTCTAAGGCTCTTGAAATACAGAACTTAGATGAACTTCCAACTTGCCAATCTTGTCTCAAAGGAAAGATGACCAGATCTCCCTTCACAGGGAATCCAGAGCGAACCAAATAGACACTGGATTTGATCCATACTGACGTTTGTGGACCACTGAGTGTCAGTGCGAGAGAAGGATTCTCCTACTTCGTAACATTCACTGACGATTTCAGTCGTAATGGATACGTGTACTTGATGAAGTACAAATCCGAAACTTTTGAAAAGTTCAAGGAGTTTCGAATGGAAGTAGAGAACTAATTATGACACAATATTAAAGCACTTCGATCTGATCGAGGTGGAGAATACTTGAGTCAAGATTTCCTCGATTATCTTAAGGTGAATGGGATTCTCTCACAGCAAACTCCTCTTAGGACGCCTCAACTCAATGGAGTGTCCGAAAGGAGGAATCGAACTTTGTTGGACATGGTTCGTTCCATGATGAGTTTCGTTGAAATTCTTTTTTCGTTTTGGGGCTTGGCCCTATTAACTGCTTCGAAGATACTAAACATAGTACCTTCAAAGTCAGTGCCTACGACACCACACCAAGAATGGTATGGTAAAGCACCCGTGTATTCGTATCTGCGAGTATGGGGATCTCCTGCCTATGTTAGGAACAAGAAAGGAGATAAACTGGATAATAGATCCAGTTTGTGCAAATTTGTGGGGTATACAAAGGAATCCATTACATATCTATTTTACGATCATAAAGAACGTAAGATGTTCGTATCTAGGAACGCCCACTTCTTAGAGGATGATTTCCTCACCAACAGAAATGGGACAATCGTTGAACTTGATTAAGTCCAAGAATCGGACCCATCCTCACAAACAGTGGGAGTTGATCCTGAAACTACTGAACCTACGAGTACACCAGTACTTCGAAGGTCCGATCGGGTTCGTAAGGAACCAGAGATATTTGGTTTCATTCACGAAAATGATAAGTTGGATAGTGATCCAAGGACTTACGAAGAAACTATGTCTGACATAGATTCGGTTGCGTGGCTCGAAGCCATGCAATCCGAAATGGATTCCATGCATTCCAACAAGGTTTGGACCCTGGTCGATCCACCTGAGGGAACTTTCCCTGTAGGATGCAAATGGATCTTCAAATGTAAGCTTGGAATAAATGGAGAGGTAATAACCCGTAAGGCTCACCTAGTGGCGAAAGGTTATTCTCAGAGGTCTGGAATAGACTATGAGGAAACCTTTTCTCCAGTAGCGATGTCGAAATCTATTCGGATAATTTTAGCCATAGACGCGTGGTATGACTACGAGATATTGCAAATGGACGTAAAGACCGTCTTTCTCAATGGAGACATTGACAAAAAGATCTTTATGCAACAGCCCGAGGGCTTTGCATCCAAAGGAAGTGAGCACAAGGTGTGCAAACTTCAAAGGTCGATATATGGCCTTAAACAGGCGTCCCGAACCTGGAACATACGATTTGATGAGACAGTCAAAGTTTTTGGTTTCATCAAAAATGTATTTGAGCCTTGTGTGTACAAGAAGAATAGTGGGAGTTCGGTACAGTTCATAGTTTTATATGTATACGACATTCTTTTGATCGGGGACGATATCGAAATGTTGACGGAGATGAAAGCGTGGTTATCCACGCAGTTCTCCATGAAAGATTTGGGAAAAAGACATCTTACGTATTGGGGATACGTATCTATAGGGATAGATCGAAGAAGATGTTGGGTCTCTCCCAATCTCAGTACATAAACACGATACTAAAAAGATTCAGTATGGAAGAATCCAAGAAAGGATTGCTTCCAATGAGACATGGTATCTCTCTTTCAAAGTCAATGTGCCCTACAACTGACGAAGAAAAGAAGAGAATGTCTCTCATACCTTATGCCTCTGCTATAGGGAGCATAATGTATGCAATGTTATGTACTAGACCAAACGTAGCACATGCTCTAAGTGTAACGAGCAGCTATCAGTCAAATCCAGGGAAAGAGCACAGGACTGCCGTAAATAAAATCCTTAAGTACCTGAGAAGGACTAAGGATATGTTCTTGGTCTACGGTGGTAGTGGAGAATTGAAACTTGAAGGATTCACTGATTCGAGTTTTCAGTCTGACGTGGATGATTATAAATCCAATTCTGGATACATATTCCGCCTCAATGGCGCAGCGGTGAGTTGAAGAGTTCCAAACAGTCCACCACTGCCGACTCAACCACTGAAGCAGAATATATTGCAGCATCGGATGCGGCAAAAGAGAGTGTTTGGATGAGAAACTTCATCCAAGAGTTGGATGTAGTACCTAGCATTGTGGAACCTGTAGCAGTCTTCTGTGACTACAACGGGGCGATCGCTCAAGTGAAGGAGTCGAGATCACACCACCAGTCTAAACACGTGATGAGAAAATACCATGTGATTAGGGAGATCATTGGTAGAGGAGACATTCATATGGATTGTGTCAACTCAGAAGACAACATAGCTAACCCACTAACGAAGCCACTTTCGTAAAAAGCATTCGAGGGACATCATGAAAAGATGGGTCTTAGAAATGTATGTGAATGGCTTTAATGATTGCACTCATACTGAAGTGAATCGTCCCATAGTCGAATGTGATCTTAGGATTTCATCCAATCACTTAGATACGTTCGCGAGAGATGAAGTTGGCCATTGTTTAATTCACGTACTATAAATAAACGGGTGGAATAATTATTAAACCATAAGAAGACAGTCCACTTACAAGCTAATTTAGATTGGCTTGTTGGGCTCTATCCTATCACATCTCTCGCGAACACATTTAAGCGATTGGATGAAATTCTTAGATCACATTAAACTATGGGACGATTCACTTCAGTTTGAGTGCAATCATGAAACAGTCTCTAAGGTCGTGATCTTAAAACACGTTCCAAGTTATAGATTCCGAACGAGACGGGGTATCGAAGGAATCGCCAAGACTTGTACAAATATGCATGATTCACGTGGAGTGAATTTGTAGAGTTTCATGAACAAGACATTTGATGTCAGTGCATATGAGTAGGTGCTTCGATAGGGGATCGAACACATCGAACGACCCGAACAGAGAAACCCATTGTGGAAGCACATGACGCATATCGGTGATGGGAAGTTTCTCAAGACTTATAATAGAGTACGATTTAGTCCTTAGACTTGAGGTGCTAGGGCGAATTCGGTGCATGGGTATGCGTACTTTGATTTAGGTGTCGGTCACGTAGCCTGACCATTGTGTGCCTAAGTTGGGTGCATATAGTCGTGTACGCGAATGGTTAGCATCAATATGTGGGATCTACCGACTCATCGTAATGCATGAGAGAATTTCCTGTACATTCTTCGATAATATGTTCCGAGAAATCCATGGCCATGGTCGGTGACGGATTAGGAAAGGGGTTTCCAAATTTAGCAGTCACACTGGAATTATTATCCAGAATTAGAAAGTACAAAATCGAGATAATTAGAGGTGCCGATCAATTCACACACCCTAGGTCTCGATCGGGAAATTAAGTCAATAGAAGGACCGTATGTACATGGCAGTTACAAGAGGTGAGGTTCACAAAGATCAATTCACCTGAAGTTAGGCTTCATGGGCTTGTGGCTAGACATCGACCATGAGGTGTAGGTACTCCTGAATTAATAAGGAGATTAATTCTGGAGTGGTCAATTAAAAGTGTTTAATTGATCGTGTTTGGTATGCCTCAGTTCTCAAAACAACGAGAGTGCGGAATTTAAAATTTTTCCGAGGCACCCCAGCAGCCCAAGGATTCGATCTCCACATTCATTATGCGAAAGAGGTTGATTAAAACAATTTAATCAAAACACAAATAAAACTAGAGGGGTAATTTGCGATTTACCTCACCACAGGTTCGGTGGTGGTAACCTCCGGTCTTCTTGTCTGATTCACGAAGCGATCCAAGTGTCTCGCCTCCAGAGTGTATCCACACCAGTTGGATTGTAGCAACACATCCAAGTCACAGGCTACGATCTAGATCTTGGAGATTGTCAATGGAGGAAGAGTCAGAACTGGATCCAGCTCTTGAACTAGATCCAGATGAGAGAGAGGAAGAGAAAGGGGCGGCGGCACAGGACTTTTGTGGCTAGGGCTGCTCGAAATTTTCAGCTCTTAATTTCTCTTGGTTATTTTTTGCATGTGTTTATTAATCTTGTGTTGATCACTTATGGAAGAGTTGTGAAGAGATAAATTTATAAGAGAAGAATCATTCTCTTAATAGATATCTCTTCAAGATCTTTTTCCTTATCTCATTAGGAAACAAGATATACATGTATATCTTTTAGATTTTCCTTATCTCATTACGAAACAAGATACACATGAATCTCTTCTTTCTTGTCCCACAAGAAATAAACTCTTCCAATTTATTTCCTAGCAAAAATCGCCCCCTATGCCATATAATTATGCAATCCGAAAATTGCTAATTATTTATTCTTCCATCTTTAATAATTAACATTTTAATTAATATTATAATTAAATAGACAATCTAATTAATTAATTAGACATTCTAATAATTTAATGAATTATACATTTCTAATTAATAACTCTCTTCTTTGAATTAACACTTTAATACGTCAACTTTGATTTAACTTCCTTAAATAAACTTTTCCTTTTATGACTGTCACTGTCCAACTGTATTGTGTGTGACCCTCTGGGTTCACCATCAATTAGCAGCAGGCCCACGACTTTCGTTATTTAATTAATGAGCAATTAATTGCTCCGATCAATTAAACACTTTTAATTGACCACTCCAGAATTAATCTCCTTATTAATTCAGGAGTACCCACACCTCATGGTCAATGTCTAGCCACAAGCCCATGAGGCCCAACTTCAGGTGAATTGATATTTGTGAACCTCACCTCTTATAACTGCATGTACATACGGTCCTTCCAACGACTAATTTCCCGACCGAGACCTAGGGTGTGTGAATTGATCGGCACCTCTAATTATCTCGATTCTGTACTTTCTAATTCTGTATAATAATTCCAGTGTGACTGCTAAATTTGGAAACCCCTTTCCAAATCCGTCATTGACCACGGCCGTGGGTTTCTCGGAATCTATTATCTAAGAACGTACAGGAAATTCTCCCACCTTATCAGGATGAGTCGATAGATCATTTCTTAGTACTAACCATTCACGTACACCCTATAGGCACATAATGGTCAGGCTACGTGACCGGCACCTAGATCAAAGTACGTACACCCTTGCACCGAATTCGCCCTAGCACCTCAAGTCTAAGGACTAAATCGTACACTATTATAAGCCTTGAGAAACATCCCATCACCGATATGCGACACGCGCTTCCACAAAGGGTTTCTCTGTTCGGGTCGTTCGATGCGTTCGATCCCCTATCGAACCACCTAGTCATATGCACTAGCATCAAATGCCTTGTTCATGAAACGCTACAAATTCACTCCATGTGAATCATGCAACTCGTACAAGTCTTAGCGATTCCTTCAATACCCCGTCTCGTTCGAAATCTATGATTTGGAACGTGTTTTAAGATCACGACCTTAGAGACTGTTTCATGATTGCACTCATACTGCAGTGAATCGTCCCATAGTCGAATGTGATCTCAGGATTTCATCCAATCGCTTAGATACGTTCGCGAGAGATGAAGTTAGCCATTGTTTAATTTACGTACTATAAATAAATGGGCGTATTAATTATTAAACCATAAGAAGATAGTCCACTTACAAGCTAATTTAGATTGGCTTGCTGGGCACTATCCTATCAGATCGGAGCAATCAATTGCTCATAAATTAAATCACGAAGGGTTCGTGGGCCTCCTGCCAATTGATGGTGAACCTAGAAGGTCACACACAATACAGTTGGACAGTGACAGTCGTAAAAGAAAATATTGGATTTAAAGGAGTTAAATCAATAAATGAATTAAAATGTTAATTCAATTGGAAGAATAATTAATTAGATGGTCTAATTAATTAAATATTAATTAAAGTGTTAATTAATTGTGAGAAAGAAATTAATTAGATTAATTGGGCTAATTTAATTAATGGGTTAATTAAATTAAGTTGCAAGACATGGGCCATTTTAATTAAGAGCACATAGGAAGTCTTGCAAGACTTGGTTACTAAGGGGGCTTATAAAAAGAGTCTAGGAGAGACTCAAAACTAATCTTACACTCTTGCACGAGAAACCCTAGCCGCCCCCCTTGCCTGCGCCGCCCCCTCTCTCTCTGCTCTTCCATATCTGGATCTAGATTTGCCTCTTCCTCTATTGACAATCTCCAAGATCTAGTTCGTAGCCTGTGACTTGGAGGTGTTACTACAATCCAGCTGGTGTTGATACACTCTGGAGGCGAGACACTTGGATCGCTAACTATGAATCAAACAACAAAGCCGGAAGTTGCCACGACCATGCCTGTGGTGAGGTAAAAATTGCATATCACCCCTCTTTAGTTTTATTGTTGTTTTATTCAACCTTTTCGCATACATAGGGTGGAAACAGATCATGGGATGTATGGGTATCTCGGAAAAAAATTAAAATTCCGCACTTTTGTTGTTCTGACAACCGAGATATTCCAACATCTAATTGCTGAGTGCTTTAGAATAGGTTTTTCTGAGTGGTCTACCTTAGAGCTAAGTGTGAGCTTGTTGCTTTATCATTTGTTGTAAAAGCGCAAGTAGTGTGCTAGTTACTTTGTGTTCCTAGTGGAACCTAAATCTGTGTGATTTAGAAGAGTGGACTAAAAGACTTTATGTCTATATAACCACTATAAAAATTCTGATGGGATAGTGCCCTGCAAGCCAAAATATTTAGTTTGTATTAGGACTATAGTAATCTTTCTCTAGTATAAATGAATTAATACGCTCGTTTGTTTATAGTATGTAAATCAAACAATGACCAACTTCATCTCTCGCAAATCACTTAAGCGATTGGATGAAATCCTTAGATCACGATAGACTATGGGACGATTCACTTCAGTATGAGTGCAATCATGAAACAGTCTCTAAGGTCGTGATCTTAAAAATGTTCCAAGTCATAGATTCCGAACGAGACGGGGTATCGAAGGAATCGCAAAGACTTGTATAAATATGCATGATTCACATGGAGTGAATTTGTAGGGTTTCATGAGCAAGGCATTTGCTGCTAGTGCATATGAGTAGGTGGTTCGATAGGGGATCGAACGCATCGAACGACCCGAACAGAGAAACCCATTGTGGAAGCGCATGAGGCATATCGGTGATGGGATGTTTCTCAAACTTATAATAGTGTACGATTTAGTCCTTAGACTTGAGATGCTAGGGCGAATTCGGTGCATGGGTGTGCGTACTTAGATTTAGGTGCCGATCACGTAGCCTGATCATTGTGTGCCTAAGTTGGCTGCATATAGTTGTGTACGCAAATGGTTAGCATCAATATGGGATCTACCGACTCAACGTAGTGTGTTGAGAGAATTTCCTGTACGTTCTTAGATAATAGATTCCGAGAAACCCACGGCCATGGTCGGTGATGGATTTGGAAAAGGGTTTCCAAATTTAGCAGTCACACTGGACTTATTACCCAGAATTAGAAAGTACATAATCGAGATAATTAGAGGTGCCGATCAATTCACACACCCTAGGTCTCGATCGAGAAATTAAGTCCATAGAAGGACCGTATGTACATGGTACTTATAAGAGGTGAGGTTCACTGAGATCAATTCACCTGAAGTTGGGCCTCATGGGCTTGTGGCTAGACATCGACCATGAGGTGTGGGTACTCATGAATTAATAAGGAGATTAATTCTTGACTGGTTAATTGAAGGTGTTCAATTAATCGGAGCAATTAATAAAGCTCGCAAATTAAATCACGAAAGTCGTGGGCCCGCGGCCAATTGATGGTGAACCTAGAGGGTCACACACAGTACAATTGGACTGCAACAAATCATATAAAGGAAAGTTTGATTTAATGAGTTAAATCAAAATTGGAGAATTAAAGTGTTAATTCTTAAAGGAGAAAAATATTAATTAGAAGTAGTCTAATTAATTAATGGAGAAGAATTAATTAATTAATTGGATTAATTAATTAAATGGGCTGAATTAATTAAAAGAGTTTAATTAATACATGGTCTAGGTCCATTAGGAAACAAATAAAGGCCATAATTAAATGGGCTTTAAGTTTCCTAGTAGGATTAGAACACATCTCGGTCAAGACTCCTTATCTATATAAGGAGTTCAAGACCTCAAAAACCTAAGCTACAACACAAATAGCCACCCCCTCTCTCCCAGATCTGAAAAATGCCGCCACCACCTCTCTTCCTTTTGAGGTTGGCCGATCCCTGTGAAATTGCACAGGGTTCATGCGATATCTTCCTCTTCTTTCTTCCTTGCCTGATAACCTTTGGATCTTAGTTCTGAGCCTATGGATCCAATGGAGTTGATTCAATCCAGTTGGTGTGGACACCGTTAGAGGCACAACACATGGGGTGCTTCTCTGAACCAAAAGTCCTGCAGATCTGAAAGAAGACCGGAGAAAAACTACCACCGTTCCCGTGGTAAGGTAAAATCGCTAAACACCCTATGGATGTTTCGATTTATGTAAAAACTAGATGAATAAAGATTGCTGGTTTGGGTTTTTTAAAAATTTTAAATTCCGCTGCTTTTAACGTTCTGACGTTACCAATAACCCAACAGTGGTATGAGAGCCTAGTTCATTACAATCATACGAAAAGGTCTGAATATAATTTGATTGCTTTATTGTATTGCATGTTATATTCGTGTTATTGATTCTAACTTGTTATGGGTAGATCTGATTTTGGGTAAAATTGCATAAAAACGTTTTGGGCCAATTTTGTATTTTTCAAAAATAAAGGGCTATTTTTGCGATTAGCAATTTTTGGAAAACGTGGACTGAAATTGAGATTTTACGAACTGTGTACTTTCTGGACAGAATGGAACTTTCTGGAAATTTTCAAATTTGGGGCTGTTTTGCAATTAACGAAAGTTTTGGGGCTATTTTGTAAATACCGAAAACTGCAGGGCTGAATTGCAAATTCAAAATTTTTCTGGAAATAAAATTTTTATTTTCGGTCCTCTGCCCAGTTTTAAATTTGGGATTAATTTTTAATTTCCAAAACTTCAGGGTTTCAAATCGCAATTTCCAAAAGTCGGAGGGCCGAATTGCAATTTTCAAAAGTTGAAAATTTTTATTCTGTTTTTTATGCATAAAATGGTTTTTTTTATCCGAATATAGATTACCTATAATTAGTAGAGACTAAAGTAAGAATCTAGAGAAATATTTTAAAGGCGTTTAAAATAATTGAAGTAAGATAGGAAACTAGTAAATGTGTTTGCTTGTTTCTTTGCTCAACGTGAATTGTTTACGTGGTTTTCGATCGAGCCGAGCCTTGACCTTCGATGTGATTGGTTTATTTTGCTTTGGATTTTTGTTGGGCCTGCGAGCCTTTATTTGGGCCTTTTTGTGCCAATGTAATAGATTAGGGCTTTACATTAAATAGTTTAGGATGGAGGCCCATTACATGCAAGAAGGAAGCCCAATGGAGAATGAATGCCAAGTATGCTTGGTTATTAATGTAATAGCCTAGGCCCATTAAGAACCCATCAGATAGACCAATTGGGCCAACATTATTGGCTCAATGATGGCCCAAACATAGGTGGCTCCCGATCGAAAACATATTGTGTTATAAATGCATGCTAGTTTTATTTATTTATTGATTCTATTATTTGGCTTGTATGGTGATGCGTGCTAGAATATTAGAACGTAAATAAGATAATTCATAATCGAAGCGGTGAGATCTCGAGAGAGTTTGTCTTAAACTTTCAAACCAGTAAATCCCCTCTTGAATTAAATATTAAGTCATATTGGGTTAAAATAAAATGAAGTATTTATATAAATCCAAGCCTTCCATCAATAGGGACTAGCGTATGTTGTCTACTTATCGATTAAGGTGATCCAGAGTCTGGCACCCGAGGCGAAGAAAGGGACAATACGTGAAATCTCTCGATTCTTGTTTATTAAATAAACTTGACAAGGGTGGGGACTGGTCGGGACATGTATAATCGACCGATAACCAGTTACGGGGATTTCATGATCGGGCTCGTTGCTCATCGAGATTGATTGGGTTAGACTTAACGAGTAGTACCACTCATGATGTAGCAGTGCTAGATGGGTGCGAAAATCGAGGCAAAGTATCTTGAAGGTTGTGTAGAGACACAATTGGCAATAAGTATGCCTACCTGGGGAATTAGTTGTATGGCCACGAGTCGTGGGTGCAATTAATGGCCGCTAGGACGTCAAGACCTACTAGGAAATAGGATTTCCCGAACAATTTAAGGGGTAATTGTTTCGATAAAATAGTGGGAGAACTTTTACGATAGAAAGTCCAACCTTCGTAGATTATAAGTATTATTCATTAACTAGTCCTCTGTATATATTGTCTTCTCTTTGTAATAGATATTAAGATATCTATAATTATCCATTATACTATTTATCCTCGACTTATAAAATAACTGGATCAAAATATCGACTGGCTTAGAAACTAGAGGATTGTCCTCAATTCCGAAAGTCGGAATCATGTTCTTAATAACTAGCCTATGCCCGATGCACTTCCGAGAAGAGTCTAAAAGGAGGAACGAATCACCCATAGGGTATGGGAATATTAATGATTGTTTCCCCATATAAGGACGAGTCTCAAAAGTGGAACGAATCACCTATAGGGTATGGGAATCTTTAACGATCGTTTCCTCATATAAGCATCAAGATTGAACGAGCTAAAGAAGCATCATAGGAGTATGTCTGAAAATTCTAAAACAAACCTCCACTTCAAAAGCTTGTTTTGAGGAGCAGTTTCGAATCGTTTGATTCGAGACCACTGAGGAGTTGTTTTAAAACTCGACAATAAGTGAAGGAACCAATGTCAAGGATCAATGTCCTTGTTTTATCAGTCTGGTTGAAAACTGGATCGATTAAACATAGGCTTGCAAGTGATCTTAACATTGACCTCCACCTAAATTCTCCTCCCTGCTCATTCAAACAATTCGTGAAATACTCTGAACTTATTTAATAAGTTGATCACATTTCATGAATTAACCAAAGTATTGGTAAATGGCAAATAGGATGAACCTGTTATGATTGTTCACACTTCAAGGACAGCAAAGTCAAAGAAGGGTAAAAAGAAGAAGAAAGTGTTCTCTTCTAAAGCGACCATAAAGGTAGTCGAAAGAACGCAAGTAGTCTAAAAGTCGAATTATCCCACTGAATCTTAGAAAGGCACTGATTAGTTTGATTGATTAGAAGATCTAATTAATTAAGCATTGTTTCAATTAAAGGGTTAATTGAAAAAGGAGATGAATCAATTAAAGAGTTAATTGAAAGGAAGCAAATTAATTGAATCAAACCGTTAACTCAATTCTATTGAATTAATGAGCTTAGTTCAATTAATACCAAGATAATAATCCACAACTTTGGCACGCTAGACTTGGACATATCTCCAAGAGTAGGATTCAAAAGTTGGTTTCTTCTAAGGCTCTTGAAATATAGAACTTAGATGAACTTTCAACCTGCGAATCCTGTCTCACAGGAAAGATGACCAGATCTCCCTTCACAGGGAATCAAGAGCGAACCAAATAACTTTGGATTTGATCCATACGAATGAATGTGGACCACTAAAGGTTAGTGTAAGAGGAGATTACTCATACCTCGTACCTTTTTGCTAATGACTTTGGTCGTTAGTGATATATGTATCTAGTGAGATACAAATCCGAAAAACCTTTGAAAAGTAGATAATCAAGAAGACATAGAAACAATACTGAAAAGATTCAGTACGGAAGAATCCAAGAGAGGATTGCTTCCAATGAGACATTGTATTTCTTTTTTCCAAATCGATGTGCCCTACATCGAATGAGGATAAAAGGAGAATGTCTCAAATACCTTATGTTTCGACAAAAGGTAGCATGTGGCATGCTATACTATGTACTAGACCAGACGTTGAACCTGCTCAAGTGTCACGAGCAGTTACTAGTCAAACTCCGGTGAAGAGTACTGGACCACTGTAACAAATATCCTTAAGCTCTTGAGAACGACTAAGGATTCGTTCATGGTCTACGGTGGTAATGGAGAATTAAAACTCGAAGGATTTAATGATTCGAGTTTCTAGTCTGATGTGGATGTATATATATATCCATTCTTGGATACATATTTTGCCTCAATGGGGTAGCGTTAAGTTGGAAAGGTTCCAAGCAAAACACCGTTGCCATCTTAACCACTGAAGCAAGATATATCGCAGCAAGGACTGCAGCGTAAGAAAGTGTTTGGATGAAAAACTTCATCCAAAGGTTGGATGTAGTGCCTAGCATTGCGAAGCTCGTGGTTATCTTCTGTGATAACAATGGAGCTATTTTTAAAGCAAAGGAATCGAGATCTCACCTAAAATCTAAACACAATGAGAGAAAAGTACCATTTGATTGGAGAAATCATTGGTAGAGTAGACGTACATAATGGATGCGTCGACTTGGAAGACAATCTAGTGGATCAACTAGTAAACTCTTTGCCACGAAAAGAGTTCGAAGAACATCTTTGGAAGATGGGTCTTAGAAGCGTTTGTGATTGGCTTTAGGGCAAGTGGGTGATTGATCGGGAAATTAGAGGTGCCAATCAATTCACACACCCTAGGTCTCGATCGGGAAATCATTAGTAGAGTAGACGTACATAATGGATGCGTCGACTCGGAAGACAATCTAGTGGATCCACTAGTAAAGTCTTTGTCACGAAAAGAGTTCGAAGAACATCTTTGGAAGATGGGTCTTAGAAGCGTTTGTGATTGGCTTTAGGGCAAGTGGGTGATTGATCGAGATAATTAGAGGTGCCAATCGATTCACACACCCTAGGTCTCGATCGGGAAATTAAGTCGATAGAAGGACCGTATGTACATGGTACTTATAAGAGGTGAGGTTCACTGAGATCAATTCACCTGAAGTTGGGCCTCATGGGCTTGTGGCTAGACATCGACCATGAGGTGTGGGTACTCATGAATTAATAAGGAGATTAATTCTTGAGTGGTTAATTGAAGGTGTTCAATTAATCGGAGCAATTAATAAAGCTCGCAAATTAAATCACGAAAGTCGTGGGCCCGCGGCCAATTGATGGTGAACCTAGAGGGTCACACACAATACAATTGGACTGCAACAAGTCATATAAAGGAAAGTTTGATTTAAAGAGTTAAATCAAAATTGGAGAATTAAAGTGTTAATTCTTAAAGGAGAAAAATATTAATTAGAAGTAGTCTAATTAATTAATGGAGAAGGATTAATTAATTAATTGTATTAATTAATTAAATGGGCTGAATTAATTAAAAGAGTTTAATTAATATATGGTCTAGGTCCATTAGGAAACAAATAAAGGCCATAAGTAAATGGGCTTTAAGTTTCCTAGTAGGATTAGAACACATCTAGGTCAAGACTCCTTATCTATATAAGGAGTTCAAGACCTCAAAAACCTAAGCTACAACACAAATAGCCGCCCCCTCTCTCCCAGATCTGAAAATTGCCGCCGCCACCTTTCTTCCTTTTGAGGTTGGCCGAACCCTGTGAAATTGCACAGGGTTCATGCGATTTCTTCCTCTTCTTTCTTCCTTGCCTGATAACCTTTGGATCTTAGTTCTGAGCCTATGGATCCAATGGAGTTGCTTCAATCCAGTTGGTGTGGACACCGCTAGAGGCACAACACATGGGGTGCTTCTCCGAACCAAAAGTCCTGCAGATCTGAAAGAAGACCGAAGAAAAATCACCACCGTTCCCGTGGTAAGGTAAAATCGCTAAACACCCTATGGATGTTTCAATTTATGTAAATATCCTTTTCGTATGACTAGATGAATAAAGATTGCTGGTTTGGGTTATTTAAAAATTTTAAATTCCGCTGCTTTTAACGTTCTGACGTTACCAATAGCCCAACAAATTCTTGTGTTTGATTACTTGTTTTTAACCTTCATATTTTCATAAATAAACAAACGTTTTAAAAGACAGAGCTTTTAAAAGAGGGATTTATAAAACTGGGTAAAAATTTGAAGAGAAATTTGTTTGAAATACATACTTGATAAAATCCGCTACATACAAGTTTTGAAACTCTGATTTCATTTGAAACAGATAAGTTAAATCAGACTAGTGGTCAACCTTGCTGAAACAACTAAGTGCAAAATCAGCAGAGTAGTCTCACGAGTAAGATCCGCTTAGTCTGCTGATAAGAAAAGTTAGAGAAAAGTTTTTAAAGTTCAAAGGTCTATTTACCCTCCCCCCTCTAGACCTCATCTGACCACTTTTGGGACCAACACTCGTTTTCACCTTCGGAAAAACTAGGGAACCGCGACTGTAGGGTCACAACAGTAACCATCTTTCTTGTCTATAAATAATACGCAGCAGAGAGCATTCATCATACACTTCTCATTGAACAATTCAGATCCCAGCATTCAGGTCGATAATTGTATTCCGACCTCTTCTAAGAATATCCTTCCAAATTACAATGGACGATGCAAACAGATTTACGATAGCAGCCAATTTTTCCGAGTTAAAATGGAGAAAACACAAAAACATCGACCCAAAAAACCAAAGGTCTCTTGAGTCGACCTCACAAACATCTAAGCTTGATTTGATGAAAACCAAGGAAGGGCCGGTCAAGAAAACCGAGGACTTTCAGCAAGGGTTGGAAACTGCTAATACTGCTGGAAAAAGATCGGACAACAAAAATCCGCACGAGCAATCAGTTTCTGTCGGTTCTCAACTTGCTGGAAGTAATAAAAGACCTCGGACGGACGATCTTATTTCCTCTTCGGTTCTGCGCCAACTTGATGAAAAAAATAAGCCGATGAGCGAAGCGGTAAAAATACTTGAGAGTCAAGAAACTCCAAAGGTTATCGCGTCCGGAGCTAAGGATGAGTCGATTAAAATAACTATCCCGAGTGGAACACGATCCAAGCAACCCTCTTCCCCGTCAAAACCAAACTCCAAATTGTTCTTGCGAGCACCCCTACTGCTGATCCTCGCGCGTTGGTCGCAATTTATGAAGAAATGAAAGGTAACGTTCGAGCTAAAGACATCCTTGAAAAGGTCGGTGCAGAAATATTTTCTGGAACCTTGCTAAACAAGAACGGCTGAGTCAACTGAGGACTCGAGAAATCGTGTTGTCGGGCTCGAATTTGATCACCCAGGTGCAGATCGAGGAACACTTGGTCAACCTCGGGCTGCAAGTCGAACTGGATACGAATCCGTTCGCGGCCATAGCCACTGAACTAGAGAAGAATATAACTGCTCTGCAATAGTCAATTGAAGCCGCAAAGGCTACCGAGCAGAGGCTAGTTTCTGAGAAGGAGAAGGCCTTGAAGTAGAGAGAGAATCAGGTCCATGAGGTGTTGAGCAAAGAACTGGACAAGTTGCGAGCGATTATCGAGCAAGATAAGAAAGATTCCGAGCGTCGTGAACAGGAGGCGTATGCTCAGGGCTATGAAGCTCGCAGCGTTGAGCTTCGAAAAATTATTGCTGAAAATAAACTAATCTAGAGATTTAGCTTTGTTGTAACTTTATCTGTTTTCTCCATTATGTCTGCTTTTCCTTTATAATAGTAATAATTTTCTTTGTATTATGAATATGTTTGTTCCGATTAATACTTTCTTGTCTTGTGTTCGGCTCGGAATTACAATTGCTGCTCGAAATTTGCTTGACCTTTACGTATTTGGGTGAAAAGATTAATGTGTGTCCGTTAGTCCGGTTAATAAGTTTATTTCGATCTGACCCGGTCTGTTTTTTCGACCTCGTAGGAAACGATAAACAAACCATAGATTCCTCTGACCAAGTCAGAAAATCTCCACTTTTTCAGAAAATACCAACCTTGTCAGTCAAACAGTACCTATTCCTCGAGAAGCGAAATGGTCAACCGTGATAAATGCCTTCATCTGGGCCGTTTATTCTCTAGAAATCTGGGCCGTCGGATTTCGAAATCTCCTACTATAAAAAGGGGTTTTTGCTCTGTTAAAAATTATTCAGTACCCAAGTAACAATGAGTCATCCGAGCTCACTGTTCGAAATATTTCTGCTTCCCATTCAACTTTTCAAAATCCGACCCCGTACCTTTTTCGAGTATTTAGACATGAACGTCTTTTTCTGCTTGATAGTTAAAGATGAATTGTAGCACTCCCAAGCCATGTATTGGTCATTCACCATCTCGCCGACTCCAGCTAGAGTTGTGAACTTGACCTTCTGATGGTAAGTAGAAACAACAGCTTTGAACATATTCAATGCTGGTCTTCCCAAAATAGCATTGTATGCAAATGGAGTGCTTGCCACCAAGAATTTTATCAATTTTGTTACGTTCTTGGGTTTCTTTCCCAGAGTGATGCTCAGAAGAATCGTTCCGAGTGGCATGATTTTCGAACCATCAAAACCAATTAGAGGAATAGAGACTGGATTTAGATGCGGATGTTGCACATTCATTCGATTTAAAGCTTCCAAGGAAATAATATTTGCAGAGCTCCCGTTATCGATCAACATCCTTGTGACCTCAAAATTAGCGATTTTCACAGTAAAGACCATCGAAAAATCGAGGTCATTTTCACTTACATCCCAAGTTACATCGCGGGGTCTATCAGCATCACTAAAGCTAATAACTTGATTCATCAACGAGGGAGGTTGGAGAGACATAATCTACTTCGCGGTCGAGACATTTGTCTTTATCAACCTAGCAGTTCTCTTCCTGGCATTCCTACTGTCTCCACCAGCTGGTCCTCCCGAAATCACATTTATCACTCCATTCGTTTGCCCTTCGACCTGTTCCCGAGCGTCCTGATGCTGCCCCAAATATTTTCGGGGACTTCTTAATCTGCATCTATTGCTGAAGTTACCCCTTCTCACATATTCCTTTAACTTCCCTTGAACGATCAATTTTTCGATCTCTTTCCTCAACTGCATACAATCCTCAGTGTTGTGTCCGCGAGCCCTATGATATCTGCAATTCATAGATCCTGGCCTTGCCTGAGTAATACGTTGAGCTTCGGGAATCAAGTTACCCTCCTCGAGTACTGTGAGGATTTCATCCCTCGAGGTATTTAATTCCATAAAATTAACCGTTTTAGATTCTTTTCTCGACGCCTTTTCTGGAGAGGGAGGTCGACCGTAGACATTAGATCCTTGTGTCGGGGCCTGCGGTTTGTAAACATTAAGTCTTTGCCAAACCGAACCTCTCCTTTGATTGTGAGATCCACCATAGTCACCCGGTTTTGGGATAGGCGCACGATCTTGTTTCTTTCTAGGCTGAGTCCTCGGGTTCTGAGCATTCTTCAATTTGTTCATTCCTCATGGATAATTTATTTTTCAGCTATCTCCATGATCCGCTCAAAAGATTTTGGCTGCTTGCGGCACAAAGCTTTCCCGATATGAGTATTTCGAGTCAACTCGAACATAAGTGGCGATAAGAATTCGAATTGAGGGGTATCAACCTTCAAAAGATCAATGC
The DNA here is from genome assembly GCA_030819805.1 of Penstemon newberryi var. newberryi. Taxonomy (NCBI): domain Eukaryota; kingdom Viridiplantae; phylum Streptophyta; class Magnoliopsida; order Lamiales; family Plantaginaceae; genus Penstemon; species Penstemon newberryi. Next base: position 31,712,814 of record JAUALY010000004.1, on the reverse strand, counting down.
TAAATCTAGCCAACCATTATCTTAGAGTCTCCCCTCCGATTGTCTGATTGTTCCTAGATGATTGGCTGGTAATCTAGGTTTTCTCTGAATTGCAAACTGATGCTTCAATTTGTCACAGAACTCGTCAAAAGAGAAAATTGAATTTGGAAGTAACTTTTCGAACCAATCGAGGGCAATTCTATCGAAGGTCGTAACCATTATCTTGCAATAAAAGTCCTCAGAATGTCCATATAAGTTCAACACATTAATGAAATTGTTGATATGCTCCCCGGGATCGGTAGTTCCATCGTACCTAGGTAGTCTTGTAGGTACAATTTATGTATTCCGAGCTTCTCTGATCTACTCACAAAAGGGTGAACATTTCATGATGTTGGTACTCATCTCTCTGTCTCGGGTATTCTCATAACATAAGCCCTGTCTTCCCTAATTTTAGTACGCCTGGCCCCCACAGGTCGTATTGGTCCCAAGTGGTCAGATGAGGTCTAGAGAAGGGGGGGGGGGGGGGGGGGGGGTGAATAGACCTCTAAAAATTTTACCTTTAAAATTTCTCTAACTTTTTCTGTCAGCAGACTAAGCTGATCAAGATTCGTAAGTAGACTAAGCTGATCTCGCACAAAGCTTTGAACAACAGAGTTGACCACTCTTCTGATTTTACTTAGCTGATTTTGAGAAAATCATAGTTTTAATATAACTTTCTTGCAGCGGATTTGTCAAGTGTTGCAAACTCCTTTTTAAAATCTTTTCAACAGTTAACTTAAGTGTTTAATATTCTTTTTGAAAATATGCAAGAAAATAATGCAAGTATAAACACACAGAATTTTTATAGTGGTTATATGGATAAGAATCCTTTAGTCCACTCTTCCAAGTCACTTAGATCTTGATTTATACTATAATCACACAGATTACAATATACTCTGCTTGCGCCAAACCACAAATGAACTGGCCACAAGTTCGTTACTGGAAATCACAAAGAAGTCCTATACTACAAAGCTTTATCACTCTCAAAGATAGATAACAGCTTCTCACAACACGTTTCTCACAAAATCACTCAGATTTTTATGTATATTCTTTTATCTCGCTTTTCTGCTTTCGTCAACAAATGACTAGGCTGATGAGTGTTATGTTCTTGAGTTCGAGACTTTGAAGAATTTTGCTTCGAAAATATGTAATCAGTTATGTTGTCTCTCTTTCTCTAACTCTTGAACTGAACTATTTATACTTGAGATTTGAAAATCTGCCCGTTGAGAGATCGACAGGTGTCCAAATCCTCGAGTACTGGTCCTTGTTTCAGAAACGGCTACCTGCGACTGAACACTGTACACTCTGCTGTACTTTCTGTCAGTTCGTATTTAATGCATCAAGATGATACGAGGTTTTCTTCAATCATTTGCCATAAATACCCTTCCTCTTCAGCATTTATTACTAAGTGCATTTATTACCGTTGCAATAACATCTGATCACTTCCACTCTGCTGATCGAAATCACTCGTCTGATGAACACTCGGCTGATCCCGAACTGAACTCATCTGATTTGAGTATGCTGAAAATCCACCAGTTTGATTCCTTTCTTCAGCAAAAGATCAGTAGTCTTCTGGACCATAAGATTTGACCCTTCTGATTTGAATTCTTCCTTGGTCAAAAATCTTCTAAGGGATTGACTAAGTTTCCATTACTTAGCTGGTGATGATGTTTTGGAAATCATCAAAACCTCCCTTCACTTCTAAGTCTTTATCTTCTAAGTCTTTATCTTCATCTTCATCCAACAATTTCCACCTTTTTGATGATGACAAAACTTCAGCTAAATACCTGTACCTAAAACTAAAGTTAAGTCCTCAAAGATTTCTGAGGTAGAAATAATGTGTTGGATAAAACTTGACTTTTTATAGATATGATCTTTGAAATTACAGTACAAGTTTACAAGAAAATAGACTTAAAAAGAAATTACAAACAGAGTAAGCTGATACAATGATTTTCAACAATTAATCTAGCCTAGAAAATCTTGTCTAGTCATCAGCTTCTTCATCTTCTTCTTCCTCTTCCTCTTCTTCAACTTCATCGTCATCTTCTTCTTCTCCACTGGAAAACAGATCAGCATTAGTCAAGTTTCTTCCTGCAGCTTCGACTCTTCTTCTGATTTCTTGAATTCTGCTGGTTTTCCTAAATGGATCTAGCTGTTCTTCAGCAGAGTCCTTAGAAGCAGCTATTTCTTTGTCAGTCTTAGCTACATCCTTGGGCTCTTCTTCATCAGTTTCTTCATCAGCAGCTTCCTTTGTCTTGGTTACTTCAGCAGTTGGTCTACTTGTCTCTTCATCATCAGGCTTTTCAGTAGACTCCACTTTCTTAGTAACTTCAACAACATATGCAGCATTCTTCTTGTTGGCTGATCCCTCTTCCCCCTTTTTGTCATCATCAGTGGGGTTGAGTTGAGCAACTGGAACAGGAGTAATGCTGACAGCATCACATAGCAGTCTGATGTTTTGATCCACGTTTTGAAGTCGAAGATTCTGTTGAACTTGATTTCACTTCAAGGCAGCAGTCTGGTCATTTAGATAATCCACATTTACTTGTAAGGTGGCCATCTCTGAAGTAACCTGAGCAGCTTGGTCAGTGAAATTCTGAAACAGATAGGCAGTTTTCTCCGTCTCTGCTTCAGTTGCCTCTTGAAATGCTTGACCAACTTTAGTCCAGTCCATCTCATGTCTTTGAAGAGTTGCATGAATTTGATTCACATCCATCTTGACATCTTCAACTTGATGAGTCAATGCAACAATTCCTTATTTAAGCAGCATGGAATGGTCAGCTGGTTTTGGAAGACTTTCCACAGCATTTTGAACAAGTTTGGCAGCTGTTTCTTCAAACTTGCACAATAGCTCTTTGTTCCTCTCTTCCATTTCCTTCATAGAATTTTCAATCAAGGCTTTTATGGAGTCCATGATTGAAGGTTGAGCAGATTCAGCAGGAATGGAAGATGCCTCAGTTAACAGCTTTGTAGCAGGTTCAGCATTTGGCTCAGCTGTCTTCTGTTCTTCAGTTGATTCTTTATCAGCTGGCTTATCTTCCAAATGAACAAAACCAGAACCATCAGCAGATACAACTGTCTTCTGACGTATAAAATCAGCAGGCACAAAGGGAGACGTTGTCTGAGGTTGGCTGATTTGCTCTTGATAAGAGCTGACTTCAGAACCAAAGGCTATCTGTTGCAGACTTGGTAAACTAGGCAGATCACTTGAAGTTCCTTTGATGTAGATTGATCTTTCCACCCACTTTTCCAAAGTACATATACTGCAACTTTGATTGCTCCCTCAAAAAGGTCATCAGTAGGACCAGGTTTGTTTGGCAAGGATTCCTTGAAAGCATTATCCTCTTGAGTCACAATGAGTTTGGCATACTCATGTACTCTATCATGGAAGAAGTCAGTGTCTAAGGCTTGTTGGATGTTATTGGTTTGGAGCCAATTCATAATCCATCTCTCTTCAGCAGCAGCCTCCTTCCAGGCTCTAAATTCTTCACATGTTTTCTTTAATTTATAGTTCCTCATTTGTTGTATCTTATCTTCTCAGCTAGGAACACAGTTTTGGATTGGATCAGAAGTTGTATCTTTCCAGTTCAGCTTCAAATCTGGAAAAGGTAGCAAGGTCACTCTTAACAACTTCAAGTGCCCTCCTTACTTCCTTTTTCTTCCTTTTGATTGGCTTGGCTTTTGGTAGCAAAAACTTCCCTTCTAGTGATTTGCCAATCACTATGCCACCAGTCCTCCTTGGACCGTGAGCATCCTTCTTGCTTTCTTCTAGAGCTTTTGCCAGGTCTTCTTCCTCCTTGGCAGCTAACTCTACTTCAGTCATCTTCTTGACTTCAGCTTCAACTTTGCTTGTTTCAAGAGTTCTTTTAAGCTAAGCTTCATCACGTTTTCTCTGTTCTGCTTCTTCACGCTTTTTCTTGTGATAAGCAGACACTTTGGTCTTGCCAGTTCTTCTCCTTCTGGCAGCCCTTGACTCAACAACTGATGCCTCAACCGTTTGAGTAGTAGTCTGATCTGTTTGAGGAACAGATGCCTCAGCAGTAGTCTGATTTGCAGCTACAGACTCCTTTACAGATTCAGCAGGTCTCTCTACTGATGGAGGATCATTTCTTATAATATCAGATAACTCCGTTGGAGAATCTATCAGCGTAATCCTCTTTCTTGCAGTAGACTTAGTTTGAACTACCCTTGTTGCAACAGTATCTTTTAAAGCACTTCTTGTTCTTTTTGCAACGTTTTCAGCAGGCAGTTCTGCTGAGGGAGTTCTTTCAGGAGATGTGTCAAGAGGAATCTCCTCAATCTCCTTGACTGTCTGATTAATGAGAGCATCAGCAGTATCTGATTTAGCCTGATTTCGTCTCAAGGTTAAACTCAGTAAATTATTAAAAGAACTAATTTATATATTAGGGGTTTGGTTAAAGTACTCAGGATGGAGCAATTCAAGGATAGTATAAAGAACAATAAACACGTAATAATAAGTATGCGAGAGAGGAGAAATAGTTGTATTATTATTGATAGGTTAAAATTTGGATCCATGATACAATGTAAAACTCAGTATTTATAATAATAGTCTTATCCTAACGCGACTAGGAGTCCTACTAGGCCTAGAAATCCTGCATGGCTTAGGAGTACCGCACGGCCCAATAAATCTTCAGGATCGGTCTTCAGGTCGATCAAATACATATGGGCAGGTCGAGCCGATCATGTAGTCTCTATAGGTCGATCGATCCTGAACCTTCTCGAAAAGTTTCATATCATTATATCCGTAAAATAGCCCTCATCAGTACTCCCTCACTTCTTCGAGCGTAATCGTAGCTGAAGCTCGTAGAAGTAGATATAGTTGCCGCGTCAATCCTTTCATAGTTTATGAAGTATGCCTCGTTAAAAACCTGGTTCGGAAAAACCCTTCATGGGATAAAAACCGAGCAAGGGAAAAAGAGCGCATTTCTATCTTAAACTTTCCAGGTAGGGACACGTAGCTTAGTAACGTGTGTCAGACATCCATAAAGTCTTTTCATGATTTTACTGGCGGGAAACTGAAGAGACGCGAAGGGTTGATCCGTCTTTTCACCGCCCATATATATAGTCGAAATTAGCGGGATATTTTTACTTTTTACCCCAGATATTCAGATCTTTTAGCAGTAAACGTTTGAATCAATAATCTTGCAATTTATTTATTTCATCGAACACACTATTTCAAGAGACAATGGCCTCGACTTCACAGAATCCCAATACTTCAACCCAAAATGAAGAACAACAAGTGCCGCCTATCATAGCTAACCCATAAATCCTTTCTTCTGAGGAGTAAGTAGCGGATGGCGTACATGCAGAAGAAGTTAGAGACTATGAAGAGAAAGAGGTTGATAGTCTGGTAGTTGAAATTGTTCCAGATGAGGAAATAATTGCCAGAGCATCCAAAAAATCAAAAACTGCCCAACCTCAAATCTCCGCTCCTATTGAGTTTTTTCCTTCTCGACTGAAGGAGGAAAATTTACCCGCTTTGAAGAGGGAATATGGTCGTTTTTTCCCCTCGAACTTTGAAATAGTTATTCCTTCTCCCGAGGAGAGGGTCAATACACCTCCCCCAAACTGTCGAGCCTTCTATACTTCTCATTTCGATCATGGACTTCGTTTTCCCCTTTCTCCGATCCTTCATCAACTTCTAGAGACTTTCTTTGTCTCTTTAACCTAACTTGTACCAAATGCCATAGCTTTTATGATGGCCTTCTCTGTTTTGATGGTTGCAAGAGGTCTGCAACCCTCTTTCCATAACTTTCTTCATTTCTTCCGACTGTCCATATCGACCTCCTCCAACAGAGGCTACTATTACGTTAGCCAGCGACCCGGATTTGCCGTTCTAGAAAATGCCATTTCGAGTAATAGTATGGAATGGAAGTCAAACTACTTTTTGGTTAAGGCTCCGACCTTGCGGATACTTGAGAATGGAGAAACTGAAGAATTCACTTATGATTGGGGTCATAACCAATCTTGGGTGTATGGTGGTCGAAAAGTGACCGGCGAGATGGCCCCAGATGACCATTTTTCGTCCGACCTGATAGAGGAAATGCGATCGGATAAGTATCAATCCGCTTACCTGGTCGGAGAAATCTTCCTTCGTAAAGCCGGATTGAGTTCTCTGGATTTTCCCATTCCATCAGACGATCGATCCCTGAGTAAGATTTCATTTACAGTTATTTTATTAAAAAGGATCTCTAAATTCATCTTTCATTATCGTTATCGATTTTGTATTGCAGCTTCCATGGTCGAGAATTGCCGTTATTCGGTAGTTGGAAAAACTGTCCTTTCCAATTCGAAGAAGTCATCGGGAAAGATTCCAATAGAGCAGAGACAATCTAGAAAAAGGAGAAGAGATCAACATCAGGATCTAGAGGATATTGAGGAAGACTCGTTCGAGAATGCTGATCCTATCCGAGTAGCTCCTCCCCCAACTGGTCAAACCTCAACGAATATTCCGTCAACGAGCTCTCGACCAGGTCGAGGCTTTCCACCTAAATATCTTAGGGATGAATTTGGTATCCTAGGCTGTAAAACTTGGCCAGAACGGAATCCTACTGGTCCCGATGCCAAAAGAAGAACTCAGTTTTATGACAAAGAAGGCGAGTATTTCACTTATGTCGGAGATTCCAGCCATAAAGCTTCCTTGATAGACATGATCGAGAGCCACCTTCAGGGAAAACGAGCGGCTGGATATTCCGAAAGGGATTCATTGTTGACTGATGATAAGGAGAACGTCATCGATAAGTCGATCCGGCTTCTTCTATCTTCTACTTTTGTCAGAGACGTGCAACGGACCTTTAAGAAAGACCTTTTTGATCAATTGGCAAGAGCCGCTCATGCCCATGAAGTGGTAATATATTAAAATTCTGTTTGCTCTTTCAACAAATCTCAGCTTCTTTAACTTATTTCTTATTTAGACAACATGTTCTTGCCACAGACTGGTAATGCTTTGGTATCTGCCATGTATGATACGGCATTGCATAGAGATCAGTGCAAGTTCGTTGAGGAATCCAACAATATTATGGCCGCCAGGATCAAGGAGCTTGAAGATCAACTTGCTCAGGTCGATAATTCTCATGCTTCTGCTCATACTCAACCTGTTCCTAGCGCCAATCCAAATTTGGAGACTGATAATCCTCATATTATTAACACAATGATGGATGCTAGTCGATTTCAGGCGCAGGTTGATCGATTGAACCAAGAAATTGATGAGCAACGTGTTTCTTATGCCACCTCGATTAGCAAACTGGAGTCGGAGATACTTTCACTCCGATCTCTACTCGCGGCCAAGGAAGATGATTCCAATTTGGATAAGGATATAGATGAGCATCAATCTCCTGACATTGAGTCCGTGATCAGGGAGTTTCTTGATTCTCCAGTTCATACGGCCATAATTCATCAGAAGATTGGAGGCCTGTTACTGAGCTCGTTTTACAAGGGGTCGATCAATTGATCGAGTCTGGGCAGATTCCTGACAGGCGCAAAGAATATCGCGAAGTTATGGAGATTGGAAAGGATCGAAAACTCCGAGAGTATCCTCCTGATTCCTTGCCTTCCGTCGAGTATAGCAATCATCCTTTAGCTCATTTAGTGGACGAGTTTGGAACTCCATTTCCCGTGCCCGCAACTGATTTGGAGTCAATAGAGGACGTCGAGGGAGATTGACCAGATGAAGGGGAAGATGAGGACAACGAAGAAGACATTGAAGGAGACCGAGCTGATGAAGGAAAGGATGGTGATAACGAAGGGTTGTCTTCAAAGGAAGTCCACTCCTCGCTTTAGGTCATTTTCAAGATTTAGAATTTCATTTATTTTCTTCTTCAATCCTTGTAACTTTTGTCACTTTATTCAGTATAACTTGCAAAGTTTGTAAATAGTATGGAATGTAGAAAATCCCTTATTTGGTATATATAATTTTCAGTGCTATATTAGTCTTAGTCGAAATATTCTTTGTCATTCTGATGATCGTAGTACGCAATTAACAATTCATTCTGAGATATATTTGAAATTTTACTACGCGCGCCAACGACTGGGGACATAATTGTCATTTCCTTTACTATATATAAAGGTTAAATCTTTGAAGTTTTACCGCGCGTCCCCACTTGCAATATAAAAATTCCTGTGTCGTAGATCGGAGCTAGAGTTCAGTAATCCATTATACTTTCTGGTTTTTCGATCATGAGTTTCAATCTTTTTTCTGGAGCCACTAAACGATCTCTACGGGGTCCATCCCGACGAGACACACCGAAAAAGAAAATCCAAACAGACAGTTAGCATCAGCCGTCTTCCGAGGGAGGAGCTCCTTCTCGGGAAATCGTGCCTCATTCCGACCCAGTGTCGACCTCTTCGGGAGAAATTCAAAAATCAGAGGTGAATATTCCTTCTCAGGCGAGGGAAACAATGGATTCTTCTACGGGTCCTTCCCGGGTTCCGATCCGCAGCCCATTGGTCGATCCAAATATTCTGGAAGCTTATCAGAACGTGGAGTCTCGAGCTAATTCTCCTCCTCTTGTCGACCAAGCAAGAGACGAGCCTCCTTATTCTGATCAAGATGCTGCAATAAATCAAACCTCTGGTCGAGAAGACTCTCAGCGGGTCGTTATCATCCCTCCAAACCCTGAGGTCGAGACAACGTTGCAAATGAGCGGGCCTGTGGAAGATATTCCCGAGTCTCTCTTTGCCCCTCTAACCTCTAATGTTGTTGTTTCTACTTCTCAATATACCCTAGTTCTTTCTCCTCCCAATATTCCTCAAGAAATAGATAAAACTGGGTCTGGTCCCAGCCAATCTAGTTTCAAGAATCCCATGGACGATCCTTCTCTCTTAGACGATCATTCTTTAAAGGGGCAGGTCGAAGAGATAACAGACTTTGAGACGAGTCGATCTGGAAGGGTCTCTTTAGATGCATGCGTTCCAGCAACCCTTGAGCCTGACGGGGTATCTTGGAATTTGGGAATGGGCACAATTCTGCCCAAGGAGCTTGATAAACTGAAGAATCACTCTTCTTTGCGGCTTGTTCAATCCATTTTCAAGCGTTTGGAGATGGTATGTGGATTTCTATTATTTTTATTTTATTTTAATAGAGATCTTTTGTCTTCTAACTTTTAAAGTTCTTCATTCTTATTTTTCCATAATAGGCCAAGCATGAAGCTATTCAGCTTGGGATACAGAATGATGAGTCTTATTTTTCTCAAGAAGAGTACCTTGAACGGATGAACACAATTGCTGCTGCTCATCGATTGCTGATGACTGAATCCGAGAATCTCCGAGCGGCTAATGAAAATCTTTCTAAAGAGAAGGAAGAACTTGCTCGGGCAAATAGCAGCTTGGTGTCTGATAAGGAGCAGCTTACCAAGGAGAAAGAAGACCTGCTCCGACTGAACAGGAATCTAGAAGAAGTTACTCAATCCCAGATCGATAAAAGTAAAAAACAAGAGTTTGAAAGGGGTTTTTCTCTCGGATACAAGCAACGTACGAAAGAAATGATGACTTATCTTGCTCATCAAACGAGTCCCGATCATGCTTTTGAACAGTAGACAAAGGTCTTTCTTTCCTTTTTTTTTTTTTTTTTTTTTTAGAGAAATGTAATATAAGAAAACTCCTTTTTGTCGTGAATAGAGCAGTTCGTTGTTTCAATCGTTATGCGTGTAGAAACATACATCGTTTCGATCTGAGTGCCATAATAACTGTTACCTGTTTTCTCGGGAGAGGAAAAGTCGCCTGGGTAGTTGTGCTGTAACCGTAGATATAGGACGTTTCATATGCTGTGTCCGCTAACTGATAAGTCCCTTGTAATATAAATATCTCTTTTGACAATAAGAAATCATAATAGAAATAACAAAAATATCATCACTAGAAAGATATAATAATCCAACTTGGTACTTATGGTATCAAGATTACGGTGGAGATATTAACCAAATCTGTTTATGAGAGATGAGAGCTGGTTAGTTCATTAAAATGATGGTATCCCCTGTGTCATGGTATTCTCTTCGACCAAGGAGGATACTTCGTATGAGTTGGATGAGATATCCTTCGACTCAGGCGGATACTTTGTAATCTTCCTTCTGGACATCCTTCGAACAAGGAGGGTGTCTCACAAAGGTCTGGTGAAGTATATTTGCCAATCTTCATCAATGCAGTGACAGGAGTCCAAGATTAAGAAGTACGTCGGATTGGAGGAGCAATCATTCCGAGGAGCAGCGTAGTAGGCTAGTATTTGTAATAATTGTAGCTAGATTTTAGGAACGAAATGTACTTTTCCTTTTCTCTGTATTTAATCGACCGTATTTGCTAAATGTAATGATTTGAAAATATCTTAATAAAATCATTTATTTTTGAATCGTTCATCTGCGTCTTTACTGTAGATTTCTTGACTGTAGTTGATCATATGTTATGATGTTGAGAACTTAAATCAATTGCTTAGTATAATATTCCTTAGTCGTTTGATCAATCTAGACCGTAGATAGGATCTTAATGTAACACCGTTGGATCCTTTATCTCCTGCCTATAAAAAGGTCATTCCCTGCCTTTTTGTTTTTCAATAATGAAGTTGTTCAAGAAAAAATTTCATCAGTATAACCATCGTCGTCCACCAAAATGTATTACCTCAACAAAGGATGAATTTCTGACTTGGTATGGGATGAATTGGAAAAATGAAACTTCCATCATATATGCTGATGCTCGGACAAACCTCTTAATGAGGGATTAGTCGACTATAAGTTACGCCATAGGCTATAGGTCGAGGTCAGAGGAAAGCTGGATTCTTGCTTTATCGAAATCAACTTGTTTCTAACAGGTCGACGATGCCACGCATGAGATCCTTCTGATCCCTACTTCACTTGGCGAAGGAAAAGCATCAGCTTCTTCGAGGTGGTCGAGTTGTGATAGCATATGCTCTTCCCTCGACCAGTGACAACTGCCGATCCTTAGAAGAAAGCCTGAACTTTAGTTTCTCGTCACTGTTCTCAAAGTAGATGTAAAGATGGTATATTCAGTAGCTCGAAGGTTCCGAAGCACTTGTTATTATGATGATCATCGAAGATAAACTCTTCCTCGAGATTTTGTAGATAGAGTTGCTAGTATTTCGATCGATGCCTTTGTTTAGATAGGAATCTTAGATATGTAATATAATTTTTGTAATGATAATCTTTGCACGTTGAATATCGATCTAATGTATAATTTTTTAATTGATCGACCTGATAGTGCATTTAATTCAAGTCCTGCTTTTATGGCTGGTAGTTATGAATGTGTAACGTAAATCCTGATATCATATGACCGCCGTTGATTGGATATGAGTTCCACCGTTGGATTTTTACCCTCTTATCTATAAAAGGAATCCTTTACCTTTCATTCATTTATCATCAAAAGTAAAATTTCCAAATAATGTACTTCTTCTTTTTTCAAAACGGTGGTCGTCCACCTAACTCAAAAATCCAAGAAATTGTTAATTACTTCGACTTGGTATGGGCGGAATCGGAAAATGGAGACCTCACAAAAACCATGAAGTCTCCGATCCCTAAAAAAGGGGATCGATCGAAGTGTCCATCATATATCGACCATCCTGTACAAATGGGTATGGGTCGGTATGGTGGCATTCCGATCTAATAGTTCCGTGGTCGGTGGAAAGCTGGTTAGTTCATTAAAACAAGACGATATGATCGAGAATGCTGACCACCATCGACCGACATAAAATTATGATCTCACAAAGCTCTCTCTGATTCCTCAAACTTTGTGGTCGTAATTACGGAACTTAAAAGCGGTTGTCTTCGTCGATCGGGCTTAGCTGGTAGCAAGAATGCTGGGAAAAGTGTGGAGATAAGCAAAGATAGAGGTCCACCATTTACGCCGCCATTCTTCAACTTAAACAGATTTAGTCGATGAATCGATCTTGTAAGATTGCTTTTTACAAGTCTACCGGACAATCGAACTGTACTTTAATCAGGATCTTTCCCATGTAATAGAACATTGTCGTCGATTAGTTAGGGAAATCATTGTACCTTTCCCATGTATTTTTCTTCTTGCAATAAAATCTCTTATTGTTTTTTACTAGCTGCCCCATTTGTTGATCATATGATATTTAAGCTATCGCCGACCCATTTGGTCTTTTATTACTTATTGGTTTTTACTGTTTGGAGATCGTTTTACTAGATCGAAGAGTTTTTTCCGACCCAATCGGTTTTAGTCACAAGACCTTAGTTTATTTTTAGATTTTATGCCAGTCTGTCGGTTTTAACCTGCGCAGATCGTTCGTTAGGAGATCGAAGAGTTTATACCGACCCAATCGGTTTTAATCAAAGATTTTATTTTACTTAGGTTTTATACCAACTTTTGGTTTTTAACCTGTGTAGGTCGTTTGTTAGGAGATCAATGAGTTTACACCGACCCAATCGGTTTTACTCAAAGATTTTATTTTACTTAGGTTTTATACCAACTTTTGGTTTTTAACCTGTGTAGGTCGTTTGTTAGGAGATCAATGAGTTTACACCGACCCAATCGGTTTTACTCAAAGATTTTATTTTACTTAGGTTTTATACCAACTTTTTGGTTTTTAACCTGTATAGATCGTTCGTTAGGAGATCAATGAGTTTATACCGACCCAATCGGTTTTACTCAAAGATTTTATTTTACTGAGGTTTTATACCAACTTTTGGTTTTTAACCTGTATAGATCGTTCGTTAGGAGATCAATGAGTTTATACCGACCCAATCGGTTTTACTCAAAGATTTTATTTTACTGAGGTTTTATACCAAATTTTGGTTTTTAACCTGTATAGATCGTTCGTTAGGAGATCAATGAGTTTATACCGACCCAATCGGTTTTACTCAAAGATTTTATTTTACTGAGGTTTTATACCAACTTTTGGTTTTTATCCTTTGTAGAGTGAATTTTGACAATGGTCTTTTGAATGAGATGTATGGAAAAAATAAGCAAAAGCTTTTATTATAATCATGGATAAATTTGATGTCCGAAAAGAAAATAACAAAACAAACTAAAATTTGAAAAACAAGCTAATTTCTTGTAAAATCCTGTCTGATCTCCAAAACCTCCTGCCTCGATATCAACGGCCATAATATCTTCTGAGGTTTACTGCATTCCATGTTCGAGGAAGCGGAGTTCCATCCATATGTGCTATTTTATACGACCCCTTCTTGCCGACCGCGATTACCACGTACGGACCTTCCCAATTTTGCTGTAACTTACCCACATGTTTCGATACTTCGACCTTTTTAAGTACCAAATCACCTTCCTTGAATGATCGTATCCTCACTCTTTGATTGTAGACCTTTTCATGCTGGATTTAGCTGCTTCTAACCGAAGACTGGCTTTTTCCCTCAAGGTCTCAGTTAAGTCGACGTCATCTTTTCTCAGTTGATCATTTGATTCTTCATCGTACAACTCAATTCTAGGGCTGGGGACTAGTGCCTCAACTGGGATAACTGCCTCCGATCCATAGACTAAGCTAAATGGTGTTTCACCGGTAGAGGCTTTTACTGTAGTTCTGTTAGCCCATATGACACCGGGAAGCTCGTCTAGCCATCTTCCTTTGGCATCATCCTGTCTTTTCTCGAGGGATTTGATAATTTCTCGATTTGCTACTTCAGTTTGTCCATTCGCTCGAGGATGTCCGACGGATGTAAAGTTTTGCTGTATCCCAAACTTTGAGCACCATTCTTGGACTTGTTTTCCAGCGAACTAGGTCCCGTTGTCGGAAATTAAGATCCTCGGGATTCCGAAATGACAGACTATTTTTTTCCAAAGAAAATTTATGATCTGGAACTGAGTTATCTGAGCTAGTGCTATACATTCAATCCACTTGCTGAAATATTCAACAGCGACTAGCACGTAACTCTTTTTCGATCTGGCAACTGGGAACGGTCCGACTATATCAATTCCCCATTGGTCAAAAGGCCAACAGATCGGAATTGGGTTCATTGTCTCAGCTGGTTGATGTATTATATTTGAATGCACCTGACAGTAATGACAATGTTTTACATAATCCTGTACGTCTGCGTACATCGTTGGCCAATAGTACCCAGTTCTCAAACATTTGAGTGTAAGTGCTCGAGCCCCACTGTGATTCCCTTCTTCTCCTTCATGGATACTGTTAAGGATGCTTTGGGTTTGGTGCTCGGGTATGCATTTTAGCAGAATTCCCGAGATGGATCGTCTGTAGAGTTTTCCCTGTTCAATGGCATATTTTGGTGCTCGATATTTGATTCTCCTAGCTTCGTTCTTATTGCTAGGGAGCGACCCCTCTTCCAAATAGGTGATTAGAGGGGTCATCCAACTATCTGCGGCCAAGTCGATGTCCATTATTTCAGTAACAGGAATAGTGTCGAGATCGATCGACGGTGTTTTTGAGATTAGCCAAGTGATCACCCTTTTAGATTTACCATCCCTTGTTCCCGTAAACCTAGACAGTTGATCAGCCCATCGATTTTCTTCTCGGGGGATATTTTGAATTTCAAATTTGTCAAATCTTTCAATCAGCTCTTTTACTTTTGCCAAATATTTTATCATATTGTATTCTTTGGCCTCGTACATTCCATTTATCTGTCTCTGGATTAGCTCAGAATCTGTTAAGACGTTTAAAGTCTTTATGTTGGCTTGAATTGCCATCTCCAATCCTGCGATCAGAGCCTCATACTCTGCTTCGTTGTTGGTTACCATGAAATCTAGGGTGATGGCATAATTCATATCTTCGCCATTTGGTCCTTGGAAATTGATTCCAGCACCTCCACCATCTCTGCTTGATGCACCATCGACGTGCATAAGCCATGCTAGATCATCGACGATCAAAATGTTATTATCACTTGTAGATGCCCCTTCAGGGCTCGTCTCCGAAGGACTTGGGGTCTCTAGGAGGAAGTCAGCAAGTACTTGAGCTTTGATCGCCGTTCGTGGTTGATATTCTATCTCATATTGTCCCAATTCTACGGCCCATTTGATTAATCTTCCCGAGGCTTCAGGTTTTGACAAGATTTGCCTTAAAGGTTGATTGGTAAGAACGATGATTTTATATGTTTGGAAATAGGGTCGTAATCTTCGTGCTGATGTTACAATGCCAAGGCAAATTTTTCAATCACCAGATAATTCTTTTCAGCCCCTTTCAGTAATTTACTCAAATAATAGACTGGCTTGTGTTCTGAGCCCTCAATCTTGACTAGAACTGAACTTATGGCTGCCTCGGAAATAGCGATATATATATAAAGAGGCTGTCCTTCAGTAGGTTTGGCGAGTTGTGAGGGTGAGGTCAAGTATTCTTTTAGTCGATCGAACGCGTGGTCGCAAGCCTCGGTCCATTCAAATGTCTTGGCTCTTCTTAAGGTTTGAAAGAATGGTAGACTCTTATCTGCCGACCTCGATATGAATCGGTTGAGGGCCACAATTTTCCCTACTACGCTCTGTACTTGAGTAATATTTCTCGGAGGTTTCATTTCTGTGATAGCACGTATCTTTTCTGGGTTCGCTTCGATGCCTCTTTCGTGAACTAAGTAACCTAGAAATTTCCCTGATCTGACTCCGAAGGTGCATTTTAAAGGGTTGAGTTTCATTCCGTACTTCCTTAAAATTTTAAAGCAACGATCAAGGTGTTTGATGTGGTCTTCCTCGCTCATGCTTTTGACCAACATATCATCGACATACACATCCATTATTTCTCCGATCAGCTCTTTGAACATCAAGTTCACTAATCGTTGATAGGTTGCTATTACTATGAAGCAATATACCCCCTGTTCAGTAACGAAGGCAGTTTTTTCTTGATCTTTTTCATCCATAAATATCTGGTAGAAACCCTGAAAAGCGTCCATCATGCTGAAAATAGCAAAACCAGCAGTGGAGTCGACTAATAGGTCGATTCTGGGGAGTGGATAGGGGTCCCGTGGACATAACTTGTTTAAGTCCATAAAGTCATTACACATTCTCCATTTATTATCTTTCTTGTCCCCTTTTGACACTAACACCACATTACATAGCCACTAGGTGAAGTGTATTTCCCTAATCTGTTTAGACATTAAAAGCCTCTCGACCTCTGCTTTTATTATTTTGCTTTCACAGGACCGTGATTTCTTTTCTTTTGTCTGACTGGTTTGGCGTTCGGATCAATTTCTAAAGAGTGTGTTATTATTCTTGGATCGATCCCTACTATATCCTCCGAACTCCAGGCAAACACATCCATATTTTTCTTTAAAAAGTTAACTAACATAATTTCACCTTGTGGAGATAATTCCGTTCCAATTCTTGTGATTTTGGTCGGATCATTTTCCATAAGACGAATATCTTTATGCTCGGGTGCACGTAGAGTCAAATCTATATGTTCCTTTCCCTTTTTATCGATCCTTTCCGTATTGGGTAACTCCGGCTCTAGAGATCTTTCCGATGAAGATCCTACTCCTTTTCTTTTTGAAGGTGTTAATGGATCGACGTTCCTTTTCAATGAGAGCGCTGTATTGTAACAATCCCACGCCATGCAGTGATCGTTCATTATTTCGCCGACCCCTGAGATCGTAGGGAATTTTATTTTCTGGTGATAGGTCGAAACAACTGCTCGAAATTGATTCAATGCCGGTCTTCCTAAGATAGCATTATAGGCGAATGGTGTTTCTACCACCAGGAATTTTATCATTTTTACCACTCGTTGAGGTTTGCTCCCAAGGGTTACACGTTAATTAATAGTCCCGGCCGGAACTATTTTCGATCCTCCAAACCCTATCAGCGGCGTGGCTACTCTTTGGAGAGTTATTTTTCCCAGATTCATTTGATTTAAAGCTTCGATGGCTATGATGTTAGCGGAGCTTCCATTGTCGATCAGGATTCTTTTTGTTGGGAATGCCCCGGTTGTCAAAACAACGAGAGTGCGGAATTTAAAATTTTTCCGAGGCACCCCAGCAGACCAAAGATATATTTTCCACCTTATGTATGCGAAAAGGTTGAATCAAACAATCTACAATAGATAAAAGGAGGAGATATGCGATTTTACCTCACAACAGGCAAGGTAGTGGTAACCTCCGGCTTTTTTCTGATTCACAACGAGTGATCCAATTGTCTCACCTCCAGAGTGTATCCACACCAATTGGATTGTAGCAACACCTTCTATTCACAGGCTACGAACTAGAGATAGAAGGTTGTCAATGGAGGAAGAAACAGATCTAGATTTAGATCTAGATCCAGCTATGGAAGACAGAGAGAGGAGGGGGGCGGCGCTATGCAGGGGGCGGCTAGGGTGTAGGGGCGGCTAGGGTTTATATGTGCAAGAGTGAATTTTCAAGTCCCTATGAAGAGTTGTGAGGAGATATCTATTTATAAGAGAAGAATCCTTCTCTTTGTAGATATCTCTTCAGGAACTTTTCCTTATCTTATAAGGAAACAAGATATACACACATATCTTCTTGGATCCTCCTTGTCATACAAGAAAACAAACTCTTCCTTCTTATCCTTAGCCAAAATCGCCCCACCCTATCTTGCAAGACTTCTTCTGGGCTTTTAATTAAAAGGCCCATGTCTTGCAACTTAATTTAATTAACCATTAATTAAATCAGCCCAATTAATCCAATTAATTATTATCTCTCAATTAATTAACACCTTAATTAATATTTAATTAATTAGATCATCTAGTTAATTATTCTTCCAATTGAATTAACATTTTAATTCATTTAATTGATTTAACTCCCTTAAATCAAATATTTCCTTTTTTACTGTCACTGTCCAACTGTATTGTGTGTGACCCTCTAGGTTCACCATCAATTGGCAGCAGGCCCACGAACCCTTCGTTATTTAATTTATGAGCAATTAAATGCTCCGATCAATTAAACCCTTTTAATTGACCACTCCAGAATTAATCTCCCTTATTAATTCAGGAGTACCCACACTTCATGGTCGATGTCTAGCCACAAGCCCATGAAGCCCAACTTCAGGTGAATTGATATTTGTGAACCTCACCTCTTATAACTGTCATGTACATACGGTCCTTCTATCGACTTAATTTCCCGATTGAGACCTAGGGTGTGTGAATTGATCGGCACCTCTAATTATCTCAATAACTATACTTTCTAATTCGGGATAATAATCCAGTGTGACTGCTAAATTTGGAAACCCCTTTCCAAATCCGTCACCGACCGTGATCACGGGTTTCTCGGATCTATTATCTAAGAATCGTATAGGAAATTCTCTCATCCATTACGATGAGTCGGTAGATTCCATCTTGGTACTAACTACTCGCGTACACAACTATAGGCACCCAACTTAGGCATATTATGGTTAGGCTACGTGACCAGTACCTAAACCTAAGTACATATACCCATGCACCGAATTCGCCCTAGCACCTCAAGTCTAAGGACTAAATCGTACACTATTATAAGTCTTGAGAAACATCCCATCACTGATATGCGTCATGCGCTTCCACAATGGGTTTCTCTGTTCGGGTCGTTCGATGCGTTCGATCCCCTATCGAACCACCTACTCATATGCACTGACATCAAATGTCTTGTTCACGAAACTCTACAAATTCACTCCAAGTGAATCATGCATATTCATACAAGTCTTGGCGTTTCCTTCGATACCCCGTCTCGTTCAGATTCTATGACTTGGAACGGGTTTTAAGATCACGACCTTAGAGACTGTTTCATGATTGCACTCAATACCGAAGTGAATCGTCCCATAGTCGAATGTGATCTAAGGATTTCATCCAATCGCTTAAATGTATTCGCGAGAGATGAATTTGGCCATTGTTTATTCTATACAATTATAAATAAACGTGCGTATTATTCATAAGAATCAAAGATTGTTTATTACAGAATAGACCTAATACAAGCTAAAGAGAATTGGCTTGCTGGGCACTATCCTATCAATCTCCCACTTGCCCTAAAGCCATTCACAAACATTTCTAAGACCCATCTTTACAAGATGTCCCTCGAACGCTTTTTGCGAAAGTGGCTTCGTTAGTGGGTCAGCTATGTTGTCTTCTGAGTTGACACGATCCACGTGTATGTCTCCTCTACCAATGATCTCCCTGATCACATGGTATTTCCTCATTACGTGTTTAGATTGGTGGTGTGATCTCGGCTCCTTCGCTTGAGCTATCGCCCCGTTGTTGTCACAGAAGACTACTACAGGCTCTGCAATGCTAGGAACTACATCCAACTCTTGGATGAAGTTTCTCATCCAAACACTCTTTTTTGCTGCATCCGATGCTGCAATATATTCTGCTTCAGTGGTTGAGTCGGCAGTGGTGGACTGTTTGGAACTTTTCCAACTCACCGCTGCGCCATTGAGGCGGAATATGTATCCAGAATTGGATTTGTAATCATCCACGTCAGACTGGAAACTTGAATCAGTGAATCCTTCAAGTTTCAATTCTCCACTACCACCGTAGACCAAAAACATATCCTTAGTCCTTCGTAAGTACTTAAGGATTGCTTTAACGGCAGTCCAGTGCTCTTCGCCTGGATTCGACTGATAGCGGCTCGTTACACTAAGAGCGTGTGCTACGTCTGGTCTAGTACACAACATCGCATACATTATGCTCCCTATAGCAGAGGCATAAGGTATGAGAGACATTCCCTTCTTTTCTTCGTCAGTTGTAGGGCACATTGACTTGGAAAGAGAGATTCCATGTCTCATTGGAAGCAATCCTCTCTTGGATTCTTCCATATTGAATCTCTTCAATATAGTGTTGATATACTGAGATTGGGAGAGTCCCAACATCTTCTTCGATCTATCCCTATAGATACGTATCCCCAATACGTAAGATGCCTCTCCTAAATCTTTCATGGAGAACTGCGCGGATAACCACGCTTTCGTCTGCGCTAACATTCTGATATCGTCCCCGATCAACAGAATATCATCGACGTATAAAACTATGAATTGTACCGAACTCCCACTATTCTTCTTGTACACACAAGGCTCAAATATGTTTTTGATGAAGCCAAAAGCTTTGACTGTCTCATCAAATCATATGTTCCAGGTTCGAGACGCCTGTTTGAGGCCATAAATTGACCTCAGAAGTTTGCACACCTTGTGTTCGCTTCCTTTGGACGCAAAGCCTTCGGGCTGTTGCATAAAGATCTCCTTGTCAATGTCTCCATTGAGAAAGGCGGTCTTTACGTCCATTTACCATATTTCGTAGTCGTACCACGCGGCTATGGCTAATAGTATCCGAATGGATTTCGACATTGCTACTGGAGAAAAGGTTTCCTCATAGTCTATTCCAGGCCTTTGAGAATATCCTTTCGCCACTAGGCGAGCCTTATGGGTTATAACCTCTCCATTCATTCCAAGCTTACGCTTGAAGATCCATTTGCATCCTACAAGGACAGTTCCCTCAGGTGGATCGACCAAGGTCCAAACCTTGTTGGAATGCATGGAATCCATTTCGGATTGCATGGCTTCGAGCCACGCACCCGATTCTATGTCAGACATAGCTTCTTCATAAGTCCTTGGATCAGTATCCAACTTATCATTTTCGTGAATGAAACCAAATCTCTCTGGTTCTTTACGAACTCGATCAGACCTTCGAAGTATAGGTGTACTAATAGGTTCAGTGAATTCAGGATCAGCTCCCACTGTTTGTGAGGATGGGTCCGATTCTTGGACTTCATCGAGTTCTACGATTGTCCCATTTCTGTTGGTGAGGAAATCATCCTCTAAGAAGTGGGCATTCCTAGACACGAACGTATTACGTTCTTTAGGATCGTAGAACAAGTATCCAATGGATTCCTTTGGATACCCCACAAATTTGCACAAACTAGATCTACTATCCAACTTATCTCCTTTCTTGTTCTTAACATAGGCGGGAGATCCCCATACTCGTAGATACGAATATACGGGTGCTTTACCATACCATTCTTGATGTGGTGTTGTTGGCACTGACTTTGAAGGTACTACATTCAGTATCTTCGAAGCAGTTAATAGGGTTAAGCCCCAAAATGAAAAAGGGAAGTTCAGCGAAGCTCATCATGGAACGAACCATGTCCAACAAAGTTCGATTCCTCCTTTCAGACACTCCATTGAGTTGGGGCGTCCTAGGGGGAGTTCACTGAGCGAGAATTCCATTCTCTTTTAGATAATCGAGGAATTCTTGACTTAAGTATTCTCCTCCTCGATCAGTTCGAAGTGCTTTAATACTATGTCCAAGTTGATTCTCTATTTCCATTCGAAACTCCTTGAACTTTTCAAAAGTTTCGGATTTGTACTTCATCAAGTACACATATCCATAACGACTGAAGTCGTCAGTGAATGTTACGAAGTAGGAGTATCCTCCTCTTGCACTGACACTCAGTGGTCCACAAACGTCAGTATGGATCAAATCCAATGTTTGTTTGGTTCGCTCAGGATTCCCGGTGAAGGGTGATTTGGTCATCTTTCCTTTGAGACAAGATTCGCAAGTCGGAAGTTCATCTAAGTTCTGTATTTCAAGAGCCTTAGAGGAAACCAACTTTTGGATCCTACTCTTGGAGATATGTCCAAGTCTAGCGTGCCAAAGTTGTGGTGTGTGATTATCGTATTTTCTTTTTCTTGATTGTATGTGCAAAACGTTGGAGTTTGTAGTTTCAAGGGAATATAGACCATCCATCAAAGTACCACTAGCATAGATTAAACCATTTTTAATTATGCTCATAGATCCATTCATAATGGAAAAATTAAAACCATCACTATCTAATAGCGGAATAGAAATAATGTTCTTAATAATTGTTGGTACGTACAAACAGTCTTTTAAAAGTAAAGTAAAATTCCCCATCACTAACTCCACGTCTCCTATAACCTCTGCAGCAACTCTTGCTCCATTTCCAAAATGCAGTATCCTATCCCCGGGCTTAAGTGTTCTTACTGCTCCCATCACCTGCAAATCATTGCAGATATGAGAACCCGCTGCGGTGTCTAACACCCAAGATGCACAGTTAATAGAAATATTAACTTCAACCAAGAAAATACCTTTGGCTACCATTTTCAGGTAGTCGGGGCAGTTCCTTTTCTAGTGCCCTGCTTTCTTGCAGTGGAAGCATTCGTCTTCTGGGCTTTTGCGCTTTTTCTTGACAACCTTGGTGACTGCTTTAGAAGAGAACACCTTCTTCTTCTTTTTACCTTTCTTGGGCTTTGCAGCCTTCGATTGGTGAGCAATCATCACGTGTTTCTCTTTCTTGAGAGTGGTTTCTGCCGTAACCAACAGATTGGTCAGTTCGTGAAGAGCAAGGTTTCTGTCTTCCATGTTGAAATTCAACACGAACTGGTCGAACGAGCGAGGCACAGTATGGAGAAGGAGGTCAGTGCTAAGATCATCGTGAAATTCCACGTCTAATCGTCCCAGTTTTTCAACCAAGTTGATGAAACGCAGACAGTGATCCTTGACACTGGTTCCCTCAGCCATCTTGAGACTAAACAACTCCTTAGTGGCTGCGAACCTTTCGGTACGAGACCTTTCTCCAAAGATCTGTTGGAGGTGGAGAAGTATATCTCTAGCAAGCGGTATACCAGCATGCTGTTTCTGCAGCTCATTTGACATTGAAGCTAACATGAGGCAGCGAACCTGAAGATCATCATCAACCATTTTAGCATGGGTGGTTCGTTGTTCCTCAGTAGCTCGTGCTGCGGGTGCAGCAGGCATAGGCGTGTCGAGTACATAGCTCCAACGTTCGGAGTCGAGAACTATCCTCAAGTTTCTTAGCCAGTCGACAAAGTTTGACCCATTCAGTTTATTAGCGTCTAGGATGACAGATAATGGATTTTTAGACATTTTTCAATAAATATCTACAAATGGAAAGAAGACAACGTTTAGCTGACTGATCTATGCCTAGTACTTATAATTAACGAATTTTGGTCTTGGTTTCGAAAAAGTTCTCCCACTATTTTGTCGAATCAATCACCCATTTGATTGCTCGGGAAATCTTATTTCCTAGTAGGTCTTGACGTCCCAGCAGACATTAATTGCACCCACGACTCGTGGCCATACAATTAATTCTCCAGGTAGGTATCCTTTTACCAATTGTGTCACTACACAACCTTCAAGCTATTTTGCCTCGGTTTTCTCACTTATCTAGCACTGCTACATCATAAGTGATACTAATCGTTAAGTCTATCCCATCAATCACGATGAGCAACAGGCCCGGTCGTGAAATCCCCGTAACTGGTTATCGGTCGATATTCACATCCCGACCAGTCCTCACCCTTGTCGAGTTTAGTTTAAAAACAGGAGTCAAGGAATTTTGCGTATTGTCCCTTTCTTCGACTCGGGTGCCAGACTCTGGATCACCTCTATCAATAAGTAGACAAGTCATGCTAGTTCTTATTGATGGAAGGCTTGGATCTTTAAAACTTCATTTTAAATGTACCCAATATGACTTAATATCTAATTCGAGAGGGGGTTTTCGGGTTTGAAAGCTCAAACTAACTCTCCTCGAGATCTCACCGCATAAGTTATGCTTTATCTTTTATTTACGATCTAGATTCTAGCACGCATCACATACAAGCTAAATAAATAAATCGATAAATAAATTAAAACATACAAGCCTAGCATGCATACTACCACAATATGTTTTCGATCGGGAGCCTCCTATGTGGGCCATCATCGAGCCATGATGTTGGCCCAATTGGTCAATCTAAAGGGTTCTTAACGGACCTAGGCTATTACAAAAATAACCATGCATACATGGCCTTCATTCCTTCTTGGGCTCCCACCTTGCTTGTAACGGGCCTCCATCCTAAACTACTTAAAACAGTAAAGCCCTATCTATTACAAAGGCTCAAAGTGGCCCAAAAACTTAAGGCTCGCAGGCCCAATAAAAACCAAACAATAAATTAAACCAATCACATCTACCCTAGGGTCAAGGCTCGGCACGATCGAAAACCACGTAAACAGTTCACGTAGAGCAAGAAACAAGCAAACAACTTTTTACGTATTTCTTTCTTACTTTTAAAACTCCTTTTAAAAATAACATCCTATGATTCTTACTTTAGTCACTACTAATTATGACAAAATCAATTTTCGGGTAAACAAAACAATTTTTCCGCATAAAATCAGCTTCGGATTTTCAACTTTTGAAAATTGCAGTTTGGCCCCTCAACTCACGGAAATCTTTTAACCCCAAAGATTTGAAAATTACAAAACAGCCCCAATTTACAAATCGGCCAGAGGACAGAAAATTAATATTTGAATCCAGAAAATTTTTAGTTTCGCAAACAGACCCCTGAACTTTCGAAAATTAAAAACAGTCCTTTAATTTTTGGAAATTGCAAAAACGACCCAAAAATACGTACAGACCAGATTTGCAAAAATAGTCCAGATTTTTCAAATATTTCCAGAAAACAGAAAATAAATTTCCAGCCCTTTATTTCACAAAATCGTGATTTGCATAAAAAGTCATGAAGTTTCAAAAACTATAAATTTGCCCCAAATCTTAATATGCGATTTTACCCAATCAAAGATCATATCATAACAAGCAAGAATCATCACACAGAACATAACAATCACAAATATCCATATATTTATTTATGTTCAGGCCTTTTCGCATAGTAGTAATGGAATTGGCTCTGATACCACTGTTGGGAATGCCCCGGTTGTCAAAACAACGAGAGTGCGGAATTTAAATTTTTTTCGAGGCACCCCAGCAGGCCCAAGATATATTTTCCACCTTATGTATGCGAAAAGGTTGAATCAAACAATCTACAATAGATAAAAGGAGGAGATATGCGATTTTACCTCACAACAGGCAAGGTAGTGGCAATCTGGCTTTTTGCTGATTCACAACGAGTGATCCAATTGTCTCACCTCCAGAGTGTATCCACACCAATTGGATTGTAGCAACACCTTCTATTCACAGGCTACGAACTAGAGATAGAAGGCTGTCAATGGAGGAAGAAACAGATCTAGATTCAGATCTAGATCCAGCTATGGAAAACAGAGAGAGAGGAGGGGGGCGGCGCTGTGCAGGGGGCGGCTAGGGTTTATATGTGCAAGAGTGAATTTTCAAGTCCCTATGAAGAGTTGTGAGGAGATATCTACTTATAAGAGAAGAATCCTTCTCTTTGTAGATATCTCTTCAGGATCTTTTCCTTATCTTAT
The DNA here is from genome assembly GCA_030819805.1 of Penstemon newberryi var. newberryi. Taxonomy (NCBI): domain Eukaryota; kingdom Viridiplantae; phylum Streptophyta; class Magnoliopsida; order Lamiales; family Plantaginaceae; genus Penstemon; species Penstemon newberryi. The sequence continues at coordinate 31,687,727 of JAUALY010000004.1, read as the reverse complement.
AAGGAAACAAGATATACACACATATCTTCTTGGATCCTCCTTGTCATACAAGAAAACAAACTCTTCCTTCTTATCCTTAGCCAAAATCGCCCCACCCTATCTTGCAAGACTTCTTCTGGGCTTTTAATTAAAAGGCCCATGTCTTGCAACTTAATTTAATTAACCATTAATTAAATCAGCCCAATTAATCCAATTAATTATTATCTCTCAATTAATTAACACCTTAATTAATATTTAATTAATTAGACCATCTAATTAATTATTCTTCCAATTGAATTAACACTTTAATTCATTTAATTGATTTAACTCCCTTAAATCAAATATTTCCTTTTTGACTGTCACTGTCCAACTGTATTGTGTGTGACCCTCTAGGTTCACCATCAATTGGCAGCAGGCCCACGAACCCTTCGTGATTTAATTTATGAGCAATTAAATGCTCCGATCAATTAAACCCTTTTAATTGACCACTCCAGAATTAATCTCCCTTATTAATTCAGGAGTACCCACACTTCATGGTCGATGTCTAGCCACAAGCCCATGAAGCCCAACTTCAGGTGAATTGATATTTGTGAACCTCACCTCTTATAACTGCCATGTACATACGGTCCTTCTATCGACTTAATTTCCCGATTGAGACCTAGGGTGTGTGAATTGATCGGCACCTCTAATTATCTCAATAACTATACTTTCTAATTCGGGATAATAATCCAGTGTGACTGCTAAATTTGGAAACCCCTTTCCAAATCCGTCACCGACCGTGATCACGGGTTTCTCGGATCTATTATCTAAGGATCGTATAGGAAATTCTCTCATCCATTACGATGAGTCGGTAGATTCCATCTTGGTACTAACCACTCGCGTACACAACTATAGGCACCCAACTTAGGCACATTATGGTCAGGCTACGTGACCAGTACCTAAATCTAAGTACATATACCCATGCACCGAATTCGCCCTAGCACCTCAAGTCTAAGGACTAAATCGTACACTATTATAAGTCTTGAGAAACATCCCATCACCGATATGCGTCATGCGCTTCCACAATGGGTTTCTCTGTTCGGGTCGTTCGATGCGTTCGATCCCCTATCAAACCACCTACTCATATGCACTGACATCAAATGCTTGTTCATGAAACTCTACAAATTCACTCAAAGTGAATCATGCATATTCATACAAGTCTTGGCGATTCCTTCGATACCCCGTCTCGTTCAGAATATATGACTTGGAACGGGTTTTAAGATCACGACCTTAGAGACTGTTTCATGATTGCACTCAATACCGAAGTGAATCGTCCCATAGTTGAATGTGATCTAAGGATTTCATCCAATCGCTTAAATGTATTCGCGAGAGATGAATTTGGCTATTGTTTATTCTATACAATTATAAATAAACGTGCGTATTATTCATAAGAATCAAAGATTGTTTATTACAGAATAGACCTAATACAAGCCAAAGAGAATTGGCTTGCTGGGCACTATCCTATCACTTTTAACAGTAATGTCGGAGATTCTTAGTGAGACTACCATTGGAAAATCGGGGTGATCTTAGTTAACGTCCCAATTCAAATTTCTAGGGACTTCACTTTCATCAAAGCTGATTGTTTGTTTGTCAGAGCCTTTATTCTCGAGTGCCCATACTTCCTTAGGAGTGACAAGTCCTTTTTCCAGGGATCGGGCTGTCTTCCGCCTTGCGTTTCGACTATCTCCCCCAGCTGGACCACCGAAGATTACATGTATTGTACCATTGACTTGATCGTTATCGATGTCATCTCTCCTAGGCGCGCGATTGCTGGGCGATCTCTCGTGAGGGCTTCTATTCCCTTCCCTCCTTCTAGGACTCCGTGTCCTTTGTCTCCTTCGATCCGTTATGTCCACAAATTCGTTTAACTTGCCTTGTTGAATTAGTTTTTCGATCTCCTGTTTTAGGTGATAGCAGTCCTCGGTCCTATGACCGTGAGCTCGATGATATCTACAATATAGATCGTAGTTCTTTGCCCCAGGTTTAGCTTGCGTGATTCTTTTTGTTGGGGGAATCAAGTTATTTCTCTCTAGTATTACCAAAATATCCTCTCTGGGGGCGTTTAGTTTGGTATACTCCACATAGCTTATTCGATCCCTAACATACCTTTCTGGAGATCGAGGCCTGAGGTAGACATTAGGTCTTTTCTCAGGGTTACCCCCGCTATACTCTAACCTTTGGAATACGTTTCCCCTACGGGAAAAACGATCGTAATCCATGGCTTTTTGCATCTGTGGTTTCTCAGGCTTCCTAGATCCTGAAGTGGATGTTTTATTCTTATTTTTATCTTTGAATGAGTTCATCTCGTCTTGAGTCATATACTTTGAGGCTAATGTCATGATTTCTGCAAAGGTTTGTGGCTGTTTTCGACTAAAGGCATTGCCAAATTGCCTATTTTTCGTTAGATCGAACAAAATAGATATAATATAATCGATATTTAGGGAATCGATCTTCAACAGTTCAACATTGAACCTTGCCAACCAAGTTCTTAGGGATTCTCCTTCTTGTTGGATAATAGTTCCCAGGTAACTCATGGGGAGCTTTTGTCTTTTCTGGCTAGCGAACTGTTGCTCTAGTTTGTTACATAGTTCTCTAAAACTGAAAATTGAATTAGGTGGCTGTTTTCGGAACCAGTCCAGTGCTAATCCCTCGAAGGTTGTGATCATTAGCTTCGCCGTGTACTCCGCTGAATGAGCGTATAAGTTCATTATATTCGTGAAACTGAATATATAGTCAGTTGGATCACCAGTTCCATCATATCTGGGAAGTCGGGCAGGTAAGGGCCCTGAGGCCTGTGCTTCCCTGATTTCTAGGCAGAATGGGGAACAGGCAGCTATACTATCCTGGATTTCCCGGGAACGAGGCCAAGGTTGTCTCAAAGTCAATAGCCTTTGCTCCACTCGTTCCTCCACCATCCTCTCAATGTCTCTTTCGGAGAATCTTCTAGTCGCTCGTCGATCGATAATTTGGGGCTCCTCTTCATCATCGATCGGAATAACTGTTTTTTCTCTGGATAGATAAGGTTCATGACGAGCATTAGCTCTTGCCTGGTTACCTTTTCGACCAGGGTGTCTTTTAGCGGCATTTGGCGGGGATATGTGAGATCGTTGATCCCTGTCTGGACTTTCTGCTTCAGCCGATACTCGATCGTTGTCCACTCGGGCTCGCCTGATATTGTTTACCAATCTGGTCGGCGGAGTTGAGGCCGCCTCTGGGCCGACGTTTTCTGGTCCCGGTGTATGTAAGATTTCAGCACATAACGAATTTACCAGTTGAGCCATTTGCCTTAGCTTCTCTTAATCAGCAGGTAACGGTGGTGGGAGGACGGATCGAACGGGTGAATTAGGGGCCCTACTTCCGCTAGGAGTTTGTCGTCTTCCAGTATTTTGGTTGTTTGTGTTTGCCGTAACATGCCCCTCAGCTCGACCTAAATCTTGATGTTCTGCGGGAGGCGGCATATTATTAGTGCTAATTCTTTGGGAATTTTCGGGCAGACTTTCCACAGCACGAGGATGCTGAGGGGTTGTGCTTTTTCCGACGTTACGTATGCTTTTCCTTGGATTGACCATATTCGATCGAGTAATTAACCCTGCCCCACGGTGGGCGCCAATTGATTTAGCCTGATTTCGTCTCAAGGTTAAACTCAGTAAATTATTAAAAAGAACTAATTTATATATTAGGGGTTTGGTTAAAGTACTCTGGATTGAGCAATTCAAGGATAGTATAAAGAACAATAAACACGTAATAATAAGTATGCGAGAGAGGAGAAATAGTTGTAGTATTATTGATAGGTTAAAATCTGGATCCATGATACAATGTAAAACTCAGTATTTATAATAATAGTCTTATCCTAACGCGACTAGGAGTCCTACTAGGCCTAAAATCCTGCATGGCTTAGGAGTACCGTACGGCCCAATAAATCTTTAGGATCGGTCTTCAGGTCGATCAAATACATATGGGCAGGTCGAGCCGATCCTGTAGTCTCCATAGGTCGGATCGATCCTGAACCTTCTCGGAAAGTTTCATATCATTATATGCGTAAAATAGCCCTCATCAGTCTCTTTCCCTTCTTCCTTGTCTGCTGATTGGCTTGAACAGCTGGGTGAGCTGTTTGATCAGGAGACTTGGATGCTGCAGCCTTGCTTTTCTTTGCTTTGACAGCAGGCTCCTTAGGCTCTGAGAAAAATCTTATGATTGCTCTCCTTGTGCTCTGCAATTATGTAGAACACATAAGCAGCCCAATTCACCTTCAGGCCGTAGTAAACTGCAGTCATAGAATGCAACCTTCTCTTGGGGACTCCATCCAGAGAAAAGGTGCAGTTTTCGATGAACTTTGCAAACAGATCCGCCATTCTTTGAAATTCATCCACCAACTGAGTCATCTTTACTGACCCAGTGAGAATTTCACCCTTTTTGGCAACAATCTTCCAAAATTCAGTCTCCAATGGAGCAGCCAACGCAGCAAGGTCTGTAGAACCTTCGTTGGACAGTCCATACTTCTCATTTAGCAGAGCAGGAGTGATGCAAACATCTTTACCTCCAACCTTTGCTTTAATCTCCATCTTCTCTACCTCACGCTTAGCAGTGCGGTAGAATTCATCCACTTCGGGGTAGAATACCATGGTCTCGTGAGCTTCCATGAAATTCATCAGATAGGAGGCTTTGAACTTCTCCAAAATCTCCTTCATTAGCTTCGTTCCAGTGGCATGATAAGTAACATAGTTGATAAATCTTCCCTCAGCATTAGCAGCTTTTGAAGTCATGATTTTTCTGGAAAATGATAAATGAAAAGCAGAGAGAATTTTGCAGAAAATATGAAGGATAGAATGCTCTGAACTTAGAAAAATTTGAGCTACGCGTAAAAGATCAGTCAGCTGATTAGATCTGGATTTATAAGGGTTGGTTTGATGTCGGTTTCCGTGATTCAAGCCAACCGTTAGATCAGTTACTGATAAAGTAAATCGTGTGAGCGAGATATGCGGATTTCAAAATTTATTAATTATGTCAGACTAGGCGGGAAGTTGAAACGCCACTAGTCTCTTATTTATAAAAGCATGTTTTTGATAATACGTTTTTAATACAACACTATTTATAAACTGACATAAGTAAACAGATGAGTAAAATAATACTTATCTGGCAGATGACTTGTCTGATACAATATATCACTAGTGAAAGCCAATATCTAGTGATCTTCCTTTGCTGTTTGTCAATCCAGCAAGATAAATAATCTTCAAGTCTTCAAGAATTAAGAACAAATCTTCTGATTAAAACAACTTCAACTAACTGTCATTGAAGATTTCATCTTTAAAGTAGGAGTACCGCTAGTCTTACACGTTCCCCCTGAATTCAAGAAATCATCCGTCAACTAGTCTGTTGAGAGTCAGTCTTCTTGAAGAACAACACTTGTTGCTATCAGATTAGTCAGCTGATGAACACAGTCTTCTGATAGGTTCCCCGTCAGCTTATGAATCCAACTTTAACAAGCCCAGTTCCACTCTTAGAGTAGAAAATCTTGCATCACTTAATGGTTTGGTGAAAATGTCAGCGATCTACTTATCTGTATGAACATACTCAATAATAATATTTCCTTTTTCAACATGATCTCTGATGAAGTGATGTTTGATCTCAATATGTTTAGTCCTGGAATGACTAGTAGTATTCTGAGTAAGTGAAATTGCACTTGTATTGTCACAATAGATAGGGATTCCACTGATCTTGAGATTGTAATCTTCTAGTTGATGCTTCAACCAAAGTATTTGTGCACAACATGCTCCAGCAACAACTTATTCAGCTTCAGCAGTAGATATGAATACTGAAGTCTGTTTCTTACTCATCCATGAGATCAGACGACTGCCTAAAAATTGACAAGTACCTGTAGTACTCTTCCTATCAATCTTGCAGCCCGCAAGGTCAGAATCTGAATATCCAGTAAGTTCAAATCTTGATTCCCTTGGATACCACAATCCCAATTCTTGAGTGCCTTTGAGATACCTTAATATCCTTTTAGCAGCTAAGAGATGAGATTCCTTAGGATTTGATTGAAATCTCGCACAAACCCCAACAGAATACATAATATCAGATCTGCTAGCTGTTAAGTATAACAGTGACCCTATTATGCCTCTGTACTTGGTGATGTCAACTGATTTGCCATCTTCATCTTTATTCAGACGAAGTCCAGTAGACATAGGAACGCTAACAGATGAGCTAGTTTCCATACCAAATTTCTTAAACAGATCATTTGTGTACTTTGATTGATTAATAAAAATACCATCAAGTAGCTGTTTGACTTGTAATCCAAGAAAGTAACTTAGTTCTCCCATCATGCTCATTTCAAACTTATTCTGCATCAGCTTAGAGAACTTCTCACACATCTGTTGGTTAGTTGAACCAAAAATATCGTCCACATATATTTGAACTAACAATATATGATTATCCCATTCAATAGTGAACAAAGTCTTATCTACTTTACCTTTGCGAAATCTTTTAATTAAAAGAAAATCAGATAAAGTATCATACCATGCTCTTGGAGCCTGTTTCAGTCCATAAAGAGCTCTCTTCAGACGATATACTTTGTCTCCTTGTTGATAGGCTTCAAATCCAGGAGGTTGTTCAACATAAACTTCTTATTGCAATTCTACATTGAGAAAAGCAGACTTCACATCCATCTGATAGACAGTGAAGTTCTTGTGATCAGCATAGGCTAAGAATAATCTGATTGCTTCAAGCCTTGCAACTGGTGCGAATGTCTCATCAAAATCAATGCCTTCTTCCTGGCAGTAACCTTTGGCAACTAGTCTTGCTTTATTTCTGGTAACAATACCATCCTCATTCGTTTTATTTCTGAATACCCACTTACTCCCAATTACCCTTTGATGAGTAGGTTTGGGAACTAAGTACCAGACTTCATTCATTTCAAATTGATTTAACTCTTCTTGCATTGCTTCAATCCAGTGAGAATCACTAAGAGCTTCATCAATTAACTTGGGCTCAATTTGTGAAAGAAAACTTACAAACATTGTTTCATTTGTAGTTGACCTTCTTGTTCTCACTCTATCCAATGGATCACCAATCACTAGATCAGGTGGGTGATCTCTGAGCCATCTGAGATCAGGTTGCAAATCTGAATGTTGTCCTCTTGATTGATCTTGTAACACTACTGTTGGAGTCTCAGTAGTAGTCTGTTGAACAGGCTCTGGTCTGTCAGCTGTTTGCAACTCCTCTGTTAGACAATCAGCTGGCTGATTTTGAACAGCACTTGAGTTACCAGCTTGGTTTAGATCAGGTAGTAAGATGGGTACATACTCTTCTTTTCTTTCCACACTCAATTTCTGATAATCAGCAGATATTTCTGCATTAGCACTTTGATTATTTTCAGAAGATTGGTTTGGTTCATCAAATACTACATGAATAGATTCTTCTACAAGTAAAGTTCTTTTGTTAAAGATTCTGTAAGCTTTACTAACAGTAGAATATCCTATAAAGACAGCTTCATCAGCCTTCTCTGCAAAAGCAGTAAGGTGATTTTTCCCATTATTCAAAACATAACATTTACAACCAAAAATCCTAAGATAGTGTATATTAGGCTTTCTGTTGTTCCACAGTTCATAATGTGTCTTGTTTTGACTCTTGTTGATCATGCATCTGTTCTGGGTGTAGCAGGCTGTATTTGTGGCTTCTGCCCAGAATCTTTGGGGCAGTTTTGCTTCAGCTATCATTGTCCTGGTAGCTTCCTGTAGAGTTCTGTTTCTCCTTTCAGCAACTCCATTTTGTTGAGGGGTTCTGGCAGCAGAGTACTCATGGTTGATTCATCTGGAGTTACAATACTCTTCAACAGTAGAGTTTGTAAATTCAGTCCCTCTATCTGATCTGATCTTCAATATTCTTTGACTCTTTTCATTATGGATCAGTTCCATCAGATTGGTAAGATGTTCCTTGGTTTCACTTTTCTTCTTCATGAAAATCACCCAAGTAAATCTTGAATAATCATCCACAACAGCTAGGCAGTATTTATTTCCACCATTGCTGATAGGATCAATAGGGCCAAACAAATTGCTGATAGGATCAACAGCTCCAAAATTCTGGTTGAAGATTGGTGCTTCTTGTTTTTGAAAGTGGACTTCACTTGTTTACCCTTCTAACAGGCGTCACAAAGCTTATCTTTGCTCATGACTGTCTTTGGAATTCCTTCTACCAAATCATTCTTTATTAATCTGTTTATGGTCTTGAAATTCAGATAATTCATTCTTTTGTGCCAAAGCCAACTGATTTCACTTGGTATAGAAGCCACCAAACAAACATTAGAATTCCTGTCCACAGAATTTCAGTCGACTACATGGATATTTCCTTGTCTTCTTCCAGATAAAATAACCTTTTTTGTTCCAATTTGTTCAACGCAGCACCTATCTGAGGAGAAGATAACAGAAAATCCCTTGTCACAAAATTGACTTATGCTCAGCAGATTGTACTTCAGGCCATTAACATAAGAGACGTCAGATATCTCAATGTTTCCTTTGATTAACTTTCCAACCGCAGCAGCATCAGTCAGTTCATGTATGTCACCACACATGTACCTTGAACATCCACTGTCCAAGTACCATTTCTTCTCTACTTTACTCCTACTCCTAATCCTAACCTACAAAACAAAATAAAATTGTTTTAGGTACCCTTTATTTAGAGGGTCCTGGTGGATTAGTATCACCTTTGACAACCCAAGATGTTGAAGACTTAGGCTTCTTAGGCTTTTGAGTTTTAGCAGGAGCATGAGCTACTTTTTCTTCACCATAATCAACAGGCATATTATGTTGATAATCATTATGATGTGAATAATGCTCATAAGCAGGGTAGGGTGCATGATAAGAAGGGTATGCATGCATTGGATGAGCAGGATATGTAGCATAATAAGATGGATAATGAGGTGCAGCATAATAAGATGAGTAAGCAGGATGCACATAATAAGACTCGTTTCCATACCAAGCATCATTATTATAATTTCTTTGCTTCTTCGATTTGCTCTTTACTTGCTCTTTAACAGACGACTTAGTTTTTCTAGTTTGATTGGTTTTACTCTTATCAGCAGACTTCTTAGGACTACTCTGCTGTTTGGTTTTACCAGTCTATTTTTCATTTTCAGGCTTTTTACCCTTTTTAGCCTTAGGAGATTTCTTCTCCTTTTTCTCTATCTCAAGTGAAGTAGATTTAGCAGTCTGAACATATGGAATAACATTACTGTTATCAGCAGATATAAATTTTTCAGTCTTGTTCAGTTCTAAATTCTCTTTTACTAAAGGTGTTCTCTGTTCATAAGATGTTTCTACTGATGCAACAGACGACTTATCATGACTAGATATTATCTTTTCAAGCTCCATGAATTTTCCTTTGTAAACTTCACATTTTTCTTTAAGAGATTCATAATCATGCGAAAGCTTTTTATACTTAGCTGATTCTTGCTGTTTTTCAACATTAAGTTTTAGTTTAGCATTTTGCTTTTTCAGCACAATCATCTCTTCCTTAAGCTTAGCAAACTCATTAACAACATCTGTGTTGTTTTTCATCATTTGCTCAAATGAACTAAATAGCTCATCTTCATTTTCAGTGAGAGTTACCTCATTGTCAGAATCCTCTGATTCTTTGGCCATGAGACAGAGTAGTGCGGGTGTCTCTTCTTCAGTAGAGTCATCACTTGATGTCCCTGATTCTGAGTTAGACGAGTAGATGGCTGCTATCTTTTCAGCTTCAGCCAACAATACTTTGCTCTTCTGATGTGTCCTCTCTTTTCTCGCTTTCTTTTCCTCCTCAGTATACTTCTCAGCTTTAGGACATGGGCAGTCCTTAATGAAATGCCCCAATTTCTTGCAGTTATAGCACATTAGTTTGGATTTAAAATCATCCTTACTATCATGAGAATAAGAGGTAGGTTTAGAAGTAGAAGCATTGTTATATTTGTTCTTCATTTTTCTTTTATAGAACTTTTTGAACCCATTTAATAACAAGGCAACATCGCCAGCAGTGTACTCTTTTTTGTTGAACAGTGTGGTCTCATCAGATGAGTCCACTTCTCTTATCTTCCCGGCTGATCTTCTTGATCTTTCTGCAGCAACCAGGGCAGTGGGACTAGAAGTTGATGTCTCTTCTATACCCATTCTTGGCATTTTATACTCGTACGCCTTGAGTACAGAAAACAGCTTCGTCAGAGAGATCTTCCCCAGATCCCTTGATTTTTCCATTGCTGTGATCTTCATGTTGAACTTGGGTGGTAGCGCCTTTAAGACTTTAACGGTGATCTCTTTATCAGTGAACGTCTTTCCCAACTTTAACACATTGTTCAACACCTTTGTTAACCTTGAATCCATCTGGTCAATGGTTTCTCCAGATTTCATCTTGAAGTTTTCAAACTTCTCCAGGGCTACACTCAGATTGTGTTCTTTGATGGAGTCATTCCCTTCGCTCATATCACGGACCTTATCCCACATCTCCTTAGATATTTTGCAGTGTTTGACCTTGTCAAATCTGTCGTTGTCGAGGGCTTTGGTCATGATGAAGATTCCATCCTTATCGAGATTTTTCAGTTTTATCTCCTCAACTGTCATCTCTTCAAGTTCCTTGTCAATAACCTTATCTTGGCCATCAACTTTGATTGTTTTGGTGATTCTTATCGGACCTTGAGTTATGCACCTGTACATATTATCATTATAAGCAGCAAGGAAAATTTCCATGCGTATTTTCCAGTCCTCAAAGCTCATACCACCAATGTGGGGCACATGGTTGTTACAGTCCATTTTTCAAAAAGTTTTTCTTTTCAAAAAGATGCTCTTTTGAAATTTTTTGAAAACCTTTGAAAAACACTCTAGGATCAAGCTCGTTGAGAAAAACAGAGTTTTAATATAACTTAGTTGCAGCGGATTTGTCAAGTGATTTTCACAAGTAGTTTTCTTAACTTAGAAAAGGTTTTATCCCCAGTTTTTGCAAACTCCTTTTTAAAATCTTTTCAACAGTTAACTTAAGTGTTTAATATGCTTTTTGAAAATATGCAAGAAAATAATGCAAGTATAAACACACAGAATTTTTATAGCGGTTATATGGATAAAAATCCTTTAGTCCACTCTTCCAAGTTACTTAGATCTTGGGTTATACTATAATCACACAGATTACAATATACTCTTCTTGCGCCAAACAACAAATGAACTGGCCACAAGTTCGTTACATGAAATCACAAAGAAGTCCTATACTACAAAGCTTTATCACTCACAAAGATAGATAACAGCTTCTCACAACACGTTTCTCACAAAATCACTCAGATTTTTATGTATATTCTTTTATCTCTCTTTTTCTGCTTTCGTCAACAGATAACTAGGCTGATGAGTGTTCTTTTCTTGAGTTTGAGACTTTGAAGAATTCTGCTTCGAAAATATGCTCTCAGTTGTGTTGTCTCTCTTTCTCTAACTCTTGAATTGAACTATTTATACTTGAGATTTGAAAATCTTCCAATTGAGAGATCTACAGGTGTCCAAATCCTCGAGTACTGGTCCTTGTTTCAGAAACGGCTACCTGCGACTGAACACCGTACACTGTGTTGTACTTTTTGTCAGTTCGCATTTAATGCACCAAGCTGATACGAGGTTCCCTTCAATCATTTTCCATAAATACCCTTCCTCTTCAGCATTTATTACCTTAAGTACATTTATTACCGTTGCAATAACTTCTGATCACTTCCACTCTGCTGATCAAAATCACTCGTCTGATGAACACTCGGCTGATCCCAAACTGAACTCATCTGATTTGAGTCTGCTGAAAATCCACCAGTCTGATTCCTTTCTTCAGCGAAAGATCAGTAGTCTTCTGGACCATAAGATTTGACCCTTCTGATTTGAATTCTTCCTTGGTCAAAAATCTTCTAAGGGATTGACTAAGTTTCCATTACTTAGCTGGTGATGATGTTTTGGAAATCATCAAAACCTCCCTTCACTTCTAAGTCTTTATCTTCATCTTCATCCAACAAGTCGGGTTTCCTTTATCAATACCTTTTTATCCAATTTTTTGGCCACTCTTTCCTCCACGATTTTTTCCAACTCCGCTTCAGTGATTCCTCGATAAGTCTGCTTTTTTGACTCATCCATACATTGAGGCTGACTTTCACCGACCACAGAATCCTCCACATCCTGAACACTTTTGGAGGGTTCTCCGGAACGAACAAAAGTTCTTGTCCGAGCAGCCCTAGGAGGATTGGCTGATGGAGCACCACTTGTAGACCGACGAACACTCCTCTCCTACTGAACGTTCGTCGGAGGTACCTCTTGCCTGGTTCGAGCAGCAGGCTAGTCGATGGGAGGCTGCTGACCGGGTCTTGACTCACAATCTTCTCTTTCAATATTCAAAAATTCCCTACACATGGTGCCAATGATAGATCGTAAATCACCAACGGTTGTATGAATAGGTAGATTGTCCGGTGGATCAACAGGTGGCTGCTCCAGAAGATGGCTTGCTCGAGATTGGTTAGTGCATTGGAGCTGGACTGAAGGTTGCCCCCCCGCCATATTGGAGGGTTGTCCTTCACCTCGATTATAAGTATGTCGCCTCGTGGCAGGCATTTTCCGATCTAACATTTAAATAGGCCCATCGGTGGGCGCCAAATGATTTTCCTACTTTTCGTACGAGAACAATTAAGGAAAGTAAAGCAAATACAATAATAAAAAGAGGAGATAAACCGATGTATATATATATTCCGAGCTGAGGTTATAAGTTACAAAGGTCTATTCAAGTGTTACATGATGTCGTACAATAAAATGAGGCTAGCTACAGTAACCTATTCTAAAATCCGAGGAGTCTGAGCTGAGAGCACCTGGGAATGCGTGTCTGATGTCACAAATGCGTATGATATTTATAGGTGTAATGGTATGCTAGGTAGACCCTTCACATGGAAATATGTCTCGGCCCATAGGCCAGGCCTGGGAGCAGGCCCAATAATGAATCCGATGAGAGGTCCTGTTCGGACACAAGGCTTTGAGCTGTAGGGTTGTCCTGGTCGGAAAGTGTGTCTTGTAGGTCGGAAAACATGCCTACTGCTCGGAATTCCTTAAATATCGACTTGGAGTACTTCCTAAAGAATTCCTAAAATAGAGCGTGCAGAATATCCCTCATCAGTAAGAGACTAGGGACGCTTCATTTTCCCACCTAGTCTGACAAATTTAATAATATTTAAAATCCATAATTGTCGCGCACACGATCGTAGCTGATGCTAAAAGATCTAACTGTTGGTAGATATCATGGAAACCGTAATATTCCCTATCTTATAGATCCAAATCTGATCAACAAACTACACATAAGCACCTCAAATATTCTAACTTGAAAGAATTACTAATCTATCTGTTTTCTCGTGAGTTTTTGCAATCTAAACTCAAACAGATACCATGGCTGCAACTGAAGGAAGGTATTTGAACTACGATATGTACCATGCTACGGGTGCAAAGGTTGTGAAGGAATTAATGGAGAAGTTCAAAGATACCTCACTAGTTAATGTTCTAGAGGCTCATGAAACAATGGTAATTCATGATGATGTTGCTGAATTTTACAAGAACGTGAAGACGGACTTGGAAAAAATTAACATGATATCTTCTGTTGTTGGTAAAAAGATTTGCATCTCTCCTGCCGTGCTGAGCGAAGTCTACGGACTGACGAATGAAGGATGAGACGTTTCTACTTTGGGAAGCCTCAAAAACGAGGAATTTTGGATGTTAGCTGCCAAAACAGGAGAAATGCTAACTCGGTCAATTATGAAAACTCAGCTGAAAGACGAGTATCAAAGAATGGCAGACATCATTGCCAAAATTCTGGAATGCACCACGAGTGCATTAGATGGCTTGCCCAAAAGAAGATTTCACACGATGATATGTGCTTATTATGGGTTGAAGGTGAATTGGGCTGCTCATGTGTTCAAAATTCTAGCTACAAAGAAGTTTGGACATGTTATACTGATAAGTCATCTACTCATGGCTTTGAATTGTCCCTTGGGAGCTGGGAAGGTCATTAATAAGGCCACGGAGTTCAAGATTTATAAACCAGTTAAGATAGAGGCTAGAACTGAAGTCATGCCTGAGAAAAAGTAGACTAAGAGGAAGCCTGCTGAAAAGTCCGATGGTCAAACGGTAAACCCTACTGTTGAAGCTAGATCAGTTGACTTACTGAATGCTGATGAGGTTATCTCTAAAGTTGCCAAGGTAATTGATGAAATTGCAATTGATCTATCTCCTGAGAGAACCGAGTATGATGAACTGCTTGAAGGAAACGTTGCAAAGAGGACAAGAAGTGCTTTGAGACATCCTCCTACTGCAACTGGAGTTCGCACTAAGGCAACTGCCCAAAAAAGGCTGATGCTAGCTGGACAACACGTCACTTTTTTTGATACTATAAGGAAGATCCACCATCTTCTGAAAGACCCATGAAATCAGCACAGGAAGCTGATGCTAAAAAACAGACGATAGTAGAGGTATCTGCACCTCAAGTAACCCAGACTGCTGAACCAACAACAGAGGTTCCTGAAATAGCTGTTTCCAAGAAGAAAAGAACTAGCAAAGCTAAGGTATCCCACCTACACAAGAAGAAAAGAGAAGAGGCTCAGCTAAAGAAAAAGGAAGAAGTTGAGCTTAAAGCTTCTATGGAAACCAGTAAGTCTGAGGCTGATGCTAAGCAGATGAATGAGGCAGAGTTGGCTGCCAAGGAAACTGAAGACTCGGCCCGGCAGCTTGAAGCTAGCAAGAAGGATGCTCATGGCCCAAGAAGAAGTGTAGGGAGAGTCATTGGAGAACCAAAAACAGATTCCTTCGTGTTACCTCGTCCTCAAATCATAAAGAAGAAAAAGAGAGAGGTCAAACATGCCCTGGACATAGTTAAGAGTGGTCCTGCTGTCTTCGCCAGGTTTGAATCTAAGTTGGATAGGTATAACATCCTGCTGCAATCGAAAAGCACATTCCTAACTAAGAAGATCAGATATAACAGATAGAGGGGTACTGATGGAGTAAATCAAGTGAAGATTTCAGAGCTTGGAAAGAGGCTGTTATTGAAGAAAGTTGGGTATTGAACTGGTTGCAAACCAACAACATCAAACATGCTTTGGACTCTGATTTCTTTTACGATAGAGTACATGAGTATGTAAAACTCATAGTACAAAAGGAATCAATAGCATTGAGAGAAACAATCACCAGGAAGCCTAGAAGAGGTGAAGACTTGGGAGAAAGACTTGTCAAAATAGTTGCGTGCGTAACCTTGGATAAGTGGGTAGGAAGATCCAGATATGTATAGGGAAGCTCAAGTGATCTGGCTAAACTACCAAGCTTACAACACATAGCCTATGGTTTTGAGATCAGAAGATATCAAGAATCAAAATGCTCACATCAGGCGAAATCACCATTTGTACCTACATTGATTACTTATCATAAAACTATTGTGTCTATTAATGGTTCTGATTTTGTTCATCTTAGAGAAGAAATTCCTGATCTTCAGAAACCTGAACAAGACTCATTTGTGGATATCAACCTATCTGATGCTCCAGTTCCACTAGATGAGTTACCAAAACTCAAGGAGAAGATGGCTATTGAATGGAAGCCAGAAGCCACTCCTGAAGAAAGTTCTATTCAATCAAAAGATACAGAGACATTTCAATCTACCATCCTTGATTCCATGAAGGTGATGATTGAGATGGCTATGAAGGAAATGGAAGAGAAGAACAATAGTTTATTTCAAAGATTTGAGGAGATGGCCTCCAATCTTGTTCATAATACTGTTAAAATTATTCCACAGCCTGCTGATCCTACCGTGTTGTTGAAGGATGAGCTGAATAATATCAAGGAAGAAGTAAATTGTTTAAAATATGGTATTCAGCTATTTAGCAACAGAGTACAGACAAATGAGACTGGTTGGAAGGAAATAAACCAAGTTGTCTCAAATGCTATGGAAGCTGGAGAAGAGAAGACTGAAAATCTAATCCAAGAATTCTTTCAAGGCACATATAAAACACTTCAATCCTCAATTTAAGTTGGTGAAGAAATCACAACCCTTCATCAGAACATGGATTATCTGAATAATCAAGTTGTAGTGCTATCCGCTACACAGAGACAACATGGGAATCTACTTAAAGCAATGGATCTGAACATCAGAAAGCTTTGTGAAGTCTTAAACATTCCACCTGTACAAATTGAAGTACTCAACCCTGCTGATTATGACAAAAAGAGGGAAGAGTTATCTGCTAAAAAGGAGGAAGTTTAAATTTCTGAAGAGGCTGCTGATAAGCCTGCTGATGAAACTAAGGCTGCTGATGATGATGAAGAAGCTGAATTAGAAGAAGAACCCAAGGATGCGGCAAAGGAGGACTAACAAATTGCTGCCTCCAAGGATTCTGCTAAAGAACAGCTTGATCCATTTCGAAAGGTAAAAAGGATAGTGGAATTAAGAGCTAAATTTGACGCGGCTGAAAGAGAAGAAAAACTCCTAGAAAAGGCCAAGTCTTTAGCACTAAATTTCTCTAGTGGAGAAAGTGAAGAAGAAGAAGTTGAAGAAGAAATAGAAGAAGAAGAAGACCCTGAAGACTAAATTACTTTATTTCTTTTAACTTATATCTTATGTAATTTTCATGTTAATGTAACTTTTTCATTTTTTTAATCTGATGTACATGTAACAAGTTCTATATCAATAAAATATTAAAAGTTATCCAACTTAATTTTTATCTCAGAAATTTTGTGTGAAGACTTAACTGAAGTTAGGATAGATACTTAGCTGAAGTTTTGTCATCGTCAAAAAGGGGAAATTGTTGGATGAAGATGAAGAAGTGAAGGGAGGTTTTGATGATTTCCAAAAGTCATCAGCTAAGTAATGGAAGCTCAGCAAACCTCTCAAAAAGTTCAATCGAGAAGACAAGTAAAATCAGAAGATCGAATTTCGGTCTAGAAAACTAGTGATCTGATGCTGAGTTCGGAATCAGACTGGTGGATTTCAGCAGAGTCAAATCAGATGAGTTCAATTTGAATCAGTAGAGTGGATTCGATCAACAGAATGGAAAGAGATCAGAAATCAGCAGAGTGGATTCGATCAGCAGAATGGAAAGAGATCAGAAGTCATTCTAACGGTAATAAATGCTGTAAGAGAAGGGTATTAATGCAAATGATTGAAGGAGTTATTTCAAATAACCTCATATAAGCCAGGTGCATTTAATGCGACTGACAGATCCGTACAACATACTGTACATTGAACAGTTGCAGGGAGCCGTTTAAGGTTAAGGACCGAAACTGGAGGAAGATCTGAAATGTGTCTCACTTCAACAGGAAGAATTCAAACCTCGAGTATAAATAGTTTAACGTTCAAGAGTTAGAGACAACCACAACAACTGAGAGCATTCAACTATCAAATTCTCTATGTCCCAAAACCTCAAGAACAAAACACCATATGTCGAGTCATCTGTTGACAAAGCCGAGTTGAAGAAACAATCCAAACTCTAAAATCTCAGTGATTTCTATAACTTTGAGTATTGTGAGAAGTAGATATCCATCAAAGTGAGTGATATTACTTCAGAGTATAGGTCTTCTTTGTGATCTTCTATAGTGAACTTGTGGCTTCTTCATTTGTTGTAAAAACGCAAGTAGAGTTGTACTAGTTACCTAGTGTTTCTAGTGGAACCTAAATCTTCGTGATTTAGAAGAGTGGAGTAAAAGACTTCTTGTCTATAACCATTATAAAAATTCCTGTGTTTGATTACTTGCTTTTATACTTGCATATTTTCATAAGTAAACAAAAGTTTAAAAGATAAAGCTTTTGAAGAGGAATTTATAAAATAGGGGTAAAGCCTTTATAGATAAACTTATTTGAAAAACACACTCTTACAAATCCACTATACACAAGTTTTGAAACTCTGAATATATCTTAACAGATAAGTAAATCAGACGAGTGGTCAACTTACGATGAATAAGTTAAGTAGTCTCATAAGTTAGATAAGCTTACTCTGCTGAAAGAAGGTTAGAGAAAATTTGTAAAGGTAGAGAGGTCTATTCACCCCGCCCCCCCCTCTAGACCTCATCTGACCACTTGGGACAAGTGGTATCAGAGCATAGTTTGAAAAATGAGCTGGATCCAAGGTGTGTTTTTCAAACGTTTTCAAAAAGTGCATAGTTTGAAAAATCAAAATCTTTTGAAAATGGATGGTATCATCCATGTTCCTCACATTTGAACTTATTGGATATTCAGACTATGACCTTGCTGGCTGCAAGATTGACAGGAAGAGCACTAATGCACTTTTCAATTTCTAGGCACTCGTCTGATCTCATGGATAAGTAAGAAACAAACATTAGTATCCATTTCTATTGCTGAAGCTGAATACATTGCTACAACAAAATTTTAACCTCGGGCTTAAGAGTGAGACTGAGGCTGCTGAGAAGATCAAGGCACATGCCGAGCTGGCTAAGGCTAAAGAAGCCCTTCAAAAAGCGCACATTGAGATGAAGTTGCTCGAACAAAGTCTACAGTCGGAAAAAGATTTTGTTCAAAAACAGAAGGAGGCCCAGCTTGCCAATGGAAAAGGCGAGTTTGGTCAAAAAATGGTTCAACTTCGAGCTTTACTAAAGCAGGCCAAAGCAGCATCCAACCGTCGGGAGAAAGAAGCATACGACCGGGGATACACAGCGCGAAGCGCCGAACTTAAGAAAATCTTCGAGGATAAAAGTTAATTTAGTCATTTGAAAACAAGTGTTGTAATATAAATTTTATCAACTGTACTCTTTATTTTAGTTTCAATTTCGATAAGCATACGACCGGGGATACACAGCGCGAAGCGCCGAACTTAAGAAAATCTTCGAGGATAAAAGTTAATTTAGTCATTTGAAAACAAGTGTTGTAATATAAATTTTATCAACTGTACTCTTTATTTTAGTTTCAATTTCGATATTTCCATTCTGCAATAATAATAACTCTTTATCTTAGTTTCAATTTCGATATTTCCATGTTTGCATACTGAAAGTCAGTTCAACATTTCTTCGAGGTATCTTGTAAAGATCGGAACTTTATCCGTGGTCCCATGCTACAATTAATGACTTGGGTGTAGGTGTAAAAAATGCATTGGATTCGGAAGGTAGTTGACGAGTCGCATTTGCTTCGCCGGGTAGTGAGGAAGTTAGTTGCAATTAATGTGTCAATATGAGCCGTCGATTGCGGCGCATTTCATCCGTTAGATCATCAACATTTGCCTATAAAAAAGGCTAGTCCTAGTTTTCATTTCTCATCAAATTTCAGTTCTTCAACCATGGAGAAGAAAGAAATTCGTAATGTTCATTCCGATCCTCATCTTCGAAAATCCGATCATAAAGATTTCCCGCAAATAGCAGCATGTAGGGTTGTCTTCAACTATAGGTTTGGTATGGTTAGGATTGGAAAATGGAGCTCTTTCAAATATAATGAAATCTCTGATCGGCTTATCATGAGTAAGTCAAAGCAATTGCGACCGTCTCCTTCATTGGAGCGCTTGGAGACAGCAGGATGCTGGCAAAATATATGGGTGAAGAACAAATGGTTGCAATTATGTGCAAAAACTATGCCCGAGCACTCCATGTTTCCTTGTGGTATGTTCTTCATCGAGTACTATAAAAATTCAACTTGTAACTGTATTTTCTTCCGATCTTTAAATTCGAACAACAATCAATCTTCAAATGCTTTCTTCATTTGTTTTAGCTTCGAACTAGACCATTGAAGAATTTCAGTAAGGATCGATATTTGAGTAGATATTCGACAATGTGAACAACTTACCAAGTTAATGGTTGTCATAGTTTGTATAATTTGCAAATGCATCAACAGGTTTTTACCTTTCAACTTTCTGCTTTCATTTTGAAAAATAAATTATATCAAAAAAGATTCCCTTATTAACTTAATTCGAGCAATGTGCCATATCAAAATATTTTACTCATTACTTTAATTTCGAGCAATGAGTTATATCAAAAGATTTTACTCACTACTTTTAATTCGAGCGCTAAGTTATATCAAAAGATTTTACTCATTAAGTTTTTAATTCGAGCAACGAGTTATATCAAAAAAATTTACTCAATACTTTTAATTCGAGCATAGGGTTATATCAATAGATATTACCCTTTAACTTTTAATTCGAGCAATGAGTTATATCAAAATATTTTACTCAACACTTTTAATTCGAGCATAGAGTTATATCAATAGATTTTATCCTTTATATCAATAGATTTTATCCTTTCACTTTTAATTCGAACAATGAGTTATATAAAAATATTTTACTTATCACTTTTAATTCGAGCATAGGGTTATATCAATAGATTTTACCTTTTAACTTTTAATTCGAGCAATAAGTTATATCAAATGATTTTACTCATCACTCCTCGATTTTTTTTTATGTTTTTTTTTAACATTCATGTTGGTCCCAAGTGGTCAGATGAGGTCTAAATGGGGGGGGGGGGGGGGGGGGGTGAATAGACCTCTTTAAAATTTACTCTTTTAAAAATTCTCTAACTTTTCTGTCAGCAGACTAAGCTGATCAAGAATCGTAAGCAGACTAAGCTGATCTAGCACAAAGCTTTGAGCAGCAGAGTTGACCACTCTTCTGATTTCACTCAGCTGATTTTATCAAAATCAGAGTTTAAAATAAACTAACTTGCAGCGGATTTATCAAGTGTTTTTCACAAGTAGTTTTCTTTAACTTTGAAAGAGTTTTATCCCCAGTTTTAACAAACTCCTTTTAAAACTTTTCCAACAGTTAACCTTTTAAGTGTTTTAAAACTGTTCTTTCAAATATGCAGAAAATAATGCTGGTTAAAAACACAAAGGATTTTTATAGTGGTTATATGGATATAAATCCTTTAGTCCACTCTTCCAAGTCACTTAGATCTTGGGTTATACTATATCACGCAGATTACAGTATACAATGCTTACGCCAAACAACAAATGATATGGCCGTAAGTTCACAATAGGAAATCACAAAGAAACTCCTATTCTCTGAAGTAATATCGCTCACTAAGATTGATATCTACTCCTCACAACACAGTTCTAACAAAATCACTCAGATTTTACAAGTGTTTTCTGTTTTCTCTCTATTTAGCTTCGTCAACAAATGACTCGGCTGATGAGTGTTCTGTTCTTGAGTTTGAGACTTAGAAGAATTCTGCTTCAAGTATTTTGCTCTCAAAGTGTGTTGTATCTTCGTCTTCAGCTCACGAACTGAACTATTTATACTTGAGATTTGAAAATCTGCCCGTTGAGAGATCGACAGGTGTCCAAATAATCGAGTACTGGTCCTTCTGCAGAAACGGCTACCTGCGACTGAACACTGTACACTCTGCTGTACTTTCTGTCGCTTCGCATTAAATGCGCATTAAATGCACCAAGCTGATACGAGGTTTCTCTTCAATCATTTGTCATAAATACCCTCCCTCTTCAGCATTTATTACACCAAGTGCATTTATTACCGTTGCATTAACTTCTGATCCACTTCCACTCTGCTGATCGAAGTCACTCGTCTGATGTGTACTCGGCTGATCCCAAACTTGAACTAATCTGATTTGAGTCGGCTGATAGTCCACCAGTCTGATTACTTCTTCAGCAACAGATCAGTAGTCTTCTGGACCATATTTGACTTTTCTGAAAAACTTCTTCCTTGGTCAAATATCTTCTAAGGTTTGTACTAAGCTTCCACTTAGCTGATGACTTTGGAAATCATCAAAACCTCCCTTCACTTCAAAGTCTTCATCTTCATCCAACAATTCAAAAAGGTAATAAAGATATGATGCAATCAAAACCAATAACTTTTCGAGTTAACGAATAATAATGTAAGCAATATAGAATTTTTGGATTACAGAATTGTAAATGATAATTAAAACTAAAAAGCAACATAGTCAAAGTGAGACATATCTACCTTCCATAATTTCTTCTTAGATTCACAGCATTCCAAATTCTTGGCAATGGGTCCCCGTTCAAAGGAGCTATTTTGTAAGAACCTTTCTTTTCGACCGAGGTCACAACGTATAACCAGTCCCAATTAGGCAGGCTGGAGTTTTCTGAAGTGCTTAGAGACCTCAACCTTCTTAAGGAACAAATCTCCGACCTTGAACGATCTGATTCAGACATTCTGATTATAGGCTTTTTCCATATTCATCTTAGCAGCCTGAATCCGTACTTGTGCCCGATCGCGCTTACTGTCCGCGTGGTCAACATCTAGTTCCCTTAATTTTTTATTTACTTATGAATCAAAGAATTCTACTCGTGGTGATGGAACCCGGAGTCATTAAACCTATTTTTCCTCCATTAATTTACATTTCTAATAATTTTCACCTTTCATTAAATGTGGTTTTTTTCATAGTTTTATCCAAAAACACCTTCATTCAACATATACCGAGATTTAAAGATTTTAAGTGGAAAAATTGAAACATCGGGTGGATAATTTCTCATTATATTTTAGCATTCTATTTTCATGCCTGGCAAATTTTTTTTTGTACTTTTCAATTTTATCGTGCTCTAAATGTTGTCTACTAATGTTTTCCCATGTTCATATATGTCTCTATATTCATTAAATAAGGAAAATGTAAGTACATTAATTAAAGTTCTAATGTGAAGTAAATTGATGAATGTTAGATTTAAGGTACATTTTTTGCCTTTATTTTACTAAGAAAACTCTGTTTTAGTGAAAGAATATTTGATATTTGAAAAAGGTTTTAACGAAGTAAAAAATTATTTGTATTAGGATTTTCTTGAAGGTTTACTGTTGTGTAGCTTGGTTAAATGTATTATGAGTCAATTGATTATTCACTGTTGGGATTTATGGGGTATGATTGTCAAAACAACGGTGCGGAATATTAAATTTTTTCATACACCCAGTCCCTAGGATTATTTACTAGCACATATGAACAGGTTGAATGCAATTTAGCAACAAATTACTAAATTTAAAATGGTAAACGAGATTTACCTCACCACAGGCAAGGTGGTGGTTTTCTCCGGTCTTCTTTTCGGATCACTAGAGCACCCCAAATGTTGTGCCTCTAGAGATAAGTCCACACCAGCTAGATCTGTGATTGCTTCAGTCCTCAGGCTCAGAACTAGGAAAGAAACACGTCAAATTCAAGAGTTGGATCAAGATTCAACTCTAGATGTAGATGTAGAAGGTAGAGAGAGGTGGTGCTCGACCGATCTACACAACCACGGCGGCGGCGGCTAGGGCAAGAGGAGGGGGCCGCGGCTATGGAGAGAGGAAGGCTAGGTTTTTTCTTTTCTTGCTTGCTTTTTCTCTTCTTTTTTTTTTTTGGTTTTTGAGTCTCCAAGACTCCTATTTATAGTTTATTTCAAACCCTATCTCTCCTTAGCTAATGGGCCACTAGTTAAGTTGGCTCATCCCTCCTATTTAATTAATTCTTTAATTAAATAGCCCAGTCATTTAATTAACACTTTAATTAAATGGCCCATTCATTTAATTAACACTTTAATTAAATGTTCCATTAAATCTAATTAAAGATTTAATACTTTAATTAACCCTTTAATTAATTATTTAATTAATTAGATAATTCTAATTAATTTTCTCTCTCCTAGAATTAACCCTTTAATTCTTTTACCTTGATTTAACCCTTTAAATCAATTCTTTTCTACAATTGACTATCACAGTTCCAACTGTATTGTGTGTGACCCTCTAGGTTCACCATCAATTGGCCGTAGGCTCACATTTTTGTGATTTAATTAACGAGCAATTAATATTTAATTAATTGCTCCGATCAATAAACTACTTTTAATTGACCACTCCAGAATTAATCTCCCATTAATTCGGGAGTACCCACATATCATGGTCGATATCTAGCCACAAGCCCATGAGGCCCAACTTCAGGTGAATTGACATTAGTGAACCTCACCTCTTATAAGTACCATGTACATACGGTCCCTCTAACGATTAATTTCCCGATCGAGACCTAGGGTGTGTGAATTAGTCAGCACCTCTAATTATCTCGATTCTGTACTTTCTAATTCTGGATAATAATTCCAGTGTGACTGCTAAATTTGGAAACCCCTTTCCAAATCCGTCACCGACCATGGCCATGGATTTCTCGGAATGTATTATCTAAGAACGTACAGAAAATTCCCTCATTCATTACAATGAGTCGGCAGATCCCATCTTGATGCTAACCATCCGCGTATACGACTGTACGTACCCAATGTAGGCGCACAATGGTCAGGCTACGTGACCAGCTCCTAAATCAAAGCACGCACACCCGTATACCGAATTCGCCCTAGCACCTCAAGTCTAAGGACTAAATCGTACACTGTTATAAGTCCTGAGAAACATCCCATCACTAATATGCTTTACGCACTTCCACAATGGGTTTCTCTGTTCGGATCGTTCGATGCGTTCGATCCCCTATCGAACCACCTAGTCATATACACTGACATCAAATGTCTTGTTCATGAAACTCCACAAATTCACTCCATGTGAATCATGCATAATCCTACAAGTCTTTACGATTCCTTCGATACCCCGTCTCGACAGGATTCTATGACTTGGAACATTTATGAGATCACGACCTTAGAGACTGTTTCATGATTTCACTCAATACTGAAGTGAATCGTCCCATAGTCATAAGTGATCTCAGAGTTTCAACCAATCGCTTAAATGTGTTCGCGAGAGATGAAGTTGGCCATTAGTTTATTTTATGAAATAAATAAACTTTGCGTATTAATTAATAAATCAAAGATTCATTCAAGATAAAATAGTCCTATTACATGCTATTGAGTTGGCTTGCTGGGCACTATCCTATCAATCTCCCACTTGCCCTAAAGCCAATCACAAACATTTCTAAGACCCATCTTCACAAGATGTTCTTCGAACACTTTTTGCGATAGTGGCTTCGTTAGTGGATCAGCTACGTTATCTTTTGAGTCGACACGTTCCATTTGAATGTCTCCTCTACCAATGATTTCTCTAATCACATGATATTTCCTCATCACGTGTTTGGACTGATGGTGTGATCTCGGCTCCTTTGCTTGAGCGATTTCCCCATTGTTGTCACAGAAGACTACTATGGGCTCTGCAATGCTAGGTACTACATCCAACTCTTGGATGAAGTTTCTCATCTAAACACTTTCCTTTGCCGCATCCGATGCGGCAATATATTCTGCTTCAGTGGTTGAATCTGCAGTGGTGGACTGCTTGGAACTCTTCCAACTCACCGCTGCTCCGTTGAGGCAAAATATATATCCAGAATTGGATTTATAATCATCCACGTCAGACTGGAAACTCGAATCCGTGAATCCTTCGAGCTTCAATTCTCCACTACCGCAGTAGACCAAGAACATATCCTTAGTCCTTCTCAGGTACTTGAGGATAGCCTTTACGGCGGTCCAGTGTTCCTCCCCTGGATTTGACTGGTAGCGACTCGTCACACTCAGAGCGTGTGCTACGTCAGGTCTAGTACATAACATTGCATACATTATGCTGCATATGGCAGATGCATAAGGTATGAGAGACATTCTCTTCCTTTCTTCATCATTTGTAGGGCACATAGATTTAGAAAGAGAGATCCCATGTCTCATTGGAAGCAATCCCTTCGTGGATTCTTCCATACCGAACCGTTTCAGTATAGTGTTAATGTACTGAGATTGGGAGAGTCCTAACATCTTCTTCGATCTATCTCTATAGATTCGTATTCCCAATACATAAGATGCGTCTCCCATACCTTTCATGGAGAATTGCGTGGATAACCACGCTTTCGTCTGCGTCAACGTTCTGATATCGTCTCCGATTAACAGAATGTCATCGACATACAACAGAATAAATTGTACCGAACCCCCATCGAATTTCTTGTACACGCATGATTCATAAACGTTCTTGATGAAGCCAAACCCTTTGACTGTCTCATCAAAACGTTTGTTCCAGGTTTGGGATGCCTGTTTTAGGCCATAAATTGACCTTTGAAGTTTGCATACCTTATGCTCACTTCCTTTAGATGTAAAGCCTTTTGGCTGTTGCATAAAGATTTCCTTATCAATGTCTCCATTGAGAAAGGCGGTCTTTACATCCATTTGCCATATCTCGTAGTCATACCACGCGGCTATGGCTAATAATATCTGAATGGATTTCGACATCGCCACTGGAGAGAAGGTTTCCTCATAGTCTATACCAGGCCTTTGAGAATAACCTTTCGCCACAAGGCGATCCTTATGAGTCAAAACCACGCCATTCATTCCAAGCTTGCGCTTGAAGATCCACTTACAGCCTACAGGCACAGTTCCCTCAGGTGGATGAACCAAGTTCCATACCTTGTTGGAATGCATGGAATCCATTTCGGATTGCATGGCTTCCTGCCATACACCCGAGTCTATGTCTGACATAGCTTCTTCGAATGTCCTTGGATCACCATCCAATTGATCGTTCTCGTGGATAAAGCCATACCTTTCAGGCTCTCTACGAACTCGATCGGACCTTCGAAGTACTGGTGTACTAGATGGTTCAATAGGTTCAGGATCAACTCCCACTGTTTGTGGGGATAGGTCCACTTCCTGGACTTCATCAAGTTCTACGGACACCCCGCTTCTTTTAGTGAGGAAGTCATCCTCTAATAATTGGGCGTTCCTGGACACGAACGTCTTTCGTTCTTTAGGGTCGTAGAACAGGTATCCAATGGATTCCTTTGGATACCCCACAAATTTGCACAAACTAGATCTGCTATCTAGTTTATCTCCTTTCTTGTTCCTAACATAGGCAGGAGATCCCCATACTCGTAAGTACGAATACATGGGTGCTTTACCAAACCACTCTTGGTGTGGCGTCGTCGGCACCGACTTTGAATGTACTATATTAAGTATCTTTGAAGCCGTTAAGAGGGCTAAGCCCCAAAATGAAAAAGGAAGATCAGCGAAACTCATCATGGAACGAACCATGTCCAACAAAGTTCGGTTCCTTCTCTCAGACACACCATTCAACTGTGGTGTTCTAGGAGGAGTTCGCTGTGAGAGAATTCCATTCTCTACAAGATAATCGAGGAACTCTTGACTTAAGTATTCCCCACCTCGATCCGATGGAAGCGCCTTAATACTGTGTCCAAGTTGGTTCTCAACTTCCATTCGAAACTCTTTGAACTTTTCAAAAGCTTCGGACTTATACTTCATTAGGTATACATACCCAAAACGACTGTAGTCGTCTGTGAAGGTTATGAAGTATGAGAATCCTCCTCTTGCACAGACACTCAATGGTCCACAAACATCGGTATGGATCAAATCCAAGGTTTGTTTGGTTCGCTCCGGTTTCCCAGTAAAAGGCGTCTTGGTCATCTTTCCCTTGAGACAGGACTCGCAAGTTGAGAGATCATCTAGGTTCTGTATTTGAAGAGCCCTAGAGGAAACCAACTTTTGAATTCTACTCTTGGATATATGTTCAAGCCTAGCGTGCCATAACTGTGGACTGTTATCATCTTGTTTTCTTTTCTTTGATTGAATGTGCAATACGTTAGAATTAGTTGGTTCAAGGGAATAAAGACCATCTATTAAAGTACCACTAGCATAAGTAAAACCACCTTTTATTATGCTAAAATTTCCATTAGAAATGGAAAAACAAAAACCATCATTATCCAACAAAGGAATTGAAATAATGTTTTTGATAATCGTTGGTACGTACAAACAGTCTTTTAAAACCAAAGTAAAATTCCCTAAAACTAATTCAACGTCCCCTATGGCCTCTGCCGCAACCCTTGCTCCATTTCCAAAGCGTAGGATCCTATCCCCAGGTTAAGAGGTCTTACTGCTCCCATCACCTGCAAATCATTGTAGATATGAGAACCAGCTGCGGTGTCTAACACCCGTGATGCACAGTTAATTGAAATATTAACTTCAATAAAGAAAATACCTTTGGCTACCGTTTTAAGGTAGTCAGGGCAGTTCCTTTTCCAGTGCCCTGCTTTCTTGCAGTGGAAACATTCATCTTCTGGGCTCTTACGCTTTTTCTCGACAACCTTCTTGGTTGTTTTGGAAGAGAACACTTTCTTCTTCTTCTTGCCCTTCTTTGGCTTTGCAGCCTTGGGTTGCTCAGCAATCAAGACAAACTTCTCCTTCTTAAGGGTAGCTTCTGCCGTTACCAACATATTGGTCAGTTCGTGAAGAGCGAGATTTCTCTCCTCCATGTTGAAATTCAACACGAACTGATCAAATGAGCGTGGTTGAGTATGGAGTAAGAGGTCAGTCCTAAGATCAACGTGCAAGTCTACATCCAAATTCTCCAATTTTTCAATCAGATTAATGAAACGAAGACAGTGATCTTTCACACTTGAACCCTCAGCCATTCTCAGATTAAACAACTCCCTTGTAGTCTTGAACCTTTCAGTCCTAGACTTCTCTCCAAATAAATCTCGGAGATGGAGAAGTATATCAGCAGCATGAGGCATCTTAGCATGCTGTTTCTGTAGCTCATTGGTCATTGATGCTAGCATTAGGCAACGAACCGGAATATCATCATCAACCCATCTAGCATGGCTGGCTCGTTCCTCTTCCGAAACACCTTCCGGAAGTGCTCCAGGCATTGGGGCATCGAGAACATAGCTCCGACGATCGGAGTCGAGGACTATCCTCAAATTTCTTAGCCAGTCGATAAAATTTGATCAGCAGCATGAGGCATCTTAGCATGCTGTTTCTGTAGCTCATTGGTCATTGATGCTAGCATTAGGCAACGAACCTGAATATCATCATCAACCCATCTAGCATGGCTGGCTCGTTCCTCTTCCGAAACACCTTCCGGAAGTGCTCCAGGCATTGGGGCATCGAGAACAAAGCTCCGACGATCGGAGTCGAGGACTATCCTCAAATTTCTTAGCCAGTCGATAAAATTTGATCCGTTCAGTTTGTTAGTGTCAAGGATGATAGATAATGGATTCTATTAGACATTTTCGCAAAATGATCTACAAAAATAGAATGATAACGTTCAGCTGACTGATCTAAATTGATACTTATAATTAACGACTATTGGACTTGTTATCGAAAAAGTTCTCCCACTATTTTCTCGAAACAATTACCCCTTCAATTGTTCGGGAAATCTTATTTCCTAGCAGGTCTTGACGTCCCAGCAGACATTAATTGCACCCACGACTCGCGACCATACAATTAATTCCCTAGGTAGGTATACTTTTACCATGTCCCTACACAACCTTCAAGCTATTTTGCCTCGGTTTTCGCACTCATCTAGCACTGCTACATCATGAGTGGTACTACTTGTTAAGTCTAACCCATCAATCTTGATGAGCAACGAGCCCGGTCATGAATTCCCCATAACTTGGTTATGGTCGATATTTATGTCCCGACCAGTTCCCACCCTTGTCAAGTTTAGTTAAAAACGAGAATCAAGGAGTTTCGCGTATTGTCTCTTTCTTCGACTCGGGTGCCAGACTCTGGATCACCTTAATCGATAAGTGGACAACTCATGCTAGTTCCTATTGATGGAAGGCTTGGATATTAAAACTTTATTTTAATGTACCCAATATGACTTAATATAATTATCAAGAGGGGGTTTTCGGGTTTAAGAGTTTGAGGTAACTCTACTCGAGATCTCACCGTTCCAGTTATGCAATATCTTTTATTTACGATCTAAATTGCTAGCGCGCATCACCATACATGCTAAAATATAAATGCGTAAATAAAAAACATACACACCTAGCATGCATGCTACCACAATATGTTTTCGATTGGGAGCCTCCTATGCGGACCACCATCGAGCCAAAGACGATGGTCCTATTGGTCAATCTAATAGGTTTCAAAGAGGCCTACTCTATAACACATCTTACCATGCATACATGGCCTTTATTCTTCTTGGGCTCCCACCTTGCTTGTAACGGGCCTCCATCCTAAACTATTTAAAACAGTAAAGCCCTATCTATTACAATGGCTCAAAGTGGCCCAAAACTTAAGGCTCGCAGGCCAAATAAAACCAACAAATAAAAATTAACCAATCACATCTACCCCTAGGGTCAAGGCTCGGCGCGATCGAAAACCACGTAAACAGTTCACGTAGAGCAAGAAACAAGCAAAACATATTTTCTTATTTCTTATCTTATTTTAAAACTCCCTTTTAAAACAACCTCTTTTGATTCTCACTTTAGTCCCCACGAATTATGATAAAAACTAACTTTCCGGATATACTAAATCCTTTTAGTGCACAAAACAGTTTCTGTTTTTCAACTTTTGAAAAATTGCAGTTTGGCCCCTGAATTTTCGAAAATTACATTCTGACCCCTCAACTTTTGGAAATTACTAATCAGCCCCAAAATTTCCAGAACATGCAAATCGGACCAGCAAGCAGAAAATTGACAAAATTTCAAGAAACTTTCGTTTAATGCAAAACAGACCCCTGATATTACGGTAATTGCAAAAACAGCCCAAACCTTTCGTAAATTGCAAAACAGTCCAGATTTTTGAAAAAACCAGAAATTACAATTTGGTCCAGAATTGCAGAAAATGAAAATTTTACTTTCTGTCCAGATTTTACAAAAAACGCAATTTGCAAAAAGCCTCAAATTTTCAGTAATTACAGTTTTGGCCCAAAACCGAAAAGTGCATACATCCGAACATTTAATTTATCATAACAAGCAAGAATCAAAAATCAGAACACAACAAACACATATATTCATATATTTTGATGTGTTCAGGCCTATTCATATGTGCATAATAAATTTGGCTTTGATACCACTGTTGGGATTTCATGGGTATGATTGTCAAATACAACGTTGCGGAATATAAAATTTTTCATACACCAATTCCCAAGAACACTTATTAGCACATATGAATAAGGTTTAATGCAATTTAGCAACAAATTACTAAATTTAAAATGGTAAACGAGATTTACCTCACCATAGGCAAGGTGGTGGTTTTCTCCGGTCTTCTTTTCGGATCACTAGAGCACCCCAGATGTTGTGCCTCTAGAGATAAGTCCACACCAGCTAGATCTGTGATTGCTTCAGTCCTCAGGCTCAGAACTAGGAAAGAAACACGTCAGATTCAAGAGTTGGATCAAGATCCAACTCTAGATGTAGATGTAGAAGGTAGAGAGAAGTGGTGCTCGGCCGATCTACACAACCACGGCGGCGGTGTGGCTGTTTGGACGGCGACAGCTAGGGCAAGAGGAGGGGGCGGCGGCTATGGAGAGAGGAAGGCTAGGTTTTTTCTTTTCTTGCTTGCTTTTTCTCTTTTTTTTTTTTTTTGGTTTTTGAGTCTCCAAGACTCCTATTTATAGTTCACTTCAAACCCTATATCTCCTTAGCTAATGGGCCACTAGTTAAGTCGGCTCATCCCTCCTATTTAATTAATTCTTTAATTAAATAGCCCAGTCATTTAATTAACACTTTAATTAAATGGCCCATTCATTTAATTAACACTTTAATTAAATGTTCCATTAAATCTAATTAAAGATTTAATACTTTAATTAACCCTTTAATTAATTATTTAATTAATTAGATAATTCTAATTAATTTTCTCTCTCCTAGAATTAACCCTTTAATTCTTTTACTTTGATTTAACCCTTTAAATCAATTCTTTTCTACAATTGACTATCACAGTTCCAACTGTATTGTGTGTGACCCTCTAGGTTCACCATCAATTGGCCGTAGGCTCACATTTTTGTGATTTAATTAACGAGCAATTAATATTTAATTAATTGCTCCGATCAATAAACTACTTTTAATTGACCACTCCAGAATTAATCTCCCATTAATTCAGGAGTACCCACATCTCATGGTCGATGTCTAGCCACAAGCCCATGAGACCCAACTTCAGGTGAATTGACATTAGTGAACCTCACCTCTTATAAGTACCATGTACATACGGTCCCTCTAACGATTAATTTCCCGATCGAGACCTAGGGTGTGTGAATTAGTCAGCACCTCTAATTATCTAGATTCTGCACTTTCTAATTCTGGATAATAATTCCAGTGTGACTGCTAAATTTGGAAACCCCTTTCCAAATCCGTCACCGACCATGGCCATGGATTTCTGGGAATGTATTATCTAAGAACGTACAGGAAATTCCCTCATTCATTACAATGAGTCGGCAGATCCCATCTTGATGCTAACCATCCGCGTATACGACTGTACGTACTCAATGGTCAGGCTACGTGACCGGCTCCTAAATCAAAGCACGCACACCCGTATACCGAATTCGCCCCAGCACCTCAAGTCTAAGGACTAAATCGTACACTGTTATAAGTCCTGAGAAACATCCCATCACTAATATGCTTTACGCACTTCCACCATGGGTTTCTCTGTTCGGGTCGTTCGATGCGTTCGATCCCCTATCGAACCACCTAGTCATATGCACTGACATCAAATGTCTTGTTCATGAAACTCCACAAATTCACTCCATGTGAATCATGCATAATCCTACAAGTCTTTACGATTCCTTCGATACCCCGTCTCGACAGGATTCTATGACTTGGAACATTTATGAGATCACGACCTTAGAGACTGTTTCATGATTGCACTCAATACTGAAGTGAATCGTCCCATAGTCATAAATGATCTCAGGGTTACAACCACTCGCTTAAATGTGTTCGCGAGAGATGAAGTTGGCCATTAGTTTATTTTATGAAATAAATAAACTTTGCGTATTAATTAATAAATCAAAGATTCATTCAAGATAAAATAGTCCTATTACAAGCTAATGAGTTGGCTTGCTGGGCACTATTCTATCACTTTCATCCTATCATTTTTTACAGGAGAATCATCCACCACCTAGTGATGCAAGTTCGTCTTCAAAAATAAACAGAAGAGAGTTGAAAATGGCTAGAGTCGTTGAAAACAATGAAGTGTCATTCAAACTACTAAAATGTCAGAGAGAGAATGAGGAAAATAGAAATATCAAGGAGTATATTCTAGAGAAATGTGAAGTATTTATATATCATTATACTTCAGAATATAGAATAGATTTGACATAACGTACCTTTAATTTTATAACAAAACTTTCTTTTTACAAGTTGCAAAAAATTGTAATACGTACCATATATTACACCCAACGTTCAAAGATGGAAAACATAAGCTTGAAGCAAAACATATTGATTTAGTAGGACGTGTAGTGCTTCCAGTGATGGAAGTGGAGAATCCTCCTGTCGAAAGTGAGTCAAAATTATCGCTCACAGACCGACTAGAGGGAAAATGGACAAGACAGACCAGACAACGCAATCTTCAATCAATCAAAATCTATAAGGTATGTTATAAGTTAATTGATTGTAAAATAAATATTTGTATGTTATTTTATAAGGGTAGCATTTATGTTGCTTGGGTCAGATCATTGAAGTATTGTCTATGAGCTGGTAAATAATAGGTTCTTTAAAAAATCGATCCAATAAGTGTTGAATCAAGAACAGGACGTCGTTGGACGTTTTTGACACGTATTTCTAAAAGTATTTTTTATTATTTGATTTGTATTTTTCATAAATTATTTTAGAAAAAAAAATCCATAATTGTAGAATTAAATTGGTAAGGACATCATATATGCTTGATGAATCTTTAATTTGTATATTTAGTGAAATTAATTTATTGGTTGTGTTGAATACTTGAGTTATTTTTGTTGGTCCCAAGTGGTCAGATGAGGTCTAGGGGGGGGGGGGGGGGGTGAATAGACCTCTGAGAACTTTCAAAAATTTCTCTAAGTTTTCTTATCAGCAGAGTAAGCTGATCAAGAACTCGTGAGACTACTTCACTGATTGCGCAATTAGCTCAATCAGTAGAGTTGACGACTCGTCTAATTTAACTTATCTGATTCAAATATAATCAAAGATTGAAATACATATTTGCAGCGGATATATCAAGTGTTTTTCAACAAGTTGTTTTCTTCCTTAAAAGATTTTAACCCCAGTTTTTAAACTCCTTTTTAAAATCTTTTTTTAAGTTCGTATGTTTGAAGTTCTTTGAAAATATGCAAGTAAAATGCAGTAAACAAACACACATAATTTTTATAGTGATTATATAGACAAGAATGTCTTTAAGTCCACTCTTCCAAGTCACTTAGATCTTGGGTTATACTATAATCACTAAGTTTACAGTATACTCTGCTTGCGCAATTCAACAAATGAAAAGCCACAAGTTCGTAGTAAGAAGTCACTAAGAAATCCTACTCTCTGAAGCTAAATCACTCACTTAGATGGATTTACACTTCTCACAACTTTCTCTATTACAGAAATCACACATATTTGTATTTGGCTTTGTTTTCTCAACTCGGCTTTGTCAACAGATGACTAAGTTCATGGTGATCTGTATTTGAGTTATGAGACTTAGAAGATTTTGCTTGCTTCGATTTTCTCTCAGTTGTTGTGTTGTCTCTAACTCTTGAATTCAGATCTATTTATACTTGAGGATTTGAATTATGCCCGTTGAGAAATCGACAGATCTTCAAATTTTCCTCGAGTACTGGTCCCTGTTTCAGAACGGCTTCTGCAACTGTTCACTGTACAGTTTTGCTGTACTTTCTGTCACGTCGCATTAAATGCACCTTTCTGATCTGAGGTTTCTCTTCAATCATTGGACTTTAATACCCTTCTCTTACAACATTTATTACAACGAGTGCATTTATTACCGTTGGAATGACTTTCTGATCTCTTCAACTCTGCTGATCGAATCTACACTTCTGATGAACACTTTGCTGATTCAAACCGAACTCATCTGATTTTACTCTGCTGAACTTCACCAGTCTGATTCCGAACTTAGCATCAGATCAGTAGTCTTCTGGACCAAAATTCAACCCTTCTGATTTTACTTGTCTTCTCAGATTGAATTTCCCAGAGGTTGCTAAGCTTCCATTACTTAGCTGATGACTATTGGAAATCATCAAAACCTCCCTTCACTTCTTCATCTTCATCCAACAATTTTCCCCTTTTTGATGATTACAAAACTTCAGCTAAGTACCTGTAACTAACTAAAGTTAAGTCTTCACACAAAATTTCTGAGATAGAAATTAAGTTGGATAACTTCTGTAATCTTTTATTAATATTTGAATATTTTACAAGTACATCAGATTACAAGAAAAGAAAAAGTTACAAAACAAGATTACAATGAAGTGAAAGAGTGAAGTAATTTAATCTAATCTTCTTCTTCTTCTTCTTCTTCTTCCTCTTCTTCTTCAATATCTTCAACGTCTTCATCTTCTTCTTCACCACTTGAGAAAACTTCAACTAAGTTCTTAGAGCCAGCTTCGATCTTCATTCTGATTTCCTCTATTCTCTTGGCTTTTCTGAATGGATCCAGTTGTTCTTTAGCAGAGTCTTCGGAAGCAGCTAACTCTTTGTCCGTTTTTGCTACATCCTTAGGCTCTTCATTCTTTCCAGCTTCTTCTTCATCAGCAGCGTCCTTAGTTTTAGTTACATCATCAGCTGGTCTACTTGTCTCTTCATCAGTAGGCTTTTTAGCAGACTCCACTTGTTCAATAACTTCAACTGTGGCAGATGCAACAATTTTCTTGTTAGTTGATCCCTCTTCCCCCTTTTTGTCATCAGTAGCAGGGTTGAGTTCTTCAACTTGAACAGGAGTAAAGTTGACTGCATTGCAAAGCATCCTGATGTTTTGATCCATGGCTTGAAGTTGAAGATTATATTGTTGTTGGTTGCTCTTTAAAATAGTGGCTTGGTCATTCAGACAATCCACATTTACATGCAGAGTGGAAACTTCTGAAGTAATTTGAGCAGCTTGTTCAGAGAAGTTCTGAAACAGATAAGATGTCTTAATTGCTTCTGCTTCAGTAGCTTCATGAAAAGCTTTACCAACATTTGCCCAATCCATTTCATGTCTTTGAAGAGTGGCATGCAACTGATTTACATCAGCCTTGACATCTTCAACTTGACGATATAAAGCAACAAGGCCTTCTTTTAATAATATGGAATGGTCAGCTGGTTGTGGAATGCTTTCCACAACACTTTGAACAATTTTGGTAGCTGCTTCTTCAAATTTACTTTGCAGCTCCTTGTTCCTTTCCTCCATCTCCTTCATGGAACTCTCAATCAAGGACTTCATTGAATCCATGATTGAGGTCTGAACATTTTCAACTGGGATGGTAGGTTCAACAGTCAGTGGCTTTGTATTAGTTTCAGTGTTAGGCTCCACTGCTATTTTCTCCTTGGTTGATTCTTCATCAGTAGACTCATCTGCAATATGAATAAAGTCAGAACCGTCAGCAGACACAATAGTTCTTTGAAGAATAAAATCAGCAGGCATGAAAGTTAATGTCGTCTGAGGTAATCTGATCTGCTCTCGATGATTACTGATTTCAAAACCCAAGGCAATTTATTGCAGACTTGGGAGACTGGGCAGATCACTAGATGTTCCTTTGATGTATCTTGATCGTTCAGCCCATCTGTCCAGAGTAACATAAACTGCAACTTTGACAGCTCTTCCAAACAAGTCGTCAGATGGACTTGGTTTATTTGGCAGTGAGTCCTTTAGAGCTGTGGCTTCTTTCTGTACAATGAGTTTGGCATACTCATGTACCCTATCATGGAAGAAATCAGAGTCCAAGGCTTGAGTGATTGAATTAGTTTGCAACCAATTCATAACCCATTTCCCTTCTTCAGCAAATTCTTTCCATGCTTGGATCTCTGTCTCTAATTTGCTCAGCCTATACTCCCTCCACCTATTTTATCTTATTTTCTCAGCTAGGAAGGTAGTCTTGTCTTGCAGAAGTTTGTTGTATCTTTCCAGTTCAGCCTCAAACTTGGAGAAAGTAGTAGGGTCACTTCTAACAATCTCCAGTGCCCTCTTCACTTTTTTCTTCTTCTTCTTAACTGGCTTGACATGTGGCAACATAAACTTCCCTTCCAATGATTTGCCAATCACTATACCACCAGTTCTTTTGGGACCATGAGCATCTTTCTTGCTCTCTTCTAAAGCTTTTGCTAAGTCTTCTTGTTCCTTAGCAGCTAGCTCTGCTTTAGTCATATTTTTTACTTCAACTTCTGCTTTACTGGATTCAAGAACTCTTTGAAGCTCAGCTTCATTTCTTTTTCTTTGCTCGGCCTCTTCTCTCTTTTTCTTGTGGTAAGTTGATATTTTGGCTTTGCCATTCTGGCAATCCTTGACTCAACAACTCGAACTTCAGCTATTGGAGCAGCAGACTGATCTGCTTGAGCAGTAATCTGATCAGCTTGAGGTGCTGATGCCTCAGTTGTCTTCTGATCAGACTTCTTAGCTGATTGAACTGGTCTCCCGCCAGATTGAGTGACTTCTCTGACTGTTTCAGCAATTCTGATAGCTTGCTCACTCAATACCAGTTTCTTCCTTGCAGTTGTCTTTGTGTGAACGGAGGTGGTTGCAGTAGTGTCCTTAAGAGCACTCCTTGTCCTCTTTACAACATTTTCAACTGGCAGCTCAGCTGAAGGAGTTCTTTCAGGAGAGATGTCCAAAGGCATGCTCTCAATCTCCTTAACCGTTTCATTTATTATTTCATCAGCAACCTCTTCTGATCTGGCTTGAACAACTGGATGAGCTGTTTGATCAGTAGACTTAGAAACTACAGCCTTGCTTTTCTTGGCTTTAGCAACAGGCTCTTTAGGCGTTGCAGCAGGCTTTTTGATTTTGACAGCCTTAACGACTTCATAAATCTTCAACTCCTTGGCCTGATGAACAACTTTGCCCTGAGTCATCCCGCAACCTAAGCTCATCAGCAGACGGCTTAGAAAAATCTTATGATTGTGATGGTCGTGCTTTTTGTGATCAGCAAGGATGTAGAACACATAAGCAGCCCAGTTTACTTTTAAGCCATAGTAAACTGCAATCATGGAGTGAAGTCTCCTTTTTGGTACTCCATCTAGGGTAAACGTACAATTCTCAATGACCTTTGCTAACAAGTCAGCCATTCTTAGAAATTTGTCCACCAGTTGAGTCTTCTTCACAGACCAAGTGAGAATTTAATCCTTCTTAGCAGCAATTTTCCAAAATTCAGTTTCCTTTGGAGCAACCAACGTAGCCAAAGTTGTTCTACCTTCGTTGGATAGTCCATACGTTTCCTTCAGCAAGGCAGGATTGATACAGACATCTTTTCCTCTAACCTTCGCTTTAATTTCCAGTTTCTCCAGATCACACTTAGCTTTACCATAGAACTCATCCACTTCTGGATTGATCACCATGGTTTCGTGAGCCTCCATGAAGTTCACCAGTGAAGAAGCTTTGAATTTCTCCAATGTCTCCTTCATCAATTTCGTTCCAGTAGCATAATAGGTTTCGTAGTTAAGAAACCTTCCCTCATCGTTAGAAGCTTTGGAACCCATAATCTTTCTAGAAAAGGTTAGTGAAAAGCAGAGAAAATTTGTAGAAAACTTGAAGGATAGAACGCTTGAGTACTTAGAAAATTTGAAGTGCGCATAAAGACTTAGTAATCTGATCAGATTTGGTTTAATAGAGTTGGGAATTCATCGGTTTCCATGTTATCCGCCAACCGTTAGATCAGTTTCTGTCAGTTTTGATAGTGTGCGCGTAAATTACGGATTTCAAATTTTATAAACTATGTCAGACTAGGCGGGAAAACAAAACGTCCCTAGTCTTTTATTTATAAAAGCGTGTTTTAGATATAACGTTTTTAACACAATACTCTTATAAATTGACATAAATAATCAGATGAGTAAAGTCATACTTATCTAGAAGATGACTTGTCTAATACAATATATCACTAGTGAAAGCCAATAGCTAGTGATCTTCCTTTGCTGTTTGTCAATCCAGCAAGATAATTAATCTTCAGGTCTTCAAGAATTAAGATCAAATCTTCCAATAATATAACTTCAACTAACTGTCATTGAAGATTTCATCTTTTAGTCAGGAGTAATGCTAGTCTTACACGTTCCCCCTGAGTTCAAGAATCTATCAGTCAACTAGTCTGTTGAGAGTAAGTCTTCTTGAAGAATAATACTTGTTACTATCAGACTAGTCAGCTGATGAACCCAGTCTTCTGATAGGTTCCCCCTCAGCTTATGAATCCAAATTTAACAAGCCTAGTTCCACTCTTAGAGTAGAAAATCTTGCATCACTCAATGGTTTGGTGAAAATGTCAGCGATCTGATTATCTGTATGAACATATTCAATAATAACATTTCCTTTTTCAACATGATCTCTTATGAAGTGATGTTTGATCTCAATATGCTTAGTCCTGGAATGACTAGTAGTATTCTGAGTAAGTGAGATTGCACTCGTATCGTCACAGTAGATAGGAATTCCCTGATCTTGAGATTGTAATCTTCTAGTTGATGTTTCAACCAAAGTATCTGTGCTCAACATGCTCCAGCAGCAATGTATTCAGCTTCAACAGTAGATATGGATACTGAAGTCTGTTTCTTACTCATCCATGAGATCAGACGACTGCCTAAAAATTGACAAGTACCTGTAGTACTCTTCCTATCAATTTTGTAGCCAGCAAGGTCAGAATCTGAATATCCAATAAGTTCAAATCCTGATTCCATTGGATACCATAATCCCAATTCTTGAGTGCCTTTTTGAGATACCTCAATATCCTTTTGGCAGCTAAGAGATGAGATTCCTTAGGATTTGATTGAAATCTCGCACAAACCCCAACAGAGTACATAATGTCAGGTCTGCTAGCTGTTAGATATAACAGTGACCCTATTATGCCTCTATATTTGGTGATGTCCACTGATTTTCCATCTTTATCCTTGTCAAGGCGAAGTCCAGTAGACATTGAAATAGCAACAGATTCCATATCAAATTTCTTGAACAGATCTTTTGTGTACTTTGCTTGATTAATAAATATGCCATCAGGCATCTGTTTCACTTGCAATCCAAGAAAGTAATTAAGTTCTCCCATCATGCTCATTTTAAACTTATTATGCATTAGCTTAGAGAACTTTTCACACATCTGTTGGTTAGTTGAACCAAAAATAATATCTTCCACATATATTTGAACTAACAATATATGATTATCCCATTCAATAGTGAACAAGGTCTTGTCTTCTTTACCTTTGCGAAATTCTTTAATTAAAAGAAAATCAGATAAGGTATCATACCATGGTCTTGGGGCTTGCTTAAGTCCATAGAGAGCTTTCTTCAGACGATACACTTTGTCTCCTTGTTCATAGACTTCAAAACCTGGAGGTTGTTCAACATAAACTTCTTCTTGCAATTCTCCATTGACAAAAGCAGATTTCACATCCATATGATAGACAGTGAAGTTCTTGTGACCAGCATAGGCTAAGAATAATCTGATTGCTTCAAGCCTAGCAACTGGTGCAAATGTCTCCTCAAAATCAATGCCTTCTTCTTGGCAGTAACCTTTGGCAACTAGCCTTGCTTTATTTCTGGTAACAATACCATCTTAATTCATTTAGTTCTTGAATACCCACTTAGTGCCAATGACTCTTTGATGAGTAGGTCTAGGTACTAAGTACGAAACCTCATTTCTTTCAAATTGATTTAACTCTTCTTGCATTGTTTCAATCCAGTGAGAATCACTAAGAGCTTTATCAATTAATTTGGGGCTCAATTTGTGAAAGAAAACTTACAAACATTGATTCATTTGCAGTTGACCTTATTGTTCTCACTCTATCCAGTGGATCACCAATCACTAGTTCAGGTGGGTGATCCCTGAGCCATCTGAGACCAGGTTGCAGATCTGGATGTTGTCCTCTTGATTGATCTTGCAACACTACTGTTGGAGTCTCAGTAGTAGTTTGTTTAACAGGCTCTGGTCTGTCAGCTGTTTGCAAGTCCTCTGTTAGACAATCAGTATACTGATTTTGAACAACACTTGAGTTATTAGCTTGATTGAGATCAGGTATTAAGATGGGTACATATTCTTCTTTTCTTTCCACATTCTTTTCTTTTCTTTGATGTGTACTTTGATTCTTTTCAGAAGATTGATTTGGCTTATCAAATACTACATGAATTGATTCTTCTACAAGTAAAGTCCTTTTGGTAAAAACTCTATAGGCTTTACTAACAGTAGAGTAACCTACAAAAACAGCTTCATCAGTGATTTTTCCCTTTATTCAAAACAAAACATTTATAGCCAAATATTCTAAGATAATGAATAATAGGTTTCCTGTTGTTCCACAGTTCATAAGGTGTTTTATTTTGACTCTTGTTGATCATGCATCTGTTCTGATGTAACATGATGTATTTGTGGCTTCTGCCTTTGAGGCAGTTTTGCTTCAGCTATCCTAGTCCTGGTAGATTCTTTTAGAGTTTTGTTTCGCCTTTCAGCAACTCCATTTTGTTGAGGGGTTCTGGCAACAGAGTACTCATGGTTGATTCCTCTGGAATTACAATACTCTTCAACAGTAGAGTTTGTAAATTCAGTGCCCCTGTCTGATCTGATCTTCAATATTCTTAGGCTCTTTTCATTCTGGATCAGTTCCATCAGATTGGTAAGATGTTTCTTAGTTTCACTTTTCTTTTTCATGAATATCACCCAAGTAAATCTTGAATAATCATCCACAACAGCTAGGCAGTATTTCTTTCCACCATTGCTGATAGGATCAATAGGGCCAAACAAATCCATATGAAGTAGCTCCAAAATTCTGGTTGAAGATTGGTGCTTCTTACTTTTGAAAGTTGATTTAACTTGTTTACCCTTCTGACATGCGTCACATAGCTTGTCTTTGCTCATGACTATCTTTGAAATTCCTTCTACCAAAGCATTCTTGATATCTGTTGATGGTCTTGAAATTCAAATGATTCATCATTTTGTGC
Source organism: Penstemon newberryi var. newberryi (assembly GCA_030819805.1). NCBI lineage: Eukaryota > Viridiplantae > Streptophyta > Magnoliopsida > Lamiales > Plantaginaceae > Penstemon > Penstemon newberryi. The sequence continues at coordinate 31,646,042 of JAUALY010000004.1, read as the reverse complement.
CATAGCCAACTGATTTCACTTGGTGTAGAGGCCACCAAACAAACATTAGAATTCTTATCCACAGAATTCCAGTCAACTATATAGATGTTTCCTTGTCTTCTTCCAGATAATATCACCTTCTTGGTTCCAACTTGGTCTACATAGCACTTATCTGATGAGAAGATAACAGAAAATCCTTTGTCACAAAATTGACTTATGCTCAGCATATTGTACTTTAGGCCTTTAACATATGAGACGTCAGATATCTGAATGTTTCCTTTTATAAGCTTTCCACACGCAACAATCTTGCCTTTGTTGTTGTCTCCAAAATTAAAATTTGGACCATCTACGGCAGCAGCATCAGTCAGTTCATGTATGTCCCACACATGTGCCTCGAACACCCACTTTCCAAGTACCATTTCTCCCCTACTTTACTCCTACTCCTAATCCTAACATACAAACCAAAATAAAATTGTTTTAGGTACCCTTTATTGAGAAGGTCCTGGCAGATTAGTATCACCCTTGACAACCCAAGATTTGGAAACCTTAGGCTTCTTAGGTTCAGTAGAGTTTGGTGGTGATTTCTTTACTCTTGAATCATCATAAGTTTCAATATGCATATGTTCATGATAATTATTATGATGAGTGTAATGCTCATAAGTAGGGTACGGTGCATGATAAGCAGGATAAGCATGCATCGGATGATGAGTAGGATAAGCAACATAGTAAGGTGGATATTGAGGTGCAGCATAATATGATGAATAAGCAGGTTGCACATAATAAGACTCATTTCCATACCAAGCATCATCATTTCTATAATTTCTTTGCTTCTTTGGTTTAGTTCTTACTTGCTCTTTAACATACGACTTAGACTTACTAGTCTGATTAGTTTTGCTCTTATCAGCAGACTTCTTAGGACTACTCTGCTGTTTAGCTTTACTAGTCTGTTCTTCAACTTTAGGCTTTTACCCTTTTTAGCCTTTGGAGATTTCTTCTCCTTTTTTCTCTCTTTCTAGTGAAGTAGATTTAGCAGTCTGAACATATAAGATAACATTGCTCTTATCAGCTGATATGAATTTTTCAGTTCGGTTCAGATCTAGCCTTTCTTTTACTAAAGGTGTTCTCTGTTCATTTGATGTGTTTACTGATGCAACAGACGACTTATCATGAGTAGTTATGATATTTTCTAGTTTCATGATTTTTCCTTTGTAAACTTCACATTCTGCTTTCAGAGATTCATTCTCATGCGCAAGCTCTTTATACTCAGATGATTCTTGCGGTTTTTCATCGTTAAGTTTCAGTAGAGAATTTTGCTTTTTCAGCACAGTCATCTCTTCCTTAAGCTTTGCAATTTCATTAACAACGTTTGTGTTGTTTTTCATCATTTGCTCAAATGAACTAAATAGCTCATTTTCATTTTCAGTGAGAGTTACCTCATTGTCAGAATCCTCTGATTCTTTGGACCTGAGACAGAGCAGTACATGTGTCTCTTCTTCAGCAGAGTCATCTTCTGATATCCCCGATTCTGAATTAGACGAATAGATTGCTGCTATCTTTTCAGGTTTAGCCAACAATACTTTGCTCTTCTGATGTCTCCTCTCTTTTCTAGCTTTCTTTTCCTCCTCAGTATACTTCTCAGCTTTAGGATATGGGCAGTTCTTATTGAAGTCTCCCAATTTCATGCAATTGTAGAATATTAGTTTGGATTTAAAATCAACCTTACTATTATATGAAGTAGAGGTAGGGTTAGAGTAGAAGCATTGTTATATTTGTTCTTCATTTTTCTTTTGTAGAACTTTTTGAACCCATTTAGTAACAAGCAACATCGCCAGCAGTGTACTCCTTTTTATTGAGCAGCATGGTCCCATCAGATGAGTCCATTTCTCTTGATTTTTCGGCTGACCTTCTTGGTCTTTCTGCAGCAACTAGGGCAGCAGTGGGGTTTGAAGTTGAGGTCTCTTCTATTCCCATTCTTGGCAGTTTATACTCGTACGCCTTGAGTACTAAAAACAGCTCTGTAAGAGAGATCTTCCCCAGATCCCTTGATTCTTCCAATGCTATGATCTTCATGTTGAACTTGGGAAGTAGCGCCTTTAACACTTTGACAGTGATCTCTTTATCAGAGAAGGTCTTTCCCAACTTTAACACGTTATTCAACGTCCTTGTAAACCTTGTATCCATTTGATCAATGGTTTCTCTGGACTTCATCTTGAAGTTTTCCAACCTCTTAAGGGCTATGCTAAGATTGTGTTCTTTGATGGCATCATTCCCTTCACTATAAGCAGTTTTCCAACTTTGTACCACATCTCTTTTGATGTTTTGCAGTTTTTGACCTTGTCAAATCTGTCATTATCCAGGGCTTTAGTCATGATGAAAATTCCGACTTTGTCAAGATTATTCACCTTAATCTCTTCAGCTGTCATCTCTTCAATGTCTTTCTCAACAACCACGTCTTGGTCATTGACTTTGATTGTCTTGGTGATTTTGATTGGACTTTTTGTTATACATCTGTACATTTTATCATTATAACCAGCAAGGAAATTTCCATACGAATTTTCCAGTCCTCAAAACTCATTCCGCCAATGTGGTGTACATGGCTGATACAATCCATTTTTCAAAAGGTTTTATTTTCAAAAAAAATATGCTTCTTTTGAAAGCTTTTGAAAAACACAATAGGTTCCAGGTCATTGATCAGGCAAATGATTCAAATGAACCAACTGCTCTGATACCACTTGTTGGTCCCAAGTGGTCAAATGAGGTCTAGAGGGGGGGGGGGGTGAATAGACCTTTGAAAACTTTCAAAAATTTCTCTAAGTTTTCTTATCAGTAGAGTAACCTGATCAAGAAATAGTGAGACTACTTCACTGATTGCGGAATTAGCTTAATCAGTAGAGTTCACCACTCGTCTGATTTAACTTATCTGATTCAAATATAATCAGAGTTTGAAATACTTGTTTGCAGCGGATATATCAAGTGTTTTTCAACAAGTTGTTTTCTTTCTTAAAAGATTTTAACCCCAGTTTTTAAACTCCTTTTTAAAATCTTTTGTTAAGTTCGTATGTTTGAAGTTCTTTGATAATATGCAAGTAAAATGCAGTAAACAAACACACATAATTTTTATTGTGGTTATATAGACAAGAATGTATTTTAATCCACTCTTCCAAGTCAATTAGATCTTGTGTTATACTATAATCACTAAGTTTACAGTATGCTCTGCTTGCGCAATTCAACAAATGAAAAGCCAGAAATTCGTTGTAAGAAGTCACTAAGAAATCCTACTCTCTGAAGCTAAATCACTCACTTAGATGGATTTACACTTCTATTCGGCTTTGTTTCCTCAACTCGGCTTTGTCAACAAATGACTAAGCTAATGGTGATCTGTATTAGAGTTTTGAGACTTAGAAGATTTTGCTAGCTTCGATTTTCTCTCAATTGTTGTGTTGTCTCTAACTCTTGAAATCAGATCTATTTATACTTGAGGATTTGAATTCTGCCCATTGAGAAATCGACAGATCTTCAAAATTTCCTCGAGTACTGGTACCTGTTTCAGAACGGCTTCTGCAACTGTTCACTGTACAGTTCTACTGTACTTTCTGTCACGTCGCATTAAATGCACCTCGTTGATCCCAGGTTTCTCTTCAATCACTGGACTTTAATACCCTTCTCTTACAGCATTTATTACACCGAGTGCATTTATTACCATTGGAATGACTTTCTGATCTCTTCAACTCTGCTGATCGAATCTACTCTTCTAATGAACACTCTGCTGATTCAAACCGAACTCATCTGATTTGACTCTGCTGAACTTCACCAGTCTGATTCCGAACTTAGCATCAGATCAGTAGTCTTCTGGACCAAAATTCAACCCTTCTGATTTTACTTGTCTTCTCAGATTGAATTTCCCAGAGGTTGCTAAGCTTCCATTACTTAGCTGATGACTTTTGGAAATCATCAAAACCTCCCTTCACTTCTTCATCTTCATCCAACAATTTTTTTATCTAGTCAAGCCTAAGTTCGACCACCTTAATATAGATCTAAACGTAAATTAATCCTCAACCCTACTAGCAATTGGATTGGGTTGGATCTGGGTATGATTCGGGTCAGACCATGGGTTACATCTACATGACATCACAAAACTATTTCTCGAAATATAAGGTAGATATAAGATATTATATCATTTAAGCTTGAATTATACAAACTGATTTTCTTGCAATAGATATTTGCGATTGATCATGATATTTATTTTTAACACCATATTTGGCTTACATTTGCTAACCAAATAATTTTGTAATTTCAGTTCTATTATCATGAGAAAGTCGAGCATGAGATCCTTAAATGAAGTTGCGATTTTCATTGTGTACGGTGTAATCTATTGATTTTGAAGATCACAAAAAGTAAACACCGATCTATATATGTAAAACATCAGCCTAAACTCATAAATTGTGTTCATATCCAAGTTTGAATTATATTTTACACTATGTTATAAAGTTCTTGACATAGTCGTGGTTTAAAATATGCATAATTATATGATTAACATATGTGGTAAGGATGGTTTTTTTCCTTTCTATATAATGTTTGGTTTCATTTTTTTATTCTTCAATACGAGTAAAACAATTAGATTTTATGTTAGTTCTGAATCATTACTTCATTAAAGGCCGTCAAAAGCGAAAGAGAAAGAAAGTTGTGTGTTTAATGAGTCATGAATGAATAGTGAGAAGTTGATAACTCTGAAATATTGAATCATTTTTGACAAGTGGAATGATAAAGGAAGAAGTTATGTGTGCCAAAAACTTATTTATCATTATATGTATTTTATCTTTTCCCATAAATGTTGGCTTAGTTGAACTTTTCTGATTTCAATAGATTACTATTTAATTAACCTTGACCATCAAAAAACATGTAAACTAATGACCAGACATCCCCGAATTGCATGTAAGAGAGACTAATGTGAAGCTTTTCCGAAGGTTGAGGGTCATTTTATCAAGTTGACCAAATAAAAGACCATAGAAGGTCAATCCTTTGATGTACTATGTCTTCTTGTATTTTAAATAGTCAACGCACACTTAATATCGTGATTAGAACACAAGTATAATTTTTAGGAATAACCCGCTTTTGAATACTCAATAATGTGTGTATTTATATACCCACACTTATGTTATTCATATAATCAACCATTTCAATACACTTATTTTTTGATTAAATGTACGACTAAAAGAATGAAAATCTCTCTCTCTCTCTCTCTATATATATATATATATATTACTATAGATGAGTGCAATTACAGTAAAAATTGTGCAATTTATATTATATACTAGTGTGTAGAGTCTAGAGAAATTATTCCAATGTTTTGAATGTGGAAATTTGTAAGACATACCAAATTTAATTTACTAATTTATGAATAGGGACATTAATGGTTATGTGGAATATTAATTGCTACCCAGATAGTGGAGATTTTGTTATTCAAATCTACAATGGATATATATAAGAGCATATTTTTACTATATAACCATGTATTAGTAACCTAATTAATACGAGCATATCTATTATATAATCATGTACTAGTTATAACTCGTGCTATGCACAGAATCAAAAATTTGAAAAAAATATATAGTAATACTAATATGTAAATGCAACTTCATCGAGTGAAAAATAATATATGTTACACAAATTAAATGATGTTTATTAATTATTTGATTCAATTATACGTATACGTGTAAGAGAATAAAAATTCGACAGTTGGGTAGATGCAAATAAATAAATTATTCTAACTTAATATTCAATATTTATCTTTAATTAGCTTATAATACAAAAGGGAATTTTGTTAAACTAAATTACTATATTTAGACAAATTACCAATGGTGTAAGATCTTCAAATTTTTCATTATTCTCTATTTAGTTATAACTACGAATGAAAGTTCAATCCATGAATCTTCGGAAATTTCATATTCATTCTCATAGACTACTTTTAATAAATATGGAATCTAATATGTAATGTTTGGAAATGAATACTCCAAACTTTAAAATTAAAAAATTAAAATCAAATTTGTAGAGCTGTAGTTCACATCCCTTCAAGAACCATTTAACTACTCAAAATTAAGGGTAGGTGTGTAATATTTCAAACTTGTAAGTGTATTTTTAGTGTACAAGTTTGTGATGCACGACGCAAAGCATGTTAGTGGGGTTAATTAAACTTTTTATTTGGATGGGCCAGCTTTTGTAAGTTACTTTGGGTTAATCGGTACTACATCTGGCCCAAAATCACTACGTTGTACTTATCGGCCTTTTGTGCAAGTGGTTTATTTCGTCGGGAGATATAGGGAGTGTTTGCAAACAACTTATAAGCTTTTTATGTTGGTGTCCATTAATCTGTGTAATTGATAAGGCAATTAAAATTTACACATAGTCCGTTTCTCATGCCATAGTGCTTATTCTTAGATCACAATTCACGAAGCGGCGCCACAATACCGATTCATATGCAAATGCGCTTAATAATTAATTATGAGGCTTTCAAAGGAAAAAGATGCCTCTGCGTCTTCAATTCTCATTTACTCAAGTGAAGTACTAACTTCACATTTCCACATTAAAATTTCAAGATTTAAAATTCCTAATTCTACTTATAGGTAAACTGGTGCAGAAGAATTTGTTCTTTTGCAGAAGGAAATTCTCAAATAACTGCTAGTCTTTAATATCATTACAAAATTTTCTTAGAGTAAAATATTTTACTAATTAGTTTTGAAAGATGTTTCAGAATTATGATATCCAACTCCAAATTGATGGAAATCTAAGCCCATTAATTAATTATAAATTCCATATTTCTCTCGCCGAGAATAAAAACTTTGGTTTTCACAATTACAAAAAATAAATTCTAAATGCTATTCAAACGAAACTAATGTTAGTTCCAAGTGGTCAGTTGAGACCTAGAGAGGCCGCGGGGGGGGGGGGGGGGGGGGGGGGGGGGTGAATAGACCTCTTTACTTTTTCAAATTTCTCCAACTTTTCTTATCAACAGAATAAGCTGATCGAATTAGTGAGAATACTTTGTTGATTGCGCACTTAGCTTAAACAGCGAAGTTGACCACTCGTCTGATTTACTTATCTGTTTCAATTTAAATCAGAGTGTGAAACTTGCATGCAGCGGATTTGTCCAGTGTTTTTCAAACAAGTTATTCTCTTACTTACAAGATTTTTATCCCAGTTTTAAACTCCTTTTAAAATCTTTTAATTTGCTCAAAGTGTTTGTATGATTCTGAAATATGCAAGTAAAAATGCAAGTAATCAAACACAGAGAATTTTTATAGTGGTTATATAGACAAGAATGTCTTTTAGTCCACTCTTCTAAATCACAAAGATTTAGGTTATACAATGAACACAAAGAATGGTAAACATCATTGCCAAAATTCTGGAATGCACCACGAGTGCATTAGATGGCTTGCCCAAAAGAAGATTTCACACGATGATATGTGCTTACTATGGGTTGAAGGTGAATTGGGTTGCTCATGTGTTCAGAATTCTAGCTACAAAGAAGTTTGGACATGTTATACTGATAAATCATCTATTCATGGCTTTGAATTGTCCCTTGGGAGCTGGGAAGGTCATTAATAAGGCCAAGAAGTTCAAGGTTTATGAACCAGTTAAAATAGAGGCTAGAGTTGAAGTCACGCCTGAGAAAAAGCAGACTAAGAGGAAGGCTGCTGAAAAATCTGTTGGTCAAACGGTAAACCCTACTGTTGAAGCTAGATCAGTTGACTTACTGAATGCTGATGAGGTTATCTCTCAAGTTGCCAAGGTAATTGATGAAACGGCAATTGATGTATCTCCTGAGAGAACCGATTCTGATGAACTGCCTGAAGGAAACGTTGCAAAGAGGACAAGAAGTGCTTTGAGACATCTTCTTGCTGCAACTGGAGTTCACACTAAAGCAATTGCCAGAAAAGACTGATGCTAGTTGGACAACACGTCACATTTTCTGATACTATAAGGGAAGATCCACCATCTGCTGAAAGACACTTGAAATCAGCACAGGAATCTGATGCTAAAAAACAGACGATAGTAGAGGTATCTGCACCTCAAGTAAACCAGTCTGCTAAACCAAAAGCAGAGGTTCCTGAAAAGCTGTTTCCCAGAACAAAAGAACTGGCAAAGCTAAGGTATCCCACCTACACAAGAAGAAAAAAGAAGAGGCTCGGCTAAATAAAGAGGAAGAAGTTGAGCTTAAAGCTTCTATGGAAACCAGTAAGTCTGAGGCTGATGCTAAGCAGATGACTGCGGCAGAGTTTGCTGCCAAGGAAGCTGAAGACTCGGCCCGGCAACTTGAAGCTAGCAAGAAGGATGCTCATGGCCCAAGAAGAAGTGTAGGGATAGTCATTGGAGAACCAAAAATAGATTCCTTTGTGTTACCTCGTCCTCAAATCATAAAGAAGAAAAAGAGAGAGGTCAAACATGCGTTGGAGATAGTTAAGAGTGATCCTGCTGTCTTCGCCAGGTTTGAATATGAGTTGGAGAGGTATAACATCCTGCTGCAATCGAAAAGTACATTCCTCACTGAGAAGATCAGATATAACAGATGGAGGGGTACCGATGGAGTAAATCAAATGAAGATTTCAAAGCTTGGAAAGAGGCTGCTATTGAAGAAAGTTTTGTGTTTGTTGGTCCCAAGTGGTCAGATGAGGTCTAGAGGGGGGAGGGGTGTGAATAGACCTCTTAAAAATTTACCTTTTAAAAACTTCTAACTTTTCTGTCAGCAGACTAAGCTGATCAGTAATCGTAAGTTGACTATGCTGATCTTCGCACAAAGCTTTGAACAGCAGAGTTGACCACTCTTCTGATTTCACTCAGCTGATTTTATCAAAATCAGAGTTTTAAAATAACTAACTCGCAGCGGATTTATCAAGTGTTTTTCACAAGTAGTTTTCTTAACTTTGAAATAGTTTTGTCCCCAGTTTTAACAAACTTCTTTTAAAAACCTTTTCCAACAGTTAACCTTTAAGTGTTTTAAGTATGTTGTTTCAAATATGCAGAAAATTATGCAAGTAAAAACACAACGGATTTTTATAGTGGTTATATGGATAGAAATCCTTTAGTCCACTCTTCCAAGTCACTTAGATCTTGGGTTATACTAAATCACACAGATTACAGTATACAATGCTTGCGCCTATCAACAAATGAAACGGCCACAAGTGCGTAATAGGAAATCACAAACAAACTCCTATCCTCTGAAGTAATATCACTCACTAAGATGGATATCTACTCCTCACAACACGATACAAACAAAATCACTCAGATTTATAAGTCTTTTCTGTTTTCTCTCTATTATGCTTCGTCAACAAATGACTCGGCTGATGAGTGTTCTGTTCTTGAGTTTGAGACTTAGAAGAATTCTGCTTCAGATTTTTGCTCTCAAAGTGTGTTGTATATTCTTCATCAACTCACGAACTGAACTATTTATACTTGAGATTTGAAAATCTGCCCGTTGAGAGATCGACAGGTGTCCAAATCATCGAGTACTGGTCCTTCTGCAGAAACGGCTACCTGCGACTGAACACTGTACACTCTGCTGTACTTTCTGTCGCTTCGCATTAAATGCGCATTAAATGCACCAAGCTGATACGAGGTTTCTCTTCAATCATTTGTCATAAATACCCTTCCTCTTCAGCATTTATTACACCAAGTGCATTTATTACCGTTGCAATAACTTCTGATCCACTTCCACTCTGCTGATCGAAGTCAGTCGTCTGATGTGTACTCAGCTGATCCCAAACTTGAACTAATCTGATTTGACTCGGCTGATAGTCCACCAGTCTGATTACTTCTTCAGCAACAGATCAGTAGTCTTCTGGACCATATTTGACTAGTCTGAAATACTTCTTCCTTGGTCAAATATCTTCTAAGGTTTGTACTAAGCTTCCACTTAGCTTATGACTTTTGGAAATCATCAAAACCTCCCTTCACTTCAAAGTCTTCATCTTAATCCAACAAATTCCCCCTTTTTGATGATGACAAAACTTCAGCTAAGTACCTGTACCTAAACTAAAGTTGAGTCCTCAAAAATTTCTGAGATAGAAATTATGTATTGGAAGCTTGAACTTTTATAGATAGATTTGAGAATTACAGTACAAGTTACAAGCAAGAGAACTTTATGTGAAAAATTATAAGTAAAGAAAGCTGGTTACAGAATTTTCAATAGATGACCTAGTCTAGTAATCTAGTCTAGTCCTCAGCTTCTTCATCTTCTTCTTCTTCTTCCTCTCCTTCAACTTCTTCACTACTGTCTTCATCCTCACCACTTGAAAAGGCATTAGCAAGACCTTTTAATTTTTCTCTTCTTTCTTCAGCTTCAAATCTTGCTCTAATGTCCTCAAGTCTCTTATACTTCACGTCTGGATTGAGCTGTTCTTTAGCAGAGTACTTAGAAGCAGCTAACTCTTTGTCAGTCTTAGCTACATCTTTGGGCTCCACTTTATCACCAGCTTCATCATCAGCTTCTTCTTCAAGTACTTCTTCTTCATTTGGCTTTCCAGCAGCAGCCCGTTCGTCTCGTACTTGAATAGTTGCAACAGCAACAGTCTTCTCAGCTGATTTCTCTTCCCCCTTTTTGTCATCAGCAGCAGGGTTGAGTTGATCAGGAGTTATGTTGACAGCAGCACAGAGCTTCTTGATGTTCTTATCCAAAACTTGTTGTTCAGCACAGTGATGATTCAGAGTAGTTTCCATGCGAAGTTGATTTGCTTCCATGCGAAGTTGATTTGATTTTAACTCACCAGCTTGGTCATTTAGGCAATCAACATTCAGTTGAAGTGTTGATATTTCACTTTGAGCTTTATTAGCGACAGCAGTGAATTCTTGATCTTTCAGCCCATTTCTCCAATGTTGTATAGGCAGCAACTTTAATTGCTCTATCAATCCGGTCATCAGCAGGACCTGGTTTATTTGGAATTGAATTCTTGATAGCAGTTGCCTCTTCCAGTACAATGACTTTAGCATAGTCATGTAATCTGTCCTTTACAAACTCTGAGTCCAATGCCTTGGCAACAGAAGTTGTTTGCAACCAGTTTAAGACCCATCTTCCTTCTGTAGCAAACTCCTTCCAGGCTTGAATCTCCTCCTCAGATTTATTCAATCTATACTCTCTCCATCTGTTATATCTGATCTTTTCAGGGAGAACGACATGAATGGCTCTTCTTACTTCCTTCTTTTTCTTCTTGATTGGTGTAGCCCTTGGCATCACAAATTTTCCTTCCTTGGGTTTTTCACCAATCACAAGGCCTTCTGACCGTCTAGGTCCATAAGCATCTTTCTTGCTGTCCTCTAAGGCCTTTGCCAAGTCTGCTTCTTCCTTGGCAGCCAGTTCAGCTTCAGCCATCTTTTTGACGTCAGCATCCTTTTTGCTCGCTTCAAGAGCTCTTTTAAGCTCAGCTTCATCACGTTTTCTCTGCTCAGCTTCTTCACGCTTCTTTTTGTGATAAGCTGACACTTTTGCCTTGCCAGTTCTTTTTCTTCTGGCAGTTCTGGACTCAACAACTGGTGCCGCAGTTGTTGATTCTGGTAGCGCAATTGCTACTGGTGCAGCAGCAATTGGTTCGAGGATCTGCACTTCAGGATCCCCTTGAGGTTGAGCAACCTCAACTGTTGGTGTAGAAGTCTGTTTCACTTGATCAGCTGAATTCACTTCAGCAGACTTCTGTGTGGATCCAACAGGCCTCTCAGCAGATTGAGGGCTTTCTCTAACTAACTCAGAAAGTTCTTTATCTTCGTTGATAAACGTCATCTTCTTTCTGGCAGTCTTCTTTGTGAAAGGAGCATTTGTAACAGTAGAAGTGGCAGTGTCCTTCATAGCACTCCTTGTCCTTTTTGCCACATTTTCAGCTGGTAACTCAGCTGAGACTGTCCTTTCAGGAGATGAGTCAACTGTCATCTCATCAATCTCCTTTACTGTTTCATCAATAATGGAATTCACAGCATCCTTCTTCTTAGACACACTTGTTCTAGCTGGAACAGTTGTCTTACTTTTCTTGCCTTTATCAGTAGGCTCTTTAGGCTCAGATGCCTTCCTTTTCTGTTGCTTCTTCTCTGGCACAACAGCAGGCTCCTTTGATCTTCCAGTTTTTACTGGGTCATAAATTTTCAGCTCCTTCGCCTTATGAACATCCTTGCCATTGGTCACATCACATCCCAAATTGACCAGCAGATGACTAAGGAATATCCTGTGCAGAGTCAGACCACGCACCTTGTGATCAGCAAGTACATACCATATGAAGTTTCTTCAATTCACCTTCAGACCATAGAAAATGGCTATCATTGTGTGAAATCTCTTCATTGGTACACTGTCCAATGAGAATGTGCAATTCTCAAGGACCTTGGCAACAAAATCTGCCATCCGCTGATTTTTCTTGATGCCTCCAGACATCACTTGATTCTTCTTCCAAGCCAAATTCCAGAAATCTGACTCGAGAGGTTCAGCTAGGGCTACAATGTCAGTAGACCCTTCAAGAGAGAGTCCGTACTTCTCATTCAGCAATTTGGGGGTAACACAGATAGCTTTATCCCCAATTTTGGCTTTGATCGCCAGCTTTTCAAAGTTAACCTCGTCTTTTGAACCATAAAACTCCATCACCTGGTCTTTGAAAATCATATCTTCATGGGCCTCCATGAAGTTAACCAGTGTGGCTGCCTTGAATTTTTCCAGAATTTCCTTCATTAATGGCGTGCCAGTCGTATGGTAAGTCAGGTAGTTCAAGAACATACCTTCAGCAGCAGCTTCTTTGGCAGACATTCTGAAAAAGATTGAGGAAAATCGAAGAGAAATTTGCAGTAGATAATTGCAGAATTGCTCTGAATGCTTTTGAAATTTTGAGGGTGCGTAAAAGCTTAGTAAGCTGATCAGATCTGGATTTATAGATGTTAGTTCTTGTTGGTTTCCGTGAAAATTGGTAATCGTTAGATCAGTTATTGAAAATCATATCGTGTGATCGTGATACGCGGATTTCAAAATAGCATTAAATATGTCAGACAGGCGGGAATTTGAAACGCCACTTGTCTGTTACTTATAAAAGCGTGTTTTTGATAAAACGTTTTCAGTACAACACTTAAGTATAAGCTGACATAAATAAAAACAGATGAGTAAAACAATACTTATCTGATAGACGACTTGTCTGATACAATATATCACTAGTGAAAGCCAATATCTAGTGATCTTCCTTTGCTGTTTGTCAATCCAGCAAGATAAATAATCTTCAAATCTTCAAGTATTAAGAACAAATCTTCTGATTAGAACAAATTCAACTACTGTCATTGAAGATTTCATCTTTAAAACAATGGTACCGCTAGTCTTACACGTTCCCCCTGAATTCAAGAATTCATCAGTCAACTAGTCTGTTGAGAGTCAGTCTTCTTGAAATACAGTACTTGTTGATATCAGATTAGTCAGCTGTTGAACCCAGTCTTCTGATAGGTTCCCCCTCAGCTTATGAATCCAAATTTAACAAGCCCAGTTCCACTCTTAGAGTAGAAAATCTTGCATCACTTAATGGTTTGGTGAAAATGTCAGCAATCTGGCTATCTGTATGAACATACTCAATAATAACATTTCCCTTCTCAACATGGTCTCTGATGAAGTGATGTTTGATCTCAATATGCTTAGTCCTGGAATGACTAGTAGTATTCTGAGTAAGTGAGATTGCACTTGTATTGTCACAGTAGATAGGGATTCCACTGATCTTCAGATTATAGTCTTCTAGTTGATGTTTCAACCAAAGTATTTGTGCACAACATGCTCCAGCAGCAATGTATTCAGCTTCAGCAGTAGATATGGACACTGAAGTCTGTTTCTTACTCATCCATGAGATCAGACGACTGCCTAAGAATTGACAAGTACCTGTAGTACTCTTCCTATCAATTTTGCAGCCAGCAAGGTCAGAATCTGAATATCCAACAAGTTCAAATCCTGATTCCCTTGGGTACCACAATCCCAAATCTTGTGTGCCTTTGAGATACTTTAATATCCTTTTAGCAGCTAAGAGGTGAGATTCTTTAGGATCTGATTGAAATCTCGCACAAACCCCAACAGAATACATAATATCAGGTCTGCTAGCTGTTAAGTATAATAGTGACCCAATTATGCCTCTGTATTTGGTGATGTCAACTAATTTGCCACCTTCATCCTTGTCCAGACGAAGTCCAGTAGACATAGGAACATTAACAGATGAGCTAGTTTCCATACCAAATTTCTTGAACAGATCTTTTGTGTGCTTTGCTTGATTAATAAAAATACCATCAGGTAGCTGTTTAACTTGTAATCCAAGAAAGTAATTCAGTTCTCCCATCATGCTCATTTCAAACTTGTTCTGCATCAGCTTAGAGAACCTTTTACACATCTGTTTGTTAGTTGAACCAAAAATAATATCGTCGTCCACATATATTTGTACCAACAATATATGATTATCCCATTCAATAGTGAACAAAGTCTTATCTACTTTACCTTTGCGAAATCCTTTGACTAAAAGAAAATCAGATAAGGTATCATACCATGCTCTTGGAGCCTGTTTCAGTCCATAGAGAGCTTTCTTCAGACGATATACCTTGTCTCCTTGTTGATAAACTTCAAAGCCAGGAGGTTGTTCAACATAAACTTCCTCTTGCAATTCTCCATTGAGAAAAGCAGACTTCACATCCATCTGATAGACAGTGAAGTTCTTGTGAGCAGCATAGGCTAAGAATAATCTGATTGCTTCAAGCCTAGCAACTGGTACAAATGTCTCATCAAAATCAATGCCTTCTTCTTGGCAGTAACCTTTGGCAACTAGTCTTGCTTTTGTTTCTGGTAACAATACCATCTTCATTCATTTTATTCCTGAATACCCACTTAGTGCCAATTACTCTTTGATGAGTAGGTCTGGGAACTAAGTACCAGACTTCATTCCTTTCAAATTGATTCAACTCTTCTTGCATTGCTTCAATCCAGTGAGAGTCACTAAGAGCTTCATCAATCAACTTAGGCTCAATTTGTGAAAGAAAACTTACAAACATTGTTTCATTTGCAGTTGACCTCCTAGTTCTCACTCTATCCGAGGGATCACCAATCACTAAGTCAGGTGGGTGATCTTTGAGCCATCTGAGATCAGGATGCAAATCTGGATGTTGTCCTCTTGATTGATCTTGCAACACTACTGTTGGAGTCTCAGTAGTAGTCTGTTGAACAATTGTAGTCTGTTGAACAGTCTCTGGTCTGTCAGCTGTTTGCAACTCCTCTGTTAGACAATCAGCAGACTGATTTTGAACAGCACTTGAGTTAACAACTTGAGTTAAATCAGGTAGTATGATGGGTACATATTCTTCCTTTCTTTCCACACTCAATTTCTGAAAGTCAGTAGATATCTCTGGATTTGCACTTTGATTCTTTTCAGAAGATTGGCTTGGTTCATCAAATACTACATGAATAGTTTCTTCTACAAGTAAAGTTCTTTTATTAAACACTCTATAAGCTTTACTAACAGTAGAGTAACCTACAAAAACAGCTTCATCAGCCTTTTCTGCAAATGCAGTAAGGTGATTTTTCCCATTGTTCAAGACATAACATTTACAACCAAAAATCCTAAGATAATGTAAATTAGGCTTTTTGTTGTTCCATAGCTCATAAGGTGTCTTGTTTTGACTTTTGTTGATCATAAATCTGTTCTGTGTATAACATGTTGTATTTGTGGCTTCTGCCCAAAATCTTTGGGGCAGCTTTGCTTCAGCTATCATTGTCCTGGTAGCTTATTTTAGAGTTCTGTTTCTCCTTTCAGCAACTCCATTTTGTTGAGGGGTTCTGGCAGCAGAGTACTCATGTCTGATTCCTCTGGAGTTACAATACTCTTCAACAGTATAGTTTGTAAATTCAGTCCCTCTATCTGATCTGATATTCAATATTCTTTGACTCTTCTCATTCTGGATCAGTTCCATCAGATTAGTAAGATGTTCCTTGGTTTCACTTTTCTTCTTCATGAAAATCACCCAAGTAAATCTTGAGTAATCATCCACAACAGCTAGGCAGTATTTCTTCCCACCATTGCTGATTGGATCAATAGGGCCAAACAAGTCCATATGTAACAGCTCCAAAATTCTGGTTGAAGATTGGTGCTTCTTGCTTTTGAATGTGGACTTCACTTGTTTACCCTTCTGACATGCGTCACAGAGCTTGTCTTTGCTCATGATTGTCTTTGGAATTCCTTCTACCAGATCATTCTTTATCAATCTGTTTATGGTCTTGAAATTCAAATGATTCATTCTTTTGTGCCAAAGCCAACTGATTTCACTTGGTGTAGAAGCCACCAAACAAACATTAGAATTCTTGGCCACAGAATTCCAGTCGACTACATAGATGTTTCCTTGTCTTCTTCCAGATAAAATAACCTTCTTTGTTCCAACTTGTTCAACATAGCACTTATCTGATGAAAACACTACGGAAAATCCCTTGTCACAAAATTGACTTATGCTCAGCAGATTGTACTTCAGGCCATTAAAATAAGAGACGTCAGATATCTCTATGTTTCCTTTGATAAGCTTTCCAACAGCAACAACCTTGCCTTCTTTGCTGTCTCCAAAAGTAACTCTTGGACCATTCACATCAACAGCATCTGCCAGTTCATGTATGTCTCCACACATGTGCCTTGAACATCCACTGTCCAAGTACCATTTCTTCACTACTTTACTCCTACTCCTAATCCTAACCTACAAAACAAAATAAAAATGTTTTAGGTACCCTTTATTGAGAGGGTCCTGGTGGATTAGTGTCACATTTGACAACCCAAGATGTTGAAGTCTTAGGCTTCTTAGGCTTCAGAGTTTTAGCAGGAGCATGAGCAACTTCATTTTCATCATAATCAGCAGGCATGTTATGTTGATAATCATTATGATGAGGATAAGGCTCATAAGCAGGATAAGATGCATGATAAGCAGGGTAGGCATGCATTGGTTGATGAGCAGGATATGCAGCATAATAAGGTGGATAATGAGGTGCAGCATAATAAGGTGAGTAAGCAGGTTGCACATAATGAGACTCATTTCCATACCAAGCATTATAGTTATAATTTCTTTGCTTCTTTGGTCTGCTTTTTACTTGCTCTTTAACAGACGACTTAGGTTTACTAGTCTGATTGGTTTTACTCTTATCAGCAGACTTCTTTGGACTACTCTGTTGTTTGGTTTTACCAGTCTGTTTTTCATTTTCAGGCTTTTTACCCTCTTTAGCCTTAGGAGGACTCTTCTCCTTTTTCTCAATTTCCAGTGAAGTAGATTTAGCAGTCTGAACATACAGGATAATGTTACTATTATCAGCAGATACAAATTTCTCAGCTCTGTTCAGTTCTAAATTTTCTTTTACTAAGGGTGTACTCTGTTCAGTAGATTTATCGATTGTCACAACAGACGACTTAGGAACAGACGACTTACTTAGTGAAGATATTGTAGCTTCAAGTTCCTTGATTTTTCCCTTGTAAACTTCACATTCTGCTCTCAGAGATTCACATTCATGCGAAAGCTTTTTATACATGGCTGATTCTTCAAGTTTTTCAACACTGCGTTTCAGTTTTGCATTTTGCTTTTTCAGCAGAATCATCTCGTCCTTAAGCTTAGCAAATTCATTAACAACATCGGCTTTATTGTTCATCATTTGCTCAAATGAACTAAATAGCTCAAGTTCACTTTCAGAGAGGTTTACCTCATTGTCAGAATCATCAGATTCCTTTGCCATGAGACAGACCAGTGCAGGTGTCTCTTCAAAAATAGAGTCATCACTTGACGTGCCTGATTCTGAATTTAATTAGTAGATGGCTGCTATCTTTTCAGCTTCAGCCAACAAGAGTTTGCTCTTCTGGTATCTCTTCTCTCTTCTCTCTTTCCTTTGTTTCTTTTCCTCCTCTGTATATTTCTCCGCTTTAGGATATGGGCAGTCCTTGATGAAATGTCCCAATTTCCTGCAATTATAGCACATCATTTTGGATTTATAATCATCCTTATCATGAGAATTAGAGGTAGGTTTAGAAGTAGAAGCATTGTTATATTTGTTCTTCATTTTTCTTTTATAGAACTTTTTGAACCCGTTTAATAACAAAACAACATCGCCAGCAGTGTACTCCTTTTTGTTGAGCACTATGGTCTCATCAGATGAGTCCACTTCTATAGTCCTTCCGGCTGATCTTCTGGATTTTTCTGCAGCAACCAGGGCAGCAGTGGGACTAGAAGTTGAGGTCTCTTCTATACCCATTCTTGGCATTTTATACTCGTACGCCTTGAGTACAGAAAACAGCTCCGTCAGAGAGATCTTCCCCAGATCCCTTGATTCTTCCATTGCTGTGATCTTCATGTAGAATTTGGGTGGTAGCGCCTTCAGGACTTTGAGAGTAATCTCTTTGTCTGTGAACGTCTTACCCAGCTTTAACACGTTGTTCAACACTTTGGTGAACCTTGAATTCATCTGGTCAATGGTTTCTCCAGATTTCATCTTGAAGTTTTCAAACTTCTCCAGGGCTATGCTCAGATTATGTTCTTTGATGGCATCATTCCCTTCACTCATATCACGGACTTTATCCCACATCTCTTTTGATGTTTTACAATGTTTGACCTTGTCAAACCTTTCATTGTCCAGGGCTTTAGTCATGATGAAGATTCCAACTTTGTCTAGATTTTTTAGCTTGATTTCTTCAGCTGTCATCTCGTCTTCATCTTTGTCAACGACCGTATCTTGGCCATCAACCTTGATTATTTTGGTGACACTTATCGGACCTTTTGTTATGCACCTGTACATATTGTCATTATAAGCAGCAAGGAAAATTTCCATACGTATTTTCCAGTCCTCAAAGCTCATACCGCTTATGTGGGGAACAAGGCTAATACAATCCATTTTTCAAAAAGTTTTTGTTTTTCAAAAATATGCTCTTTTGAAAACTTTTGAAAACCTTTGAAAAACACTTAAGGATCAAGCTCGTTGATCAGGCAAATGATTCAGATGAACCACCTGCTCTGATACCACTTGTTGGTCCCAAGTGGTCAGATGAGGTCTAGAGGGGGGGGGGGGGTGAATATACCTCTTAAAAATTTACCTTTTAAAAACTTCTAACTTTTCTGTCACCAGACTAAGCTGATCAGTAATCGTAAGTTGACTATGCTGATCTTCGCACAAAGCTTTGAACAGCAGAGTTGACCACTCTTCTGATTTCACTCAGCTGATTTTATCAAAATCAGAGTTTTAAAATAACTAACTCGCAGCGGATTTATCAAGTGTTTTTCACAAGTAGTTTTCTTAACTTTGAAATAGTTTTGTCCCCAGTTTTAACAAACTTCTTTTAAAAACCTTTTCCAACAGTTAACCTTTAAGTGTTTTAAGTATGTTGTTTCAAATATGCAGAAAATTATGCAAGTAAAAACACAACGGATTTTTATAGTGGTTATATGGATAGAAATCCTTTAGTCCACTCTTCCAAGTCACTTAGATCTTGGGTTATACTAAATCACACAGATTACAGTATACAATGCTTGCGCCTATCAACAAATGAAACGGCCACAAGTGCGTAATAGGAAATCACAAACAAACTCCTATCCTCTGAAGTAATATCACTCACTAAGATGGATATCTACTCCTCACAACACGATACAAACAAAATCACTCAGATTTATAAGTCTTTTCTGTTTTCTCTCTATTCTGCTTCATCAACAAATGACTCGGCTGATGAGTGTTCTGTTCTTGAGTTTGAGACTTAGAAGAATTCTGCTTCAGATTTTTGCTCTCAAAGTGTGTTGTATATTCTTCATCAACTCACGAACTGAACTATTTATACTTGAGATTTGAAAATCTGCCCGTTGAGAGATCGACAGGTGTCCAAATAATCGAGTACTGGTCCTTCTGTAGAAACGGCTACCTGCGACTGAACACTGTACACTCTGCTGTACTTTCTGTCGCTTCGCATTAAATGCGCATTAAATGCACCAAGCTGATACGAGGTTTCTCTTCAATCATTTGTCATAGATACCCTTCCTCTTCAGCATTTATTACACCAAGTGCATTTATTACCGTTGTAATAACTTCTGATCCACTTCCACTCTGCTGATCGAAGTCAGTCGTCTGATGTGTACTCGGCTGATCCCAAACTTGAACTAATCTGATTTGAGTCGGCTGATAGTCCACCAGTCTGATTACTTCTTCAGCAACAGATCAGTAGTCTTCTGGACCATATTTGACTAGTCTGAAATACTTCTTCCTTGGTCAAATATCTTCTAAGGTTTGTACTAAGCTTCCACTTAGCTGATGACTTTTGGAAATCATCAAAACCTCCCTTCACTTCAAAGTCTTCATCTTCATCCAACAGTGTTGAGCTGGTTGCAAACCAACAACATCAAACATGCTTTGGACTCTGATTTCTTTTACGATAGAGTACATGAGTATGTAAAACTCATAGTACAAAAGGAATCAACAACTTTTAGAGAAACAATCACCAGGAAGCCTAGAAGAGGTGAAGACTTGGGAGAAAGAGCTGTCAAAATAGTTGTGTGCATAACCTTGGATAAATGGGTAGGAAGATCCAGATATGTATAGGTAAACTCAAGTGATCTGGCTACACTACCAAGCTTACAACACATAGCCTATGGTTTTGATATCAGAAGATATCAAGAATCAAAATGCTAACATCAGGCGAAATCACCATTTGTACCTACATTGATTACTTATCATAAAACAATTGTGTCTACTGATGGTTCTGATTTTGTTCATCTTAGAGAAGAAATTCCTGATCTTCAGAAACCTGAACAAGACTCATTTGTGGAGATCAACCTATCTGATGCTCCAGTTCCACTAGATGAGTTACCAAAACTCAAGGAGAAGATGGCTATTGAATGGAAGCCAGAAGCCACCCCTGAAGAAATTTCTGTTCAATCAAAAGATACAGAGACATTTCAATCTACCATACTGGATTCCATGAAGGTGATGTTTGAGATGGCTATGAAGGAAATGGAAGAGAAGAACAAGAGTTTACTTCAAAGATTTGAGGAGATGGCCTCCAATCTTGTTCAGAGCACTGTTAAAAGTATTCCACAGCCTGCTGATCCTACCGTGTTGTTGAAGGATGAGCTGAATAATATCAAGGCAGAAGTAAATTGTTTAAAATCTGGTATTCAGCTGTTTAGCAACAGAGTACAGACAAATGAGGCTGGTTGGAATGAAATAAACCAAGTTGTCTCAAATGCTATGGAAGCTGGAGAAGAGAAGACTGAAAATCTAATCCAAGAATTCTTTCAAGGCACAGATAAAACACTTCAATCCTCAATTTAAGTTGGTGAAGAAGTCACAACCCTCTATCAGAACATGGATTATCTGAATAATCAAGTTGTAGTGATATCCGCTACACAGAGACAACATGGGAATCTACATAAAGCAATGGATCTAAACATCAGAAAGCTCTGTGACGTCTTAAACATTCCACCTATACAGATTGAAGAACTCAACCTTGCTGATTATGACAAAATAGGGAAGAGTTATCTGCTGAAAAGGAGGAAGTTAAAATTTCTGAAGAGGCTGATGATAAGCCTGCTGATGAAACTAAGGTTGCTGATGATGATGAAGAAGCTGAATTAGAAGAAGAACCCAAGGATGCGGCAAAGGAGGACTAACAAATTGCTGCCTCCAAGGATTCTGCTAAAGAACAGCTTAATCAATTTCAAAAGGTAAAAAGGATAGTGGAATTAAGAGCTAAATTTGACGCAGCTGAAAAAGAAGAAAAACTCCTAGAAAAAGTCAAGTCTTTAGCCCTAAATTTCTCTAGTGGAGAAAATGAAGAAGAAGAAGTTGAAGAAGAGATAGAAGAAGAAGAAGACCCTGAAGACTAAATTACTTTATTTCTTTAAACTTATGTCTTCTGTAATTTTCATATTAATGTAACTTTTTCATTTTTTTAATCTGATGTACATGTAACAAGTTCTATGTCAATAGAAGATTACAAGTTATCCAATTTAATTTCTATCTCAGAAATTTTGTACGAAGACTTAACTGAAGTTAGGATAGATAATTAGCTGAAGTTTTGTCATCGTCAAAAAGGGGGAAATTGTTGGATGAAGATGAAGAAGTGAATGGAGGTTTTGATGATTTCCAAAAGTCATCAGCTAAGTAATGGAAGCTCAGCAAACCTCCGAAAAAGTTCAATCGAGAAAAGTAAAATCAGAAGATTGAATTTCGGTCTGGAAAACTAGTGATCTGATGCTTAGTTCGGAATCATACTGGTGGATTTCAGCAGTGTCAAATCAGATGAGTTCGATTTGAATCAGCAGAGTGGATTCGATTAGTAGAATGGAAAGAGATCAAAAGTCATTCTAACGGTAATAAATGTTGTAAGAGAAGGGTATTAATGATAAATGATAGAATGAGTTATTTCAAATAACCCCATATCAACAAGGTGCATTTAATGCGACTGACAGATCCGTACAACAGACTGTACATTGAACAGTTGCAGGGAGCCGTTTAAGGTTAAGGACCGAAACTCGAGGAAGATCTGAAATCTGCCTCACTTCAACAGGCAGAATTCAAATCTCGAGTATAAATAGTTCTACATTCAAGAGTTAGAGACAACCACAACAACTGAGAGCATTCAAGTATCAAATTCTCTATGTCCCAAAACCTCAAGAACAGAACACCATCAGTCGAGTCATCTGTTGACAAAGCCGAGTTGAAGAAACAATCCAAACTCTAAAATCTCAGCGATTTCTGTAACTTTGAGTATTAGGAGAAGTAGATAATCATCTAAGTGAGTGATATTACTTCAGAGTATAGGTCTTCTTTGTGATTTCCTATAGTGAACTTGTGGCTTCTTCATTTGATGTAAAAGCGCAAGTAGAGTTGTACTAGTTACTTAGTGTTTCTAGTGGAACCTAAATCTTCGTGATTTAGAAGAGTGGACTAAAAGACTTCTTGTCTATATAACCACTATAAAAATTCCTGTGTTTGATTACTTGCTTTTATACTTGCATATTTTCATAAGTAAACAAAAGTTTTAAAAGATAAAGCTTTTGAAGATGAGTTTATAAAATAGGGGTAAAGCCTTTATAGATAAATTTATTTGAAAAACATACTCTTACAAATCCACTGAACACAAATTTTGAAACTTTGAATATATCTTAACAGTAAGTAAATCAGACGAGTGGTCAACTTACGATGAATAAGCTAAGTGCAAAATCAGCTAAGTAGTCTCATAAGTTAGATAAGCTTACTCTGCTGAAAGAAAGTTAGAGAAAATTTGTAAAGGTAGAGAGGTCTATTCACCCGCCCCCCCTCTAGACCTCATATGACCACTTGGGACAAGTGGTATCAGAGCATAGTTTGAAAAATGAGCTGGATCCAAGGTGTGTTTTTCAAACGTTTTCAAAAAGTGCATAGTTTGAAAAATCAAAATCTTTTGAAAATGGATGGTATCATCCATGTTCCTCACATTTGAACTTATTGGATATTCTGACCTTGCTGGCTGCAAGATTGACAGGAAGAGCACTAATGCACTTGTAAATTTCTAGGCACTCGTCTGATCTCATGGATAAGTAAGAAACAAACTTCAGTATCCATTTCTATTGCTGAAGCTGAATACATTGCTGCAACACAATTTTAACCTCAGGCTTAAGAGTGAGACCGAGGCTGCTGAGAAGATTCAAGGCTCAGATCGAGATCACTAAGGCTAAAGAAGCCCTTCAAAAAGCGCACATTGAGATGAAGTTGCTCGAACAAAGTCTACAGTCGGAAAAATATTTTGTTCTAAAACAGAAGGAGGCCCAGCTTGCCAATGAAAAAGGCAAGTTTGGTCAAGAAATGGTTCAACTTCGAGCTTTACTAAAGCAGGCCAAAGCAGCATCCGATCGTCGCGAGAAAGAAGCATACGACCGGGGATACGCAGCTCGAAGCGCCGAACTTAAGAAAATCTTCGAGGATAAAAGTTAATTTAGTCATTTGAAAACAAGTGTTGTAATATAAATTTTATCAACTGTACTCGTATTTTCCATTCTGCAATAATAATAACTCTTTATCTTAGTCTCAATTTCGATATTTCCATTTCTCAAAGTCAGTTCAACGTTTCTTCGAGGTATCTTGTAAAGATCGGAACTTTATTCGTGGTCCATGCTACAATTAATGACTTGGGTGTAGGTGAAAAGTAAAAAATGCATTCAATTCGGCAGGTAGTTGACGAGTCGCATTTACTTCGCCCGGTAGTTAGGAAGTTAGTTGCAATTAATGTGTCAATAAGAGTCGTCGATTGCGGCGCATTTCATCCGTTAGATCATCAACATTTGCCTATAAAAAATGCTAGTCCTAGTTTTCATTTCTCATCAAATTTCAGTTCTTCAACCATAGAGAAGAAAGAAGTTCGTAATGTTCATTCCGATCCTCATCTTCGAAAATCCGATCATAAAGATTTCCCCCAAATGGTAGCATGTAGGGTTGTCTTCAACCATAGGTTTGGTATGGGTAGGATTGGAAAATGGAGCTCTTTCAAATATAATGAAATCTCTAATTGGCTTATCATGAGTAAGTCGAAGCAATTGCGACCATCTTCTTCATTGGAGCGCTCAGAGTCAGCAGGATGCTGGCAAAATATCTGGGTGAAGAACAAATGGTTGCAATTATGTGCAAAAACTATGCCCGAGCACTTCATGTTTCCTTCTGGTATGTTCTTCATCGAGTACTATAAACATTCAACTTGTAACTGTATTTTCTTCCGATCTTTAAATTCGAACAACAATCAATCTTCAAATGCCTTCTTCATTTGTTTTAGCTTCGAATTAGACCATTGAAGAATTTCAGTAAGGATCGATATTTGAGTAGATATTCGACCATGTGAACAACTTACCAAGTCAATGGTTTTCATAGATTGTATAAATTGCAAATGCATCAACATGTTTTTACCTTTCAACTTTCTGCTTTCATTTTGAACAATAAGTTATATCAAAAAAGATTCCCTTATTAACTTAATTCGAGCAATGTGCCATATCATAATATTTTACTCATTACTTTTAATTCGAGCAATGAGTTATATCAAAAGATTTTACTCACTACTTTTAATTCGAGCGCTAAGTTATATCAAAAGATTTACTCATTAAGTTTTTAATTCGAGCAATGAGTTATATCAAAAAAATTTACTCAATACTTTTAATTCGAGCATAAGGTTATATCCATAGATATTACCCTTTAACTTTTAATTCGAGCAATGAGTTATATCAAAAGATTTTACTCAACACTTTTAATTCGAGCATAGAGTTATATCAATATATTTTATCCTTTAACTTTTAATTCGAACAATGCATTATATAAAAATATTTTACTTATCACTTTTAATTTAAGCGTAGGGTTATATCAATAGATTTTACCATTTAACTTTTAATTCGAGCAATGAGTTATATCAAAAGATTTTACTCATCACTCCTCGATTTTTTTTTTATGATTATTTTTCTAAACATTCAAAAAGGTAATAAAGATATGATGCGATCAAAACCAATAACTTTTCGAGTTAACGAATGATAATGTAATGGGTCCCATTCAAAGGAGCTATTTTGTAAGAGCCATTCTTTTCGACCGAGGTCACAACGTATAGCCAGTCCCAATTAGGCTGGAGTTTTTCGAAGTGCTTAGTAACCTCAACATTCTTAAGGACCAAATCTCTGACCTTGAACGATCTGATTCGGACTTTCTAATTATAGGCTTTTTCCATATTCATCTTAGTAGCCTGAATCCGTACTTGTGCCCGATTGCGCTTACTGTCCGTGTGGTCAACATTTAGTTCCCTTAATTTTTTATTTTCTTATGAATCAAAGAATTCTACTCGTGGTGAAGGAACCCGTATTTCGATCGAAATCACTGCCTTTGACCCATAAACTAAGCTGAATGGAGTCTCTCCGGTTGCAGATTTTGCAGTTGTCCTATTTGCCCAAATGACTCTGGGCAGCTCATCCTAGTTGGGGGTTTTGGACTTTTTTTTAAAGTTTCTTTAGATATTGAAATAAATTAATAGCATTTTGGACTTTTGACACATTTCGTTATAGTTAACTAACTGTTGTTAAGTCAAGGGGGGTGTCGATGTAATTTTTGATAATGTTGATAAGTTCCTGTAATTAGACCTATAGGCAGGAATCTCTATGTAATTTCCCATAATTATACAAGGTCTATTCATCCCCAGCCCTGACTTTATTGACCACTTGAGACCAACACTTTAAAAGAATAAAATTCCCAGAAACCAATTTTAAAAGTAATTTTTTAGACGATTACCTAGACAAATTTTAAAAATATAACAATTGAGCATTTTTCAATCACCTCTCCCTTTCATATAGCTTTGATGTTTTAAGTAATAAGATTTACATTTCTAGAAGTCTTGACTGCAAAATATGTTATGTATTAATTAAATTCCCAATATATGATTATATATTAGAAATGCTCCTATATATTTGTAGTGGATTCGATGAACAAAATTTACACAATATAGGATAATTTGTGTAATACTAATTTGCACGTATTCACTAATGTTGAAACCAAAGTGATTTAAATTTAGTATTCCCAATGAACTCATACAATCAAAATTTGTAAAACCATTTCATCACAAATGAGCATGAATAGTAATTCAATTATGAAATTTGACTACCAATTATGCTATGTTTTAAATAATTACCAATATATGATTATATACTAGATATGCTTCTATATATTTGTAGTTGATTCGATGAACAAAACATACACAATGTAGGTTAGTTTGCGTAATAATGAATTTGCCACATATTCATTAATGTTGAATCCAAAGTTATTTAAATTTAGTATTCCCAACGAACTCATACATTAAAAATTTGTAAAACCATTTCATCACAAATGAGCATGAATAGTAATGCAATTATTACATTTGACTACCAATTATGCGATATTTTAAATTAATTATCAATAATACTAGATATGCCCCTACATATTTGTAGTTGATTCAATGAACAAAACATACACAATGTAGGTTAATTTGTGTAATGTTGAATTCTCCACATATTCATTAAAGTTGAATATGAAGATGATAGAAATTTAGCAAGCCCAACAAATTCAAAGATTCAAAAATATGGACCGCTTCCTTTAAACTTTAAGCACTAATATACGATTTTTTTACACAAATTTGATTTAATCTCACTCATCTATAGTGTCCTCGTATACATGTATTGACTGATCATTCTTTTAATTGTGTTTACCTAATAGAAAATTAATTGTACTATACGTTAATTTAAGTGTGGGTCAACGATATACATATATACACTATTGAGTGTTGGATAACAGGTTATTCCATGAAAATTCCCCGCGTGTTTTTGTCGTGACCTTTAAGCGTGCGGTTGTCAATATAAATTGCGAGAGACATAGTACGACAAATGATAGTTGACTTCAATAATTTTCTATTTTTCGAGTTGATAAAAGGGTCTTCAACATACAGAAGAACTTCATACTCTTTCTTTTTTCCCGATAAGAGATGTCGATTCGTTGGTCAATTATCTTTAATTTAATATCTTTGCTGAAGATCAATACCAAATAGAATAATTTCTCCATTAAAATTATGAAAGCTCAACTAAGCAAACATCAAATGAAAATTTTGAAAAATGAAAATAAATTTCTGAGTTGTCAAGTGTTAATTATTTAACCAACGCTCATTAAATAATACCTACCTCTCTCTCTCTCTCTCTCTCTCTCTCTCTCTCTTTAGTCCTCTCTCTCTCTCTCTACCCCTCTATTTCATACACATAATTTTTCACGCATATCACTTTATTAGATTCAGACACACATCTCAAATACCTCTATGTCTCTCTCTCTATAGTCCTCTTTGTCTCTCTCTCTCTACCTCTCTATTTCATACACATATTTTTTCACGCATATCACTCTACCAGTTTCAGACAAACACTTCTAAAATACCTCTCTCTCTCTCTAGTCCTCTCTGTCTCTCTCTAGTCTTCTCTGTCTCTCTCTCTCTACCCCTCTATTTCATACAGATAATTTTTCACGCATATCACTCTATCAGTTTCAGACACACACTTCTCAAATACACAAAACAATCTTCAAATGGATGATGACTCTCATGTTTCTGAAGATGTACAATCTAATTAAAAAAAAAATCTACATCAATTTTGTTTTTAATCTAACTTATCTAATTAGTTTATTCATTTGCATTTTTCAGTTCTTCGATACGGCTGTATGGGACTCCGAGTTCAATTGCTATCGGGTGAATGGACTACTTTTCCCCAAACCTATCAGTAAGGTTCCACTAGATCCAGCATCGCCATCGCCACCTCCACGAGCACCTCCACAAATCCCTTCTAAAGTGGTTAGGGTATGACTTTAATTTTATTTTTATTTCTGTTCCAAGACACAAAACCTGACTAATTAAAAAAAAATACAAATATACACACCTCAATTAATTATATCAGAATAATACACTTTCTCTTTTTATCTCGTTCCATGTTTATTTCTTGATTTTTTTTTGCTTTTGATACTGTTAGAATTTTATTCTTAAGTTTTTGGATGCATGACTAAGGAAATCTAGTGATTTCTCCCCGTTCATAGACTTTGTCATTGAGAAACTCAACAAACCGAAGAAATAATGTTACAATTGACAATCATATCCTTTTTTTTTTTGTATCTAAACCTAAATATTTATTTATCTCAGTTTTCTCTTATCAAGTTCTTGAATAAGTTTTCTGATTTTCAAGTTATTCATGCATTTTTCATTCAATTTGGAACTCTTTTTAAAAATAAAAAATTAAATAATGAAATAAGTTAGCTATGAATCATTAGTATATCATTGTCCTATTTTTCCTCCATTAATTTCCATTTCTAATAATTTTCACCTTTCATTAAATGTGGTTTTTTTCATAGTTCTATCCAAAAACACCTTCATTCAACATATACCGAGATTTAAAGATTTGAAGTGGAAAAACTGAAACATCTGTGGATATTTTCTCAGTATATTTTAGCATTATCTTTTCATGGTAGACAGTTGTTTTTTTGTACTTTTCAATTTTATCGTGCTCTAAATGTTGTCTACTAATGTTTTCCCATGTTCGTATATGTCTCTATATTCATTAAATAAGGAAAATGTAATTACATTAATTAAAGTTCTAATGTGAAGTAAATTGATGAATGTTAGAGTTAAGGTACATTTTTTGCCTCTGTTTTATTAAGAAAACTCTGTTTTAGTGAAGGAATATGTGATATTTGAAAAAGGTTTTAATGAAGTAAAAAATTATATAGGATTTTCTTGAAGGTTTACTGTTGTATAGCTTGGTTAAATGTATTTTGAGTCAATTGATTATTCTCTTTCATCTTATCATTTTTTACAGGAGAATCTTTCATCTTATCATTTTTTACAGGAGAATCATCCACCACCTGGTGATGCAAGTTCCTCTTCAAAAATAAACAAAAGAGAGCTGAAAACGGCTAGAGTCGTTGAAAACAATGAAGTGTCATTCAAACTACTAAAATGTCAGAGAGAGAATGAGGAAAATAGAAATATCAAGGAGTATATTCTAGAGAAATGTGAGGTATTTATAAATATCATTATACTTCAGAATATAGAATAGATTTGACTTAGCGATTAAAAATATTTAATAAGAGAATCGATTTTACTAAAATTAATGATAAAATAATCGATTCTATTAAGAGTTATACTTTTGTAGATTAAGGGGAAAAAATTGTTTTGCTTTAGAGATATCATAAAATGGCACGCTAAGGCCAAACATTACAATGATAACAAATGTCCGAAATTGATTTTGATTTACATCTTCAACATCACGATAGAGGTCTAAAAGTACTTTAAAGAGCTCTTACATTTAAGTTGAACTCATATGTACTATATTAGCACCAATATGGACACGTACCTTTAATTTTATAACAATACTTTCTTATTACAGGTTGCCAAAAATTGTAATACGTACCACGTATTACACCCAACGTTCAAAGATGGAAAACATAAGCTTGAAGCAAAACATATTGATTTAGTAGGACGTGTAGTGCTTCCAGTGATGGAAGTGGTGAATCCTCCTGTCGAAAGTGAGTCAAAATTATCGCTCACAGACCGACTAGCGGGAAAATGGACAATACAGACCAGACAACGCAATCTTCAATCACTCAAAATTGATAAGGTATGTTATAAGTTAATGATTGTAAAATAAATATTTGCATGTTATTTTATAAGGGTAGCATTTATGTTGCTTGGGTCAGATCATTGAAGCATTGTCTATGAGCAGGTAAATAATAGGTTCTTTAAAAAATAGATCCAATAAGTGTGGAATCAAGAATAGGACGTCGTTGGACGTTTTTGACACGTATTTCTAAAAGTATTTATTATTATTTGATTTGTATTTTTCATAAATTATTTTAGAAAAAAAATCCATAATTGTAGAATTAAATTGGTAAGGACATCCATATATGCTTGATGAATCTTTAATTTGTATATTTAGTTAAATTAATTTATTTTTTGTGTTGATTTACTTGAGTTATTTTTTTTATCTAGTCAAGCCTAAGTTCGACCACCTTAATATAGATCTAAACGTAAATTAATCCTCACCCCTAATAACAATTGGATTGGGTTGAATCTGGGTATGATTCGGGTCAATCCATGGGTTACATCTACATGACATCACAAAACTATTTCTCGAAATATAAGGTAGATATAAGATATTATATCATTTAAGCTTGAATTGTACAAATTGATTTTCTTGCAATAAATATTTGCGATTGATCATGATAATTATTTTTAACACCATATTTGGCTTACATTTGCTAACCAAATAATTTTGTAATTTCAGTTCTATTATCATGAGAAAGTGGACAAGAGCATGAGATCCTTAAATGAAGTTGCGATTTTCATTGTGTACGGTGTAATCTATTGATTTTGAAGATCACAAAAAGTAAACACCGATCTATATATGTAACACATCAGCCTAAACTCATAAATTGTGTTCATATCCAAGTTTGAATTATATTTTGCACTTTCTCATAAAGTTCTTGACATAGCCGTGGTTTAAAATATGCATAATTATATGATTAACATATGCGGTAATGATGGTTTTTTTCCTTTTTATATAACTTTTGATTTCATTTTTTTATTCTTCAATTCGAGTAAAACAATTAGATTTTATGTTAGTTCTGAATCATTACTTCATTAATGACCGTCAAAAAGCGAAAGAGAAAGAAAGTTGTGTGTTTAATGAGTCATGAATGAATAGTGAGTAGCTGATAACTCTGAAATATTGAATCATTTTCGACAAGTGGAGGGATATAGGAAGAAGTTATGTGTGCCAAAAACTTATGATCATTATATGTATTCTATCTTTTCCCATAAATGTTGGCTTAGTTGAACTTTTCTAGTTTTAATAGATAACTATTTAATTAACCTTGACCATCAACAAACATGTAAACTAATGACTCAGACAACTCCGAATTGCATGTAAGAGAGACTCATGTGAAGCTTTTCCGAAGATTGAGGGTCATTTTATCAAGTTGACCAAATAAAAGACCATAGAAGTCAATCCTTTGTTGTATTATGTCTTCTCGTATTTTAAATAGTCAATGCACACTTAATATTATGATTGGAACACAAGGATAATTTTTAGGAATAACCCACTTTTGAATACTCAATAATGTGTGTATATATATACCCACACTTATGTTATTCATATAATCAACCATTTCAATATACTTATTTTTTGATTAAATGTACGACTAAAAGAATGAAAATCAATATATACATATATATATATATATATATATTACTATAAATGAGTGCAATTACAGTAAAAATTTTGCAATTTATATTACATACTAGTGTGTAGAGTCCAGAGAAATTATTCCAATGTTTTGAATGTGGAAATTTGTAAGACATACCAAATTTAATTTACTAATTTGTGAATAGGGACATTAATGGTTGTGTGGAATATTAATTGCTACCCAGATAGTGGAGATTTAATTTGTTATTCAAATCTACAATGGATATATAAGAGCATATTTAGTATATAACCATGTATTAGTAATCTAATTAATATGAGCATATCTATTATATAATCAAGTACTATAACTCGTGCTGTGCACAGAATCAAAAATTTGAAAAAATTATATAGTAATACTAATATGTAAATGCAACTTCATCGGGTGAAAAATAATATATTTTACACAAATTAAATGATGTTTATTAATTATTTGATTCAATTATACGTATACGTGTAAGAGAATAAAAATTCGACAGTTGGGTAGATGCAAATAAATAAATTATTCTAACTTAATATACATTATTTATCTTTAATTAGCTTATAATACAAAAGGGGATTTTGTTAAACTAAATTACTATATTTAGACCAATTACCAATGGTGTGAAGATCTTAAAATTTTTCATTATTCTCTACTTAGTTATAACTACGAATGAAAGTTCAATCCATGAATCTTCGGAAATTTCATATTCATTTGCATGGACTAATTTTAATAAATATTGAATCTAATATGTAATGTTTGGAAATGAATACTCCAAACTTTAAAATTAAAAAATTAAAATCACATTTGTAGGGTTGTAGTTCACATCCCTTCAAGAACCATTTAACTACTCAAAAAGTGCCATATAAAATATCTTTGAGACGAAATTCTTAAATTAAGGGTAGGTGTGTAATATTTCAAACTTTGTAAGTGTATTTTTAGTGTACCAGTTTGTGATGCACGACGCAAAGCATGTTAGTGGGGTTAATTAAACTTTTTATTTGGATGAGGCAACTTTTCTAAGTTACTTTGGGTTAACCGGTACTACATCCGGTCCAAAATCATTACGTTGTACTTATCGGCCTTTTGTGCAAGTGGTTTATTTTCTCGGGAGATATAGGGTGTGTTTGCAAACAACTTATAAGCTTTTTATGTTGGTGTCCATTAATCTGTGTAATTGGTAAGGCAATTAAAATTTACACATAGTCCATTTCTCATGCCATAGTGCTTATTCTTAAATCACAATTCACGAAGCGGCACCAAAGTACCGATTCATATGCAAATGCACTTAATAATTAATTATGAGGCTTTCAAAGGAAAAAGATGCCTCTGCTTCTTCAATTCTCATTTACTCAAGTGAAGTACTAACTTCACATTTCCACATTAAAATTTCGAGATTTAAAATTCTCAATTCTAGTTATAGGTAAACTGGTGCAGAAGAATTTGTTCTTTTGCCGAAGGAAATTCTCAAATAACCGCTAGTCTTTCATATCTTTACAAAATTTTCTTAGAGTAATATATTTTACTAATTAGTTTCGAAAGATGTTTCAGAATTATGATATCCAGTATACTCCAAATTGATGGAAATTTAAACCCATTAATTAATTATAAATTCAATTTTTCTCTCGCCGAGAATAAAAACCTTGGATTTCACAATTACAAAAAATAAATTCTAAAATGCTATTCAAACGAAACTAATGTTGGTCCCAAGTGGTCAGTTGAGGTCTAGAGGGAGGGGCGGGGGGGGGGGGGGGGGTGAATACTTTGCTGATTGCGCACTTAGCTTAAACAGCGAATTGACCATTCGTCTGATTTATTTTTCTGTTTCAATTTAAATCAGAGTTTGAAACTTGTATGCAGCGGATTTGTCAAGTGTTTTTCAAACAAGTTATTCTCTTACTTGAAAGATTTTTATCCCCAGTTTTAAACTCCTTTTAAAATCTTTTAATTTGCTCAAAGTGTTTGTATGCTTTTGAAATTTGCAAGTAAAAATGCAAGTAATCAAACACATAGAATTTTTATAGTGGTTATATAGACAAGAATGTCTTTTAGTCCTAAATCACGAAGATTTAGGTTATACTATGAACACAAAGTAAATAGTACACTCTACTTGCGCTTTTACAACAAATGATAAAGCCACAAGTTCGCTATAGGAGATCACAAAGAAAACCTATACTATGAAGTTATATCACTCACAAAGACGGATATACACTTCGCACAACACTCAATGTTTACAGAAATCACTCAGACTTAGTTTTTTCTTTATTTATTCAACTCGGCTTTGTCAACAGATGACTCGGCTGATGGTGATCTGTTTATGAGTTTTTGAGATTTAGAAAATTTCCTTGCTTGAATTCTCTCTCAATTGTGTTTTTGTCTCTAACTCTTGAATTCATATCTATTTATACTCGTGAGTTTGAATTTATGTCCGTTGAAGTAAGACAGATTTTCAGATCTTCCTCGAGCAGTGGTCCTTGTCTTAGAACGGCTTCTGCAACTGTTCACTTGTACAGTTCTGCTGTACTTTTTGTCACGTCGCACTAAATGCACTTTGCTGATCCGAGGTTTCTCTTCAATCAGTTGTCTTTAATATCCTCTTCTTACTGCATTTATTACACCAAGTGCATTTATTACCGTTGTAATAACTTCCCGATCACTTCCACTCTACTGATTGAATCCACTCTGCTGATGAACACTCTGCTGATTCAAATCGAACTCATCTGATTTGACTATGCTGAAATCCACCAGTCTGATTCCGAACTCAGCATCAGATCAGTAGTCTTCTGGACCAAAATTCAACCCTTATGATCTTTACTTGTCTTCTCGGATTGAATTTCCAGAGGCTTGCTAAGCTTCCATTTCTTAGCTGATGACTTTTGGAAATCATCAAAACCTCCCTTCACTTGTTCATCTTCATCAAAATCTTCGTGATTTGGAAAAGTGAACTAAAAGACATTCCTGTCTATATAACCACTATTAAAATTCATTGTGTTTGATTACTTGCATATTTCAAAAGCATACAAACACCTTGAGCAAACTAAAAAATTTTAAAAAGGAGTTTAAAACTGGGGATAAAAATCTTTTATGTAAGAAAATAACTTGTTTGAAAAACACTTGACAAATCCGCTGCATACAAGTTTCAAACTCTGATTTAAATTGAAACAGATAAGTAAATCAGATGAGTGGTCAACTTTGTTGTTTAAGCTAAGTGCGCAATCATCAAAGTAGTCTCACCAGTTCGATCAACTTACTCTGCTGATAAGAAAAGTTGGAGAAATTTTAAAAGACGAAGAGATCTATTAACCCTCCCCCCCCCCCTCTTGACCTCAACTGACCACTTGGGACCAACAAGTGGCATCAGAGCAGGTGGTTCAACTGAATCATCTGACTGATCAACGAGCTTGATCTATAGTGTGTTTTTCAAAAGTTTTCAAAAGAGCATTTTTTTGAAAAAATAAAATCTTTTGAAAATGGATTGTATTAGCCATTTACCCCATATTGGCAGGATGAGTTTTGAGGACTGGAAAATTCGCATGGAAATTTTCCTTGCTG
The DNA here is from genome assembly GCA_030819805.1 of Penstemon newberryi var. newberryi. Taxonomy (NCBI): domain Eukaryota; kingdom Viridiplantae; phylum Streptophyta; class Magnoliopsida; order Lamiales; family Plantaginaceae; genus Penstemon; species Penstemon newberryi. The sequence goes on along the minus strand of JAUALY010000004.1, from coordinate 31,610,767 downwards.
CTTACAATGACAATATGTATAGATGCATAACCAAAGGTCCTATCAGAATCACCAAAACAATCAAAGTTAATGACCAGGATGTGGTTGTTGACAAAGAACCCGAAGAGATGTCAGTTGAAGAAATCAAGCTGAGCAATCTTGACAAGGTTAGCATATTCAACATGACAAGAGCCCTCGACAATAAAAGGTTTGACAAAGTCAAACACTGCAAAACTTCAAAAGAGACGTGGGATAAAGTTCGTGATATGAGCGAAGGGAATGATGCCATTAAAGAGCATAACTTAAGCATAGCCCTTGAGAAGTTGGAAAACTTCAAAATGAAGTCCGGAGAAACCATTAACCAAATGGACTCAATGTTTACAAGGACGCTGAATGACGTGTTAAAGTTGGGAAAAACCTTTACTGATAAGGAGATCACAGTCAAAGTTCTAAAGGCGCTACCTCCCAAGTTCAACATGAAGATCACAGCCATGGAAGAATCAAGGGATCTGGGAAAGATCTCTCGGACGGAGCTGTTTTCTGTACTCAAGGCATATGAGTATAAACTGCCTAGAACTGGAATAGAAGAGACATCAACTTCCAATCGCACTGCTGCCTTAGTTGCTGCAGAAAAATCAAAAAGATCAGCAGGCCGAACAAAAGAGATGAACTCATCGGAGGAGACCTTGACACTCAATAAAAAGGAGTACACTACTGGAGACGTTGCTTTGTTATTGAATGGATTCAAGAAGTTCTACAAAAGAAAAATGAAGAACAAATACAACAATGCTTCTACTTCTAACCCTACCTCTTATTCTCATGAAAGTAATGATAACTATAAATCCAAACTAATGTGCTATAACTGCAGGAAATTGGGACACTTCATCAAGGACTGCCCATATCCTAAAGGTGAGAAATATACTGTTGGGATACCTCGGTTGTCAGAACAAAGAGAGTGCGGAATTTCAAATTTTTTTCGAGGTACCCATACAGCCCATGATTCGATTTCCATCTTACACTATGCGGAAAGGTTGATTAAAACAATAATCAAAATAGTAAACAAAACGAGAGGGGGTGAAATCACAATTTACCTCACCACAGGTTCGGTGGTGGTAACCTCCGGTCTTCTCTTTGGTTCACAGAAGAGATCCAAGTGTTTTGCCTCCAGAATGTATCCACACAAGTTGGATTGTAGCAACACCTTAAAGTCACATGCTTAGATCTAGAGCTTGAAGGTTTGTCAATGGAGGAATCAAATCCAGATCCAGATCTAGATATAGATCCAGATGGGAGAGAAGAAGGAACAGGGGCGGCGGCTACAGGGTTTGTGCGGCTATAGTTTTTTCAATTTTCAGCAATTAACTTTTTTGTTAGTTAGTTCATTAGCTAAGGAAGATATATGATGAGAGATATTTATAAGAGAAGAATCCTTCTCTTAATAGATATCTCTTCCATGCATATCAAGATCTTTTCCTTATCTCATTAGGAAGCAAGATATACATGTGTATCTTTAGCTTTTCCTTGTCATACAAGAAAACAAATTCTTCCATTAATTACAACACTAAAATCGCCCCTTAGCTTAATTAATTAATCTGAAAATTAACTAATTAATCCTTCCAATTTATTAATTAATACTTTAATTAATATTATAATTAATTAGACAATCTAATTAATTAGACATTCTAATAAATTAATTAATTAGACATTCTAATTAATAACTCTCAACTTTGAATTAATACTTTAATTCACTAACTTTGATTCAACTTCTTTAATTCAACTATTTCCTTTTGACTGTCACTGTCCAACTGTATTGTATGTGACCCTCCAGGTTCACCATCAATTGGCAGTAGGCCCACGACCGAGCAATTAATTGCTCCGATCAATTAATTGCTCCGATCAATTAAACACTTTTAATTGACCACTCCAGAATTAATCTTCTTATTAATTCAGGTGTACACACACCTCATGGTCGATGTCTAGCCACAAGCCCATGATACCCAACTTCAGGTGAATTGATCTTGTGAACCTCACCTCTTATAACTGCCATGTACATACGGTCCTTCCAACGGCTAATTTCCCGACCGAGACCTAGGGTGTGTGAATTGATCGGCACCTCTAATTATCTCGATTTTGTACTTTCTAATTCTGGATAATAATTCCAGTGTGACTGCTAAATTTGGAAACCCCTTTCCAAATCCGTCACTGACCACGGCCGTGGGTTTCTCGGAATATATTACCTAAGAACTTATAGGAAATTCTGTTGGGATTCGGTAAGATAAACAGCACTTAACGCAGCGAAAATTAAAATTTTTATGACCTCTTACGGAATCTTGCCAGGATACTAAACTGGTTGTATATATACGAATAATAAAACGACTGGAATAATTCAGATCTAAATTATACCTGTCTCCTTGCAAATCCAAACTGTCAGAAAAGTCGTTGTGTTTCTCCCTCGACTGGTTCGATCCCAAGCTCCTAGTAGTGCCCCACGTGTTGCGCCTTTACGGGTTGATACACCACAATATCACGAAAATTAATATATCCTAATCGGCTAGAACATAAGTTATATTAATATCTAAAACTAGAGAACAATATGTAGCAAGAATCGAAAAACGAAAATCTCTTCGAAGAGGAAAGAGAGTTCGGCCGATTTGGGGAGAGAGAGAGAGGGAGAGAGTTTTTCTTGACTTAGATTTTGGCTCTTGATTTGTGTGTATGGGATATGACATCAAGTCTCCTATTTATAGGTATCTCATTCTCCTAATCCTCCTAGGATTAGGACTCCTAAGTCTTCTAACTTTCATACATGGGCCATGGCCCTTTTAATTGGAAGACCTAGTCTTCTAATTAATTCATGGCCCATACTTGATTTAATTAATTGGGTCTTTATTTAATTTCTCAATTAAATAGCCCAATTAATTTATTTCTCTCTTATTTAATTAAATTAGACTCTAAGTCTATTTAATTAAATATTCCCATAATTAATTAAATCCAATTTAATTAATTAACTCACAAATTAAATTCCAATTTAATTTACAGTCTTGATCCAATTTCAATTGGATCACCTTCGCTCCAATTGGGTCGACCTAGTTGACCCAGTCGACCCAGTCAACCCAATCGACCCAGTCGATCCAGTCGACTCAATTGTTCTCCATTTCCTCGCTTTCGCTTCATGTGTATTGTGTATGCCCCCGTAGGTTCACCACATAATTGGCCGTGGGTTATAATTAAATATTTATTTAATTACTCGAGCATTAAATACTCTAAAACAATCGAACACTCTGTCGACTGATCATTCCAAAATTAGCACCCCTGCCAATTTGGGAATTCTCCCATACTCCGTGGTCGATGTCTGGCCACAAGCCCATGGAGCCCAATCACTGGTGAATTAATTCAGTGAAACTTTTAATCATTTACAATTTCCATATACGCTATAATCTCTCCATTGATCGATCTCCCAGTCAAAACTCTAGGGCATAGATTTTTCATCGGTTCCCTTTTAATTTGTTTTGACCTTATGCATTCTGATCTCGAAATAATTCTGTTTGACTTAATCTTTATGAGCTACTTTCATAAAGTCGTCAGATACCTTGGCCAAGGATTTTACCAGAATTAATTTCTCACATAAATCCATAGGAGAATTTCCCAACCTATCAAATCGGGTCAATGGATCCTTTGTTGATGATATGAACCTGCATACGAGTCCCTCTATACCCAACGTGAATCCACAGAGACTTTCTGGTAATCTCCAGTAGGTCGGAACTCACATCTAAGTATAGACGTTCTCGCACCAGATAAACCCTATCACCTCAAGTATCTAGGGATCATTCCTCGTATACTATTGTAAATTGGAATAACTACAACTCCGATATGCGACTACCGCTTCCATGGTGAGTTATTTCCTAATTGGGGTATTCAGTGCACTTGCCATCCCAGCAAGTCACCCACTTATGTGTATCGACTATCCCAGTCACGCTCGTGGACCCCAGCGTTCTCCAGTTCATCAGAGTATACACATTAGTGAGAGTCTAACCGAATCCAACGATGTCCCATCTCGATTGGATTCTACGACTCTTGAATATGTTCTAGATCACGGCCTTGGAGATCAGTCCACGGGTTGTCCCATAGCCCTGTGATCTAAGGACTTCTATCCTTATGCGTAGATAATTATTACATAAGACAAAGTTGACCATATAATAAAAATGCATTTATTAATCTAAATTGAATAGTTCCTTTATTTATTACAATAAATGGCAGCCATACAGTTGGCTTGCCGGACACTATTTCTATCAAATTCTCCCACCTTATCAGGATGGGTCGATAGATCCTTTCTTAGTACTAACCATCCGCGTACACGATCATACGTACCCAAAGTAGTCGCACAACGATCAGGCTACGTGATCGGCTCCTAAATCAAAGTACGTTTTCTCGTGCAACGAATTTGCCCTAGTACCTCAAGTCTAAGGACTAAATCGTACACTATTATAAGCCTGGAGAAACATCCCATCACCGATATGCGACATGCGCTTCCACAATGGGTTTCTCTGCTTGGATCGTTCGATTCGTTTGATCCCCTATCGAACCACCTACTCATATGCACTGACATCAAATGTCTTGTTCATGAAACTCTACAAATTCACTCCATGTGAATCATGCATAATCGTACAAGTCTTAGCGATTCCTTCGATACCCCGTCTCGTTCGGAATCAATGACTTGGAACGTGTTTTAAGATCACGACCTTAGAGACTGTTTCATGATTGCACTCATACTGAAGTGAATCGTCCCATAGTCGAATGTGATCTTAGAATTTCATCCAATCGCTTAGATACGTTCGCGAGAGATGAAGTTGGCCATTGTTTAATTTACGTACTATAAATAGACGGGCGTATTAATTATTAAACCATAGGAATGTAATACAAGGTAGTCCTCTAACAAGCTAATTAGATTGGCTTGCTGGGCACCATCCCATCAATCTCCCACTTGCCCTAAAGCCAATCACAAGCATTTCTAAGACCCATCTTCCTAAGATGTTCTTCGAACTCTTTTGTGACTAGGCTTCATTAGTGGATCCGCTGAGTTGTCTATTGAGTTGACGCGATCCATCTACGCGTCTCCTCTTTATATGATATCTCTAATCATATCGTTTTTCCTTAGGTGTGTGTTTAGATCGTTGGTGAGATCTCGATTCCTTTCTTTGAGCAAATGCCCTTTTTATCACTTTAGATAACTACGGGTTTTGCTATGCTAGGTACTACATCCAACTATTGGATGAAGTTTCTCATCCAAACACTTTTCAATTGCTACATCCAATGCTGCAAGATATTCTACTTTAATGGTTGAGTTGGCATTGGTATACTGTTTGGAACTTCTCCAACTTACCTCTTCCCCATCAAAACATAAAATAGGATCTTTGATCATCCACATCAGACTGGAAACTCGAATCAGTAAATCCTTCGAGTTTCAATCCTCCACTACTACCGTAGACCAACAACAAATCCTTAGAGTATCTAAATTACAAAAGGGTTGCTTTTACGACAGTCCAGTTATCCTTACTAGTGTTTGACTAACCGCAGCTCGTGACATTAAGAGCATTTGTTAAATCAGGTCTTGTACATGACATTGTATACATTATGCTGCCTGTTTGTCAAAGCATAAGCCTTTTGAGACATTCTCTTTTTTACCCATCATATGTAGGGCACATTGATTTTGAAAGAGAGATTTCATGTCTCTTTGGAAGCAATCCTCTCTTGGATTCCTCCATACTGAATTTATTCACTATTTAGTCTATGTATTAAGATTTGGAGAATTCCAACTTCTTCGATCTATCTCTATAGATACGTATTGCCAATACGTGAGATGCATCTCCCAAATCTTCTATGGAGAATTACGTGGATATTCACGCTTTCGTCTGCGTTAGACATTCTAATATCGTCCTTGATAAGAAGAATGTTATCAACATGTTTTACAACGAACTTTGCAAAGCTCCCACTGATCTTTTGTACACTCAGAGTTCATATGCGCTTTGACAAAGTCAACTGCTTTGACTGTCTTATCAAGTTGAATTTTTCAGGTTCGGGATGCCTTTTTAAAAGTCATAGATTGACCTTTGGATTTGCATAAAGATCTTCTCATCAATTTCACAATTGAGAGAGGCAGTATTCATATCTATTAGTCATATTTAGTAGTCATACCACCCTTCTATGGCTAATCGATTCCGAATGGATTTTGACATCGCGAAAATGGGGAGAAGGTATCTGCATCAGTCTATAAAAGGCTTTTGAGAATGACTATAGCCATTAAGCGAGTCTTGTAAGTCAAGAACTTTTCCATTCACTCCAAGCTTGTGCTTTGATGATCCATTTGCAATCTACAGGGAAAATTCCCTTAAGTGGATCAACCAATTAGGTCTATACCTTGTTAAAATGTTTGGAATCCATTTCGGATCACATGGTCTCAAGTCATGTGCCCGAGTCTATGTCAAACATAGCTTCTTCGTAAATACTTGGATCAATATCCAACTTATCATTCTCGTGAATGAAACTGAACTTTTCAGGCTCTTTACGAATTTGATTGGATTTTCGAAGTACTAGTATACTAGGTTGGTTCAGTGGGTTTAGGATTAACTCCCACTAATTTTGGGGATGGGTCCGAATCTTGGACTTGATCAAGTTCTATGATAATACCATTTCTTTTGATTGAGGAAATTGATGAGGGATATTTCGTATACGCCATTTTAGGAAATACCTCAGCTTGAGATCGACCTCGATCCCGACCAGGAAGCTATTTTTCGACCTGCAGAACGCTGTTTTCGGTCAAGCCAGACTATTAGCACGAGACCCTATTTTTCGATCTACGTCTCTCCTCGGAATCACTGTGGGGCCGACCCTCAGGCCTAGACAGCTGGCCGAGACACATTCCCCTGCGGAGGGTCTAGCTAGCTCATCACTGTTCCTATATATATTCAGCGCATTTATGACATCAACAACGACACAATTCCCAAGGAGCACCCCAGCTCGGACTTAGAGCTCGGAATAGGTTTTAGCTTGCTTTCCTTTGTATTCATCTAGCTAGTTGTACGGCATCCAGTAACGCTCGGATATACCTACTTTCTAACCTGTAATCGGATCTGATTATTAATATACTTCATTTACACACTCGACTTTATTTATTGTTTTGCTCGACTTTCCCTATTTGTCCCGAACGAAAAGAGCATAATCAATTGGCGCCCACCGAGGGGCCTATTCGGGTGTTAGATCGAAAAATGCCTACTACTAGGAGATACACGTACAATCGCGGTAAGCCTTCACATGCCGATGGAGCTCAACGCTCAGTAAACAATGAACCGAGTAATCAATCCCGAGCTGCCCACCAGTCCGAAGTGCCGCCGGCCGACCCGCCAAACGATCTGCCTATACATACGACAGTGGCCGATCTGCGATCTATTATTGGAACCATGTGTAGAGAGTTTTTGAACACGGAGAGAGCAGATCGTGAAACCATGCCTGGTCAGCAACCCCCAGTCGATCAACCTACTACTCGGGGTCTCGTTTCTAATAGGCAAAGGGAAGGGAGCATTCGTCGATCTGCTACAGGTGCCCCGTCCGATGTACCATCCCGAGCACCCCGAGCTAGAACTGTTGTCCGCTCAGGGCAACCATCTAGAACCGTCCAAGACTTGGAAGATTCAGTAGTCGGGGAAAGTCAGCCCGAAGCTGCGGATAAGTTAAAGAAGCTGGTCTACAGAAAAGTGATCGAGGCTGACTTGGAGAAGATTGTGCAGGAGAGAATTGTAAAAGATTTGAAGAAGGAAATGCTGGTTAAGGAAACCCGACCCGTGGATGTTAGGGCTCGACGAGCTGAGGCTAAAGAGGATGGGGCTGTATTCCTCGAGGACGGTCGGGAAAAGGAGTTAAGTACGAATATCATGCGATGTTCACCCTTTTGCCAAGAGATTAGAGAAGCTCGAGGTACTGAGACAGTTCCGACGAGGTTACCAAGGTATAATGGAACCACCGATCCAGGCGAGCATATTAATAGTTTCATAAATGTGTTGAATTTATATGGGCACTCAGAAGACTTCTGTTGCAAAATTATGGTAATCACGTTCGAAGGAATTGCTTTGGACTGGTTCGGAAAGTTACCTCCGAACTCTATCTTCTCTTTTGATGAGTTGTGCGATAAGTTGAAACACCAATTCGCAAGTCAGAGGAAACAAAGATTACCGGCCAACCATTTGGGAACGGTAAAACAGTTAGAGGGGGAAACACTAAGGCAATGACTGGCTAGGTTTAACATCGATCTTCTGAAGGTCGACACCCCTCAGATTGAATTTTTATCATCGCTAATGTTTGAGCTAACCCGAAATACTCAGTTCGGAAACGCTCTTTGTCGAAAGCAACCAAAATCTTTCGAACGGTGATGAGGGCTATTTTACACCTATGATCGAACTGTACTTTTCGAGCCTGTTCAGAATCGATCCGACCTGTTAAAGACCTCAAGATCGGTTCGACCATACAAATACTTATCCAATCGACCTACTGTGATCGATCTACTATCCGTTTCAGAGGACTTAATGGGCCCTGCGATACTCCTAGGCCATGTAGGTTTCCTAGGCAAAATAGGACTCCTAGTTCTGTTAGGACAGGAGGAATATTATAAATAGCGAATCTTACATTGTATTGGGATCCAGAATTTTACCTACGAAATATACTACAGTTGTTCGCCGTTCATATTATTGTTATTTTACGCCATTATATTATTTCGCTTGTTCTTGAATTGCACCATCCTGAGTACTTTAACCAAACCCTTATTATATAAAATCTTGATCTTAAACAATTTACTGAGTTTTAACCTAAGACGAAATTCGGTTAAATCAGTTGGCGCCCACCGTGGGGCAAGGTTAATTACTCGATCGAAATATGGCCAATCCAAGGAGAAGCGCACGTAACGCGGGAAGAAGCACGAATTCTCGACCTTCTCGTGCTATGGATAGCTTGCCCGAAGGTTCCCAAAGAATCAGCGCTAACAATACACAACCTCCGGGAAACCAACAGAATCTAGACCCTTTGGAGGAACAAGTTGCTCCAAACGAAAACATCAATCAAAACGACGGAGCACGACAAACTCCTACCACAAGTAGGATTCCTAACCCACCTGTCCAATCCATCCCTGCCGCACCGCTTTCCGCTGACCAGGAAAAAATACTACAAATTGCTCAAATTTTAAGTTCGTTTTTTCCTCAAAATCTACAAACTCATGCAGTTGCGGAGCCGGTAAGGGCAGCTGTTGGTCCTTCTAGAGCGGGTAACAATACCAGGGAACCTCGGGAGAATAATGACCACCAGTCAACTCAAGCTGAAAGTCCGGACGCGGATCAACGATCTCAAGTATCCCTGCCAAACGTAGCAGGAAGAAACCTTGGTCGAAAAACTAATCAGGCAAGAGCTAATGCTCGATCTGAACCTCGCCTATCCAAGGACCGCACTGTTATACCGATCGACGATGCGGACGAACCCCCAGTTATCAATCGACAAGCAACCAAGAGAATCTCTGAAAGAGATATAGAAAGGATGGTCGAGGAGCGAGTCGAGCAGAGGCTTCTGACTCTGCAGCAACCTTGGCCTCGTTCCCGTGAAATACAGGATAGTATAGCTGCGTGTTCCCCTTTCTGTTTAGAAATCAGGGAAGCACATGCTTCTGGATCTTTGCCCGCCCGGCTCCCCAGATACGACGGAACCACTGACCCAACTGACTACATCTTTAGTTTCACTAATATAATGAGCCTGTATGCTCATTCAGCAGAATATACGGCCAAATTGATGATCACAACGTTTGAGGGGTTAGCACTGGATTGGTTCGGAAAACAACCGCCTAACTCTATCTTCAGCTTTAGAGAATTGTGCAACAAGTTAGAACAACAATTTGCCAGCCAGAAAAAACAAAAACTCCCCATGAGCTATCTAGGAACTATAACCTAGCTAGAAGGGGAGTCGTTAAGAACTTGGTTAGCGAGGTTTAATGTGGAACTTTTGAAGATTGACTCTCCGAACATTGATTACATCATATCAATTCTATTTGATCTGACTAAGAATAGGCAATTTGGCAACGCCTTGAGTCGAAAGCAACCTAGAACCTTTGCGGAAATCATGACGTTGGCCTCCAAATATATGACACAAGAAGAGATGAACTCTTTCAAGGACAAAAATAAGAATAAAGCATCGACTTCAGGATCAAGGAAACCTGAAAAACCCCCAATGAATAGAGTAACGGAATATGATCGATTTCCCCGAAGAGGGAACGTGTTTCAAAGGTTAGAACACAGTGGGAGTAACCTTGAGAAAAGACCCAATGTCTACCTCAGGCCTCGATCTCCAGAAAGGAATATAAGAGATCGAATTAGTTATGTGGAGTTTACAAAACTAAATGCCCCTAGAGAAGACATCCTGGTGATACTGGAAAGGAATAATCTAATTCCCCCAGCAAAAAGAATCACACAAGCTAAACCTGGGGCAAAGAACTACGATTTATACTGTAGGTACCATCGTGCTCACGGTCATAGAACCGAAGATTGTTATCATCTGAAACAAGAAATCGAAAAATTGATTCAACAAGGCAAATTAAATGAATTTGTTGATAGAGCAGATCGAAGAAGACAAAGGACAAGAAGTCCTAGAAGGAGAGAGGAAAATAGAAGTCCTCGTGATAGATCTCCCAGTAACCATCCACCCCGACGAAACGATAGCAATGACGATCGGATCAACGGAACTATACATGTAATCTCTGGTGGACCTGCAGGGGGAGACAGTCGGAATGCGAGGCGACGAACCGCACGATCTCTAGAGAAAGGAATAATAGCTCCCAGAGAAATATGGGCACTTGAGAGTAAGAGCTCTAACCAGCAAGTGATCAAGTTCGACGAGAGCGAAGTTCCCAGAAATTTGAATTGGGACAACAACGAAGACCACCCCGATTTCCCTATGGTGATCTCGTTGAAAATATCCGATTTCAACGTTAAGAGAATTCTGATCGATAACGGAAGCTCGGATAACATAATAGCCATTGATGTGCTCAATCAAATGAACCTCGGAAAATTGACCCTACAAAAAGTAGCTACGCCCCTAGTAGGATTTGGAGGGTCAGAAATAGTTCCAACTGGAACCATTAACTTGAGTGTAACTCTTGGAAATAAAACTCATCGAGTGACCAAGATGATTAAGTTTTTAGTGGTTGAAACACCATTCGCTTATAACGCCATTCTGGGAAGACCAGCACTAAACCAATTTCGAGCAGTAGTGTCGACCTATCACCAGAAGATCAAATTTCCAACAATCTCTGGGGTTGGTGAAATAGTTAACGACCATTGCATGGCTTGGGATTGTTACAACACGTCACTATCCTTAAAAAGAAATGTCGATCCTCTAACCCCGTCGAAAAGAAAAACGGTGGGATCTTCAACGGAAAGAACTCGGGAACCTGAATTGCCAAGCACGGATCCGATCAGCAAAAAGGGAAAAGAGCCGATAGATTTGACTCTGCGTGCACCTGAGCACAAAGAAGTCAATCTTGTCGAAGATGACCCAACCAAGATCACCAGGATCGGAACAGAATTATCTCCACAGGGAGAGATCATGTTGATCAACTTCTTAAGAAAAAATGTGGATATTTTCGCCTGGAGCTCGGAAGATATAGTCGGAATCGACCCAAGAATCATAACTCACTCTTTGAAGATAGATCCGAGCGCAAAACCGGTCCGGCAAAAGAAAAGAAATCATGGCCCAGTGAAGGATAAAATAATAAAGGCAGAGGTCGAAAGACTTTTACTATCTAAACAAATTAAAGAAATACACTTTACCGAGTGGTTGTGTAATGTCGTACTTGTCTCAAAGGGAGACAAGAAGGATAACAAGTGGAGGATGTGCAACGATTTTACAAACTTGAATAAACTGTGTCCAAGAGATCCTTATCCTCTCCCAAGGATCGACCTGTTGGTTGACTCAACAGCAGGTTTTGCAATCTTCAGTATGATGGATGCATTCCAAGGCTTCTATCAGATTTTCATGGATGAAAAAGATCAAGAAAAAACTGCATTCATTACCGAACAAGGCGTATATTGTTTCATAGTAATGCCGTTCGGATTAAGAAATGCTGGAGCAACCTATCAACGATTGGTTAACCTAATGTTTAAAGAGCTAATAGGAGAAATAATGGAGGTATATGTCGACGACATGCTAGTAAAGAGCATGAGCGAAGAAGATCATATAAGGCACCTTGATCGTTGCTTCAAGATATTAAGGAAGTATGGAATGAAACTCAACCCCTTAAAATGTACATTTGGGGTAAGGTCGGGAAAATTCCTAGGATACCTGGTCCATGAGAGAGGCATCGAAGCAAATCCCGAGAAGATACGGGCAATCACCGAAATGAAGCCCCCTAGAAATATTACTCAAGTACAAAGTCTAGTTGGGAAGATTGTTGCTCTCAATAGATTCATATCAAGGTCCGCAGACAAAAGTTTACCATTTTTTCAAACTTTACGAAAAGCTAAGACCTTTGAATGGACTGAAGATTGTGATCATGCTTTCGAACAACTGAAAAACTATCTAACGTCGCCACCTATGCTCGCCAAACCTACGGAAGGACAACCTCTATATATATACATCGCTATTTCCGAGGCGGCCGTGAGCTCGGTTATGGTTAAAATAGAGGGCTCGGAACACAAACCCGTCTATTATTTGAGTAAGTTATTGCAGGGAGCTGAGAAGAATTATCTAACAATTGAAAAATTTGCTCTGGCTTTGGTGACGTCAGCACGAAGGTTGCGGCCTTACTTTCAAACATACAAGATCATCGTACTCACCAATCAGCCTCTGCGGCAAGTGCTATCCAAACCAGAGGCCTCAGGAAGATTGATCAAATGGGCTGTAGAATTGGGACAATACGAGATCGAATATCGACCACGAACTGCAATCAAGGCTCAGATACTGGCAGACTTCCTCCTTGAAACTCCGGGTCTATCGGAGACAAGCTCCAATGTGACATCGCCAAGCGATAGCAGTATTATGATCGTCAATGACCTGCCATGGCTTATGCACGTCGATGGTGCTTCAAGCAGAGATGGTGGAGGCGCAGGGATCAATTTCCAAGGACCAAACGGCGAGGACATGAATTATGCCATCACTTTGGTCTTCGTGGTAACCAATAACGAAGCCGAATACGAAGCTCTAATTGCGGGTTTGGAAATGGCTATACAAGCCAATATAAAGATTTTGAATGTTTTGACAGATTCCGAGCTAATTCAGAGACAAATTAGCGGGATGTACGAAGCAAAAGAATTCAATATGATAAAATACTTGGATAAAGTAAAAAAGTTAACCGGGAAATTTGATATATTTGATATTCAAAATATTCCACGTGAAGAAAATCGTTGGGCTGATCAACTATCCAGATTTACAGGAACAAGGGATGGTAAATCTAAAAGGGTGATCACCTGGCTAATCTCCAAAACTCCTTCCATCGACCTCGATATTGTCCCAGCTAATGAAGTAATGGATATCGACTTGGCGGCGGACAGTTGGATGACTCCGTTAATCACCTATTTGAACGACGGATCTCTCCCTAGCCGTAAGAATGAAGCTAGAAGGATAAGATATCGAGCACCAAGGTATGCAATATTGGAAGGAAAACTCTATCGACGATCTGTATCTGGAATTCTGATGAAATGCATTCCCGAGCACCAGTACGAAAGTATCCTTAAGAGTATACATGAGGGAGAAGCTGGGAATCACAGTGGCGCTCGAGCACTCGCGCTCAAATGCCTAAGAACTGGATATTATTGGCCGACGATGTATGCAGATGCACGAGATTATGTAAAACATTGTCATTATTGCCAAGTGCATTCGAATATAATACATCAACCTGCTGAAACAATGCACTCAATTCCGATCTGCTGGCCTTTTGACCAATGGGGAATTGATATAGTTGGACCTTTTCCACCGGCCAGGTCAAAAAAGAGTTATGTCTTAGTCGCAGTCGAATACTTCAGTAAATGGATCGAATGCATTGCCCTAGCTCGGATAACACAGTTTCAAGTAATAAACTTTCTCTGGAAAAATATAGTCTGTCGTTTTGGAATTCCGAGGATTTTAATTTCCGACAATGGAACCCAATTTGCGGGGAAACAAGTTCAAGAGTGGTGCTCGAAGTTAGGGATACAACAAAACTTTACATCTGTTGGACATCCTCGAGCAAACGGGCAAACTGAGGTAGCAAATCGAGAAATTATAAAATCCCTCGAAAAAAGACTTGACGACGCTAAAGGAAAATGGTTGGACGAACTTCCTGGTGTCGTTTGGGCTAACAGAACTACAGTCAAAGCATCTACTGGTGAAACACCGTTCAGCTTGGTATATGGTTCGGAAGCGGTCATCCCAGTCGAGGCACTTGTTCCCAGTCCGAGAATTGAGTTGTACGATGAAGAAACAAATAATCAACTCAGAAAGGACGACATCGACCTAAGCGAGACCTTGAGAGAAAAAGCCAGTCTTCGGCTAGAAGCAGCAAAATCTAGCATGGAAAAGGCCTATAATCAAAGGGTGAGAATACGGTCATTCAAAGAAGGTGATTTGGTACTTAAAAAAGTTGAAGTATCCAAACATGTGGGAAAATTACAGCAGAATTGGGAAGGCCCCTATGTGGTAATTGCGGTCGGAAAGAAGGGATCATATAAGATAGCTCATATGGATGGAACTCCGCTCCCGCGGACGTGGAATGCTGTAAATCTCAGAAGATATTATGGTCGATAGAATTCAAAGATAAGAAGATTCAGAAATTTGACAGGATTTCCAAGAAATTAGTTTTCTTTTTAGTTTTTTTTTTTTTTCAGTATGTCTTGTTATTTTCTTTTTACCATTAATTTGTCTTCAAGTATAATAAAAGCTTTTGCTTACTTCTCCATCGGACGCGCTCAGAAAACGACTTTTTAAATGAATGACCTACGAAGGTTAAAACCAATAATTGGTATGCAACCTAATTTTTTGAGTAAAACCGATTGGGTCGGTATCAACTCATCGATCTCCTACATGAACGATCTACAAAGGTTAAAACCACATTTGGTAAACAACCTAAGTATTATAGTCTTTGAGTAACACCGATTGGGTCGGTATAAACTCATCGATCTCCTACATAAACGATCTACAAAGGTTAAAGCCACATTTGGTAAACAACCTAAGTATTATAGTCTTTGAGTAACACCAATTGGGTCGGTATAAACTCATCGATCTCCTACATGAACGATCTACAAAGGTTAAAACCACATTTGGTAAACAACCTAAGTATAATAGTCTTTGAGTAACACCGATTGGGTCGGTATAAACTCATCGATCTCCTACATGAACGATCTACAAAGGTTAAAACCACATTTGGTAAACAACCTAAGTATAATAGTCTTTGAGTAACACCGATTGGGTCGGTATAAACTCATCGATCTCCTACATGAACGATCTACAAAGGTTAAAACCACATTTGGTAAACAACCTAAGTATAATAATTTTTGAGTAACACCGATTGGGTCGGTATAAACTCATCGATCTCCTACAGGAACGATCTACAAAAGTTAAAACCACAGTTGGTATAAAACCTAAGTATAACTACCGATTTACGCAAACAAACGAACTAATATTAATATATATAATTTATTATCACTGATGAAATATACATCGGAAAGATAAATAAACTACCCTAGCTACATAAAACAACAAATTCCATTATGCGATAAAGTAAGGAGTTAACAAGAGTACTTCAGCTCGATTTATCTCTGTCTTTCTCTCAGAATTCTTGCCACCAGCTAGAACCGATCGAACCCAGTCAAGCTCGCAGCCACAAAGCTTTGGAATCAGTGAAAGCTTTGAGGGATCATAATGTTACAACGGTCGATGGTAGTCAGCATTTTTCGGACATACATTCTCGTTTTAATGAACTAACCAGCTTTCCACCGACCGCGTAACTAATAGACCGGAACCCCACAACACCGACCTTTACCCATTTTCATAGGATGGTCGGATGAGGGTAGGCATTCCAATCCATTCCCCTTATTAGGGGTCGGAGATTTCATGGTTTTTGAGAAATCTCCATTTTCCGATTCCGCCCATACCAAGTCGACGTGGTGAGTGATTTGTTTGACTCTCGAATTAGGTGGACGACCGCCATTTTGGACAAAGAAGAAGTACATTATTTAAGGATTTTTACTTATGATGATAACTAAAGGAAGGAAGATTCCTTTTATAGACAGGTTAAGTTGAAATCCTACGGTGAGACTCACATCCAATCAACGGCTATAACACCACATCGGGAATAACGTTACAAAATCATAACCGCAAGCCGTAAATAAAGGAATGGGAATAAATGCGTTTTTGACTCGGTCGAAAAAGAGGTATTATATTAGATCGATGAGGACAATACAACGACTTTCATAGCAGAGCTAGCATTACATATTGAATATTCGTCGATCAGCTACGCTAAACAATTACACCTACAAGATAACAAAAGAAATAATTTGGTTTCAAAACGTTCCTGAACTTCCTCGGAACGATCGTCTTTCTTTCTACTTTGAGAACAGTGACGAGAACCTAAAGTTCAGGCTTCTTCTGTGGGTCGGTAGGTGTCGTCGGGCAAGTAAAGCCGCATGCTATCACGATTTGACCACCTTGAAGAAGTTGATGCTTTTTCTTCGCCAATTAGAGTAGGGATCAGAAGGGTCTCATGCATGACATCACCAACCTGTTAGAAACAAGTTGATTTCGATAAGCATAGAATCCTGCTTTCCTCTACTCTCGACCTCTATCATACGACGTGGTGGATGATCAGCTAATCCCCAGTTATAAAATTTTTCCGACCATCACCGCATAAGACAGAGATCTCATCTTTCCAATTCTTCCCATACCAAGTCTCGAACTCCTAGGTATATAAACTGACAAAGCTGGGGCTCGATGATACTTATAATAATGCACATTCATCTTGAATGACTTCATCTTCTGAGAAAAAGAGAGGAATGGAGTGAATCTTTTTATAGGCAGAGGATAAAGGATCCAAGGGTGTTAAATTGAGGTCCTATCAACGGTCCAGATTTAAAACGTTATAAGGATGGTTCGCAGAATCAGAAAACATGATCACTCATTTTTATCAAACTAAACATACAAAAGAATAATTGATTTTATTCAGATCTTGGAAAGGATCATTACATTTCAGCCATATCATCACGAAAAACTACATTTACATTCAAGGATCATTACAATTCTTTCACTAGTCCTACTTTGTTACTCCTCGGAATAATCTGCTCCTTCAATTCGACCTTCTCTTCAGACCATTACCAATGCATAGAGACGAGGAACATGCAAAAGTGCGTATATTTGCTGATGCTGGTGAATTAACGACCTCTAAATGGGCCACATGGTAACCAGGAGGCATACTGCACCCAAGGTCGATCACAGTATCAAGCTAAAGCACACTGAGAAGGGAGGAACTTTGCTGTCGTACAATTGAGACAGATTCATTCTCCAGGCCTTGGGGGCAAGTTTTCGAGCATGCATGAACAAAACACCATTTTAATGAACTGACCAGCTCTCGCCTATCCAAAAAACTATCTGATTTAATATCCCCACCATAGCCAACAGGCCATAAAAACCACAATAAATTGTTCAGAAATGACACATTGTTTCAAACCTTTCTTCTTTTTTCCTACGTCTCCAACAAGTTATTTATACTATGGGAACTAATCAATCAACGGACATAGCATACGAATCGTTCCTACAGTTATGGCACGCCTACCAAAATTAACTTCCCATCTTCCAACAAAATTGCAGGAAGTTATTTATTCACAGGCAGGTCGAAGGGACGCAGAAAGCGAACAACAAACACGTTTTCCATTCATCAGGCAAAAAGTTTATTTACATTCGATAAAAAAAAAAAAAAAAAAAAAAAAAAATATGAAAGACTGTTGTCTACTTCTCGAGAACATGGTCGGGATTTGTTTGGTGAGCAAGGAAGTTCATCATTTCTTGGGCTCGCTGCTTATATCCAAAAGAAAAACCCAAGTCAAACTCTTTATTTTTCAATACAAGAAGGTCTGCATTTTCCTTAACAAGCTGTTCCTTATCAGAAACGAGCTGTTCCTTCTCAGACACCAAATTATTGTTAGTTTGAACAAGCTCTTCTTTCTCCTTCGAAAGTCTTTCGGCTGCAGCTCGAAGATCCTCCACCTCGATCATCAGAGCTCGATGAGCTACAGCGATTCTGTTCATCCGTTCTAGAGAATCTTCTTGGAGAAAGTAAGACTCATCATTTTGAATTCCGAGCTGGAGAGCTTCATGCTTCGCCTATGAGGAAGAAATGAGAATAAGCAATTCCTTAAAAATAAAAATTCCTAATACCAAAATAACAAAAATACACTTACCATCTCCAAACGCTTAAAGATAGACTGAACAAGACGCATAGAAGAATGGCCTTTCAGTTTATCGAGCTCCTTAGGTAGAATCGTGCCCATCCCAAGATTCCAGGAAACGCTATCAGGATCAAGGTTTGAGGGGATGCGAGCTTCAAAAGAAACTCCACCAGATCGACTATATCCAAATTCAGTTATTTCTTCTACCTGCTCCTTAAAGGGACGATCATCTAAGAGAGATGGATCATCTGCAGTATTTTCGGAACCAGGACGACTCGGTCCAGATCCTGTCTTCAGAGCATTTCGAGAAATAGGCACAGGGGAAACGGCACGAGTTTCTTGAGAGATCGATACAACGACCTGAGGATCCATAGCGGAGAAGAAAGACTCAGGAATGTCTTCCATGGAATCTCTCAAGTGTAGAGTTGGCTCCGCCTCAGAATTTGGAGCAGTAATTACGACCTGATGAGAACTTTCTTGACCTGTGGCTTGAGTTGTTATATCTCGATCGGAAGGAGGACGATCCTCAGTTGATCGGTCGACAGGAGAAGGAGAGATTGCTCGAGACTCCTCGTTTGCTGTATTATTGATTGGAGGAGGAGAGATAGCTCGAGAGTCCTCATTTGTTGATGGGTCAACTGGAGGAGGAGAGATAGCTCGAGACTCCTGGTCGATCGTTGGGTTTACAAGAGGAGGAGACGTAGATCGAGAACCCTCATCCTGGTAAGCTTCAAGAACTCTTGGGTCGACCAAAGGACTATGGATCGGAACCCCTGATGGTCCCGTCAAGGAATGCCTAGCTTTCTCTGATGGTGAAGGAATATACTTCACGATCTTCGGATGTCCATCAGGTGAGGACGACACTGGGTCAGATCGAGACATGGCTTCTCGAGAAGAAGCTCCCCCTTGGGAGGATGATTGGTGAGAATTTTCCGTTCGAGGCTTTTTCCGCGGAGTATCCCGTCGGGACGGACCTCGCAGGGAGCGTTTTGAAGCTCCAGAAAAAAGGTTGGAACTCATGATCAAAAAATCGAAGGTTCTTATGAAATATCGAGTTGAGAGCTCCGATCAACAATAAAGAAATTTTATATGGTAAGTGGGGACGCGCGGTAAAACCCCAAAAGATTTACCTTTATATATAGTTAAGGAAATGACGATTATGTCCTTGAACCTTGGCGCGCACAGTAAAAATTCGAAATTAAGGTAAAACCGGGTCATCAAATATGCATTGTGATCAGCATAACGACAAAGTATATCAGATCTAAAATAATATATATATCACAAAAAGGAGTTTTACATAATCTACGAGATTAAAAAGGCCTAGCTTTACAACAAAATAAAAGAAAACCATAAAAAACATCCTAACTGGGTGAATTGATTTCCTTGGGGGACGATCCCTCCTTTCCTTCTTTATTCCCTTCGTCGACACGGTCTTCCTCGATATCTTCCTCGGCATCATCACCTTCCTCTTCGCCTGACTGATTCTCCATGATATCCTTTATCAAATCCAAATCAGGTGTTGGCACGGGAATTGGAGCTCCATATTCCTCGACAAGGTGAGCCAATGGATGATTGTTATACTCTACAGAGGATAAGCAGTCGGGAGGATAGTCTTGAAGACTTCGATCCTTTTCGATGGCCATGACTTTGCGATATTCCTCCCGCTTATCAGGAATCTGCCAAGACTCGATTAATTGATCGACACCCTTATAAAACGAGCTCAAGAGCAGACCACCAATCTTTTGATGCATTATGGCAGTATGCACGGGAGAATTGAGAAACTCTCGAACTATGGGCTCGACGTCTGAAGATTGATGCGCATCTATGACCCTCTCTATGTCAGAAGAATCATCTTCCTTAGCCGCGAGTTGGGATCGAAGAGCAGCAATATCCGACTCAAGCTTGCTAACGAGGGTGGCATGCGCGACTCTTTGCTCTTCTATTTCACGAGTCATTTGATCGACCTGCGCTTGATATCTACTAGAATCCGTCATCATGCTAATAATGTGAGGATTGTCAGTCTCCAAATTAGGATTAGCAAGAGGATCAGACGAAGTGGCAGCAGAAGCTCGAGAATTATCAACCTGAGCAAGTTGATCTTCAAGCTCCTTAACTCTGGCAGATAAAATCCTGTTACTTTCTTCAACAAAGCTGCATTGATCCCTATGCAACGCCATATCATACAGTGCCGACACCAAAGCATTTCCAGTCTATATGAAGAAAAAATTTATCTAAATCAATATAGAATAAAAGAACATTTATTAAAGGGGTTGACAAATTAAAGAACATCACCACTTCATGAGCATGAGCTGCTCTTGCCAGCTGTTCGAGAGGTTTTTTCTTGATCGTCCTATTTACATCTTGAGTGAAGGTCGAAGAAAGGAGAATTCGAATGGATTTATCGACGACATTCTCCTTATCATCAGACGCCAATGTATCCTTCTCGGAGTATCCAGCCGCCCGTTTCCCTTGAAGGTGACTCTCGATCATATCAACCAGGGAAGCTTTATGACCAATATCTCCGACATGAGTAAAATATTCCCCTCCTTTGTCGAAGAACTGTTTTCTCCTTTTAGCTTCGGGGCCGGTAGGATTGCGCTCCGACCAAGATTGACAGCCTAGAATACCATGTTGATCCCTAAGAAATTTGGGCGGATAACCGCGGCCTTGGCGAGAGCTTGAAGACGGTATATCCGATGAGGTTTGACCAGAAGAAGGAGGAGCTACTCGGATAGGATCAGCATTTTCGAACGACTCCTCCTCGATATCCTCCAAACCCATGAACTGATCTCTTCTTCTTTTTCTGGATTCTTTTTGCTCTATGGGAGATTTACCCCAAGACTTTTTTGAGTTCGAAAGGACTGATTTACCAACCACAGAAAAGCGGCAATTCTCGACCATGGAAGCTGTAGATGAAATCAATAAACGTGGATGAGCAGCAAGATCATATATATATTTTGTTAAAATTATTATTATCGGAAAACATTACATATGGGTCGATCATCAGAGGAAATAGGAAAGTCCAAGGAACTCAATCCTGCCTTCCGAAGGAAGATCTCTCCGATCAAATGAGCTAATTGGTACTTATTTAATCTCATCTCCTCGATCATAGTGGATGAGAATTGGTCGTCCGGGGCCATCTCGCCGATTACTCTTCGACCACCATATACCCAAGAATCATTATAGCCCCAATCATGAGCAAACTCCTGATTTTCTCCGTTCTCAAGAATGCGCACTGTCGGAGCTTTAACAAAGAAGAAATTTGACTTCCATTCCGTGCTGTTGCTGGAAATGGCATTTTCAAGCACAGCATACCCAGGTCTCTGGCTAACATAATAATAACCTCTGTTTGAGGAAGTCGATACTGAAAATCGAAAAAAGTGAAGGAAATTGCGGAAAGATGGTTGAAAACCTCGTGCTACCATTAAAACTGAAAAGGCCATAATAAAGGCTATGGCGTTAGGAACAAGTTGGGTCAGTGAGACAATAAAGGTCTCCAGAAACTAACGAAGAATTGAAGATAAGGGAAAACGGAGCCCATGATCAAAATGGGACGTATAAAAAGCTCGACAGTTAGCAGGTGGAGTGTTTACTCTTTCCTCGGAAGTAGGGATGATGATCTCAAATTCCGATGGGAAGTAACGACCATATTCCTTTTTTAGAAAAGGTAAATCTTTCTCTTTAAATCGAGAAGGAAAAAGTTCCACAGGATTGGAAAGTTGAGGTTGGGCTGTTTTGGATTTTTTAGATGCCCTCGACATCATTTCTTCTTCTGAAATAATTTGCACGACCAAACTATCAACTTCATCTTCGGCATAGTCTCTAACCTCTTCTGCTGGAGAATCGTTCACTACTTCATTGTCAGAAGAAGGAATATCAGGATTGAGAATATTGAGTGGTGCTTGTTCTCCTACATTCTGAATTGGGGAAGGGAGATTCTGCGACGTCGATGCCATTAGTCTTTGAAATAATGGGCTCGAAAAAGTAAGAAATTGACAAGATTATCGATTTAAGCCTACTGCTGGGAGGATTAAATATCTGGGGTAAAAGTAAAATATCCCGCTAATTTTAACTATATATACGGGTGGTGAAATGACAGATTCAACCCTTCGCGTCTCTTCGTATTCCCGCCAATCAAAATTGTGAAAAGACCCCGCTGAATTCTGACACACGATAACTAAAGTACGTGTCTGTTCGTAGAAAGTTCTAATAAATATGTACTCTTTTTTCCTTGATTCGGTTTTTATCCCGAAGAGGGTTTTTCCGAACTAGGTTTTTAATGAGGCATGTTTCATGAACGACGAAAAGACCAAGGTAAATACTACATCTACTTCTCGTGCTACAGCTACGATTACGCTCGAGAAGTGAGGGAGTACTGATGAGGGCTATTTTACACCTATGATCGAACTGTACTTTTCGAGCCTGTTCAGAATCGATCCGACCTGTTAAAGACCTCAAGATCGGTTCGACCATACAAATACTTATCCAATCGACCTACTGTGATCGATCTACTATCCGTTTCAGAGGACTTAATGGGCCCTGCGATACTCCTAGGCCATGTAGGTTTCCTAGGCAAAATAGGACTCCTAGTTCTGTTAGGACAGGAGGAATATTATAAATAGCGAATCTTACATTGTATTGGGATCCAGAATTTTACCTACGAAATATACTACAGTTGTTCGCCGTTCATATTATTGTTATTTTACGCCATTATATTATTTCGCTTGTTCTTGAATTGCACCATCCTGAGTACTTTAACCAAACCCTTATTATATAAAATCTTGATCTTAAACAATTTACTGAGTTTTAACCTAAGACGAAATTCGGTTAAATCAAACGGATCATGGAAATAGCTGAAAAATACATGATTCAGGAGGAAATGAAAAAGTTAAAAAACGCTCAGAATCCCAGGCCCCCGGTCGGGAAGAAACCTGATAGGGCCCCTGTCCCTAAGCCAAGTGATTACGGAGGGTCAAACGATCAGCGAAGAGGCTCGGTTTGGCAGAGACTTAACGACTATAAACCTAAGGCTTTGACCCATAGATCTAATGTTTACGGTCGACCTGTTTCTCCTGAAATAGCACATAGGAGGGAACCTGAAAAAAGTGGTTTTTACTAAGCTGAATACCTCGAGGGACGAGATACTAACTGTGCTCGAGGAAAGGAATTTGGTCCCGGAGGCTCGGCGTATCACTCAGGCCAGGCCGAGGACGATTAATCATGATAAGTATTGCAGGTACCACAGGGCTCGGGGGCACAACTCCGAGGATTGTTTTCAGTTAAAACAGGAAATTGAGAAGTTGATTGCTCAGGGAAAGTTAAAGGAGTATATTAGAAGAGGAAATCCCAACGACCGGTTCCGGTCGAGGAGCCCCCGGAAGTTTTCTGAACAACACCGTAATGATCAACATCAAGTCGAGGAGCAGCCGAATGGAGTTATAAATGTAATAGCTGGCGGACCTGCAGGAGGAGATAGCAGGAATGCGAGGAAAAGGACAGCTAGGTCGATAAAAACAGGTGTCTCGACCAAAAATGAAATTATGTCCTTAGAGCCAGCACCTTCGATAAATCAGGTCATTAGTTTTATCGAGGCTGACAGACCGAGTGAAGTAACTTGGGACACTAATGAGGATGACCCCGATTTCTCGATGGTGTTAACCTTGAAAATTGCCAACTTCGAAGTCAAGAGGGTGTCGATCGATAATGGTAGCTCGGCAAACATAATCTCCTCTGAAGCCCTCGATCGGATGAATTTGCAGCATCCACGTTTTGATCGGGTATCTACTCCTCTTATTGGTTTCGGTGGCTCAGAAATTGTCCCTCTCGAAACCATCCTTCTGAGTACCACTTTGGGCAAGAAACCAAAAGATGTGACGAAGATGGTCAAGTTCTTGGTGGTGAGTACCCCTTTTGCTTATAATGCCATTTTGGGAAGACCGGCACTAAACATTTTCAAAGCGGTCGTGTCAACTTACCATCAGAAGGTCAAGTTTCCCACTCTACTCTGGCGGGGGTCGGAGAGAGGAGAAACGATCAGTGCATGGCATGGGAGTGTTACAACACATCCCTAACAATGAATAAGCAGGTCGAACCTATTTTGCCCTCGAAAAGGAAGTTGATTGATGAAAAGGTCTTCTCCGTATCCGATCTCCCTTTACCAGATTGTGAAAAGTTACAGGGTAAGAAAGGAAAAGAGATCGATATGAGTGTGCAACCCCCAAATCATAAACAGGTGACGTTAGTTCCAGGCTCCCCCGAGAAATTCACTAGGATCGGGACCGAGCTGAGTCAAGGAATGGAAACTATGTTGATCGAGATTCTGAGAAACAATACTGATGTCTTCGCCTGGAGCTCCGACGATATTGTGGGGATTGACCCACGGGTAATTACTCACTCGCTAAATATTGATACTAAGGCAAAGCCTGTTAGGCAAAAGAAAAGGAATCATGGTCGGGAAAAAGATAAAATCATTAACGCAGAAGTCGATAGACTGTTAGCCGTTGGACAGATCAAGGAAATAACATTCACTGAATGGCTTTGTAATGTTGTGTTGGTATCTAAGGGAGAAAAGGTGGACAATAAGTGGAGAATGTGTAATGATTTTACAGACTTGAACAAATTGTGTCCGAGAGATCCCTATCCCTTGCCGCGGATCGATATGCTGGTCGATTCGACCGCCGGTTTCATCTTCTTTAGCATGATGGATGCCTTTCAAGGTTTTTATCAGATTTTTATGAATGAAAGGGATCAAGACAAAACAGCTTTCATTACCGAGCGTGGAGTATATTGCTTCGTAGTGATGCCTTTTGGATTGCGGAATGCGGGAGCAACTTATCAAAGGCTCGTGAACATGATGTTCAAGGATTTAATTGGAGAAATCATGGAAGTTTATGTCGATGATATGCTCGTGAAGAGCATGACCGAGGAAGACCATATCAAGCACCTCGACAAATGTTTTGGGATTTTGAGAAAATACACAATGAAGCTGAATCCAGCAAAGTGCACCTTCGGGGTGAGATCGGGAAAGTTTCTTGGCTACTTGGTCCACGAACGTGGTATCGAGGCAAACCTAGAGAAAATCAGAGCTATTGCCGAGCTAAAACCACCGAAGAAGCTTTCCGAAGTACAGAGTATAATCGGAAAGATAATATCTCTGAACGGATTCATATCCCGTTCTGCGGATAAGAGTTTGCCTTTCTTTAAATTGTTGAGAAAATCAAAAAGTTTCGAGTGGAATGTGGAGTGCGATAAAGCTTTTGAGGAGCTCAAAAAATACTTAGTCTCTCCACCGATGCTAGCAAAACTGACCGAGGGGGAGCCTTTATATTTGTACATAGCAGTATCAGAAGATGCCATAAGCTCAGTTTTGGTAAGAGTTGAGAATTCCGATCACAAGCCGGTGTATTACCTGAGTAAGTTGCTTCAAGGTGCGGAGAAGAATTATTTGGTGATCGAGAAATTCGCACTTGCTCTGGTGATTGCCGCAAGGAAATTAAGGCCTTATTTTCAGACTTATAAAATTATTGTTTTGACAAACCAGCCTCTAAGGCAGGTTCTCTCAAAACCAGAGGCGTCCGGAAGATTGATTAAATGGGCAGTAGAACTTGGACAGTTCAAAATCGAGTACCAACCTCGAACTGCGATCAAAGCCCAGGTCCTTGCTGATTTTATTGCGGAGTCAATGGGAGCAAGTTCGGAAGAACAACCAGTTCCCGAGATAAATTTGGTAGCAGGTGTTCAGGAGAAAGTTTGGTTGATGCACGTCGATGGTTCATCGACTAGAGAAGGTGGAGGGGCCGAAATTCATTTCCAGGGCCCCGAAGGGGAGGACCTTAGTTATGCAATCACTCTGGTTTTTACGGTAACGAACAACGAAGCAGAGTACGAGGCTCTAATCGCTGGATTAGAAATGGCAATAAAAGCAAGTATAAAGTCTCTGTTGGTATAATTTAGAGAAGGTTTTGAAGATGACAAAAAGGGTATAACAGTCAAAAAGGCTAAATTGGAAGTCATCAACTAAAGAACTAAACAGCTTAGTGAAACCTATCTCATGGTCTGGAAGCTAAGTGACCGAATCAGCGAAGTGGAATATCAGATGGGTGTTATCAGCCGAGTCAAGATAAGATGTGTTCATTCTTGAATCAGCCGAGAAGCCATCAGCCGAGTGATCAGCAGAGTACTTCCACCAGCAGAGTGAAGACGGTCAGAAAGCTTATCAACGGGAACCAGCTGTGAGCTGAGAGCATTAAATGCGACTGACATAAAGTAAACATCCGTACAGCAGAGTGTACAGTGGAACAGTTGCAGGGAGCCGTTCCGCGTGTCAGGACCAGAACTCGAGGACTGTAGATTCCTGCCAACCTTCAACGGGCAGAAATTCAAAATCTGAGAGTATAAATAGAAGACATAACTGAAGATCTAAAGGGTGCTTGCATAAATCAAGATCATATCATAAGAGCAAGATCCATCAGTTGAGTCGTCTGATCGTAAGCGAAGTCATTTGTTGACGAAGCTTTTTGTTGAAGAACAGAGATCAAACGTTGTCTGTCTAAGTGACTTTCAACTGAGAATAGAAGGAGTGTATATCCATCTTTGTGATTGATATAACTTCTTAGTATAGGTTTTCTGAGTGATCTCTCATACTGAAAATAGCGTGAGGAGTGTAGATCCGTCTAAGTGAGTGATCTAGCTTCAGAGTGTAGGATTTCTGTGTGACTTCTTACAGCGCACTTGTGGCTTTTCATTTGTTGATCAGCACAAGCATTGTATACTTGATTACTTTGTGTTTTCTAGTATAACCCAAGATCTGTGTGACTTGGAAGAGTGGACTAAAGGATTTTTATCCATATAACCACTATAAAAATCCTGTGTGTTTGATTTACTGTTTGCTATACTTTGCATATTTATCAAAGAACTCAAACATACGATTTAACCAAAAGATTTTAAAAGGAGTTGTAAAAACTGGGGACAAAATCTTTTGAGTGAGAAAACTTAAAGAGGAACAGCTTGGTGAAAAACACTTTGAATATCCGCTGCCAACTAGTTTCTAAAACTCTGATTTAACATCTGAAATCAGCTGAGTGAAAATCAGATGAGTGGTCAACTCTGCTGTTCAAAGCTTTGTGCGCGATCAGCTTAGTAGTCTTACAAATCTCGATCAGCTTAGTCTGGTGATTTGTAAAGTTAGAGAAAAAGTTTTTAAGTTTGAGAGGTCTATTCACCCCCCCCCCCCCCCTCTAGACCTCATTGACCACTTTTGGGACCAACAAGTGGTATCAGAGCGGATTGGTTCATTTGAATCAGTTGCCTGATCAACGAACTTGATCCTGAGTGTGTTTTTCAAATTTTTCAAAAAGGGAGCATATTTTGAAAATCAAAAACTTTTTGAAAAATGGATGCCATAAGCCATGTTCCTCACATCGGCCATATGGACTTTGAAAACTGGAAAATCAGAATGGAAATCTTCCTTGCTGCTTATAATGATGACATGTTTACATGTATTACAAAAGGACCATTCAGATTCCAGAAGACTGTGACGGTTGCTGGTCAACCAGATCAGATAGTTGACAAAGAGCTGGATGAGCGGACACCCAAAGAAATCAAGTTGGTTAATCTTGATAAAAAGGCGAAGTTCATCATGTTCAGAGCTGTAGACGAAGAAAGATTCCAGAAGATCACGCATTTCAAAACTGCCAAAGAGATGTGGGATAAAGCCTGCGGGCTAAGCGAAGGAAACGACGCTATCAAAGAACACAAGCTCAGTGTGGCTCTTGAGGAGTTTGAAAATTTCAAAATGAAGTCTGGTGAAACGATTGATCAAATGGATACCAGATTTACCAAAACTCTGAACGAAGTTCTAAGGCTTGGTAAAAAGTTTTCAGACAAGGAGATCAAAACGAAGGTTCTCAAGGCCTTGCCACCTAAATTCAACATGAAGGTGACAGCCATGGAAGAATCAAGGGATTTAGAGAAGATTTCTCTTTCCGAACTGTTCTCATCTCTCAAAGCATATGAGTATCAAATGCCAAGAATGGGATTAGAAGTGTCAACCAGTTCAGACCCTACTGCTGCTCTAATGGCGTCAGACAAGTCAAGAAAATCAGCAGACAAGTCAAAACAGAAGACTGTGCTGAGTTCAGAAAAAGGACACACTGCTGACGACGTTGCCCTGCTGATGAATGATTTTAAGAAGTTCTACAAGAAGAAAATGAAATCAAAATATAAAAATGCTACTTCATCTTCTTCTGATCATTTTCAGGAAAACAGGGATTCCTCCAAAGCAAAACTTAAAGACTGTGACGAAGAGGAGTATGGACTCTTAATCAAAGACCATCCAACCTCATCATCTGAGAAGTTTGCTAAAAAGGAAAAGTGTGCCAAGAAGGAGCGTAAGCTTAGTAAGAGCAAAACAAAGTTAGCTGATGCAGCAAAGCTAATAAACTCCTACACATCTTATTCAGACCGTCAGTCGTCTGATAAAGAATTGGAAGAAGTACCTGAGACCCTATGCTTAACTGCCATAGAATTTAATGATTCTGAAAATTGGGGTAACTTTTACTGATTAATGTAATGCACTATTTGAATCGATTGAATAAATGCAGAATTTCAAATTCAAATATAGTTTGTGCATTTGTCAAGCTTAATGAAGAGATGACTCTGCTGAAAAGAGCAAATCAGATCACTGAAACTTCAGGTTGAAAAACCTCAAGGATCAGCTGACCACCAAAAAGCTTGAGCATGAGAATGAAACTCTAAAGGCTGAGTCTGCAATTTGTTTTGAAAATATAAATGAACTTAACAGAAGTAATTGCATCATTCTCTAAATAAAAAGAAATCAGAGACTTGAGAGAGGAAGTCTACTGATGCTCAATAGGTTAGAAAACCTAGTAAGCTACCTAAGACAAATCAGACTACTAAAACCCATCAGCCGAGTAAGCTGAAATAGGCTGCTGATTGGAGTTAATTTAAAGTGGTATCAAGTCTGCTAAATCTAAGGAGAGTTATTAAATAACTCAAGTAAGAAATTGAGGCTAAAAATGAATTATCTGGCAAAGAATTTGAATCACATTATGATAAGTGTTATTATGACATGCCTTATGCTTATTCATATTATCATACTGATCATGTTCACTGTGCTGAGTGCCATCCTCATTTCATTATGCATGCTTATCACATGTTTCATGCATCTTACCTTGCTTATGAGCATTGTTTTAATCATGACCTACAAGTACCAACAAGTGGTATCATCATGATAAAACATAAGTCACTAGATCACCACATGTTAAAGGTTATACTAACCATGCTGGACCCAATAAACAAGGGGTACCAAAAACTGTCATCTGTTTTACAGGTGAAGTACATGTGAGATGACAAAGATGAGTTGACTGCCTTGCAAATTTCATCAAGTTCAACAAGTGGTCTTACCAGCTAGCATGTACCAACAAGTGTTATCAAATCAGTGGTATCAACAATTGGTATAATTCAAGTGGTAGACTCTACATCTGGAGATTTCAAGGAACGCAAGAGTGTTGAAAAGTTGAAGAATAACAGGTGGTTTCAGAGACCAAGTGGTATTAGAGACCAACAACTGATTGCAACAAGTGGTATCACCATTCAAGTGGTATCAGTCAACCATGTGACAAAAGAAATTGGATTTTTGATTTTGGATTCATAAGTTGAGGGGAAACTTATCAGAAGACTAACCCAGAACAGCTTACTGGAATTCAACGGCTGAGTGTCTTTGAAGAGAAATCTTCATCAGACTACTTGACCACGGATTCTTGAACTCAGGGGAAACGTGTACCACGAGCGGTACTCCTGATCAGAGATGAAGTTTTCAATAAGTCAAAATGAAGCTATCAGAAGACTGCTTCTCATCAGCCGACTAGAACTCAACAGCCGAGTGATATTCAAGAATGTATTCCAGCAAGTGGTATCAGACCACAAATGGAATCAGACCACCAAGTAGTATCAGACTACAAGTGTTATCACCGCAACAAGTGGTATCAACTGACTAATCTGATATCAACAAATGGTAAAAATTCTTGAAGTTAGGGGGAATTTTCTAGCTGGAGTGATAAACAGCAACGAAGACTACCTCGATCAACCAAGTACTTACCTACCTGTCTTCAGCATACTAAGTTTGCAATCTTCATCAAAGGAAAAGGGATTAAAAGAAGAAAAAGGGGAAGATAAAGATGCAACTTAAGTTTTGGTGTTGATGACAAAAAGGGGGAAGATTAAAGGATGCAACTAAGAACCCTTTAAACAGAAGATCAGAAAAAGGGAAAAAGAACCAACTATTGGTATTTTTTTAAAAGTTGTATCAGAACAATAATTTCCATCTCAGAGTATGAAGACTAAATCAGAAACTTAGATGTGCTCTTAGTTGAAGGTTTTGTCATCATCAAAAAGGGGGAAATTGTTGGTATAATTTAGAGAAGGTTTTGAAGATGACAAAAAGGGTATAACAGTCAAAAAGGCTAAATTGGAAGTCATCAACTAAAGAACTAAACAGCTTAGTGAAACCTATCTCATGGTCTGGAAGCTAAGTGACCGAATCAGCGAAGTGGAATATCAGATGGGTGTTATCAGCCGAGTCAAGATAAGATGTGTTCATTCTTGAATCAGCCGAGAAGCCATCAGCCGAGTGATCAGCAGAGTACTTCCACCAGCAGAGTGAAGACGGTCAGAAAGCTTATCAACGGGAACCAGCTGTGAGCTGAGAGCATTAAATGCGACTGACATAAAGTAAACATCCGTACAGCAGAGTGTACAGTGGAACAGTTGCAGGGAGCCGTTCCGCGTGTCAGGACCAGAACTCGAGGACTGTAGATTCCTGCCAACCTTCAACGGGCAGAAATTCAAAATCTGAGAGTATAAATAGAAGACATAACTGAAGATCTAAAGGGTGCTTGCATAAATCAAGATCATATCATAAGAGCAAGATCCATCAGTTGAGTCGTCTGATCGTAAGCGAAGTCATTTGTTGACGAAGCTTTTTGTTGAAGAACAGAGATCAAACGTTGTCTGTCTAAGTGACTTTCAACTGAGAATAGAAGGAGTGTATATCCATCTTTGTGATTGATATAACTTCTTAGTATAGGTTTTCTGAGTGATCTCTCATACTGAAAATAGCGTGAGGAGTGTAGATCCGTCTAAGTGAGTGATCTAGCTTCAGAGTGTAGGATTTCTGTGTGACTTCTTACAGCGCACTTGTGGCTTTTCATTTGTTGATCAGCACAAGCATTGTATACTTGATTACTTTGTGTTTTCTAGTATAACCCAAGATTTGTGTGACTTGGAAGAGTGGACTAAAGGATTTTTATCCATATAACCACTATAAAAATCCTGTGTGTTTGATTTACTGTTTGCTATACTTTGCATATTTATCAAAGAACTCAAACATACGATTTAACCAAAAGATTTTAAAAGGAGTTGTAAAAACTGGGGACAAAATCTTTTGAGTGAGAAAACTTAAAGAGGAACAGCTTGGTGAAAAACACTTTGAATATCCGCTGCCAACTAGTTTCTAAAACTCTGATTTAACATCTGAAATCAGCTGAGTGAAAATCAGATGAGTGGTCAACTCTGCTGTTCAAAGCTTTGTGCGCGATCAGCTTAGTAGTCTTACAAATCTCGATCAGCTTAGTCTGCTGATTTGTAAAGTTAGAGAAAAAGTTTTTAAGTTTGAGAGGTCTATTCACACCCCCCCCCCCCTCTAGACCTCATTGACCACTTTTGGGACCAGCAGTCTCATACTGTGTTGACCGACTTCGAGCTGATACATAGGCAAGTGAAAGGGGTCTATGAAGCGAAAGAGTTCAACATGGTTAAATATCTAAAAAGGGTCAAGGATCTAGTGGCAAAGCTGGATAAGTTCTATAGTAAAAGTTTACAGGGTCGATGGATGGACGAAAAGAGAGAGTAATAACTTGGTTGATGTCTAACACTCCAGCTATAGATTTGAACATATCCCCGAGCTCGGAAATCATGGAGATAGATACTCAAAGGCTTTCCTAGATGGGACCTTTGAAAACTTATCTAAGGAATGGCGTCTTACCAGAGGAAGCAAATGAAGCACGGCGAGTTAAATATCGAGCTCCAACATATGTTTTGGTCGAGGAGCAGCTGTACAAGAGGTCCATCTCGGGAATTTTGTTGAAATGTGTTCCCGAGAGTCAATTTGATCTTATCTTAAAATAAATTCACGAAGGTGAAGCTGGAAGCCATTGCGGTGCGAGAGCATTAGCCTTAAAGTGCTCAAGAACTGGCTATACTGGCCCACTTTAATTTCGGATTCTATCGACTATGTCAAGAAATGCCATCAGTGCCAGATTTATTCAAATTTGATTCATCAACCTACCGAACAGCTGCACTCTATTCCGATCTGCTGGCCATTCGATAAATGGGGGATCGATATCGTGGGACCTTTCCCAACAGCCAGATCGAGGAAAAACTATGTCTTGGTTGCTGTTGAATACTTCAGCAAGTGGGTAGAATGCGTTGCACTAACAAAGATTACTCAGTTTCAGGTTATAAATTTTCTCGGGAAGTATATTGTTTGCAGGTTTGGGATTCCAAGAATATTGATCTCCGACAACAGAACTCAGTTCGCGGGAAAGCAAATTCTAGAATGGTGTGAAAAATTTGGAATCCAGCAAAATTTCACCTCGGTCGGACATCCCCAAGCGAACGGACAGACCGAAGTCACCAACAGGGAAATTGTCCGATCACTTGAAAAGCGTTTGGCCGAGGCAAAGGGAAAATGGTTAGATGAGCTTCCTGGAGTCATTTGGGCGAATAGAACCTCAGTAAAATCTGCTACGGGAGAGACTCCTTTCTCATTGGTTTACGGTTCGGAGGCTGTTATCCCGATCGAGACGTTGGTGCCATCACCAAGAGTTGAATCTTATGATCCCGACCAAAACCGTTCGTTGAGAGAGATGGACGTCGACCATGCGGATGGCAAGCGTGACCGAGCGTGCATAAAAATCCAAGCTACCAAGTCCAACATGGAAAGGGCTTATGACAAGAAAGTCAGAATAAGAACTTTTAAAGTCGGGGATTTGGTCCTCAAAAAAGTGGAGATATCAAAGCATGTCGGAAAGCTTCAACCGAACTGGGATGGCCCTTACTTCGTGCAGGAGGTCGGAAAGAAGGGATCCTATAAGATTGCTCACCTTAACAGTGAAACTTTGCCGAGAAGCTAGAATGCTGTTAACCTGTGGAAATACTATGGAAGATAGTTGTAATCATTTTCTTTTCTTGTAATTTCCTGTTTTTGGCAATTCTATTTTATTTCATGTGTAAGCACAATCAATGAAGTTATCCTTTCTGCTCCATATGTATTCCGAGTTCCATGCTGAAGAAAGAGCAAAATGTCTCGACTGAGGGTGAAAGCTGTTGCTATGCCCCTCAGCTCGGTTAAAGACGCTCGTTAAAAAAAATAATAATAAATAAAAAATAAAAATAAAAACAAGAGAGAGCAATATGTCTCGACTGAGGCTGAAAGTTGTTGTTATGCCCCTTAGCTCGGAAAAACACTTGCATAAAAAAGCAAAATGTCTCGACTGAGGGTGAAAGCTGTTGCTATGCCCCTCAGCTCGGAAAAAGACTTGCTCAAAAAAGCAAAATGTCTCGACTGAGGGTGAAAGCTATTGCTATGCCCCTCAGCTCGGAAAAAGACTTGCTAAAAAAAGCAAAATGTCTCGACTGAGGGTGAAAGTTGTTGCTATGCCCCTCAGCTCGAAAAAGACTTGCTTAAAAAAGCAAAATGCCTCGACTGAGGGTGAAAGCTGTTGCTATGCCCCTCAGCTCGAAAAAAGACATGCTCAAAAAAGCAAAATGTCTCGACTGAGGGTGAAAGCTGTTGCTATGCCCCTCAGCTCGGAAAAAGACTTGCTCAAAAAAGCAAAATGTCTCGACTGAGGGTGAAATCTGTTGCTATGCCCCTCAGCTCGGAAAAAGACTTGCTCAAAAAAGCAAAATATCTCGACTGAGGGTGAAAGCTGTTGCTATGCCCCTCAGCTCGAAAAAGACTTGCTCAAAAAAGCAAAATATCTCGACTAAGGGTGAAAGCTGTTGCTATGCCCCTCAGCTCGATAAAGACTTGCTCAAAAAAGCAAAATGTCTCGACTGAGGGTGAAAGCTGTTGCTATGCCCCTCAGCTCGATAAAAGATTTGCACAAGAAGAACATGACTATCTGGAATGGAAAAAACGGCTTAAGTGATGAAGTTTGTCAAATGATTTATTATTGGACAAGATCAAATGCTGCTCGAAATAAAATAATGACATAGCCCTGCTCGAGATATGGAGATTTTTTTAAAAAAAAGATGTTATATTCTTCGAAATTCCTTCTCAAGTCGGTTTATTTTTTCCAAGACTCAATTGCGATCGAAGCAAATTTCTCAGACTTAAGCTATTTAATGTTGAATATCTCACTTATCGAGTATATAATCCGAGATGATTTAGACGATCGATAAATCCCCAGTTGTGGATTGAGTTCACGTTCAGATTCTAGAAATTTCCTCAGATTATGATATCATTATCGAGCTAGAAATTACGAGCAAGAACAATTATAAAGATGATTGGAAGAAAAATAAATTGCAAAATGTTTAAGTTGAAACATAAAAGTTTTATTACAAGGAACTACAGTTTTATTGATGTTCATCGAACAGATTACAAAGTTCTTGAGTACATTTACAAATAAAGTCCTATTACAACTATTGTGCCCTATTCTATAGTCTTCGAGCATCCATTAGTGTTGTCGACCACGAGCGGAAGAAAGCATCCGATGAGTGCACCACATTTTGTGTGACAGATCGGTTGTCCGGTAGACTTGTAAAGTGATCGAGCTGTATATGTTTATCGTCTGATGATATCTGGTTTTGAAGTTAGACAATATGAATTGCAGACCACTTTTTATGCCTATCTCCATACAGTCCCCAGCCTTCTTGCCACCAGCTGAGCCCGACCACTTCCCCGAGTTGGCATCAAGAGCTGAAATTCCTCATTTTAAGATCCGAAATTTCAACCTAGAGCAGCCAGTCGTCATTTTATGATCCGAAAGCTCGACCCAAAGTTACCATTCTTCAGGAAAATCTCAAAGAAGTTGGTACACGAGGTCAAACTTCCTTTTAATTGACTGACCAGCTTTTCGCCCTCGGGGATACCCCTCGAAATCCGCAATGCTAACCCTGTCCAAAATACCCAAGCAAGGGTCGGTCGCATATTGGTATTTCGAAGGGAGATACCATTTTCAGGGATCGGAGACCCCCCAGTCTTCGAGGGGCCCCTTTTTTCCGATTCCACCCATACCAAGGAAAGATTTATTTTGTTTGTGAGGTCGGAAGTATGTTCGAAGTCAAATCTCGAAGGCTTTAACAGGAAGAAGGAAGGAACCGAGCTTAGTCCTCGGATGAAACATTTTGACGTTGTAAAGTAAAAAATTTCAGCTGATTAAAAGGCCCTTTATATACTAAGGGAAATTTAAGATCGACGGTCATTATTCAACAGAACCAATGGCCCAGATTAAGGCAATTATCACGGGTGACTGTTCCGCTTCCCGAGGGTTAGGTACTGTTTGGTCAGAACTTTCTTGGAACTTTGCTGAAAAAATGGGAATACTATGACTCGGTCAGTGGTGCGGTGCAGAAAACTTTTCGTTTTTACTACTGGTTCGGAATTTCGGTCAATTGCAGCTCGAGTATTATTTATTTCCACGATGAGAAAACAACTTGAATTTAAAGAAGTTCGAAGTAAATATAACATTCCGACCAAAGCACAACATTACTTAAGAAGAAAGAGGGTTTATTATTCCGAAGCAAATAGCGTTACAAAAAGAAAAAATAAAATTACAACATGTGATCGAGCAGAAAGAGTAAAAATTACAAACAAGAAACGAAATTTCTAAATCAGCTTGTTCTCGGACAAGATCTTGCGGAGCTCGACACTGCGGGCCTCGTACCCTGCATCATAACCTTTCTTATACGCCTCTTGCTCCCGCAGCTCGGAATCTTTCTTCTCCTGCTCGACAATGGACTTCAGCTTGTCCAACTCTTTGCTCAGCTCCTCGTGAACTTGGCTCTCTCTCTGCTTCACAGCTTTCTCCGTCTCAGAGGCCAGCTTCAGCTCAATAGCTCTAGCTTCGTCAAGAGATTTCTCCAGCGCGATCTTTTCTTTCTCCAAGTCAAGGACCACCGCAGCGCGCTGCTCGGCTTCTAACTCGACCTGCAATTCGAGGTTGAAAAGGTGCTGTCCAACCTACGTGGGAACACAGAAAGAGTAATTTAAAAAAAAAAATAAGAATCACTTGGGTAAGCAGATCTGAGCTCGATTGCAAAATCTCCCGAGCACTTTTTCCTCTCAACCGTTCCTGCTCGGCCAACTGGATACTACTCAAAGTAAGATCCCAACTGTTCGGGGTTACTCCCCCAGCCGCGGCCTTACTTTTCATCTCCTCAAAAATTGCACTAAGTGTGCGAGTGACGTCGGAGACAGAGCTGGTGGCCTCGGGATTCTTACCCGACACAGGAGATTATTTCTCATTGACAGAAGGGTCATTTATTTTGGCCTTTTTACTCTGAGGCTCGATAACGACGTTCTTAGTAGCCTCCAGAGCCAGAATACTTTCACCTAATGCTTTATTTTCCCCGACCATTTGGATTAAAGTTGGGGTCGGAATCAAATCATCTACACGAGGCCTTTTGTTTGAAGCATGCTCGGAGCCACCGGATATGACTTGCTTGCTAGGACTAACGACCCGCGCTTTCCCCTCAGAGTTGTTCTTCGATCTGGAGGGGGAGTCAGCAATTTGTATAACCGGCTCCTTCCCAGAACGAATGGGCGCGGAATTCGGTGAAGGGTCGACCTTAGTTTTGCCGCGATCACCCTTGGGAGCCTCTGATCGATTGGGCCCCAGATTCAAAGGAGGATCGACCTTATTTTTGCCACGATCAGCCTTCAAAACCTTTGATGCCTCCGTGGAGGACTTGGAATCTTTGGCTTTGGACTTAGGAGCTTTATCTTTCTTGGTTTTGAACAATTGAGTTGGGTCGAGCTTGGAGCTTATTAGTCCGTCCATGGTCGAATGTTAGTGAAGGAATGGCTCGGATTATTTACTCGATCTATTAGCTCCGATGTGAAAGATTAGGATTTCAAAGATTCAAACTTTGTTAGTTTATCAGGTATTTATAAGGAAAAGAAACGTTGCCTTTTGGGGAACCAATAGTCGCGAATTTCAAGTTTTTCCGAATTACTTTATGAAGATCGACCGTTGTAATATTTTATCTACTAAGGAAATGGGCCTTCGCCCGCATCGCATAGTTCGCTATCGATGTTCTTTTTCGAGCCACTTACAGCTTACAAAGACTATTGTCTAGTTGAGTTGTATTATAAATTCTGACAAAGTTTATACGTCGGGATTTGGCACATATCGCA
Source organism: Penstemon newberryi var. newberryi (assembly GCA_030819805.1). Classification (NCBI taxonomy): domain Eukaryota; kingdom Viridiplantae; phylum Streptophyta; class Magnoliopsida; order Lamiales; family Plantaginaceae; genus Penstemon; species Penstemon newberryi. Next base: position 31,572,913 of record JAUALY010000004.1, on the reverse strand, counting down.
AACAAAAAATGAGATTTCATAAATGATCAAGAGAGTTACATTACAGTAGAAGGAAAACCCTATCGTCTATTACAAAATCCTTCTAATTATTTGGTCACTCCTCATTATCCTCGTCCTCGGAATTGTCCTCGACATCGACATTCTCATCGCCTGAAGCCTCTTGATCATCGTCGTCCTCAGAAGTCTCTTCTTCGTCCTCGTCTCCAGAGCTATCTTGATCATCCTCATCTGAACTCGAGCTCGAGCTGGACATTGCTAATTCATGCATATCGGGATTCGGCATGGGTACCCCGAACGCTTTCACAAAAGGGGCGAACTCATGCGTCTCCCAATCCATGGAATTCGAGGAGGAAACTCGATAATCTTCTCCGTCCATGTTCTTTAGAATGTCCATGTGCTTCACGTACTCATCCATCTTATCAAGGATGACTTTAGCAGCCATCAACTGTCGAACCCCTTTGTAAAAGGTAGTTTGAAGAATCTCACGACCCTTTTCCGAGCAATAGCATCCAATGCGGGAGATTCCAGAAACTCTCTTATCGAGCTCAGGCGTGATTCCTCCTTACCACGCTGATAAGACAACTCAGAATCAATCTTGGTCTGCGCGAGTTCTTCTTCAAGCCTCTTGACTTTATCCTCGAGCAGGCTTTTCTCCTCAACCACTTTCACCAAGCTCTCCTCGACCGCCGGGGTATACTTGGCTTTAGAATCTTCCAATTCTTTCTGGACCGCGGTAAGCTGATTTCGAAGTCTGGCTTCTTCGAAGAGAGAGTTTTGGTAGGCCGTATGAACTCGATCGGACTCGTCTTCCAACAGCGAGGTACGGTTCAGCTCAGAGAGAAAACAGTCTCCGATCTGCAAAAGGATAGCAGAAAACAGTTAATATTCTGTATAAAGATCTAAAGAGTTATTATTACAATAGAGGAACTTGTACCATATGATGTGCTCGAGCGAATTGACCTAGTACATCGAGGTCGTTGTGAGCCAAAAGTTCCTCCTGATCTTTGGCGAATCGCCCCGCCATGATGATTTTTATTGATTTGTCATGCTCGTTCTCCCCCCTCGGGTCACGATCGCTAAAAATTGATCCTCCCTCGGGATAACCAACCGCTCTGTGACCCTTAAGCTAATCCTCGATAAAATCCACCATATCGGGTTTATCTCGACCCGGACGACGAGTGAGAGGTCTTCTATGTCGTCCCCATAATCCTGTCCTCCTCTTCGCCTCGGGTGCCCCTTCTTGATCTTCCCTGGCTCGCCGATGAAGGATCTCTTCCCCCCTCATCTTCCTCATGGTAAACAATCTGTATCCCAATCCGGATGAAGTGGAAGGGCCAGCTTGGTTTAGAGGAGGAACCATTTGCAACGGCTCGGCATTCTCGGGCTCTTCATCCGTTTTAGTTCGGGCAGCTTGAGAAGAATCGCCTCGAGGAGGGACTGCAGTTCGGTTAGTCTATGCCTGATGGGGTTTAACTTGCCTCCTGGGTTGGCCCGGCGTCTTTTTCGAGGTAGAAGCCACGATTCTACCGACTATGGAATCTCGGTATTGTTCTACCATAGCACCTGAAGAAAGGAAAAAATGGTTAAGGAATAAAGTTTTTGAATAACTCACTTATATAATAAGAATTAAATTTCTTTTTTACTTAACGATCGGGGATCGACGGCGTCCGCAAGTGGGAACGTCGCTTTGCTAAGCCCCGCTTTCCGAAGAACGGGCTCCAAAATAAGAAAAGCCGACTGATACAGGTCAGAATGCATCGCGTCAACGACGTAGTCACGGACACTCTGCTTAATTTGGCCCATGAGTTCGCGTTTTCCGTACAACCAGTCACGCCGACCTTTCCATTTGTGTGGGACCATCTCCGAGCTCCCCTCGGAATTTGGCTCATCAGGTCCTTTGACGAAGAAGAATCGCTTCTTCCAATCCAGAGAGTTGCTGGAGACAATTGTGGATAAGACTGAATGGTTTGAGCGTTGTGAGAAATACACGAACCCTGCGTTGGAGGCCGAGGATTTGCTGATCTTGAAGAACTGCCAAAAGTTCTGGAAATCGTCACGTTTGCCTTTAGCTTTCATCAAGACACTAAAGGCTATTAGATATCCGATGGAGTTGGGAAGGATCTGCGCCGGAGCTAAAGAGAATACATCCAAAACTTGCTCGAGCAGTGGTGCAAAAGGAATCCGCAGCCCGTAAGAAAATTGCTTAGCATAGAAGGCTAAGCAATTTGGGCGAGCTTCCTGGAGTGATTTGGGCGAACAGGACCTCCGTAAAGTCAGCTACAGGGGAAACACCTTTTTCTTTGGTATACGGCTCGGAAGCGGTAATCCCGGTAGAAACATTAGTGCCAACACCAAGGGTCGAGTGCTATGATCCCGACCAGAATCAATTCTTGAGGGAAATGGATGTCGATCATGCAGATGGTAAACGCGATCGAGCGTGCGTAAAGATCCAAGCCACCAAGTCCAGCATGGAAAAAGCATACGACAAAAAAGTCAGGATAAGAACATTCAAAGTTGGGGATTTGGTTCTCAAAAAGGTGGAAGTTTCTAAGCACGTCGGAAAGCTTCAGCCAAACTGGGACGGCCCTTATGTCGTGCAGGAGGTCGGGAAGAAGGGGTCTTATAAAATTGCTCACCTAAACGGTGAAGTTTTGCCAAGAACTTGGAATGCAGTTAATCTGAGAAAATATTATGGAAGATAGTTGCACTCATTTTTCACTTTTACTGTAATTTTCAGTTTTCTCAAATTTTACTTTCCCTAAAACTTGTATGGAAGATCAATGAAATCCTCTATTTAAGTTCAAACTGTATTCCGAGTACCATGAGAAAGAAAGACTAGTATTATCGGCCGAGGGTGAAAGCTTTTGCTATGACCCTCCCTCGATAAAATATGTTCGAAAAATAAAATCGGCCGAGGGTGAAAGCTTTTGCTATGACCCTCCCTCGATAAATCATGTTCAGAAATTGAAAATCGGCCGAGGGTGAAAGCTTTTGCTATGACCCTCCCTCGATAAAATATGTTCGAAAAATAAAATCGGTCGAGGGTGAAAGCTTTTGCTATGACCCTCCCTCGATAAAATATGTTCGAAAAATAAAATCGGCCGAGGGTGAAAGCTTTTGCTATGACCCTCCCTCGATAAATCATGTTCAGAAATTGAAAATCGGCCGAGGGTGAAAGCTTTTGCTATGACCCTCCCTCGATAAAATATGTTCGAAAAATAAAATCGGCCGAGGGTGAAAGCTTTTGCTATGACCCTCCCTCGATAAATCATGTTCAGAAATTGAAAATCGGCCGAGGGTGAAAGCTTTTTCTATGACCCTCCCTCGATAAAATATGTTTTAAAAATAAAATCGGCCGAGGGTGAAAGCTTTTGCTATGACCCTCCCTCGATAAAATATGTTCGAAAAATAAAATCGGCCGAGGGTGAAAGCTTTTGCTATGACCCTCCCTCGATAAATCATGTTCAGAAATTGAAAATCGGCCGAGGGTGAAAGCTTTTTCTATGACCCTCCCTCGATAAAATATGTTCGAAAAATAAAATCGGCCGAGGGTGAAAGCTTTTGCTATGACCCTCCCTCGATAAATCATGTTCAGAAATTGAAAATCGGCCGAGGGTGAAAGCTTTTGCTATGACCCTCCCTCGATAAAATATGTTCGAAAAATAAAATCGGCCGAGGGTGAAAGCTATTGCTATGACCCTCCCTCGATAAATCATGTTCAGAAATTGAAAATCGGCCGAGGGTGAAAGCTTTTGCTATGACCCTCCCTCGATAAAATATGTTCGAAAAATAATCGGCCGAGGGTGAAAGCTTTTGCTATGACCCTCCCTCGATAAAATATGTTCGAAAAATAAAATCGGCCGAGGGTGAAAGCTTTTGCTATGACCCTCCCTCGATAAATCATGTTCAGAAATTGAAAATCGGCCGAGGGTGAAAGCTTTTGCTATGACCCTCCCTCGATAAAATATGTTCAAAAAATAAAATCGGCCGAGGGTGAAAGCTTTTGCTATGACCCTCCCTCGATAAATCATGTTCAGAAATTGAAAATCGGCCGAGGGTGAAAGCTTTTGCTATGACCCTCCCTCGATAAAATATGTTCGAAAAATAAAATCGGTCGAGGGTGAAAGCTTTTGCTATGACCCTCCCTCGATAAATCATATTCAGAAATTGAAAATCGGCCGAGGGTGAAAGCTTTTGCTATGACCCTCCCTCGATAAAATATGTTCGAAAAATTAAATCGGCCGAGGGTGAAAGCTTTTGCTATGACCCTCCCTCGATAAATCATGTTCAGAAATTGAAAATCGGCCGAGGGTGAAAGCTTTTGCTATGACCCTCCCTCGATAAAATATGTTCGAAAAATAATCGGCCGAGGGTGAAAGCTTTTGCTATGACCCTCCCTCGATAAAATATGTTCGAAAAATAAAATCGGCCGAGGGTGAAAGCTTTTGCTATGACCCTCCCTCGATAAATCATGTTCAGAAATTGAAAATCGGCCGAGGGTGAAAGCTTTTGCTATGACCCTCCCTCGATAAAATATGTTCGAAAAATAAAATCGGTCGAGGGTGAAAGCTTTTGCTATGACCCTCCCTCGATAAATCATATTCAGAAATTGAAAATCGGCCGAGGGTGAAAGCTTTTGCTATGACCCTCCCTCGATAAAATATGTTCGAAAAATTAAATCGGCCGAGGGTGAAAGCTTTTGCTATGACCCTCCCTCGATAAATCATGTTCAGAAATTGAAAATCGGCCGAGGGTGAAAGCTTTTGCTATGACCCTCCCTCGATAAAATATGTTCGAAAAATAATCGGCCGAGGGTGAAAGCTTTTGCTATGACCCTCCCTCGATAAAATATGTTCGAAAAATAAAATCGGCCGAGGGTGAAAGCTTTTGCTATGACCCTCCCTCGATAAATCATGTTCAGAAATTGAAAATCGGCCGAGGGTGAAAGCTTTTGCTATGACCCTCCCTCGATAAAATATGTTCGAAAAATAAAATCGGCCGAGGGTGAAAGCTTTTGCTATGACCCTCCCTCGATAAATCATGTTCAGAAATTGAAAATCGGCCGAGGGTGAAAGCTTTTGCTATGACCCTCCCTCGTTAAAATATGTTCGAAAAATAAAATCGGTCGAGGGTGAAAGCTTTTGCTATGACCCTCCCTCGATAAATCATATTCAGAAATTGAAAATCGGCCGAGGGTGAAAGCTTTTGCTATGACCCTCCCTCGATAAAATATGTTCGAAAAATTAAATCGGCCGAGGGTGAAAGCTTTTGCTATGACCCTCCCTCGATAAATCATGTTCAGAAATTGAAAATCGGCCGAGGGTGAAAGCTTTTGCTATGACCCTCCCTCGATAAAATATGTTCGGAAAATAAAATCGGCCGAGGGTGAAAGCTTTTGCTATGACCCTCCCTCGATAAAATATGTTCGAAAAATAAAATCGGCCGAGGGTGAAAGCTTTTGCTATGACCCTCCCTCGATAAATCATGTTCAAAAATTGAAAATCGGCCGAGGGTGAAAGCTTTTGCTATGACCCTCCCTCGATAAAATATATTCAAAAATGAAAATCGGCCGAGGGTGAAAGCTTTTGTTATGACCCTCCCTCGATGGAAATTCGACATGACTATCCGACCCCAACTGATGCTCAAAATGTTATGATGATGCATTTCTGCTCGAAACCCGAACACTTTTCAAGAGTTTCTTATTATCTGGGGAATTACTAAAGTTGGGATCATTATTTCTTAAGTTCAACTATTCTTAAAGGGAACTTCTCTGTTTTCAGATATTATTCATTTGGACGATTATCAGATAATTTTTCCGAGGACTATTTACCGATCAATAAATGTTCCAGATACAAGTTCAACCTTATCATCCAAACATTTAAGTTTCATCGGATCATTAATTCGTCGTCGAGTTGGTTTTTACGAGCAGAATACTAATATTAAGACGATCGAAAGAAAAGTTGCAACTATTTGATTTGAAACGAAAGGTTCTTATTATGGTTCCCGAATAACATACAAAAGATCAGTGAATTACAAGAATGACAATCTTATTGATGTTCATCGAGCTGATTACAATGTTGCCTTTACAACAAAATCTAATCCTAATACAACTACTGGTCCCTATTCTATAGTCTTCAGGCGTTCTCTTGTGTTCACGACCGCGAAGATCGGCAATCTGTTGTCCGGTAGACTTGTAAACTGATCGAGCTGTATATGTTTATCGTCTAATGATATCTGGTTTTGAAATTAGACAATATGGATCGCAGATTATTTTTTTTGATCTCCATACAGTCCTCAGCATTCTTGCTACCAGCCGAGCTCGATCACTTCCCCGAGTTGGCGTCCAAGGTTGAAATTTCTCATTTTAAGATCTGAAATTTCAACCATAGGTTAGGTTGAAATTTCTCATTGTAAGATCCAAAAGCTCAACCTTGAACGGCCGGTCATCTTTTTACGATCGGAAAGCTCAACCCAAAGTTACCATTCTTCATAGAAGAAAGGAAGAAATTGGTGATTTGAGGATGATCTTCCTTTTGATTTTCTGACCAGCTTTCCACCCTCGGGTATACCCCTCAGAATCCGCAATGCTAACCCTGCGCAAAATATCCGAGCAAGGGTCGGTCACTTGCTGGTATTCCAAGGGAAGATCCCGCTTTCAGGGATCAGAGACCCCCAGATAGAGGAGGTGCTCCTTTTTTCCGATTCCTCCCATACCAAAGAAGTATACGTCTCGTTTGTAAGATCGAAAGTATGTTCGAAGCCGAATTTCAAAGGCTTGAACAGGACGGAGGAAAGGTCCGAGCTTCGTCCTCGGATAAAACATTTTTGATAGTGGAGGGTAAAGATTTTCAACTGAGTAGAAGCCATATTTATACTAAAAGGAAGATTTGATCGACGGTCTGTATTCAACGAAACCAACGGCTCAGATTAGGGCATTTATCGCGGGTGACCGTTCCGCTTCCCGAGATTAAAGTACTGTTTGGACAGACTTTCCTTGGAACTTAGCTGGAAAAAGGGGAATACTATGACTTGGTCAAATATGCAGTGCAGAAACTTTCCATTTTTAAATTATGCTCGGAATTTGAACGATCACTCTTAACTCGAGTATAAATTGTTGTACGATAAGAAATTTGAATGAACACTCATAACTCGAGTATAAATTGTTTATTAAAAAAAAAAAAAAAAAAAAAAAGCAAATCGAGTATAAATTGTTCTCTTAACTCGAGTATAAAAAAGGTACAGTTTGAACGATCACTCTCAACTCGAGTATAAACTGTTTATACAATAAGAATGCGGTGTGACCGATCACTCTTAACTCGAGTATAAATTGTCTATGCATTAAGAATGCAACATGAATGATCACTCTAGGCTCGAGTATAAATTGTTCTACGATAAAAAGCAACTTGAATATGAAAAGGAACAATAAATATCTTCTTGAGATTCACAACATCATCGATAAAAAGGGAGAAAAGGTTTATTATTCCAACAACAAGCACAAGTACAAAAGGAAGAAATTTAAAAGTACAACATTTAATCGAGCAGCAAAAAGAAGAAATTTCTAGACACTTTTCTAGAACAGAAGCTTGCAGACTTCGACGTTGCGGGCCTCGTACCCCGCATTGAATCCTTTGTTATAAGCCTCTTCATCCCGCGACTCGGCATTTTTCCTCTCCTGCTCGACGAGTGACTTCAGCCTATCCAGCTCCTTGCTCAACTCCTCGTGAACTTGGCTCTCTTTCTGCTTCACAGCTTTCTCTGTCTCGGAGGCCATTTTCAGCTCGATGGTTCTAGCCTCTTCAAGGGATTTTGACAGTGCGACCTTCTTTGCCTCCAGCTCGAGGATAACCTTAGCGCGCTGCTCGGCTTCTTGCTCGACTTGCAGCCCGAGGTTGAATAATTGTTGTCCAACCTTAAATGGACAAAAGTTATGATAGTAAAGATAAAAAAAAAAAAGAAGGGGGAGAGCGAGGACACTCACTTGAAAAAGCAGATCTGTGCTCGATTGCACCATTTCATTGGCATTTTTTCCTTCTTGTTCGACCATGGCCTTATTTTTCACCTCTTCAAAAAAGGCACTTAGCGTCCGAGCAACATTGGGGACAGAGTTTTGGGGTTCCGGTTTCCCACCCGGCGAAGGAGTTTTCTTCTGATCGACGGGAGGGTCATTTATTTTGACCTTCTTATTGGGAGGCTCGACCACAGTGTCCTTATTTGCCTCCAGAGCCAAAACACTACCAGCCAATGTTTGGTTCGCCCCTGTCATCTGAATCAGAATTGAGGTCGGAGTCAGATCGTCTACGACTGGATTTTTGATCAGAGCAGACTCAGAGCTTTGCTTGTCCCCCTCCGAGCTGTTCCTAGACCTAGAAGGAGAGTTCGAAATTGGTATAACTGCTTTGTCCTCGATCCGAACGGGCGACGAGATGGGCAAAGGCTTGGTCTCAGCTTTGCCAAGATCACCTTTAGGGGCTTCAGTTTGCTCGGTGACCACATTGGAAGGAGAATCGATCTTGCGCTTCCCGCGATCGATCTTAGAGGTTTTTCCTACATCTGAGGTTTTTCCTACGTCCGAGGAGGATTTTGACTCTCTAATTTTGGACTTGGGACCCTTCTCCTTTTTGACCTTCAACAAAAGTTTGGGATCGAGTTTGGAACTCACCATACCCTCCATTGATCTAATTTTTAGTAAAAGAAAAGAGGGCTCGATTTACGTTATCGATCAATGGGCTCCGATGAAGAAAGACTTATAATTTCAGTGGTGCAAACCTTAAACTGCCTTCTATTTATAAGAAAGTGGAACGTTGCCTTTTTAGGAACCCAACGGTCGCGAACTTCGAGTTTTTCCGTGCCCTATTAAAAGGCTCGATCGTTTTGATACCTGGCTTACTGACTTACATGAACGAAAATGCTCGATATCGACGATCTATTATGGACTTTCTGGCTCACAAAGACTTTTGTCTAGTTGAGTAATATATTAAATCACTGAAGCAGATTTTATAAATGGTCGAAATAATTACAGTACATATGATAAAGAGTCCTACGATCTATTACAAGAAATCTCAAGGGTTTGACTGCTCCTCTTGGCCCTCACCCTCGGAGTCACCCTCGACGTCGACGTCATTATCTCCAGAAGCTTCTCGATCATCCCCATCATCAGAAGAATCTCGATATTCCCCTCCGGAACTGTCTTGGTTATTTTCCTCATCGGAGCCATCTGAACTCGAGCTCGCGCTGGATGTATCCAAGTCCATTAAGTCAGGAATGGGCATTGGAACTCCGAACTCTTCCACAAACGGAGCGAACTCATGTTTTTCCCAGTTGGCCGAGCTCGAGGATGAGACTTGATAATCTTCTCCGTCCATATTCTTGAAAATGTCCATGTGCTTCAAGTATTCATCTATCTTATTAGGAATGACTTTCGCGGAGACAAGTTGTCGAACGCCCTTATAGAAGGTAGTCTGGAGGACTTGATCGACCCTTTTACGAGCTATAGCATCCAACGCGGGAGACTCTAAAAATTCTCTTATCGAGCTTAGGCGAGAGTCTTCTTTGCCACGCTGATAAGATAACTCGGAATCAGCCTTAGTTTGCGCGAGCTCCTCTTCAAGTTTCTTGACCTTCTCCTCGAGCAAGCTCTTCTCTTCCACGACCTTCACCAAGTCTTTCTCGACGGCCGGGGTATACTTGGCTTTCATGGACTCCAATTCTTTTTGGACGGAGGTAAATTGATTGCGAAGTTGGGACTCTTCCTTGAGTAAGTCCCGATAAGCGAAATGGACCCGATCGGACTCCTCTTCTAACATTGATGTACGATTCACCTCGGTAAGAAAGCAATCCCCGATCTGCAAGAACAGGATAGTTAGTATTTTGTTCCAAGACTTAAAACAGTTGCAACAAATGTGAAGAAATTTACCGTGTGATATGCTTTGGAGAATTGGCCTAATACGTCAAGGTCGCAATGGCCAAGAAGCTCCTCCTGGTCCTCGGCAAATCTCCCCGCCATGAAAATCTTGATCGCCTTGTCATGCTCGTTCTCGCCGTTTGGGGTGCGATCACTTCGAATTGATCCCCTCTCGGGATAACCTGCTGCTCGGGAACCTCTAAGTTGATCTTCGATGAAGTCCACCATATCAGGCCTACTTCGACTAGAACGGGAAGAAATTGGTGTTCGGTGTCGACCCCACAATCTGGTCCTCCTCTTAGCCTCAGGGGGTCCCTCAAGATCTTCCCGAGCTCACTTATTCCAGATCTCTTTCCCTTTGAGCTTCTTCATGGTATACATGTTGTATCCTAAGCCAGAAGAAGAAGAAGGACCAGCTTGGTGAGGAGGTGGTACCATTTGGATCGGCTCAGCATTCTCGGGCTCCCCTTCGTTTCCGATCTGGTCAGTCTGAGCCGAGCTTCCCCGAGGAGGGACGACAGTTCTGGGCTCCGATCTAATTTGCCTCCTCGGTTGACCGGGCGTCTTTTTTGAGGTAGATGCTACAGTTTTACCGACTATGGAAGCTCGGTATTGCTCCACCATTGTTCCTGAAGAAATAAAGAAGTGAAATGTTAAGTAATGAAATTCGCTTAAAGGCTTACTATCAAGGTTACTCGGGAAAGGCTATTTTTTCTTACTCAACGTTCGAGGGTCTTCAGCATCTGCTAGTCGATAGGTAGCTCGGCTGAGTCCAGCTTTTCGAAGAACAGGCTCCAGAATAAGGAAAGCCGACTGATACAGATCGGAACGCATCTCTTTCACAACATCATCTGGAATGACCTTCTGGAGCTGACCTAACAGTTCTCGTTTTCCGTACACCCAGTCTCGCTTACCTGGCCATTTGTGTGGAACCATCTCCGAGCTGCCCTCGGAAGTCGGTACTTCAGGTCCTTTGATAAAAAAGAACTGTTTCTTCCAGTCGAGAGAATTGCTAGACGTTATGGTCGATAAGACCGAATGATTTGAACGCTGGGAGAAATACACAAACCCAGCGTTCGAGGCGGAGGAGGTACTGATCTTGAAAAATTGCCAAAAACGCCGGAAATTAGCAGCTTGGTTTTTGGCCTTCATCAAAACACTGAAAGCTATCAAGTACCCAATCGAGTTCGGAAGGATCTGTGCGGGAGCCAGGCTGAATGCATCTAAAACCTGCTCGAGTAAGGGGGCAAAAGGAATGCGCAACCCGTAGTCAAATTGCCTAGCATAGAAAGCTTGACATCCTGCAGGGGGCTTATTCACTCTTTGAGAGGGGGTCGGAATGACTAGCGAGTAGCCCTCGGGAAGGAATTTACCTATCGTAGCTTTGAGGTTTGCCTCATCCTCTTTTGGATCATACGCACTCGAGATGTCGTCGACCCGTTTCTCGGTCTTCTGAGCCCGACCTGTGGCTTTGGACTTTTTCGCGACACCGGCTAGGTCGAGGATTCTCACACTGCACCCGCCCCCGATTTGATATCTCATTATCTCATGCTTGTCAAACGGTACAGTCAAGCTATTCTCATTGTCGGAGTCAGCTTTTTCTCCATCTCCACCCTCCTCGCTGTCGGCCTCGGCATTTTGTTCCGCATCACCACCCTGCTCGGAACCCTGTCGACCGGATGTTTCTTCTCCAGCATTTGACCCCAAGGCATGCTCGATTTGGTTGACGATTCTATTCGTCTCTTCAGAGGAGTGTTCTACAGTTTTGTAGTCATTAATGAGTTCGCCTGTGGATCCTAGGTCGGAATCCGATCGCGAAGGAATATTGGTTTGGACTTCGGGATTCTGGGAAGACATGATTAGAAGATATTTATGGGAGTGCTCGACAAAAAGAAAATACTGTTTATCGATCTAAATGCTCCGATCAGCTGTGAATTGTAAAGATGTACTCTTTTTTCCAAGTAAACATATATATATAAAGGTTAAAAAGGTAAATTGCAAATTCAACCCCGAGTAACCGCGACGGTTAAGCTCCCACTCAGTGAAATTGAAGATTATCTTTTTGATTAATAGCAATTATGGTCCTCCAAGCTTCAGAAATAAGTATTTTCGAGTCAGCAGGATAAGATCAACTACATTGTCTTTTGAGGATGTGCACTCTTTTTCCCTTTGCTCGGTTTTTTATCCCACTGGGTTTTTCCGAGTAAGGTTTTTAACGAGGCATATCCGACTCAAGACTGTTCGAGACTTGATCTCAGATATTGTAAACGTCATCGAGGTAGAGTACTCCGATCGAGAGCTCCGCCCTCCTATGGTTCGAAGTATCAATGCCTTTCATGGCTCTAAAGAAATATGCACTCTTTTTCCCTAGCTCGGATTTTGTCCCAATGGGTTTTTCCGAGCAAGGTTTTTAATGAGGCATATCAAATTTTGTGCTACGATGCTGTGTTTATTTCTCCGAGCTTCAGCTTCACTTACGCTCGAGAAGTGGGGGAGTATTGATGAGGGGTATTTCGCATACGCCGCTTTAGGAAATACTTTCTGCTCGAAGTCGACCTCGATCCCGACCAGGATGGTACTCTCCGACTTGGAGAGCCTAGATTCCGATCTAGCCAGATTGATAGCACTAGATCAAGTACTCCGACCTTCTTCCCGATCTACTCGTCTCCTCGGAATTACTGTGGGGCCGACCTACAGCTTTATACAGCTGGCCGAGAGCTGTTCTCCTACGGACGGTCCAGCTAGCTCATTACTGTTCCTATAAATACGCAGCGCATTTATGACATCAGGGACGGCACAACTTCCAAGGAATACATTCTGCTCGGACCTATTGTTCGAACTAGGAATTAGCTTGTATTCTCTTTGTATTAGTCTTTCTAGTAGTACGGCATCCCGTAATGCTCGGGTAGACCTGCTTTGTAATTTGTATTCGAACACCGATATTAATATACAGTTTTCACACGCTCGATACATATATTGTTATATCCATATTGAACACGAACGAAAAACGGTATAATCAAAAGCCTATTCCGAGCTTCGAGTCCGAGCAGGAGTCTTTCTTGGGAATTGTGTCATCTTTGATGTCATAAATGCACCCCGTATATATAGGAACAATATTGAGCTAGGTAAACCCTCCGCATGGGAATACGTCTCGCCAGCTATCCAGTACTAGGGGTCGGCCCCACAGTAATTCCGAGGAAACCAGAAGGTCAGAAAGAAGATCGAAGTACTTGATCTAGTGCTATCAATCTGGCTCGGTCGGAAACTAAGCTCTTTAAGTCGGAGAATACCATCATGGTCGGGATAGAGGTCGACCTCGAGCAGAGGTATTTCCTAAGATAAAGCATGCGAAATATCCCTCATCAATACTCCCCCACTTCTCGAGCGTAAATGAAGCTGAAGCTCGAAGAAGAAAACAACATCTTAGCACAAGATTAGTTATGCCTCATTAAAAACCTTACTCGGAAAAACCCAGTGGGACAAAATCCGAGATAGGGAAAAAGAGCACATATTTTCTCTGGAGGAGTCTTGTAAGTTTCCGATCTGAATATTTCGCTTTGAGGACGTTATCATGTTTGCAGCTTGGAGAAATAATAGTATAGGTCGAGTGTTGATCAGTCTTGGGTCGGACATGCCTCGTTAAAAACCTTACTTGGAAAAACCCAATGGGATAAAAACCGAACGAAGGGAAAAAGAGTGCACATCCTCGGAAGACAACGTAATTAATCTTATTTTACCGAACCGAAACGCCTATTTTTGAAACTTAGAGGACCATAAATGCTATTAATGGAAAGATGATCTTCAATTTACTGAGTGGAAGCTTAACCGTCGTGGTTACTCGCGGTTGAATTTGCAATTTACCCTTTTAACCTTTATATATATATATGTTGACCTGAAAAGACGAGTACGCCTTCCCAACTTACTGCAGATCGATAAAGAGTATTCTATCTTGTCGACCATTCCAACAAATACTTTCTAACATGTCTACCTCCCAGAATCCAGAGGTTCCGTCCAATAATCCTCCGAGGTCAGATTTCGACCTAGGGTCCATGGACGAATTCATTAACGACTACAAAACCACGGAAAACTCTTCTGATGAGACGAATAAAATCGTCGATCAAATTGAGCGTGCCCTAAGACCAAATGCTGGCGAGGGGGACGTCTGGTCAACAGAGTTCCGAGCCTGGTGGGGACGCGGAACAAAACATCGAGCCCAATAGCGAGGAAGGAGGAGTTGGAGAAAATCCTGATTCCGATAATGAGGATAATTCGACTGTGGCGCAGGAAGAGCACGAGATAATGAGATATCCAATCGGAGGAGGATGCAGCGTGAGAATCCTGGACCTTGCGGGTGTCACGAAGAAGTCCAAAGCCAAAGGTCAAGCTCAGAAAACTGAGAAACGAGTCGACGAGATCTCTAGTGCATACGATCCAATAGAAGACGAAGCAGATCTCAAAGCTGAGATAGGTAAATTCCTTCCCGAGGGCTATTCACTAGTTATTCCGACCCCCTCTCAAAGGGTGAATCAGCCACCTGAAGGATGTCAAGCTTTCTATGCCAAGCAATTTGCCTATGGGTTGCGTATCCCTTTTGCCCCGTTACTCGAGCAGGTTCTAGATGTATTCTCCCTGACTCCCGCACAGATCCTCCCCAACTCGATCGGATATCTTATAGCTTTCAGTGTTTTGATGAAGGCTAAGGGCAAAGTTGTTAATTTTCATCATTTTTGGCAGTTCTTTAAATTTAGCACTTCCTCTGCCTCCAACGCTGGGTTTGTGTATTTTTCCCAACGTTCGAACCATTCGGTCTTATCGACCATAGTCTCTAGCAATTCTCTCGACTGGAAGAGACGGTTCTTCTTTATTAAAGGACCTGAAGAACCAGCTTCCGAGGGGAGCTCGGAGATGGTTCCACACACGTGGAAGGGTCAGCGAGACTGGGTGTACGGAAAATGAGAACTGATAGGTCGGCTCAAGAAGGTTATTCGAGACGAGCTTGTCACCGCGATGCGTTCCGACCCATACCAGTCAGCCTTTCTTGTTTTGGAGCCCATTCTTCGGAAAGCGGGGCTCAGCCAAGCTACATACCCTCTTGCAGACGCTAACGATCCTCGATCGTTAAGTAAGAATAATAATCTTTTCCGACCTACCGTAATAATATGCTATTCAGAAAGTTTTATTTCTTAATCAAAATAACCTTTCCTTTTTTCAGGTACGATGGTAGAGCAGTACCGAGCTTCCATAGTCGGCAGGACAGTGGCCTCTACCTCGAAAAAGACTCCTGGCCAGCCGAGGAGACTAGTCAAACCACAGTCGGCGCAAACCATCCGAACTACAATTCCTCCTCGGGGAGGCTCAGCTCAACCTGACCAGTCAAAATGAGGGAGAGCCCGAGGATGCTGAGCCGATCCGAATGGTACCTCCTCCGAACCAAGCCGGCCCTTCTTCTTCTTCTGGTCTAGGATACAGCATGTTCACTATGAAGAAGCTTAAAGGGAAAGAAACCCTTAATCGGCGAGCTCGGGAAGATTGTGATGGACCCCCCGAGGTGAAAAGAAGGACTGGATTGTGGGGTCGACACCGAACAGCTCTTACCAGCCGTTCGGGTCGAGGTAGGCCTGATATGGTGGACTTTATTGAAGATCAACTTAGAGGTTACCGAGCGGCGGATTATCCCGAGAGGGGATCGATTCGGAGTGATCGCGACCCAAGTGGTGAGAACGAGCACGACAAGGCGATAAAAATCTTCATGGCGGGGAGATTCGCCGAGGATCAGGAGGAGCTTTTGGCTCATTGCGACCTCGATGTATTAGGTCGATTCTGCCGAGCGTACCATACGGTAAAAGCCCTTTGCAATGGTTATAACTGTTTAGGTCTTTGAACAAAATATTAATTATTTTGTCAATGCAGATTGGGGACTGCTTTCTCACTGAAGTAAATCGCACCTCGATGTTAGAAGATGAGTCCGACCGAGTTCATATGGCCTATCGGAATTTACTCGAGGAAGAGTCCAAACTTCGCGATCAATTCATCTCCGTTCAGAAAGAATTGGAGTCTACTAAGGCTAAGTACACCCCGGCCGTTGAGGAAGACTTGGTGAAGGTCGTGGCTGAGAAGAGCTTGCTCGAGGAAAAAGTCAAGAAACTTGAAGAGGAGCTCGCGCAGACCAAAGCTGATTCTGAGTTATCCTATCAGCGCGGCAAGGAAGACTCACGCCTAAGCTCGATAAGAGAGTTTTTGGAGTCACCCGCGCTAGATGCCATAGCTCGGAAAAGGGTAGATGAAATCCTCCAGACTACTTTCTATAAAGGTGTTCGACAACTGGTCTCCGCGAAAGTCATTCCCAACAACATAGATGAGTACTCGAAGCACATGAACATCTTCAAGAACATGGACGGGGAAAACTATCGAGTCTCATCCTCGAGCTCCGTAGACTAGGAAAAACACGAGTTCGCTCCATTTGTGAGAGAGTTCGGGGTTCCAATGCCCAGTTCCGATATGCTGGATTTGGAGACGTCCAGCACGAGCTCAAGTTCAGATAGTTCTGAGGATGGAGACAGCCAAGATAGCTCTGATGATGGGGATGATCGAGAAGCTTCTGGAGACGTAAAGGTCGACATCGAGGATGATTCCGAGAGTGAGGGCAATGAGGAGCAGCAAAACCCTTGAGAAGATTCCTTGTAATAGATTATAGGATTTTTCATCGTATGTATTGTAATCTCCTTGATCATTTATAAAATCTGCTTCCTTTGTTAACGCTTTCCGAGTCCATGTGCTTAAAGTTTAACAGTGATTTATTAAACAGCTCAACTAGACGACAGTCTTAGTAAGCTGTGATGAGCTCGAAATATAATGTCTATAATGAGTTAGGTCCCATTCACTAAGATAGACTTCCTTAGGAGATAAAAAATTATCGACCTTCATAGATATGCACGGAATAACTTGAAATTCGCGACTGTTGGGTCCCCAATAGGCAACGTTTCTTTTTCTTATAAATAGAAGATTTTGATTCAGATTTGTATCATTGAACTCATAATTCTTTTGCACATCGGAGCTAAGAGATCGATAAAATAAACCGAGCCTTCTTCTCTTTACTAAAATTTAGATCATGGAGGGCATAGTGAGTTCCAAGCTTGATCCAAAGCAATTGTTCAAGGTCAAAAAGGAGAAGGGCCCTAAGTCCAAAGTCAGAGAGTCTAAGTCCTCCACGGAGGCCGAAAAAATCTCTAAGGCCGACCGGGGCAAAAATAAGGCCAACTCCCCTTCGATTCCCGAGCTCAAACAATCCGAGGCTTCAAAGGGTGACCTTGCTAAAACAGAGGCCCATCCTCCGCCTAACTCCGCGCCTATTCGCTCTGAGAAAGGGCCCGTTATACAAATTGCGGACTCCCCATCCCGGTCGAAGAACAGCTCCGAGGGGAGCAAGAAGATTGTTAGCCCTAACAAGCAAGTCACATCTGGTGGCTCCGAGCCTACTCCCAACAAAAGGCCGTGCGTGGACGATCCGATTCCGACCCCCGCCTTAATCCAAATGACGGGGGAAAATAAGACATTGGTTGGAAGTATTTTGGCTCTGGAGGCTAATAAGAGCGTTATAAACGAGCCTCCTAATAAAAAAGTCAAAATAAATGACCCTTCTGTCGATCAGAAGAAACCTCCTCCGCTAGGTGAGAATCCCAAGGTCGAGAGTTCGGTCTCCCGTGTTGACCGCACACTTGCCGTCTATTTTGAAGAGGTGAAAAATAAGGCGGTAGCTACAGGAGCAGGCCCGAGCAGTTGGGTGATCCTTCTTAACAGTATTCAGTTGGCCGAGCAAGAACGGTTGAAAGGGAAAAGTGCTCGGGAAATTGTGCAATCGAGCGCAGATCTGCTCACCCAAGTGAGTCTCCAAATTTAATATTCCAACTTCTTTTTTTTTTTTTTTTTTTTTTTTTTTTTTTTTTATGCTCCAACTTTTTATTCCTTGAAGGTTGGACAACAACTATTCAACCTGGGGCTGCAGGTCGAACAGGAAGCCGAGCAGCGTGCTGTGGCTATCCTCGAGTTGGAGGAGAAGAAGGTTGCATTGGCAAAGTCTCTTGAAGAAACTAGAGCCATCGAGCTGAAAATGGCTTCTGTGACGGAAAAAATTATGCAGCAGAAGGAGAGCCAAGTTCACGAGGAGTTGAGCAAGGAGTTGGACAGCCTGAAGACCCTTATTGAGCAGGAGAAGAAAAATGCCGAGCTGCAGGAGCAAGAGGCTTATAAAAAAGGTTACGACGCGGGGTACGAGGCCCGTAATGTCGAACTCCGCAAGCTCCTGTTCGAGAAATAAAGTGTAGAGATCTCGTGTGTAATTTCTTCTACTTTCTGCTCGATCAAATGTTGTACCTTTAACTTTTTCCTTATTGTAATGTTATATTCGTTGGAATAATAAACCTTTATTTTTACATTCAAGTTGCCTTCTTATCGTAGAACAATTTATACTCGAGCTAATAGTGATCATTCAAGTTGTATTCTTAGTGGAAACAATTTATACTTGAGCTAAGAGTGATCGAAATTCCGAGCATACAGTAAAAACGGAAAATTTTTGTACCGCACATCTGACCAAGTCATAATATTCCACTTTTTTCGGCTAAGTTCCAAAGAAAGTTTGACCAAACAGTGCTTAAACCTTGGGAAACGGAACGGTCACCCGTGATAAATGCTTTGATCTGGACCGTTGGTTTCGTTGAATACTGACCGTCGATCAAATTTTTGGTTTAGTATATAAAGGGCTTTTTACTCAGCTGAAAATCTTTACCTTGCACTGTCAAAATGTTTTATCCGAGGACTAAGCTCGGATTTGTCCTTTCTGTTCAAGCCTTTGAAATCTGGCTTCGGACTTACTTCCGACCTCTCAATCAGAACACATTTTCCTTTGGTATGGGTGGAATTGGAAAAAAAGGGCCCCTCGATTATCGGGGGGTCTCCGATCCCTGAAGAAGGGATCTCCCCTTGGAATACCAATAAGTAACTGACCCTTGCTCGGGTATTTTGGGCAGGGTTAGCATTGCGAATTCCGAGGGGTATACCCGAGGGCGGAAAGCTGGTCAGAAAATTAAAAGGAAGTTTGACCTCGAGTACCAATTTCTTCCTTTCCTCCTTGAAGAATGGTAACTTTAGGTCGAGCTTCCCGATCATGAAATGATGACTGGCCGGCTTAGGTTGCAATTTCGGATCTTAAAATGAGGAATTGTAACCTTAGACGCCAACTCGGGGAAGTGATCGGGCTCGGCTGGTAGCAAGAATGCTGGGGACTGTATGGAGATCAGAAAAGGTGGTCTGCAATTCATATTGCCTCACTTCAAACCCAGATATCATTAAACGATAAACATAGACAGCTCGATCACTTTACAAGTCTACCGGACAACAGATTTGTCGTACAAACTGTGCACTCATCGGATGCTCGACAATACTCCTGGTCGGCAATACTGAATGCTGGAAGACCATATAATAGGGCACAGTAGTTGTATTAGGACTTTATTTGTAAACATACTCGATAACTTTGTAATCCGTTCGATGAATATCAATAAAGCTGTAGTTTTTGTATTTCATTGATCCCTTGTATCCTGGTCGGAATTTAAATAATAAGACTTATGTTTCAAATAGAACACTTTGCAATCTATCTTCCTTTTCCATCGTCTTTGTTATTAATTTTTGCTCGCACCACCTAACTCGATGACGAACTAACAATCTGATGTAACTTTAAAAATCTGAACGGGAACAACCCATATTTGGAACATTCATTGATCGATAAGGTCTTCTCGGACAGATTTTCCGATGAGCATCCAAATGAATAATAACTGAAATCAGATAAGTTTTCCTCGAGCATAACTGAACTTTGAGAAATAATAATCCCAACATGAGGAATATGAAGTCCTCGAAAAATCTTCAAATTTCGAGCAGAGCCACTTCATTATATCATTTCAAGCCTCAGTTGATTTTATCCAACAATAAATCTTTTGACTTCATTATTTGAGCACTGTTTTCCGAGCTAGATAGTCATATTCTTTTTTGAACAAGTCTTTATCGAGGGAGGGTCATAGCAACAGCTTCCACCCTCGGTCGAGACTTTTTTTTTTTTTTTTTTGAACAAGTCTTTATCGAGGGAGGGTCATAGCAATAGCTTTCACCCTCGGTCGAGACTTTTTTTTTTTTGTTTTTTTTGAACAAGTCTTTATCGAGGGAGGGTCATAGCAACAGCTTTCACCCTCGGTCGAGAATTTTTTTTTTTTTTTTTTTGGAGCAAATCTGTATCGAGGAAGGGTCATAGCGACGGCTTGCACCCTCGGTCGAGAATTTTTTTTTTTTTTTTTTGGAGCAAATCTGTATCGAGGAAGGGTCATAGCGACGGCTTGCACCCTCGGTAGATTTTCATTTTTTAAACATGATTTTATCGAGGAAGGGTCATAGCAACAGCTTGCACCCTCGGTCGATTTTCATTTTTTAAACATGATTTTAAGCAACAGCTTGCACCCTCGGTCGATTTTCATGTTTTAAACATGATTTTATCGAGGAAGGGTCATAGCAACAACTTGCACCCTCGGTCGATTTTCATGTTTTAAACATGATTTTATCGAGGAAGGGTCATAGCAACAGCTTGCACCCTCGGTCGATTTTCATTTTTTAAACATGATTTTATCGAGGAAGGGTCATAGCAACAGCTTGCACCCTCGGTCGATTTTCATGTTTTAAACATGATTTTATCGAGGAAGGGTCATAGCAACAGCTTGCACCCTCGGTCGATTTTCATTTTTTAAACATGATTTTATCGAGGAAGGGTCATAGCAACAGCTTGCACCCTCGGTCGATTTTCATTTTTTAAACATGATTTTATCGAGGAAGGGTCATAGCAACAGCTTGCACCCTCGGTCGATTTTCATTTTTTAAACATGATTTTATCGAGGAAGGGTCATAGCAACAGCTTGCACCCTCGGTCGATTTTCATGTTTTAAACATGATTTTATCGAGGAAGGGTCATAGCAACAGCTTGCACCCTCGGTCGATTTTCATTTTTTAAACATGATTTTATCGAGGAAGGGTCATAGCAACAGCTTGCACCCTCGGTCGATTTTCATTTTTTAAACATGATTTTATCGAGGAAGGGTCATAGCAACAGCTTGCACCCTCGGTCGATTTTCATTTTTTAAACATGATTTTATCGAGGAAGGGTCATAGCAACAGCTTGCACCCTCGGTCGATTTTCATGTTTTGTTGGGAGTAGGCTCGGAGCAGTAGGTTGATCGACCGGGGGCTGTTGGCCGGGCAGAGTTTCAGGATCTGCTCTGTCCGTGTTCAGGAACTCTCTACACATAGTTCCAATAATAGAACGTAGATCGGCAACTGTCGTATGAATAGGTAAACCATTGGGAGGGTCGAGCGGTGGCACCTCAGATTGGTGGGCCGCTCGAGATTGGTTACTTGGTTCGTTGTTTACTGACTGCTGAGCTCCAACAGCTTGTCAAGGCTCACCACGTTGGTACGTATATCTCCGAGTAGTAGGCATTTTTCGATCTAATACTCGAATAGGCCCCACGGTGGGCACCAATTGATTATGCTCTTTTTCGTTCGTGTCAAATAAGGAAAGTTGAGCAAAACAATAAATGTATCGAGCGTGTAAATGTGTATATTAACATCAATCCGGATACAAGTTACAAAGTAGGTCTATCCGAGCATTACAGGATGCCGTACCACTAGCTAGATAAATATAAAGGAAAGCAAGCTAAAGCCTATTCCGAGCTTCGAGTCCGAGCAGGAGTCTTTCTTGGGAATTGTGTCCTCTTTGATGTCATAAATGCACCCCGTATATATAGGAACAGTATTGAGCTAGGTAAACCCTCCGCATGGGAATACGTCTCGCCAGCTGTCCAGTACTAGGGGTCGGCCCCACAGTAATTCCGAGGAAACCAGAAGGTCGAAAAAAAGATCGAAGTACTTGATCTAGTGCTATCAATCTGGCTCGGTCGAAAGCTAAGCTCTTTAAGTCGGAGAATACCATCATGGTCGGGATAGAGGTCGACCTCGAGCAGAGGTATTTCCTAAGATAAAGCATGCGAAATATCCCTCATCAACTTCGGTCGAACCTTCCTCGCTACCAGAATCTGCATTTTGTTCGTCCTCTCCTTTGCGCTCGGCGTTGGGCTCGACGTTTTGTTCTCCATCCCCATCGTGCTCAGGGTTCTGTTGACCAGAAGTTCCCTCGCCAGTATCCAACCCCAAGACCTGTTTAGCCTGATCGACGAGCTTATTTACTTCATCAGGGGAGTTTTCCGTCGGTTTGTACGTATTTATGAGATCGTCCATTGACCCTTAGTCGGAGTCTGAACTCGGAGGAATATTTGTTTGGGTCTCTGTGTTTTCGGGTTAGACATCCTGAAAGAGATTGTGATGATCGATAAGAAAGAAAAGTCTTTATTGATGTGAGTATTCCGATCTGCACTAATTTGGGAAGCGGTACTCGTCTGGTCAGGTCAACGCATAAATATAAAGGTTAAAAGGGTATATTGCAAATTAAACCCCGAGTAACCACGACGGTTAAGCATCCACTCAGTAAATCCAAAGTTATCTTTCCATTAATGGCATTTCCGGTCCTCTAAGTTTTAAAAGGTAGTATTTCAGCTCGGTAAATTATGATTATCGACATCGTCTTCCGAAGGTGTGCACACTTTTTCCCTTTGTTCGGTTTTTATCCGACTGGGTTTTTCCGAGTAAGGTTTTTAATGAGGCATATCCAAACTTCTTACTACGATGCTGTGTTTACTTCTCCGAGCTTCAGCTTCACTTACGCTCGAGAAGTGGGGGAGTATTGATGAGGGATATTTCGTATACGCCATTTTAGGAAATAACTCAGCTCGAGATGGACCTCGATCCTGACCAGGAAGCTATTTTTCGACCTGCAGAACGCTGTTTCCGGTCAAGCCAGACTATTAGCACGAGACCCTATTTTCCGATCTACGTCTCTCCTCGGAATCACTTGGGGCCGACCCTCAGGCCAAGACACATTCCCCTGCGGAGGGTCTAGCTAGCTCATCACTGTTCCTATATATATTCAGGGCATTTATGACATCATCAACGACACAATTCCCAAGGAGCACCCCAGCTCGGACTTAGAGCTTGGAATAGGTTTTAGCTTGCTTTCCTTTGTATTCATCTAGCTAGTTGTACGGCATCCAGTAACGCTCGGATAGACCTACTTTGTAACCTGGAATCGGGTCTGATTATTAATATACTTCATTTACACACTCGACTTTACTTATTGTTTTGTTCGACTTTCCCTATTTGTCCCGAACGTCTTTCGTTCCTTAGAACAGGTATCAATGGATTTTGTTGGATATCCCATAAATTTGTACAAACTGGATCTACTATCCAATTTTATTGTACAAGGGTGTTATACCATATCTTAATTGGTGTGGTAATGTAGGTACTTTCTTCGAAAGCTTTGAAAGATACTAGCCTAACTATCTTTGAAGAGTCAGGGGGGCTAATCCCCAGAGTAAATAAGGAAGTTCAACGAAGCCTTATAGTGGAATAAACTATGTCTAACAAAGTTTGATTCCTTATTTCAGATTCAGTTTGCTGCATGAGAATCTTATTCTCGGTCAGACAATCGAGGAACTCATGGCTTAGGTATTTGCCTATTCGATCAAATCGACTGGTCTCAACATTATGCCTTGAAAGGATAGTGCCCTGCAAGACAATATATTTAGCTTGTATTAGGACTATCGTAAACTTTCTCTAGTATAAATGAATTAATACGCTCGTTTGTTTATAGTATGTAAATCAAACAATGGCCAACTTCATCTCTCGCGAATCACTTAAGCGATTGGATGAAATCCTTGGATCACAATAGACTATGGGACGATTCACTTCAGTATGAGTGCAATCATGAAACAGTCTCTAAGGTCGTGATCTTAAAAAATGTTCCAAGTCATGGATTCCAAACGAGACGGGGTATCGAAGGAATCGCAAAGACTTGTACAAATATGCATGATTCACATGGAGTGAATTTGTAGCGTTTCATGAGCAAGGCATTTGATGCTAGTGCATAGTTCGATAGGGGATCGAACGCATCAAACGACCCGAACAGAGAAATCTATTGGTGAAGCGCATGACACACATCAGCGATGTGATATTCCTCAAGACTTATAATAGTGTACGATTTAGTCCTTTGACTTGAGGTGCTAGGCGACTTCGGTACACGTGAGAACGTACTTTGATTGAGGAGCCGATCACTTAAGCCTGATCATTGTGCGACTACTTTGGGTACGTAGGATCGTGTACGCAAATGGTTAGCACTAATATGGGATCTACCGACTCAACATAGTGTGTTGATAGAATTTCCTATACGTTCTTAGAGATAGATTCCGAGAAACCTATGATCATAGTTGGTGACGGATTTGGAAAGGGGTTTCCAAATTTAGCAGTCACACTAGAATAATTATCCAGAATTAGAAAGTATAGTTATCGAGATAATTAGAGGTGCCGATCAATTCACACACCCTAGGTCTCGATCGGGAAATTAAGTATATAGAAGGACCGTATGTACATGGTACTTATAAGAGGTGAGGTTCACTGAGATCAATTCACCTGAAGTTGGGCCTCATGGGCTTGTGGCTAGACATCGACCATGAGGTGTGGGTACTCATGAATTAATAAGAAGATTAATTCTTGAGTGGTTAATTGAAGGTGTTCAATTAATCGGAGCAATTAATAAGCTCGCAAATTAAATCACGAAAGTCATGGGCCCGCGGCCAATTGATGGTGAACCTAGAGGGTCACACACAATACAATTGGACTGCAACAAATCATATAAGGAAAGTTTGATTTAAAGAGTTAAATCAAAACTGAAGAATTAAAGTGTTAATTCTTGAAGAAGAAAATTAATTAATTAAAGAGTTAATTAATAAGAGAGGAATTAATTTAATTGATTAATTGGATTAATTAATTAAATGGGTTGAATTAATTAGATATAATTAAGCAAGGAATCCAATTAAGTAAAGAAATTTACTTAATTAAAGATATCCAAGTTCAGTAGGAAACTAATTAAGTTATATGATTCTTGTTTCCTAACCGAACTAGATTGTCTTGATAAGGATTCTTTATATATGTTTATATATGATAAGGATTCTTTAATATATAGATATATATGTAGTAGAAGACTCCATATCTTGGAAGATTATAAAATCGATAATCATACAAGTCTTGCAATATATATAAGCCGCCCACTTCCTCTCAATACACTTCGGCCGAACCCTGTGCAATTGCACAGGGTTCTTGCAATTTATGTCTTCTTCTTCCTGTCTGATATCTTTTGGATCTTAGTTCTGAGCCTATGGATTCAAAGGAGTTGCTACAATCCAGTTGGTGTGGACACCGCTAGAGGCACAACACATGGAGTGCCTCTCCGAACCAAAAGTCCTGCAGATCTGAAAGAAGACCGGAGAAAAACCACCACCGTTCCTGTGGTGAGGTAAAAATCGCTAAACACCCTATGGATGTTTTGATTTGTGTAAAAATCCTTTTCGTATGACTAGATGAATAAAGATTCTGCTTGGGTTGTTTTAAAAAATTTTAAATTCCGCTGCTTTAACGTTCTGATGTTACCAATAACCCAACAGTGGTATCAGAGCCTAATTCATTACTCTCATACGAAATGGTCTGGATATAATTTGATTGCCTTATTGTATTGCATGTTATATTCATGTTATTGATTCTTACTTGTTATGGGTAGATCTGATTTTGGGTAAAATTTCATAAAAACGTTTTGGGCCAATTTTGTATTTTATGAAAATCGAAGGGCTGATTTGCGATTAGCAATCTTTGGAAAACTGGACTGAAATTGAAATTTTACGAACTGTGTGTTTTCTGGACAGAATGTAACTTTCCGGAAATTTTTTAATTTGGGGCTGTTTTGCAATTACCGAATGTTTTGGGGCTGTTTTGTAAATACCAAAAATTGCAGGGGCCGAATTGCAAATTCAAAATTTTTCTGGAAATAAAATTTTTATTTTCGGTCCTCTGCCCAATTTTAATTTTGGGGTTAATTTGTAATTTCCAAAACTTCAGGGGTCAAATAGCAATTTCCAAAAGTTGGATGGCCGAATTGCAAATTTCAAAAGTTGAAAATTTTTATTCTGTTTTTATGCATAAAATGGTTTTGTTTATCCGAATATAGATTACCATAATTAGTAGAGACTAAAATAAGAATCTAGAGTAATATTTTAAAGGCGTTTAAAATAATTGAAGTAAGATAGGAAACTAGTAAATGTGTTTGCTTGTTTCTTTGCTCAACGTGAATTGTTTACGTGGTTTTCGATCGAGCCGAGCCTTGACCTTAGATGTGATTGGTTTATTTTGCTTTGGATTTTTGTTGGGCCTGCGAGCCTTTATTTGGCCTTTTTGTGCCAGTGTAATAGATTAGGGCTTTACATTAAATAGGGTAGGATGGAGGCCCATTACATGCAAGAAGGAAGCCCAATGGAGAATGAAGGCCAAGTATGCTTGGTTATTAATGTAATAGCCTAGGCCCACTAAGAACCCATTAGATAGACCAATTGGGCCAACATTATTGGCTCAATGATGGCCCAAGCATAGGTGGCTCCCGATCGAAAACATATTGCGTTAGAAATGCATGATAGGTTTATTTATTTATGTCTTATTTATTTATTGGTTCTATTATTTGGCTTGTATGGTGATGCGCGCTAGAATATTAGAACGTAAATAAGATAATTCATAATCGAAGCGGTGAGATCTCGAGAGAGTTTGCCTTAAACTTTCAAACCAGTAAATCCCCTCTTGAATTAAATATTAAGTCATATTGTATTAAAATAAAATGAAGTATTTATATAAATCCAAGCCTTCCATCAATAGGGACTAGCGTATGTTGTCTACTTATCGATTAAGGTGATCCAGAGTCTGGCACCCGAGGCGAAGAAAGGGACAATACGTGAAATCTCTCGATTCTTGTTTATTAAATAAATTCGACAAGGGTGGGGACTGGTCGGGACATGTACAATCGACCGATAACCAGTTACGGGGATTTCATGACCGGGCCCGTTGCTCATCGAGATTGATGGGTTAGACTTAACGAGTAGTACCACTCATGATGTAGCAGTGCTAGATGAGTGCGAAAATCGAGGCAAAATAGCTTGAATGTTGTGTAGGGACACAATTGGCAATAAGTATGCCTACCTGGGGAATTAGTTGTATGGCCACGAGTCGTGGGTACAATTAATGTCCGCTGGGACGTCAAGACCTACTAGGAAATAGGATTTCTCGAACAATTAAAGGGGTAATTGTTTCGATAAAATAGTGGGAGAACTTTTACCATAGAAAGTCCAACCTTCGTAGATTATAAGTATTATTCATTAACTAGTCCTCTATATATTTGTCTTCTCTTTAAAATAGATATTGAGATATCTATAATTATCCATTATACTAATTTATCCTCGACTTATAAAATAACTGGATCAAAATATCGACTGGCCTAGAAACTTGAGGATTGTCCTCAATTCCGAAAGTCGGAATTATGTTCTTAATGACAAGCCTATGCCGGATGCACTTCCGAGATGAGTCTAAAAAGAGGAACGAATCACCCGTAGAGTATGGGAACATTAATGATCGTTTCCTCATATAAGGATGTGTCTCAGCAGTGGAACGAATCACCTACAGGGTATGGGAATATTAATGATCGTTTCCTCAACCAAGCATCAAGTTTGAACGAGCTATAGAAGCGACATAGGAGTATGTCTGAAGCTTCTAAAACAAAACTCCACCTCAAAAGCTTGTTTTGAGAAGCAGTTTCGAATCGTTTGATTCGAGACCACTAAGGAGTTGTTTTAAAACTCGAGAATAAGTGAAGGAACTGATGTCAAGGATCACTGTCCTTGTTTTTATCAATCTGGTTGAAAACTGGATCGATTAAACGTAGGCCTGCAAGTGATCTTAACATTGACTTTCACCTTAATTCTACTCCCTGCTCATTCAAACGATTCGTGAAATACTCTGAACTTATTTGATAAGTTGATCATATTTCATGAATTAACCAAAGTATTGGTAAATGGCAAATAGGATGAACCTGCCATGATCGTTCACACTTCAAGGACTGCAAGTCAAAGAAGGGTAGTAAGAAGAATAAATTTTTCTCTTCTAAAAGCGATCATGAAGGTAGTCGAAAGAACAAAGGTAGCCTAAAAGTTGAATTATCCCACTGCATTTAATAAAGGCACTGATAAGTTTAATTGATTAGAAAGTCTAATTAATTAAGCAGCGTTTCAATTAAGGAGTTAATTGAAAAGGAGATGAATCAATTAAAGAGTTAATTGAAAGCAATGAATCAATTAAATAGTAATTGAAATGAAGCAAATGAATTGAATTAAACCGTTAACTCAATTCGATTGAAATAATGTGTTAGTTCAATTAATTCTAAGATAATAATCCACACATATGGGACTGATAAGGGATATTTCGTATGCGCCATTTTAGGAAATACCTCTGCTTGAGATCGACCTCAATCCCGACCAGGAGGACTGTTCTTTGACCTGCAAAACGCTGTTTCCGATCAGGCCAGATTGATAGCTCGAGACCTTACTTTCCGACCTACGTCTCTTCTCGGAATCACTGTGGGGCCGATCCCCGGGCCTGGACAGCTGGCCGAGACAGTTTCCCCTGCGGAGGGTCTAGCTAGCTCATCACTGTTTCTATATATACACGGCGCATTTATGACATCAGAACGGCACTATTCCCAAGATACGTCGCTCGGACTTAGAGCTCGGAATTGGTTTTAGCTCGTTTTTCTTTGTACTTGTCTAGCTAGTTGTACGGCATCCTGTAACACTCGAGTAGACCTACTTTGTAACTTGTAACTGGAACTGGTTTATAATACGTATCACTTACACAATCGACTTTATTTATTGTTCTGCTCGACTTTCCTTATTTGTTCCGAATGAAAAGCAGCATAATCAATAGGCGCCCACCGAGGGGCCTATTCGGGTGTTAGATCGAAAAATGCCTACTACTAGGAGATACACGTACAATCTCGGCGAGCCTTCACATGCCATTGGAGCTCAACGCTCGGTAAACAATGAACCAAGTAATCAATCCCGAGCGGCCCACCAGTCTGAGGTGCCGCCGCTCGATCCGTCGAATGATTTGCCCATTCATACAACAGTGGCCGATCTGCGATCTATTATTGGAACCATGTGTAGAGAGTTTCTGAACACGAAAAGAGCAGATCGTGAAACTGTGCCTGGTCGGTAGCCTCCGGTCGATCAACCTACTACTCGGGGTCCCGTTTCTAACAGGCAAAGGGAAGGGAGTATTCGTCGATCTGCAATGGGAGCCCCGTCCGATATCCCACCCCGTGAACCTCGAGCTAGAACTGTTGTCCGCTCAGGGCAACCATCTAGAACCGTCCAAGATTTGGAAGATTCAGTAGTCGGGGAAAGTCAGCCCGAGGCTGCGGATAAGTTAAAGAAGCCAGTTTACAGAAAAGTGATCGAGGCTGACTTGGAGAAGATTGTGCAGGAGAGGGTTGTAAAAGAGTTGAAGAAGGAAATGCTGGTCAAGGAAACCCGACGCGCGGATGTTAGGGCTCGGCTAGCTGAGGCTAAAGAGGATGGGGCTGTTTTCCTCGAGGATGGTCGAGATAAGGAGTTAAGTACGAATATCATACGATGTTCACCCTTTTGCCAAGAGATTAGAGAAGCTCGAGGTACTGAGACAGTTCCGACGAGGTTGCCAAGGTATAATGGAACCACCGATCCAGGAGAACATATTAATAGTTTCATAAACGTGTTGAATTTATATGGGCACTCAGAAGACTTCTGTTGCAAGATTATGGTCACCACGTTCGAAGGAATTGCCTTGGACTGGTTCGGAAAGTTATCTCCGAACTCTATTTTCTCTTTCGACGAGTTGTGCGACAAGTTGAAACACCAATTTGCCAGTCAAAGGAAACAAAGATTACCAGCCAATCATTTGGGAACGGTGAAGCAGCAAGAAAGGGAAACGCTAAGGCAGTGGTTGGCTAGATTTAGTATCGAGCTTCTGAAGGTCGATACTCCTCAGATCGAATTTTTGTCGTCATTAATGTTCGAGCTAACCCGAAATACTCAGTTCGGAAACGCTCTTTGTCGAAAGCAACCAAAATCTTTCCAGCGGATCATGGAAATTGCTGAAAAATACATGATTCAAGAGGAAATGAACAAATTGAAAAATGCTCAGAATCCCAAGCCCCCGGTCGGGAAGAAACCTGATAGGGCCCCTATCCCAAAGCCAAGCGACTACGGAGGGTCAAACGCGCAGTAAAGAAGCTCGGTTTGGCAGAGACTTAAGGTCTATAAACCCCGGGCTCCGACCCACAGATCTAATGTCTACGGTCGACCTGCTTCTCCAGAGCGGGCTCCAAGGAGAGAACCTGAGAAAAGCAGTTTCACCAGGCTGAATGCCTCGAGGGACGAAATTCTAACTGTGCTCGAGGAAAGGAATTTAGTCCCAGAGGCTCGGCGTATAACTCAAGCCAGGCCGGGGACTATGAATCACGATAAGTATTGCAGGTACCACAGGGCTCGAGGGCACAGCTAGCACTGAGGATTGTTTTCAGTTGAAACAGGAAATTGAGAAATTGATTGCTCAGGGAAAGTTAAAGGAGTATGTTAGGAAGGGGAATCCTAACAACCGTTTCCGATCTAGGAGTCCGCGGAAGTTCTCTGAACAACACCGTAATGATCAGCATCAAGTTGAGGAGTAGACGAACGGAGTGATAAATGTAATAGCTGGCGGACCTGATGGAGGAGATAGCAGGAAGAGGACGGCTAGGTCGATAAAGACAGGTGTCTCGACCAGAAGCGAAGTCATGTCCTTAGAACCAGCTCCTTCGGCAAATCAGGTCATTAGTTTTACCGAAGCTGACAGACCGAGCGAAATAATGTGGGACACTAATGAAGATGACCCCGATGTCTGAATGTTATTGACCTTGAAAATTGCTAACTTTGAGGTTAAAAGGGTATTGATCGATAACGGCAGCTCGGCAAACATAATCTCTTCTGAAGCTCTCACTCGAATGAATTTACAGCACCCACGTCTGGATCGGGTATCTACCCCGCTTATTGGCTTCGGTGGCTCGGAAAAAATTACTCTCGGAACTATCCTCCTGAGTACCACTATGGGCAAGAAACCTAATGATGTGACGAAGATGGTCAAGTTCTTGGTTGTAAGTACCCCTTTTGCTTATAATGCTATTTTGGGAAGACCGGCTTTAAACATTTTCAAAGCAGTCGTGTCAACTTACCATCAGAAGGTCAAGTTTCCCACTTTGGCGGGGGTTGGAGAAATGAAAAACGATCAGTGCATGGCATGGGAGTGTTACAACACGTCCCTGAACATGAAGAAGCAGTTTGAGCCTATTTTGCCCTCGAAGAGGAAGTTAGAGGATGAAAAGGTTTTCTCGGTATCCGACCCCCCACTACCAAATTGTGAAAAATTGCAGAGCAAAAAAGGAAAGGAGATCGATATGAGCGTTCAACCCCCAAATCATAAACAGGTGACGTTAGTTCCAGGATCACCCGAGAAGTTCACCAGGATAGGGACTAAGCTGAGTCAAGGGATGGAAACTATGCTGATCGAGTTCTTAAGAAACAATGCCGATGTCTTTGCATGGAGCTCCGATGACATCGTGGGGATCGACCCACGGGTAATTACCCATTCACTGAATATTGATCCTAAAGCAAAGCCAATTAGGCAAAAGAAG
This sequence comes from Penstemon newberryi var. newberryi, assembly GCA_030819805.1. NCBI lineage: Eukaryota > Viridiplantae > Streptophyta > Magnoliopsida > Lamiales > Plantaginaceae > Penstemon > Penstemon newberryi. The sequence continues at coordinate 31,541,243 of JAUALY010000004.1, read as the reverse complement.
AGAAATCACGGTCGGGAAAAGGATAAAATCATTAACGCTGAGGTTGACAGATTATTAGCCGCTGGGCAGATCAAGGAAATAACATTTACTGAATGGCTCTGCAATGTTGTTTTGGTATCGAAGGGAGAAAAAGTGGACAACAAGTGGAGAATGTGCAACGACTTTACGGACTTGAACAAGTTGTGTCCGAGAGATCCCTATCCCTTGCCGCGGATCGATATGCTGGTCGATTCGACCGCTGGTTTCATCTTCTTTAGCATGATGGATGCCTTCCAAGGATTTTATCAGATTTTTATGAATGAAAGGGATCAAGACAAAACCGCTTTCATTACCGAGCGCGGAGTGTATTGCTTCATAGTGATGCCTTTTGGATTGAGGAACGCGGGAGCAACTTATCAAAGGCTCGTGAACATGATGTTCAAGGATTTAATTGGTGAAATCATGGAAGTTTATGTCGATGATATGCTCGTGAAGAGTATGACCGAGGAAGACCATATAAAGCACCTCGACAAATGCTATGCGATTTTGAGAAAATACAGAATGAAACTAAATCCAGCAAAATGAACTTTCGGGGTGAGATTGGAAAAATTTCTCGGCTACTTGGTCCATGAGCGTGGAATCGAGGCAAACCCAGAGAAAATCAGAGCTATTGCCGAACTTAAACCTCCAACGAAGCTCTCCGAAGTGCAGAGTCTAATCGGAAAAATAATATCATTGAACAGATTTATATCCCGCTCGGCAGACAAGAGTTTGCCTTTCTTCAAATTGCTGAGGAAATCGAAAAGCTTCGAGTGGAATGAGGAGTGCGATAAAGCTTTTGAAGAGCTAAAGAAGTACTTAGTCTCCCCACCGATGTTAGCAAAACCGGTCGAGGGGGAGCCTTTGTACTTATACATAGCAGTATCAGCGGAGGCCATAAGCTCGGTTTTGGTAAGAGTTCAGAATTCCGATCACAAGCCGGTGTATTATATGAGTAAGTTGTTTCAAGGTGCAGAGAAGAATTATCTGGAGATCGAGAAATTCGCTCTGGCTCTAGTGATCGCCGCGCGGAAATTGAGGCCTTATTTTCAGACCTATAAGATTATTGTTTTGACAAACCAGCCTCTAAGGCAGGTTCTGTCGAAACCAGAAACGTCCGGAAGATTGATTAAATGGGCAGTAGAACTTGGACAGCTCGAAATCGAGTACCAACCTCGAACGGCGATTAAGGCCCAGGTCCTTGCGGATTTCATTGCAGAATCAACGGGAGCCAGTTCGAAAAAACAACCAGTTCCCGAGGTTAATTTGGTGGCAGATGTTCAAGAGAAAGTTTGGGTGATGCATGTCGATGGATCGTCGACTAGAGAAGGTGGAGGGGCCGGAATTCACTTTCAGGGCCCCGAAGGGGAAGACCTTAGTTATGCAATCACTTTGGATTTTATGGTAACGAACAATGAGGCAGACTATGAGGCTCTAATCGCTGGATTAGAAATGGCAATTAAAGCAAGTATAAAGTATCTTACCGTGTTGACCGACTCCGAGCTGGTACATAGGCAAGTGAAAGGGGTTTATGAAGCAAAAGAGTTCAACATGGTAAAGTATCTAAAAAGGGTGAAGGATCTAGTGGCAAAGCTGGATAAGTTTGATATCCAAGCTATCCCTCGAGAAGAAAACTCTTGGGCGGATTTGCTGTCAAAGTTTACAGGGTCGATGGATGGATGAAAGGAGAGAGTAATAACTTGGTTGATGTCCAACACTCCAGCTACAGATTTGAACATATCCCCGAGCTCGGAAATCATGGAGATAGATACTCAAGGGCCTTCCTGGATGGAACCTTTGAAAACCTATCTAAGGAATGGTATCTTGCCAGAGGAAGCGAACGAAGCACGAAGAATTAAATATCGAGCTCCAATGTATGTTTTGGTCTAGGACCAGCTTTATAATAGATCTAGCTCGGGAATTTTGTTGAAATGTGTTCCTGAGAGTCAGTTTGATCTTATCCTAAAGGAAATTCACGAAGGAGAGGCTGGAAGCCATTGCGGTGCAAGAGCATTAGCTTTGAAGTGCTCGAGGACTGGCTATTATTGGCCTACTTTAATTTCAGATTCCATTGATTATGCCAAGAGATGCCATCGTTGCCAAATTTATTCAAATTTGATTCATCAACCTGCCGAACAGCTGCACTCTATTCCGATCTGCTGGCCTTTCGATAAATTGGGGATCGATATCGTGGGACCTTTCCCAACCGCTAGATCGAGAAAAAACTATGTCTTGGTTGCTTTTGAATACTTCAGTAAATGGGTGGAATGCATTGCGCTAACCAAGATTACTCAGTTTCAGGTTATAAATTTTCTCTGGAATTTGCAGGTTCGGGATACCGAGGGTCTTGATCTCCGACAATGGAACTCAGTTTGCGGGAAAGCAGATTCTGGAGTGGTGCGAAAAGTTTGGAATCCAGCAGAATTTCACCTCGGTCGGACATCCCCAAGCGAACGGGCAGACCGAAGTCACCAACAGAGAAATTGTCCGATCACTGGAAAAGCGTTTGGCCGAGGCAAAGGGCAAATGGTTGGACGAGCTTCCTGGAGTCATTTGGGCGAATAGAACCTCAGTAAAATCTGCTACTGGAGAAACTCCTTTCTCATTGGTGTACGGTTCGGAGGCTATTATACCGATCGAGGCGTTGGTACCATCACCAAAGGTTGAATCTTATGATCCAGATCAGAATCAGTCATTCCGGGAAATGGACGTCGATCATTCGGATGGCAAGCGTGAGCGAGCGTGCGTAAAGATTCAAGCTACAAAGTCCAGCATGGAAAGAGCTTATGACAAGAAAGTCAGAATAAGAACATTCAAAGTTGGGGATTTGGTCCTCAAAAAAGTGGAGATATCAAAGCACGTCGGAAAGCTTCAACCGAACTGGGATGGCCCTTACGTCGTGCAGGAGGTCGGAAATAAAGGATCCTACAAGATTGCTCACCTTAACGGTGAAACTTTGTCGAGGACCTGGAATGCGGTTAACCTGAGGAAATACTATGGAAGATAGTTGTACTCGTTTTCTTTTCCTTGAAATTTACTGTTCTTTGCAACTCTATTTTTATTTTAAGTGTAAGCACAATCAATGAAGTTCTCTTTTAAGCTCCAACTGTTTTCCGAGTACCATGCTGACAAGGAGAAGAAGAAAGCAAAAATGTCTCGACTGAGGGTGAAAGCTGTTGCTATGCCCCTCAGCTCGATAAAGACTTGCTCAAAAAAGCAAAATGTCTCGACTGAGGGTGAAAGTTGTTGCTATGCCCCTCAGCTCGATAAAGACTTGCTCAAAAAAGCAAAATGTCTCGACTGAGGGTGAAAGTTGTTGCTATGCCCCTCAGCTCGATAAAGATTTGCTCAAGAAAGGCAAAATGTCTCGACTGAGGGTGAAAGTTGTTGCTATGCCCCTCAGCTCGATAAAGACTTGCTCAAAAAAGAAAAATGTCTAGACTGAGGGTGAAAGCTGTTGCTATGCCCCTCAGCTCGATAAAGACTTGCGCGAATAAAACATAACTATCTAGCTTGGAGAAAGAGACTTGAATGATAAAGTTTGTCAAATTATTGATCGTCGGACAAATTCAAAAGCTGCTCGAAATTATATAATTAAGTAGCTCTGCTCGTGATATGAAGATTTTTGGAAAACCCAATATTCTTTGGAATTCCTTCTCAAGATGGTTTATTATTTTCCAAGATTTCATTCTGATTCAAAGTGAATCTCTCGGACTTAAGCAATTATTCATTCAGTTACTTATCGGGAAAAATAGTCGCGATGATTTACACGATCAATAATATTCCAATTATGGATTAAACTTTGCGTTCAGATTTCTACAGTTTCATCGGATTATCAGTTCGTCATCGAGTTGGATGTTGCGAGCAAGAATAATAACAAGGACGATTGAAAAGAAAGATAAATTGCAAATGTTCAAGTTGAAAAATAAAACTCTTATTTATAAATTCCGAGCAGAATACAAGGGATCAATGAAATACAAGAAACTACAGCTTTATTGATATTCATTGAACAGATTACTGAGTTATTGAGTACATTTGCAAATAAAGTCCTAATACAACTACTGTGCCCTATTCTATGGTCTTCGAACATCCTTTAGTGTTGTCGATCAGGAGCATAGGCGAGCATCCGATGAGTGCACCACGATTTGTGTGACAGATCGGTTGTCCGGTAGACATGTAAAGTGATCGAGTTGTATATGTTTATCGTCTGATGATATCTGGTTTTGAAATTAGACAATATGGATTGCAGACCACCTTTTCTGCTTATCTCCATACAGTCCCCAGCCTTCTTGCCACCAGCCGAGCCCGATCACTTCCCCGAGTTGGCGTCTAAGGTTGAAATTTCTCATTTTAAGATCCGAAATTTCAACCTAGAGCAGCCAGTCGTCGTTTTATGATCCGAAAGCTCGACCCCAAGTTACCATTCTTCAAGAAAGAAAGGAAGAAATTGGTACTCGAGGTCAAACTTCCTTTTAATTTTCTGACCAGCTTTCCGCCCTCGGGGATACCCCTCGAAATCCGCAATGCTAACCCTGCCCAAAATACCCGAGCAAGGGTCAGTCACTTATTGGTATCCCGAGGGGAGATCCCATTTTCATGGATCGGAGACCCATTGATCATCGAGGGACCCCTTTTTTCCGATTCCACACATACCAAAGAAATATGTATTTTGTTTGTGAGATCGGAAGTATGTTCGAAGCCAAATCTCGAAGGCTTGAACAAGAAGAAGGAAGGAACCGAGCTTGGTCCTCGGATGAAACATTTTCACGGTGTGAAGTAAAAATTTTCAGCCAAGTAAAAGGCCCTTTATATACTAAGAGAAAGTTAAGATCGACGGTCATTATCCCACGAAACCAACGGCCCAGATTAACGCATTTATCACGGGTGACTGTTCCGCTTCCCGAGGTATAGGTACTGTTTGGTCAGAATTTCCCTGGAATTTTGCTGAAAAAAGGGGAATACTATGACTCGGTCAGAAGTCTGGTGCAGAAAACTTTCAGTTTTTACTACCAGGTCGGATATTTCGATCAAATTGCAGCTCGAGTATTATTTACTTCGCTATGAGAAAACAACTTGAATTTGAAGAGGTTCAAAGTAAATATGTTATTCCGACCAAAGCACAACGTTATTTAAAAGAAAGAGGGTTTATTATTCCGAAGCAACTAACATTACAGGAAAGGAAAACATAAAATTACAACATTTGATCGAGCAGAAAGGAATAAAGTTACAAGCAAAGGAAAAAGTCTCTAAATCAGCTTGTTCTCAGACAAGATTTTTCGGAGCTCGACGTTGCGGGCCTCGTACCCTTCATTATAACCTTTCTTATACGCCTCTTGCTCCCGCAGCTCGGAATCTTTCTTCTCCTGCTCGACAATGGACTTCAGTTTGTCCAACTCTTTGCTCAACTCCTCATGGACTTGGATCTCTCTCTGCTTCACAGCTTTCTCCGTCTCAGAGGCCAGCTTCTGCTCGATTGCTCTAGCTTCATCAAGAGATTTCGCTAGTGCGACCTTCTTTTCCTCCAACTCGAGGACCGTCGCAGCGCGCTGCTCGGCTTCTAGCTCGACCTGCAACCCGAGGGTGAAAAGGTGCTGCCCAACCTACATGGGATCACCGAAGAAGTTAAAAATATATATATATATATATATATAAACATAAGACTCACCTGGGTAAGCAGATCTGAACCCGATTGCACAAGTTCCCGAGCGCTTTTCCTTCTCAACCGCTCATGCTCGGCCAACTGAATACTGCTCAGAGTAATGTCCCAACTGCTCGGGGCAACTCCTCCAGCCGCTGCCTTACTTTTCATCTCCTCAAAAATTGCACCAAGTGTGCGAGTAACGTCGGAGACAGATCCGTAGACCTCGGGATTCTTACCCGACGGAGGAGACTTTTTCTGAGCGACAGAAGGGTCATCTATTTTGACCTTTTTACTTGGAGGCTCGTTAACAACGTTCTTAGTAGGCTCCAGAGCCAAAACACTTTCACCTAATGTTTTATTCTCCCCAGTCATTTGGATTAAGGTTGGGGTCGGGATCAGATCATCTACACGAGGCCTTTTGTTTGAAGCATGCTCGGAGCCACCAGATATGACTTGCTTGATAGGACTAACGACCCGCATTTTCCCCTCAGAGCTGTTCTTCGACCTGGAGGGGGAGTCAGCGATTTGTATAACCAGCTCCTTCCCAGAACGAACGGGCGCGGACTTTGGTGAAGGGTCGACCTTATTTTTGCCACGATCAACCTTCGAAACCTTCGATGCCTCCGCGGAGGACTTGGAATCTTTGGCTTTGGACTTAGGAGATTTATCTCTCTTGGTTTTGAACATTTGAGTGGGGTCGAGTTTGGAGCTTATTAGTCCGTCCATGTTCGAGTGTTAGTGAAGGAATGGCTCGGGTTATTTACTCGATCAATTAGCTCCGATCTGAAAGTTAAGGATTTCAAAGTTTCAATCTTTGTTAGTTTATCAGGTATTTATAAGCAAAAGAAACGTTGCCTTTTTGGGGACCCAACAATCACGAATTTCAAGTTTTTCCGAATTACTTTATGAGGATCGACCGTTATAATGTTTTATCTACTAAGGAAATTGGCTTTCGTCCGCATCGCATAGTTCGACATCGATGTTCTTTTTCGAGCCCCTTACAGCTTACAAAGACTATTGTCTAGTTGAGTTGCATTATAAATTCTGACAAAGTTTATGCGTTAGGACTTGGCACATATCGCGAACAAAGAGAGATTTCATAAATGATCAAGTGAATTATATTACAGCAAAAGAAAAACCCTGCTATCTATTACAAAGATCTTTCTAAGGGTTTGGTTCATCCTCATTGCCCTCGCTCTCAGAGTCGTTTTCGATGTTGACCTTATCGTCCCCAGAAGCCTCTCGATCATCTCCGTCTTCAGAGGTATCTTGATCATCCTCATCTCCAGAACTATCTTGACCATCCTCTTCTCCAGAGCTATCAGAACTCGAGCTCGAGCTGGAGACGTCCAATTCCTGCATATCGGGATTGGGCATGGGAACCCCGAACTCTCTCACAAAAGGGGCGAACTCATGTGTCTCCCAATCTGTGGAACTCGAGGATGAAACTCGATAGTTTTCTCCGTCCATATTCTTTAGGATGTCCATGTGCTTCGCGTACTCCACCATCTTGTCAGGGATGACTTTCGCGGCGATCAACTGTCGAACACCTTTGTAAAAGGTAGTTTGAAGAATCTCACCGACCCTTTTTCGAGCAATGGTATCCAGTGCGGGGGATTCCAGAAACTCTCTTATCGAGCTTAGGCGTGACTCTTCCTTACCACGTTGATAAGACAACTCTGAATCAGCCTTGGTCTCTGCGAGTTCTTCTTCTAGCCTCCTGACCTTATCTTCGAGCAGGCTTTTCTCCGCAACGACCTTCACCAAGCTCTCCTCGATCGCCGGAGTATACTTAGCCTTAGAATCTTCCAATTCCTTCTGGACTGCGGCAAGCTGATGGCGAAGTTTGGCTTCTTCGAAGAGAGAGTTTTGGTAGGCCATGTGAACTGGATCGGACTCGTCTTCCAGCATCGAGGTAAGATTCAGCTTAGCGAGGAAATAGTCTCCGATCTGCGACGGGATAACAAAAAACAGTTAATATTCTGTATAAAGATATAAAGAGTTATTATCACAATAAAGGAGCTTGTACCGTATGATGTGCTCGAGCGAATCGACCTAGTACATCAAGGTCTTTATGAGCCAAAAGTTCCTCCTGATCCTCGGCGAATCTCCCCGCCATGAAGATTTTTATCGCTTTGTCGTGCTCATTCTCTCCTCTCGGGTCGCAATCACTCAGAATTGATCCTCCATCGGGATAACCTGCCGCTCGGTGACCCTTAAGCTGATTCTTGATAAAATCCACCTTATCAGGTTTATCTTGACCCGGACGACGAGTGAGGGGTGTTCTGTGTCGACCCCACAATCATGTCCTTCTCTTCGCCTCGGGGCCCCTTCTTGATCTTCCCTGGCTCGTCGATGAAAGATTTCTTCCCCCCTCTGCTTCCTCATGGTAAACATACTGTATCCCAGTCCAGATGAAGTGGAAGGGCCAGCTTGGTTTAGAGGAGGGACCATTTGCAATGGCTCGGGATTCTCGGGCTATTCGACCATTTCAGCTCGGGCAGCTTGAGAAGAATCGCCCCGAGGAGGGACTGCAGTTCGGTTAGTCTGTGCCTGGTGGGGTTTTACTTGCCTCCTCGGTTGCCCCGGCGTCTTTTTCGAGGTAGAAGCCACGATTCTACCGACTATGGAAGCTCGGTATTGTCCTACCATAGCACCTGAAGAAAGGAAGAAATGGTTAAGGAATAAAGTTTCTGAACAACGCACTTGTATAATAAGAACTAAATTTCATTCTTACTTAGCGATCGGGGATCGACGGCGTCCGCAAGAGGAAACGTCGCTTTGCTAAGCCCCACTTTCCGAAGAACGGGCTCCAAAATAAGGAAAGCCGACTGATACGGGTCGGAATGCATCTCGGCGACGACGTAGTCACGGACACTCTGCTTAATTTGGCCTATGAGTTTGCATTTTCCGTACACCCAGTCACGCCGACCTTTCCATTGGTGTGGGACCATCTCCGAGCTCCCCTCGGAAACTGGCTCATCAGGACCTTTGATGAAGAAGAACCGTTTCTTCCAATCTAGAGAGTTGCTGGAGACGATTGTGGATAAGACTGAATGGTTCGAGCGTTGTGAGAAATACACGAACCCTGCGTTCGAGGCCGAGGAATTGCTGATCTTGAAGAACTGCCAAAAGTTCTGGAAATTGTTTCGTTTGCCTTTAGCTTTCATCAAGACACTAAAGGCTATTAGGTATCCGATGGAGTTGGGAAGCATTTGCGCGGGAGCTAAAGAGAATACATCCAAAACTTGCTCGAGCAATGGTACGAAAGGAATCCGCAGCCCGTAAGAAAATTGCTTAGCGTAGAAGGCTTGACATCCTTCCGGCGGCTCGTTGACCCGTTGAGTAGAGGTCGGGATAACCAGCGAGTAACCCTCGGGGAGAAATTTCCCTATCTCAACCTCGAGTTCTGCCTTGCTTTCGATCAGATCGTATGCACTGGCAATCTCATCGACCCGTTTTTCAGTTTTTTGGGGCTGCCCTTTGGCCTTAGACTTCTTTGAGATAGATGCTAGGTCGAGGACTCTCACAGAAACACTATTTCCGACCGTGTATCTAATAATCTCATGTTCTCCCAGCACTTCGGCCGAACCTTCCTCGCTACCAGAACCTGCATTTTGTTCGTCCTCTCCTTCACGCTCGGCATTAGGTTTGACGTTTTGTTCTCCATCCCCGTCGTGCTCAGGATTCTGTTGACCAGAGGTTCCCTCGCCAGCATCCTATCCCGAGACCTGTTCAGCCTGATCGACGATCTTATTTACTTCATCAGGGGAGTTTTCCGTCGTTTTGTACATATTTATGAGATCGTCCATTGAACCTAAGTCGGAATCTGACCTCGGAGGAATTTGGGTTAGGATCTCTGTGTTTTCAGGGTTAGACATTTTGAAAGAAATTGTGATGATCGATATGAAAGAAAAGTTTGTATCGATGTGAGTTCTCCGATCAGCAGTAATTTGGGAAGCGGTACTCGTCTCGTCAGGTCAACACATATATATAAAGGTTATGATTTAACCGAATTTCGTCTAAGGTTTAATCTCAGTAGATTATTTAAGATCACAATTTTATGTATAAAGGGTTTGGTTAAAGTACTCAGGATGGAGCAATTCAAGAATAAGCAAAGTAATATAATCGTGTAGATGACAATAATATGAAGGGCGAACAATTGTAGTATATTTCGTAGGTTAAATTTTGGATCCTCAATACAATGTAAAACTCAGTATTTATAATAATTGTCTAGTCCTAACTTGACTAGGAGTCCTATTAGGCCTAGGAATCCTGCATGGCTTAGGAGAACTGCACAGCCCATTAAATCTTCTGGATCGGTCTTCTGGTCGATCAGATACATTTGAGCGGATAGAGTCGATCTTGTAGTATTTACAGGTCGGATCGATCCTGAACCTCCTCGAAAAGCTTTATTCCATTATATGTGTAAAATAGCCCTCATCAGTACTCCCTCACTTCTCGAGCGAAATCGTAGCTGGAGCTCGTAGAAGTAGAAGTAGTAGTTACCTTGATCTTTTCATCGTTCATGGATTATGCCTCGTTAAAAACCTGGTTCGGAAAAACCCTCTTCGGGATAAAAACCGAACGAGGTAAAAAAAGTGCATATCCGTTTGAACCTTCTACGTACAGACATGTATGTTAGTCAACGTGTGTCAGACAATGGCTGGGTCTTTTCATGATTCTGATTGGCGGGAATATGAAGAGACGCGAAGGGCTAAATCTGTCTTTTCACTGCCCATATATATAATCGAAATTTGCGGGATATTTTACTTTTACCCCAGATATTTAATCCTTCCAGCAGTAAAAGCTTAAGTCGATAATCTTATCATTTTCTTATTTTCTCGAGCGCATTATTTCAAAAGACTGATGGCTTCGACCTCGCAAAATCGGCATTCTTCAACCCAAAACGTAGAAGAACAAGTACCACCTAATATCCCTAATCCTGATATTCCTTCATCTGATGAGGAAGGAGCAGACAATTCTCATGTGGAGGAGATCAGAGATTATACTGAAAAAGAAGTTGATAGTTTGGTAGTGGAGATTATTCCAGAGGAAGAGATGGTGTCGAGGGCATCCAAGAAATCCAAAACGTCTCAACCTCAAATTTCTGCCCCTGTGGAATTCTTTCCTTCTCGATGGAAAGAAGAGGATTTACCTTTTTTGAAAAAGGAATACGGCCGCTATTTCCCCTCGGATTTTGAGATCATTATTCCTTCTTCCGAGGAGAGAGTCAACACTCCTCCTGCCAACTGTCGAGCTTTTTATACGTCCCACTTTGAGCATGGGCTCCGTTTTCCCCTCTCTTCGATTCTTCGTCTATTCCTGGAGACCTTCATTGTCTCATTGACCCAACTTGTCCCGAATGCCATAGCTTTTATTACGGCATTCTCTGTTTTGATGGTCGCGCGAGGTCTGCAGCCCTCATCCCGTAATTTTCTTCATTTTTTTCGACTCTCCGTATCGACCTCCTCCAACAGAGGTTATTATTATGTTAGCCAAAGACCTGGCTACGCAGTTCTTGAAAACGCCATTTCGAGCAACAACACGGAATGGAAATCAAGTTTCTTTTTCGTTAAGGCTCCGACCGTGCATATCCTCGAGAACGGTGAACCCGAGGAGTTTACTCATGACTGGGGATACAACGATGCTTGGGTATACGGCGGTCGAAAGGTGATTGGTGAGATGTCCCCAGACGACCAATTTTCAACTACCTTGATTGAGGAGATGAGATCAAATAAATATAAATCAGCTTATTTGATCGGAGAGATTTTCCTTCGAAAGGCTGGATTGAGTTCTTTGGAATTCCCTATCCCCTCGGACGATCGACCTTTATGTAAGATTTTTTTGCTAGTAATAAATTTATAAAAAGATATATAATCCAGTTGCTCATTTTATTGACTTCATGCTGTAGCCTCCATGGTCGAAAACTGCCGTTTTTCCGTGGTCGGAAAATCTGTTCTTTCGAACTCGAAAAAGTCCTGGGGTAAAGTCCCCATAGAGCAAAAGGAATCTAGAAAAAGGAGAAGGAATCAATTCCAAGATCTGGAGGACATTGAGGAGGAGTCGTCCGAGAATGCAGATCCTATCCGAGTAGCTCCTCCTCTCTCTGGTCTAACTTCTTCAGACATACCGGCTTCGAGCTCTCGTCCAGGTCTCGGTTATCCTCCCAAAACTTTCAGGGAGAAATATGGTATTCTGGGTAGCAAATATTGGCCTGAACGTAATCCTACTGGCCCTGAAGCCAAACGAAAAACTCAATATTTTGACAAGGGAGGTGAGTATTTCACTCACGTCGGAGATACTAGTCACTAGGCTTCTTTGGTAGATATGATTGAGAGTCATCTACAAGGAAAAAGAGCGGCTGGTTATTCTGAGAAGGATTCCTTGGTGTCTGATGATAAGGAGAATGTGGTCGATAAATCTATTCGAGTTCTTTTATCCTCGACCTTTTTTCGAGACGTGGAGAGGACTGTTATGAAGAAACCCCTCGAACAGCTAGCGAGGGCTGGTTAGTTCATTAAAAATTGTGGTGATCCCTGGGGAAGGTATGATGTTCTGTCCATGCATGCTCGAAAACTTGTCTTCAAGGCATGTAGAACGAACCTGTCTTAATTGTATGACAGCAAGGCTCTTTCCTTCCTTGTTTGCAGAAAAACGTAGCCTCTGAACCATCCCTTTCTCAGTGTGCTTTAGCTTGATACTGTGATCGATTCCAGATGCAGCAGGCTTCCTGATTGCCATGTCTCCCATTTGAAGGTCGATAATTCGCCAGCATCAGCAAATATACGCACTTCTGCATGTTCCTCGTTTCTATGCAGTGGTAGTAGTATGAGAATAGGGAGTAGGTCGAATTGAAGGACAAAACCATTCCGAGGAGTAGCAAAGTAGGACTAGTATTTGTAATAATTGTAATTTAGACTTTGAAGATAAATGTAGTTTTTCCTGATAATTTGGCTGTTTCCGTGAAATGTAACGATCCTCTTAAAGATCTGAAGAAAATCAATTATTGTTGACCTGTTTATCTGGAGTCTCACACTTCTAGTCCTATGGTAATGATCTATCGTATATCCGACACTGTGACTTATTCTGGTACGCTTTTGATCTGGACCGTTGATAGGATCTCAACGTAACACCATTGGATCCTTTATCCCCTTGCCTATAAAAAGGTCATTCCATACCTCTCCATCTCTCAGAAGATGAAGTCATTCAAGATGATTATTTATTGTTATAAGTATCATCGACCACCAAAATTTGTTAGTTTATCTATTGAGGAGTTCGTGATTTGGTATGGGAGGAATTGAAAAAATGAGATCTCCATCTTATACGGTGATGGTCGGGCAAATCTCACAACTGGGGATTAGTCGATCATAAATTACGCCGTTTTATAGAGGTCGAGATCAGAGGAAAGCTGGATTCTTGGTTTATCGAAATCAACTTGTTTCTAACAGGTCGACGATGCCACGCATGAGAGCTTTCTGATCCCTACTTTAATTGGCGATTAAAAAGCATCGACTCCTTCAAGGTGGTAGAATCGTGATAGCATGCGGCTTTCCTCGCCCGACGACACCTGCCGATCTGTAGAAGGAGCCTGAACTTTAGGTTCTCGTCACTGTTCTCAAAGTAGAATAAAAATGATCATTCCGAGGAGGTTCTGAAGCGTAATTTTGATATTTTGTAGGTGTAACTGAGGTGTATTGATCGATGATTTCTTGTTTAGATCGATTATTGTCATGTAATTTTGGTTTCACTATAATACCCTTTGTATCATATCCATCGATCTAATATATTATTTTAACCGTCTTTAAAACGCATTTATACCAAGTCCTGCTTTTAAGGCTTGTAGTTATTATGTTGTAACGTAAATCCCGATGATACGTCATCGCTGTTGATTGGATGTGAGTTGCACCGTAGGATTTTAACCCATCCTGTCTATAAAAGGAATCTTTTATCTTTCAGTTACCATTAGGAGTGAAAAACTTGAAACAAATGTACTCCTTCTTTGTCCAAAACGGCGGTCGTCCGCCTAATTCGAGAATCAAACAGAACATTTGTTACGTCGACTTGGTATGGGTGGAATCGGAAAATGGGGATTTCTCAAAAACCATGAAATCTCCGACCCTTAATAAGGGGAATAGATTGGAATGCCTATCCTCAACCGACCAACCTATGTAAATGGGTAAAGGTCGGTGTTGTGGAGTTCCGATCTACTAGTTACGCGGTTGGTGGAAAGCTAGTCAGTACATTAAAACAAGAATGTATGATCAAAAAATGCTGACCACCATCGACCGTTGTAACATTATGATCTCTCAAAGCTCTCTCTGATTCCAAAGCTTTGTGGCCGCGAGCACGACTGGTTCTAGCTGGTGGCAAGAATTCTGAGATAAATACAGAGATAAATCAAGCTGAAGTCCTTTTGTTAGCTCCTTACTTTATCAGATAATAGAATTTGCTGTTGATGTAGCTAGGGCAGTTTATGTATCTTTCTGATGTATATTTTATCAGTGATAATAAAATTTTATACATTATATCAGCTGTTTGTTTGCGTAAATCGTTAGTTATGAGATCGATGAGTTTATACCGACCAACCGGTTTTACTCAAAGATATATTACACTTAGGTTTTATACCAACTGTGGTTTTAACCTTTGTAGATCGTTCGTGTAGGAGATCGATGAGTTTATACCGACCCAATCGGTGTTACTCAAAGATTTATTATACTTAGGTTTTATACCAACTGTGGTTTTAACCTTTGTAGATCGTTCGTGTAGGAGATCGATGAGTTTATACCGACCCAATCGGTGTTACTCAAAGATTTATTATACTTAGGTTTTATACCAACTGTGGTTTTAACCTTTGTAGATCGCTCATGTAGGAGATCGATGAGTTTATACCAACCCAATCGGTGTTACTCAAAGATTTATTATACTTAGGTTTTATACCAACTGTGGTTTTAACCTTTATAGATCGCTCATGTAGGAGATCGATGAGTTTATACCGACCCAATCGGTGTTACTCAAAGATTTATTATACTTAGGTTTTATACCAACTGTGGTTTTAACCTTTGTAGATCGCTCATGTAGGAGATCGATGAGTTTATACCGACCCAATCGGTGTTACTCAAAGATTTATTATACTTAGGTTTTATACCAACTGTGGTTTTAACCTTTGTAGATCGTTTCTTGACAAAAGTCTTTTTTGAATGCAATTTTGGGGAAATAAGCAAAGGCTTTTATTATAATTGTGGAAAAATTTAATACACAAAAAGGGAAATAACAAAACACTCTAAATAATAAAAAAAAGTAGAAACTAATTCCTTGCGAATCCTGTTAAACCTTCTTATCTTTAGATTTAACGACCATAATATCTTCTAAGATTTACTGCATTCCATGTTCGAGGAAGCAAAGTTCCATCCATATGAGCTATCTTGTACGATCCCTTTTTTCCGACCGCAATCACCACATAGGGACCTTCCCAATTTTGCTGTAACTTTCCCACGTGTTTGGAAACTTCAACTTTTTTAAGTACTAAATCACCTTCTTTGAATGATCGTATCCTCACCTTTTGATTGTAGGCTTTTTCCATGCTGGGTTTAGCCGCTTCTAAACGTAGACTGGCTTTTTCCCTTAAGGTCTCACTCAAATCGATATCATCCTTTCTCAGTTGATCGTTTGATTCCTCCTCGTAGAGCTCAATTCTAGGGCTGGGGACTAGTGCCTCTACTGGGATAACTGCCTCCGACCCATAGACTAGGCTAAACGGTGTTTCACCTGTTGAGGCTTTTACTGTAGTTCTGTTGGCCCAAATGACGCCTGGCAGTTCGTCCAACCATTTTCCTTTGGCGTCGTCCAGTCTTTTCTCGAGTGATTTGACAATCTCTCGATTTGCCACTTCGGTTTGTCCATTAGCTCTAGGATGTCCGACAGACGTGAAGTTTTGCTGTATTCCAAGCTTCGAGCACCATTCTTGAACTTGTTTTCCAGCAAACTGGGTTCCATTGTCGGAGATCAAAATTCTTGGGATTCCAAAGCGACAGACTATATTTTTCCAGAGAAAATTTATAACTTGGAACTGTGTTATCCGAGCCAGAGCTATGCATTCAATCCACTTGCTGAAATATTCGACAGCGACCAAAACATAACTCTTTTTTGATCTGGCCATTGGGAACGGTCCCACTATATCGATTCCCCATTGATCAAAGGGCCAACAGATCGGAATAGGGTGTATTGTCTCAGCTGGTTGATGTATTATATTTGAATGTACCTGACAATAATGACAGTGTTTTACGTATTCTTGTGCGTCAGCGTACATTGTTGGCCAATAGTAACCTGTTCTCAAGCATTTGAGCGTAAGTGCTCGAGCACCACTGTGATTCCCAGCTTCTCCCTCATGTATGCTTCTAAGGATGCTTTCGGAATTGTGCTCGGGAATGCATTTTAGCAGAATTCCTGAGACGGATCGTCTGTATAGTTTACCTTCTAACATTGCGTATCTTGGCGCTCGATATCTTATCCTCCTAGCTTCATTTTTACAACTAGGGAGTGATCCATCCCTCAAATAGGCGATTAACGGAGTCATCCAACTGTTTGCTGCTAAGTCGATATCCATTACTTCGGTAACCGGGACAATATCAAGGTCGATCGAAGGAGTTTTGGAGATTAACCAGGTGATTACTCTTTTAGATTTACCATCCCTTGTTCCTGTAAATCTAGATAGTTGATCAGCCCATCGATTTTCTTCTCGTGGGATATTTTGGATATCAAACTTATCAAATTTCCCAGTCAAATCTTTTACTTTCGCCAAATACTTTATCATGTTGTATTATTTTGCTTCGTACATTCCGCTAATTTGTCTCTGAATTAGCTCGGAATTCGTCAAGACATTTAAAATCTTTATATCGGCCTTTATAGCCATTTCCAACCCCGCAATTAGAGCTTCGTATTCAGCTTCGTTATTGGTTACCACGAAGTCTAAAGTGATGGCATAATTCATGTCCTCGCCGTTTGGCCCTTGAAAATTAATTCCTGCACCTCCACCATCTCTGCTTGATGCGCCATCGACATGCATAAGCCATGGTAGGTCATTGACGATCATAATACTGTTATCGCTTGTCGATGTAGCTTCGGAGCTTGTTTCCGACATATTTGGAGTTTCAAGGAGGAAATCAGCAAGTATCTGAGCCTTGATTGCAGTCCGCGGTTGATATTCGATCTCGTATTGTCCCAATTCTACAGTCCATTTGATTAATCTTCCCGAGGCTTCTGGTTTTGATAAAACTTGCCTCAGAGGTTGATTTGTAAGTACGATGATCTTATATGTTTGAAAGTATGGCCGCAACCTTCGTGCTGACGTTACCAAAGCCAGAGCGAATTTTTCAATTGTTAAATAATTCTTTTCCGCTCCTTGCAATAACTTACTCAAATAATAGACAGGCTTGTGTTCCGAGCCTTCAATTTTTACCATAACCGAGCTCACAGCCACCTCGGAAATGGCAATGTAAATGTATAGAGGCTGTCCTTCCGTAGGTTTGGCAAGCATAGGTGGCATGGTCAAATAATTTTTTAGTTGCTCGAATGCATGATCACATTCCTCAGTCCATTCAAAGGTCTTAGCTTTTCGTAAAGTTTGAAAAAATGGTAAACTTTTGTCTGCGGACCTTGATATGAATCTATTAAGAGCAACAATCTTCCCGACCAGACTTTGCACCTGAGTAATATTTCTAGGAGGCTTCATTTCAGTAATAGCACGTATCTTCTCAGGATTTGCTTCGATGCCTCTCTCATGGACCAGGTAACCTAAGAATTTCCCTGACCTTACCCCAAAGGTACATTTTAAGGGGTTGAGCTTCATTCCATATTTCCTCAAGATTTTGAAGCAACGATCAAGGTGTCTAATGTGGTCTTCTTCACTCATGCTTTTTACCAGCATGTCATCGATATACACTTCCATTATTTCTCCGATCAACTCTTTAAACATCAGGTTGACCAACCGTTGATAGGTTGCTCCGGCATTTCTTAGTCCGAATGGCATCACTATGAAATAATATACGCCTTGTTCGGTAATGAATGCAGTCTTTTCTTGATCTTTTTCGTCCATGAAAATCTGATAGAAACCTTGGAATGCATCCATCATACTAAAAATTGCAAAGCCTGCTGTCGAGTCGACCAATAGGTCGATCCTTGGGAGAGGGTAAGGATCTCTTGGACATAATTTATTCAGGTCCGTAAAATCGTTGCACATCCTCCATTTGTTATCCTTCTTGTCACCCTTTGAGACAAGTACGACATTACACAGCCACTCAGTAAAGTGTATTTCTCTAATCTGTTTAGATAATAAAAGCCTTTCGACCTCTGCTTTTATTATTTTGTCCTTGACTGGGCCATGATTTCTTTTCTTCTGTCTGACCGGTTTTGCGCTCGGATGTATCTTCAAAGTGTGGGTTATTATTCTTGGGTCGATCCCTACTATGTCCTCCGAGCTCCAGGCGAAAACATCTACATTCTCCCTTAAAAAATTGATTAACATAACTTCTGCCTGTGGAGACAGTTCAGTTCCGATCCTGGTGACTTTGGTTGGATCATTTTCTATTAACCTGACCTCTTTATGCTCTGGCGCACGTAGGGTCAGATCTATGGGCTCTTTTCCATTTTTGTCGATCCGATCCGTGTTAGGCAACTCAGGCTCATGAGATCTTTCCGTCGAAGATCCTATTGTTTTTCTTTTCGACGGTGTTAGAGGATCGATGTTCCTTTTCAAAGATAGTGTCGTGTTATAACAATCCCAGGCCATGCAGTGATCGTTGATGATCTCACCGACCCCAGAGATCGTAGGAAATTTTATTTTCTGATGATAGGTTGACACAACTGCTCGAAATTGGTTTAATGCTGGTCTTCCCAAAATGGCATTATAAGCGAATGGTGCTTCAACCACCAAAAATTTTATCATTTTGATCACTCGATGAGGTTTGTTTCCAAGAGTTACACTCAAATTGATTGTTCCAGCTGGAACTATTTCTGATCCTCCGAAACCTACCAGTGGCGTAGCTACTCTCTGGAGAGTTATTTTTCCCAGGTTCATCTGGTTCAGCACCTCGATGGCTATTATGTTAGCCGAGCTTCCGTTGTCGATCAGAATTCTTTTGACATTGAAATCGGCAATCTTTAGAGAGACCACCATGGGAAAGTCGGGGTGGTCTTCGTTATTGTCCCAATTCAGATTTCTGGGGACTTCGCTCTCTTCGAACTTGATTATTTGTTGGTTGGAGTTTTTACTCTCGAGCGCCCATACCTCTTTAGGGGTCATAATCCCCTTTTCTAGAGATCGCGCAAGCTTTCGTCTAGCATTCCTACTATCCCCGCCCGCGGGTCCCCCAGAGATCACATGTATAGTACCATTGACCTGGTCATCATCGATATCATTTCTTCTAGGCGTACGATTACTGGGAGATCTATCACGAGGACTCCTATTCTCACCCCTCCTTTTAGGACTTCTTGTCATTTGTCTTCTCCGATCTGCTTTTTCTATGAATTCATTCAATCTACCCTGTTGAATTAATTTCTCGATTTCTTGTTTCAGGTGATAACAGTCCTCGGTCCTATGACCGTGAGCTCGATGGTATCTACAATATAAATCGTAGTTCTTTGCCCCAGGTTTGGCCTGTGTGATTCTTTTTGCAGGGGGGATTAAATTATTTCTTTCTAGTATCACCAGGATGTCTTCTCTTGGGGTATTTAGTTTTGTGAATTCCACATAACTGATTCGATCTCTTATATTTCTTTCTGGAGAGCGAGGCCTGAGGTAGACATTGGGTCTTTTCTCAGGGTTATTCCCGTTATGTTCTAATCTATGGAATACGTTTCCTCTTCGCGAAAACCGATCGTAATCCATGGTTCTCTGCATTGGTGGTTTCTCAGGTTTCTTGGATCCCGAAACGGACGTTTTCTTATTTTTATCTTTGAAAGAGTTCATCTCTTCCTGGGTCATATATTTGGAGGCTAAAGTCATGATTTCAGGGAAGGTTCTAGGCTGTTTCCGACTTAATGCGTTACCAAATTGCCTATTCTTGGTTAGATCAAACAGAATGGATATAATATAATCAATATTTGGGGAATCGATCTTTAGTAGTTCTACATTGAACCTTGCTAACCAAGCTCTCAAGGATTCCCCATCTTGCTGGACTATAGTTCCCAAATAACTCATGGGAAGCTTTTGTCTTTTCTGACTAGCAAATTGCTGTTCCAGCTTGTTGCATAACTCTCTAAAACTGAAGATTGAATTAGGCGGTTGTTTTCCGAACCAATCCAATGCTAACCCCTCAAATGTTGTGATCATCAACTTGGCCGTATATTCTGCTGAATGAGCATACAGGCTCATTATATTTGTGAAACTAAAGATGTAGTCGGTTGGATCACTGGTTCCGTCATATCTGGGGAGCCGGGCAGGTAAAGATCCGGAAGCATGTGCTTCCCTGATTTCTAAACAGAAAGGGGAACAGGCAGCTATACTATCCTGTATTTCTCGGGAACGAGACCAAGGTTGTTGCAAAGTCAAAAGCCTTTGTTCCACTCGCTCCTCGACCATCCTCTCTATATCTCTTTCAGAGATTCTTTTAGTTGCTTGTCGATTGTTAACTGGAGGCTCCTCCTCGTCATCGATCGGGATAACTATTCGTTCCTTGGACAGGCGACGTTCAGGACGAGCATTGGCTCTTGCCTGATTACTTTTTCGACCAGGGTGCCTTCCAACTATGTTTGGTGGAGAGACTTGAGATCGTTGGTCAGCATCTGGACTCTCTGCTTGAGTTGATGACTGATCGTTATTTTCCCGAGGTTCCCTGTCGTTATTAACCGCCCTCGATGGACGAACCGCAGCCCTAGTTGGTTCCGCGACTGCCTGAGTTGGAAGAATTTGAGGAAAAAATGAACTCAAAAGCTGAGCGATTTGTAGTATCTTTTCCTGGTCAGCCGGTAGCGGGGGAGCAGGGACGGATTGGACGGGTGGGTTAGGAGCCCGACTTCCGGTAGGAGTTTGTCGTGCTCCCTCGTTTTGATTGATGTTTGCGTTTGGTGCAACGTGTTCCTCTACAGGATCTAGATTTTGCTGATTTGCCGGAGGCTGTGTATCGTTAGCGCTGATCCTTTGGGAATCTTCAGGCAAGTTATCCATAGCATGAGAAGGTCGAGAATTCGTGCTTCTTCCTGCGTTACGTGTGCTTTTCCTTGGATTGGCCATATCTCGATCGAGTAATTAACATTGCCCCTCGGTGGGCGCCAACTGATTTAACCGAATTTCGTCTAAGGTTTAATCTCAGTAAATTATTTAAGATCACAATTTTATGTATAAAGGGTTTGGTTAAAGTACTCAGGATGGAGCAATTCAAGAATAAGCAAAGTAATATAATTGTGTAGATGACAATAATATGAAGGGCGAACAATTGTAGTATATTTCGTAGGTTAAATTCTGGATCCTCAATACAATGTAAAACTCAGTATTTATAATAATTGTCTAGTCCTAACTTGACTAGGAGTCCTATTAGGCCTAGGAATCCTGCATGGCTTAGGAGAACTGCACAGCCCATTAAATCTTCTGGATCGGTCTTCTGGTCGATCAGATACATTTGGGCGGATAGAGTCGATCTTGTAGTATTTACAGGTCGGATCGATCCTGAACCTCCTCGAAAAGCTTTATTCCATTATATGTGTAAAATAGCCCTCATCAGGTTAAAAGGGTAAATTGCAAATTAAACCCCGAGTAACCGCGACGGTTAAGCTCCCACTCAGTAAATCCAAAGTTATCTTTCCATTAATGGCATTTCCGATCCTCTAAGTTTTAAAAGGGTGTATTTCAGCTCAGTAAAATTATGATTAACAACATCGTCTTCCGAAGGTGTGCACTCTTTTTCCCTTCGCTCGGTTTTTATCCCACTGGGTTTTTCTGAGTAAGGTTTTTAACGAGGCATATCCGACACAAGACTGTTCAAGACTTGCTCTCTATTATTTATTTCTCCGAACTTCAAAAATGGGCTCCTCCAGAGAAAATATGCGCTCTTTTTCCCTAGCTCGGATTTTGTCCCATTGGGTTTTTCCGAGTGAGGTTTTTAATGAGGCATATCAAATCTTGTGCTACGATGCTGTGTTTACTTCTCCGAGCTTCAGCTTCGCTTACGCTCGAGAAGTGGGGGAGTATTGATAAGGGATATTTCGTATGCGCCATTTTAGGAAATACCTCTGCTCGAGAACGACCTCAATCCCGACCAGGAGGACTGTTCTTTGACCTGCAGAACGCTGTTTCCGATCAAGCCAGATTGATAGCTCGAGACCTTACTTTCCGACCTATGTCTCTCCTCGGAATCACCGTGGGGCCGACCCTCGGTCCTGGACAGCTGGCCGAGACAGTTTCCCCTACGGAGGGTCTAGCTAGCTCATCACTGTTCCTATATATACGCGGCGCATTTATGACATCATAACGGCACTATTCCCAAGATACATCCCTGCTCGGACTTAGAGCTCGGAATAGGTTTTAGCTCGTTTTTCTTTGTACTTGTCTAGCTAGTTGTACGGCATCCTGTAACGCTCGAGTAGACCTACTTTGTAACTTGTAATTGGAACTGGTTTATAATACGTATCACTTACACACTCGACTTTATTTATTGTTCTGCTCGACTTTCCTTATTTGTTCCGAACGAAAAGTAGCATAATCAGGGACGCAAGGTTAGGTCACATTTTCATAGGAAGGATTCAAAAGCTGGTGTCATCGACGCTTCTTGAAATACAGAGCTTAGATGAACTATCAACTTGCGAATCGTGTCTGATGGAAAAGTTGACAAAGCTACCGTTTGCTGGGCATCTGGTGCGTACCAAAATAAGTTTGGATTTGATCCATGCAAATGAATGTGGACCACTAAATGTTAGTGCTAGAGGAGATTACTCATACCTCGTAACTTTTACTGACGACTTTAGTCGTTAGTGATATATGTATCTTATGAAGTACAACTCCGAAACTCTTGAAAAGTTCAAAGAATTTCGAAACGAAGTAGAGAATCAACAAGGTCATAGTATTATGGCCATTCGATCTGATCGACGTGGCAAGTACTTAAGCCAAGAATTCCTCAATTATCTTACTGAGAATGGGATTCTCATACAACTAACTCCTCCTAAGACGCCTCAACTACTTGAAGTATCTAAGAAAATGAATCGAACTTTGTTGGACATGGTTCCATCCATAATGAGTTTTGTTAAGCTTCCTTATGCATTCTAGGGGTTGACCCTCATGACTGCACCGAAGATACTGAACATAGTACCTTCAAAATCCGTGCCTACAAAGCCTTACCAAGAATGGTATGGTAAATCACCTCTGTACTCTTGCTTATGAGTATAGGGATCTCCTACCTAAGTTAGGAACAATAAAGGAGATAAATTGGCTAGTAGATCCAATTTGTATAAGTTTGTGGGGTATCCAAAGAAATCCATTGGATACCTATTCTACAATCCTAAAACGAACGGTGTTTGTTTCGAGGAATGTCCATTTCTTAGGGGATGACTTCCTCACGAATAGAAATGGTACTCTTGTAGAACTTGATGAGGTCCAAGAAGTAAACCCATCCCCACAATCAGTGGGAGTTAATCCAGAAACTACTGAATCGTCTAGTACACCAGTACTTTGTAGATCTGATCAAGTTCGTAAGGAACATGAAATATATGGTTTCACCATATACGAAGAAACTACATTGGATGTAGACCTGCATGCATGGCAAGAGGCCATGTAATCCAAAATGGATTCCATACATTCCAACAACGTATGGACCTTGGTCGATCCACCTGAGGGATTTATCCCTGTAAGTTGTGAATGGATCTTCAAGCTAGGAATGAATGGAGAGGTGTTGACCTCTAAGACTCGACTAGTGGTAAAATGCTATTCACAAAGTTCTGGAACAGACTTTGATGAAACTTTTTCTCCAGTAGCAATGTCTGAATCCATTCAGATTCATATTTGTTTTGATGAGACAGTCAAGGCATTTGACTTCATCAAAAACGAACATGAACCTTGAGTGTACAAAAGGATTAGTGGGAGCTCTATGAAGCTCATATTTTATATGTCGATCACATTCTGCTTATCTGGGATGATATCGGAATGTTAGCGCAGACGAAAGCATGATTGTCGATGCAATTCTCCATGAAAGATTTGGGAGAGGCATCTTACGTATTGGGATACGTATCTATAGAGATAGATCGAAGAAGATGTTTGGACTCTCTAAATCTAAGTACATAGAAACAATACTGAAAAGATTCAGTATGGAAGAATCCAAGAGAGGATTGCTTCCAATGAGACACTGTATCTCTTTTTCCAAATCGATGTGCCCTACATCGAATGAGGATAAAAGGAGAATGTCTCAAGTACCTTATGTTTCGACAATAGGTAGCATGTGGTATGCTATACTATGTACTAGACCAGAAGTAGAACCTGCTCAAGTGTCACGAGCAGTTACTAGTCAAACTCTGGTGAAAAGCACTGGACCACCGTCAAAGATATCCTTAAGCTCTTGAGAAAGACTAAGGATTTGTTCTTGGTCTAAGGTGGTAGTGGAGAATTGAAACTCTAAGGGTTTACTGATTCGATTTTTCAGTCTGATGTGGATGAATATATATATCCAATTTTGGATACATATTTTGCCTCAATGTGGTAGCGGTAAGTTGGAAAGGTTCCAAGCAAAGCACCGTTGCCGACTCAACCACTGAAGCATAATATATCGCAGCATCGGATGCAATAAAAGAAAGTGTTTGGATGAAAAACTTCATCCAATGGTTGGATGTAGTGCCTAGCATTGCGAAGCTCGTGGTTATCTTCTATGATAAAGATAGAGCTATTGCTAAAGCAAATGACTCGAGATCTCACCAGAAATCTAAACACAATGAGAGAAAAGGTACCATTTGATTGGAGAAATCATTGGTAGAGTAGACGTACATAATGGATGCGTCGACTCGGAAGATAACCTAGAGGATCCACTAGTAAAGCCTTTGTCACGAAAAGAGTTCGAAGAACATCTTTAGAAGATGGGTCTTAGAAGCGTTTGTGATTGGCTTTAGGGCAAGTGGGAGATTGAAAGGATAGTGCACTGCAAGCCAATATATTTAGCTTGTATTAGGACTATCGTAAACTTTCTCTAGTATAAATGAATTAATACGCTTGTTTGTTTATAGTATGTAAATCAAACAATGGCCAACTTCATCTCTCGCGAATCACTTAACCAATTGGATGAAATCCTTGGATCACATTAGACTATGGGACGATTCACTTCAGTATGAGTGCAATCATGAAACAGTCTCTAAGGTCGTGATCATAAAACATGTTCCAAGTCATAGATTCCGAACGAGACGGGGTATCGAAGGAATCGCAAAGACTTGTACAAATATGCATGATTCACATGGAGTGAATTTGTAGCGTTGTTGGATGAAGATGAAGACTTTGAAGTAAAGGGAGGTTTTGATGATTTCCAAAGTCATCAGCTAAGTGGAAGCTTAGTACAAACCTTAGAAAATATTTGACGAAGGAAGAAGTATTTCAGACGAGTCAAATACGGTCCAGAAGACTACTGATATGTTGCTGAAGAAGGAATCAAACTGATGGACTATCAGCCGACTCAAATCAGATTAGTTCAATTTGGGATCAGCCGAGTACGCATCAGACGAGTGACTTCGATCAACAGAGTGGAAGTGGATCAGAAGTTGTGCAACGGTAATAAATGCACTTGAAGTAATAAATGCTGAAGAGGAAGGGTATTTATGACAAATGATTGAAGAGAAACCTCGTATCAGCTTGGTGCATTTAATGCGCATTTAATGCGAAGCGACAGAAAAGTACAGCAGAGTGTACAGTGTTCAGTCGCAACAGCCGTTCTGCAGAAAAGGACCAGTACTCGAGGATTTGACAACTGGCGATCTCTCAACGGGCAGATTTTCAAATCCTTAGTATAAATAGCTTAGTTCGTGAGTTGAAGAAGGAGAACAACACAGAGACAACACACTTTGAGAGCAAAAATCTGAAGCAGAATTCTTCTAAGTCTCAAACTCAAGAACAGAGCACTCATCAGCCGAGTCATTTGTTGACAAAGCTAAATAGAGAGAAAACAGAAAATACTTGTAAAATCTGAGTGATTTTGTTAGGGTTGTGTTGTGAGAAGTAGATATCAATCTTAGTGAGCGATATTACTTCAGAGGATAGGAGTTTCTTTGTGATTTCCTATTGTGAACTTACGGCCACTTCATTTGTTGTTTGGCGTAAGAAGTGTATACTGTAATCTGTGTGATTTAGTATAACCCAAGATCTAAGTGACTTGGAAGAGTGGACTAAAGGATTTACATCCATATAACCACTATAAAAATCCTTTGTGTTTTTAACTTGCATTATTTTCTGCATATTTCAAAGAAGCATATTTAAAACACTTAAAGGTTAACTACTGGAAAAGTTTTAAAAAGGAGTTTGTTTAAAACTGGGGATAAAACCTTTTCTAAGTTAAGAAAACTACTTGTGAAAAACACTTGATAAATCCGCTGCAAGTTAGTTTACTTTAAAACTCTGATTTTGATAAAATCAGCTAAGTAAAATCAGAAGAGTGGTCAACTCTGCTGTTCAAAGCTTTGTGCGAGATCAGCTTAGTCTGCTTACGATTCTCGATCAGCTTAGTCTGCTGACAGAAAAGTTAGAGAATTTTAAAAAGGTAGATTTTTAAAGAGGTCTATTCACCCCCCCCCCCCCCCCCCCCTCTAGACCTCATCTGACCACTTGGGACCAACAAGTGGTATCAGAGCAGGTGGTTCATCTGAATCATTTGCCTGATCAACGAGCTTGATCCTTAAGTGTTTTTCAAAGGTTTTCAAGAGTTTTCAAAAGAGCATCTTTTTGAAATACAAAAATTTTTGAAAAATGGACTGTATCGGCCATGTTCCCCACATTGGCGGTATGAGCTTTGAGGACTGGAAAATACGCATGGAAATTTTCCTTGCTGCTTATAATGATAATATGTTTAGATGCATAACCAAAGGTCCGATAAGAATCACAAAAACCATCAAAGTCAATGATCAAGAAGTGATCGTGGACAAAGATGAAGAAGAGATGACACCTGAAGAAATCAAGTTGAAAAATCTTGATAAAGTTGGAATCTTCATCATGACTAAAGCCCTGGACAATGAAAGGTTTGACTATGTCAAACACTGTAAAACATCAAAAGAGATGTGGGACAAAGTCAGGGATATGAGTGAAGGAAATGAAGCCATCAAGGAACACAATCTGAGTGTTGCCATGGAGAAGTTTGAGAACTTCAAAATGAAGCCTGGAGAAACCATTGAACAGATGAGTTCAAGGTTTACCAAAGTGCTGAACAACGTGTTAAAGCTGGGTAAGACATTCACAGACAAAGAGATCACTCTCAAAGTCATGAAGGCGCTACCACCCAAGTTCAACATGAAGATCACAGCAATGGAAGAATCTAGGGATCTGGGGAAGATCTCTCTGACGGAGCTGTTTTCTGTACTCAAGGCGTACGAGTATAAAATGCCAAGAATGGGTATAGAAGAGACCTCAACTTCTAGTCCCACTGCTGCCCTGGTTGCTGCAGAGAAATTCAGAAGATCAGCAGGAAGAACTATAGAAGTGGACTCATCTGATGAGGCCCAAGTACTGAGTAAAAAGGAGTACACTGCTGGCGATGTTGCGTTGTTACTAAACGGGTTCAAAAAGTTCTATAAAAGAAAAATGAAGAACAAATATAACAATGCTTCTACTTCTAAACCTACCTCATTTTCTCATGATAGTAAGGATGATTATAAATCCAAACTAATGTGCTACAATTGCAGGAAATTGGGACACTTCATCAAGGACTGTCCATATCCTAAAGCAGAGAAATACACAGAGGAGGAAAAGAAACAAAGAAGAGAGAGAAAAGAGAAGAGATACCAAAAGAGCAAGGTGTTGTTGGCTGAAACTGAAAAGATGGCAGCCATCTACTCATCTAACACAGAATCAGGCACGTCAAGTGACGACTCTATTTTCGACGAGACACCTGCACTGCTCTGTCTCATGGCAAAGGAATCTGATGATTCTGACAATGATGTAAATCTCTCTGAAAGTGAGCTTGAACTGTTTAGCTCATTTGAGCAAATGATGAACAACAAAGTAGATGTTGTAAATGAGCTTGCTAAGCTTAAGGACGAGATGATCATGCTGAAAAAGCAAAATACTAAACTGAAATCGAAGGTAGAAAGACCTGAAGAATAAGCTATGTATAAAAAGCTTTCGCATGAATGTGAATCTCTGAGAGCTGAATGTGAAATGTACAAGGGACAGATCAAAGAACTTGAAGCTAGAATATCTTTGCATAATAAGTCATCTGTTCCTACGTCGTCTGTTGCATCAATTGATAAATCAACTGAACAGAGTACACCTGTAGTGAAAGAAAGTTTAGAACTGAATAGAGCTGAAAAATTTGTATCAGCTGATAATAGTAATATTATCTTGTATGTTCAGACCACTAAATCTACTTCACTTGAGGTTGAGAAAAAGGAGATCAAAACTCCTAAGGCTAAGAAGGGTAAAAAGCCTGAAACTGAAAAACAGACTGGTAAAACCAAACAGCAGAGTAGTCCCAAGAAGTCTGCTGATAAGAGTAAAACCAATCAGACTAGTAAAGCTAAGTCGTCTGTTAAAGAGCAAGTAAAGAGCAGACCTAAGAAGCAAAGAAATTATAACAAAAATGCTTACTATGGAAATGATCTTATTATGTGCAACCTGCTTATCCACCATATTATGCTGCACCTCATTATCCACCTCATTTTGCTGCATATCCTGCTCATCAACCAATGCATGCCTACCCTGCTTATCATGCATCATATCCTGCTTATGAGCCTTATCCTCACCATAATGATCATCAATATAATATGCCTGCTGTTTATGATGAAAATGAAGTTGCTCATGCTCCTGCTAAAACTCTAAAGCCTAAGAAGCCTAAGACTTCAACATCTTGGGTTGTCAAAGGTGATACTAATCCACCAGGACCCTCTCAATAAAGGGTACCTAAAACAATTTTATTTTGTTTTGTAGGTTAGGATTAGGAGTAGGAGTAAAGTAGTGAAGAAATGGTACTTGGACAGTGGATGTTCAAGGCACATGTGTGGAGACATACATGAACTGGCAGATACTGTTGCTGTGAATGGTCCAAGAGTTACCTTTGGAGACAGCAAAGAAGGCAAGGTTGTAGCTGTTGGAAAGCTTATCAAGGGAAACATTGAGATATCTGACGTCTCATATGTTAATGGCCTGAAGTACAATCTGCTAAGCATAAGTCAATTTTGTGACAAGGGATTTTCCGTTATGTTTTCATCAGATAAGTGCTATGTTGAACAAATTGGAACAAAGAAGGTTATTCTATCTGGAAGAAGACAAGGAAACATCTATGTGGTCGACTGGAATTCTGTGGACAGGAATTCAAATGTTTGCTTAGTGGCTTCTACACCAAGTGAAATCAATTGGCTTTGGCACAAAAGAATGAATCATTTGAATTTCAAGACCATCAACAGATTGATAAAGAATGATCTGGTAGAAGGAATTCCAAAAACAGTCATGAGCAAAGACAAGCTCTGTGATGCCTGTCAGAAGGGTAAACAAGTGAAATCATCTTTCAAAAGCAAGAAGCACCAATCTTCAACCAGAATTTTGGAGCTGTTGCATATGGATTTGTTTGGCCCTATTGATCCAATCAGCAACGGTGGAAAGAAATACTGCCTAGCTGTTGTGGATGATTTTTCAAGATTTACTTGGGTGATTTTCATGAAGAAGAAAAGTGAAACCAAGGAACATCTTACTAATCTGATGGAACTGATCCAGAATGAGAAGAGTCAAAGAATATTGAAGATCAGATCAGATAGAGGGACTGAATTTACAAACTCTACTGTTGAAGAGTATTGTAATTCCAGAGGAATCAGTCATGAGTACTCTGCTGCCAGAACCCCTCAACAAAATGGAGTTGCTGAAAGGAGAAACAGAACTCTAAAAGAAGCTACCAGGACAATGATAGCTGAAGCAAAGCTGCCCCAAAGATTCTGGGCAGAAGCTACAAATACAGCATGCTATACACAGAACAGATGTATGATCAACAAAAGTCAAAACAAACACCTTATGAGCTATGGAACAACAGAAAGCCTAATTTACATTATCTTAGGATTTTTGGTTGTAAATGTTATGTTTTGAACAATGGGAAAAATCACCTTACTGCATTTGCAGAGAAGGCTGATGAAGCTGTTTTTGTAGGTTATTCTACTGTTAGTAAAGCTTATAGAGTGTTTAACAAAAGAACTTTACTTGTAGAAGAATCTATTCATGTAGTATTTGATGAACCAAGTCAATCTTCCGAAAAGAATCAAAGTGCAAATCAAGAACTATCTGCTGAATTTCAGAAATTGAGTGTGGAAAGAAAAGAAGAATATGTACCCATCATACTACCTGATTTAACTCAAGCTGTTAACTCAAGTGCTGTTCAAAATCAGTCTGCTGATTGTCTAACAGAGGAGTTGCAAACAGCTAACAGACCAGAGACTGTTCAACAGACTACTACTGAGACTCCAACAGTAGTGTTGCAAGATCAATCAAGAGGACAACATCCAGATTTGCAACCTGATCTCAGATGGCTCAAAGATCACCCACCTGAATTAGTGATTGGTGATCCTTTGGATAGAGTTAGAACAAGAAGATCAACTGCAAATGAAACAATGTTTGTAAGTTTTCTTTCACAAATTGAGCCTAAATTAATTGATGAAGCTCTTGGTGATTCTCACTGGATTGAAGCTATGCAAGAAGAGTTGAATCAATTTGAAAGGAATGAGGTTTGGTACTTGGTACCTAGACCTACTCATCAAAGAGTAATTGGCACTAAGTGGGTTTTCAGAAATAAGATGAATGAAGATGGTATTGTTACCAGAAACAAAGCAAGACTAGTGGCCAAAGGTTACTGCCAAGAAGAAGGCATTGATTTTAATGAGACATTCGCACCAGTTGCAAGGCTTGAAGCAATCAGACTGTTTCTAGCTTATGCTGCTCACAAGAACTTCACAGTATATCAGATGGATGTGAAGTCTGCTTTTCTCAATGGAGAATTGCAAGAAGAAGTGTACGTTGAACAACCCCCCGGTTTTGAAGTTTATAAACAGGGAGACAAGGTATATCGTCTGAAGAAAGCTCTTTATGGACTGAAACAGCCTCCAAGAGCATGGTATGACACTCTATCTGATTTTCTTTTAGTAAAAGGATTTCGTAAAGGTAAAGTAGACAAGACCTTGTTCACTATTGAATGGGAAGAACATATATTGCTAGTTCAAATATATGTGGACGATATTATTTTTGGTTCAACCAACAAACAGATGTGTGAAAAATTCTCTAAGCTGATGCAGAACAAGTTTGAAATGAGCATGATGGGAGAATTAAATTACTTTCTTGGATTACAAATCAAACAACTACCTGATGGTATCTTCATAAGTCAAGCAAAGTACACAAAAGATCTGTTTAAGAAATTTGGTATGGAAACTAGCTCATCTGTTAATGTTCCTATGTCCACTGGATTTCGTCTGGACAAGGATGAAGATGGCAAATCAGTTGACATCACCAAATACAGAGGCATAATTGGGTCACTGTTATACTTAACAGCTAGCAGACCTGATATTATGTATTCTGTTGGGGTTTGTGCGAGATTTCAATCAAATCCTAAGGAATCTCATCTCTTAGCTGCTCAAAGGATATTAAAGTATCTTAAGGGCACACAAGAATTGGGATTGTGGTACCCAAGGGAATCAGGATTTGAACTTGTTGGATATTCAGATTCTGACCTTGCTGGCTGCAAGATTGATAGGAAGAGTACAACAGGTACGTGTCAATTTTTAGGCAGTCGTCTGATCTCATGGATGAGTAAGAAACAGACTTCAGTATCCATATCTACTGCTGAAGCTGAATACATTGCTGCTGGAGCATGTTGTGCACAAATACTCTGGTTGAAACATCAACTAGAAGATTATAATCTTAAGATCGGTGGAATCCCTATCTACTGTGATAATACAAGTGCAATCTCACTTACTCAGAATACTACAAGTCATTCCAGGACTAAGCATATTGAGATCAAACATCACTTCATCAGAGACCATGTTGAAAAAGGAAATGTTGTTATTGAATATGTTCAAACAGATAATCAGATCGCTGACATTTTCACCAAACCATTGAGTTATGCAAGATTTTCTACTCTAATAGTGGAACTAGGCTTGTTAAAATTGGATTCATAAGCTGAGGGGGAACCTATCAGAAGACTGGTTTCAACAGCTCACTAATCTAACAACAACAAGTGTTATACTTCAAGAAGACTGACTCTCAACAGACTAGTTGACTGATGGATTCTTGAATTCAGGGGGAACGTGTAAGACTAGCGGTACCCTTGTTTTAAAGATGAAATCTTCAATGACAGTTAGTTGAAGTTGTTTTAAGCAGAAGATTTGTTCTTAACTCTTGAAGATTTGAAGATTAATTATCTTGCTGGATTGACAAACAGCAAAGGAAGATCACTAGATATTGGCTTTCACTAGTGATGCATGTATCAGACAAGTCGTCTGTCAGATAAGTATTCTACTCATCTGTTTTTATTCATGTCAGCTTATATTTTAAGTGTGGTACTAAAAACGTTTTATCAGAAGCACGCTTTTATAAGTAACAGACAAGTGGCGTTTCAAATTCCCGCCTATCTGCCATATTAAATGCTATTTTGAAATCCGTGTATCATGATCGCACGATCTGTATTTACAACGACTAATCTAACGGTTACCACTTTTCTCGGAAACCGACAAGAATCATCTTCTATAAATCCAGATCTGATCAGCTGACTGAGCTTTTACGCACCCTAAAAATTTCAAAAGCATTCAGAGAATTTTTGCATTCATTCAACTGCAAATCTACTCTCGTTTCTCTCCAATCTCTTTCAAGAAAATGGGTTCCAAGGTAAATGCAAAAGAAGCTGCTGCTGAAGGTATGTTCTTGAACTACCTAACCTATCATGCGACTGGCACACCGTTGATGAAGGAAATTCTGGAGAAATTCAAGGCGGTTACTCTAGTCAATTTCATGGAAGCTCATGAAGATATGATCTTCACGGAGCAAGTTATGGAATTTTATGGTTCAAAGGATGATGTCAATTTTGAAAAACTAGAGA
This sequence comes from Penstemon newberryi var. newberryi, assembly GCA_030819805.1. Classification (NCBI taxonomy): domain Eukaryota; kingdom Viridiplantae; phylum Streptophyta; class Magnoliopsida; order Lamiales; family Plantaginaceae; genus Penstemon; species Penstemon newberryi. The sequence continues at coordinate 31,508,357 of JAUALY010000004.1, read as the reverse complement.
TTAAAGCCAAGATTGGGGACAAACACATCTGTGTCAGCCCCAAGTTACTGAACGAGAAGTATGGGCTCTCGCTCGAAGGGTCTACTGAAATTGCAACTGTAGCTGAACCGTTTGAAGCAGATTTTTGGAATTTGGCTTCAAAGAAGGGACAAGTTTGGTCTAGAAGCATCAAGAAAAATCAGCTAAAGGACGAATTTCAGCGAATGGCTGACCTAGTTGCCAAAGTCCTAGAGAACTGCACTTTCTCTTTGGACAGTGTACCAATGAAGAGGTTTCATACTATGATAGCCATTTACTATGGGTTGAAGGTAAACTGGGCTAACTTCATCTGGTATGTGCTTGCTGATCACAAGACACGTGGTCTGACTCTGCACAGGATATTCATTAGTCATCTGTTGGTTAATTTGAGATGTGAAGTGACTAATGGGAAGGAAATTCACAAGGCGAAAGAACTGAAGATTTATGACGCAGTGAAAACTGGGAGGTCGAAAGAGCCTACTGCTGTGCCAGAGAAAAAGGAACAGAAAAGAAAGGCTTCTGAACCTACTATGCCTGCTGATAAAGGCAAGAAGAGCAAAACAGCTGTTCAAACAGCAAAGCCTGCTGTTGAAGCCAGAACAGTTGTGCCTAAAAGAAAGGATGCTGCTGATTTGATTGTTGCTGAAACAGTCAAGGAAATCAATGAGATGTCAGTTGGAACATCTTCTGACAAGACAATTTCAGCTGAGTTACCGGCTGAGAATGTGGCTAAAAGAACAAGAAGTGCTATGAAAGACACTGCCACCTCTAATGTTACTAATCCGCCTTTCACAAAAAGGACTGCCAGAAAGAAGCTGACACTTCTTGATGAAGATACTGAACTTTCTGAGTTATCCAAAAGAAGTCCTCAAACAGCTGAGAGGCCTGTTGAATCAGTGAAGGAGTCTGCTGAGAAGAAGTCAGCTGATCAAGTGAAACAGATTCCTACACCAACAGCTGAGGTTGCCAAACCTCAAGAGGATCCTGAAGTGCAGATCCTCGAACCAATTGCTGCTGCACCTGTAGCAATTGCTTTACCAGAGACAACAACTGCGGCACCAGTTGTTGAATCAAGAAATGCCAGAAGAAAGAGAACTGGCAAAGCAAAAGTATCAGCTTATCACAAGAAGAAGCGTGAGGAAGCTGAACAAAGAAAACGTGATGAAGCTGAGCTAAAGAGGGCTCTTGAAGCAAGTCAAAAGGAAGCTGATGTCAAGAACCTGACAGAAGCTGAACTGGCTGCCAAGGAAGAAGCCGAATTGGCAAAGGCCATAGAAGAGAGCAAGAAGGATGCTTATGGACCAAGGAGGTCTGGAGGCATTGTGATTGGGGAGAAGAAGAAGCCTAAGGAAGGTGATTTTGTGCTACCAAGGGCTGAACCAATCAAGAAGAAAAAGAAGGAAGTGAGAAGAGCAATAGAGATTGTTCAAAGTGACTCTGCTGCCTTCAAAAAGTTTGAAGCTGAGCTGGAAAGGCTAAACCAGCTGTTTCAATCAAGGACTACTTTTCTCCCAGAAAAGATAAGATACAACAGATGGAGAGAGTATAGATTGAATAAATCTGAGGAGGAAATTCAAGCCTGGAAGGAGTTTGCCACTGAAGGAAGATGGGTTTTAAACTGGCTGCAAACAACTTCTGTTGCCAAGGCACTGGACTCAGATTTTGTAAGAGATAGACTACATGACTATGCTAGAGTTATGGTAAGTCAAGAAGCGACTGCTATCAAGGATTCAATTCCTAAAAGGCTTGGTCCTGCTGATGACAGGATTGATAGAGCAGTCAAGATTGCTGTTTACACAACATTGGAAAAGTGGGCTGAAAGATCAAGATTTGAACCAGGTACATCAAGTACAATGCCCAAGTTGCCAAGTTTACAGCAAATCTGTTATGGCTCTGATATCAGTACTTATCAAGAGAAGCTGAAGATCCAACAGACCACTTCACCCTTTGTACCAGCTGACTTGATTCGTCAGAAGACAATTGTGTCTGCTGATGGTACTGAGATCATTCACGTAGCTGATGAGCCAGCTAGTGAAGAACAAAAGAAAGACCAGAAGGCTGAAGAGATCAACTTGGATACATCAAAGAAGCTGCCTACTATGGTCAAGGACTTAGTTCCTTTAGCCTTGGAGTGGAAAGCTGAAGAAAGTCTTGTTCTTCATGAAGCAACTGTTCAACAGGAGGAAGAACCTGCTGAACTTCCACAAGAAGAGGATCCTGCTGAATCATCACATCCTGCCCCTACTGCTGATTTGCATTCCTCACTGATGGAATCCATCCAGATGCTGATTGAAACTACTATGAAGGAGATGGAGACAAGAAATCAGCTGATGATTAAGCAAATGCAGGAAGAGACTGCTAAAATGGTCAAAGATGCCATTGAAGACTTTCCTCTACCACCAGACAACTCCTTGATGTTAACTCAGAGCATATTGAATATGAGCAGAAGTATTGAAGATGTGAAGGCTGATGTAGGTCACCTCCACACTGCTCTTCAAAGGAATGAAACTGACATTGCAAGAGTTGTTAAGGTCATGACACAAGTTGGTGAAGCAGAAACTGAGAAGAACATTGCTTTAATGCAAGAGATTACCAACGTCACCGACAAAGCTCAAACTGAACTGTCAACACTTCAGTTGAATGTTGACTGTCTGAATGACCAAACTGGTGAATTAAAGACAAATCAACTTCGCTTGGAAGAGAATCAACTTCGCATGCAATCTACTCTAAGTCATCACTGCGCTGAACAACAAGTTCTGGATAGAAACATCAGAAAGCTTTGTGCTGCTGTCAACATAACTCCTGATCAACTCAACCCTGCTGATGCTGACAAAAAGGGGGAAGAGGAGTCAGCTAAGTTAACTGTTGATGCTGCTGCAACTATTCAAGTACGAGACCAACGGGCTGCTGCTGGAAAGCCAAGTGAAGAAAAAGTACTTGAAGAGGAAGCTAATGATGAAGCTGGTGATAAAGTGGAGCTCAAGGACGTGGCTAAAACTGACAAAGAGTTAGCTGCTTCTAAGTACTCTGCTGAAGAACAGCTCAATCCATACGTTAAGTATAAGAGGATTGAAGACATCAGAGCAAGATTTGAAGCTGATGAAAGAAAGGAAAAATTAAAAGGTCTTGCTGATGCTTTCACATCTGGTGAAGAAGAAGACAGTAGTGATGAAGTTGAAGAAGAAGTTGAAGAAGAGGATGAAGATGAAGATGAAGAAGCTAAGGACTAGAATAGGTCATCTGCTAAATTTTTGTAACAGCTTACTTCAATTGTAATCTTTCACTTAAGTCGAATTTTTGCTTGTAACTTGTATTGTAATCTTTAAAGATCAAATCTATAAAAAGTTCAAGCTTCCAACATATCATTTCTATCTCAGAAATTTTTGAGGACTCAACTTTAGTTTAGGTACAGGTACTTAGCTGAAGTTTTGTCATCATCAAAAAGGGGGAAATTGTTGGATGAAGATGAAGACTTTGAAGTAAAGGGAGGTTTTGATGATTTCCAAAGTCATCAGCTAAGTGGAAGCTTAGTACAAACCTTAGAAAATATTTGACGAAGGAAGAAGTATTTCAGACGAGTCAAATACGGTCCAGAAGACTACTGATCTGTTGCTGAAGAAGGAATCAAACTGATGGACTATCAGCCGACTCAAATCAGATTAGTTCAATTTGGGATCAGCCGAGTACGCATCAGACGAGTGACTTCGATCAGCAGAGTGGAAGTGGATCAGAAGTTGTGCAACGGTAATAAATGCACTTGAAGTAATAAATGCTGAAGAGGAAGGGTATTTATTACAAATGATTGAAGAGAAACCTCGTATCAGCTTGGTGCATTTAATGCGCATTTAATGCGAAGCGACAGAAAAGTACAGCAGAGTGTACAGTGTTCAGTCGCAACAGCCGTTCTGCAGAAAAGGACCAGTACTCGAGGATTTGACAACTGGCGATCTCTCAACGGGCAGATTTTCAAATCCTTAGTATAAATAGCTTAGTTCGTGAGTTGAAGAAGGAGAACAACACAGAGACAACACACTTTGAGAGCAAAAATCTGAAGCAGAATTCTTCTAAGTCTCAAACTCAAGAACAGAGCACTCATCAGCCGAGTCATTTGTTGACAAAGCTAAATAGAGAGAAAACAGAAAATACTTGTAAAATCTGAGTGATTTTGTTAGGGTTGTGTTGTGAGAAGTAGATATCAATCTTAGTGAGCGATATTACTTCAGAGGATTGGAGTTTCTTTGTGATTTCCTATTGTGAACTTACGGCCACTTCATTTGTTGTTTGGCGTAAGAAGTGTATACTGTAATCTGTGTGATTTAGTATAACCCAAGATCTAAGTGACTTGGAAGAGTGGACTAAAGGATTTACATCCATATAACCACTATAAAAATCCTTTGTGTTTTTAACTTGCATTATTTTCTGCATATTTCAAAGAAGCATATTTAAAACACTTAAAGGTTAACTACTGGAAAAGTTTTAAAAAGGAGTTTGTTTAAAACTGGGGATAAAACCTTTTCTAAGTTAAGAAAACTACTTGTGAAAAACACTTGATAAATCCGCTGCAAGTTAGTTTACTTTAAAACTCTGATTTTGATAAAATCAGCTAAGTAAAATCAGAAGAGTGGTCAACTCTGCTGTTCAAAGCTTTGTGCGAGATCAGCTTAGTCTGCTTACGATTCTCGATCAGCTTAGTCTGCTGACAGAAAAGTTAGAGAATTTTAAAAAGGTAGATTTTTAAAGAGGTCTATTCACCCCCCCCCCCCCCCCTCTAGACCTCATCTGACCACTTGGGACCAACAAGCGTTTCATGAGCAAGGCATTTGATGCTAGTGCATATGAGTAGATGGTTCGATAGGGGATCGAACGCATCGAACGACCCGAACAGAGAAATCCATTGTGGAAGCGCATGACACACATCGGCGATGGGTTGTTTCTCAAGACTTATAATAGTGTACGATTTAGTCCTTTGACTTGAGGTGCTAGGGCGAATTCGGTACACGTGAGTACGTGCTTTGATTTAGGAGCCGATCACTTAAGCCTGATCATTGTGCGACTACTTTGGGTACGTAGGATAGTGTACGCGAATGGTTAGCACTAATATGGGATCTACCGACTCAACATAGTGTGTTGAGAGAATTTCCTATACGTTCTTAGAGATAGATTCCGAGAAACCTATGATCATAGTTGGTGACGGATTTGGAAAGGGGTTTCCAACTTTAGCAGTCACACTGGAATCATTATCCATAATTAGAAAGTATAGTTATCGAGATAATTAGAGGTGCCGATCAATTCACACACCATAGGTCTCGATCGGAAAATTAAGTCGATAGAAGGACCGTATGTATATGGTACTTATAAGAGGTGAGGTTCACTGAGATCAATTCACCTGAAGTTGGGCCTCATGGGCTTGTGGCTAGACATCGACCATGAGGTGTGGGTACTCATGAATTAATAAGAAGATTAATTCTTGAGTGGTTAATTGAAGGTGTTCAATTAATCGGAGCAATTAATAAGCTCGCAAATTAAATCACGAAAGTCGTGGGCCCGCGGCCAATTGATGGTGAACCTAGAGGGTCACACATAATACAATTGGACTGCAACAAATCATATAAGGAAAGTTTGATTTAAAGAGTTAAATCAAAACTGAAGAATTAAAGTATTAATTCCTGAAGAAGAAAACTAATTAATTAAAGAGTTAATTAATAAGAGAGGAATTAATTTAATTGATTAATTGGATTAATTAATTAAAGGAGTTTAATTAATTAGATATAATTAAGCAAGGAATCCAATTAAGTAAAGAAATTTACTTAATTAAAGATGTCCAAGTTCAGTAGGAAACTAATTAAGTTATATGATTCTTGTTTCCTAACCGAACTAGATTGTCTTGATAAGGATTCTTTATATATGTTTATATATGATAAGGATTCTTTATATATGTTTATATATGATAAGGATTCTATATATATTCATATATATATATATATGATAAGGATTCTTTAATATATAGATATATATGTAGTAGTAGACTCCATATCTTGGAAGATTATAAAATCGATAATCATAAAAGTCTTGCAATATATATAATGGTAAAGCAATAAGGTTTTGTACAAATCAAGCACTCCAAAAATGTGGATGATTATCTTGTCGTTTTACTTTCTCTATTTAGCATACATGTTATCAAAGTTTTTAATTGTTTATCATTGTTTCATTTCCATGCTTTAAATACATTCCATTCATAATGGTAAAGCAATAAGGTTTTGTACAAAGTAAATGCTTTAATTAAATAATACTCCATTCATAATGGTAACGCAATAATGTTTTGTACAAATAAAGAATCGAAATAATGCTCAAAACAAATAAAACTATAACTATAGATGGAAAATCTAGGTAAAACCTATGCTAAAAAGAAAAATAAAGATGTACAAGACTCGCCCTTCTTTCCAAAGGCAAGGGAATTCCTTCATCACCTGCAAACACTTTACAGATGTGAAAAAGAACATAAGATATCATACATCGAAAGAATAACTAGGTCATACCTTTGTTCATTCTCTCCAGGAATTTCTTTCCATCAAACTTCCTTAATTTATCGTCTTTCCTACACAAAGGGCAATCCTTTCCTTCACTTAGACCTAATCCTTTCTCAAAGGCTTTCTCATATTTGTCCAACAACTTGAGCAAATCATTTGTCTTAATCCCGTCAGACGGAATGTCCCAATGATGCACAAAATGAGTGAGTGAGTCAGAGAAGCCATTGAGAATAATCTCAATTTCATCGTCTTGATCCAATTCAACGCCTAGCTTTTTGATTTGTTTCATCATCTTGATTAGGTAAGAACAATATTCTCTAACATTGTCAAACCCAATCATGCTTGTCTCATATAGTGTATATCTGATGCTTTATGCCAAAGTTTGTTCGCACATGATTGTGGATTTAGAATGGCTAAAATGAATTTAAAGACAACAATTAGCGAATAGGTTTAAGTCTAATACTTATAATTAATGAAAATTGGACTTTTTATCGAAAAAGTTCTACCACTATTTTTATCGAAACAATAGCCCATTCAATTGTTCGGGAAATCCTATTTCCTAGTAGGTCTTGTCATCCCATCAGACATTAATTGCACCCACGACTCGTGGCCATACAATTAATTCCCTAGGTAGGTATACTATTACCAATTGTGTCTTTACACAACCTTCAAGCTATTTTTCCTCGGTTTTCGCATTTATCTAGCACCGCTACATCATAAATGGTACTCCTCGTTAAGTCTAACCCATCAATCATGATGAGCAACAGGCCCGGTCATGAAATCCCCGTAACTGGTTATCGGTCGATATACATGTCTCGACCAGTCCCCACCCTTGTCAAGTTTTAAGAAAACAAGAATCAAGGAATTTCGCGTATTGTCCCTTTCTTCGCCTCGGGTGCTAGACTCTGGATCACCTTAATCGATAAGTAGACAACTTACGCTAGTTCCTATTGATGGAAGGCTTGGATATTTTGACATCATTGTAAAGTACCCAATGTGACTTAATATTTATTCAAGAGGGGATTTTCGGGTTTGAAAGTTTGACGAAAACTCTCCTCGAGATCTCACCGCATTAATTATGCTTTATCTTTTATTTACGATCTAAATTCTTGCGCGCATCACATACAAGCCAATATATAAATCAATAAATAAAAATAAAACATTCACTCCTAGCATGTGTTGGTCCCAAGTGGTCAGATGAGGTCTAGAGGGGGGGGGGGTGAATAGACCTCTAAAAATTTATCTTTCAAAGTCTCTAACTTTTTCTGTCAGCAGACTAAGCTGATCAGGAATCGTAAGTTGACTAAGCTGATCTCGCACAAAGCTTTGAACAGCAGAGTTGACCACTCTTCTGATTTCACTCAGCTGATTTTATCAAAATCAGAGTTTTAAATTAACTAACTTGCAGCGGATTTTTTTAGTATTTTTCACAAGTAGTTTTCTTAACTTAGAAAAAGTTTTATCCCCAGTTTTGCAAATTCCTTTTTAAAACTTTTTAACAGTTAACCTTTTTGTGTTAAAGAATGCTCTTTGAAATATGCAGAAAATAATGCAAGTATAACACAAAGGATTTTTATAGTGGTTATATGGATATAAATCCTTTAGTCCACTCTTCCAAGTCACTTAAATATTGGGTTATACTATAGTCACACAGATTACAGTATACAATGCTTGCGCCAATCAACAAATGAAAAGGCCACAAGTGCGTAATAGGAAATCACAAAGAAACTCCTATTCTCTGAAGTAATATCACTCACTAAGGTGGATATCGACTTCTCACAACACGATTCTAACAAAATCACTCAAATTTAAATGTGTTCTTTGATTTCTCTCTATTCTGCTTCGTCAACAAATGACTCGGTTGATGAGTGTTCTGTTCTTGAGTTTGAGACTTAGAAGAATGCAGCTTCCGATTTTTGCTCTCAAATGTGTTGTGTATCCTTCTTCAACTCACGAACTGAACTATTTATACTTGAGATTTGAAAATCTGCCCGTTGAGAGATCGACAGGTGTTCAAATCCTCGAGTACTGGTCCCTTCTGCAGAAACGGCTACCTGCGACTGAACACTGTACACTCTGTTGTACTTGCTGTCATTTCGCATTAAATGCACCAATCTGATACGAGGTTTCTCTTCAATCATTTGTCATAAATACCCTTCCTCTTCGGCATTTATTACTCCAAGTGCATTTATTACCGTTGCAATAACTTCTGATCCACTTCCACTCTGCTGATCGAAATCACTCATCTGATGTATACTCGGCTGATCCCAAACTTGAACTAATCTGATTTGAGTCGGCTGATAGTCCACCTGTCTGATTCCTTTCTTCAACAACAGATCAGTAGTCTTCTGGACCATATTTGAATAGTCTGAAATAAATTCTTCCTTAGTCAAATATCTTCGAAGGTTTGTACTAAGCTTCCATACTTAGCTGATGACTTTTGGAAATCATCAAAACCTCCCTTCACTTCAAAGTCTTCATCTTCATCCAACAATTTCCCCCTTTTTGATGATGACAAAACTTCAGCTAAGTACCTGTACCTAAAACTAAAGTTGAGTCCTCAAAAATTTCTGAGATAGAAATTATATGTTGGAAGCTTGAACTTTTATAAATTTGATCTTTAAGATTACAGTACAAGTTACAGGGAAAATGAACTTAAGTGAAAAATTACAAATAAAGTAAGCTGATTACAGATTTTCAACAGATAACCTAGTCTAGTAAGCCTAGTCTAGTCCTCAGCTTCTTCATCTTCTTCTTCTTCCTCTTCTTCAACTTCATCACTACTTTCTTCATCTTCGCCACTTGAGAATGCATCAGCAAGATTCTTTAATTTTTCTCTTCTTTCATCAGCTTCGAATTTTGCTTTGATGTCCTCAATTCTCTTATACTTCACGTATGGATTAAGTTGTTCTTCAGCAGAGTACTTAGAGGCAGCTAACTCTTTGTCAGTCTTAGCTACATCCTTGGGCTCTACTTCATCATCAGCTTCATCTTCAGCTTCCTCTTCAAGTACTTCATCATCACTTGGCTTTCCAGCAGCAGCCCGTTGGTCTTGTACTTGAACAGTTGCAGCAACAACAGTCCTCTTAGCTGATTCCTCTTCCCCCTTTTTGTCATCAGCAGCAGGGTTGAGTTGATCAGGAGTTATGTTGACAGCAACACAAAGCTTCTTGATGTTTTGATCCATAACTATGTTTTGATCAGAGATATGATTCAGAGTAGTTTCCATGCGAAGTTGAGTAGTCTTTATCTCACCAGATTGGTCATTTAAACAATCAACATTCAGTTGAAGTGTTGATATTTCACTTTGAGCTTTATTAGTGACAGCAGTGAACTCTTGCATTAATGCAACATTCCTCTCTATCTCTGCTTCACCAACTTGCTTCATGACTCTGGCAATTCCTGCAATATCAGACTCATGTCTTTGAAGAGCAGTGTGCAGGTGATTCACATCAGCCTTCACGTCTTCAATGTTTCTGTTCATGCTCAATTAGCTCTGAGTCAGTGCAAGGGAATTGTCTGGTGGCAGAGGAAAGTTCTCTATGGCATCTTTCACCATCTTTGCAGATTCCTCCTGCATTTGCTTTAACATCAGCTGATTTCTCTTCTCCATCTCCTTCATGGCATTTTCAATCAGCATCTGCATTGACTCCATCAGTGAAGAATGCAAGTCAGCAGTAGGAGCAGAGTGTGATGTTTCAGCAGGTTCTTCCTGTTGAACAGGAGCTTCAGGAAGAACTTCAGTTTCTTCAGTCTTCCATTCAATGGCTAAAGGAACTAGGTCTTTGACGGCAGCAGGCAGCTTGGTAGATGTATCTAGATTAATTTCTTCAGCTTGCTGGTCTTTCTTTTGTTCTTCACTAGCTGGCTCATCAGCAATGTGAATGATCTCAGTACCATCAGCAGACACAACAGTCTTCTGACGAATCAAGTCAGCTGGAATAAAAGGTGAAGTAGTCTGTTGAATACTCAGCTTTTCTTGATAAGTACTGATCTCTGAGCCAAAGGCAATATTGTTGGATGTTTTATGGGTATGATTGTCAAACACAACGTTGCGGAATATAAAAATTTTCGATTTTTCATACACCAATTCCCAAGAACACTTATTAGCACATATGAATAAGGTTGAATACAATTTAGCAACAAATTACTAAATTAAAAGATGGTAAATCGAATTTACCTCACCACAGGCAAGGTGGTGGTTTCTCCGGTCTTCTCTTTCCTTTTTTACTAGAGCACCCCAAATGTTGTGCCTCCAGAGATTAGTCCACACCAGATGGATGGAATGACACCTTCAATTCTTACGCTTAGAAGTGGAAGAGAAGGTTTTGTCAATGGCAGATCTAGATCTAGATCTAGATCCAAAACTAGGTGAAGAAGAGAGCAAGAGGGAGAGGGGGTGGCCAAGCTTGAGGGGGCGGCTAGGGTTGGTTTTTCAGCTTAGGGTTTTGAGTCTCCACTTAGACTCCTTTATATAGCCACCTTCAAGGCCCCTTTGTGTGCAAGACTTAATATGGGCCATTAATTAAATTAGCCCATGTCTTGCATTAATTTAATTAAACCATTTAATTAAATTAACCCAATTAATCCAATTAATTTTCTCCCACTTTAATTAACTCTTTAATTAATATTTAATTAATTAGACTATCTAATTAATTATTTCTCTCTCAGAATTAACTCTTTAATTCTTTTATTTGATTTAACTCTTTAAATCAAACATTTCCTTAATTGACTGTCACTGTCCAATTGTATTGTGTGTGACCCTCTAGGTTCACCATCAATTGGCCGTAGGCCCACGACTTTCGTGATTTAATTAATGAGCAATTAATATTTAATTAATTGCTCCGATCAATAAACTACTTTTAATTGACCACTCCAGAATTAATCTCCCATTAATTCAGGAGTACCCACACCTCATGGTCGATGTCTAGCCACAAGCCCATGAGGCCCTTCAGGTGAATTGACATTAGTGAACCTCACCTCTTATAAGTACCATGTACATACGGTCCCTCTAACGATTAATTTCCCGATCGAGACCTAGGGTGTGTGAATTAGTCAGCACCTCTAATTATCTCGATTCTGTACTTTCTAATTCTGGATAATAATTCCAGTGTGACTGCTAAATTTGGAAACCCCTTTCCAAATCCGTCACCGACCATGGCCATGGATTTCTGGGAATGTATTATCTAAGAATGTACAGGAAATTCCCTCATTCATTACAATGAGTCGGTAGATCCCATCTTGATGCTAACCACTCGCGTATATGACTGTACGTACCCAATGTAGGCGCACAATGGTCAGGCTACGTGACCGGCTCCTAAATCAAAACACGCACACCCGTATACCGAATTCGCCCTAGCACCTCAAGTCTAAGGACTAAATCGTACACTGTTATAAGTCCTGAGAAACATCCCATCACTGATATGCTTTACGCACTTCTACAATGGGTTTCTCTGTTCGGGTCGTTCGATGCGTTCGATCCCCTATCGAACCACCTAGTCATATGCACTGACATCAAATGTCTTGTTCATGAAACTCCACAAATTCACTCCATGTGAATCATGCATAATCCTACAAGTCTTGACGATTCCTTCGATACCCCGTCTCGACAGGAATCTATGACTTGGAACACTTTTGAGATCACGACCTTAGAGAATGTTTCATGATTGCACTCAAAACTGAAGTGAATCGTCCCATAGTCATGGGTGATCTCAGGGTTTCAACCAATCGCTTAAATGTGTTCGCGAGAGATGAAGTTGGCCATTAGTTTATCTTATTAAATAAATAAACTTTGCGTATTAATTAATAAATCAAAGATTCATTCAAGATAAAATAGTCCTATTACAAGCTATAGAGTTGGCTTGCAGGGCACTATCCTATCAATCTCCCACTTGCCCTAAAGCCAATCACAAACATTTCTAAGACCCATCTTCACAAGATGTTCTTCGAACACTTTTTGCGATAGTGGCTTCGTTAGTGGATCATCTACGTTATCTTTTGAGTCGACACGTTCCATTTGAATGTCTCCTCTACCAATGATTTCTCTAATCACATGGTATTTCCTCATCACGTGTTTGGACTGATGGTGTGATCTCGGCTCCTTTGCTTGAGCGATTGCCCCATTGTTGTCACAGAAGACTACAATGGGTTCTGCAATGCTAGGTACTACATCCAACTCTTGGATGAAGTTTCTCATCCAAACACTTTCCTTTGCTGCATCCGATGCGGCAATATATTCTGCTTCAGTGGTTGAATCTGCAGTGGTGGACTGCTTGGAACTCTTCCAACTCACCGCTGCTCCGATGAGGCAAAATATATATCCAGAATTTGATTTATAATCATCCACGTCAGACTGGAAACTCGAATCCGTGAATCCTTCGAGCTTCAATTCTCCTCTACCGCCGTAGACCAAGAACATGTCCTTAGTCCTTCTCAGGTACTTAAGGATAGCTTTTACGGCGGTCCAGTGTTCCTCCCCGGGATTTGACTGGTAGCGACTCGTCACACTCAGACCGTGTACTACGTCAGGTCTAGTACATAACATCGCATACATTATGCTGCCTATGGCAGACGCATAAGGTATGAGAGACATTCTCTTCCTTTCTTCATCATTTGTAGGGCACATGGATTTAGAAAGAGAGATCCCATGTCTCATTGGAAGCAATCCCTTCTTGGATTCTTCCATACTGAACCGTTTCAGTATAGTGTTAATGTACTGAGATTGGGAGAGTCCTAACATCTTCTTTGATCTATCTCTATAGATACGTATTCCCAATACGTAAGATGCGTCTCCCATATCTTTCATGGAGAATTGCGTGGATAACCACGCTTTCGTCTGCGTCAACGTTCTGTATCGTCTCCGATCAACAGAATGTCATCGACATACAACACAATAAATTGTACTGAACCCCCTTCGAATTTCTTGTACACACATGACTCATAAACGTTCTTGATGAAGCCAAACCCTTTGACTGTCTCATCAAAACGTTTGTTCCAGGTTCGGGATGCCTGTTTTAAGCCATAAATTGACCTTTGAAGTTTGCAGACCTTATGCTCACTTCCTTTAGATGTAAAGCCTTTTGGCTGTTGCATAAAGATTTCTTTATCAATGTCTCCATTGAGAAAGGCGGTCTTTAAATCCATTTGCGATATCTCGTAGTCATACCACACGGCTATGGCTAATAATATCCGAATGGATTTTGACATCGCCACTGGAGAGAAGGTTTCCTCATAGTCTATACCAGGCCTTTGAGAATAACCTTTCGCCACAAGGCGAGCCTTATGAGTCAAAACCTCTCCATTCATTCCAAGCTTGCGCTTGAAGATCCACTTACAGCCTACAGGGACAGTTCCCTCAGGTGGATCAACCAAGGTCCATACCTTGTTGGAATGCATGGAATCCATTTCGGATTGCATGGCTTCCTGCCATGCACCCGAGTCTATGTCTAACATAGCTTCTTCGTATGTCCTTGGATCACCATCCAATTGATCATTTTCGTGGATGAAGCCGAACCTTTCGGGTTCTCTACGAATTCGATAGGACTTTCGAAGTACTGGTGTACTAGATGGTTCAATAGGTTCAGGATCAACTCCCACTGTTTGTGGGGATGAGTCCATTTCCTAGAGTTCATCAAGTTCTACGGACACCCCGCTTCTTTTAGTGAGGAAGTCATCCTCTAAGAAGTGGGCGTTCCTAGACACGAACGTCTTTCGTTCTTTAGGGTCGTAGAACAGGTATCCAATGGATTCCTTTGGATACCCCACAAATTTGCATAAACTAGATCTACTATCTAGTTTATCTCCCTTCTTGTTCCTAACATATGCAGGAGATCCCCATACTCGTAAGTACGAATACATGGGTGCTTTACCAAACCATTCATGGTGTGGCGTCGTCGGCACCGACTTTGAAGGTACTATATTAAGTATCTTTGAAGCCGTTAAGAGGGCTAAGCCCCAAAATGAAAAAGGAAGATCAGCGAAACTCATCATGGAACGAACCATGTCCAACAAAGTTCGGTTCCTTCTTTCAGACACACCATTCAACTGTGGTGTTCTAGGAGGAGTTCGCTGTGAGAGAATTCCATTCTCTACAAGATAATCGAGGAATTCTTGACTTAAGTATTCCCCACCTCGATCAGATCGAAGTGCTTTAATACTATGTCCAAGTTGGTTCTCAACTTCCATTCGAAACTCTTTGAACTTTTCAAAAGCTTCGGACTTATACTTCATTAGGTATACATACCCAAAACGACTGTAGTCGTCTGTGAAGGTTATGAAGTATGAGAATCCTCCACTTGCACTGACACTCAGTGGTCCACAAACATCGGTATGGATCAAATCCAAGGTTTGTTTGGTTCGCTCTGGTTTCCCAGTAAAAGGTGTTTTGGTCATCTTTCCCTTGAGACAGGACTCGCAAGTTGAGAGATCATATAGGTTCTGTATCTCAAGAGCCCTAGAGGAAACCAACTTTTGAATTCTACTCTTGGATATATGTCCAAGCCTAGCGTGCCATAATTGTGGACTATTATCATCTTGTTTTCTTTTCTTTGATTGAATGTGCAATACGTTAGAATTAGTTGGTTCAAGGGAATAAAGACCATCTATTAAAGTACCACTAGCATAAGTAAAACCACATTTTATTATGCTAAAATTTCCATTAGAAATGGAAAAACAAAAACCATCATTATCCAACAAAGGAATCGAAATAATGTTTTTGATAATAGTCGGTACGTACAAACAGTCTTTTAAAACCAAAGTAAAATTCCCTAAAACTAATTCAACGTCCCCTATGGCCTCTGCCGCAACCCTTGCTCCGTTTCCAAAGCGCAGGATCCTATCCCCAGGTTTAAGAGGTCTTACTGCTCCCATCACCTGCAAATCATTGCAGATGTGAGAACCAGCTGCGGTGTCTAACACCCATGATGCACAGTTAATTGAAATATTAACTTCGATAAAGAAAATACCTTTGGCTACCGTTTTAAAGTAGTCAGGGCAGTTCCTTTTCCAGTGCCCTGCTTTCTTGCAGTGGAAACATTCATCTTCTGGGCTCTTTCTCTTTTTCTCGACAACCTTCTTGGTGGTTTTGGAGGAGAACACTTTCTTCTTCTTCTTGCCCTTCTTTGGCTTTGCAGCCTTGGGTTGCTCAGCTATCAAGATAGATTTCTCCTTCTTAAGGGTAGCTTCTGCCGTTACCAACATATTGGTCAGTTCGTGGAGAGCGTGTTGAAATTCAACACGAACTGATCAAATGAGCGTGGTAGAGTATGGAGTAAGAGGTCAGTCCTAAGATCAACGTGCAAGTCTACTTCCAAATTCTCCAATTTTTCAATCAGATTAATGAAACGAAGACAGTGATCTTTCACACTTGAACCCTCAGCCATTCTCAGATTAAACAACTCCCTTGTAGTCTTGAACCTTTTAGTCCTAGACTTCTCTCCAAATAAATCTCGGAGATGGAGAAGTATATCAGCAGCATGAGGCATCTTAGCATGCTGTTTCTGTAGCTCATTGGTCATTGATGCTAGCATTAGGCAACGAACCTGAATATCATCATCAACCCATCTAGCATGGGTGTGCTCCAGGCATTGGGGCATCGAGAACAAAGCTCCGACGATCGGAGTCGAGGACTATCCTCAAATTTCTTAGCCAGTCGATAAAATTTGATCCGTTCAGTTTGTTAGTGTCAAGGATGATAGATAATGGATTCTTAGACATTTTCGCAAAATGATCTACAACATGAAATGATAACGTTCAGCTGACTGATCTAAATTAATACTTATAATTAACGACTATTGGACTTGTTATCGAAAAAGTTCTCCCACTATTTTCTCGAAACAATTACCCCTTCAATTGTTCGGGAAATCTTATTTCCTAGCAGGTCTTGACGTCCCAGCAGACATTAATTGCACCCACGATTCGCGGCCATACAATTAATTCCCTAGGTAGGTATACTATTACCAATTGTGTCCCTACACAACCTTCAAGCCATTTCGCCTCGGTTTTCGCACTCATCTAGCACTGCTACATCATGAGTTGTACTACTCGTGAAGTCTAACCCATCAATCTTGATGAGCAACTAGCCCGGTCATGAAATCCCCATAACTTGGTTATGATCGATGTTCACATCCCGACCAATCCTCACCCTTGTCAAGTTTAGTTAAAAACGAGAATCAAGGAGTTTCGCGTATTGTCTCTTTCCTCTACTCGGGTGCCAGACTCTGGATCACCTTAATCAACAAGTGGACAACTCACGCTAGTTCCTATTGATGGAAGGCTTGGATATTAAAACTTTATTTTAATGTACCCAATATGACTTAATATTATTATCAAGAGGGGTTTTTCGGGTTAAAGAGTTTGAGGTAACTCTACTCGAGATCTCACCGTTCCAGTTATGCATTATCTTTTATTTACGATCTAATTACTAGCGCGTATCACCATACATGCTAAGATATAAATACGTAAATAAAAACATACACACCTAGCATGCATGCTACCACAGTATGTTTTCGATCGGGAGCCTCCTATGCGGACCACCATCGAGCCAAAGACGATGGTCCTATTGGTCAATCTAATAGGTTTCAAAGAGGCCTACTCTATTACACATTTTACCATGCATACATGGCCTTTAGTCTTGTTGGGCTCCCACCTTGCTTGTAACGGGCTTCCATCCTAGTCTAATAAAACAGTAAAGCCCTATCTATTACAATGGCTCAAAGTGGCCCAAAAACTTAAGGCTCGCAGGCCTAATAAAACCAACAAATTGAAAATAACCAATCACATCTACCCTAAGGGTCAAGGCTCGGCGCGATCGAAAGCCACGTAAACAGTTCACGTAGAGCAAGAAACAAGCAAAACAGATTTTCTTATTTCTTATTTTATTTTAAAACTCCTTTTTAAAAAACCTTTATGATTCTAGTTTTAAAACTCATTTTAAAACAATCCATAAGCTTATTTTAAAACACCTTTTAAAACAATCTCTTTGATTCTCACTCTAGTCCCTACTAATTATGATAAAATTAACTTTTCGGATATACTAAACCCTTTTAGTGCACAAAACAGTTTCTGTTTTTCAACTTTTGAAAAAATTACAGTTCGGCCCCCTGAATTTTCGAAAATTACATTTTGACCCCTCAACTTTAGGAAATTACAAATCAGCCCTAAAATTTCCAGAACATGCAAATCGGACCAGCAAGCAGAAAATTAGCAAAATTTCCAGAAACTTTCGTTTAATGCAAAACAGACCCCTGAATTTACGACAATTGCAAAAACAGCCCAAACCTTTCGTAAATTGCAAAACAGTCCAGATTTTAAAAATTCCAGAAATAACAATTTGGTCCAGAATTGCAGAAAATGAAAATTTTACTTCTGTCCAGATTTTACAAAAATCGCAATTTGCAAACAAGCCCTTAAATTTTCGGTAATTACAGATTTGGCCCAAAACCGAAAAGTTCATAGATCCGAACAATTAATTTATCATAACAAGCAAGAATCAAAAATCAGAACACAACAAACACATATATTCATATATTTTGATGTGTTCAGGCCTTTTCATATGTGCATAATAAATCTGGCTCTGATACCACTGTTGGGATTTCATGGGTATGATTGTCAAATACAACGCTGCGGAATATAAAATTTTTCAATTTTTCATACACCAATTCCCAAGAACACTTATTAGCACATATGAATAAGGTTGAATACAATTTAGCAACAAATTACTAAATTAAAAGATGGTAAATCGAATTTACCTCACCACAGGCAAGGTGGTGGTTTCTCCGGTCTTCTCTTTCCTCGTTCACTAGAGCACCCCAAATGTTGTGCCTCCAGAGATTAGTCCACACCAGATGGATGGAATGACACCTTCAATTCATAGGCTTAGAAGTGGAAGAGAAGGTTTTGTGAATGGCAGATCTAGATCTAGATCTAGATCCAAAACTAAGTGAAGAAGAGAGCAAGAGCTTGAGGGGGCGGCTAGGGTTGGATTTTCAGCTTAGGGTTTTGAGTCTCCACTTAGACTCCTTTATATAGCCACCTTCAAGGCCCCTTTGTGTGCAAGACTTAGTATGGGCCATTAATTAAATTGGCCCATGTCTTGCATTAATTTAATTAAACCATTTAATTAAATTAACCCAATTAATCCAATTAATTTTCTCCCACTTTAATTAACTCTTTAATTAATATTTAATTAATTAGACTATCTAATTAATTATTTCTCTCTCAGAATTAACTCTTTAATTCTTTTATTTGATTTAACTCTTTAAATCAAACCTTTCCTTAATTGACTGTCATTGTCCAACTGTATTGTGTGTGACCCTCTAGGTTCACCATCAATTGGCCGTAGGCCCACGACTTTCGTGATTTAATTAATGAGCAATTAATATTTAATTAATTGCTCCGATCAATAAACTACTTTTAATTGACCACTCCAGAATTAATCTCCCATTAATTCAGGAGTACCCACACCTCATGGTCGATGTCTAGCCACAAGCCCATGAGGCCCAACTTCAGGTGAATTGACATTAGTGAACCTCACCTCTTATAAGTACCATGTACATACGGTCCCTCTAACGATTAATTTCCAGATCGAGACCTAGGGTGTGTGAATTAGTCAGCACCTCTAACTATCTCGATTCTGTACTTTCTAATTCTGGATAATAATTCCATTGTGACTGCTAAATTTGGAAACCCCTTTCCAAATCCGTCACCGACCATGGCCATGGATTTCTGGGAATGTATTATCTAAGAATGTACAGGAAATTCCCTCATTCATTACAATGAGTCGGTAGATCCCATCTTGATGCTAACCACTCGCGTATACGACTGTACGTACCCAATGTAGACTCACAATGGTCAGGCTACGTGACCGGCTCCTAAATCAAAACACGCACACCCGTATACTGAATTCGCCCTAGCACCTCAAGTCTAAGGACTAAATCGTACACTGTTATAAGTCCTGAGAAACATCCCATCACTGATATGCTTTACGCACTTCCACAATGGGTTTCTCTGTTTGGGTCGTTCGATGCGTTCGATCCCCTATCTAACCACCTAGTCATATGCACTGACATCAAATGTCTTGTTCATGAAACTCCACAAATTCACTCCATGTGAATCATGCATAATCCTAGCAGTCTTGACGATTCCTTCGATACCCCGTCTCGACAGGAATCTATGACTTGGAACACTTTTGAGATCACGACCTTAGAGACTGTTTCATGATTGCACTCAATACTGAAGTGAATCGTCCCATAGTTGTTGGGTTATTGGTAACGTCAGAACGTCAAAAGCAGCGTAATTTAAAAATTTTTAAATAACCCAAGTAGAATCTTTATTCATCTAGTCATACCAAAAGGATTTTTACACAAAACAAAACATCCATAGGGTGTTTAGCGATTTTACCTCACCACAGGAATGGTGGTGGTTTTTCTCCGGTCTTCTTTCATATCTACAGGACTTTTGGTTCGGAGAAGCACCCCATGTGTTGTGCCTCTAGCGGTGTCCACACCAACTGGATTGTAGCAACTCCTTTGAATCCATAGGCTCAGAACTAAGATCCAAAAGATATCATACAGGAAGAAGAAGACAGAAATTGCATGAACCCTGTGCAATTGCACAGGGTTCGGCCGAAGTGTATTGAGAGGAAGTGGGCGGCTTATATATATTGCAAGACTTGTATGATTATCGATTTTATAATCTTCCAAGATATGGAGTCTACTACTCCATATATATCTATATATTAAAGAATCCTTATCATACATATATATGAATATATATAGAATCCTTGTCATATATAAACATATATAAAGAATCCTTATCAAGACAATCTAGTTCGGTTAGGAAACAAGAATCATATAACTTAATTAGTTTCCTACTAAACTTGGACATCTTTAATTAAGTAAATTTCTTTACTTAATTGGATTCCTTACTTAATTATATTTAATTAATTAAACTCCTTTAATTAATTCAGCCCATTTAATTAATTAATCCAATAAATCAATTAAATTAATTCCTCTCTTATTAATTAACTCTTTAATTAATTAGTTTTCTTCTTCAAGAATTAACACTTTAATTCTTCAGTTTTGATTTAACTCTTTAAATCAAACTTTCCTTATATGATTTGTTGCAGTCCAATTGTATTGTGTGTGACTCTCTAGGTTCACCATCAATTGGCAGCGGGCCCACGACCTTCGTGATTTAATTTGCGAGCTTATTAATTGCTCCGATTAATTGAACACCTTCAATTAACCACTCAAGAATTAATCTTCTTATTAATTCATGAGTACCCACACCTCATGGTCGATGTCTAGCCACAAGCCCATGAGGCCCAACTTCAGGTGAATTGATCTCAGTGAACCTCACCTCTTATAAGTACCATGTACATACGGTCCTTCTATCGACTTAATTTCCCGATCGAGACCTAGGGTGTGTGAATTGATCGGCACCTCTAATTATCTCGATAACTATACTTTCTAATTCTGGATAATGATTCCAGTGTGACTGCTAAATTTGGAAACCCCTTTCCAAATCCGTCACCAACTATGATCATAGGTTTCTCGGAATCTATTATCTAAGAACGTATAGGAAATTCTCTCAACACACTACGTTGGGTCGGTAAGTCCCTTATTGGTACTAACCACACGCATACACAACTATACGTACCCAACTTAGGCACATTATGGTCAGGCTACGTGACCTGTACCTAGGTCAAAGTACGTATACCCATGCACTGAATTTGCCCTAGCACCTCAAGTCTAAGAACTAAATCGTACACTATTATAAGCCTTGAGAAACATCCCATCACCGATATGCGTCATGCGCTTCCACAATGGGTTTCTTTGTTCGGGTCGTTCGATGCGTTCGATCCCCTATCGAACCACCTACTCAGATGCACTAGCATCAAATGCCTTGCTCATGAAACGCTACAAATTCACTCCAAGTGAATCATGCATACTTGTACAAGTCTTTGTGATTCCTTCGATACCCCGTCTCGTTCGGAATCTATGACTTGGAACATGTTTTGAGATCATGACCTTAGAGACTGTTTCATGATTGCACTCATACTGAAGTGAATCGTCCCATAGTCTATTGTGATCCAAGGATTTCATCCAATCGCTTAAGTGATTCGCGAGAGATGAAGTTGGCCATTGTTTGATTTACATACTATAAACACACGTGCGTATTAATTCATTTATACTAGAGAAAGCTTACAGTAGTCCTAATACAAGCTAAATATATTGGCTTGCAGGGCACTATCCTATCAATCTCCCACTTGTCCTAAAGCCAATCACAAACGCTTCTAAGACCCATCTTCCAAAGATGTTCTTCGAACTCTTTTCGTGACAAAGGCTTTACTAGTGGATCCACTAGGATGTCTTCCGAGTCGACGCATCCATTATGTACGTCTATTCTACCAATAATTTCTCCAATCAAATGGTACTTTTCTCTCATTGTGTTTAGATTTCTGGTGAGATCTCGAGTCCTATGCTTTAGCAATAGCTCCATTGTTATCAAAAAAGATAACCACGAGCTTCGCAATGCTAGGCACTACATCCAACCATTGGATGAAGTTTTTCATCCAAACACTTTCTTTTGTTGCATCCGATGCTACGATATATTATGCTTCAGTGGTTGAGTCGGCAACGGTGCTTTGCTTGGAACCTTTCCAACTTACCGCTACCTCATTGAGGCAAAATATGTATCTAAAATTGGATTTATATATTCGTCCACATCAGACCGAAAATTCGAATCATTAAATCCTTCGAGTTTTAATTCTCCACTACCACCGTAGACCAAGAACAAATCCTTAGTCTTTCTCAAGAACTTAAGGATAGCTTTGACGGTGGTCCAGTGCTTTTCACCAGAGTTTGACTAGTAACTGCTCGTGACACTTGAGCAGGTTCTACGTCTGGTCTAGTACATAGTATAGCATACCACATGCTACCTTTTGTCGAAACATAAGGTATTTGAGACATTCTCCTTTTATCCTCATTCGATGTAGGGCACATCGATTTGGAAAAAGAGTTACAATGTCTCATTGGAAGCAATCCTCTCTTGGATTCTTCCATACTGAATCTTTTCAGTATTGTTTCTATGTACTTAGATTTAGAGAGTTCCAACATCTTCTTCGATCTATCTCTATAGATACGTATCCCAATACGCAAGATGTCTCTCCCAAATCTTTCATGGAGAATTGCATGGATAACCATGCTTTCGTCTGCGCTCACATTCCGATATCATCCCCGATAAGCAGAATGTGATCGACATATAAAATATGAGCTTCATAGAGCTCCCACTAATCATTTTGTACACTCAAGGTTCATATTCCTTTTTGATGAAGTCAAATGCCTTGACTGTCTCATCAAAACAAATGTGAATCTAAATGGATTCAGACATTGCTACTGGAGAAAAGGTTTCATCAAAGTCTGTTCCAGAACTTTGTGAATAGCCTTTTACCACTAGTCGAGTCTTAGAGGTCAACACCTCTCCATTTATTCCTAGCTTGAAGATTCATTCACTACTTACAGGGATAAAATCCCTCGGGTGGATCGACCAAGGTCCATACCTTGTTGGAATGTATGGAATCCATTTCGGATTGCGTGAATTCTTGTCATGCATGCACGTCTACATCTAATGTAGCTTCTTCGTATATGGTGAAACCATATCTTTCAAGCTTCTTACGAACTTGATCAGATCTACGAAGTACTGGTGTACTAGACGGTTTAGCAGTTTCTGGATTTTGCTCCCACTGTTCGTGGGGATGGGTCCACACCTTGGACCTCATCAAGTTCTACAAGAGTACTGTTTCTATTCGTGAGGAAGTCATCCTCTAAGAAATGGGTATTCCTTTAAACAAACATCGTTTGTTTTTAGGATTTGTAGAACAGGTATCCAATGGATTTCTTTGGATACCCCACAAACTTATATAAATTGGATCTACTATCCAATTTATCTCCTTTCTTGTTCCCAACTTAGGCAGGAGATCCCTATGCTCATAAGTAAGAGTATAGAGGTGCATTACCATACCATTCTTGGTAAGGCTTTGTAGGCACGGACTTTGAAGGTACTTTGCTCAGTATCTTCGATGCAGGAAGGAGGACCAACCCCTAGAATGCATAAGGAAGCTTAACAAAACTCAACATGGATTGAACAATGTCTAACAATGTTCGTTTCCTTCTCTTAGACACTCCAATAAGTTGAGGCGTCATAGGAGGAGTTTGTTGTATGAGAACCCCATTCTCAGCAAGATAATTGAGGAATTCTTGACTTAAGTATTTGCCATCTCGATTAGATCGAATGGCCGTAATACTATGCCTTTGTTACTTCTCTACTTCATTTCGAAAATTCTTTGAACTTTTCAAAGGTTTTTCGGATTTGTATCTCACTAGATACATATATCACTAACGACCAAAGTCATTAGCAAAAAGGTACGAGGTATGAGTAATCTCCTCTTACACTAACCTTTAGTGGTCCACATTCATTCGTATGGATCAAATCCAAAGTGATTTGGTTCGCTCTTGATTCCCTGTGAAGGGAGATCTGGTCATCTTTCCTGTGAGACATGATTCGCAGGTTGGAAGTTCATCTAAGTTCTATATTTAAAGAGCCTTAGAAGAAACAAACTTTTGAATCCTACTATTGGAGATATGTCCAAGTCTAGCGTGCCAAAGTTGTGGACTATTATCTTGGTATTAATTGAACTTAGCACATTAGTTCAATAGAATTGAGTTAACGGTTTAATTCAATTAATTTGCTTCCTTTCAATTAACTAATTGATTCATTGCTTTCAATGAACTCTTTAATTGAAACGTAGCTTAATTAATTAGACTTTCTAATCAATTAAACTTATCAGTGCCTTTCTTAGGTGCAGTGGGATAATTCGACTTTTAGACTACTTGCGTTCTTTCGACTACCTTTATGGTCGATTTTAGAAGAGAACAACTTCTTCTTCACATTACTCTTCTTTGACTTTGCAGTCCATGAAGTGTGAACGATCATGACAGGTTTATCCTATTTGCCTTTTACCAATACTTTGGTTAATTCATGAAATGTGATCAACTTGTCAAATAAGATCAGAGTATTTGACGAATCTTTTGAATGAGCGGGAGGAGAATTTAAATGGAGGTCAATCCTAAGATCACTTGCAGGCCTACGTTTAATCGATCCAGTTTTCAACTAGATTAGTAAAACAAGGACAGTGATCCTTGACATTAGTTCCTTCACTTATTCTCGAATTTTAAAACAACTCCTTAGTGGTCTCGAATCAAACGATTCGAAACTGCTCCTCAAAACAAGCTTTTGAAGTGGAGGTTTGTTTTAGAAGCTTTAGACATACTCCTATGTCGCTTCTTTAGCTCGTTCAATCTTGATGCTTATATGAGAAAACCATCGTTAAGATTACCATACCCTATAGGTGATTTGTTCCACTTTTGAGACTCGTCCTTATATGAGGAAACGGTCATTAATATTCCCATACCCTACGGGTGATCCGTTCCTCCTTTTAGACTCATCTCGGAAGTTCATCGGGCATAGGCTAGTTATTAAGAACATGATTCCGACTTTCGGAATTGAGGACAATCCTCAAGTTTCTACGTCAGTCGATATTTTGATCCAGTTATTTTATAAGTCGAGGATAAATAGTAAAATGGATAATTTATAGATATCTCAATATCTATTACAAAGAGAAGACAAATATAAAGAGGACTAGTTAATGAATAATACTTATAATCTACGAAGGTTGGACTTTCTATCATAAAAGTTCTCCCACTATTTTATCGAAACAATTACCCCTTCAATTGTTCGGGAAATCCTATTTCCAAGTAGGTCTTGACGTCCCAGCGGACATTAATTGCACCCACGACTCGTGGCCATACAACTAATTCCCTAGGTAGGCATACTTATTGCCAATTGTGTCTCTACACAACCTTCAAGCTATTTTGCCTCGATTTTCGCACTCATCTAGCACTGCTACATCATGAGTAGTACTACTCGTTAAGTCTAACCCAATCAATCTCGATGAGCAACGGACCCGGTCATGAAATCCCCGTAACTGGTTATCGGTCGATTATACATGTCCCGACCAGTCCCCACCCTTGTCGAGTTTATTTAATAAACAAGAATCGAGAGATTTCACGTATTGTCCCTTTCTTCGCCTCGGGTGCCAGACTCTGGATCACCTTAATCGATAAGTAGACAACATACGCTAGTCCCTATTGATGGAAGGCTTGGGTTTATATAAATACTTCATTTTATTTTAACCCAATATGACTTAATATTTAATTCAAGAGGGGATTTGCTGGTTTGAAAGTTTAAGGCAAACTCTCTCGAGATCTCACCGCTTCGATTATGAATTATCTTATTTACGTTCTAATATTCTAGCGCGCATCACCAAACAAGCCAAATAATAGAACCAAAAAATAAATAAACCTAGCATGCATTTCTAACACAATATGTTTTCGATCGGGAGCCACCTATGCTTGGGCCATCATTGAGCCAATAATGTTGGCCCAATTGGTCTATCTAATGGGTTCTTAATGGGCCTAGGCTATTACATTAATAACCAAGCATACTTGGCCTTCATTCTCCATTGGGCTTCCTTCTTGCATGTAATGGGCCTCCATCCTAAACTATTTAATGTAAAGCCCTAATCTATTACATTGGCACAAAAAGGCCCAAATAAAGGCTCGCAGGCCCAACAAAAATCCAAAGAAAATAAACCAATCACATCTAAGGTCAAGGCTCGGCTCGATCGAAAACCACGTAAACAATTCACGTTGAGCAAAGAAACAAGCAAACAATTTTACTAGTTTCCTATCTTATTTTAATTATTTTAAACGCCTTTAAAATATTTCTCTAGATTCTTACTTTAGTCTCTACTAATTATAGGTAATCTATATTCGGATAAACAAAACCATTTTATGCATAAAAACAGAAAGAAAAAAATTTCAACTTTTGAAAATTGCAATTCGGCCCTCCAACTTTTGGAAATTGCAATTTGAAACCCCGAAGTTTTGGAAATAACAATTTAACCCCAAACTTAAAACTGGGCAGAGGACCAAAATAAAAAATTTATTTCCAGAAAAAATTTCGAGTTTGCAATTCAGCCCCTGCAGTTTTTGGTATTTACAAAACAGCCCTGAAACTTTTGTTATTTGCAAAACAGCCCCAAATTTGAAAATTTCCAGAAAGTTCCATTCTGTCCAGAAAGTACACAGTTAGTAAAATCTCAATTTCAGTCCAGGTTTTCCAAAAATTCACTAATCGCAAAAACAGCCCTTTATTTTCGAAAAATATAAATTGGCCCAAAATCGTTTTTATGCAATTTTACCCAAAATCAGATCTCCCCATAACAAGTAAGAATCATCAACATGAATATAACAAGCAATACAATAAAGCATTCAAATTATATTCAGACCTTTTCGTATGAGAGTAATGAATTAGGCTCTGATACCACTGTTGGGTTATTGGTAACGTCAGAACGTCAAAAGCAGAGGAATTTAAAAATTTTTAAATAACCCAAGTAGAATCTTTATTCATCTAGTCATACCAAAAGGATTTTTACACAAAACAAAACATCCATAGGGTGTTTAGCGATTTTACCTCACCACAGGAATGGTGGTGGTTTTTCTCCGGTCTTCTTTCATATCTACAGGACTTTTGGTTGTGTTGTGCCTCTAGCGGTGTCCACACCAACTGGATTGTAGCAACTCCTTTGAATCCATAGGCTCAGAACTAAAATCCAAAAGATATCATACAGGAAGAAGAAGACAAAAATTGCATGAACCCTGTGCAATTGCACAGGGTTCGGCCGAAGTGTATTGAGAGGAAGTGGGCGGCTTATATATATTGCAAGACTTGTATGATTATCGATTTTATAATCTTCCAAGATATGGAGTCTACTACTCCATATATATCTATATATTAAAGAATCCTTATCATACATATATATGAATATATATAGAATCCTTGTCATATATAAACATATATAAAGAATCCTTATCAAGACAATCTAGTTCGGTTAGGAAACAAAAATCATATAACTTAATTAGTTTCCTACTGAACTTGGACATCTTTAATTAAGTAAATTTCTTTACTTAATTGGATTCCTTACTTAATTATATTTAATTAATTAAACTCCTTTAATTAATTCAGCCCATTTAATTAATTAATCCAATAAATCAATTAAATTAATTCCTCTCTTATTAATTAACTCTTTAATTAATTAGTTTTCTTCTTCAAGAATTAACACTTTAATTCTTCAGTTTTGATTTAACTCTTTAAATCAAACTTTCCTTATATGATTTGTTGCAGTCCAATTGTATTGTGTGTGACCCTCTAGGTTCACCATCAATTGGCAGCGGGCCCACGACTTTCGTGATTTAATTTGCGAGCTTATTAATTGCTCCGATTAATTGAACACCTTCAATTAACCACTCAAGAATTAATCTTCTTATTAATTCATGAGTACCCACACCTCATGGTCGATGTCTAGCCACAAGCCCATGAGGCCCAACTTCAGGTGAATTGATCTCAGTGAACCTCACCTCTTATAAGTACCATGTACATACGGTCCTTCTATCGACTTAATTTCCCGATCGAGACCTAGGGTGTGTGAATTGATCGGCACCTCTAATTATCTCGATAACTATACTTTCTAATTCTGGATAATGATTCCAGTGTGACTGCTAAATTTGGAAACCCCTTTCCAAATCCGTCACCAACTATGATCATAGGTTTCTCGGAATCTATTATCTAAGAACGTATAGGAAATTCTCTCAACACACTACGTTGGGTCGGTAGATCCCTTATTGGTACTAACCACTCGCATACACAACTATACGTACCCAACTTAGGCACATTATGGTCAGGCTACGTGACCTGTACCTAGGTCAAAGTACGTATACCCATGCACTGAATTTGCCCTAGCACCTCAAGTCTAAGGACTAAATCGTACACTATTATAAGCCTTGAGAAACATCCCATCACCGATATGCGTCATGCGCTTCCACAATGGGTTTCTCTGTTCGGGTCGTTCGATGCGTTCGATCCCCTATCGAACCACCTACTCATATGCACTAGCATCAAATGCCTTGCTCATTAAACGCTACAAATTCACTCCAAGTGAATCATGCATACTTGTACAAGTCTTTGCGATTCCTTCGATACCCCGTCTCGTTCGGAATCTATGACTTGGAACATGTTTTGAGATCACGACCTTAGAGACTGTTTCATGATTGCACTCATACTGAAGTGAATCGTCCCATAGTCTATTGTGATCCAAGGATTTCATCCAATCGCTTAAGTGATTCGCGAGAGATGAAGTTGGCCATTGTTTGATTTACATACTATAAACACACGTGCGTATTAATTCATTTATACTAGAGAAAGCTTACAGTAGTCCTAATACAAGCTAAATATATTGGCTTGCAGGGCACTATCCTATCAATAGTCATGAGTGATCTCAGGATTTCAACCAATCGCTTAAATGTGTTCGCGAGAGATGAAGTTGGCCATTAGTTTATCTTATTAAATAAATAAACTTTGCGTATTAATTAATAAATCAAAGATTCATTCAAGATAAAATAGTCCTATTACAAGCTATAGAGTTGGCTTGCAGGGCACTATCCTATCAAATATGCTGTAAACTTGGCAGAGTGGGCATTGTACTTGATGTTCCTGGTTCGTACCTTGATCTCTCAGCTCATTTCTCCAACGTTGTGTAAATAACAATTTTTCTGCTCTATCAAATCGGTCATCAGCAGGACCAGGCTTATTTGGCAATGAGTCCTTGATAGCAGTTGCCTCCTGACTTACAATGACTCTTGCATAGTCATGTAGTCTGTCTCTCACAAAATCTGAATCCAAAGCCTTCGCAACAGAAGTGGTTTGCAACCAGTTTAAGACCCAGCGTCCTTCTGCAGCAAACTCCTTCCAAGCTTGGATTTCTTTCTCGGACTTGTTCAATCTGTACTCTCTCCATCTGTTGTATCTGATCTTTTCAGGGAGAAAAGTAGTTCTTGATTGAAGCAGCTGATTTAACCTTTCTAGCTCAGCTTCAATTCTTTTGAAAGCAGCAGGGTCAGTCTGAACAACTTCAATTGCTCTCCTGACTTCAAACTTCTTTCTTTTAATTGGTTCTGCCCTTGGTAAAACAAACTGTCCTTCCTTGGGTTTTCGTCCAATTACGATGCCTTCTGACCTCCTTGGTCCATAAGCATCCTTCTTACTGGCTTTTAAGGCCTTTGCCAAGTCTTCTTCCTCCTTGGCAGACAATTCAGCTTCAGTCATCTTCTTGACATCAGCCTCTCTCTGGCTTGCTTCTAGAGCTCTTTTCAGCTCAGCTTCATCACGCTTTCTTAGTTCAGCTTCCTCGCGCTTCTTCTTCTGATAAGCTGATACTTTAGCTTTGCCAGTCCTTTTCTTCCTGGCAGCTCTTGATTCAACAACTGGTGCCGCAGCTGTTGGTTCTGGAGCACAATCGCTATTGGTGCAGCAGTAATCGGTTCAAGGATCTGTACTTCAGGATCCTTTTGAGGTTGAGCAACCACAGCTGTTGGTGCAGAAGTCTGTTTCACTTGATCATCAGCTAACTTCACGGCAGCAGACTCCTTTTCTGATCCAACAGGCCTCTCAGCTGTTGGAGGACTTTCTCTAACTAGCTCAGAAAGTTCAGTATCTTCATCAACAAACGTCATCTTCTTTCTGGCAGTTTTCTTTGTAAAAGGAACAGCAGCAGATGTGGCAGTATCTTTCATAGCGCTCCTTGTCCTTTTAGCCACGTTCTCAGCTGGTATTTCAGCTGAAACGGTTCTTTCAGGAGAAGATTCAATAACCATCTCATCAATCTCCTTGACTGTTTCATCAACAATCAAGTCAACAGCATCCTTTTTCTTAGACAAAATTGTTCTGGCTTGAACAACTGGCTTAGCTGTTTGAACAGTTGTCTTACTTTTCTTGCCTTTATCAGCAGGCTCTTTAGGCTCAGCAGCCTTCCTCTTTTGTTGCCTCTTTTCTGGCACATTAGCAGGCTCCTTTGACTTTCCAGTTTTCACTGGATCATAAATCTTTAACTTTTTTTCCTTATGAACTTCTTTGCCATTAGTCACTATACATCCCAAATTCACCAGCAGATGACTAAGGAATATTCTGTGAAGAGTAAGACCACGCTCCTTGTGATCAGCAAGTATGTACCAGATGAAGGTTGCCCAGCTAACCTTCAAACCATAAAAGATAGCAATCATGGTGTGAAGCCTCTTCATCGGCACACTGTCCAACGAGAATGTGCAATTCTCCAGTACCTTGGCAACTAAATCAGCCATTCGCTGAAATTCATCCTTCAGCTGATTCTTCTTTATGCCTCCAAACATCACTTGATTTTTCTTTGAAGCCAAATTCCAGAAATCTGCTTCAAAAGGTTCAGCAACGGTTGCAATCTCAGTCGAGCCTTCAAGAGATAGTCCGTATCTCTCACTCAGCAGCTTGGGGGTTATACATATAACCTTATCCTCAATTTTGGCAACAATCTCCAACTTTTCAAAGTCAGGCTTCTCTTTAGAATCATAAAACTCCATAACCTGCCTTGAAAATCATATCTTCATGGGCTTCCATGAAGTTAACCAGGGTTGCCGCCTTGAACTTTTCCAATATTTCTTTCATCAATGGGGTACCAGTTGTGTGATACGTCAGGTAATTCAAGAACATACCTTCAGCAGCAGCTTCTTTGGCAGACATATCTGAAAAAGATTAAGGAAAACGGAGAGAAATTTGCAGTAGATAGAGTGCAAAATTGCTCTGCGTTCTTTTGAAATTTTGAGGGTGCGTAAAAGCTTAGTAAGCTGATCAGATCTGGATTTATAGATGTTGGTTTCTTGTCGGTTTCCGTGATTAGTGTCAACCGTTAGATCAGTTACTGAAAAGCAGATCGTGTTAGCGATATACGCGGATTTCAAAATAACATTAATTATGTCAGACAGGCGGGAATTTGAAACGCCACTTGTCTGTTACTTATAAAAGCGTGTTTCTGATAAAAACGTTTTTAATACAACACTTAAATATAAGCTGACATAAATAAAAACAGATGAGTAAAATACTTATCTGATAGATGACTTGTCTGATACAATATATCACTAGTGAAAGCCAATATCTAGTGATCTTCCTTTGCTGTTTTTCAATCCAGCAAGATAAATAATCTTCAAGTCTTCAAGAATTAAGAACAGATCTTCTGATTAAAAATAACTTCAACTAACTGTCATTGAAGATTTCATCTTTAAAACAGGAGTACCGCTAGTCTTACACGTTCCCCCTGAATTCAAGAATTCATCAGTCAACTAGTCTGTTGGGAGTCTGTCTTCTTGAAGTGTAACACTTCTTGGTATCAGATTGGTCAGCTGTTGAACCCAGTCTTCTAATAGGTTCCCCCTCAGCTTATGAATCCAATTTTAACAAGCCCAGTTCCACTCTTAGAGTAGAAAATCTTGCATCACTTAATGGTTTGGTGAAAATGTCAGCAATCTGATTGTCTGTATGAACATACTCATAATAACATTTCCTTTTTCAACATGGTCTCTGATGAAGTGATGTTTGATCTCAATATGCTTAGTCCTGGAATGACTAGTAGTATTCTGAGTAAGTGAGATTGCAGTTGTATTGTCACAGTAGATAGGGATTCCACTGATCTTGAGATTATAGTCTTCTAGTTGATGCTTCAACCAAAGTATTTGTGCACAACATGCTCCAGCAGCAATGTATTCAGCTTCAGCAATAGATATGGATACTGAAGTCTGTTTCTTACTCATCCATGAGATCAGACGACTGCCTAAAAATTGACAAGTACCTGTAGTACTCTTCCTATCAATTTTACAGCCAGCCAGGTCAGAATCTGAATATCCAGTAAGTTCAAATCCTGATTCCCTTGGATACCACAATCCCAATTCTTGAGTGCCTTTAAGATACCTTAATATCCTTTTAGCAGCTAAGAGATGAGATTCTTTAGGATTTGATTGAAATCTCGCACAAACCCCAACAGAATACATAATATCAGGTCTGCTAGCTGTTAAGTATAACAGTGACCCAATTATGCCTCTGTACTTGGTGATGTCAACTGATTTGCCATCTTCATCCTTGTCCAGACGAAGTCCAGTAGACATAGGAACACTAACAGATGAGCTAGTTTCCATACCAAATTTTCTTGAACAGATCTTTTGTGTACTTTGCTTGATTAATAAAAATACCATCAGGTAGCTGTTTAACTTGTAATCCAAGAAAGTAATTAAGTTCTCCCATCATGCTCATTTCAAACTTGTTCTGCATCAGCTTAGAGAACTTCTCACACATCTGTTGGTTAGTTGAACCAAAAATAATATCGTCCACATATATTTGAACTAACAATATATGATTATCCCATTCAATAGTGAACAAAGTCTTATCCACTTTACCTTTGCGAAATCCTTTTACTAAAAGAAAATCAGATAAAGTATCATACCATGCTCTTGGAGCCTGTTTCAGTCCATAGAGAGCTTTCTTCAGACGATACACTTTGTCTCCTTGTTGATAAGCTTCAAAACCAAGAGGTTGTTCAACATATACTTCCTCTTGCAATTCTCCATTGAGAAAAGCAGACTTCACATCCATCTGATAGACAGTGAAGTTCTTGTGAGCAGCATAGGCTAAGAATAATCTGATCGCTTCAAGCCTTGCAACTGGTGCGAATGTCTCATCAAAATCAATGCCTTCTTCTTGGCAATAACCTTTGGCAACTAGTCTTGCTTTGTTTCTAGTAACAATACCATCTTCATTCATTTTATTCCTGAATACCCACTTAGTGCCAATTACCCTTTGATGAGTAGGTCTGGGAACTAAATACCAGACTTCATTCCTTTCAAATTGATTTAACTCTTCTTGCATTTCTTTAATCCAGTGAGAATCACTAAGAGCTTCATCAATTAACTTAGGCTCAATTTGTGAAAGAAAACTTACAAACATTGTTTCATTTGCAGTTGACCTTCTAGTTCTCACTCTGTTCAATGGATCACCAATCACTAGTTCAGGTGGGTGATCTCTGAGCCATCTGAGATCAGGTTGCAAATCTGGATGTTGTCCTCTTGAATGATCTTGCAACACTACTGTTGGAGTCTCAGTAGTAGTCTGTTGAACAGTCTCTGGTCTATCAGCTGTTTGCAACTCCTCTGTTAGACAGTCAGCAGACTGATTTTGAACAGCACTTGAGTTAACAGCATTGTTTAAATCAGGTAGTATGATGGGAACATATTCTTCTTTTCTTTCCACACTCAATTTCTGAAGGTCAGCAGATATCTCTGGATTAGCACTTTGATTCTTTTTAGAAGATTGGCTTGGTTCATCAAACACTACATGAATAGATTCTTCTACAAGTAAAGTTCTTTTGTTAAAGACTCTGTAAGCTTTACTAACAGTAGAGTAACCTACAAAAACAGCTTCATCAGCCTTCTCTGCAAATGCAGTAAGGTGATTTTTCCCATTATTCAAAACATAACATTTACAACCAAAAATCCTAAGATAATGCAAATTAGGCTTTCTGTTGTTCCATAGCTCATAAGGTGTCTTGTTTTGACTCTTGTTGATCATACATCTGTTCTGGGTGTAACATGCTGTATTTGTGGCTTCTGCCCAGAATCTTTGGGGCAGCTTTGCTTCAGCTATCATTGTCCTGGTAGCTTCCTTTAGAGTTCTGTTTCTCCTTTCAGCAACTCCATTTTGTTGAGGGGTTCTGGCAGCAGAGTACTCATGATTGATTCCTCTGGAGTTACAATACTCTTCAACAGTAGAGTTTGTAAATTCAGTCCCTCTGTCTGATCTGATCTTCAATATTCTTTGACTCTTTTCATTCTGGATCAGTTCCATCAGATTGGTAAGATGTTCCTTGGTTTCACTTTTCTTCTTCATGAAAATCACCCAAATAAATCTTGAAAAATCATCCACAACAGCTAGGCAGTATTTCTTTCCACCATTGCTGATAGGATCAATAAGGCCAAACAAATCCATATGTAACAGCTCCAAAATTCTGGTTGAAGATTGGTGCTTCTTGCTTTTGAAAGAGGACTTCACTTGTTTACCCTTCTGACAGGCATCACAGAGCTTATCTTTGCTCATGTTTGTCTTTGGAATTCCTTCTACCAGATCATTCTTTATCAATCTGTTTATGGTCTTGAAATTCAAATGATTCATTCTTTTGTGCCACAGCCAACTGATTTCACTTGGTGTAGAAGCCACCAAACAAACATTGGAATTCTTGTCCACAGAATTCCAGTCAACTACATAGATATTTCCCTGTCTTCTTCCAGATAAAATAACCTTCTTTGTTCCAACTTGTTCAACATAGCACTTATCTGATGAAAACATTACAGAAAATCCCTTGTCACAAAATTGACTTATGCTCAGCAGATTTGTACTTTAGGCCATTAACATAAGAGACGTCAGATATCTCTATGTTTCCTTTGATTAGCTTTCCAACAGCAAGAACCTTGCCTTCTTTGCTGTCTCCAAAAGTAATGGCAAGCATGATTGAGGATTCGAGACGGAAGTTAACCATGGGATGCACAGACTCCATGATCGACAAAGGGGCGTAACCTTTACATTTTTGCATTCCGTTTGGTTTATTTTGTGCTTACAATGCTATATCTATATGTCCGTACTTGATTGGTATTGATTATCCATGCTTGCTTGGATTGGATAGAGTCGTGCTCGATCATTTACCTTGTTGTTTTCTTTGTTTTGTTTTTGTTTTTGTTTGTCTTTCCTCTATGTGCTTGTGTGGTTGTCGTGTCACCTCCCCCCATTTTTCTCAATTCACACAATGGGGACATTGTACATTTTAAGTTTGGGGGGAGAGGTCGCAAGTACTTGCATACATGCTAGGTCGACCCGCCAAAATTTTTCAAATTCCTTTTATTCTTTCAACATGCTCTACAAAGTTTGAGCACATTGGCTATAGCTATGATTATATTTAAAGTGGATAATGAACTTTAGCGATAATAGGATCTAGGACTTCTTTTGCATAACTTAGAATCCCTCCAATCTTTAGCTTGGAATCTAAATGTGAAAAGAGCATAAATGGCCTATGTTTCGGGGAGTAAACCCTTTTTAAGAATGAAATACCTTTGAACACCTAGCTCTTAAAAGAAACGAGTAGAGAACTTGCTAAAATGTATGCACTTCTATGAGAGAAAAGAAAGGCAAAGCCTTCAAACGATGAAATTCTTGGCTTATTTTTGTAATTACTCTATTTCGTTGTAATTGTGCAACTTTTCTAATGAAAACTTCAAATGAAATGCACAAAGGAAAGGAATGGTGCTAGTAGCCCAAAAGTTAAATGTATAGAAGCACAAACAATCTTCATCATTAGTG
This sequence comes from Penstemon newberryi var. newberryi, assembly GCA_030819805.1. Lineage (NCBI taxonomy): Eukaryota > Viridiplantae > Streptophyta > Magnoliopsida > Lamiales > Plantaginaceae > Penstemon > Penstemon newberryi. The sequence goes on along the minus strand of JAUALY010000004.1, from coordinate 31,472,436 downwards.
CTAATTTATAGTTGTAACATCATTGTAAAGCACAAGTGCTTTGTTATCTTTGTAAATCAAAAGAAAAAGCAAAGTATGGTGAGAAAGAGCTAGGAACTAAAATCGTCAATAATTCAAGAAAAAGGACAACACTCTTAAATTGCCTATAACTTAGTTTCGTGAAGTGATTTGAACATTAAGTTTGCAATCTACGGCTAGGAGAGATTCTTTGTCAAACATTAGAAGACCATGCAAATAGAACCGATGATTTTGACCTATCGGGAAGTATTCACCTAAGATGGGAAGTATTCACCTAAGATAGAATCTAGCCAAAAGCCAACACACACACACGTGGAGCTTGTTTTAAGAATAATTCGAAAGTGTTAAGCTTTGGTGTTTTGATCTCAAGCATGCTTGTTTAGGTCTTGCTTTGTTTTCTTTGCTCGAGGACGAGCAAGTGTTTAAGTTTGGGGGTGTTGATAACGCCGTGAAAACGTCGTTATTACCTATCTCTTTAAGCCCAAAACATCTTGTTTTGATCCGAGTTTCTGTCTGTTCCGCGTGTTTTCGTGCCTTTTGTGCTTTTGGCCCCTTCGTTTGGCCTTTGTTCGGTTTTTGTGTTTTTGTTCGTGTTTTGATCGTTTTCTCCGTGGTTTGTAGGTATTGACATCTTAGAGTGATTCGGAGTTGCGTATCAATGATGCGAGTCATTCTACCCACCCAGCGAGTCAAGCTTGAGATTCAAAGGAAATAGAACCCGAAGCAAATTTTACAAGAATGAAGATAGCTACTCACTCAAGCATGCACAAATTTATCATGGCAGATCCAAATAAGCTGAATTTTGGATATGTCATAAATGAGTGAGTTAGCTACGCTACGGTCTTTACGGATCCACATTCGGAGTTCGGAGTCAAAAGATATGCTGCTCGGAAGGAAGTGCGGCAGAGCAGGAAACTTACGGCCTGTTCCTCGCGGCCGCGAGGTTCAGTCTCGCGGCCGCGAGACCCCTTCTACCAGAAGATATTTTATGCGGGAAAGGCAGGGGGTTTTTTGTACAATCCCCCTTTGATCCCACTTGTATTTTTAGACATCTTGGGGGACTTTTTGGCCTTAGTTGCCATTGTTTGGAGGGTAACTTAGGCATTAGGGCTTGTAGTTTTTGCTAGGTTAGAGGGTTAAAGGTGAAATCATAGACAATTCCCACTTCACTTTATTCTCTAGCCTCCATTGGGGAAGAGCTTCACTTGGACTCTCCAATGAAGATAAAAAGGCTTGAGGGAGAAATTGTTGAAGATTTCAACCACTAAGCTATCTCTAACTCTTAATACTTTGTTCATTTACATTTATAACTTTGATTAATGTATCAGATGATTTATTTAATGCTATGAGTAGCTAATCCTTCTTTTCTTGGATTTTATTGATCTTATGTTTGATTATTGATTAGAGGATGAATTAATAGTTGATGCTATGCTTGGATGTGTTTGTTAATCTAGTTTGTGCTTTTGTCATCTTGTTGTTAGGTCAACCATAAGATGAAATGGATTGATCTTTAATTGCTAGACATAGTGGATTAAAGATTAGATTATAAAACTAGATTGTGATTTGATTTTATGATAGGAATATACCTAGGTCATTTCATGTTCTAACAAGGTTTGTGATTAATGCATCGTTTAGATTTTAATCCACTTAGACATAAATTGGATTAGTCTACTTTGATAGGTTCGTACGCAATTCGGAAGATACATATGAATAATTTTATGAACCTTGAACAACAAACATAAGTGTGGTTGTCAATTGTTGAGTCATTTATCTTGAATTGAACTAGGTGACGTAAAATCCTAGAAGCCTTTACTTATTGTTAAGTCAAGTGTTAGTTTCATAATCACCTTTATCATAGTTTTAATATCAAAAACCACCACCACTTCACCAAACTCAACTTACAAATCTAAGTAGAAGTAACAAGACATTAGTTGGTAATTAATCGTACAAGTCCTCGTGGGTTCGACACTCTCTTATCACTTTATTACTTGTAACGACCGTATACTTGCGTAGTTTGCGTATTAGTATTTGGAACGCAACAAGTTTTTGGCGCCGTTGCCGGGGATTTGTAACGATTATTTGCCGATTTATATTCTTGTATATCTTAGCTTGGATTTGTTATTTACGTTGTGATATTTGTCTTCCTAGGTACGATGGCCTACAATGATTGCTATCCAAGGTCAACCGAGGGAACATCACTTTGTTATTGTATGCATTGCATGGGGGAGAGCACAATCGTCGGTTGCCAAATGAGTCCAAATTATTTGCAATATGAGAATTCATACATGGGTAATCATTATGAGCCGAGTCCCACTTACAATAGCTACAATACCGGATGGGGAAATGACCCGTATTATCCAAGGAACAATGAGTGGAGAGGTGGACCACACCCGGATATGTTGATGACTACCCCATTCATCAAACCGAACTATCATGAATATTCTCAACCTCCGGTAGAGGCACAACCATCTTTGGAAGATGCATTCACTAAGTTCATGGAGCACACCACCAAATACATGGCTAACAATGATGCAAAATTGCAAGAAGTCTTCCAACACCAACAAGAACATTCGGTTGTATTGAGAAATCTTCAAACACAAATGGAGCAAATCTCACAAGCTTTAAGCATAAGACCCCCGGGAACTTTGCCGAGTACAACCGAATCACCCAAACAAGAAACAAATGGGCTTCCTACTAGAGATGAAGAACAAGGTGGATCGAAAGAGCTTGCAAAGGAAGATAAATTCTTCATGGATGAAGGGTTTGATCAAAAGGTCATAAAATACTCTTACGTGGACTTGGTTATTCCCAAAGAAGACAAGTGGATCCACCCGAGCAAAGCAACATGGATAATTATGGGTAAAGATTACAAGAGATTTGAACCGGGAGATAAAAGTTTTCGATTTGATATGTGGTTCAAATCCGTCCCAAAAGACCGTACAATGAAAAGATTAAAGCGTGGGACGAATTTAAAAGCAAAGAGGCCGGGGCTTATACTTGATCCCGATGGGATCCTATTCGATTATTGGCCACCCTAAAAGAAAAGAGAAGTTTCAAGTCGAGCTACCGACTATAAACAAGCGCTTCTTGGGAGGCAACCCAAGCCTTTTGTTTTACTTTTCTTTGTCCTTTGTGTTGTTTTTGTTGTTGTCGTGTCGTGTCGTTTGATTCTTGTTTTTTTTGTGTGTTGAGTTGTAGGTGATGATTGTGCGCGAAAAAAAAAAAAAAAAAAAAAAAAGATGTAATGGCAAGCATGATTGAGGATTCGAGACGGAAGTTAACCATGGGATGCACAGACTCCATGATCGACAAAGGGGCGTAACCTTTACATTTTTGCATTCCGTTTGGTTTATTTTGTGCTTACAATGCTATATCTATATGTCCGTACTTGATTGGTATTGATTATCCATGCTTGCTTGGATTGGATAGAGCCGTGCTCGATCATTTACCTTGTTGTTTTCTTTGTTTTGTTTTTGTTTTTGTTTGTCTTTCCTCTATGTGCTTGTGTGGTTGTCGTGTCGACCTCCCCCCATTTTTCTCAATTCACACAATGGGGACATTGTACATTTTAAGTTTGGGGGGAGAGGTCGCAAGTACTTGCATACATGCTAGGTCGACCCGCCAAAATTTTTCAAATTCCTTTTATTCTTTCAACATGCTCTACAAAGTTTGATCACATTGGCTGTAGCTATGATTATATTTAAAGTGGATAATGAACTTTAGCGATAATAGGATCTAGGACTTCTTTTGCGTAACTTAGAATCCCTCCAATCTTTAGTTTGGAATCTAAATGTGAAAAGAGCATAAATGGCCTATGTTTCGGGGAGTAAACCCTTTTTAAGAATGAAATACCTTTGAACACCTAGCTCTTAAAAGAAACGAGTAGAGAACTTGCTAAAATGTATGCACTTCTATGAGAGATAAGAAAGGCAAAGCCTTCAAACGATGAAATTCTTGGCTTATTTTTGTAATTACTCTATTTCGTTGTAATTGTGCAACTTTTCTAATGAAAACTTCAAATGAAATGCACAAAGGAAAGGAATGGTGCTTGTAGCCCAAAAGTTAAATGTATAGAAGCACAAACAATCTTCATCATTAGTGCTAATTTATAGTTGTAACATCATTGTAAAGCACAAGTGCTTTGTTATCTTTGTAAATCAAAAGAAAAATCAAAGTATAGTGAGAAAGAGCTAGGAACTAAAATCGTCAATAATTCAAGAAAAAGGACAACACTCTTAAATTGCCTATAACTTAGTTTCGTGAAGTGATTTGAACATTAAGTTTGCAATCTACGGCTAGGAGAGATTCTTTGTCAAACATTAGAAGACCATGCAAATAGAACCGATGATTTTGACCTATCGGGAAGTATTCACCTAAGATGGGAAGTATTCACCTAAGATAGAATCTAGCCAAAAGCCAACACACACACACGTGGAGCTTGTTTTAAGAATAATTCGAAAGTGTTAAGCTTTGGTGTTTTGATCTCAAGCATGCTTGTTTAGGTCTTTCTTTGTTTTCTTTGCTCGAGGACGAGCAAGTGTTTAAGTTTGGGGGTGTTGATAACGCCGTGAAAACGTCGTTATTACCTATCTCTTTAAGCCCAAAACATCTTGTTTTGGTCCGAGTTTATGTCTGTTCCGCGTGTTTTCGTGCCTTTTGTGCTTTTGGCCCCTTCGTTTGGCCTTTGTTCGGTTTTTGTGATTTTGTTCGTGTTTTGATCGTTTTCTTCGTGGTTTGTAGGTATTGACATCTTAGAGTGATTCGGAGTTGCGTATCAATGATGCGAGTCATTCTACCCACCCCGCGAGTCAAGCTTGAGCTTCAAAGGAAATAGAACCCGAAGCAAATTTTACAAGAATGAAGATAGCTACTCACTCAAGCATGCACAAATTTATCATGGCAGATCCAAATAAGCTGAATTTTGGATATGTCATAAATGAGTGAGTTAGCTACGCTACGGACTTTACGGATCCACATTCGGAGTTCGGAGTCAAAAGATATGCTGGTCGGAAGGAAGTGCGGCAGAGCAGAAAACTTACGGATTGTTCCTCGCGGCCGCGAGGTTCAGTCTCGCGGCCGCGAGACCCCTTCTACCAGAAGATATTTTATGCGGGAAAGGCAGGGGGTTTTTTGTACAATCCCCCTTTGATCCCACTTGTATTTTTAGACATCTTGGGGGACTTTTTGGCCTTAGTTGCCATTGTTTGGAGGGTAACTTAGGCATTAGGGCTTGTAGTTTTTGCTAGGTTAGAGGGTTAAAGGTGAAATCATAGACAATTCCCACTTCACTTTATTCTCTAGCCTCCATTGGGGAAGAGCTTCACTTGGACTCTCCAATGAAGATAAAAAGGCTTGAGGGAGAAATTGTTGAAGATTTCAACCACTAAGCTATCTCTAACTCTTAATACTTTGTTCATTTACATTTATAACTTTGATTAGTGTATTGGATGATTTATTTAATGCTATGAGTAGCTAATCCTTCTTTTCTTGGATTTTATTGATCTTATGTTTGATTATTGATTAGAGGATGAATTAATAGTTGATGCTATGCTTGGATGTGTTTGTTAATCTAGTTTGTGCTTTTGTCATCTTGTTGTTAGGTCAACCATAAGATGAAATGGATTGATCTTTAATTGCTAGACATAGTGGATTAAAGATTAGATTATAAAACTAGATTGTGATTTGATTTTATGATAGGAATATACCTAGGTCATTTCATGTTCTAACAAGGTTTGTGATTAATGCATCATTTAGATTTTAATCCACTTAGACATAAATTGGATTAGTCTACTTTGATAGGTTCGTACGCAATTCGGAAGATACATATGAATAATTTTATGAACCTTGAACAACAAACATAAGTGTGGTTGTCAATTGTTGAGTCATTTATCTTGAATTGAACTAGGTGACGTAAAATCCTAGAAGCTTTTACTTATTGTTAAGTCAAGTGTTAGTTTCATAATCACCTTTATCATAGTTTTAATATCAAAAACCACCACCACTTCACCAAACTCAACTTACAAATCTAAGTAGAAGTAACAAGACATTAGTTGGTAATTAATCGTACAAGTCCTCGTGGGTTCGACACTCTCTTATCACTTTATTACTTGTAACGACCGTATACTTGCGTAGTTTGCGTATTAGTATTTGGAACGCAACAAGTTTTTGGCGCCGTTGCCGGGGATTTGTAACGATTATTTGCCGATTTATATTCTTGTATATCTTAGCTTGGATTTGTTATTTACGTTGTGATATTTGTCTTCCTAGGTACGATGGCCTACAATGATTGCTATCCAAGGTCAACCGAGGGAACATCACTTTGTTATTGTATGCATTGCATGGGGGAGAGCACAATCGTCGGTTGCCAAATGAGTCCAAATTATTTGCAATATGAGAATTCATACATGGGTAATCATTATGAGCCGAGTCCCACTTACAATAGCTACAATACCGGATGGGGAAATGACCCGTATTATCCAAGGAACAATGAGTGGAGAGGTGGACCACACCCGGATATGTTGATGACTACCCCATTCATCAAACCGAACTATCATGAATATTCTCAACCTCCGGTAGAGGCACAACCATCTTTGGAAGATGCATTCACTAAGTTCATGGAGCACACCACCAAATACATGGCTAACAATGATGCAAAATTGCAAGAAGTCTTCCAACACCAACAAGAACATTCGGTTGTATTGAGAAATCTTCAAACACAAATGGAGCAAATCTCACAAGCTTTAAGCATAAGACCCCCGGGAACTTTGCCGAGTACAACCGAATCACCCAAACAAGAAACAAATGGGCTTCCTACTAGAGATGAAGAACAAGGTGGATCGAAAGAGCTTGCAAAGGAAGATAAATTCTTCATGGATGAAGGGTTTGATCAAAAGGTCATAAAATACTCTTACGTGGACTTGGTTATTCCCAAAGAAGACAAGTGGATCCACCCGAGCAAAGCAATATGGATAATTATGGGTAAAGATTACAAGAGATTTGAACCGGGAGATAAAAGTTTTCGATTTGATATGTGGTTCAAATCCGTCCCAAAAGACCGTACAATGAAAAGATTAAAGCGTGGGACGAATTTAAAAGCAAAGAGGCCGGGGCTTATACTTGATCCCGATGGGATCCTATTCGATTATTGGCCACCCTAAAAGAAAAGAGAAGTTTCAAGTCGAGCTACCGACTATAAACAAGCGCTTCTTGGGAGGCAACCCAAGCCTTTTGTTTTACTTTTCTTTGTCCTTTGTGTTGTTTTTGTTGTTGTCGTGTCGTGTCGTTTGATTCTTGTTTTTTTTGTGTGTTGAGTTGTAGGTGATGATTGTGCGCGAAAAAAAAAAAAAAAAAAAAAAAAGATGTAATGGCAAGCATGATTGAGGATTCGAGACGGAAGTTAACCATGGGATGCACAGACTCCATGATCGACAAAGGGGCGTAACCTTTACATTTTTGCATTCCGTTTGGTTTATTTTGTGCTTACAATGCTATATCTATATGTCCGTACTTGATTGGTATTGATTATCCATGCTTGCTTGGATTGGATAGAGCCGTGCTCGATCATTTACCTTGTTGTTTTCTTTGTTTTGTTTTTGTTTTTGTTTGTCTTTCCTCTATGTGCTTGTGTGGTTGTCGTGTCGACCTCCCCCCATTTTTCTCAATTCACACAATGGGGACATTGTACATTTTAAGTTTGGGGGGAGAGGTCGCAAGTACTTGCATACATGCTAGGTCGACCCGCCAAAATTTTTCAAATTCCTTTTATTCTTTCAACATGCTCTACAAAGTTTGATCACATTGGCTGTAGCTATGATTATATTTAAAGTGGATAATGAACTTTAGCGATAATAGGATCTAGGACTTCTTTTGCGTAACTTAGAATCCCTCCAATCTTTAGTTTGGAATCTAAATGTGAAAAGAGCATAAATGGCCTATGTTTCCGGGAGTAAACCCTTTTTAAGAATGAAATACCTTTGAACACCTAGCTCTTAAAAGAAACGAGTAGAGAACTTGCTAAAATGTATGCACTTCTATGAGAGATAAGAAAGGCAAAGCCTTCAAACGATGAAATTCTTGGCTTATTTTTGTAATTACTCTATTTCGTTGTAATTGTGCAACTTTTCTAATGAAAACTTCAAATGAAATGCACAAAGGAAAGGAATGGTGCTTGTAGCCCAAAAGTTAAATGTATAGAAGCACAAACAATCTTCATCATTAGTGCTAATTTATAGTTGTAACATCATTGTAAAGCACAAGTGCTTTGTTATCTTTGTAAATCAAAAGAAAAATCAAAGTATAGTGAGAAAGAGCTAGGAACTAAAATCGTCAATAATTCAAGAAAAAGGACAACACTCTTAAATTGCCTATAACTTAGTTTCGTGAAGTGATTTGAACATTAAGTTTGCAATCTACGGCTAGGAGAGATTCTTTGTCAAACATTAGAAGACCATGCAAATAGAACCGATGATTTTGACCTATCGGGAAGTATTCACCTAAGATGGGAAGTATTCACCTAAGATAGAATCTAGCCAAAAGCCAACACACACACACGTGGAGCTTGTTTTAAGAATAATTCGAAAGTGTTAAGCTTTGGTGTTTTGATCTCAAGCATGCTTGTTTAGGTCTTGCTTTGTTTTCTTTGCTCGAGGACGAGCAAGTGTTTAAGTTTGGGGGTGTTGATAACGCCGTGAAAACGTCGTTATTACCTATCTCTTTAAGCCCAAAACATCTTGTTTTGATCCGAGTTTCTGTCTGTTCCGCGTGTTTTCGTGCCTTTTGTGCTTTTGGCCCCTTCGTTTGGCCTTTGTTCGGTTTTTGTGTTTTTGTTCGTGTTTTGATCGTTTTCTCCGTGGTTGGTAGGTATTGACATCTTAGAGTGATTCGGAGTTGCGTATCAATGATGCGAGTCATTCTACCCACCCCGCGAGTCAAGCTTGAGCTTCAAAGGAAATAGAACCCGAAGCAAATTTTACAAGAATGAAGATAGCTACTCACTCAAGCATGCACAAATTTATCATGGCAGATCCAAATAAGCTGAATTTTGGATATGTCATAGATGAGTGAGTTAGCTACGCTACGGACTTTACGGATCCACATTCGGAGTTCGGAGTCAAAAGATATGCTGCTCGGAAGGAAGTGCGGCAGAGCAGGAAACTTACGGCCTGTTCCTCACGGCCGCGAGGTTCAGTCTCGCGGCCGCGAGACCCCTGCTCCCAGAAGATATTTTATGCGGGAAAGGCAGGGGGTTTTTTGTACAATCCCCCTTTGATCCCACTTGTATTTTTAGACATCATGGGGGACTTTTTGGCCTTAGTTCCCATTGTTTGGAGGGTAACTTAAGCATTAGGGCTTGTAGTTTTTGCTAGGTTAGAGGATTAAAGGTGAAATCATAGACAATTCCCACATCACTTTATTCTCTAGCCTCCATTGGGGAAGAGCTTCACTTGGACTCTCCAATGAAGATAAAAAGGCTTGAGGGAGAAATTGTTGAAGATTTCAACCACTAAGCTATCTCTAACTCTTAATACTTTGTTCATTTACATTTATAACTTTGATTAATGTATTGGATGATTTATTTAATGCTATGAGTAGCTAATCCTTCTTTTCTTGGATTTTATTAATCTTATGTTTGATTATTGATTAGAGGATGAATTAATAGTTGATGCTATGCTTGGATGTGTTTGTTAATCTAGTTTGTGCTTTTGTCATCTTGTTGTTATGTCAACCATAAGATGAAATGGATTGATCTTTAATTGCTAGACATAGTGGATTAAAGATTAGATTATAAAACTAGATTGTGATTTGATTTTAGGATAGGAATATACCTAGGTCATTTCATGTTCTAACAAGGTTTGTGATTAATGCATCATTTAGATTTTAATCCACTTAGACATAAATTGGATTAGTCTACTTTGATAGGTTCGTACGCAATTCGGAAGATACATATGAATAATTTTATGAACCTTGAACAACAAACATAAGTGTGGTTGTCAATTGTTGAGTCATTTATCTTGAATTGAACTAGGTGACGTAAAATCCTAGAAGCCTTTACTTATTGTTAAGTCAAGTGTTAGTTTCATAATCACCTTTATCATAGTTTTAATATCAAAAACCACCACCACTTCACCAAACTCAACTTACAAATCTAAGTAGAAGTAACAAGACATTAGTTGGTAATTAATCGTACAAGTCCTCGTGGGTTCGACACTCTCTTATCACTTTATTACTTGTAACGACCGTATACTTGCGTAGTTTGCATATTAGTATTTGGAACGCAACAAGTTTTTGGCGCCGTTGCCGGGGATTTGTAACGATTATTTGCCGATTTATATTCTTGTATATCTTAGCTTGGATTTGTTATTTACGTTGTGATATTTGTCTTCCTAGGTACGATGGCCTACATTGATTGCTATCCAAGGTCAACCGAGGGAACATCACTTTGTTATTGTATGCATTGCATGGGTGAGAGCACAATCGCCGGTTGCCAAATGAGTCCAAATTATTTGCAATATGAGAATTCATACATGGGTAATCATTATGAGCCGAGTCCCACTTACAATAGCTACAATACCGGATGGGGAAATGACCCGTATTATCCAAGGAACAATGAGTGGAGAGGTGGACCACACCCGGATATGATGATGACTACCCCATTCATCAAACCGAACTATCATGAATATTCTCAACCTCCGGTAGAGGCACAACCATCTTTGGAAGATGCATTCACTAATTTCATGGAGCACACCACCAAATACATGGCTAACAATGATGCAAAATTGCAAGAAGTCTTCCAACACCAACAAGAACATTCGGTTGTATTGAGAAATCTTCACCCGAGCAAAGCAACATGGATAATTATGGGTAAAGATTACAAGAGATTTGAACCGGGAGATAAAAGTTTTCGATTTGATATGTGGTTCAAATCCGTCCCAAAAGACCGTACAATGAAAAGATTAAAGTGTGGGACGAATTTAAAAGCAAAGAGGCCGGGGCTTATACTTGATCCCGATGGGATCCTATTCGATTATTGGCCACCCTAAAAGAAAAGAGAAGTTTCAAGTCGAGCTACCGACTATAAACAAGCGCTTCTTGGGAGGCAACCCAAGCCTTTTGTTTTACTTTTCTTTGTCCTTTGTGTTGTTTTTGTTGTTGTCGTGTCGTGTCGTTTGATTCTTGTTTTTTTTTGTGTGTTGTGTTGTAGGTGATGATTGTGCGCGAAAAAAAAAAAAAAAAAAAAAAAAAAAAAGTAATGGCAAGCATGATTGAGGATTCGAGACGGAAGTTAACCATGGGATGCACAGACTCCATGATCGACAAAGGGGCGTAACCTTTACATTTTTGCATTCCGTTTGGTTTATTTTGTGCTTACAATGCTATATCTATATGTCCGTACTTGATTGGTATTGATTATCCATGCTTGCTTGGATTGGATAGAGCCGTGCTCGATCATTTACCTTGTTGTTTTCTTTGTTTTGTTTTTGTTTTTGTTTGTCTTTCCTCTATGTGCTTGTGTGGTTGTCGTGTCGACCTCCCCCCATTTTTCTCAATTCACACAATGGGGACATTGTACATTTTAAGTTTGGGGGGAGAGGTCGAAAGTACTTGCATACATGCTAGGTCGACCCGCCAAAATTTTTCAAATTCCCTTTATTCTTTCAACATGCTCTACAAAGTTTGAGCATATTGGCTATAGCTATGATTATATTTAAAGTGGATAATGAACTTTAGCGATAATAGGATCTAGGACTTCTTTTGCGTAACTTAGAATCCCTCCAATCTTTAGCTTGGAATCTAAATGTGAAAAGAGCATAAATGGCCTATGTTTCGGGGAGTAAACCCTTTTTAATAATGAAATACCTTTGAACATTAAGTTTGTAATCTACGGCTAGGAGAGATTCTTTGTCAAACATTAGAAGACCATGCAAATAGAACCGATGATTTTGACCTATCGGGAAGTATTCACTTAAGATAGAATCTAGCCAAAAGCCAACACACACACACGTGGAGCTTATTTTAAGAATAATTCGAAAGTGTTAAGCTTTGGTGTTTTGATCTCAAGCATGCTTGTTTAGGTCTTGCTTTGTTTTCTTTGCTCGAGGACGAGCAAGTGTTTAAGTTTGGGGGTGTTGATAACGCCGTGAAAACGTCGTTATTACCTATCTCTTTAAGCCCAAAACATCTTGTTTTGATCCGAGTTTCTGTCTGTTCCACGTGTTTTCGTGTCTTTTGTGCTTTTGGCCCCTTCGTTTGGCCTTTGTTCGGTTTTTGTGTTTTTGTTCGTGTTTTGATCGTTTTCTCCGTGGTTTGTAGGTATTGACATCTTAGAGTGATTCGGAGTTGCGTATCAATGATGCAAGTCATTCTACCCACCCCGCGAGTCAAGCTTGAGCTTCAAAGGAAATAGAACCCGAAGTAAATTTTACAAGAATGAAGATAGCTACTCACTCAAGCATGCACAAATTTATCATGGATGATCCAAATATGCTGAATTTTACGGATCCCCATTCGGAGTTCGGAGTCAAAAGATATGCTGCTCGGAAGGAAGTGCGGCAGAGCAGGAAACTTACGGCCTGTTCCTCGCGGCCGCGAGTCCCCTGCTACCAGCAGATATTTTATGCGGGAAAGGCAGGGGGTTTTTTGTACAATCCCCCTTTGATCCCACTTGTATTTTTAGACATCTTGGGGGACTTTTTGGCCTTAGTTGCCATTGTTTGTAGGGTAACTTAGGCATTAGGGCTTGTAGTTTTTGCTAGGTTAGAGGGTTAAAGGTGAAATCATAGACAATTCCCACTTCACTTTATTCTCTAGCCTCCATTGGGGAAGAACTTCACTTGGACTCTCCAATGAAGATAAAAAAGACTTGAGGGAGAAATTGTTGAAGATTTCAACCACTAAGCTATCTCTAACTCTTAATACTTTGTTCATTTACATTTATAACTTTGATTAATGTATTGGATGATTTATTTAATGCGATGAGTAGCTAATCCTTCTTTTCTTGGATTTTATTGATCTTATGTTTGATTCTTGATTAGAGGATGAATTAATATTTGATGCTATGCTTGGATGTGTTTGTTAATCTAGTTTGTGCTTTTGTCATCTTGTTGTTAGGCCAACCATAAGATGAAATGGATTGATCTTTAATTGCTAGACATAGTGGATTAAAGATTAGATTATAAAACTAGATTGTGATTTGATTTTAGGATAGGAATATACCTAGGTCATTTCATGTTCTAACAAGGTTTGTGATTAATGCATCATTTAGATTTTAATCCACTTAGACATAAATTGGATTAGTCTACTTTGATAGGTTCGTACGCAATTCGGAAGATACATATGAATAATTTTATGAACCTTGAACAACAAACATAAGTGTGGTTGTCAATTGTTGAGTCATTTATCTTGAATTGAACTAGGTGACTTAAAATCCTAGAAGCCTTTACTTATTGTTAAGTCAAGTGTTAGTTTCATAATCACCTTTATCATAGTTTTAATATCAAAAACCACCACCACTTCACCAAACTCAACTTACAAATCTAAGTAGAAGTAACAAGACATTAGTTGGTAATTAATCGTACAAGTCCTCATGGGTTCGACACTCTCTTATCACTTTATTACTTGTAACGACCGTATACTTGCGTAGTTTGCGTATTAGTATTTGGAACGCAACAGTACCATCGATCAAGTGTACGGGAAACGATCGATCTTTGTATATGTGCACGGGAAAACTTGAAATTCGCGACTGTTGGGTCCCCAATAGGCAACATTTCTCTTTCTTATAAATAGAAGAGGAAATTTCAGATTTGTATCATTGCAATCATAATTCCTTTGCACGTCGGAGCTCATAGACCGATAAAATAAATCGAGCCCTCTCCTTCACTAATAACAAAATCGATCATGGAGGGAATGGTGAATTCCAAGCTTGACCCAAAGCAAATGTTTAAGGTCAAAAAGGAGAAAGCCCCCAAGTCCAAGGTCAGAGATTCTAAGTCCTCCACGGAGGCCGACCGAGGCAAAAATAAGGTCGACTCCCCTTCGAATCCCGAGCCCAAACAATCCGGGGTTCCTAAGGGTGATCTTGCCAAAACTGAGGCCAACTCTTCACCTAACTCCGTGCCCCTTTGCTCCGAGAAAAGGCCGGTTATACAAATCGCGGACTCCCCTTCCCGATCGAAAAACATCTCCGAGGGGAGCAAGCCAGTTGCTATCCCTGATAAGCAAGTCACATCTGGTGGCTCCGAGCCTGCCCCCAACAAAAGGGCGTGCGTGGACGATCTGATTCCGACCCCAGCCTTAATCCAAATGGCTGGGGAAAATAAGACCTTGGCTGGAAGTATTTTGGCTCTGGAGGCTAATAAGAGCGTTATAAACGAGCCTCCAAATAAAAAGGTCAAAATAAATGATCCTTCCGTCGATCAAAAAAAAACTCCTCCGTCGGGTGAGAATCCCAAGGTCGAGAGTTCAGTCACCGGCGTTGATCGCACACTTGTTGCCTACTTTGAAGAGGTGAAAAGTAGGGCAGCGGCTACAGGAGCTGCCCCGAGCAGTTGGGAGATGATTCTCGGCAGTATCCAGTTGGTCGAGCAGGAACGGTTGAAGGGGAAAAGTGCTCGGGAAATCGTGCAATCAAGTGCAGATCTACTTAACCAAGTGAGTGTCTCCTCTCTTTATTTTTTTTTTTTTTTTTTAACACTTCAACTATTATCCCTTGAAGGTTGGACAACAATTATTCAACCTCGGGCTGCAGGTCGAGCTAGAAGCCGGGCAGCGTGCTACGACTATCCTCGAGTTGGAGGAAAAGAAGGTTGCACTGGCAAAGTCTCTTGAAGAAACCAGAGCCATCAAGTTAAAAATGGCCTCCGATACGGAGAAAGCTGTGAAGCAGAGAGAGAGCCAGGTTCACGAGCAGTTGAGCAAGGAATTGGATAGGCTGAAGTCCCTTGTCGAGCAGGAGAAGAAAAATGCCGAGCTGCGGGAGCAAGAGGCTTATAAAAAGGGTTATGACGCGGGGTACGAGGCCCGTAACGTCGAACTCCGCAAGCTCTTATTCGAGAAATAAAGTGTAGAGATTCCGTGTGTAACTTTTATGCTTTCTGCTCGATCAAATGTTGTACTTTTAACCTTTTCCTTATTGTATTGTTATTCTTGTTGGAGTAATAAACCTTTTTCTTTTAAGCGACGTTGTTGTGTGTTTGGTAAGTCTTTACATTCTTATTGTAGAAACAATTTATACTCGAGCTAAGAGTGATCGAAATTCCGAGCATAGAGTATAAACGGAAAGTTTCTGCACCACACACCTGACCAAGTCATAATATTCCCCTTTTTTCAGCTAAGTTCCAAGAAAATCTGACCAAACAGTACCTAAACCTCGGGAATCGGAACGGTCACCCGTGATAAATGCCGTAATCTGGGCCGTTGGTTTCGTTGAATAATGACCGTCGATCTGAACTTTCTCTTAGTATATAAGGGGCTTTTACATAGTTGAGAAATTTTTACTTTACGCTGTGAAAATGTTTCATCCGAGGACTAAGCTCGGATCCTTCCTCCTTCCTGTTCAAACCTTTGAGATTTGGCTTCGAACGTATTTTCGATCTTACAAACAAAATAGACATTTCTTTGGTATGGGTAGAATCGGAAAAGAGGGGTCCCTCGATGATCGATGGGTCTCTGATCTCTGAAGATGGGATCTCCCCTTGGAATACCAATAAGTGACTGACCCTTGCTCGGGTATTTTGGGCAGGGTTAGCATTGCGGATTTCGAGGGGTATCCCCGAGGGCGGAAAGCTGGTCAATCCATTAAAAGGAAGTTTGACCTCGAGTACCAATTTCTTCCTTTCTTCCTTGAAGAATGGTAACTTTGGGTCGAGCTTTCGAATGATAAGATGATGACCGGCCGCTCTAGGTTGAAATTTCGGATATTACAATGAGAAATTTCAACTTAGACGTCAACTCGGGGAAGTGATTGGGCCCGGCTGGTAGCAAGAATGCTGGGGACTGTATGGAGATCAGAAAAAGTAATCTGCGATCCATATTGTCTAATTTCAAAACCAGATATCATCATACGATAAACATATACAGCTCGATCACTTTACAAGTCTACCGGACAACCTATTTGTCACACAAAATGTGGTGCACTCATCGGATGCTCGCCGACCCTCTAAGTTTCCATTACTTAGCTGATGACTTTTTGAAAATCATCAAAACCTCCCTTCACTTCTTCATCTTCATCCAACACCTCCTGTAGACATTAGGTCTTTGAGGAGGTTGGATGGGACCTACTTCGGGCTCGATTGGATCTTGGGTAGGTTTTTGCAGTATTTGAGCACACAACGCGCTCATCAATTGAGCTATATGTTTCAGCCGTTCGTCTTCAGTGGTGAGGGGCGGAGGGATAGGTTGCATCGGAGGGTTTGGATCAGGAACCTGTCGGCTCGCGGAGTTCTACATATTAACCCCTCCTTGACTAGCATGAGTCCTAGCGCGATTTGACCTTTGTTTTCCATCCAAAGGCTCTTGATTGTTACCGCTATTTCTGGGAGAATTCTCGTGTTGATTATTCACCATAGTTGGTGCTCGTGAAACCGTATTTTTTCCGGCGGTTCGAGTGCTTTTCCTTGGATTGACCATATTTCGTTTGAGCAATTAACCAGGGCCCCACGGTGGGCGCCAACTGATTTTACCGAATTTAGTATATAAGGGTAATATCAATAAGATAACTAACAAATCAATAATATTTATAAAACGGAGTAACAATAAATATTATCGATCACTGATAAGGGATTGGTCAAAGTACTCTAGATGGTGCAATTCAAAGAACAAGCCACATAGATGAAGTAAATTACTAAACAATTGAGAGTAAAAGTAATGTACTTTATTATCAGTAGAGTAATTAAGATTCCAACCACTAGTACTATAACAAATCTCCTACTTATAGCGTAGCACTTCTAACCCTAATAGGATCATAGGACGTGTAGGAGACATTGCACGGCCCATGAAGTGTCAGAGACTTCATTAGGTCGACGATACAAATATTCTGATCGGAATGATCACTTAGTCCGAGCTGAATCCGTTCGAGAAATCCAACCTGGCTTAGATATAAAGTAGCCTCCATCAGGCCCCTTTCTACTAGAAAAGCTCTGAAAATTCGTATCTATATTTTTCCAATTTCCCGGATCAAGTTCATCGATAGAACTCTCAATTTGGCTTTCTACGTAACTACTTCTTCCATTATCTTCACTAGCAAAGTTTGTATTTTGATAATTAGCAATGATATTATTTTGATCTCTAACAATATTTTTGTGTTCTTCATGGACGTGAGTTTCATTTTCAATATCTATAGGTACATTTTGATCATCAACAATATTTTCGCTTTGAATATCAATAGGGATTTCATTTTGCACATCAGCATGATTTTCGTTTTGAGCACTAATATTTCTATCATTTTCATTCTTATTAGTAACAAATTTATCTAAAGCTCCCTTTTGAGATTTAACTAGTTTTTCTATCGTCTTTTGTTTCTTATGTTTTTCATAACTAGATAAGTATTTTCTACTTGACATAATAATTCAAAAACCAATCAAATAAATTGTAAATAAAAAGATAATTACGTTAAGAATACACCTGATAAGTAGCAATTCAACAATCAAAAGATTGATCAACTCTTTAACGATTCCTCAAAGAAATTGAGGCATTGAGTTTCCTGCAATATAAAACAAATGAAAATAAACAAAGAATAATGAATTAAAATTATAATTTAATAGAACAAAATTAAAAAGTACAAATCTTGAATATAAACATACCTTATTTTATAGAGGGAAAAAGATATCAATATCCCAATTGAAATCTCCAGAGAAAGGAAATTATGATAATAAAAGATTGAAATTCAAATTCGATAATGATAAATCGTGAAAGAGAATGGAGAAAGAATAACACAATTTATTGGATTCAAGAGAATTGTGAAAGAGAGTATAGAGAGATAATATTTTGTTGGACAATTGGAGTTGGAGAAGAAGAAACAATTGGAGACTTGGAGTTGGAGAAGAAGAAGACAATACATTTATTTAAGGGAAAAAAAGAGACGTTTTAACCTGACTCTTGAAATTCTTGGATTTTTTTTTTATCGCATTATAAGTGGTAGGGCAGGCCTATGTTTATTTGCATTAAAAAAAAAAATTGAAGTGGCTTAAGTTGTGAGTGACACAGTTGGCAGAGTGTAGAGTTTGTTGGGCTAATATTTCTTTTTTTCATTTTGGGATTGGTTGGGTGGATTAATATATATATACATGAATATATGGGTTGGGGGCCCAAATGAATAGAGCCCTAGACAGTTGTCTAGTTGGACTAGGCACAAGGCCGAGCCTGACGCTGCCCTACCACCGCCATCTGTCGCCGCCATTTTTTTAGGATTTCTCCTCCCTAACTTCAGAGAGGTATAGTTATGTCCCCTCTTCCTTCAATATGAATGTGTTGCACGAACATCCTTAGTTAAAGTCATAGTAGAGGTCTCCTTAGCTTTATTATATATACTTAATTGTTAAGCTTAATGTATAATGCGGGACCGTCAACTCCTTGGTTTAAAATTTTATATTTCATGCACCGAGGGAGAACTTAGCCATTACTTCCGCTATCATCGTCAAGACAAGAGGAATGTCGAATGTTACAACACTCATAAGTATGGGCATTATGCTTTAATGCGCTGAAATGAGTTATGTGAGGTGAAGACTATACTCGTAATATGACACTCGACTAGAGAACCCAGGCTATTATGGAAGAATCACACCAAATCCCCAATCTTAACGAAGTAGTTCCTCCAGAATTTAATAAAAAACAACGGTTACTCATTATGCCAAAAAGGTTAAAAAGGTCGCATTCCGATCCTTAATAACGCTCAATGAATCGCAAGTTCATCCAATTGCTATATGAGTTACAAGAATTGAAATGACAGTGTTTCATTTATTAATGGAATAAGACTATTTTACAAAGAGAGTTAGTTACAAGTTAATTAATTTTTGGCTTGTTGGTATTATTCTAACTCTGAAAAGAGAGATAAAATAGAGCATTAAGTTATAAATAAAGGAGGAAGGGACCATTGCGAAAGGTCAAATATGTTGGATAGTTAGAGGGAATCAATTTTGGTTAAAGGTCAAATATGCCAACATAACCACATTTCTTCTTGGTGTATCACTAGTTATATTTGACTTAAAAGTGTAATGTTAAATAACATTTATGGTCCGGGAATACATTTATATTTCTTAAGAATTTACATTTAAGTTTTTCCTATATATAATATGATAGCGAAAATGAAATCACGTCAAATCAGGCTACTTTTTTTTTTTTCTTTTTGAGATGATGAATACATCGTTACATCAAACATTATATCGAATCGAATCTATTACATTGGTATCAAACTAACTATAAATGCTAGTATTAAACTAGAGAAAAATGCTTATATTAGAGTAGTGAAAATATCCACACTAGTGGAGTTGAACCCATGACCTCTTGGTATTTTCGGATTTTTATGTATTATAAAACTCTTACTTAAAGCCAGGTGACTTGCACCTAATTGCATTTTCATTGGAAAAGTGTCGAAAAATTGATCGGTGTAACATATTTTATATATAAGAAACTTAAGTGTATATTATTTGACAAGAGGGATGTAAGTGTAACACTTTAACTTGATGGATCATAAGTATGATTTGGCCAAAAGCTTAAATTCAATGGAAGAAGAAACTTAAGGCATGTTCTTTTGGCCTCTCACTCTCTGAAAATGCATTTTGAGAGATAAAATCTTTGAAAACTTAGGACATGATCTTTTGACAAACATTTCTATAAGAATTCTAGAGAATTTCGACATAATTTGCTCATTTTTTTGAAACAACTCGAGATGTGTTTTTAGAAAAAATCTAAGAAATTTCAGAAAATAACACTAAAAATGAAAAATAACTCCACATTTTTTATTTAAGATAATAATTATGAACCTTCATTTTGCTCCATTGATAAATCATATCTATCCATCTCAAATTCCTTCTATTTCTTTCAAATTCGAGACCCGATCGGTAAACTCACATACATATTTTTTCTGTCAATTGACGAGGTATAATTCAACACCCAATTTGCTAGGTTTTGATCTTAAACTTTTCTTCGGAACGTCAAAAAATGGTTCTAAGATGGTTTGAACATAACCTTATAAAATTTAACTTCACATCTTAAAAAATGAAAAATCAAAAGAACTTAATCTCCAAGAGTCATTCAATTTTTATAGAAAATCTCACAAAAACCCATCTTAAAAAGTAAGATGTTAAGAGAATAAGCTTTTATTCTCTCCATTCCATTATTTTTACTCCATTAGCTACAGTACTCGGTCAGACTTTTTAATTTTTTAAGTGACTTATCATGTTAAATTATTAGCATTATAACGGATATTTTGCACTTTGCACCCCCAAAATATGGAAATAGGCACTTTGCACCCCCAAAACTTAGATTTAGCAATTTGCACCCTCGAAATATGAAAAATGCAGCACTTTGCACCCTCTTTTATTTTTAGGCAAAAACTCATAGGCAAAATTGGTAATTATAAATCTTTGGCACTTTGCACCCCAAAATAAAATTAGCACTTAACACCCTCAAATTAAGAATAAATTAGCAACTTGCACCCCCGAAACACAATAAATGGGCACTTTGCACCCCGAAACACAAAATTAACACTTAACACCCTCAAATAAAAAAAAAACTCAAACCCCTCATTTTATCCGGCAAAGTTGACCATTGGGGTGAAAAAAATTTAAGACAAAATAGGAAATTCATTTTTTTCCTTAAATTTTGTAAAATACAATTATAAATACTAAAGTTTCCTATTTTGCCTTAGATTTTTTTCACCCCGATGGTCAACTTTGCCGGATAAAACGAGGGGTTTGAGTTTTTTTTTTTATTTGAGAGTGTTAAGTGTTAATTTTGTGTTTCGGGGTGCAAAGTGCCCATTTATTGTGTTTCGGGGGTGCAAGTTGCTGATTTATTCTTAATTTGAGGGTGTTAAGTGCTAATTTTATTTCGGGGTGCAAAGTGCCAAAGATTTACAATTGAATTACCAATTTTGTCCATGAATTTTTGCCTGAAAATAAAAGAGGGTGCAAAGTGCTGTATTTTTTTATATTTTGAGGGTGCAAATTGCCTATTTCCCATGTTTCGGGGGTGCAAAGTGCAAAAAACCCCATTATAACGTATTAAACATTTTAAATAATATAATTGCGATATGATATTATCAAATTAATAGTAAAATATATTAATAAAATTATTATAATTTTTTAAAATTTAGTGAAGTTGACTGATAAATCGTATGAATAGAAAAAGAATTATAGGACCGAGAAAGTATAATATAAGTACTATATTTGTTCGAAAAAAACAAAAAGCTTCACAAGGACAGCACGCGTTAAATCCAGCCCGTTAACAGCGGGATTGTCCCCTTCCCTTACTTAATCATTATTTAATTAAATTAATTAATTATAAAAAAACAAATCCCAAATTACAGTCGTCGTCGGTGCTACTATTTCTTCTTCAGTGTTCTCCTTCTATACATTCATATTTCCACAAGAAGTGAGAAATAAAGAAGAAGAAGAAATACTAATTAACTTCATTAACGAGTTTTTTTTTTCTTTTTTTTTTTTTAATACAATGGGTTCAGAAACCACATTTTCAGCTCAGAAGCGCACCTCGAGCTTGCTCCCCACGCGCGGTGGCCGCCCCGCGTCCGTCCTCCCCCGAAATCGTCAGATCCACAAAACCTTCAACAACATCAAAATCACCATCCTCTGCGGCTTCGTCACAATCCTCGTACTCCGCGGCACAATCGGCCTCGGAAACCTCGTTTCAACGGAAGCCGATGCTGAAAACCAGCACATCGTCGATGAAACGAAGAGGATCCTTGACGAGATACGATCCGATAAGGATCCGGATGACCCGGTCGATCAGCCCGAGGAATTTCTCAACCTTAATGTCACATTCAGTCTAGGTCCTAAAATCACCTCGTGGGATGAAGATCGGAAGGCGTGGCTTCAGAAAAACCCTCAGTTTCCGAATTACGTCGCTGGAAAACCTAGAATTTTGCTGGTGACGGGTTCGCCACCTAACCCTTGCGATAACGCGATTGGGGATCATTATTTGTTGAAAGGTATTAAGAATAAAATTGATTATTGTAGAATTCATGGAATTGAGATTGTTTATAATATGGCTCATTTGGATAAGGAGATGGCCGGTTACTGGTCTAAGTTGCCATTGCTTAGACGCTTGATGTTGTCACATCCAGAGGTGGAGTGGATTTGGTGGATGGATAGTGATGCTTTGTTTACTGATATGACTTTTGAGATACCTTTTTTTAAGTATAAGGATTATAACATGGTTATCCATGGGTATCCGGATTTGTTGTTTGATCAGAAGTCGTGGATTGCGTTGAACACAGGTAGTTTCTTGTTCCGTAATTCCCAGTGGTCTTTGGATTTGTTTGATGCTTGGGCCCCAATGGGGCCCAAGGGTCCTATTCGTGAGGAGGCAGGGAAGATATTAACCGCTTATTTAAAGGGTAGGCCGGCATTTGAGGCGGATGATCAGTCTGCTTTGATATACTTGTTGATATCGGAGAAGGAAAGGTGGATGAATAAGGTGTTTGTTGAGAACTCGTTTTATTTGCACGGATTTTGGGAAGGGTTGGTTGATAGGTATGAAGAGATGATTGAGAAGTATCACCCGGGCTTAGGTGACGAAAGGTGGCCATTCGTTACCCATTTTGTGGGTTGCAAGCCATGTGGGAGTTATGGGGATTATCCGGTTGAAAGATGTTTAAAGAGTATGGAGAGAGCTTTTAACTTTGCCGATAATCAAGTTTTGAACTTGTATGGGTTTAGGCATAGGGGTTTGGTGAGTCCAAATATTAAGAGGATCAGGAACGAGAGTGTTACTCCTTTGGTGAATGTGAATCAGTTCGATATTCGACAATCACTGCACCGCAGTTCTAGGAGCTAGGTAAGGTAGCTTATTACTTACATGTTGGATTTAGTTTGATGATGCTTTGGTCTATTGTTGATTATGCTATTGAGTTGGCATTTCCTTTACGGTGGCAAATGTTAGGAGATGATGTTTTTGGTGGCTTTATTCAATTAATGCATACATTTAGTTTGTTGTGGAATTTTGTTTTTAGTGCTTGTCGTTGTGGTTCTAATTATAACGACCTCAGTCTGTCCAAAGCATGCTGATTTAATGTAAAGAATTGCCTTGTCCTGCTGTTTGGTTGTAATTAAATGCATGATCTGAATGTTAATTTATAAATATTACCTCTTTAGAAGTGTGGGATCATTTTATGTTTGAATCACCGCCATCCGTATCCACCTTCCAACCTCCGAATGGACAAATTTACAGCAACCAAAAATTTACCGAGCTTGATCTGAATGTCAAATATTCACATTTTTGCCAATGAATCGAGAAATTGAGTTTCACCTCCATAAAGAGCAAGGATGTTAAGAGAGTGGTTATCATAATTAAACATATTAGAATATGATTTCTACATTAAGAAGGACGGGTGACTGCAGATCCCAAAACTGTTGTATAATTTTTGGATTTGAAACTGTACGGAAAAAAGTGAGGTGCCTTTGTCTACATGTGGTTGATGGTGCTAGGAGTGAGATTATGGAATAATCTGATCTTGTAATGTCATTGATATAATAGGAATATGGCACTGCCCATTGTTGTAAGATTATATCAATGGAGAGAGGGTAAAGGGACAATAATTGGGGAAGATCCAATATACCCTAGCTTTTCTTTCTTGGACTTTTATGTATTTAAGTTATTCCTCTTATAATACTGAATCGACTAGCCTTATATTTCAACTAAATTGATGATTTTAAAAGTATAGGGACAAAAGTTGGAAGTTTATGGTCCATGATCAAAGATTCGAAAGACCAGAAAAAATCTTGTCGAGACTTGGCTTGGCCAAACCCTTCAAACCATAAAGCAAGTGTATTACACTTGCCATATGGTACTTTGGGTTAGGCCAAACCTGGTCTAGGATAGAATTTCCCAGCCTGCTGGTAATGAGGGTTACATGAGAGATGTCCTTCTTTTTTTTTTTTTTTTTTTTTTTGCGCGTGTGTATTCGTGGTTTCGGGTTGGGGGGGGGGGGGGGGGGGGGGGGGTGTTGGGGGGGTTCATCTGTATAGCCTGGGCATGGTCTTCTGACTGAAAAAACCAATCTTATATGAGATAGCACTTTATTTAACGAGTAAAAAAGAGGTGCTTAGTCTAAGAGAAGTAGAGTGTGACTTGAAGATCCCACATTGAATAGGAAGACACTTAAACTCTTGTATGACTTTAAATAGTTATATTTTTTTATCTAACTGACACTTTGTGATACATTTTGACATCATTTAACAATCAAGTTGCAGCTCTTAAAGGTGCTGAGATCAGTTTTCCCAATTTATAAGTTCAAATGTATCTCATAAAATTTCTCAAAAAGAAGAAAAAATTGTACCTCATAAACCTCCCATCTCCACCTCCACCCCTCATTGCACCCATTTTCTTTTCTTTATTTCTTTAGATCTTTTTTTTTTTTTTTCGTTTTTGAATACGTGCCCTTAAAAGTAAATAGGAAGTCTTGCTCTCTTGCTATTATAGTTGTTTCAAACAATGCAACTTCACATAAAAGGTTAACAATGAAGATCAATTAGGTTATCTGATATGGGTATTAATCATTGAGCTGGCATCTTTCTGGTAATTCTTATTGTCTCTGCTGGTTTTAGTTAGTATTTTCTTCCGTGTTCAATTTATGTTTTATATGAAAGCTTCTTTGTTGCAATTATTACTGTCTCTTCTGGTTTTAGTTGGATTATCTAATGTGTTAAATTCATGTTTTGTATGAAAACTTGCTAGATCTGGATTATGGATTGACAAAATGTTTTTTTTTTCTTTTTCTTTTTTGTAGTTTATTCGATTCCATTTACAAGTGACTGGGTCAAAGAAATTGATTGTTATACACAAAAGGCTCATGGTTTGAGTTATTCATTGATGTATTGTTCTTGTAAAGCTAGAAAACAAGGGAGTATAAGTTTTAATTCTTTTAGTTTTATTCATTGTTATTGATATAGTAGTTGTTTTAACTGTTCATTTATTTGAGAATACTGTGAGGTCAAAGTAAGAAAGTAAAGATTGGAGCCAAGCCTTCACCAGAAGAAATGTGCTTGGAATTAGACAGAGTGATAGGGAATATTTTGGCAGGAAATTGTAAGCACAACTGTAATCTTGAAATTTATAAAATGTTTGATAAAAGATAAATTTTCAAGAGCTAGTCATAGATATTTATTTCCCGTTTCAAAAGCTTTACTGTGGATTTTATTTTCTGCAATAGTATCCTAGAGTTTAATCATTTTCGAGGTCCAAGGATTGTATCATACTTTGGAGTGGCGGATGCTTCAGTTAGTTATGGATTTGTTTTGATCTGGTTTTGTTAAATCATATAAGTTTATCCAATTTGTGTTTGAACGAGGTTTAAGTAAAACTCAATCCAAATTTAAATTAACATTGTAAAATCTACTACATACTTTTTCACATCTTAAGACTTAAACTCTATAAACGTCATTTAATTAACGTCTACATCTATTTTTTTTCAAAAGAAGGATTGATGAAATGATAATTGGTTAGAGGCCGTTTGGCCTCCCGATTAAACCCTCCATTTCCATGTTTCAATTACAAAAGCCAAAATTGTATTGTTTAGACTTAATAAAATAAAACGACTTTGGCTTCTTGTACGGTAAAAATTCCACGGCCAGCAGAAGTACCATATTTGCTACTTTTGCCCAACGTGGGAGCACAAACTAGGAGAAACACCGTCCCTAGTTTTTAAAAACCGCTAATTGATTACAATTTTCATTTTTTTTTTTTTTTGAGCAACTTTAAGAAGAATTTTTTTTAAATATGGAGAAAGAGAAACAGAGTTTTTTATTTTATTCATATTCGAGAATAGATGATGATATGATCAGATGACGCCTTCAGGCACGCCTTTGGGTGTCCAGACAAGTTTGGTCGGGCTGTGATGTAGCCAATTCTTGGTACATTTAAGGGGACAATCATACATTAGCACCAGTCCCATTTTTTGTCATTTTTTCTGTAGTGTTATTGAGATTCTTGGCTGGAGGCTAGTCCCAAGTTGTAGTAATATATGGACCGTATAGTGTGGAACCGTTGGATTGCTATAGTCCACAATGGCTCAAGTAAATTTACCAAATTGGAATGTCGATGAAGAGCCATATTATCGTCACCTGCATTGGTTATAATTGAGGGTTAATTACAAGACATTCCTTAGGTCGGGGCGTCTAGGGTGCGACCCTCCGTAACAGGACTCATGTGCGGCCACCCCTTAGAATCGCACCACGTGGCAGCGGTAACATGGCGTTATTTTTTCCAACTATTTTTGATTTTACAAATGTCCAGAATACCCTTTAAATTTTTTTTAAGGAAAATTTAAATTATTACCTAAACATGAAATGTCTTTTATATCCTTTTTAATTATTTTAAAATTAAAACAATTACTTTAACTGGGTTTAGAACCCAAGTCACCAAGTTGAGCATACTAACTACCCAACCAATGTTCTAAGTTAAATTTTGTTATTAAAATTGACAAATAAATATAAAAATAGCATACAATGAGATTTACTTCCACAATTGATTAAATCCATAAAAAATCCTCAAAATAATATTTTGACAAATATTTAGGCATGTGCTACATTATGATTCCAATCTATTTATTTGAATTATTTTAAAAAATATATATATAATAAAATATTGACATTAAATTTATAATATTCTTTTGAAAATGATATTTGAAACTGAAATTTTGAATCGAACCTTAATGTACACTGGTTAAAAGATTTTGGGGTTAAATATGTACATTTAAGAAATAGAGAGACCTTTTTGGAAACATTCAAAAATGTTAATTTCAAGTAGGCTTTTTATGCAAATGAACTAATGTTATATGAAATTATTGTACAAGATTTTTTAAAAATTTAATATATAAAATGCCTTATAAACATTGATATTAGAAACTGATATTTTTTAATAGGACCCCACGTACACTTTTAAAAAGTTTTGGGGTCAAATATGTACATTTCAGAAATAGAAGGACATTTTTTAAATATACAAATATGTTAATCTCTTGTAGTATTTTTATGTAAATGAACAAAAGTTATATGAAATTATTGTACAAATTTTTTTAAGTGTGTATTTTCTAGCCGGGACGTTATAAATGGTATCAGAGTTTAGTCTCCGAGTCAGGATAGGGTCCTCCGACGGGGGTAGGAATGTTTGTTAAATTTAATATGTAAAATTTCTTATAATAATTGATACTTCTAACTTATATTTTGCAGTCAGACCTGAACGTAAGTTTTTTAAAAGTATAAGGGTCAAATATATAAATTTCATAAATTGAGGGATCTTTTGTGAAAATTTCAAAAATGTTAATCTACGGCAGGATTTTTATGTAAATAAACCAATGTTGTGAAAATATTGTACAAGAAATCGTGGGTTTTATATAAACATTAGGTATGAATGATTATGAACGAAAGGAAATTAATTTGTTGTAATTAGTGGTTGATCAAATTTGTTGTAAACGATTTTCATTCTCTCCGTAGTAAATTTAAAAATGATCGAAAAGTAAAAAGTCAAGTTATGGAGTTGCTGTAAAAATGGTGAAGAATTATGAAATATGAAATAATTAATTAGGTTTGAATGATTATGAAAGAAAATGAAATAATGTTGAAATAATTTATAAAAAAAATGATTTTATGTTAAAAAACGATTTAATGTTAAAAAAACTATTTACAAAAAAAGTTATATTAAAAAAATGATTTATGTTATTAGGTATGAATAATCATGAAAGAAAATTAAATAATGTTAAAATAAACTATAAAGAATGATTTAATGTTATTAGGTTTGAGTGATTATCAAATAAAATTAGGGTGTTGATTTAAAACAGCTGATTTAAATATTAATCACTCAAATTTAATCGTAGTTATAGAAAATTAGGGTAAAAACAATTTCATCTCAATTGATTTAGAAAATAAATTTGATATTCAAGTAATTAGGTAGTGATTAACTTTGTTGATAAAGATAAATGGTGTAAAAAAAACATCAAGTTATGGATGATGTAAAAATGGTGGATAAGTATGAAATAGGAAATAATCAATTAGATTTGAATGATTATGAAAGAGAGGGAGATAATTAAGTAATTAGGTTTTAAATAGGGGTATAACAGTCTTTATCAATTTCCCACGAATTAGTATTTTAACAAAATGAACATTAAATTTAATGGGGGGCTAAAAATGTCTTTTCATATGTTATTTTGGTTTTTTAGTTTTTTTTTTAAAGAGATTAAAATAAGGGTGAATTCGTAAAATCAAATTTTTATTAAAGGCAATGGAAGAAAAAAGTGGATTGACCAAGTTACCATATGAACGATTCAGATCAATTTGAGGCGATCTAACGGTTGATGGGGCGGGCTTCACATGAGGCCGTAACTTGAGGGGTCGTATCCTAGAAAAGTCCTCCTTAGGTTTGGACAATTTCGCGTCCAATCCCCTCGAAAAACAATAATTACAGGAACCTTGTACAAAACTATAACAGAGGCAGATGAACATGGACATAATGCATCTATACTAAAAAAATGTTTTAGTAAATCAATTACTGATACACATATACTAAAAACAATATAATAAAGATTAAATATATAATTACATATGCATATATATTTTGAAAACAAATAATAAATGTGAAAAAGAACACAAAGACATCGTATTTACATCATTTGTTAAAAAGAATACTTGATCGTCTATATATTCCTAAAATATTGTGTTTTTAATTCGATATTTTGGGGGTTATTTTTGGCAAGTAAAGAATTTGGGCATTGGAGATTTTTTTCATTTAGCTAGTCATTATGACCAAATTTTCACTTCCAAATTTTGTTTTTGCATATCAATACACATGCAAGGATAGAACATGACGTCAACTTCTTCTTATATAAATTTGCAGTCTCCTCCTTGAAATGCATCATGTAATTCGTGTTGCGATACATTCATTATGTGATTCAATAATACTTAACGCCATTGAATGAAATCTATAAGCTCAAATTTGTTTCAAGTTTAAAATCTTCCGGAAAAATGGAAAATTAATAGTACTCCATAAAAGAAGAAATTACCGTTGTAGTTTAAATTTTCCCTTTTCCTCTTTAGTTTTAGATTTTATCGAGAACAAGGTTAATATCTGAATAGAATGACTGAAATTTGTTAAGGAAAAAGACTTGTGAGCATATTAATTATTTTTCTTATTAAATAATCGTCATTCACATAAATTTTGTTCTTTTAGATACGAGTTCTTGAAAAAAGAAATTATGCCATCCAAAATTGTGATTAAAATAAAGGATTGCAAAAATAGTAATGTCAAATTAATATTGCAAAAATTGGAGTTATGAGATAAAAGAAAATTATCTATTTTTGGAAATGAGAGCATGAATTGTTTTTGAACAACGCAAAAAGAAGAATATAAATTATCATGTTTGGACCATTCGAAGACTTATATCGATATAAAATAAAGGACCAAAGGTCTATGAAATTCACTATGATCTCTTACAATTGCATAATTACATTACAATTATCGAAATTTTATATTGGTGAAGACGAGAAGAAAATTAATATGAGAAAACAGTCAGTCATATAACAACCAAGTATAATAGGATAATGTTTTAGAATATAATTTTGTAATACTATATATAATTAATCATATAACTTAAGAGAAAATCTTTATATATTAATAGCAGCAGAGCCTTCATCTTCAAATCCCAAAATCATACTCCAAAGCAACCCTTCAGAGTCTCAACTTTCTGTAGGCATCAAATCTTGGCCCAAGTAAGCCCTTTTAATTAATTAATTAATTTCTTTGTCGCTCAAACAATTATGTAATCTATTTATGTGTTATAATTACTTGCTTATATTTTTTTTTTTGAGAACCACAAGGGTAAATATCAATCAAGGAACACTGTCAACAATTACAAAATCTTCAATGAAGGTAGGCAAAGAAAAGATAGGAAAAGGACTTCTAATAGCTACCTTAGCTAAAGCTTGAGCAACAGAATTTTGCTCCCGAAACACGTGAGAGCAACAAAAAAACTCAAAACCTCTAGCTAACCTCCTAATATCTTCAAAGATGGGGCTGAGGGCATTTCGGGAGGGATTCGGGTCTGAGATTCCTTGAATAACCGACAAACAGTCTACTTCGAGAATCACCTTATTCCATCCTTTGTCAAGGCAAAATTCAACTCCGAACCTAGCTGCCAAAGCTTCCGCAGATTCAGCAAGAAAAGGAAGATCAACCGAACAAGTTGTCCAATCAAGACATATACCATTGGAATTCCTTGCTATAACACCCAAACTGCACCGACCTCCCTCTAAGTCAATTGCAGCATCAACATTAATCTTGACAACCTCTCGAGGAGGAGCTTGCCAGTGAGACGATGTTCTATCATGTGAAGTACCAACAAGACTTGCTGGACTGTGATGAGTAAAAGCATTCCTAAAACGGTCATAGAAATCCTTGGCAAATCCGACAACTTCTTCAGGCTGGAATTCCAATTCTCCCACAATTTTTTATTTCTACTGTACCAAATCCACCATGAGATTATAGCAAAAAAACCGAAAGTCGTAGAGTCACACTTGTTACGAACCTCCTTAAACCATACCTCAATTTCTGCATTCGGGTTTCCAAAATTTGACAAAGGGATTCCCGAGGCAGCCCATATGAGATTCGCATAAGGGCAGTGTAGCAGGACATGAATTATAGATTCGGCTTCACCTCCGCACCTGGTGCAACTATCATCCGTTATAATTTTTCGTTTACAAAGACGTTCACGAACAGGTAAGCTTTGTGTGCAGCACGCCCATAAGAAATTTTTTACTTCCGACGGTACTTTTGTCTTCCAAATCCATCCTCTGTCCCCAATCAGCTGTTGATTTGGTTGAGGCAATGTCGAAGCCTGTTCGTCTCTCTTTAGTTTACGGCCAATATGATATGCAGATTTAACAGTAAAGTTCCCAGATTTCTCATGGAGCCAAATCAAAATATCTGGAGAGTTAATGCGACCAAGTGGGATAGATAAAATTTTCTTTGCATCCATAGTATAAAAAACGATTCAATTAATTCTCTATTCCAATAATGTTGATTTGCTTCAAATAAAGCACATACCTTAGAATCTGGAAGTAGAATATGGGGAGTTGAAACAATTTTAAGAGACTCGTCAGAGGGTAGCCATTGATCACCCCAAATTCGAATTGATCTGCCATCCCCGACCCTCCATCTAAGCCCGACAGAAAGAACACGCAAAGAACCCCAAATGCTTCTCTAAGTTAAAGAGGGTGCTGAACCCAATGAAGAATCCAATATGCTGCAGTTAGGAAAATATTTGGCTTTGAAAATTCGACTAAGAAGACTAGACGGATCAATCAACATACGCCAAGCTTGCTTCGCTAGAAGTGCTGTGTTAAAGCAATCCAAATCCCCCCAAGCCCCCATCCCTTTTACTCATGCAAAGAAGATCCCACCTAATCCAATGTATTTTTCGTGTCTATCTTTCATCCCACCAAAAACTAGCAACCATAGATTCAATCTCACGTAAAAGGTAGCCCGGAAGTTTGAAACAACTCATAAGATATGAAGGTATAGATTGAATGACTGACTTAATTAACACCTCTTTGCCAGCTTTTGATAGAGATTTGACCCTTAGTCCCTGTAACCGACTCCAGATTCTTTCCCGAATATAGTCAAAAACTTCTCGCCTTGATTTACCTACTACCAATGGAAGGCCCAAATACTTGTCATGCTTTAGCTCTCTACGAATTGGAAGAATGGATAAGATCGATGCTACAATATCCTCCTATGTATTTCTAGTGAACACTACACTAGACTTCTCAAAATTGATATTTTGACCCGAAGCATTGCCATAGACATGGAGTAAGTCGCGAATGTGATTAGCCGCCACCGATGAGGCTTGACACGAGATCAGTGTATCATCTGCAAAAAGAAGGTGGGAGACGTTGGGAGCCCCCCCTGCAAATTGATATACCATCAAGATTTCCTCTAATTAATTTCCTCTTGGCAAATTAAAGAACTAAGACTTTCAGCGCAAAAAAGAAACAAATAAGGGGAAGGGGGTCTCCTTGTCGGACACCCCTTTCCGGCATGACAAAACCGAAGTGCGAACAATTAAGAACAAAAGAATAGGAAACAGAACTCACACACATCATAATAAGGTCTACAAAATGACTATCGAAACCTAACCGGATCATCACAGCCATCAGGAAAACCCACTCTACTCTATCATAGGCTTTACTCATATCCAACTTAATGGCCCTTTGACCCACCTCACCCTTAGTTTTCATTTTCATATAATGGGATATTTCATAAGCTACAAAAACATTGTCAGTAATGTGTCTACCAGGGACAAAAGCGGATTGGGTCGCTGAGATGGTTGTATTCATAATGGGTTTGAGTCGGTTAGCTATGGCTTTAGATGCAATCTTATAGACGACATTGCAAAGCCTGATTGGGCGGAATTGTGTCATATGTTCTGGTTTGGGACATTTGGGGATCAAAACAATATTCGTAAGATTGCAAGATTCATCAAATGATCTATTATTAAGCAAATTAAGTACCCAATTAATAATATCAGAGCGAATAATGTGCCAGTACTTATGATAAAATAATGGGGGAAAGCCGTCAGGGCCCGGGGACTTAAGAGGGTGCATATATATTACTTGCTTATATGTAATACATATATATTGCCAATCTTTTTTTGTTGGAAATAAATTGAAAAAAAAAAAAAAGATGGGGTTGCTCTCGGGGGAAGTATCAGCTAAAATTTGATGCACAGGAGACATGTTATTTGGTGCGTGGAAAAGTAAAAGCGTACCTCAAGAACTCATCATCGCAATTATCAGGCGAAGTTGTGGAATTTGGAGCTAGAGATCTTGTGATTATGCCAGAGGGACTTAGCTGCACTTGGGATGTTTCTATCGCAGTTGATAAACACTACAAGTTTGATGCATCTTAATTTAATTTAATTTAATTTCAGCACTTAACTACTTAATAATTAATTCTTTTTATTTAGGGATGAGAGAAATACAGTGTGTTAAATAATTCATATGTTGAATTTGATGGATAAATGTCTTGAACCATGGGTTAAATTTACTTCTTGAATTTAATTACTGACTTAACTTTAGTTTAGTTACAGATACTTAGCTGAAGTTTTGTCATCATCAAAAAGGGGGAAATTGTTGGATGAAGATGAAGAAGTGAAGGGAGATTTTGATGATTTCCAAAAGCCATCAGCTAAGTAATGGAAGCTTAGGAAGCCTCTGAAAATTTAATCTGAGAAGACAAGTAAAATCAGAAGGGTTGAATTTTGGTCCAGAAGACTACTGATCTGATGCTGAGTTCGGAATCAGACTGGTGGATTTCAGCAGAGTCAAATCAGATGAGTTCGATTTGAATCAGCAGAGTAGATTCGATCAGCAGAGTGGAAGTGATCAGGAAGTTATTACAACGATAATAAATGCATTTGGTGTAATAAATGATGTAATAAGAGGGTATTAACGACAAATGATTGAAGAGAAACCTCAGATCAGCAAGATGCATTTAATGCGACTTGACAGAAAGTACAACAGAATTGTACAGTGAATAGTTGCAGAAGTCGTACTAAAACAAGGACCACTGCTAGAGGAAGATCTGAAAATCTGTCTTACTTCAACGGACAGAAATTCAAACTCATGAGTATAAATAGATCTGCATTCAATAGTTAGAGACAACAACACAATTGAGAGAGAATTCAAGCAAGAAATTTTCTAAGTCTCAAAAACTCAAAAACAGATCACCATCAGCCGATTCATCTGTTGACAAAACCGAGTTGAAGAAACAAAGCAAAAATTAAATCTGAGTGATTTCTGTAAACTGAGAGTGTTGTGCTGAGTGTATATCCATCTTTGTGAGTGATATAACTTCGTAGTATAGGTTTTCTTTGTGATCTCCTATAGCAAACTTGTGGCTTTATCATTTGTTTTAAAAGCGCAAGAAGAGTATACTAGGTTACTTAGTGTTTCTAGTATAACCAAAAATCTTCGTGATTTGGAAGAGTGGACTAAAAGACATTCTTGTCTATATAGCCACTATAAAAAATTCCTTGTGTTTGATTACTTATATTTTTACTTGCATATTTCAAAAGCATACAAACACTTTGAGCAAACTAAAAGATTTTAAAAGGAGTTTAAAACTGGGGATAAAAATCTTTTAAGTAAGAAAATAACTTTTTTGAAAAACACTTGACAAATCCGCTGCATACAAGTTTCAAACTCTGATCTAAATTGAAACAGATAAGTAAATCAGACGAGTGGTCAACTTCGCTCTTTAAGCTAAGTGCGCAATCAGCAATGTAGTCTCACCAGTTCGATCAGCTTACTCTGCTGATAAGAAAAGTCGGAGAAATTTGAAAAAGTAAAGGGGTTTATTCACCCCCCCCCCCCCCCCCCACCCTACCCTCTAGACCTCAACTGACCACTTGAGACCAACACAAGCCATGGTATAACATTATTTCAGATGCTAAATTTGCTAGGTTTCATCTTCATCAATCTAAGAATTTAGATAACAAAACTCTATTTGTGTGCTCTTCACAGGTTACTAAATAATTTGTTAATATATTTATGATATTGATATTATGAATTGGTATAATTGCTCATTTTATTCAAGTCAGTTAATTTTAATGAGGAAATTAAATCAATTAAAATGCACACTACATATATATATATATATATATGAAAGACCAAAATGTTACTTAACAAAATTTGCTTAAAATATCTTCAAAAGATTTAAAAGTCTGTAGGAATTATTTTCGGAAGAATTTTTCAACTATTGGTAGATATTTACTAACAAAACACCAATTAAGTTTTGAGATTTAATGACATTTATAAAAGATTGTAAATTTTTTTAATCACATAGTCGAGTAAATTAAATGTTGTATAACATTATAAAAATATAAACCGTAAACCATAAACATAATAAATATATTAACAAATTATTTAGCAACTTAATTCAAGAAAGTAAAATTGAACAATTTTTCATCATTTGCATTAAAAAAAATTATTAATTTTTTTATAATTGTAATACGTAATATTATAAGTATATATTATTATCACAATATAATGAACAAACTAAACAACTATTATATATTAGTTAACATTGTCGACTTAGGGTAATGTATAACTAGATTAATTGTAATCCAAATAGACAAATGTCTCGATTAATTTACCAAAGTCAACATTGTTGATCTTAGTGTAATAAATAAATGGATTAATCATAATTCAAATCGACAAATGACGCATTTAATTGAGAAAAATCAACATTATTTTCCTTATGGATAATATATAATTATGTTAATCGTAATTCAAATCGACAAATGACTCGATTAATTGACCAAAATCAACATTATTGACCTTAGGGTAATGTATATTTAGGTTAATCGTAATTCAAATCGGCAAATAGCTAGATTAACAAAATTCAACATTATTGACCTTTGGTTAGTATATAATTCGGTGAATCATTATTCAATAGACAAATGACTCAATTAATTGACTAAAATCAATATTATTGACCTAAGGGTAATATATTACTAGGTTAATCGTAATCCAAATCGACAAATTTTTCGATTAATTGACTAAAGTCAACATTATTGACTTTAGGGTCATGTATAACTATGTTAATTGTAATCCAAATCGATAAATTGTTCGATCAATTGACCAAAATCAATATTTTTTACCATAGGGTAATGTATAACTAGGTTAATCATAATCAAATCAATAAATGACTCGATTAACTGACCAAAATCAACATCATTGACCTTAGAGTAATGTATAACTAGGTAAATCATAATTCAAATAAAAAATGGCTCGATCAATTGAACAAAGTCAACAATGTTAATCTTAGGATAATGTTTAACTAGGTTAATCATAATATAATCGATAAATGACTCGATTAATTGATCAAAGTCAACATTGTTGACCTTAGGATAAACCAATCTTAGGATATTTATATATCAAAAAATAAAATATTACATAATTTATCACATCTATAATACTAATATAAAAAATATTTAGAATTTTTCTATCATTAAATTTAAAAATTAGAAATAATTAAAAGAAATATTATTCAAATGTTCTCTAGTATGATTTAATAATACTAAAATTCTTATTTTTTGTACTAGTATACACATTTTACATTCAATAACAATATATTTATTGTCGTATTATAATCCCATAAATTAAAATAATTAAAATGTTGATTTTTAAAATTATAAACCAATCTCAAGTTCTCAAATATTATTGAATTAGATCTAATTCATATTTCAGTTAAAATTAAAACTAATAAAATGAATATATTAAAACTTGGACCAATGTGTAATTTCTTAAACATTTATTTGACCATTTTTACAAAAACAACCCTCCTTCTTCCTCACCTCAACTCACCCAACATCCAACCACCTACATCCCCTCAATGCCACATCTTTCCTCCCACCGCACGTGCCGCCAGTTTTCCACATACGATAAACATGGTATATTTATGGATTGATTTTGGATCTGGGGGATTCTTGAAATTTTCGGATCTAAGATTTTGTGTCCATACCCCATTTCAGATAATAAGAACAAAAATCTCCATTAATAGTGTGGCTTCCTGTCTTCTTGAAATAAATCTGTGCGGCGCGGTCGACGGAGAGTGTGGCGGAGCAGCTGGAGGAGAGTGCGGTGGTACGACCCTATACGGGCGGAGCGGTGTTTTTTTTTTTTAGTTATCAAATAAAAAAATTGAACTCAAATATAGTGATTTTTTGATGGGAAATCTTACCACTCAAAGCTCCATCACAGGGACTAGTTTTGAACTTATTAGAAAATAAAAAAAACGAACTCAAATAATAGAGAAAGCAATTGAACTCAAATTGGGGCAAAACTGTTGGTCCCAAGTGGTCAGATGAGGTCTAGGGGGGGGGGGGGGGTGAATAGACCTCTAAAAATTTATCTTTAAAACTTTCTAACTTTTATGTCAGCAGACTAAGCTGATCAGGAATTGTAAGATAACTAAGCTGATCTCGCACAAAGCTTTGAACAGCAGAGTTGACCACTCTTCTGATTTTATCAAAATCAGAGTTTTAAATTTACTAACTTGCAGCGGATTTTTATAGTGTTTTTCACAAGTAGTTTTCTTAACATAGAAAAAGTTTTATCCCCAGTTTTGTAAACTCCTTTTAAAACTTTTCAACAGTTAACTTTTACGTGTTTAAAATATGCTCTTGAAAATATGCAAGAAATAATGCAAGTATAAACACAAAGGATTTTTATAGTGGTTATATGGATAGAAATCCTTTAGTCCACTTTTCCAAGTCACTTTGATTCTTTTCAGAAGATTGGCTTGGTTCATCAAACACTACATGAATAGGTTCCTTCTACCAAATCATTCTTGATTAATCTGTTGATGGTCTTGAAATTCAAATGATTCATTCTTTTGTGCCACAGCCATTGATTTCACTTGGTGTAGAAGCCACCAAACAAACATTAGAATTCTTGTCCACAGAATTCCAGTCGACTACATAGATATTTCCCTGTCTTCTTCCAGATAAAATAACCTTCTTTGTTCCAACTTGTTCAACATAGCACTTATCTGATGAAAACATTACAGAAAATCCCTTATCACAAAATTGACTTATGCTCAGCAGATTATACTTCAGGCCATTAACATAAGAGACGTCAGATATCTCTATGTTTCCTTTGATAAGCTTTCCAACTGCCATAATCTTGCCTTCTTTGTTGTCTCCAAAAGTGACTCTTGGACCATTCACAACAACAACATCTGTCAGTTCATGTATGTCTCCACACATGTGCCTTGAACATCCACTGTCCAAGTACCATTTCTTCTCTACTTTACACATACTCCTAATCCTAACCTACAAAACAAAATAAAGTTGTTTTAGGTACCCTTTATTGAGAGGGTCTTGGAGGATTAGTATCACTTTTGACAACCCAAGATGTTGAAGTCTTAGGCTTCTTAGGCTTTTGAGTTTTAGCAGGAGCATGAGCAACATTTTCTTCACCATAATCAGCAGGCATATTATATTGATAATCATTATGATGTGAATAATGCTCATAAGCAGGGTAGGATGCATCATAAGCAGGGTAAGCATGCATTGGATGATGAGCAGGATATGCAGCATAATAAGGTGGATAATGAGGTGCAGCATAATAAGATGAATAAGCAGGTTGCACATAATAAGACTCATTTCCATACCAAGCATCATTGTTATAATTTCTTTGCTTCTTAGGTTTGCTCTTTACTTGCTCTTTAACAGACGACTTAGGTTTA
Organism: Penstemon newberryi var. newberryi; assembly: GCA_030819805.1. Classification (NCBI taxonomy): domain Eukaryota; kingdom Viridiplantae; phylum Streptophyta; class Magnoliopsida; order Lamiales; family Plantaginaceae; genus Penstemon; species Penstemon newberryi. The sequence goes on along the minus strand of JAUALY010000004.1, from coordinate 31,433,949 downwards.
CTAGTCTGATTGGTTTTACTCTTATCAGCAGACTTCTTAGGACTATTCTGCTGTTTGGTTTTACCAGTCTGTTTTTCATTTTCAGGCTTTTTACCATTTTTAGCCTTGGGAGATTTCTTCTCCTCTTTTTCAGAAGTTGATTTAGTAGTCTGAACATACATGATAACGTTTCTATTATCAGCAGATACAAATTTTTCAGCTCTGTTCAGTTCTAAATTCTCCTTTTCTAAAGGTGTTCTCTGTTCATTAGATGTACTAGCAGATACAACAGATGACTAATCATGAGTAGATATTATCTTTTCAAGCTCCATGATTTTACCTTTATAAACTTCACATTCAGCTTTCAGAGATTCACATTCATGCGAAAGCTTTTTATACTCAGCTGAATCTTGTTGTTTTTCAACACTAAGTTCCAGTTTAGCATTTTGCTTTTTCAGCACAATCATCTCTTCCTTAAGCTTTGCAAATTCATTAACAACATCTGTGTTGTTTTTCATCATTTGCTCAAATGAGTTAAATAGCTCATCTTCATTTTCAGAGAGAATTACTTCAGCATCAGAATCCTCTGATTCTTTGGCCATGAGACAGAGCAGTGCAGGTGTCTCTTCTTCAGTAGAGTCATCACTTGATGTCCCTGATTCTGAGTTAGACGAATAGATGGCTGCTATCTTTTCAGCTTCAGCCAACAACACTTTGCTTTTCTGGTGTCTCCTCTCTTTCCTCTGTTTCTTTTCCTCCTCAGTGTACTTCTCAGCTTTAGGATATGGGCAGTCCTTAATGAAATGTCCCAATTTCCTGCAATTATAGCACATCATTTTGGATTTATAATCATCCTTACTATCATGAGAATAAGAGGTAGGTTTAGAAGTAGAAGTATTGTTATATTTGTTCATCATTTTTCTTTTGTAGAACTTTTTGAACCCGTTTAATAACAAGGCAACATCGCCAGCAGTGTACTCCTTCTTGTTGAGCAGCATGGTCTCATCAGATGAGTCCATTTCTCTTATCTTTCCAGCTGATCTTCTTGATTTTTCTGCAGCAACCAGGGCAGCAGTGGGACTAGAAGTTGAGGTTTTTTCTATACCCATTCTTGGCATTTTATACTCATACGCCTTGAGTACAGAAAACAGCTCCATCAGAGAGATCTTCCCCAGATCCCTTGATTCTTCCATAGCTGTGATCTTCATGTTGAATTTGGATGGTAGCTCCTACAAGACTTTGAGAGTAATCTCTTTGTCTGTGAACTTCTTTCCCAATTTTAACACGTTGTTCAACACTTTTGTGAACCTTGAATCCATCTGGTCATTAGTTTCTCCAGATTTCATCCTGAAGTTTTCAAACTTTTCCAGAGCTATGCTCAGATTATGTTCTTTGATGGCATCATTCCCTTTGCTCATGTCACGAACCATATCCCACATCTCCTTTGATGTTTTACAGTGTTTGACTTTGTCAAATCTGTCGTTATCGAGGGCCTTGGTCATGATAAAGATTCCAACCTTATCAAGATTGCTCAGCTTAATTTCTTCAGCTGTCATCTCTTCGAGGTCTTTGTCAACAATCATTTCTTGATCATTAACCTTGACTGTTTTTGTGATTCTGATAGGACCTTTTGTTATGCACCTGTACATATTGTCATTATAAGCAACAAGGAAAATTTCCATGCGTATTTTCCAGTCCTCAAAACTCATACCGCCAATGTGGGGAACATGGCTAATACAGTCCATTTTCAAAAGATTTTTATTTTTCAAAAATATGCTCTTTTGAAAACTTTTGGAAAACACACTCGGATCAAGATCGTTGATCAGTCAGATGATTCAGATGAACCACCTGCTCTGATACCACTTGTTGGTCCCAAGTGATCTGATGAGGTCTAGAGGGGGGGGGGGGGGGGGGGCGTGAATAGACCTATAAAAATTTATCTTTAAAACTTTCTAACTTTTCTGTCAGCAGACTTGTTGGTCCCAAGTGGTCAGATGAGGTCTAGAGAGAGGGGGGGGGGGGGGGGGGGGGGTGAATAGACCTCTAAAAATTTATATTTCAAAATCTCTAACTTTTTCTGTCAGCAGACTAAGCTGATCAGGAATCGTAAGTTGACTAAGCTGATCTCGCGCAAAGCTTTGAGCAGCAGAGTTGACCACTCTTCTGATTTTACTTAGCTGATTTTACCAAAATCAGAGTTTCAAATTAACTAACTTGCAGCGGATTTTTCTAGTGTTTTTCACAAGTAGTTTTCTTAACTTAGAAAAAGTTTTATCCCCAGTTTTATAAACTCCTTTTTAAAACTTTTCAGCAGTTAACCTTTTCGTGTTTAAATATGCTCTTTGAAAATATGCAAGAAATAATGCAAGTATAAACACAAGGATTTTTATAGTGGTTATATGGATAGAAATCCTTTAGTCCACTCTTCCAAGTCACTTAGATCTTGGGTTATACTATAGTCACACAGATTACAGTATACAATGCTTGCGCCAATCAAGAAATTAAAAGGCCACAAGTGCGCAATAGGAAATCACAAAGAAACTCCTACTCTCTGAAGTAATATCACTCACTTAGATGGATATCTACTTCTCACAACACGATTCTAACAAAATCACTCAGATTTGTATGTATATTCTGTTTTCTCTCTATTCTGCTTCGTCAACAAATGATTCGGCTGATGAGTGTTTTGTTCTTGAAGTTGAGACTTAGAAGAATTCTGCTTCGATTTTAATCTCAGTTGTGTTGCTTCTTCTTCTTCAACTCTTGAACTGAACTATTTATACTTGAGATTTGAAAATCTGCCCGTTGAGAGATCGACAGGTGTTCAAATCCTCGAGTACTGGTCCCTTCTGCAGAAACGGCTACCTGCGACTGAACACTGTACACTCTGCTGTACCTGCTGTCAGTCCGCATTAAATGCACCAAGCTGATACGAGGTTTCTCTTCAATCATTTATCATAAATACCCTTCATCTTCAGCATTTATTACTCCAAGTGCATTTATTACCGTTGCAATAACTTCTGATCCACTTCCACTATGATGATCGAAATCACTCGTCTGATGTACATTCGGCTGATCCCAAACTTGAACTAATCTGATTTGAGTCTGCTGAATTCTACCAGTCTGATTCCTTTCTTCAGCAACAGATCAGTAGTCTTCTGGATCATATTTGACTCGTCTGAAATAAATTCTTCCTTGGTCAAATATCTTCTAAGGTTTGTACTAAGTTTCCATACTTAGCTGATGACTTTTGGAAATCATCAAAACCTCCCTTCACTTCAAAGTCTTCATCTTCATCCAACAATTTCCCCCTTTTTGATGATGACAAAACTTCAGCTAAGTACCTGTACCTAAAACTAAAGTTGAGTCCTCAAAAATTTATGAGATAGAAATTATATCTTGGAAGCTTGAACTTTTATAAATTTGATCTTTAAGATTACAGTGCAAGTTACAAGGAAAATGAACTTAAGTGAAAAATTACAAATAAAGTAAGCTGATTACAGATTTTCAACAGATAACCTAGTCTAGTAAGCCTAGTCTAGTCCTCAGCTTCTTCATCGTCTTCTTCTTCCTCTTCTTCAACTTCATCACTACTTTCTTCATCTTCACCACTTGAGAAAGCATCAGCAAGATTCTTTAATTTTTCTCTTCTTTCATCAGCTTCGAATTTTGCTTTGATGTCCTCAATTCTCTTATACTTCACGTATGGATTAAGCTGTTCTTCAGCAGAGTACTTAGAGGCAGCTAACTCTTTGTCAGTCTTAGCTACATCTTTGGGCTCTACTTCATCATCAACTTCATCTTCAGCTTCCTCTTCAAGTACTTCATCATCACTTGGCTTTCCAGCAGCAGCCCGTTGGTCTTGTACTTGAACAGTTGCAGCAACAACAGTCCTCTTAGCTGATTCCTCTTCCCCCTTTTTGTCATCAGCAGCAGGGTTGAGTTGATCAGGAGTTATGTTGACAGCAGCACAAAGCTTTATGATGTTTTGATCCATAACTATGTTTTGATCAGAGAAATGATTCAGAGTAGCTTCCATGCGAAGTTGAGTAGTCTTCATCTCACCAGATTGGTCATTTAAACAATCAACATTCAATTGAAGTGTTTGATTATGCGGTATTTCGTTCGTACCAAATAAGGAAAGTCGAGCAAAACAACAAGTGTATAGAGTGCGTAAATCTCAAATATCACAATCGAATATTAAGTTCAGGTTACAAGATGGGTCTACTCGAGCATTACAGGATGTCGTACAAACTAGGAAAGTAAATACAAAGAATAAACAAGCTATGGCCTATTCCGAACAGTGGGTCCGAGTCGGTGTATTCCTTGGAAATTGTGCCGTCCCTGATGTCATAAATGCGCCGCGTATTTATAGGAACAGTAACGAGCTAGCTGGACCGTCCATAGGAGAAAACCTCTCGGCCAGCTGTACCAAGCTGTAGGTCGGCCCCACAGTAATCCCGAGGAGGCGAGAAGATCGGAGAGTAGATCCCGTACTATCGATCTGACTTGATCGGAAAACTAGACTCTTCTGGTCGAGAATACCATTCCTGGTCGGGGAAGAGGTCGATCTCGAGCATAGGTACTTCCTAGAACGGCGTATGCGAAATACCCCTCATCAATACTCCCCCACTTCTCGAGCGTAAGTGAAGCTGAGGCTCGGAGAAGTAAACACAGCATCGTATTACAAGATTTGATATGCCTCATTAAAAACCTTGCTCGGAAAAACCCATTGGGACAAAATCCGAACTAGGGAAAAAGAGCGCATATTTCCTTAGAGCCGTGAACGAGATGCTTCTAAAAGAAGGATGATACTCCCGATCTGAAGGTCTTTGATAATTTTTAAGAGAGCACTGTGATATCTGAAGATCGGAGAAAAAGAGCAAATAATGAATAGATCTTGAATGGTCTTGCGTCGGATACACCTCATTAAAAACCTTACTCGGAAAAACCCAGAGGGACAAAAACCGATTGAAGGGAAAAAGAGTGCATATCCTCGGAAGACAATGTAGTTGATCTTATCTTTCTGAACTGAAACGCCCATTTTTGAAACTTGGAGGACCATAAGCGCTATTAGCGGAGAAATGACCCTCAATTTTACTAAGTGGGAGCCTAACCGTCGCGGTTACTCGGGGTTGAATTTGCAATTTACCCTTTTAACCTTTATATATATGTTTACATGGAAAAAAGAGTGCATCTTTACAATTCACAGCGGATCGGAGCATTTAGATCGATAAACAATATTTCTTCCTTTTTTCGAGCATTCCAATAAATATCTTCTAATCATGTCTACTTTCCAGAATCCCGACGTCCAAACCAATATTCCTTCTGGATCAGATTCCGACCTAGGATCCACAGGCGAACTTATCAATGACTTCAAAACCACTGAAAATTCTTCCGAAGAGACGAATAGAATCGTCAATCAAATAGAGCATGCCATGGGGTCGAACGCTGGAGAGGGTACATCCGGTCGACAGGATTCCGAGCACGGTGCTGATGCGGAACAAAATGCCGAGGCCGACAGCGAGGAGGGTGGAGATGGAGAAAAAGCTGATTCCGACCATGAGAATAGCTTGACTGTACCGTTTGACAAGCATGAGATTATGAGATATGAGATCGGAGGCGGGTGCAGTGTGAGAATTCTTGATCTAGCCGGTGTCGTGAAAAAGTCCAAAGCCACAGGTCGAGCTCAGAAGACCGAGAAACGGGTCGATGATATCTCCAGTGCGTACGACCCAAAAGAAGATGAGGCGAACCTCAAAGCAGTGATAGGTAAATTCCTTCCCGAAGGCTACTCGCTTGTGATTCCGACCCCCTCTCAAAGAGTGAATAAGCCCCCAGAAGGATGTCAAGCTTTCTATGCTAAGCAGTTTGACTATGGGTTGCGCATTCCTTTTGCCCCATTACTTGCGCAGGTTTTAGATGCATTCTCCCTGGCTCCCGCACAGATCCTTCCCAACTCGATTGGGTATTTGATAGCTTTCAGTGTTTTGATGAAGGCCAAGGGTCAAGCTGTTAATTTCCGGCGTTTTTGGCAGTTTTTTAAGATCAGTACTTCCTCTGCCTCGAACGATGGGTTCGTGTATTTCTCCCAGCGTTCTAATCATTCGGTCTTATCGACCATGACTTCTAGCAATTCTCTCAACTGGAAGAAACAGTTCTTCTTTATCAAAGGGCCTGAAGTACCGGCCTCCGAGGGGAGCTCGGAGATGGTTCCACACAAATGGCCAGGAGAGCGAGACTGGGTGTACGGGAAGCGAGAACTGTTAGGTCAGCTTCAGAAGGTCATTAAAGACGATGTCGTCAGTGAGATGCGCTCCGACCCGTATCAGTCGGCCTTCCTGGTCCTAGAGCCCGTTCTTCGGAAAGCTGGTCTCAGCCAAGCTACCTATCGACTAGCAGATGCTGATGATCCTCGAACATTGAGTAAGGATAACAATCTTTCCCGAGTAACCGTAATAGTAAACTATTTAGAGAATTTTATTACTCATCATTTTTATTCTTCAGGTACGATGGTGGAGCAATACCGAGCTTCCATAGTCGGTAAAACGGTAGCATCTACCTCGAGAAGGACGCCCGGTCAGCCGAGGAGACAAAGACTGGAGCCTAGAACAGCCGTCCCACCTCGGGGAAGCTCGGCTCAGACTGACCAGATCGGAAACGAAGGGGAGCTCGAGGATGCTGAGCCGATCCAAATGGTACCACCTCCCCACCAAGCTGGTCCTTCTTCTTCTTCTGGCTTAGGATACAACATGTTTACTATGAAGAAGCTCAGATGGACAGAGATCTATAATCGGAGAGCTCGGGAAGATCTCGAGGGACCCCCCGAGGCCAAAAGGAGGACCGGATTGTGGGGTCGACACCGAACGCCCCTTTCTTCCCGTCCTGGTCGAAGTAGGCCTGACATGGTGGACTTCATCGAAGATCAACTTAGAGGTTCCCGAGCAGCAGGTTATCCCGAGAGGGGATCAATTCGAAGTGATCGCACCCCGAACGGCGAGAACGAACATGACAAGGCAATCAATATTTTCATGGCGGGGAGATTTGCCGAGGACCAGGAGGAGCTTCTTGGCCATTGCGACCTCGACGTATTAGGCCAATTCTCCAAAGCATATCACATGGTAAATCCCTTTACATTTGTTGTAACTGTTTAAATCTTGGAACAAAATACTAACCACCTTGTTCTCGCAGATCGGGGACTGCTTTCTTACTGAGGTGAATCGTGTCTCAATGTTAGAAGAGGAGTCCGATCGGGTCCATATCGCTTATAGGGACTTACTCAAGGAGGAATCCCAACTTCGCAATCAATTTATCTCCGTCCAGAAAGAATTGGAGTCCATGAAAGCTAAGTATACCCCGGCCGTTGAGGAAGATTTGGTGAAGGTCGTGGAAGAGAAGAGCTTGCTCGAGGAGAAGGTTAAGAAACTTGAAGAGGAGCTCGCGCAAACTAAAGCTGATTCTGAGCTATCTTATCAACGTGGCAAAGAAGACTCTCGCCTACGCTCGATAAGAGAATTTTTGGAGTCTCCTGCGTTGGATGCTATAGCTCGTAAAAGGGTCGGCGAAATCCTTCAGACTACTTTCTATAAAGGCGTTCGACAACTTGTCTCCGCGAAAGTCATCCCCAATAAGATAGATGAGTACTTGAAACACATGGACATTTTCAACAATATGGAGGGAAAAGATTATCAAGTCTCATCCTCGAGCTCCGCCAACTGGGAAAAACATGAGTTCGCTCCGTTCGTGGAAGAGTTCGGAGTTCCAATGCCCAATCCTGACTTGATGGACTTGGATACGTCCAGCGCGAGCTCGAGTTCAGATAGCTCAGGTAGTTCGGATAGCTCTGATGACAGTTCCGGAGAGGAAGATCAAGATCCTTCTGACAATAGGGACGATCGAGAAGCTTCTGGGGATAAAGACGTCGATGTCGAAGGTGGCTCCGAGAGTGAGGACAAAGAGGACCCTTAGATTTCTTGTAATAGATTGTAGGACCTTTACTACATGCACTGTAATTACTTCAATTATCTATAAAATCTGCCTTTTTTTAGTTTTTCTATGAGTCCGTTCATCGACAATTTATTATACTGCTCAACTAGACAAAAGTCTTTGTGAGCCATAAGGTTCATAAAAGAACGTCGATATCGAGCATTTCCGTGCATGTGAATCACTTAGTAGGCACGGTATCAAAACAATCGACCTTTTTAATAGGGCAAAAAAAATTGAAATTCGCGACTGTTGGACTCTCAAAAAGGCAACGTTCCTTTTTTCTTATAAATAGAAGGCAGTTTTAAGATTTGTATCATTGAAATTGTAATTCTCTCTTCGTCGGAGCTAATTGATCGATAAAATTAGTCGAGCTCTCTTTTGCACTAGAAATTTATAGATCATGGAAGGCCTGGTTAACTCCAAGATTGATCCGAGGTTGTTGCTTAAAGTCAAGAAAGAGAAATCTTCCAAGTCGAGAGTCAAAGAACCTAAGTCCTCCTCGGAAGCAGGAAAGACCTCTAAGAACGACCGAGGCAAGCACAAGGTCGATTCTCCTTCGAAGACGGTCATTGAACCAACTGGTGAACTTGGCAAAACTGCGGCCAAGCAATTATCTGGCTCCGAGAAAGGGCCGGTCATATCAATTCCGGACTCCCCTTCTCGGTCGAAAAATAGCTCCGAAGGGAAGAAGAAGGTCGAGAGCCCTAATAAGCAGATCACATCTGGTGACTCTGAGCCTGCTTCCTATAAAAGATCGCGTGTGGACGATCTGATTCCGACCTCGGCCTTGATCCAAATGGCTGGGGATACTAAGATATTGGCTGATAGTGTTCTGGCCTTGGAGGCTAACAAGGGTGTTGCGGTTGAGCCTCCCAATAAGAAGGTCAAAATAAATGACCCTCCCGTCGATCAGAAGAAAACTCCATCGTCGGGCGGGAACCCGGAAACCCAAAACTCTGTCCCCAATGTTGCTCGGACGCTTAGCGCCTTTTTTGAAGAGGTGAAAAATAAGGCCATGGTCGAACCAGAAGGGAAAAGTTCGAATACAATGGTGCAATCGAGCACAGATTGCTTTTTCAAGTGAGTGTCCTCTCACTCTCTTTTTTTTTTTTTAATTTTAATTTTAATTTTTACTTAACACAACTTTTGTCCATTTAAGGTCGGACGACAGTTATTTAGCCTCGGGCTGCAAGTCGAGCAAGAAGCCGAACATCGCGCTAAGATTATCCTCGAGCTGGAGGAAAAGAAAGTTGCATTATCAAGGTCCCTTGAAGAAGCTAGAGCTATAGAGCTGAGATTGGCTTCCGAGACAGAGAAAGCTGTGAGGCAGAAAGAGAGCCAGGTTCACGAGGAGTTGAGCAAGGAGCTGGATAGGCTGAAGTCGCTCGTCGAGCAGGAGAAGAAAAACGCCGAGCAGCGGGAGCAAGAGGCCTATCAAAAAGGTTATGATGCCGGGTATGAGGCCCGCAACGTTGAAGTCCGCAAGCTTCTGTTCGAGAAAAGTGTTTAGAGATTTCTTCCTTTGCTCGACTAAATGTTGTACTTTTAAACTTATTCCTTTTGTACTTGTTTTTCCTGTTGGAATAATAAACTTTTCCTTCTTTCTAATCGATGGTATTTTGTGTCTGGTAAATTGATTTACTGTATAAACAATTTATACTCGAGTTAAGAGTAATCAATCTAGCTGCATTCACTGTCATAATAATTTATACTCGAGTTAAGAGTGATCGTTCAAATTGTACTTTTTTGTAGAAACAATTTATACTCGAGTTAAGAGTGATCGAAATTCCGAGCACAAAGTAAAAAAGGAAAAGTTTCTGCAGTGCATATTTGACCAAGTCGTAGTATTCCCCCTTCTTCAGCTAAGTTCCAAAGAAAGTCTGTCCAAACAGTACCTTAACCTCGGGAAGTGGAACGGTCACCCGTGATAAATGCCTTAATCTGAGCCGTTGGTTTCGTTGAATACAGACCGTTGATCCAATCTTCCTCTTAGTATAAATATGGCATTTACTCAATTGAAAATCTTTACCCTTCACTGTTAAAATGTTTCATCCGAGGGCTAGGATCGGATCTTTCCTTCTCCCTGTTCAAGCCTTCGAAATTCGGCTTCGAACTTATTTTCGACCTTATCGTAGAAATACAGTTTCCTTTGGTATGGGTGGAATCGGAAAAAAGGAGCACCTCCTCTATCTGGGGGTCTCTGATCCCTGAAAACGGGATCTCCCCTTGGAATACCAACAAGTGACTGACCCTTGCTCGGGTATTTTGTGCAGGGTTAGCATTGGGGGTTCCGAGGGGTATCCCCGAGGGTGGAAAGCTGGACAGTTCATTAAAAGGAATTTGACCTCGAGTCACGAATTTCTTCCTTTCTTCTTTGAAGATTGGTAATTTTGGGTTGAGCTTCCCGACTATGAAATGATAACTGGCCGGCTTAGGTTGAGCTTTTGGATCTTACAATGAGAAATTTCAACCTTAGACACCAACTCGGGGAAGTGATCGGGCTCGTCTGGTAGCAAGAATACTGGGAGAAGCATGGAGATAATCTGAAAAACCCAGATATCATTAGACGATAAACATAGACAGCTCGACCGCTTTACAAGTCTACCGGACAACCGATTTGTCACAAACTGTGGTGCACTCATCGGATGTTCGCCAATATTCCTGGTCGACAACATTGAAGGATGCTCGAAGATCATAGAATAGTGTACAGTAGTATTAGGACTTTGTAATCATACTGACTTTGTAATCTGTTCGACGGATGTTAATAAAGTTGTATCCTTTGCTTCTCATTGATCTTTGTATCTTGCTTGAAAATAATAATAAGAACCTTCCGTTTCGAATCAAATAATTGCAACTTTTCTTTCCCTCGTCTTAATATTAGTATTCTGCTCGTAAAAACCAACTCGACGACGAACTAATGATCCGATGAAACTTAAATATTTGGATAAGGTTGAGCTTGTATCTAGAACGTTTACTGATCGATAAACCGTTCTCGGAAAAATTATTTGATAGTCGTCCAAATGAATAATATCTGAAAACTGAGAAGTTCCTCTGCAGTATAACTGCATTTATTAAATAACAATCCTAACTTGAGAAACAATATTGTCAACTTAAGGAATTCCCAAGTGGTAAGAACTTCTTGAAGATTGTTCGGGTTTCGAGCGGAACCGCTTCATCATAGCATTTTGAGCATCAGTTAGAATTAACCCAAAATTGAACTGTTTGCTTACATAATCGACCGTTACTAAGTGAGCTGGATAGTCACGTGAAATTTTTATCGAGGGAGGGTCATAGCAAAAGCTTTCACCCTCGGCCGATTTTTCTTTTTTTTTTGATCAAATTTTATCGAGGGAGGGTCATAGCAAAAGCTTTCACCCTCGGCCGACTCTTTTTGAATATATTTTATCGAGGGAGGGTAATAGCAACAGCTTTCACCCTCGGCCGATTTTCTTTTTGAACATATTTTATCGAGGGAGGGTCATAGCAACAGCTTTCACCCTCGGCCGATTTTCTTTTTGAACATATTGTATCGAGGGAGGGTCATAGCAACAGCTTTCACCCTCGGCCGATTTTATTCTTTGAACAAACTTCTTTTTTGATCAAATTTTATCGAGGGAGGGTCATAGCAACAGCTTTCACCCTCGGCCGATTTTCTTTTTTGAACATATTTTATCGAGGGAGGGTCATAGCAACAGCTTTCACCCTCGGCCGATTTTCTTTTTTGAACAAACTTTATCGAGGGAGGGTCATAGCAACAGCTTTCACCCTCGGCCGATAAAATTAGTTTTTCTTTGTCATGGTACTCGGAATACAGTTTGAACTCAAAATAGAGGATTTCAGTGATCTTCCATACAAGTTTTTAGGGAAAGTAAAATTTGAGAAAACTGGAAATTACAGTAAAAGTTAAAAATGAGTGCAACTATCTTCCATAATATTTTCTCAGATTAACTGCATTCCAAGTTCTTGGCAAAACTTCACCGTTGAGGTGAGCGATTTTATAAGACCCCTTCTTTCCGACCTCCTGCACGACATAAGGGCCGTCCCAGTTTGGCTGAAGCTTTCCGACATGCTTAGATACTTCCACCTTTTTGAGAACCAAATCCCCGATCTTGAATGTTCTTATCCTGACTTTCTTGTCATAAGCTTTTTCCATGCTGGACTTGGTGGCTTGTATCTTTATGCACGCTCGGTCGCGTTTACCATCTGCTTGATCGACATCCATCTCTCTCAGCAATTGATTCTGATCGGGGTCATAAGATTCGACCCTTGGTGAAGGTACCAATGTCTCCACCGGTATAACCGCCTCCGACCCGTAAACCAATGAGAAAGGAGTTTCTCCAGTAGCAGACTTTACTGTAGTCCTGTTCGCCCAAATTACTCCTGGAAGCTCGTCTAACCAATGGCCTTTTGCTTCGGCTAAACGTTTTTCAAGTGATCGAACAATTTCCCTGTTGGTGACCTCGGTTTGTCCGTTCGCCTGGGGATGTCCGACCGACGTGAAATTCTGCTGGATCCCAAACTTTTCGCACCACTCCAAAATTTGCTTTCCTGCGAATTGAGTTCCATTGTCGGAGATGAGGATCCTCGGTATACCGAACCTGCAAACAATATTCTTCCAGAGAAAATTTATCACCTGAAATTGAGTAATTTTTGTTAGCGCAATGCATTCGATCCATTTACTGAAGTATTCCACAGCGACCAGGACATAGTTTTTTCTCGATCTAGCAGTTGGGAAAGGTCCCACAATATCGATTCCCCACTTGTCGAAGGGCCAGCAGATCGGAATCGAATGCATCTGCTCGGCGGGCTGATGAATTAGATTTGAATAGATTTGGCAATGATGGCATTTCTTGACATAGTCGATGGAATCCGAAATCATAGTAGGCCAATAATATCCAGTCCTCGAGCATTTCAAGGCTAAGGCTCGTGCACCGCAATGACTTCCCGCTTCACCTTCGTGAACCTCCTTTAAAATGAGATCGAACTGACTCTCGGGAATGCACTTCAACAAAACTCCTGAGCTTGATCTTTTATAAAGCCTATCTTCGTTCAAAACGTACATTGGAGCCCGATATTTAATCCTTCGAGCTTGATTTGTGTCTTCCGGCAAAGTACCATCTCTTAGATAAGCCTTCAAAGGCTCCATCCAAGAAGATTCTCGAACATCTATCTCCATTATCTCCGAGTTTGGGGTTACGTCCGAATCTATAGCCGGGGAGTTGGACATTAACCAAGTTATCACTCTTTCCTTCCGTCCATCAATCGACCCCGTAAATTTCGAAAGCAAATCCGCCCAACAGTTCTCTTCTCGAGGGATAGCTTGTATATCAAACCTCTCGAACTTTGCCGCCAGATCCTTCACCCTTTTCAAATATTTCACCATGTTAAACTCTTTTGCTTCATAAGCCCCTTTTATTTGTCTGTGCACGAGCTCGGAGTCAGTTAGCACTGTCAGTGACTTTATGTTTGCTTTAACTGCCATTTCTAAACCTGCGATCAAAGCCTCATACTCTGCCTCATTGTTCGTGACTACGAAGTCTAGGGTGATCGCATAACTGAGATCCTCTCCCTCGGGACCTTGAAAGTGAATTCCGGCCCCACCTCCTTCTCTAGTCGACGACCCGTCGACATGCATCACCCAAACTTTATGCTGAACATCTTCAACCAGATTTACCACGGGAACTGACAAGTCGCCCGAACTGGACCCTGTTGATTCTGCAATGAAATCAGCCAGGACTTGAGCCTTGATTGCTGTTCGAGGTTGGTACTCGATTTCGAACTGTCCCAGTTCCACCGCCCATTTAATCAATCTCCCGGACGTCTCTGGTTTTGATAGAACTTGCCGTAGAGGCTGATTAGTCAGAACAATAATTTTGTAAGTTTGGAAATAAGGTCGCAGTCTCCGTGCGGCAATAACTAAAGCCAGTGCGAACTTCTCGATCTCCAGGTAATTCTTTTCTGCCCCTTGAAGCAACTTACTCAGATAGTATACCGGTTTATGCTCGGAATCCTGAATTCTCACCAAAACAGAACTTATTGCCTCACTCGATACCGCTATGTATAGATACAAGGGCTCTCCCTCGACCGGTTTTTCCAACATCGGAGGGGAAACCAAATATCTTTTAAGCTCTTCGAAAGCTTTACTGCACTCCTCATTCCATTCGAAGCCTTTCGATTTCCTCAACAATTTGAAGAAAGGCAAACTCTTGCCTGCTGATCGGGATATAAACCTATTCAAGGATATTATTTTTCCAATTAGACTCTGCACTTCAGACAACTTAGTTGGCGGTTGTAGCTCAGCTATAGCTCGGATTTTTTCTGGATTCGCCTCAATGCCATGCTCGTGAACCAGATAACCAAGGAACTTTCCCGATCTTACCCCGAAAGTGCATTTCGCCGGATTTAATTTCATTCTGTACTTCCTTAGGATCGCAAAACATCTGTCAAGGTGCTTTATATGATCCTCCTCGGTCATACTCTTTAGAAGCATATCATCAACGTAAACTTCCATAATCTCACCGATGAGATCCTTGAACATCATATTCACGAGCCTTTGATAAGTTGCTCCTGCATTTCTTAGCCCGAACGGCATTACAATGAAGCAGTACACTCCTCGTTCGGTAATAAAGGCTGTTTTATCCTGATCTCTCTCATTCATAAATATTTGATAAAACCCTTGGAAAGCATCCATCATACTAAAAAAAATGAATCCCGCAGTCGAGTCGACCAGCATATCGATCCGTGGTAAAGGATAGGGGTCCCTTGGACACAATTTGTTCAGGTCGGTAAAATCATTACACATTCTCCATTTGTTGTCGACCTTCTCTCCCTTCGACACCAACACTACATTGCAAAGCCACTCAGTGAATGTTATTTCCCGAATCTGTTTTGCGGCCAATAATCTATCCACCTCAGCATTGATGATTTTGTCTTTTTCTCGACCGTGATTCCTCTTCTTTTGTCTAACTGGCTTTGCTTTAGGATCGATATTTAAAGAGTGAGTGATCACCCTTGGGTCGATTCCGACGATATCATCCGAACTCCAAGCAAAGACATCGGCGTTGTTTCTAAGGAATTCGATCAGCATGGTCTCCATCCCTTGACTTAGCTCGGTCCCAATTCTGGTGAACTTCTCGGGAGAGCCAGGGATTAAAGTTACTTTTTTATGATTAGGGGGTTGTACGCTCATATCGATCTCTTTTCCTTTTTTACTCTGCAACTCTTCACAATCTGGCAAAGGGAGGTCGGAAACAGAGAATACCTTTTCGTCTTCTAATTTCCTCATTGGTCGTTCCTCATTTCTCCGACCCCTGCCAAAGTGGGAAACTTGACCATCTGGTGGTAAGTTGACACGACCGCTTTGAATACATTTAAAGCCGGTCTTCCCAAAATTGCATTATAAGCGAACGGGGTACTCACGACCAAGAACTTAACCATCTTCGTAACATCTTTAGGTTTCTTGCCCATAGTAGTACTCAAGAGTATGGTTCCGAGAGGAACAATTTCCGATCCACCGAACCCAATGAGCGGGGTGGATACCCGTTCCAATCGCGGGTGTTGTAGATTCATTCTGTCGAGCGCCTCAGAAGAGATTATGTTTGCCGAACTGCCATTATCGATTAACACCCTCCTAACCTCAAAGTTAGCAATTCTCAGGGTCAAGACCATCGAAAAATCAGGGTCATCTTCATTAGTATTCCAAGTCACATCACTTGGTCTGTCAGCCTCGAAAAAGCTAATGACTTGGCTCATCGAGGGCGCCGGTCTTAAGGACATGACCTCTCTCCTGGTCGAGACACCAGTCTTTATCGACCTAGCCGTCCTTTTCCTCGCATTCCTGCTATCACCCCCAGCTGGCCCACCCGATATCATATTTATCACCCAATTCGTCTGGTCCTCTGCTTGTTGATGATCCTCACGGTGCTGTTCGGAGGACCTCCTAGGACTTCTGGATCGGTAACGGCTGTTATGGTTCTCCTTTCTAACATATTCCTTCAACTTTCCCTGAGCAATCAGTTTCTCGATCTCTTGCTTTAACTGAAAACAATCCTCGGTGTTATGCCCCCGAGCCCTGTGGTATCTGCAATACTTATCGTGATTCATAGTCCCTAGCCTAGGTTGAGTGATACGCCGAGCTCCAGGGACCAAATTTCTCTCTTCGAGCACCCTTAGAATCTCGTCCCTCGAAGTATTCAACCTGGTAAAGTTGCTTTTTTCATGCTCCGTCCTCGGAGTCCTCTCTGGAGATGCAGGTCGACCGTAGACATTAGATCTGTGGGTCGGAGCCTGAGGTTTATAGACTTTAAGTCTTTGCCAAACCGAGCCTTTTTGCTGCGCGTTTGACCCTCCGTAGTCGCTTGGTTTTGGGATAGGGGCCCGATCAGGTTTCTTCACGATCGGGGGCCTAGGATTCTGTGCATTTTTTAACTTATTCATTTCCTCCTGGATCATGTATTTCTCAGCTATTTCCATAATTCGCTCGAAAGACTTTGGTTGCTTTAGGCAGAGAGCATTCCCGAACTGGCTATTACGGGTCAGCTCGAACATTAATGATGACAGAAACTCAATCTGTGGGGTATCAACTTTCAGAAGTTCAATACTAAATCTAGCCAGCCACTGCCTCAGTGTTTCTCCTTCCATTTGCTTCACCGTTCCCAAATGATTAGCAGGTAACCTTTGTTTCCTTTGGCTGGCAAACTGGTGTTTTAATTTATCGCACAACTCGTCAAAAGAGAAGATCGAGTTCGGAGGCAGTTTTCCGAACCAATCCAAAGCAATTCCCTCGAACGTGGTGACCATGATTTCGCAGCAAAAATCCTCCGAATGTCCATATAAATTCAACACATTTATGAAACTGTTTATATGCTCCCCAGGGTCAGAGGTTCCATTATATCTTGGCAATCTGGTATGGACTGACTCCGTTCCTCGAGCTTCCTTAATTTCTTCACAGAAAGGCGAGCATCGCATAATATTCGTACTTAATTCCCTATTTCGCCCTTCAGGGAAAACGACCCCATCCTCTTTGGCCTCAACTCCTCGAGCCCTGACATCTGCGGGTCGGGTTTCCTTTACTAGCATCTCCTTTTCTAACTCCTTAGCAACCCTTTCTTGCACAATCCTTTCCAAGTCAGCCTCAGTTACCTTTCTGTAGGCTGGCTTTCTAGACCTCTCCACAGCTTTGGGTTGACTTTCCCCGACCACGGAATCCTCTAAGTTTTGTACGTTCCTAGAAGGTTGCCCAGATCGGACAACGGTTCTAGCTTGTGGCGGGTTGGGTCGAACATCAGATGGTTCGCCCAAAGCAGATCGACGAATACTTCCTTCCCTTGGCCGGTTGGAAATCGGACCCCGAGCAGCAGGTTGATCGACCGGGGGCTGCTGGCCTGGTAGAGTTTCACGATCTGCTCTCTCCGTGTTCAAGAATTCTCTACACATAGTTCCGATAATGGAACGCAAATCAGCCACTGTTGTATGAATAGGCATATCATTCGGCGGGTCGAGCGGCGGCACCTCAGATTGGTGGGCCGCTCGGGATTGGTTACTTGGTTCATTGTTTACAGAACGTTGAGCTCCTACGGCGTGTGAAGGCTCGCCACGATTGTATGTAAATCTCCTAGTAGTAGGCATTTTTCGATCTAACACCCGAATAGGCCCCACGGTGGGCGCCAATTGATTATGCGGTATTTCGTTCGTACCAAATAAGGAAAGTCGAGCAAAACAACAAGTGTATAGAGTGCGTAAATCTCAAATATCACAATCGAATATTAAGTTCAGGTTACAAGATGGGTCTACTCGAGCATTACAGGATGTCGTACAAACTAGGAAAGTAAATACAAATAATAAACAAGCTATGGCCTATTCCGAACAGTGGGTCCGAGCTGGTGTATTCCTTGGAAATTGTGCCATCCCTGATGTCATAAATGCGCCGCGTATTTATAGGAACAGTAACGAGCTAGCTGGACCGTCCATAGGAGAAAACCTCTCGGCCAGCTGTACCAAGCTGTAGGTCGGCCCCACAGTAATCCCGAGGAGGCGAGAAGATCGGAGAGTAGATCCCGTACTATCGATCTGACTTGATCGGAAAACTAGACTCTTCTGGTCGAGAATACCATTCCTGGTCGGGGAAGAGGTCGAACTCGAGCATAGGTACTTCCTAGAACGGCGTATGCGAAATACCCCTCATCAGTGTTGATATTTCACTTTGAGCTTTATTAGTGACAGCAGTAAACTCTTGTATTAATGCAACATTCTTCTCTATCTCTGCTTCACCAACTTGCCTCACCAACTTGCCTCATGACTCTGGCAATTCCTGCAATATCAAATTCATGCCTTTGAAGAGCAGTGTGCAGGTGATTCACATCATCCTTCACGTCTTCAATGTTTTTGGTCATGCTCAAAATACTCTGAGTCAGTGCAAGGGAATTGTCTGGTGGTAGAGGAAAATTTTCTATGGCATCTTTCACCATCTTTGCAGATTCCTCCTGCATTTGCTTTAACATCAGCTGATTTCTCTTCTCCATCTCCTTCATGGCATTTTCAATCAGCATCTGCATTGACTCCATCAGTGAAGAATGCAAGTCAGCAGTAGGAGTAGAGTTTGATGTTTCAGCAGGTTCTTCCTGTTGAACATGAGCTTCATGAAGAACTTCAGTTTCTTCAGTCTTCCACTCTAGAGATAAAGGAACTAAATCTTTGACTTCAGCAGGCAGCTTGGTTGATCTTTCTTATGTTCTTCACTAGCTGGCTCATCAGCAATGTGAATGATCTTAGTACCATCAGCAGACACTACAGTCTTATGATGAATCAAGTCAGCTGGAACAAAAGATGAAGTAGTCTGTTGAATACTCAGCTTTTCTTGATAAGTACTGATCTCTGAGCCAAAGGCAATATTCTGTAAACTTGGCAGAGTGGGCATTGTGCTTGATGTTCCTGGTTCATATCTTGATCTCTCAGCCCATTTCTCCAACGTTGTATAAACAACAATTTTAACTGCTCTATCAACTCGGTCATGAGCAGGACCAGGCTTATTTGGCAATGAGTCCTTGATAGCAGTTGCCTCCTGCCTTACAATGACTCTTGCATAGTCATGTAGTCTGTCTCTTACAAAATCTGAGTCCAATGCCTTTGCAACCAGTTTAAGACCCAGCGTCCTTCTGCAGCAAACTCCTTCCAAGCTTGGATCTCTTCCTCAGACTTGTACAACCTGTACTCCCTCCATCTGTTGTATATGATCTTTTCAGGGAGAAAAGTAGTTCTTGATTGAAGCAGCTGATTTAACCTTTCTAGCTCAGTTTCAAATCTTTTGAAAGCAGCAGGGTCACTCTGAACAACTTCAATTGCTCTTCTGACTTCAAACTTCTTTCTTTTAATTGGTTCTGCCCTTGGTAGAACAAACTGTCCTTCCTTGGGTTTTCCTCCAATTACGATGCCTTCTGACCTCCTTGGTCCATAAGCATCCTTCTAACTGGCTTCTAAGGCCTTTGCCAAGTCTGTTTCCTCCTTGACAGCCAATTCAGCTTCAGTCATATTCTTGACATCATCTTCTCTCTTGCTCGCTTCAAGTGCTCTCTTGAGCTCAGCTTCATCACGTTTTCTTTGCTTAGCTTCCTCGCGCTTCTTCTTGTGATAAGATGACACCTTAGCTTTGACAGTCCTTCTCTTCCTGGCAGCTCTTGATTCAACAACTGGTGCCGCAGCTGTTGGTTCTGGAGCAACAATCGCTACTGGTGCAACAACAATTGGATCAAGGATCTGCACTTCAGGATCCTTTTGAGGTTGAGCAACCTCAGCTGTTGGTGCAGAAGTCTGTTTCACAGTTTCATCAGCTGACTTCACAGCAGCAGACTCCTTTTCAGATCCAACAGGCCTCTCTGCTGTTGGAGGACTTTCCCTAACTAGCTCAGAAAGTTCAGTATCTTCATCAACGAACGTAATCTTTTTTCTGACAGTTTTCTTTGTATAAGGAACAACAACAGATGTGGCAGTGTCTTTCATAGCGCTCCTTGTCCTTTTAGACACATTTTCAGCTGGCACTTCAGCTGAAATGGTTCTTTCAGGAGATGATTCAATTCCCATCTCATCAATCTCCTTGACTGTTTCATCAACAATCAAATCAGCAGCATCCTTTTTCTTAGACAAAACTGTTCTGGCTTGAACAGCTGGCTTAGCTGTTTGAACAGTTGTCTTACTTTTCTTGGCCTTATCAGCAGGCTCTTTAGGCTCATTAGCCTTCCTCTTTGGTTGCCTCTTTTCTGGCACATCAGTAGTGCCTTTAGACCTTCCAGATTTCACTGGTTCATAAATTTTCAGCTCCTTTGCCTTATGAACGTCTTTGCCATTTGTTACTGAACATCTCAAATTCACCACCAGATGACTAAGAAATATTCTGTGAAGTGTTTGACCACGCTCCTTGTGTTCAGCAAGTATGTACCAGATGAAGGTTGCCCAGCTCACCTTCAAACCATAAAAGATAGCAATCATGGTATGAAACCTCTTCATCGGCACACTGTCCAACGAGAATGTGCAATTCTCTAGTACCTTGGCAACTAAATCTGCCATACGCTGAAATTCATCCTTCAGCTGATTCTTCTTTATGCCTCCAGACATCACTTGATTTTTCTTTGAAGCCAAATTCCAGAAATCTGCTTCAAGAGGTTCAGCAAGGGTTGAAATCTCAGTCGAGCCTTCAAGAGAGAGTCCATATCTCCCGTTCATCAGCTTGGGGGTTACGCAGATAACCTTATCCCCAATCTTGGCAACAATCTCCAACTTTTCAAAGTCAGGCTTCTCTTTAGAACCATAAAACTCCATAACCTGATCCTTGAAAATCATATCTTCATGGGCTTCCATGAAGTTAACCAGGGTTGCCGCCTTGAAATTTTCCAATATTTCTTTCATCAATGGGGTACCAGTTGTGTGATACGTCAGGTAATTCAAGAACATACCTTCAGCAGCAGCTTCTTTGGCAGACATATCTGAAAAAGATTAAGGAAAACGGAGAGAAATTTGCAGTAGATAGAGTGCAAAATTGCTCTGTGTTCTTTTAAAATTTTGAGGGTGCGTAAAAGCTTAGTAAGCTGATCAGATCTGGATTTATAGATGTTGGTTTCTTGTCGGTTTCCGTGATTAGTGTCAACCGTTAGATCAGTTACTGAAAAGCAGATCGTGTGAACGATATACGCGGATTTCAAAATAACATTAATTATGTCAGACAGGTGGAAATTTGAAACGCCACTTGTCTGTTACTTATAAAAGCGTGTTTCTGATAAAAACGTTATTAATACAACACTTAAATATAAGCTGACATAAATAAAAACAGATGAGTAAAATAATACTTATCTGATAGACGACTTGTCTGATACAATATACCACTAGTGAGAGCCAATATCTAGTGATCTTCCTTTGCTGTTTGTCAATCCAGCAAGATAAATAATCTTCAAATCTTCAAGAATTAAGAACAAATCTTTAGATTAACACAACTTCAACTAACTGTCATTGAAGATTTCATCTATAAAACAGGAGTACCGCTAGTCTTACACGTTCCCCCGGAATTCAAGAATTCATCAGTCAACTAGTTTGTTGAGAGTCAGTCTTCTTGAAGTAAAACTTGTTGATATCAGATTAGTCAGCTGTTGAACCCAGTCTTCTGATAAGTTCCCCCTCAGCTTATGAATCCAATTTTAACAAGCCCAGTTCCACTCTTAGAGTAGAAAATCTTGCATCACTATGGTTTGGTGAAAATGTCAGCAATTTGACTGTCTGTATGAACATACTCAATAATAACATTTCCTTTTTCAACATGGTCTCTGATGAAGTGATGTTTGATCTCAATATGCTTAGTCCTGGAATGACTAGTAGTATTCTGAGTAAGTGAGATTGCACTTGTATTGTCACAGTAGATAGGGATTCCACTGATCTTGAGATTATAGTCTTCTAGTTGATGCTTCAACCAAAGTATCTGTGCACAACATGCTCCAGCAGCAATGTATTCAACTTCAGCAGTAGATATGGATACTGAAGTCTGTTTCTTACTCATCCATGAGATCAGACTACTGCCTAAAAATTGACAAGTACATGTAGTACTCTTCCTATCTATTTTACAGCCAGCAAGGTCAGAGTCTGAATATCCAGTAAGTTCAAATCCTGATTCCCTTGGATACCACAATCCCAATTCTTGTGTGCCTTTAAGATACCTTAATATCCTTTTAGTAGCTAAGAGATGAGATTCTTTAGGATTTGATTGAAATCTCGCACAAACCCCAACAGAATACATAATATCAGGTCTGCTAGCTGTTAAATATAACAATGACCCAATTATGCTTCTGTACTTGGTGATGTCAACTGATTTGCCATCTTTATCCTTGTCCAGACGAAGTCCAGTAGACATAGGAACACTAACAGATGAGTTAGTTTCCATACCAAATTTCTTGAACAGATCTTTTGTGTACTTTGCTTGATTAATAAAAATACCATCAGGTAGCTGTTTAACTTGTAATCCAAGAAAGTAATTTAGTTCTCCCATCATGCTCATTTCAAATTTGTTCTGCATCAGCTTAGAGAACTTTTCACACATCTGTTGGTTAGTTGAACAAAAAATAATATCGTCCACATATATTTGAACTAACAATATATGATTATCCCATTCAATAGTGAACAAAGTCTTATCTAATTTACCTTTGCGAAATCCTTTAACTAAAAGAAAATCAGATAAAGTATCATACCATGCTCTTGGAGCCTGTTTCAGTCCATAGAGAGCTTTCTTCAGACGATAAACTTTGTCTCCTTGTTGATAAGCTTCAAAACCAGAAGGTTGTTCAACATAAACTTCCTCTTCCAATTCTCCATTGAGAAAAGCAGACTTCACATCCATCTGATAGACAGTGAAGTTCTTATGAGCAGCATAGGCTAAGAATAATCTGATCGCTTCAAGCCTTGCAACTGGTGCGAAAGTCTCATTAAAATCAATGCCTTCTTCTTGGCAATAACCTTTGGTAACTAGTCTTACTTTGTTTCTGGTGACAATACCATCTTCATTCATTTTATTTCTGAATACCCACTTAGTGCCAGTTACCCTTTGATGAGTAGGTCTGAGAACTAAGTACCAGACTTCATTCCTTTCAAATTGATTCAACTCTTCTTGCATTGCTTCAATCCAGTGAGAATCACTAAGAGCTTCATCAATCAACTTAGGCTCAATTTGTGAAAGAAAACTTACAAACATTGTTTCATTTGCAGTTGACCTTCTTGTTCTAACTCTGTCCAATGGATCACCAATCACTAGTGCAGGTGGGTGATCTCTGAGCCATCTGAGATCAGGTTGCAAATCTGGATGTTGTCCTCTTGATTGATCTTGCAACACTACTGTTGGAGTCTCAGTAGTAGTCTGTTGAACATGTGTAGTCTGTTGAACAGTCTCTGGTCTGTCAGCTGTTTGCAACTCCTCTGTTAGACAATCAACAGACTGATTTTGAACAGCACTTGAGTTAACAGCTTTGTTTAAATCAGGTAGTATGATGGGAACATATTCTTCTTTTCTTTCCATACTCAATTTCTGAAAGTCAGCAGATATCTCTGGATTAGCACTTTGATTCTTTTCAGAAGATTGGCTTGGTTCATCAAACACTACATGAATAGATTCTTCTACAAGTAAAGTTCTTTTGTTAAAGACTCTGTAAGCTTTACTAACAGTATAGTATCCTACAAAAACAGCTTCATCAGCCTTCTCTGCAAATGCAGTAAGGTGATTTTTCCCATTATTCAAAACATAACATTTACAACCAAAAATCCTAAGATAATGTAAATTAGGATTTCTGTTGTTCCATAGCTAATAAGGTGTCTTGTTTTGACTCTTGTTGATGTAACATGATGTATTTGTGGCTCCTGCCCAGAATCTTTGGGGCAGTTTTACTTCAGCTATCATTGTCCTGGTAGCTTCCTTTAAAGTTCTGTTTCTCCTTTCAGCAACTCCATTTTGTTGAGGGGTTCTGGCAGCAGAGTACTCATGATTGATTCCTCTGGAGTTATAATACTCTTCAACAGTAGAGTTTGTAAATTCAGTCCCTCTATCTGATCTGATCTTCAATATTCTTTGACTCTTCTCATTCTAGATCAGTTCCATCAGAGTAGTAAGATGTTCCTTGGTTTCACTTTTCTTCTTCATGAAAATCACCCAAGTAAATCTTGAAAAATCATCCACAACAGCTAGGCAGTATTTCTTTCGACCATTGCTGATTAGGATAAATAGGGCCAAACAAATCCATATGTAACAGCTCCAAAATTCTGGTTGAAGATTGGTGCTTCTTGCTTTTGAAGGAGGACTTCACTTGTTTACCCTTCTGACATGCGTCACAAAGCTTGTCTTTGCTCATGACTGTCTTTGGAATTCCTTCTACCAAATCATTCTTGATTAATCTGTTGATGGTCTTGAAATTCAAATGATTCATTCTTTTGTGCCACAACCAACTGATTTCACTTGGTGTAGAAGCCACCAAACAAACATTAGAATTCTTGTCCACAGAATTCCAGTCGACTACAAAGATATTTCCCTGTCTTCTTCCAGATAAAATAACCTTCTTTGTTCCAACTTGTTCAACATAGCACTTATCTGATGAAAACATTACAAAAAATCCCTTGTCACAAAATTGACTTATGCTCAGTACATTGTAGTTTAGGCCATTAACATAAGAGACGTCAGATATCTCTATGTTTCCTTTGATTAGCTTTCCAACCGCAACAACCTTGCCTTCTTTGCTGTCTCCAAAAGTAACTCTTGGACCATTCACAGCAACAGCATTTGTCAGTTCATGTATGTCTCCACACATGTGCCTTGAACATCCACTGTCCAAGTACCATTTCTTCACTACTTTACTCCTACTCCTAATCCTAACCTACAAAACAAAATAAAATTGTTTTAGGTACCCTTTATTGAGAGGGTCCTGGTGGATTAGTTTCACCTTTGACAACCTAAGATGTTGAAGTCTTAGGCTTCTTAGGGTTTTGAGTCTTAGCAGGAGCATGAGCAACTTTTTCTTCATCATAATCAGCAGGCAAATTATGTTGATAATCATTATGATGTGAGTAATGCTCATAAGCAGGGTAAGATGCATGATAAGCAGGGTAAGCATGCATTGGTTGATGAGCAGGATATGCAGCATAATAAGGTGGATAATGAGGTGCAGCATAATAAGGTGAATAAGCAGGTTGCACATAATAGGACTCATTTCCATACCAAGCATTATTGTTATAATTTCTTTGCTTCTTAGGTCTGCTCTTTACTTGCTCTTTAACAGACGACTTAGGTTTACTAGTCTGATTGGTTTTACTCTTATCAGCAGACTTCTTAGGACTACTCTGCTGTTTAGTTTTACCAGTCTGTTTTTCATTTTCAGGCTTTTTACCCTTTTTAGCCTTGGGAGATTTCTTCTCCTCTTTTTCAGAAGTTGATTTAGTAGTCTGAACTTACAGGATAACATTTCTATTATCAGCAGATACAAATTTTTCAGCTCTGTTCAGTTCTAAATTCTCCTTTTCTAAAGGTGTTCTCTGTTCATTAGATGTACTAGCAGATGCAATAGACGACTTATCATGAGTAGATATTATCTTTTCAAGCTCCATGATTTTACCTTTATAAACTTCACATTCAGCTTTCAGAGATTCACATTCATGCGAAAGCTTTTTATACTCAGCTGAATCTTGTTGTTTTTCAACACTAAGTTTCAGTTTAGCATTTTGCTTTTTAAGCACAATCATCTCTTCCTTAAGCTTTGTAAATTCATTAACAACACCTGTGTTGTTTTTCATCATTTGCTCAAATGAGCTAAATAGCTCAATTTCATTTTCAGAGAGAGTTACCTCATCGTCAGAATCCTCTGATTCTTTGGCCATGAGACAGAGCAGTGCAGGTGTCTCTTCTTCAGTAGAGTCCTCACTCGATGTCCCTGATTCTGAGTTAGACGAATAGATGGCTGCAATCTTTTCAGCTTCAACCAACAGCACTTTGCTTTTCTGGTGTCTCCTCTCTTTCCTCTGTTTCTTTTCCTCCTCACGGTACTTCTCAGCTTTAGGATATGGGCAGTTGATGAGGGATATTTCGCATACGCCACCTTAGGAAATACCTCTGCTCGGGATCGACCCAGTTTCCGACCAGGAGGTATTCTCCGACCAGAAGAACATAGCTTCCCGACCAGGTCATGTTGATAGAACAAGATCTTATTTTCCGATCTACTTCTATCCTCGGAATTACTGTGGGGCCGACCTATAGCTTTTCACAGCTGGCCGAGAAGTATTCTCCTACGGACGGTCCAGCTAGCTCATTACTGTTCCTATATATACGCGGCGCATTTATGACATCAGGGACGACACTATTCCCAAGAAACTCACTAAGCTCGGACTAGCAGCTCGGAATAGGCCATAGCTTATATCTCTTTGTATTTACCTTCCTAGTAGTACGACATCCTGTAATGCTCGGATAGACCTACTTTGTAATTTGTACTTGAACATTGATATTGATATACACTTATTGTTTTGCCGACTTTCTATATCGCTGATTATTATTTCTGATCTCCATACAGTCCCCAGCATTCTCGCTACCAGCCGAGCCCGATCACTTCCCCGAGTTGGCGTCTAAGGTTACAATTCCTCATTTTAAGATCCGTAATTGCAACCCAAGCTGGCCGGTCGTCATTCTATGATCGAGAAAATCGACCCAAAGTCACCATTCTTCATGGAAGAAAGGAAGAAATTGGTACTCGAGGTCAAACTTCCCTTTAATTTTCTGACCAGCTTTCCGCCCTCGGGGATACCCCTCGGAATCCGTAATGCTAACCCTGCCCAAAATACCCGAGCAAGGGTTAGTCACTTATTGGTATTCCAAAGGGAGATCCCTTCTTTAGGGATCGGGGACCCCCCGATAATCGAGGGACCCGTCTTTTCCGATTCCGCCCATACCAAAGAGATATCAATCCTGTCTGTAAGATCGGAAGTACGTTCGAAGCAAAATCTCAAAGGCTTGAACAGGAAGGAGGAAGAATCCTAACTTGGTCCTCGGATAAAACATTTTCACAGTGAAAGGTAAAGATTTCCAGCTAAGTAAAAAGCCCCTTATATACTAGACCAAGAATCTGATCAACGGTCAGTATTCAACGAGGCCAACGACCTAGATCAAGGCATTAATCACGGGTGACGGTTCCGCTTCCCGAGGATTAGGTACTGTTTGGTTAGAATTTTCTTGGATTTTTGCTGAAAAAGGGAGAATACTGTGACTTGGTCATATGCGCGGTGCAGAAACTTTTGGTTTTCACTTTTGCTCGGAATTTCTATCACTCTAACTCGAGTATAAATTATTTCTACTATAAGACTTCCCGAACACACATCGACGCCGATTAAAAGAAAAGATTTATTATTTCGATGAGAATAACAATACAATAAGGAGAAAGATAGAGTACAACATTCAATCAACCAGAAAGCAGTAAAGTTACACACGAAATCTCTACAATTTATTCCTTGAATAAGAGTCTTTGGAGTTCGGCATTACGGGCCTCGTACCCCGCGTCATAACCTTTCTTATGGGCCTCCTGCTCCCGCAGTTCGGCATTTTTCTTCTCCTGTTCGACAAGGGACTTCAGCCTATCCAGTTCCTTGCTCAACTCCTCGTGAACCTGGCTCTCTTTCTCCTTCACGGCTTTCTCCGTCTCAGAAACCAATTTCAGCTCGATAGCTCTGGCTTCTTCAAGGGACTTTGCCAGTGCAACCTTCTTTTCCTCAAGCTCGAGGATAGCCTTAGCACGCTGCTCGGCTTCTTGTTCAACTTGCAGCCCGAGGTTGAATAACTGCTGTCCAACCTTCAACGAATGAAAGTCGGTGTTAAAAAAAAAAAAAAAAAAAAAAAAAGAGAGAAAGAAGAGACACTCACTTGGTTAAGCAGATCTGTGCTCGACTGCACTATTTCCCGAGCTCTTTTTCCCCTTAACCGTTCTTGCTCGGCCAATTGAATGCTGCTTAGCGTAACCTCCCAACTGCTTGGGGTAATCCCTCCAGCCAGTGCCTTACTCTTCACCTCTTCAAAAAAGGCACCAAGCGTCCGAGCAACATTGTGGACAGAGTTTTGGATTTCTGGATTCCCGCCCGACGAAGGGGTTTTCTTCTGACCGACAGAAGGGTCATTTATCTTGGCCTTTTTATTAGGAGGCTCATTCACAACGCTCTTGGTAGCCTCTCGAGCTTCCCCAGCTATATGGATCAAAGCCGAGGTCGGAATGAGATCCTCTACGCGCAGCCTCTTAGCAAGCTCAGACCCGCCAGATCCGACTTGCTCGCTGGGGTTGAAGATCTGCATTTTTCCTGGATTGTTCCCCTCGGAGCTATTCTTCGATCTAGAAGGGAGTCCGAAATGGGTATAACTACCTTGTTCTCGGTCTGATTGGGCGACGAGTTGGGCAGAGGCTTGGTTTCAGTTTTGCCAAGATCACCCTTAGGGACCTCGGTTCGTTCGGTGACCACTTTCGAAGGAGTATCGACCTTGTGCTTGCCTCGATCGCTCTTAGAGACTTTTCCTACCTCCAAGGAGGACTTAGGCTCTCTAGCTTTCGACTTGGGAAGCTTCTCTTTCTTGACTTGGAACATCAACTTTGGATCGAGCTTGGAGTTCACCATTCCTTCCATAATCGTTTTATTTTTTAGTAAAGAAGAGCGCTCGATTTCTTTTTATCGATCAATGAGCTCCGATGAAGAAAGAATTGTGATTTCAATGATACAAATCTTTAACTGCCTCTTCTATTTATAAGAAAGAGAAACGTTGTCTATTGGGGACCCAACAGTCGCGAATCTCAAGTTTTCCCGTGCACGTGTGTGAAGATCGATCGTTCCCCGTACACTTGATCGATGGGGCCTAACTTATTATCAACATTACTTTCAAGCTACTTACAGCTTATTCTTATTAAGGTGATCGCCTAGAAGAGACGTTTAATAAATTATGACATTCTTTAAGCACGCGAATTCGGAAAATATAAAACAGAGAAAGGTGATTTTATAGACGATCGAGGAAATTACAATATATACGAGCTAAAATCCTGTAACCTGTTACAAGAAATCCTTCTAAGGTTTTTGCTCCTCCTCATTGCCCTCATTCTCGGAACCGTCCATGACGTCGACGTCTTCATCTCCGGAAGCTTCTCGATCATCCTCATCTCCGGAACTATCTTGGTTGTCTCCGTCCTCGAAACTATCAGAACCTGAGCTCGTGCCGGACGTCTCCAAATCCAGCATATCGGGATTGGGCATTGGGACCCCTAACTCTCTCACAAATGGAGCGAACTCGTGATTTTCCCAGTCTGCAAAGCTCGAGGATGGGACTCGATAGTTCTCTCCGTCCATGTTCTTGAAGATGTCCATATGTTTCAGATATTCATCGATCTTCTTGGGGATAACCTTCGCCGAGACCAGCTGTTGAACGCCCTTGTAAAAAGTGGTCTGAAGAATCTGGTCTACCCTTTTCCGAGCTATGGCATCTAACGCCGGTGACTCCAAAAACTCTCTTATCGAGCTTAGGCGTGAGTCTTCCTTGCCGCGCTGGTAGGATAACTCAGAATCAGCTTTGGTCTGTGCGAGCTCCTCCTCAAGTTTCTTGACTTTTTCCTCGAGCAAGCTCTTCTCAGCCACGACCGTCACCAAGTCTTCCTCAACGGTCGGGGTATACTTGGCCTTAGTAGACTCCAGTTCTTTTTGAACGGAGATGAACTGATCGCGAAGTTTGGACTCTTCCTCGAGTAAATTCCGGTAAGCAATATGAACCTGCTCGGACTCATCCTCCAACATTGAGGTGCGATTCAGCTCGGTGAGGAAACAGTCCCCGATCTGTAGAGAAAAAATGGAACAATAAATATTTTGTTCAAGGACCAAAAAGTGACAATCATCGCAGAAATATCTTACCGTATGATATGCTCGAGCAAACTGACCCAACACGTCAAGATCGCTATGAGCCAAAAGCTCTTCCTGATCTTCGGCAAATCTCCCCGCCCTGAAGATCTTTATCGTCTTATCATTCTCGTTTTCGCCGTTTCGATCGCGATCACTCCGAATCGATCCCCCCTCGGGATAACCTGCCGCTCGGTAACCTCTAAGTTGATCTTCGATAAAGTCCACCATATCAGGCCTGCCCCGACCAGAACG
Source organism: Penstemon newberryi var. newberryi (assembly GCA_030819805.1). Classification (NCBI taxonomy): domain Eukaryota; kingdom Viridiplantae; phylum Streptophyta; class Magnoliopsida; order Lamiales; family Plantaginaceae; genus Penstemon; species Penstemon newberryi. The sequence continues at coordinate 31,403,820 of JAUALY010000004.1, read as the reverse complement.
AGAGGTGAGAGCTGTTCGGTGCCAACCCCACAGTCCGGTCCTCCTTTTTGCCTCGGGTGGTCCCTCACGATCGTCCCGAGCTCGCCGATTAAGGATCTCTTTCCTTTTAAGCTTCTTCATGGTGAACATGCTGTATCCTAAACCAGATGAGGAGGAAGGACCAGCTTGGTTCTGGGGAACTACCATTAGAACGGGTTCAGCATCCTCGGGCTCTCCCTCGTTTCCGATCTGTTGAGGTTGGGCAGAGCCTCCTCGAGGAGGGATGATAGTTTGATTGGATTGCGCGGGACCTGGCCTAACTTGTCTTCTCGGCTGGCCAGGCGTCTTTTTCGAGGTAGAAGCCACTGTCCTACCGACTATGGAAGTTGGGTATTGTTCTACCATGGTACCTGAAGAAGGAAAATATAAGTTTGGTTAGGGATGATGCCTTACGGGTAGCTTATTATTATGAACGCTCGGTAAAGATTATTATTCTTACTTAACGATCGAGGATCGTCAACGACTGCAAGTGGGTATGTAGCTCGGCTGAGCTCCGCTTTCCGAAGAACAGGCTCCAAAACGAGGAAAGCCGACTGGTACGGGTCGGAGCGCATCGCATTAGCAAGGTTGTCTGGAATAACCTTCGTAAGCTGACCCACCAATTCTCATTTTTCGTATACCCAATCTCGTTCACCTGGCCATCTGTGTGGAACCATCTCCGAGCTCCCCTCGGAAGCTGGTACTTCAGGTCCTTTGATAAAGAAGAACCGTCTCTTCCAGTCGAGTGAATTGTTAGAGGTGATGGTCGATAAGACCGAATGATTCGAACGCTGGGAAAAGTAAACAAACCCAGCGTTCGAGGCGGAGGAGGTGCTGACTTTGAAAAACTGCCAAAAATGGTGGAAGTTTGCAGTTTTGCCCTTGGCCTTCATCAAAACGCTGAAAGCTATCAAGTACCCAATCGAGTTGGGGAGGATCTGTGCGGGAGCCAGGGTAAACACATCTAGAACCCGCTCGAATAACGGGGCAAAAGGGATGCACAACCCATAGGCGAATTGCTTGGCGTAGAAAGCTTGGCATCCTTCGAGAGGCTGATTCACCCTTTGAGAGTGGGTCGGGATGACTAGCGAATAGCCCTCGGGGAGGAATTTACCTATCTCTGCCTGGAGATCTGCTTTGTCCTCTGTTGGATCGTATGCACAAGAAATGTCGTCGACCCATTTTTCAGTTTTCTGAGCTCGACCTGTGGCTTTGGACTTCTTCGTGACACCAGCAAGGTCGATAATTCTCACACTGCACCCTCCTCCGATCGGGTATCTCATTATCTCATGCTCGTCCAGCATCAAAGTCGAACTGTCCACATTACCAAAATCATCATTTTCTCCATCTCCACCTTCCTCGCCATCGGGCTCGGTGTTATTTTCCGCTTCCCCACCAGGCTCGGAATTCTGTTGATCGGATGTCCCCTCACCATCATTTGGCCCCATCGCGCGCTCAATTTGATCGACGAGTCTCCTCGTCTCATCAGAAGAGTTTTCAGCGGTGTTGTAGGCGTTAATAAGTTCGCATGTGGATCCTAGGTCGGAATCCGATCGCGTAGGATTATTGATTTGAATTTCTGGGTTTTCAGAAGTAGACATGATGGGAAAAGTTTATTGCGACGGTCGACAGAAAAAAGGGATACTCTTTTTCGATCTAAATGCTCCGATCAGAAGTAAGTATGGAAGACGTACTCGTCTCTTCAAGTCAACGTATATATATAAAGGTTAAAAGGGTAAATTGCAAATTCAACCCCGAGTAACCGCGACGGTTAAGCTTCCACTCAGTAAATTGAAGGTTATCTTTCCGTTAATAGCATTTATAGTCCTCCAAGTTTATGAAATGAGCATTTTCGGGTCGGTAAAATAAGATTAACTACATTGTCTTCCGAGGATATGCACTCTTTTTCCCTTCGCTCGGTTTTTATCCCCCTGGGTTTTTCCGAGTAAGGTTTTTAATGAGGTATATCCGACACAAGACCGTTCGAAACCCGCTCATTGTTGCTCATCTCTCCAATCTTCAGATTTCATAAGGACCTATTGATTTATCGAAGTAAGACCCCCAGATCCAGAATACCGTCTCCCTATCGTTCGAGGCGCATTAGTTTTCCACGGCTCCACTAGAGAAATATGCGCTCTTTTTCCCTTCGCTCGGTTTTTATCCCACTGGGTTTTTCCGAGTGAGGTTTTTAACGAGGCATAACAAATCGTGTGGTGCAAAGCTGTTTACTTCTCCGAGCTTCAGCTTCATTTACGCTCGAGAAGTGGGGGAGTATTGATGAGGGATATTTCGCATACGCCACCTTAGGAAATACCTCTGCTCGGGATAGACCCAGTTTCCGACCAGGAGGTATTCTCCGACCAGAAGAACATAGCTTCCCGACCAGGTCATGTTGATAGAACAAGATCTTATTTTCCGATCTACTTCTATCCTCGGAATTACTGTGGGGCCGACCTATAGCTTTTCACAGCTGGCCGAGAAGTATTCTCCTACGGACGGTCCAGCTAGCTCATTACTGTTCCTATATATACGCGGCGCATTTATGACATCAGGGACGACACTATTCCCAAGAAACTCACTAAGCTCGGACTAGCAGCTCGGAATAGGCCATAGCTTATATCTCTTTGTATTTACCTTCCTAGTAGTACGACATCCTGTAATGCTCGGATAGACCTACTTTGTAATTTGTACTTGAACATTGATATTGATATACACTTATTGTTTTGCCGACTTTCTATATCCTGTACGAACGAAAAACGGTAGAATCAGCAGTCCTTGATGAAATGTCCCAATTTCCTGCAATTATAGCACATCATTTTGGATTTATAATCATCCTTACTATCATGAGAATAAGAGGTAGGTTTAGAAGTAGAAGCATTGTTATATTTGTTCTTCATTTTTCTCTTGTAGAACTTTTTGAACCCGTTTAATAACAAAGCAACATCGCCAGCAGTGTACTCCTTCTTGTTGAGCAGCATGGTCTCATCAGATTAGTTCATTTCTCTTATCTTTTCGGTTGATCTTCTAGATTTTTCTGCAGCAACCAGGGCAGCAGTGGGACTAGAAGTTGAGGTTCCTTCTATACTCATTCTTGGCTTTTTATACTCGTACGCCTTGAGTACAGAAAACAGCTCCGTCAGAGAGATCTTCCCCAGATCCCTTGATTCTTCCATAGCTGTGATCTTCATGTTGAATTTGGGTGGTAGCGCCTTCAAGACTTTGAGAGTAATTTCTTTGTCGGTGAACTTCTTTCCCAATTTTAACACGTTATTCTGCACTTTTGTGAACCTTGAATCCATCTGGTCAATAGTTTCTCCAGATTTCATCCTGAAGTTTTCAAACTTCTCCAGGGCTATGCTAAGATTATGTTCTTTGATGGCATCATTCCCTTTGAAAAAGTTTTATCCCCAGTTTTATAAACTCCTTTTTAAAACTTTTCAGCAGTTAACCTTTTCGTGTTTAAATATGCTCTTTGAAAATATGCAAGAAATAATGCAAGTATGAACACAAGGATTTTTATAGTGGTTATATGGATAGAAATCCTTTAGTCCACTCTTCCAAGTCACTTAGATCTTGGGTTATACTATATTCACACAGATTACAGTATACAATGCTTATGACAATCAACAAATGAAAAGGCCACAAGTGCACAATAGGAAATCACAAAGAAACTCCTACTCTCTGAAGTAATATCACTCACTTAGATGGATATCTACTTCTCACAACACGATTCTAACAAAATCACTCAGATTTGTATGTATATTCTGTTTTCTCTCTATTCTGCTTCATCAACAAATGACTCGGATGATGAGTGTTCTGTTCCTGAAGTTGAGACTTAGAAGAATTCTGCTTCGATTTTAATCTCAGTTGTGTTGCTTCTTCTTCTTCAACTCTTGAACTGAACTATTTATACTTGAGATTTGAAAATCTGCCCGTTGAGAGATCGACAGGTGTTCAAATCCTCGAGTACTGGTCCCTTCTGCAGAAACGGCTACCTGCGACTGAACACTATACACTCTGCTGTACTTGCTGTCAGTCCGCATTAAATGCACCAAGCTGATACGAGGTTTCTCTTCAATCATTTGTCATAAATACCCTTCCTCTTCAGCATTTATTACTCCAAGTGCATTTATTACCGTTGCAATAACTTCTGATCCACTTCCACTCTGCTGATCGAAATCACTCGTCTGATGTACACTCGGCTGATCCCATACTTGAACTAATCTGATTTGAGTCTGCTGAATTCTTCCAGTCTGATTCCTTTCTTCAGCAACAGATCAGTAGTCTTCTGGACCATATTTGACTCTTCTGAAATAAATTCTTCCTTGGTCAAATATCTTCTAAGGTTTGTACTAAGTTTCCATACTTAGCTGATGACTTTTGGAAATCATCAAAACCTCCCTTCACTTCAAAGTCTTCATCTTCATCCAACAAGACTAAGCTGATCAGGAATTGTAAGATAACTAAGCTGATCTCGCACAAAGCTTTGAACAGCAGAGTTGACCACTCTTCTTATTTTACTTAGCTGATTTTATCAAAATCAGAGTTTTAAATTTACTAACTTGCAGCGGATTTTTCTAGTGTTTTTCACAAGTAGTTTTCTTAACTTAGAAAAGGTTTTATCCCCAGTTTTGTAAACTCCTTTTAAAACTTTTCAACAGTTAACTTTTACGTGTTTAAAATATGCTCTTGAAAATATGCAAGAAATAATGCAAGTATAAACACAAAGGATTTCTATAGTGGTTATATGGATAGAAATCCTTTAGTCCACTCTTCCAAGTCACTTAGATCTTGGGTTATACTATAAGCACAAAGATTACAGTATACAATGCTTGCGCCAATCAACAAATGAAAAGGCCACAAGTGCGCAATAGGAAATCACAAAGAAACTCCTACTCTCTGAAGTAATATCACTCACTTAGATGGATATCTACTTCTCACAACACGATTCTAACAAAATCACTCAGATTTGTATGTATATTCTGTTTTCTCTCTATTCTGCTTTGTCAACAAATGACTCGGCTGATGAGTGTTTTGTTCTTGAAGTTGAGACTTAGAAGAATTCTGCTTCGATTTTAATCTCAGTTGTGTTGCTTCTTCTTCTTCAACTCTTGAACTGAACTATTTATACTTGAGATTTGAAAATCTGCCCGTTGAGAGATCGACAGGTGTTCAAATCCTCGAGTACTGGTCCCTTCTGCAGAAACGGCTACCTGCGACTGAACACTGTACACTCTGCTGTACCTGCTGTCAGTCCGCATTAAATGCACCAAGCTGATACGAGGTTTCTCTTCAATCATTTGTCATAAATACCCTTCCTCTTCAGCATTTATTACTCCAAGTGCATTTATTACCGTTGCAATAACTTCTGATCCACGTCCACTCTGCTGATCGAAATCACTCGTTTGATGTACACTCGGCTGATCCCAAACTTGAACTAATATGATTTGAGTCGGCTGAAAATCTACCAGTCTGATTCCTTTCTTCAGCAACAGATCAGTAGTCTTCTGGACCATATTTGACTCGTCTGAAGTAAATCCTTCCTTGGTCAAATATCTTCTAAGGTTTGTACTAAGCTTCCTACTTAGCTGATGACTTTTGGGAATCATCAAAACCTCCCTTCACTTTAAAGTCTTCATCTTCATCTAACAAAAACAATGGGGAATAGTTCATTCACACATTCATCGGAGTTTGGGGAGAAAGTCTATGAAAGAAAATTGGGGAGGAAGTCTCAACTTGAGTAAAGTTATGAGAATGAAGAAGGGTAAAAGGGACAAAGTACATTTCTTTTCACAACTTGAGTAATAGGTAGACGGTTATTTTTTATACACGTGTCATGCAATGAATGGTGAACTATAAACAGTTTAGCCAATGCTGAACTGTTATTAGCCAACCCGGGCTTATAGTATTGTGGTTTTACGAAATTGAACCAAAATCTAACTAAATGAAGTTTGAGTATAGGTTTCAAGAAATCCAGGTTTTCACTTTAAACCTATAAAAGATAATGATTTGACATATATCATCTTTTTATTTTCCTTTCTATAAAAGAAATTGATTTGATATTTATCACCTTTTTTTCCCTCCAAATCCCAATATTCAAACTCAATCCAAATGAGATTTCAAATATTTTATCGAAATCAACCAGAACTAATTTCTTGAAATCGAAACCGAGCCTAAACCCAACCAAATGAGCCCTTCATTAATGTCCAACTCCAATGCATAAAATTCGTTTTAATGGCCCAAATTGTTTCAGCTGATGATGCACTACATCAATTTTGCCCTTTCTTGTCACTCTAAAATCTTCACAAATTTGAAAAGTTGTGACATCCCAGTATCACCCGCTTGCGACTTGTCTTCTTTCTAACATAAAGTCGCAGGAACGACCTAAAGAAAATAAACGAACAAAGTCATGTACTAATTCATAAAATACATTATACAATCAAGGTTGCCTGGAAAGATGGTCCGATCAAGTTTCTTTAGTCGCCCTAACTAAATTTCATTATTTAAGAAATCACATCATCTATTCCAAACAATATAGCTCATCCTAAGGAAATAGAATACAAGGAAACAAAGAGAGTGAGTCCCGAATGACTCGGTGAGGGTATGAGCGCAACAATAATCAAAGGAAATGGTGAATGGAATGTAAACTAATTTAAGATCAACATCTGATCAAGTATGAGTCGAAAAGAACCAAAATACAAGCATGATAGAGATAAAAGGTAATTTAATCAGTTCACATGTAAATTTAAGAATGGAACGACCTACATGTGTAGTTATATCAAAGAATAAAGTTATTATAGACATGAGCACGTATACCATATAAAATATCACCTTGTATATATATGTATATTCATCGAGGAGAGACCTCTTAACTTGACTTGTAAATTGTAAATTTGTAACTTGTAACTTGTAACTGGTTTATATGCTCGATATTAAGAATTCATAGTCAAGTAAAAGGCAGGATATAAACTTTCAGTATAGTGAAGCATTTGCTCTTTCAGCATGGTCATCTCTTCCTTAAGCTTAGCAGAAGCAATTACAACACTCGTGTTGTTATTCATAATTTGTTCAAACGAACTCAATAGCGCATTTTCTTCATCGGTGAGAGTTACCTCGGAGTCAGAATCTTCAGATTCTTTAGACATGAGGCGGAGCAATGCAGGTGTCTCTTCTTCAGCAGAGTCATCTTCAGATGTCTCTGAGTCTGAAACAGACGAGTAGATGGCAACTATCTTTTCAGCTTCAGCCAACAGTACTTTGTTCTTGTTGTGTCTCCTCTCTTTTCTCACTTTTTTTTCTTCTTCCGTATACTTCTCAACTTTTGGATATGGGCATTCCTTGATGAAGTGTCCCAATTTTCTGAAATTATAGCACATTAGTTTGGATTTAAAATTATCATTACTATCATGAGAAGTAGGGTTAGCAGTAGAGGCATTGTTGAATTTGTTTTTTATTTTTCTTTTGTAGAACTTCTTGAAATTGTTCAACAACAACGCAACATTGCCAGCAATATTCTTTCTTGTTCAGCAGCATGGTCTCTGTTTGCTCTAAATTTTCAAGTCCCATTGGGCATGCCAAAATATTGTTTGTTTATTTTTGTGTTTGGCTTGCCTTGATGTGCAATTGGCTCGATATGAAATAAAACAAGTGCGGGGCATGCCAATATCTGTGGATGCAAACATAACGGTTTGAAATGGACATAATATGATGAATATGAAATATAAATCCATGTCCTCATAATGTTCTGACTTCAAATCAAATGATTGTGGCAGAGTAGCCAAACTTTACCCCTGATTATTTTCAATGCCTGCCTGGCCGCATGACTCAACAATTTATGATACGAGCTAATATGCAGTAATTATCATGTTGTCGTGAAAGTAACATTGATGGCAGGTGGCTACCAATCGGGCTCCTAACCAGCAGCTGGCTACTGAAAAGGGCATCTGTCGAGCAGGTGGCTACTCAGCTGATAGTTATCAGGAAGATGGCTACCAGACAACAAATTCATCAAGCAGGTGGCTACTTGACAAATAAATCATGTCAATACGTGGGCACGTACATGAGAGGTTGCAGCTCACAACTGGCTTCAGGTGCGGCGTTGCCGACTTAGAGAGGCATTGTTCCTGATTCAGTGAAGACTGAGTTGTTTGATTGATTGATTGTGTCTGTTGAATGTGTCATCCTCTCGATATTTATAGGCCATGCTCCTGACGGTTATTTCTCCTGATGCTGTCTGCCCACTTCTTCCACTTCCCCCTTTTATAGGCGGTTGTTAACGGCGGTTTGAGCTTTTTAGTTTACTGTATTCTTCTTTGAATAATCTCATAACCATTCGTGAGACAAGTTAGGAAGTTGGTTAAGATTTAATCTTATCCATAAATATTGGCCTTAATTAAATTAATCTCACTTATTAATTTCAACTAAAGTCGAACCCGAACCCGAACCCAAACCCATGTCAGTTGCATTTTTATTGCTAGTAATAAACTTATCAAGTGAACCTGCTTGAGATTGAATAAGTTCTTCAACTCGTTTTTTTTTTCTTTTTTCACGCCCAGACATGTGTTTTCTAGGACCCATGATTAACTTAGCAATCAAATTTCAAAATCACAATTCACATACAAATTCTAAAAGTAGAACTCAAGCAAGCCCAACAAACATATTAAAGGAAAAAGATCAAGTCCTTACCCGAAGAAGAATTATCTATAAAGAGTGAAGATTAAGCTGGAAGATGCCTCATGCCCGTCTTGTGTTTCAATCTTTTTGCATTTAGGCTTTGCAATATGTTTGTTTAGATTTATCCCCAATTTTTGCAATTAGGGTTTGCAATTTGTTTGCTTAGATTTATCCCTAGACCCTTATGCAATTATTTGTTTGTTGTCAATTTTTCATATAATTTGTTTCCATACAAATTTGTACACAGCTAATCAACTAATGTCTCAATTGTGTGTGTGTTTTTCACTAACCTAGTCAATTTAAAATTAAATTAATAAGGCCCACTCAACTTTTACTCCACCAACATGCCTAATCAATAATAGTAGAATTTAGGCCCATATAACACTTCCTCTTTTTCCCCAATTGCCGTCTGCAACTTTCTCCATTAACTTCCTCCATTAATATGCTACAAGCTTTGATTTCTTCATAATTCATTAATTCTAATTCTTTTTCCACAACATTTATTCGAAAATCAGCCTCTTATGCAACACTATTAGCCTATTTCTTCATAATTTTTTTAAAATATATAGTAGTATGTATATATAATAGTAAAAAATTCGGAGGCCCTCTCGGATCGGTGGCCCTAAGAGGCCGCATACGCGGCTTACGCTCAGGGCCGACCATAGTTGAAGATGACTCTATTGTTGATCAATTCGCAACCACTGATGTCTTGATTGAAGAAGCCACTGCCGCATAAACCCATCTCACTTCAAAGGCTGAAATTGCATCCGCTGATTAGGCCAGGATTGAAACCGTGCTCAAGGACTTTCTCAATAAATTTACCCAGGATTTTCTCAACAATTGACTGCAACTCTTGTTTTTCTAGCCTGTAAGCCAAAGAAAATGGCTTATGTGCCAAGGATAATTTCTCAGTTTTTCACTTTGTTTTTAGGATGGCCTGATGGCCGAAAGACTTGTTGGTTTTTTAGCCATTGACTTTCATTATATATCCATTTTTGCTTTTTGCTTATCTCTTGATAATTGGAACTGAAATACTCAGGCGTTAATTCATTTGGTTGCATTACCCTTAGTGATCGAACATTTATCTCCATGGGGAGTACAACATCCTGACCATAAGTCAACTTATATGGAGTTGTTCCTATACTTGACCTTTTACTGGTCTCATAAGCCCATAACGCCTCTGATAATAGCAGATGACATGCTCGTGGGTTCTCCTCAATCATTTTTGATATTAAGTCCTTTAGGACTCGATTTGATGCCTCTGCCTGGCCATTCCCCTGTGCGTTGTACGGTGTAGAACACTAAATTAAAACCCATAGACCTGGCAAACTCCCTAGTCTCTTGACCAGTGAACATTAGTTCTCTGTCTGTCACAATGGTTTGAGGTAAACCGAATCGATGTATGATTAAATCTTTGATGAACTCTATTACTTCGACTTGATTCACTTGGTTAAGTGGCTTAGCCTCCACCCACTTGGTAAAATAATCAGTAGCAACAATTATATACATGTGTAGCTTTGATGATGACGGGTGAATTTCTCCGATGATATCAATGGTCCAGCAACGAAAAAGCCATGGTTTGACAATCAGATTCATTTTCTCAGCCGGTATCCTTTGGACAACTCCAACACACTTGGCATTTTTCACACCCGTTTGCTAACTGAATACAATCTCCCATCATTTTAGGCCAATAATATCCATACCGACGTAGCAACCATGCCAGTTTTTGCCCATTTTGATGAGCTCCACTCACTCCTTCATGAGCTTCCATCATCACTTTCATGGCCTCTCGTTGATCAATGCCAAGCATTAGGACACCATCATGACTTTTCTTGAACAGTTGATCTCCCATCAGGACATAATTAATAGCCCGAAGCTTCATCTGTCGAGACTACGTGTCAGATGGATTAGCCCGATATCTCTTAATAAGCTCTCTCCAATCATCAGGGTCCTGAAATACACTCAGGATAGTTAGGACATTGACTCGATACACGAAAGATGGACAGTACCGTCGTCTAACTACATAATGAGATTCATTGATGCCATCAGGGAGGTCAACCCCTGTTGCTAACTAAGCTAAATTATTGGCTTCGCTACTATGTTCACGCATGACATGATAACATGTTACATCCACAAACTCTGATATTAATGAGACAGCGGTAAGGTAATATTTGTCAAGAACATGGTTTCGACATTTGTAAGTACCTTGAATCTGTCTTATGACCAGTTAGGAGTCTCCGATGATTATTATCGACTTCACGACAACTTCCTGAGCATTTCCAATCCAATGATTAAGGCTTCGTATTCGGCCTGATTATTGGTACATTCGAAATCAAATTGGATGGATAATCTGGTTTTAACATCAGTGGGCGAAATTAATACAATACCTGTTCCACATACCCTATCGGTTCGTGATCCACCGAAAGCCAAAGTCCATGGCCTGATTTCCACAGCCATCACATCCAACCTTTTACCATAGTTTGGTCGATATCGAGGCATGGGTGATCAACCAAAAAATCAGTCGGTACATGGCATTTGACTGCTTTCCGTGGAACATATTGCAATTGATATTTCATTAGTTGGATGGCCCATCGACCGATCCTTCCTCTCATGACAGGCTTAGCAATCATGTATTTAAAAACGTCTATGCTAGAAATAATGAAAACTTTAACAGGAAGCATATAATGACGTAACTTCTTACATGAAAAGAATAAAGCCAAGCATAGTTTTTCTATAGGCGCGTACCTTTGTTCAGTGTTTAATAAGTGTCGACTCAGATAATATATGGCTCGCTCAAAACCGTTCTCATTATCCTATGCAAGGAATCCCCCGATGGTATCTTCTGAGGTGGATATGTACAATTTTAGCGGCTTTCCCTTAATATGTGGCATCTTTGCAGGCGGTGTTGTCAGCTTGTCTTTTATCTCTTGAAAGGCCTGCTTGTGCTCTTTTTGCTAACAGAATTCTTCCTTGCTTTTAATCTCAACAAAGGTGAAAACACTTTGGTTTTTCCAACCAGGTTTGATATGAATCTTCTCAAGCAGTCCTTGTATTCTTTTAATACCCTGATCAATTCTTCTTTCTGGACCTCGTCCAACAGAGCACTGATGTAAGTTGGTATATGGTCCTCATCGAGCTTGGCTTGCGCCGTCCCTAAGTCCTCTAACTGAATCTTTTCATCGTCCGTTATTGGGACCTCTTCTTCAGAAATAATATCCCCTGTATAACATTCGGCCACATAAGCCTGAAATTTGCATATTAAATTAACACATACCTTCTGATCAGGGCCGATGATGACAATTTCATCGATCTCGAGGGATTCGGCCTTGATGTTCGCTTGTAGCTCGTTGGTTGTATGACTCATAAAGATTGGTTAGTTTCCTTTTGCAGTCCATCCTCATTGAATTGACAGGGCTGACTTAGCTCTTTAGCGAGACTTTTCATTTCTAAAGCTGTCAATCTCTTGCTCGAGGTCACCTCTATTGGGCATCCGTATTTGTCTTGATCGATAAACCAATATGGTCTGATATCATCCCGATAATATGCTGCCTCGACAACATTGATATTGGCAGTGAAGGGCCGATTGTCAGCCATAATGATCTATGGTTCTACATCATCTCCCCAGATTAGCAAGCATTGATGCAAAGAAGATGGTATGCATAAAGCAGAATGAATCCAGTCTCTTCCCAACAGAGCATTGTATGATGTGGCACAATCTATCACAAAGAAAGCTATCTTCAGGGTAGCTTTTCCAACTTTTACCTCGATAGGCAAGATACCCAAAGTATTTGCCCTTCCCCCCTATAAAATTGCTCACTATTACTTTCGTTTCCATCAGGTCCTCACTTACATTCCCTAATCTGTACATGGTTGCGGATGGCATTACGTTGACGGCAGCTACGTTATCAACTAGCATTATGTCGATTGGTTTACCATCAATGTGACCTGATATGTACAATGGCCTGATGTGCCTGGCCATGAATGATATTGGTTTTTGAAAGATATTTTCTACTTTCTTATCCTATTCTACTTTTGATCTCCAGTTATCGATATTATTTCTAGATCTTCCACCATCTGAACCACGGGTACCCCTTCATCCCAAAATCCTGCTGATGCATCAGCGGAATAGATCAACTCCTCCTGAGCACTGATATCGAAGGGTAAAGAGCTGATCACATTACATTCCGTAACTGCTGAACTGTCCGATTGCTGATTCATATCAACAATCTCTGTCTCTTTGATATCCTAGTCTGTTTTAGCCTTACTTTTCTTAGCCTCAAATTCTCTGTCAACTTCATCGAACTTAGCCTTTATGTCTTCATCCTCATCCAGATCGAGATCCAACTCTGGGACTGTTCCTTATTGGCTTTCCGCGATGACTCCCATTTAAAAGTAGCAGTTTGAGTAATGGCTTTGGCTTCAAGAGTCTCCTGTTTGAGAGCCATTTCCATGGCCTGCGGGTTTTTGACCTGCGGCTTTATTGGGGCTTTTTCCTTCTCCATTTCAATTTATTTCCTATGTCGGAGGAATTACCTGTACTGTGTTCTGGTCATCTGTTCTGGTCTTTGATTTCCTAGGAATTTAGGTTGCCTGAAATGGCCCCACTTTCTGACCTGAGTGTTCGATGGTGGCCTGACAGTATGTAGCCATGTTGTATTTGAGGGTATCATCCTCGTGGTCTGCCTATAGTCCCGACCCCTAAACGAGGAGTTCATCGATGTCCTGGGATACCTCACTAGTGACCTTACCCTGGACCTGATTCAGGGATGATACTGATAAAGGCTTTCCCTTGAATGTTGATGCCCCCGAGTGTATCAATGTCTTGACGCGGTTCTGATGCAGAGGACAGAGCCTGCATCGGAGTTGAGGCTGATGGTGGTATCACTTGATATGGATACAGCCCTAGTGATGGGTTTGGCCAGTGTATGTATAGATTATAAACCCCAGGATTCATGAACAATGGCACTGTCGCTGTTGGAAGAAGATGAAGACTTTGAAGTGAAGGGAGGTTTTGATGATTTCCAAAGTCATCAGCTAAGTGGAAGCTTAGTACAAACCTTAGAAGATATTTGACCAAGGAAGAAGTATTTCAGACTAGTCAAATATGGTCCAGAAGACTACTGATCTGTTGCTGAAGAAGGAATCAGACTGGTGGACTATCAGCCGACTCAAATCAGATTAGTTCAAGTTTGGGATCAGCCGAGTACACATCAGACGAGTGACTTCGATCAGCAGAGTGGAAGTGGATCAGAAGTTAGTGCAACGGTAATAAATGCACTTGGAGTAATAAATGCTGAAGAGGAAGGGTATTTATGACAAATGATTGAAGAGAAACCTCGTATCAGCTTGGTGCATTTAATGCGGACAGACAGCAAGTACAGCAGAGTGTAGAGTGTTCAGTCGCAGGTAGCCGTTTCTGCAGAAGGACCAGTACTCGATGATTTGGACACCTGTGGATCTCTCAACGGGCAGATTTTCAAATCTCAAGTATAAATAGTTCAGTTCGTGAGTTGAAGAAGAAGAGACAACACACTTTGAGAGCAAAAATCTGAAGCAGAATTTTTCTAAGTCTCAAACTCAAGAACAGAACACTCAACAGCTGAGTCATTTGTTGACGAAGCAGATTAGAGAGATAACAGAAAAGACATATAAATCTGAGTGATTTTGTTAGGATTGTGTTGTGAGAAGTAGATATCCGTCTTAGTGAGTGATATTACTTCAGAGGATAGGAGTTTCTCTGTGATTTTCTATTGTGAACTTACGGCCATATCATTTGTTGTTTGGCGTAAGCAGTGTATACTGTAATCTGTGTGATTTAGTATAACCCAAGATCTCAGTGACTTGGAAGAGTGGACTAAAGGATTTCTATCCATATAACCACTATAAAAATCCTTTGTGTTTTTACCTGCATAAATTTCTGCATATTTAAAACAGCATACTTAAAACACTTAAAGGTTAACTGTTGGAAAAGTTTTAAAAGGAGTTTGTTAAAACTGGGGATAAAACTATTTCAAAGTTAAAGAAAACTACTTGTGAAAAACACTTGATAAATCCGCTGCAAGTTAGTTATTTTAAAACTCTGATTTTGATAAAATCAGCTGAGTGAAATCAGAAGAGTGGTCAACTCTGCTGTTCAAAGTTTTGTGCGAGATCAGCATAGTCAACTTACGATTACTGATCAGCTTAGTCTTCTGACAGAAAAGTTAAAAGTTTTTCAAAGATAAATTTTTAAAGAGGTCTATTCACCCCCCCCCCCCCCCCCCCCCCTCTAGACCTCATCTGACCACTTGGGACCAACAAGTGGTATCAGAGCAGGTGGTTCATCTGAATCATCTGACTGATCAACGAGCTTGATCCTTAAGTGTTTTTCAAAGGTTTTCAAAAGAGCATCTTTTTGAAAAACAAAACTTTTTGAAAAATGGATTGTATCAGCCTAGTTCCCCACATAGGCGGTATGAGCTTTGAGGACTGGAAGATACGCATGGAAATTTTCCTTGCTGCTTACAATGATAATATGTACAGGTGCATAACAAAAGGTCCGATAAGAGTTACCAAAACAATCAAGGTTGATGGACAAGATGTGGTTGTTGACAAAGATGAAGACGAGATGACAACTTAAGAAATCAAGCTGAAAAATCTTGACAAAGTTGGAATCTTCATCATGACAAAAGCTCTGGACAATGAAAGGTTTGACAAGGTCAAACATTGTAAAACATCAAAAGAGATGTGGGATAAAGTCCGTGATATGAGCGAAGGAAATGACGCCATCAAAGAACACAATCTAAGTGTTGCCATGGAGAAGTTTGAGAACTTCAAAATGAAACCTGGAGAAACCATTGACCAGATGGATTCAAGGTTTACAAAGGTGTTGAACAATGTTCTGAAGTTGGGAAAGACGTTTACAGATAAGGAGATCACTGTTAAAGTTTTAAGGGCGCTACCACCAAAGTTCAACATGAAGATAACAGCGATGGAAGAATCAAGGGATCTGGGGAAGATCTCATTGACTGAGCTGTTTTCTGCACTCAAGGCGTACGAGTATAAAATGCCAAGGATGGGAATAGAAGAGACCTCAACTTCTGGCCCCACTGCTGCACTGGTCGCTGCAGAAAGAACAAGAAGATCCGCCGAAAAGATCGTAGAAGAGGACTCATCTGATGAGGCCCCAGTACTGAGCAAAAAGGAGTACACTGCTGGCGATGTGACTTTGTTATTGAACGGGTTCAAAAAGTTCTACAAGAGAAAAATGACGAACAAATATAACAATGCTTCTACTTCTAAACCTACCTCTAATTCTCATGACATTAAGGATGATTATAAATCCAAAATGATGTGCTATAATTGCAGGAAATTGGGACACTTCATCAAAGACTGCCCATATCCTAAAGCGGAGAAATATACAGAGGAGGAAAAGAAACAAAGAAAAGAAAGAAGAGAGAAGAGATACCAAAAGAGCAAGGTGCTGTTGGCTGAAGCTGAAAAGATGGCAGCCATCTACTCATCAAACACAGAATCTGGCACTTCAAGTGATGACTCTGTTTTTGACGAAACACCTGCACTGCTGTGTCTCATGGCCAAGGAATCTGATGATTCTGACAATGAGGTAATACTCTCTGAAAGTGAGCTTGAACTGTTTAGCTCATTTGAGCAGATGATGAACAACAAAGTAGATGTTGTTAATGAGCTTGCTAAGCTTAAGGACGAGATGATTCTGCTGAAAAAGCAAAATGCTAAACTGAAACTTAAGGTTGAAAGACCTGAAGAATCAGCCATGTATAAAAAGCTTTCGCATGAATGTGAATCTCTGAGAGCTGAATGTGAAATGTACAAGGGACAAATCAAGGAACTTGAAGCTAGAATATCTGCGCATAATAAGTTGCCTGTTCCTACGTCGTCTGTTGCATCAATAGATAATCAACTGAACAGACCACACCCGTGGTGAAAGAAAGTTTAGAACTGAACAGAGCTGAGAAGTTTGTATCTGCTGATAATAGTAACATTATCTTGTATGTTCAGACTACTAAATCTACTTCACTAGAAACTGAGAAAAAGGAGAAGAGTCCTCCTAAGGCTAAAAAGGGTAAAAAGCCTGAAAATGAAAAACAGACTGGTAAAATCAAACAGCAGAGTAGTCCTAAGAAGTCTGCTGATAAGAGTAAAACCAATCAGACTAGTAAACCTAAGTCGTCTGTTAAAGAGCAAGTTAAGAGCAGACCAAAGAAGCAAAGAAATTATAACTATAATGCCTGGTATGGAAATGAGTCTCACTATGTACAACCTGCTTATTCACCATATTATGCTGCACCTCATTATCCACCTTATTATGCTGCATATCCTGCTCACCAACCAATGCATGTTCACCCTGCTTATCATGCATCTTATCCTGCTTATGAGCCTTATCCTCATCATAATGATTATCAACATAACATGCCTGCTGATTATGATGAAAATAAAGTTGCTCATGCTCCTGCTAAAACTCTAAAGCCTAAGAAGCCTAAGACTTCCACATCTTGGGTTGTCAAAGGTGACACTAATCCACCAGGACCCTCTCAATAATGGGTACCTAAAACATTTTTATTTTGTTTTGTAGGTTAGGATTAGGAGTAGGAGTAAAGTAGTGAAGAAATGGTACTTGGACAGTGGATGTTCAAGGCACATGTGTGGAGAAAAATATGAACTGGCAGATGTTGTTGCTGTAAATGGTCCAAGAGTTACTTTTGGAGACAGCAAAGAAGGCAAGGTTGTAGCTGTTGGAAAGCTTATCAAAGGAAACCTAGAGATATCTGACGTCTCATATGTAAATGGCCTGAAGTACAATCTGCTGAGCATAAGTCAATTTTGTGACAAGGGATTTTCCGTAGTGTTTTCATCAGATAAGTGCTATGTTGAACAAGTTGGAACAAAGAAGGTTATTTTATCTGGAAGAAGACAGGGAAACATCTATGTAGTCGACTGGAATTCTGTGGACAAGAATTCTAATGTTTGTTTGGTGGCTTCTACACCAAGTGAAATCAGTTGGCTTTGGCACAAAAGAATGAATCATGTGAATTTCAGGACCATAAACAGATTGATAAAGAATGATCTGGTAGAAGGAATTCCAAAGACAGTCATGAGCAAAGACAAGCTCTGTGACGCATGTCAGAAGGGTAAACAAGTGAAATCCTCTTTCAAAAGCAAGAAGCACCAATCTTCAACTAGAATTTTGGAGCTGTTACATATAGATTTGTTTGGCCCTATTGATCCAATCAGCAATGGTGGAAAGAAATACTGCCTAGCTGTTGTGGATGATTATTCAAGATTTACTTGGGTGATTTTCATGAAGAAGAAAAGTGAAACCAAGGAACATCTTACTAATCTGATGGAACTGATCCAGAATGAGAAAAGTCAAAGGATATTGAAGATCAGATCAGATAGAGAGACTGAATTTACAAACTCTACTGTTGAAGAGTATTGTAACTCCAGAGGAATCAATCATGAGTACTCTGCTGCCAGAACCCCTCAACAAAATGGAGTTGCTGAAAGGAGAAACAGAACTCTAAAAGAAGCTACCAGGACAATGATAGCTGAAGCAAAGCTGCCCCAAAGATTCTGGGCAGAAGCTACAAATACAGCATGTTATACACATAACAGGTGTATGATCAACAAAAGTCAAAACAAGACACCTTATGAGATATGGAACAACAGAAAGCCTAATTTACATTATCTTAGGATTTTTGGTTGTAAATGTTATGTTTTGAACAATGGGAAAAATCACCTTACTGCATTTGCAGAAAAGGCTGATGAAGCTGTTTTTGTAGGTTACTCTACTGTTAGTAAAGCTTATAGAGTGTTTAATAAAAGAACTTTACTTGTAGAAGAATCTATTCATGTAGTATTTGATGAACCAAGTCAATCATCTGAAAAAAATCAAAGTGCAAACCCAGAAGTATCTGCTGACTTTCAGAAATTGAGTATGGAAAGAAAGGAAGAATATGTACCCATCATACTACCTGATTTAACTCAAGCTGTTAACTCAAGTGCTGTTCAAAATCAGTCTGCTGATTGTCTAACAGAGGAGTTGCGAACAGCTGACAGACCAGAGACTGTTCAACAGGCTACAACTGTTCAACAGACTACTACTGAGGGGGTGTTTGCAAATGCTTCTAGGAAGTACTTTTCAGCTTTTTTTCCTCGAAAATCGGTTTTTTAGTGTTTGCAAACTCTGCTTTTGCTTTTGATTCTCAACAAAAAAGTAGTTAGAAGCTGGTTTTGGAAAAGCATGTCATGACCTGCTTTTGGGGCTGATGGCATTCTTGTAATAAAATAGAAGCAGTTTTGTGACATTTATATCCTTAATATTTTCTCTTAATTCCAAAAATACCCTCATTTTCTATTTTATGTAATTGATGCTATTTATTTTTACTTTTCACAATTTTATTTATATTCTTGCGGATAATGACTATAAAAAAATATTATATTCATTTTTTCCAACAAAAAAATTATTTTTGTTTGTGTGTCGTTTTCGATTCAGAATATGTTGTTCATTTATATATATATTTTTTTAATTTCTAGTTTAGCTTTGTGCATTGTTGTAGCCATTTTTAATTTTATGTAGGGTTTTATTATTTTTGTTTGTTCGCTAATTATAAGTTTTTTTATAGTGGTAACTTGAAATTAGTTAGTTTTTTATGCTCAACTTGTTTGTTTATTTTTTTATTGTTTTTTATTTTGCCAATGGTTTACATATATAATTATATCATTGTTTGTTTTTATCTTAGTTGCTTTACGTGTGTCTTACAAAAAGACATTTTCAAAAATTAAACAAAATTAATTTATGAACATGTCAAGTAAAGAGTAAAATAGGGCTTGTAATAAAATTCATTTAAAATAAAATTAATGTATGAACATGCCAAGTTAAGGGTAAAATAGGACTTTTAATAAAATTCATATAAAACAAAAGACTTACTATATTCTGCTTTTAAGAAATTGCAAACACCTACATAATTGCTTTAAGTTGCTTTTTACCTTATTTTGCAAACACCCCATGCTTTTTTCTAAAAGTACTTTTTAATTACTTTAAGCAAAAGCAACTACTTTTCCAGATAGAGAAGCTATTGCAAACACCCCCTGAGACTCCAACAGCAGTGTTGCAAGATCAATCAAGAGGACAACATCCAGATTTGCAACCTGATCTCAGATGGCTCAGAGATCACCCACCTGAGTTAGTGATTGGTGATCCTTTGGATAGAGTGAGAACTAGAAGGTCAACTGCAAATGAAACAATGTTTGTAAGTTTTCTTTCACAAATTGAGCCTAAGTTAATTGATGAAGCTCTTAGTGATTCTCACTGGATTGAAGCAATGCAAGAAGAGTTGAATCAATTTGAAAGGAATGAAGTCTGGTACTTAGTTCCCAGACCTACTCATCAAAGAGTAATTGGCACTAAGTGGGTTTTTAGGAATAAAATGAATGAAGATGGTATTGTTACCAGAAACAAAGCAAGACTAGTTGCCAAAGGTTATTGCCAAGAAGAAGGCATTGATTTTGATGAGACATTCGCACCAGTTGCTAGGCTTGAAGCAATCAGATTATTCTTAGCCTATGCTGCTCACAAGAACTTCACTGTCTATCAGATGGATGTGAAGTCTGCTTTTCTCAATGGAGAATTGCAAGAAGAAGTTTATGTTGAACAACCTCCTGGCTTTGAAGTTTATCAACAAGGAGACAAGGTATATCGTCTGAAGAAAGCTCTCTATGGACTGAAAGAGGCTCCAAGAGCATGGTATGATACTTTATCTGATTTTCTTTTAGTCAAAGGATTTCGTAAGGGTAAAGTAGATAAAACTTTGTTCACTATTGAATGGGAAAATCATATATTGTTGGTACAAATATATGTGGACGATATTATTTTTGGTTCAACTAACAAACAGATGTGTGAAAGGTTCTCCAAGCTGATGCAGAACAAGTTTGAAATGAGCATGATGCGAGAACTGAATTACTTCCTTGGTTTACAAGTTAAACAGCTACCTGATGGTATTTTTATTAATCAAGCAAAGTACACAAAAGATCTGTTCAAGAAATTTGGTATGGAAACTAGCTCATCTGTTAATGTTCCTATGTCTACTGGACTTCGTCTGGACAAGGATGTAGGTGGCAAATCAGTTGACATTACCAAATACAGAGGCATAATTGGGTCACTGTTATACTTAACAGCTAGTAGACCTGATATTATGTATTCTGTTGGGGTTTGCGCGAGATTTCAATCAGATCCTAAGGAATCTCACCTCTTAGCTGCTAAAAGGATATTAAAATATCTCAAAGGCACACAAGAATTGGAATTGTGGTACCCAAGGGAATCAGGATTTGAACTTATTGGATATTCAGATTCTGACCTTGCTGGCTGCAAAATTGACAGGAAGAGTACTACAGGTGCTTGTCAATTTTTAGGCAGTCGTCTGATCTCATGGATGAGTAAGAAACAGACTTCAGTATCCATATCCACTGCTGAAGCTGAATACATTGCTGCTGGAGCATGTTGTGCACAAATACTTTGGTTGAAGCATCAACTAGAAGACTATAATCTTAAGATCAGTGGAATCCCTATCTACTGTGACAATACAAGTGCAATCTCACTTACTCAGAATACTACTAGTCATTCCAGGACTAAGCATATTGAGATCAAACATCACTTCATCAGAGACCACGTTGAAAAGGGAAATGATATTATTGAGTATGTTCATACAGACAATCAGATTGCTGACATTTTCACCAAACCTTTGAATGAAGCAAGATTTTCCACTCTAAGAGCGGAATTGGGCTTGTTAAAATTGGATTCATAAGCTGAGGGGGAACCTATCAGAAGACTGGGTTCAACAGCTGACTAATCTGATATCAACAAGTACTGTACTTCAAGAAGACTGACTCTCAACAGACTAGTTGACTGATGAATTCTTGAATTCAGGGGGAACGTGTAAGACTAGCGTTACCCTTGTTTTAAAGATGAAATCTTCAATGACGGTTAGTTGAAGTTGTTTAATCAGAAGATTTGTTCTTAGTTCTTGAAGATTTGAAGATTATTTATCTTGCTGGATTGACAAACAGCAAAGGAAGATCACTAGATATTGGCTTTCACTAGTGATATATTGTATCAGACAAGTTATCTATCAGATAAGTATTATTTTACTCATCTGTTTTCATTTATGTCAGCTTATACTTAAGTGTTGTTCTAAAAACGTTTTATCAAAAGCACGCTTTTATAAGTAACAGACAAGTGGCGTTTCAAATTCCCGCCCGTTTGACATATTTAATGCTATTTTGAAATCCGCGTAACACGATCACACGATCTGCTTTTCAAGTAACTGATCTAACGGTTGACACCTTTCACGTAAACCGACAAGAACTAACATCTATAAATCTAGATCTGATCAGCTTACTACGTTTTTACGCACCCTAAAAATTTCAAAAGCATACAGAGCAATTCTGCATTCATCTATTGCAAATTTCTCTTCGTTTTCTTCAATCTTTTTCAGAATGTCTGCCAAAGAAGCTGCTGCTGAAGGTATGTTCCTGAACTACCTGACTTACCACACGACTGGCACACCCTTGATGAAAGAAATTTTGGAGAAATTCAAGGCAGCCACACTGGTTAACTTCATGGAAGCCCATGAATATATGATTTTCAAAGACCAAGTAATGGAGTTTTATGGTTCGAAAGAGGAGGTCAATTTTGAAAAACTGGAGATTACTGCCAAAATTAGGGATAAAGTTATCTGCGTAACCCCCAATTTGCTGAATGAGAAGTACGGACTCACTCTTGAAGGGTCTACTGACATTGCCAACTTAGCTGAACCCCTCGAGTCAGATTTCTGGAATTTGGCTTCGAAGAAGAATCAAGTGATGTCTGGAGGCATCAAGAAAAATCAGCTGAAGGATGAGTTTCAGCGAATGGCTGATTTGGTTGCAAAGGTCCTTGTAAATTGCACATTCTCATTGGACAGCTTACCAATGAAGCGGTTTCACACGATGATAGGCATTTTCTATGGCTTGAAAATAAATTGGGCAAACTTCATTTGGTATGTGCTTGCTGATCACAAAGTGCGTGGTCTGACTCTGCACAGGATATTCCTTAGTCATCTGCTGGTCAATTTGGGATGTGTTGTGACCAATGGGAAGGATGTTCATAAGGCGAAGGAGCTGAGAACGTATGACCCAGTGAAAACTGGAAGATCAAAAGAGCCTGTTGTTGTGCCAGAGAAGAAGCAACAGAAAAGAAAGGCATCTGAGCCTAAAGTGCCTGCTGATAAAAGCAAAAAGAGCAAGACAACTGTTCAAACAGCTGAACCAGCTGTTAAAGCCAGAACAGACGTGTCTAGGAGAAGGGATGTTGTTGACCTGATTGTCGATGAAACGGTCAAAGAAATTGATGAGATGTCAGCTAACTCATCTCCTGAAAGAACAGTTTCAGCTGAACTACCAGCTGAAAATGTGGCTAAAAGGACAAGGAGTGCCCTGAAAGATACTGCCACATCTACTGCTCCTGTTCTCCATACAAAGAAAACCATCAGAAAGAGGATGACCTTTATTGACGAAGAAAAGGAACTTTCTGAGGTGGTTAGAAAAAGTCCTCCATCTGCTGAGAGGCCTGTTGAAACAGTAAAGAAGTCTGCTGAAGTGAAGTCGACTGATCAAGTTAAACAGACTTCTACACCAACAGCTGAGGTTGCTGAACCTCAAAAGGATCCTGAAGTGCAGATCCTTGAGCCTATTGCTGTTGCACCAGTAGCAATTGCACCACCAGAATCAACAGCTGTGGCACCAGTTGTTGAATCCAGAAATGCCAGAAGAAAAAAAACTGGCAAGGCAAAAGTGTCAGCTTATCACAAGAAGAAGCGCGAGGAAGCTGAACAGAGAAAGCGTGATGAAGCTGAACTGAAGAGAGCTCTTGAAGCAAGCAAGAAAGAAGCTGATGTCAAGAACATGACAGAAGCTGAATTAGCTGCCAAGGAGAAAGCAGACTTGGCAAAGGCCTTAGAAGAGAGCAAGAAGGATGCTTATGGACCAAGGAGGTCAGAAGGCTTCAAAATTGGAGAAAAACCTAAGGAAGGAGACTTCGTGCTACCAAGAGCTGCACCAATTAAAAAGAAAAAGAAGGAAGTAAGAAGAGCAATAGAGATTGTTCAAAGTGATTCTGCTGCCTTCAAGAGATTTGAAGCTGAGCTGGAAAGGCTAAACCAGCTGTTTCAATCAAGGACTACTTTTCTCCCTGAGAAGATAAGGTACAATCGCTGGAGAGAGTATAGATTGAGTAAATCTGAGGAGGAGATTCAAGCCTAGAAGGAGTTTGCTACAGAAGGAAGATGGGTTTTGAAGTGGTTGCAAACAACTTCTGTTGCCAAGGCATTGGACTCAGATTTTGTGAGAGACAGACTACATGACTATGCTAGAGTCATTGTAAGTCAGGAGGCGACTGCTATCAAGGATTCAATTCCAAAGAAACCAAGTCCTGCTGATGACAGGATTGATAGAGTAGTCAAGATTGTTGTTTACACGACTTTGGAGAAATGGGCTGAGAGATCTAGATTTGAACCAGGAACATCAAGTTCAACGCCCACTCTACCAAGCTTACAACAAATTGCTTATGGCTCTGATATCAGTACTCATCAAGAAAAGCTAAGTATCCAACAGACTACTTCACCATTCGTGCCAGCTGACTTGATTCGTCAGAAGACAGTTGTGTCTGCTGATGGTACTGAAATCATTCACGTTGCTGATGAGCCAGCCAGTGAAGAACAAAAGAAAGACCAGCAAGCTAAAGAGATCAACCTGGACATATCTGTTAAGCTGCCTGCTGTGGTCAAGGACTTAGTTCCCTTAGCTTTGGAATGGAAAGCTGAAGACAGTCCTGTTCTTCATGAAGCACCTGTTCAACAGGAAGAAGAACCTGCTGAATTTCAACGGGATGAGGAACCTGCTGAATCATCACACCCTGCTCCTACTGCTGACTTGCATTCCTCTCTTATGGAATCCATCCAGCTGCTGATTGAAACTACTATGAAGGAGATGGAGACAAGGAATCAGCTGATGATTAAGCAAATGCAGGAAGAGACTGCAAAAATGGTCAAGGATGCCATTGAAGACTTCCCTCTACCACCAGATAACTCTTAATGCTGACTCAGAGCATATTGAATATGAACAGAAGTATTGAAGAAGTGAAGGCTGATGTAGGTCACCTCCACACTGCTCTTCAAAGAAATGAAGCTGATATTGCTGGAGTTGTTAGAGTCATAAAACAGGTTGGTGAAGCAGAGATGGAAAAAGATGTTGCATTACTGCAAGAGTTTACTGCTGCTGCTAACAAAGTTCAAAATGAGATATCAACACTTCAGTTGAATGTTGATTGTCTGAATGACCAATCTGGTGAGTTAAAATCAAATCAACTTCGCTTGGAAGCTGCTCAACTTCGCATGGAGACCACTCTCAATCATCACTGTGCTGAACAACAAGTTTTGGATAAGAACATCAAGAAGCTTTGTGTTGCTGTCAACATAACTCCTGATCAACTCAACCCTGCTGATGCTGACAAAAAGGGGGAAGAGGAATCAGCTAAGAAGACTGTTGATGCTGCAACTATTCAAGTACGAGACCAACGAGCTGCTGCTGGAAAGCCAAGTGAAGAAGAAGTACTTGAAGAGGAAGCTGAAGATGAAGCTGATGATAAAGTAGAGCCCAAGGACGTAGCTAAAACTGACAAGGAGTTAGCTGCCTCTAAGTACTCTGCTGAAGAACAGCTTAATCCAGACATGAAGGTTAAAAGGATTGAAGACATCAGAGCAAGATTTGAAGCTGATGAAAGAAGAGAAAAATTAAAAGGTCTTGCTGATGCTTTCACATCTGGTGAAGATGAAGACAGTAGTGATGAAGTTGAAGTTGAAGAAGAGGATGAAGAAGAAGATGAAGAAGCTGAGGACTAGACTAGCTACTAGACTAGGTCATCTGTTGAATATTTGTAACCAGCTTTCTTTACCTGTAATTTTTTTTCACTTAAGTCTAAATTTGCTTGTAACTTGAACTGTAATTTTTAAAATCATCTATAAAAGTTCAAGTTTCCAATACATCATTTCTATCTCAAAAATTTTTGAGGACTCAACTTTAGTTTAGGTACAGGTACTTAGCTGAAGTTTTGTCATCATCAAAAAGGGGGAAATTGTTGGATGAAGATGAAGACTTTGAAGTGAAGGGAGGTTTTGATGATTTCCAAAGTCATCAGCTAAGTGGAAGCTTAGTACAAACCTTAGAAGATATTTGACCAAGGAAGAAGTATTTCAGACTAGTCAAATATGGTCCAGAAGACTACTAATCTGTTGCTGAAGAAGGAAACAGACTGGTGGACTATCAGCCGACTCAAATCAGATTAGTTCAAGTTTGGGATCAGCCGAGTACACATCAGACGAGTGACTTCGATCAGCAGAGTGGAAGTGGATCAGAAGTTAGTGCAACGGTAATAAATGCACTTGGAGTAATAAATGCTGAAGAGGAAGGGTATTTATGACAAATGATTGAAGAGAAACCTCGTATCAGCTTGGTGCATTTAATGCGGACAGACAGCAAGTACAGCAGAGTGTAGAGTGTTCAGTCGCAGGTAGCCGTTTCTGCAGAAGGACCAGTACTCGATGATTTGGACACCTGTGGATCTCTCAACGGGCAGATTTTCAAATCTCAAGTATAAATAGTTCAGTTCGTGAGTTGAAGAAGAAGAGACAACACACTTTGAGAGCAAAAATCTGAAGCATAATTTTTCTAAGTCTCAAACTCAAGAACAGAACACTCAACAGCTGAGTCATTTGTTGACGAAGCAGAATAGAGAGATAACAGAAAAGACATATAAATCTGAGTGATTTTGTTAGGATTGTGTTGTGAGAAGTAGATATCCGTCTTAGTGAGTGATATTACTTCAGAGGATAGGAGTTTCTTTGTGATTTCCTATTGTGAACTTACGGCCATATAATTTGTTGTTTGGCGTAAGCAGTGTATACTGTAATCTGTGTGATTTAGTATAACCCAAGATCTAAGTGACTTGGAAGAGTGGACTAAAGGATTTCTATCCATATAACCACTATAAAAATCCTTTGTGTTTTTACCTGCATAAATTTCTGCATATTTAAAACAGCATACTTAAAACACTTAAAGGTTAACTGTTGGAAAAGTTTTAAAAGGAGTTTGTTAAAACTGGGGATAAAACTATTTCAAAGTTAAAGAAAACTACTTGTGAAAAACACTTGATAAATCCGCTGCAAGTTAGTTATTTTAAAACTCTGATTTTGATAAAATCAGCTGAGTGAAATCAGAAGAGTGGTCAACTCTGATGTTCAAAGCTTTGTGCGAGATCAGCATAGTCAACTTACGATTACTGATCAACTTAGTCTGCTGACAGAAAAGTTAGAAGTTTTTCAAAGATAAATTTTTAAAGAGGTCTATTCACCCCCCCCCCCCCCCTCTAGACCTCATCTGACCACTTGGGACCAACAGTCGCTGTCTCTATATGACATCGAGCAAAATAATCCCAACAGTAGGATTGAAGTTATCGATACCGGCTGCTGTGTTCATCCGTCATCAACATGTTCCATATTTTTCTTTTTTGCATTTACCATATTTATCCCGATCTCATTTTGTTGAAACGGATTGGTATCAACAGTCATTGGCTTAGTAATCTTCCAGTCAGGGGCAATTTTTAGAATACCTTTGTCAAGGTGATCCTGCACCATCCATCTAAACACAAGACATTCGTTTGTAGTTTGTGTCCACACATTATGGTGTTTACAATATGTCTTACCAGCGATCTTCATCGGTGGTGGTGTTACATGGTCTCCTTTAAGCCTCAGGATTCTGTCTGATAGCAGCTGATAAAAAATGGCCTCTGTTTTGGACACATCGAAAGATTAACGCCTCTCCCCGTCAGACTTGTATTTGGCGTCCTTCCTTATCAAGTTGTTTGGCACTTTGATAGTTGGTTGAGGTTCTTTCGGTTTGGCCAATGTCTGACAAATGGTGTTCTTCGGGCATACAACCTCAACCAATCCGAGTTCGATGTTGGATGACTCCACCACTCGACTCAATGGCTCGTCGTTAGAATCTGTTATGACTACTTGATAGTAATTGTTTCTAAGATGTGAATGTTGATTGTTTTCATCTCTTAGAACCCTTTCGTACCTTACGGCATGGTCCGCTAGTTCGAATATATCCTCATGATACTGAGTCATCATTATCTTTCTTAGTTCAAAGTGCATCCCATGTATTGCTATTTTGATGCAATCCTTCTCCGTTAATGGAATGGCACAAATCCCACTGGCCTTGATGAACTTCTTTATGTAATCTTCCACGAACTGGCCTAATAGCTGCTTCATGTTAGATAACTCGATTACGGACACCTCCAGCGGGGCTAGATAGTGATTCATCATGAATACCCTTTCAATTGAAGCCCAATCAACTATCGAGCCAGGTTTTAGGTCGGCGTACCAATGGAATGACATACCAGTTTGAGAATTTGGGAACAATTTCAATCTTAGCTCATTACTTATGTTACCACATTCCAATGAGAACCGAGCCAGATGCTCTGTTGCATATTGCGACCCCTCTCCTGAAAACAAAGTGAAGTTAGGAGCTCTGAAATTTTGTGGAAAAGGAACATGATCAATATATTCTGGATGTGGTTTGTTGTATCTGAAAATCCTGACCTCCTGTTTCTTCATGAACATTTCCTGAGCTTGGTTGATTTTCAACAGATCATCGTGACCTTCTATTACTCTAGCTGTCTGATCACAATATGGCAAAGTAAATTGATGCCCCGTCTTGGACATACACTACATTTTCTCCACGTTCATCCTCTGACTTGCCTCCGAGTCTAGACAATAGAATCTGTTTCTCGAGGTACTTCCCTTTCTATCGGGCGTAATGTTCTCCCCACTGACCTGCTTTTAAGGTGGCTCATCTGCAGTTGAGATTCTATGATGTGAACTTCAGGTGCCTTGCCTTTGTCAGTGGCTGATTATACTGTATTTCGTTCAAGTTCAATAAGTAAAGTAAAGTATAACAATATATGAATCGAGCGTAAAACTGTATATTGATATTGGTGTTCGAATACAAATTACAAAGCGAGTCTACCCGAGCATTACGGGATGCCGTACTACTAAAAAGACTAAGTTCAATGAGAACACAAGCTAGTTCCTAATCCGAACAGTAGGTCCGAGCAGAAGGAATATCTTGGAAGTTGTGCCGTCCCTGATGTCATAAATGCGCCGCGTATTTATAGGAACAGTAATGAGCTAGGTAGACCATCCGTAGGAGAACACCTCTCGGCCAGCTGTATAAAGCTGTAGGTCGGCCCCACAGTAATCCCGAGGAGACGAGTAGATCGGGAAGAAGGTCGGGGTACTTGATCGAGAGCTATCAGTCAGGCTTGATCGGAAAACCATGTTCTTCTGGTCGGAGAATACCATTCTGGTCGGGATCGAGGCCGATCTCGAGCAGAAGGTATTTCCTAAAGTGGCATATGCGAAATACCCCTCATCAATACTCCCCCACTTCTCGAGCGTAAGTGAAGCAGAAGCTCGGAGAAGTAAACATTGCATTACGGCGAAAGACTTTGATCTCTTGATGTTTTCGGACATGCCTCGTTAAAAACCTAGTCCGGAAAAACCCAGTGGGAAAAAATCCGAGCTAGGGAAAAAGAGTGCACATCATCCTTGGGAGAGCCTCGAAAAACCGAATCGCTCCAAAGATAGAAGGGTGAGGTTTTTGACCTGAGAGATTCACCTCGATGACTCACCAAGAGCTGCAATATTTTGAAGTTCGGAAAAATAGATAGTAGAGAACAGGCTTCGGACGGTCTTGAGTTGGATATGCCTCGTTAAAAACCTTACTCGGAAAAACCCAGTGGGATAAAAACCGAGCGAAGGGAAAAAAAGTACATATTTTATCCTGTTGAGTCGAGAAATACTCATTTTCGAAGCTTGGAGGACCATAAATGCTATTAACAAAAGATAATCTTCAAATTTACTGAGTGGGAGCCTAACCGTCGCGGTTACTCGGGGTTGAATTTGCAATTTACCCTTTTAACCTTTATATATATGTTTACTTGGAGAAAGAAAAGTGCATCTTTACAATTCGCAGCTGATCGGAGCCTTTAGATCGATAAACAGTATTTTCTTTAATTCGAGCATTCCAATAAATATCTTCTAATCATGTCTACTTCCCAGAATCCCGACGTTCAAACCAACATCCCCTCTGGATCAGATTCCGACCTGGGATCCACTGGGGAACTCATCAATGACTTCAAAACCACTGAAAATTCTTCCGAAGAGACGAATAGAATCGTCAATCAAATAGAGCATGCCATAGAGTCGAACGCTGGAGAGGGTACATCAGGTCGACAAGATTCCGTGCACGATGGTGATGCGGAACAAAATGCTAAGGCCAACAGTGAGGAAGGTGGAGATGGAGAAAAGGAAGGTGGAGATGGAGAAAAAACTGACTCCGAGAATGAGAACGGCAACGGCTTGACTGTACCGTTCGATAAGCATGAGATAATGAGGTATGAGATCGGAGGCGGGTGCAGTGTGCGAATCCTCGACTTAGCCGGTGTCTCGAAAAAATCCAAAGCCACAGGTCGGGCTCAAAAGACCGAGAAACGGGTCGACGACATCTCAAGTTCGTACGATCCGAAAGAGCACGAGGCGAACCTCAAAGCTACAATAGGCAAATTCCTTCCCGAGGGTTACTCGCTAATAATCCCGACCCCCTCTCAAAGAGTGAATAAGCCCCCCGCAGGATGTCAAGCTTTCTATGCTCGGCAATTCGACTATGGGTTGCGTATTCCTTTTGCTCCCTTACTCGTGCAGGTTTTAGATGCATTTAGCCTGGCACCCGCACAGATTCTTCCCAACTCGATCGGGTATCTGATAGCTTTCAGCGTTTTGATGAAGGCCAAGAATCAAGTTGCTAACTTCTGACGCTTCTGGCAATTCTTCAAGATCAGTACCTCCTCCGCCTCGAACGTTGGGTTCGTGTATTTCTCCCAGCGTTCGAATCATTCGGTCTTATCGACCATCACTTCCAGCAATTCTCTTGACTGGAAGAAACAGTTCTTCTTCATTAAAGGTCCTGAAGAACCAGCTTCTGAGGGAAGCTCGGAGATGGTTCCACACAGATGGCCAGGTGAGCGAGAATGGGTGTACGGAAAACGGGAACTATTAGGTCAGCTTCAGAAGGTCATTCCGGACGTCGTTGTCAAAGAGATGTGTTCGGATTTGTACCAGTCGGCTTTCCTCATTCTGGAACCCGTACTCCGAAAAGCAGAACTCAGCCGAGCTACCTTTCCACTAGCAGTCGCTGATGATCCTCGAACATTGAGTAAGGAAATACAGTCTTTCCCGAGTGACTTATATAGTGAGTTTTTCAGCGGATTTCATTACTTACATTTCATCTCTTTATTTCTTCAGGAACAATGGTGGAGCAATACCGAGCTTCTATAGTCGGTAAAACTGTAGCATCTACCTCGAGGAAAACACCCGGTCAACCTAGGAGGCAAACTAGACCGGAGCCCAGAACTGCCGTCCCTCCTCGGGGAAGCTCGGCCCAAACTGACCAGGTCAGAAACGAAGAGGAGCCCGAGAATGCTGAGCCGATAAGAATGGTACGACCTCCTCATCAAGCTGGTCCTTCTTCTTCTTCTGGCTTAGGATATAGCATGTTTACCATGAAGAAGCTTAGAGGGACAGAGATCTATAATCGGAGAGCTCGGGAAGATCTCGAGGGAGCCCCCGAGGCCAAAAGGAGGACCGGACTGTGGGGTCGACACCGAACGCCCCTTTCTTCCCGTCCTGGTCGAAGTAGGCCTGACATGGTGGATTTCATTGAAGATCAACTTAGAGGTTCCCGAGCAGCGGGTTATCCCGAGAGGGGATCAATTCGAAGCGATTGCACCCCGAACGGCGAGAATGAACATGACAAGGCGATCAAGATTTTCATGGCGGGGAGATTTGCCGAGGACCAAGAGGAGCTTCTTGGCCATTCCGATCTCGACGTACTGGGCCAATTCTCCAAAGCATATCACACGGTAAATTCCTTTACATTTGTTGCAACTGTTTTAAGTCTTGGAATAAAGTACTAACCAGCCTGTTCTTGCAGATCGGGGACTGCTTTCTCACAGAGGTGAATCGTGTGTCGATGTTGGAAGAGGAGTCCGATCGAGTCCATATTGCTTATATGGACTTGCTCAAGGAGGAATCCCAACTGCGTAATCAATTTTCCTCTGTCCAAGCAGAATTGGAGTCCATGAAAGCCAAGTATACCCCTGCCGTCGAGGAAAACTTGGTGAAGGTCGTGGAAGAGAAAAGCTTGCTCGAGGAGAAAGTTAGGAAACTTGAAGAGGAGCTTGCGCAGACTAAGGCTGATTCCGAGCTGTCTTATCAGCGGGGCAAAGAAGATTCTCGCCTAAGCTCGATAAGAGAATTTTTGGAGTCTCCTGCATTGGATGCCATAGCCCGAGGGAGGGTCGGCGAAATCCTTCAAACTACTTTTTTCAAAGGTGTTCAACAATTAGCCGCAGCAAAGGTTATTCCCGACAGAATGACGGAGTATATAAAGCATATGGACATCATGAAAAACTCTAGCGGGGAAGACTATCGAACCGCGTCCTTGAGCTCGGCCAACTGGGAAGAACATGAGTTCGCTCCCATTGTGGAAGAATTTGGAGTCCCAATGCCCAACCCTGACTTGATGGACTTGGATACCTCCAGCGCAAGCTCCAGTTCAGATAGCTCAGACCGTTCGGATACCTCCGATGACAATTCCGATGGGGACGATCAAGAAGCTTCTGGAGATGATGACGTCGATGTCGAGGGTAACTCCGAAGGTGAGGGCAAAGAGGCGCAGCCAAACCTTTAAATTTCTTGTAATAGATTGTAAGATTGTAGGATCGTTTATCATATGCCCTGTAATTGTTTCGATCATCTATAAAATATGCTTTATCTGTTTTTCCGAGTGCTCTCACCATTAATTTATCATACTGCTCAACTAGACAAAAGTCTTTGTGAGCCATAAGGTTCATAGAAAGAACGTCGATATCAAAACAATCGATCTTCTTAAAATGAGCACGAAAATCTTGAAATTCGCGACTGTTGGGCTCCCAAAAGGGCAACGTTCCTTTTTCTTATAAATAGACGGTAGTTTAAGATTTTTGTCACTGAAATTATAATTCACTCTTCGTCGGAGCTATTCGGTCGATAAGTAAATCGAGCTCTCTTCTGCATTAGAAACATACAGATCATGGAAGGCCTGGTGAACTCCAAGATCGACCCGAGGTTGTTGCTTAAAGTCAAGAAAGAAAAACCTTCCAAGTCGAAAGTCAAAGAACCTAAGTCCTCCTCGGAAGCAGGAAAGACTTCTAAGAACGACCGAGGCAAGCATAAGGTCGATTCTCCATCGAACGCGGTCATTGAATCAACTGGTGACCTTGGCAAAACTGTGGCCAAGAAATCATCTGGCTTCGAGAAAGGGCCGGTCATAGCAATTCCGGACTCCCCTTCTCAGTCGAAAATTAGCTCCGAGGGTAACAAGAAGGTCGATAGGCCTAATAAGCAAATCACCTCTGATGACTCTGAGTCTGCTCCAAATAAAAGATCGTTCGTGGACGATCTGATTCCAACCTCAGCCTTGATTCAAATGACTGGGGAGAAGAGGACAATAACTGATAGTGTTCTGACCTCGGAGGCTAATAAGGATGTGGTTGAGCCTTCCAAAAAGAAGGTCAAAATAAATGATCCTCCCGTCGATCAGAAGAAGACTCCCTCGTCGGGTGGGAATCCCGAGCTCCAAAATACTGTCCCTAAGGTTGCTCGGACGCTTAGCGCCTTTTTGGAAGAGGTGAAAAGTAAGGCCATGGCCGAGCCAGACGGGAAAAACGCGAATGAAACGGCGCGATCGAGCACGGATCTGCTTTTTCAAGTAAGTGTTGTCCTATCTCTTCCCCCCCCCTTTTTTTTTTTTTTTTTTGTACTAAATAACTTTCTGTCCCTTTAAGGTCGGACAACAGTTATTTACCCTCGGGCTGCAAGTCGAGCAAGAAATCGAACAGCGTGCAAAGGTTATCCTCGAGCTGGAGGAAAAGAAGGTTGCACTAACAAGGTCTCTTGAAGAAACCAGAGCCATCGAGCAGAAATTGGCCTCCGAGACGGAGAAAGCTGTGAAGGAGAAGGAGAGCCAGGTTCACGAGGAGTTGAGCAAGGAGTTGGACAGGCTGAAGTCACTCGTCGAGCAGGAGAAGAAAAGCAACGAGCAGCGGGAGAAACAGGCCTATCAAAAAGGTTATGAGGCCGGGTATGAGGCCCGCAACGTCGAAGTCCGCAAGCTTCTCTTCGAGAAAAGTGTTTAGAGATTTCTTCCGTTGACTGCTCGATTAAATGTTGTACTTTTAGTTTTTTCCTTTTGTACTTGTTTTCCTCGTTGGAATAATAAACTTTTTCTTCCTTCTAATCGATTATGTTTTGTGTTCTGACAAAGTGATTTACTGTATAAACAATTTATACTCGAGTTAAGAGTAGGCAATCAAGTAGCATTTTCAGTGTTAAAATAATTTATACTCGAGTTAAGAGTGATCGCTCGAATTCCGAGCATAATTTAAAGATGGAAAGTTCCTGCACTGCATATTTGACCAAGACATAGTATTCCTCTTTTTTCAGCTAAGTTTCAAAGAAAGTCTGTCCAAACAGTACCTCTATCTCGGGAAGTGGAAAAGTCATCTGTGATAAATGGATTAATCTGAGCCGTTGGTTTCACTGAATAGTGACCGTCGATCAAATCATCCTTTTAGTATAAATATGGCATTCACCCAGTTGAAAATCTTTACCCTTTGCTGTCAAAAATGTTTTATCCGAGGACGAAGCTCGGATCTTTTCCTCTTCCTGATCAAGCCTTTGAAATTCGGCTTCGAACCTACTTCCGATCTCCTCTTAAAAATACAGTTTCTTTTGGTATGGGTGGAATTGGAAAAAAGGGGACCCTCGGATATCGGGGGGTCTCCGATCCCTGAAAATGGGATCTCCCCTTGAAATACCAACAAGTGACTGACCCTTGCTTGAGTATTTTGGGCAGGGTTAGCATTGCTGGTTTCGAGGGGTATACCTGAGGGCGGAAAGCAGGTCAGAAAATTAAAAGGGAGTTTGACCTCAAGTACTTTCTTTGGGGTTATCTTGTTTCACGAAGTTCTTCCTTTCTTCCTTGAAGAAAGGTCACTTTGGGTCAAGCTTCCCGATCATAAAAAGATGACTTGCCAAAGGTTGAAATTTCGGATCTAAAAATGAGGAATTTCAACCTTATACGCCAACTCGGGGAAGTGATCGGGCTCGGCTGGTAGCGAGAACGCTGGGAGAAGTATGGAGATCAGAAACAATAATCTGCAATCCATATTGTCTAATTTCAAACCCAGATATCATAAGACGATAAACATATACAGCTCGATCACTTTGCCCCAAATTGTGGTGCAATTATCGGATGTTCGGCGGTATTCCTGGTCGGCAACACTGAAAGATGCTCGAAGACTCAAAGACCATAGAATAGGGTAAAGTAGTTGTAGTAGGACTTCATTTGTACACTCAACAACTTTGTAATTTGTTCGATGAATGTCAATAAAGCTGTAACATTTGCCTTTCATTGATCTTTGTATCTTGCTCGAAAATATTAATGAGAACTTATTGTTTCAAACCATATAGTTGCCACTTTATTTTTCCTTTCTATCGTCTTATTGCAAGTCTTCTGCTCGTAAAAGCCAATTTGATGATGAATTAATGAGAATATTTATCGATCGATAAACTGTCCTCGGAAATATTATCCGATAATCGTCCAAATAAATAATATCTGAAAGTTGAGAAGTTCCCTTGAAGAATAATTGAACTTAGGAAATAATGATCCCAACTTTAGTGGTCCCCCAGATAATTAGAAACTTTTGAAAGTTGTTCGGGTTTCGAGCGGAACTGCGTCATCATAACACTTCGAGCATTAGTTGGAATTGACGCAAAATTTAATCGACCGTTACTAAGTGAACTAGATAGTCACGTAAAATTTTCTTTTTCAATCATATTTTATCGAGGGAGGGTCATAGCAACAGCTTTCACCCTCGGCCGATTATTTTTTATTGATCATATTTTATCGAGGGAGGGTCATAGCAACAGCTTTCACCCTCGACCGATTTTGATTTTTTGAACATCTTTTTATCGAGGGAGGGTCATAGCAACAGCTTTCACCCTCGGCCGATTTTGATTTTTTGAACATCTTTTTATCGAGGGAGGGTCGTAGCAACAGCTTTCACCCTCGGCCGATTTTGATTTTTTGAACATCTTTTTATCGAGGGAGGGTCATAGCAACAGCTTTCACCCTCGGCCGATAATATTAGCCTTTCTCCGTGATGGTACTTGGAAAACAATTAGAACTCGAACCAAAGATTTCATTGATTGTCCTTACACCTAGGAAAGTGAAGTTTGGGAAAACTGTAAATTACAATAAAAATTAAAAATGATAACATCTATCTTCCATAATATTTCCTCAGATTGACTGCGTTCCAAGTTCTTGGCAAAACATCACCGTTGAGGTGAGCAATTTTATAGGACCCCTTTTTTCCGACCTCCTGCACGACATAAGGGCCATCCCAGTTTGGCTGAAGTTTTCCGACATGCTTAGATACTTCCACCTTTTTGAGGACTAAATCCCCGACTTTGAATGTTCTTATCCTGACTTTCTTGTCATAAGCTTTTTCCATGCTAGACTTGGTGGCTTGAATTCTTATGCGTGCTCGGTCGCGTTTCCCATCTGCGTGATCGACATCCATCTCTCGCAACGATTGATTCTGATCGGGGTCATAAGATTCTATCCTCGGAGAAGGAACTAATGATTCGACCGGTATAACAGCCTCCGACCCATAAACCAATGAGAAAGGAGTCTCTCCAGTAGCAGACTTTACTGTAGTCCTGTTCGCCCAAATTACTCCTGGAAGCTCGTCTAACCAATTACCTTTCGCTTCGGCTAAACGTTTTTCAAGTGATCGAACAATTTCCCTGTTGGTGACCTCGGTTTGTCCGTTCGCCTGGGGATGTCCGACCGACGTGAAATTCTGCTGGATCCCAAACCTTTCGCACTACTCCAAAATTCGTTTTCCCGCGAACTGAGTTCCATTGTCGGAAATGAGGATCCTCGGTATACCAAACCTGCAAACAACATTCTTCCAGAGAAAATTTATCACCTGAAATTGAGTAATTTTTGTTAGCGCAATGCATTCAATCCATTTACTGAAGTATTCCACGGCGACCAGGACATAGTTTTTTCTCGATCTTGCAGTTGGGAAAGGTCCCACAATATCGATTCCCCACTTGTCGAAGGGCCAGCAGATCGGAATCGAATGCATCTGCTCGGCGGGCTGATGAATTAGATTTGAATAGATTTGGCAATGATGGCATTTCTTGACATAATCGATGGAATCCGAGATCATAGTGGGCCAATAATATCCAGTCCTCGAGCACTTCAAGGCTAAGGCGCGTGCACCACAATGACTTCCCGCTTCACCTTCGTGAACCTCCTTTAAAATTAGATCGAACTGACTCTCAGGAATGCACTTCAACAAAACTCCTGAGCTTGATCTTTTATAAAGCCTACCTTCGTTCAAAACGTACATTGGGGCTCGATACTTAATCCTTCGAGCTTGATTAGTGTCTTCCGGCAAGGTACCATCTCTTAGATAAGCTTTCAAAGGCTCCATCCAAGAAGATTCTCGAACATCTATCTCCATTACCTCCGAGTTTAGGGCTAGGTCGGAGTCTATAGCTGGGGAGTTGGACATTAGCCAAGTTATCACTCTTTCCTTCCGTCCATCTATCGAGCCAGTAAACTTCGAAAGCAAATCCGCCCAACAGTTCTCTTCTCGAGGGATAGCTTGTATATCAAATATCTCGAACTTTGTCGCCAGATCCTTCACTCTTTTCAAATATTTCACCATGTTAAACTCTTTAGCTTCATAAACCCCTTTTACTTGTCTATGTACAAGCTCCGAGTCGGTTAACACTGTCAACGACCTTATGTTTGCTTTAACTGCCATTTCTAAACCCGCGATCAAAGCCTCGTACTCTGCTTCATTGTTCGTGACTACAAAATCTAGGGTGATCGCATAACTGAGATCCTCCCCCTCGGGACCCTGGAAGTGAATTCCG
Source organism: Penstemon newberryi var. newberryi (assembly GCA_030819805.1). Taxonomy (NCBI): domain Eukaryota; kingdom Viridiplantae; phylum Streptophyta; class Magnoliopsida; order Lamiales; family Plantaginaceae; genus Penstemon; species Penstemon newberryi. The sequence continues at coordinate 31,365,904 of JAUALY010000004.1, read as the reverse complement.
GCCCCACCACCTTCTCTGGTCGACGACCCGTCGACATGCATCACCCAAACTTTGTGCTGAACATCCTCGACCAGATTTACCACGGGAATGGACAAGTCGCCCGAACTGGACCCTGTTGATTCTGCAATGAAATCAGCTAAGACTTGAGCCTTGATTGTAGTTCGAGGTTGGTACTCGATCTCGAACTGACCCAGCTCCACCGCCCATTTAATCAATCTCCCGGACGTCTCTGGCTTTGATAGAACTTGCCGTAGAGGTTGATTAGTCAGAACAATAATTTTGTAAGTTTGGAAATAAGGTCGCAGCCTTAGTGCGGCAATAACTAAAGCCAGTGCGAATTTCTCGATCTCTAGGTAATTCTTTTCTGCCCCTTGAAGCAACTTACTCAGATAGTATACCGGTTTATGCTCAAAATCCTGAATTCTCACCAAAACAGAACTTATTGCCTCACTTGATACCGCTATGTACAGATACAAAGGTTCCCCCTCGACCGGTTTTGCCAACATCGGAGGGGAAACTAAATACCTTTTAAGCTCTTCGAAAGCTTTACTGCATTCCTCACTCCATTCGAAGCCTTTCGATTTCCTCAACAACTTGAAGAAAGGCAAACTCTTGTCTGCTGATCGGGATATAAACCTATTCAAAGATATTATTTTTCCGATTAGACTCTGCACTTCAGACAATTTAGTTGGCGGTTGTAGCTCAGCTATAGCTCGGATTTTTTCTGGATTCGCCTCGATTCCGCTCTCGTGAACCAGATAACCGAGGAACTTTCCCGACCTTACCCCGAAGGTGCACTTGGCCGGATTTAACTTCATTCTGTACTTCCTTAGGATTGCGAAACATCTGTCAAGGTGCTTTATATGTTCCTCCTCGGTCATGCTCTTCACTAGCATATCATCAACATAAACTTCCATGATCTCACCAATAAGATCCTTGAACATCATATTCACGAGCCTTTGATAAGTTGCTCCTGCATTCCTTAGCCCGAACGGCATTACAATGAAGCAGTATACTCCCTGTTCGGTAATAAAAGCTGTTTTATCCTGATCTCTTTCATTCATAAATATTTGATAAAATCCTTGGAAAGCATCCATCATACTAAAGAAAATGAATCCCGCAGTCGAGTCAACCAGCATATCGATCCGTGGTAAAGGATAGGGGTCCCTTGGACACAACTTGTTCAGGTCGGTAAAATCATTACACATCCTCCATTTGTTGTCGACCTTCTCTCCCTTCGACACCAACACTACATTGCAAAGCCATTCAGTGAAAGTTATTTCCCGAATCTGTTTCGCGGCCAATAACCTATCCACCTCAGCATTGATGATTTTGTCTTTTTCTCGACCGTGATTCCTCTTCTTTTGCCTAACTGGCTTTGCTTTAGGATCGATATTTAAAGAATGAGTGATCACTCTCGGGTCGATTCCGACTATATCATCAGAACTCCAAGCAAAGACATCGGCGTTGTTTCTAAGGAATTCGATCAGCATGGTCTCCATCCCTTGACTTAGCTCGGTCCCAATCCTGGTGAACTTCTCGGGAGAGCCAGGGATTAACGTTACTTGTTTATGATTTGGGGGTTGTACGCTCATATCGATCTCTTTTCCTTTTTTACTCTGCAACTTTTCACAATCTGGCAACGGGAGGTCGGAAACAGAGAATACCTTTTCCTCTTCTAACTTTCTCTTCGAGGGCAATAATGGCTCGAACTGCTTCTTCATATTTAGGGACGTGTTGTAACATTCCCATGCCATGCATTGGTCGTTTCTCATTTCTCCGACCCCCGCCAAAGTGGGAAACTTTACCATCTGGTGGTAAGTTGACACGACCGCTTTGAATACGTTTAAAGCCGGTCTCCCCAAGATTGCATTATAAGCGAACGGGGTACTCACGACTAGGAATTTAACCATCTTCGTAACATCTCTAGGTTTCTTGCCCATAGTAGTACTCAAGAGTATGGTTCCGAGAGGAACAATTTCCGATCCACCGAACCCAATGAGCGGGGTGGATACTCGTTCCAATCGCGGATGTTGTAGATTCATTCTGTCGAGCGCCTCAGAAGAGATTATGTTTGCCGAACTGCCATTATCGATTAACACACTCCTAACCTCGAAGTTAGCAATTCTCAGGGTCAAGACCATCGAAAAATCAGGGTCATCTTCATTAGTATCCCAAGTCACATCACTAGGTCTGTCAGCCTCGGAAAAACTAATGACTTGATTTATCGAGGGCGCTGGTCTTAAGGACATGACCTCTTTCTTAGTCGAGACACCAGTCTTTATCGACCTAGCAGTCCTTTTCCTCGCATTCCTGCTGTCTCCCCCAGCTGGCCCACCAGATATCATATTTATCACCCGATTCGTCTGGTCCTCTGCTTGTTGTCGATCCTCACGGTGTTGTTCGGAGGACCTCCTAGGACTCCTGGATCGATAACGGCTGTTATGGTTCTCCTTTCTGACATATTCCTTCAACTTTCCCTGAGCAATCAGTTTCTCGATCTCTTGTTTTAACTGAAAGCAATCCTCGGTGCTATGCCCCCGAGCTCTGTGGTATCTGCAATACTTATCGTGATTCATAGTCCCTGGTCTAGGTTGAGTGATACGCCGAGCTCCAGGGACCAAATTCCTCTCTTCGAGTACCGTTAGAATCTCGTCCCTCGAAGTATTCAATCTGGTAAAGTTGCTTTTTTCATGCTCCGTCCTTGGAGCCCTATCAGGAGATGCCGGTCGACCGTAGACATTAGATCTGTGGGTCGGAGCCTGAGGTTTATAGACCTTAAGTCTCTGCCAAACCGAGCCTTTTTGCTGCGCGTTTGACCCTCCGTAGTCGCTTGGTTTAGGGATAGGGGCCCGATCAGGTTTCTTCACGATCGGGGGCCTAGGATTCTGTGCGTTCTTTAACTTATTCATTTCCTCCTGGATCATGTATTTCTCAGCTATTTCCATAATCCGCTCGAAAGACTTTGGTTGCTTTCGGCAGAGAGCATTCCCGAACTGGCTATTGCGGGTTAGCTCGAACATCAACGATGATAGAAATTCAATCTGCGGGGTATCAACTTTCAGAAGTTCAATACTGAATCTTGCCAGCCACTGCCTCAGTGTCTCTCCTTCCATTTGTTTCACCGTTCCCAAATGATTAGCAGGTAACCTCTGTTTCCTTTGGCTAGCAAACTGATGTTTCAATTTATCGCATAACTCATCGAAAGAGAAGATCGAGTTCGGGGGTAGTTTTCCGAACCAATCCAAAGCAATCCCTTCGAATGTGGTGACCATGATTTTGCAGCAAAAATCCTCCGAGTGTCCATACAAATTCAACACATTTATGAAACTGTTTATATGCTCCCCGGGGTCAGAGGTTCCATTATATCTTGGCAATCTTGTAGGGACTGACTCTGTTCCTCGAGCTTCCTTAATTTCTTGACAGAAAGGCGAGCATCGCATAATATTTGTACTCAATTCCCTGCTCCGCACTTCAGGGAACACGACCCCATCCTCTTTGGCCTCGACTCCTCGAGCCCTGACACCTGTGGGTCGGGTTTCCTTTACTAGCTTCTCTTTTTCTAACTCCTTAGCTACCCTTTCTTGCACCATCCTTTCCAAGTCAGCCTCAGTTACCTTTCTGTAAGCTGGCTTTCTAGACCTCTCCACAACTTTAGGTTGACTTTCTCCGACCACGGAGTCCTCTAAATTTTGTATGTTCCTAGAAGGTTGCCCCGATCGAACAACGGTTCTAACTTCTGGTGGATTGGGTCGAACATCAGATGGTTCGCCCAGAGCAGATCGATGAATACTTCCTTCCCTTGGCCTGTTGGAAATCGGACCCCGAGCAGTAGGTTGATCGACCGGGGGTTGCTGACCCGGCAGAGTTTCACGATCTGCTCTCTCCGTATTCAAGAATTCTCTACACATGGTTCCGATAATGGAACGCAAATCTGCTACTGTCGTATGAATAGGCATATCATTCGGCGGGTCGAGCGGCAGCACCTCAGATTGGTGGGCCGCTCGGGATTGGTTACTTGGTTCATTGTTTACAGAACGTTGAGCTCCTACGGCGTGTGAAGGCTCGCCACGATTGTACGTAAATCTTCTAGTAGTAGGCATATTTCGATCTAACACCCGAGCAGGCCCCTCGGTGGGCGCCAATTGATTATACTGTATTTCGTTCAAGTTCAATAAGGAAAGTAAAGTATAACAATATATGAATCGAGCGTAAAACTGTATATTGATATTGGTGTTCGAATACAAATTACAAAGCGAGTCTACCCGAGCATTACGGGATGCCGTACTACTAAAAAGACTAAGTTCAATGAGAACACAAGCTAGTTCCTAATCCGAACAGTAGGTCCGAGCAGAAGGAATATCTTGGAAGTTGTGCCGTCCCTGATGTCATAAATGCGCCGGGTATTTATAGGAACAGTAATGAGCTAGGTAGACCATCCGTAGGAGAACACCTCTCGGCCAGCTGTATAAAGCTGTAGGTCGGCCCCACAGTAATCCCGAGGAGACGAGTAGATCGGGAAGAAGGTCGGGGTACTTGATCGAGAGCTATCAGTCAGGCTTGATCGGAAAACCATGTTCTTCTGGTCGGAGAATACCATTCTGGTCGGGATCGAGGCCGATCTCGAGCAGAAGGTATTTCCTAAAGTGGCATATGCGAAATACCCCTCATCAGTGGCAGCTTTAGTCGATCCATTATGATTAATTGTTTGCAAGCCATACATCCCGTAGGCCAATGAATTGATTCTATCAGCCAGTGTGACCAGTTTGGCTTCTAAACGTGTCAGGGAGATATTTACAGTATTACTTGCTTCCGTATTGGCCTGAATAGAAGCAGTGACCGTGCCGAGCATGTTCTCAAATTTGTTAATTACGTTCGACCATTCCCCTTGTTTTTCTTCAAGGTCTTTTACGAATTTTCAAACTTCTTCTGACAGTTCCCCTACTTTATCCATTCCCTCCATCGATATCGGGACTGGAATTAAATCCTCCGATGTCAAAAAATATGTGAGGTCAGATCGTGTTCTTGTCAATTTCGACCATTTCTTTCGCGTTATCAGTGGGAACATCTAACAACAGCAAAAGATCAGTTGATTAGTACGAAAATAAAGTATTTTGGCAAAAGATTATCATGTCCCACCGGGCGTGCCAAAATATTGTTAGTTTGTTTTTGTTTTTGGCTTGCCTTGATGTGCAATTGACTCGATATGAAACAAAACAAATGTGGGGCGTGCCAATGTCTGTGTGTGCAAACATAACGGTTTAAAATGGACATAATATGATGAATATAAAATATAAATACATGTCCTGATAATGTTCTGCCTTCTAATCAATTTATTGTGGTGGAGTAGGCAAACTCTACTCCTGATTCTTTTCAATGCCTGCTTGGTCGCAAGACTTAACAATTTATGATAGTCTTTACTGAAATGCCAAACTTTGTAGCCAATCAGTGGCTTACTCGATATATTGAGGGATTTGCATAAACATCGGATATTGATTTGATTATCAAGCAATCTTAAACATGTCAACTTAATTTAAAATCTAAACTAACAGATTAACAATATAACATCAAAGACATATTAAAATCACTTGATAAAAACATACTCATAAATGAAACCAGGAGATGAAGGCAAAATACTTCGATATATTAAATAAACATAGAGTTGATAGATGAAATAATCGAAATCTAGTCTAATACATTTCCCTGATTTACAAGTATGAAAAAGTATGTCAAATCATAATTAAACTCCTTTGCTGGCATCAGCATGCCAGACGAGCTGATTTATTCTTTAGTCTATGAAAATTCACTCCTTGATTGGCAGGGAATCACCATACGAGCTTATATGCAATAATTATCATGTTGACGTGAAAATAACATTGATGGCAGGTGGCTACCATCGATAGATCGCCCAACCTTGGCAGGTGGCTACCAATCGGGCTCCTAACCTGCAGATGGCTACTGAAAAGGGCATATGTCGAGCAGGTGGTTACTCATCAGATAGTTATCAGGCAAATGGCTACCAAACAACAAATTCATCAAGCAGGTGGCTACTTGACAAATAAATCATGTCGTACGTGGACACTTACATGAAAGGTTGCGGCTCATAGCTGGCTTCAGGTGCGGCGTTGCCGACTTAGAGAGGCATTGTGCCTGATTCAGTGAAAACTTAGTTGTTTGATTGATTGAGTGTCTGTTGAATGTGCCATCCTCCTGATATTTATAGACCATGCTCCTGGCGGTTATTTCCCCTGATGTTGTTTGCCCACTTCTTCCACTTTCCCCTTTTTAGGCGGTTGTTAATGGCGGTTTGAGCTTTTGAATTTACTGTATCCTTCTTTGAATAATCTCATAACCGTTCGTGAGACAAGTTAGGAAGTTGGTTAAGATTTAATCTTATCCATAAATATTGGCCTTAATTAAATTTATCTCACTTATTAATTTAATTATAAGGAGTTGGGCCAGTTCCATATTTTATTTCCCTAACTGGGTCATTAATTTAATCAATTGAGCCCTTTTAGTAGTTCGACCTCTTTAACTAATTGAATCATCCAAATTAACATTACCAGGCCCATTCATTATTATGGCACAGCTGCTTCACAACTCTGCTGATCATCGAGCCAATTACTTCTTGTCGGGCCATTATTGGCCTGATAAACGTAAAAAATATTTTGGGTATAAACAGTCTCATCAGATGAGTCATTTTCTTTTGTGTCACCCTGCTGATTTCTTTGGTTTGTCTGTGGCAACGAGGGCATCAGTAGGGTTAGAACTAGACGACTCTTCTATCCCCATCCTTGGCAGTTTATACTCAGATGCCTTGAGTACTGAGAATAGCTCGGTAAGGGAGATCTTTCCCAAATCCTTGGATTCTTCCATAGCTGTGACTTTCATGTTGAACTTTTGTGGTAGTGCCTTGAGAACCTTTACTGTGATCACTTTGTCAGTGACAGTCTTTCCCAACTTCAAAACTTCATTTAGCGTTCTTGTGAATCTTGTATCCATCTGGTCAATGGTCTCTCCAGACTTCATCTTCAAGTTTTCAAGCTTTTCAAGAGCTATGTTTAGATTGTGCTCCTTTATGGCGTCATTTCCTTCACTCATGTCTCGGACTTTGTCCCACATCTCTTTTGTAGTTTTATAGTGTTTGACCTTGTCAAACCTTTTATTGTCAGGAGCTTTGGTCATGATGAATTTGGCCACTTTATCAAGATTGTTCAACTTAATTTCTTCTGGAGTCATCTTTCATGCTCTTTGTTTACTATCAATTATTCGTCATTGACTTTGATAATTTTGGTGATTTTGAAAAGAACTCTTGTAATGCACGTGTACATATTGTCATTATAAGCATCAAGGAAATTTTCAATGCGTATTTTCTAGTCCTCAAAACTCGTACCGCCGATGTGAGGAACATGGCTGATGCAATCCATTTTCAAAAAGTTTTTATTTTAAAAAAATGATCCCTTTTTGAAAACGTTTGAAAAACACGCTTCGGATCAAGCTCATTGATCAGGCAGATGATCCAAATGAACTACCCACTCTTATACCAATTGTTGGTCCCAAGTGGTCAGATCAGCGTAAATTAGACCACTCGTCTGGTTTGTTTATCTTTTCAGACAACTTCATAGTTTCAAACTTGTATGCAGCGGATATGCAGGTGTAATTTTTTCAAACAAGTTTATTTAAGGTTTTATCCGCGGTTTTTCTAAATTCCTCTTTTAAAAGATTTTTCTTTGAAAAACTTTTACTTATCTTATGAAAGTTGTGCAATGCAAATAGAGGTAAGTAACACAGGAATTTTTATAGTGGTTCGACAGGCAAAATATCACTTAATATACTTTTCTAAATCACGAAGATTTAGGTTCTACTAGAACATACAGTAACTAGTACAATGCTTGTACTTTTGCAACCAATGACCTAGCAAAAAGCTCACAAATAGGAAATCACAAAGAAGACCTATTCTACGAAGTAATATCACTCACTAAGATAGATATATACTTCTCACAACACTATGTAAAACAAAATCACTCAGATTTTTATGTGTTTGAACTTTTTCTTCAAATTCGTTTTGTCAACATATAACTTAGCTGATGATCTGTTCTTTAGTTGAGACTTAGAAAATTTGCACGATGAATTCTCTCTATTCTTGTGTTGTCTTAACTTTTGAATTGTAGATCTATTTATACTCGGCAATGAATTATGTCCGTTGAAGTGAGACAGAAAAACAATCTTTCTCGAGTTCCGGTCAAATCCTTAAACGGCTCCCTTCAACTGTTCACTGTACACTCTGCTGTATGGATCTGTCAGTCGCATTAAATGCATCATGATGATACGAGGTAATTTGACTTTACTTCTCCAATCATTAGTCATAAAAACCCTTCTTAGACAACATTTATTAATGTTGGAATAACTTCTGATTTCTTCCATTTAGCTGATCAAATCTACTCTGCTGATGAACACTCTGCTGATTCAAATAGAACTTATCTGATTCGACTCTTCTGATATCCACCAGTCTGATTCCGTACTCAGCTTAAGATCACTTGTCTTCCTGATCGAAAATTCAATCTTCTGATTTTTACTTGTCTTCTCGATTGAAATTTTGAAGGCTTATTAAGCTTCCATTACTTAGCTGATGACTTTTGAAAATCATCAAAACCTTCCTTTACCTTCTTCAGCTTCATCCAACAAGAGTTAATGCTACTATAAGGTTTGGTTCTCCGTTTGTATCACTCGATTGAGTAAAATCAACAAATTTCACTAATTTTGGTTTACGAAAGAGTTAATGTTACTGTAAGTGTTGGTTCTCCATTTGGATCTCCTGATTGAGTAAAATCAATAAATTTTACTAATTTTGATTAGATAGAGTTAATGTTACTATAAATGTTGGTTCTCCGTTTAATTTTAATTTCAATGTCTCTTGTCACATGGAGTATCCAAGCGACAAGAGACGTGTGCGTGACAAAAAAAAAAGGGTCTCTAGAATTGTCTCTTGTCACTTGGAGTAGACGTGTGCATGTCAGGGCCCTGGCACGCACCCGTCGGCTGGCCGAGTGACAGGGGCCTAGGCCCTGGCATGCACATGTCTCTTGCACTTGGATACTCCAAGTGACAAGAGACAATTCCAGAAATAATTTTTCTTTTTGCACCACATTTTTTTTTATCTCTTGTCTCTTGGATACTCTAATTGACAAGAGACAATTCCATGAACTTTTTTTTTTCTCCAAGTGACAAGAGATAAATAAAAATTCAAATGTCTCTTGTCACTTGGTGTTCCAAGTGACGAGAGATGAATCACGTTCAAATATCTCTTCTCACTTGGAACAGAGACGAAGAGTTAAAAAAACTGAAAACTTAATTTTCAGTTTAAAGAACCTATTGAGGTTTGATTTTGACTTTTTGAATTTAGTGGAGTTTGATTAGTGGGAATTTATTTTATGTTATTTAATTTATTGGGGTTTGATTTTGAGTTTTTGAATTAAGTGGGGTTTTATTTTATGTTTTTAAATTTATTAGGGTTTTATTTTACATTTTCTAAATTTTGTGGGGTTTAATTTTGAGTTTTAAAATTTAGTGGGGTGGGGTTTGATTTTGAGTTCTTGAATTTTATTGGGTTTTATTTGCAATTTTCCTTTCAATTTTATCAGAGACAATGCCACGTGTTCGATTCCCAGCAGGAGCAATTGCTGAGCGGGAGATTGTTTGGCACCCTGACGGAGTGTGCGAGTGGCAGTAATTGTCCTGTGGCACCCAAATTGAGTGTACATCTGGAGTCACAATCGAATATCGTGGGCGCTTGTGTGAAATACACTATAAGGGAAGGGTATGTGCCTTTTCTAACACCAATTGATTTTGGGGCAACTGGTATCGTCTGAGGTCCTACATAAACTAAACTTTCCATAAGGATATTTTTGCAAATGACTGGCCTTTTAAAAAATGCAATTTGCAGAAATGGGTCTCTTTTTTTTCTATTTTTTTATTTTAAAATTCAATTAATATCAAATAAACATACTTAACTACACTTAAATTAATTTAATTAATTAACTCAAATATAACAAAAAAAATAAAACACACCCCCAATATTTCACATATTCTTTTTCACCCCATTTCAATTTCTAAATTTCTGTTGGAAGAATTTAGTAACTCAAGAATACCTAAGTGATCTTATCAGTTAGTTAAGTTAGTTAGAATATTTTGATGATAACAAAAAGATGTCATCAACTAAGTAATGGAAGCTTAGTAAACCTTTGAAGATTGGATACTTGGTTTAAGGAAGATTGATTTAGCCTGATTTCGTCTTAGGGTTAAACTCAGTAAATTATTAAAAGAACAATTTATTTTATTAGGGTCAGGATGGTGCAATTCAAGAACCGTATCAAATTGTATGATCACGTAAGAATAAGTATGCGGGAGGAGAAATAGTTGTAGTATTATTGATAGGTTAAATTCTTGATCCATTATACAATATAAAACTCAGTATTTATAATAATAATCTCATCCTAATGTAACTAGGAGTCCTATTAGGCCTTGGAATCCTGCATGGCTTAGGAGTACCGCACGGTCCAATAAATCTTCAGGATCGGTCTTCAGGTCGATCAGATGCATTGGGGCAGGTCGAGCCGATCTAGTGGTCTTCTCAGGTCAGATCGATGCTGAACTTCCTCGGAAAGCTTTATACCATTATACGTGTAAAATAGCCCTCATCAGTACTCCCTCACTTCTCGAGCGTAATCGTAGCTGGAGCTCGTAGAAGTAGATACAGTCGTCGCGTCAGTCCTATAACAGTTCACGGAGTATGCCTCGTTAAAAACCTAGTTCGGAAAAACCCTTTATGGGATAAAACCCGAGCAAGGGAAAAAGAGTGCATATCCATCTGAACTTTTCAGGTATAGACACATAGCTTGGTAACGTGTGTCAGACATCTGTAAAATCTTTTCATGATTTTACTGGCGGGAATCTGAAGAGACGCGAAGGGTTGAACCGTCTTTTCACCATCCATATATATAGTCGAAATAAGCGGGATCTTTTTACTTTTTACCCCAGATATTTAGATCTTTTAGCAGTAAAAATTTGAGTCGATAAACTTGTGATTTGTTTACTTCTTCGAACGTATTATTCTTAGAAAAAATGGCCTCAACTTCGCAGAATCCCAAATCTTCCACCTAGAATGAAGAACAACAAATGCCACCTATCATCGTCAACCCAGAAACTCTTTCTTCTGAGGAGGAAGTTGGAGACGGCGTGCAGGATGAGGAATTTAGAGACTACGAAGAGAAAGGAGTCGATAGTCTAGTTGTTGAGATCGTTCCTGAGGAGGAAATGGTTGCCAGAGCATCTAAAAAATCCAAAACTGCTCAACCTCAAATATCTGCCCCCATTGAGTTTTTTCCTTCTCGACGGAAGAAGGAGCATTTACCTGCTTTAAAGAAGGAATATGGTCGTTATTTCCCCTCGGATTTTGAGATAATTATCCCTTCCCCCGAGGAGAGAGTTAATACACCTCCCCAAACTGTCGAGCTTTTTACACTTCTCATTTCGAGCACGGACTACGTTTTCCCCTTTCTCCGATCCTTCGTCAGCTTCTAGAGACTTTCTTTGTCTCTTTAACCCAACTTGTACCGAATGCCATAACCTTTATAATGGCTTTCTCTGTTTTGATGGTCGCGAGAGGTCTGCAACCCTCATTTCGTAATTTTCTTCACTTTTTCCGACTCTCTATATCGACCTCCTCCAACAGAGGCTACTATTATGTTAGCCAAAGACCTGGATTTGCTATTCTAGAAAATGCCATTTCCAGTAACAGTACGGAATGGAAGTCGAATTTCTTTTCCGTTAAGGCTTCGACCCTTCGGGTACTTGAGAACGGAGAAAGTGAAGAATTCGTTTATGATTGGGGCTATAATTCATCATGGGTGTATGGTGGTCGGAAGGTAACTGGTGAAATGGCTCCAGATGACCATTTTTCTTCAGAAGTGGTCGAGGAGATGAGATCGGATAAATATCAATCAGCATACTTGGTCGGAGAGATTTTTCTTAGGAAAGCCGGATTAAGCTCTCTGGATTTTCCCATCCCTTCGGACGATCGATACCTAAGTAAGATTTTATTAATAGTTATTTTATCTTTAATAAGGATCTCTAAATTCGTTATTTTATTAATAGTTATTTTATCTTTAATAAGGATCGATACCTAAGTAAGATTTTATTAATAGTTATTTTATCTTTAAAAAGGATCTCTAAATTCGTCGTCCATTAACGTTATCAATCTTGTATTTGTAGCTTCCATGGTCGAGAAATGCCGTTATTCTGTGGTTGGAAAGACTGTCCTTTCAAATTCGAAGAAGTCATCGGGAAAAGTCCCAATAGAACAGAGATAATCCAGAAAAAGGAGAAGAGACCAACACCAGGATCTAGAAGATATCGAGGAAGAGTCGTTCGAGAACGCAGATCCTATTCGGGTAGCTCCTCCCTCAACTGATCAACCTTCAACGGAGATACCTTCGACGAGCTCTCGCCCAGGCCGTGGCTTTCCACCCAAATTCCTTAGGGAAGAATTTGGTATTCTGGGCTGTAAGACTTGGCCAGAACGGAATCCTACTGGTCCTGATGCTAAAAGAAAAATGCAATTCTATGACAAGGAAGTCGAGTACTTCACTCATGTTGGGGATACGAGCCATAAAGCTTCTTTGATAGACATGATCGAGAGCCATCTTCAAGGAAAACGGGCGGCTGGATATTCCGAAAAGGATTCCCTGATGACCGATGATAAGGAGAACGTTATCGATAAGTTAATTCGACTTCTTCTATCTTCGACCTTTGTCAAAGACGTGCAGCGGACTTTTGAGAAAAAACCTCTCGATCAGTTGGCAAGAGCCACTCATGCTCATGAAGTGGTAATATATTACTATTCTATTCATTCTTCAACAAATTTTAACTTCTTTTACTCCTTTCTTATTTAGACAATATGTTCTTTTCCACAGGCTGGAAATGATTTGGTAACTGCCATGTATGATATGGCATTGAATAGAGAACAATGCAAGATTGTTGAAGAGTCCAACAAAATTCTAACGGCCAGAATCAAGGAGCTCGAAGATCAACTTGCTCAGGTCGATAATTCTCGTACCTCTGCTGAGACTCAACCTGCTCCTATCGCTAATCAAAACATGGAGACTGACAATCCTCATATTATCAGCATGATGACGGATGCTGGTCGATACCAAGCGCAGGTTGACCAACTGAATCAAGAGTTGGATGAGCAACGTGTTTCACACGCCACCGTGATCAGTAAACTGGAATCGGAGATTCTTTCTCTCCGATCCCAACTTGCGGCCAAAGAAGATGATTTCAATTTGGATAAGGCTATAGACGAACATCAATCTCCTGACGTCGAATCCGTTGTCAGGGAGTTTCTTGATTCTCCAGTTCATACGACCATAATTCATCAGAAAATAGGAGGTCTGCTATTGAGCTCGTTTTTCAAGGGGGTCGATCAATTGATCGAGTCTGGGCAGATCCCTGATAAGCGAGATGAATACCGTAAGGTCATGGAGATTGGAAAGGATCGAAAACTCCAAGAGTACCCTCCTGATTCCTTGTCTTCCGTCGAGTACCGCAATCATCCTTTAGCCCATTTAGTGGCTGAGTTTGGAGTTAGCAGGGGACGTTGAAGGAGATGAAGCAGACGAAGGAGCAGATGAAGATAAGGAAAGGTCGTCCTCGGAAGAAGCCAATTCCCCACTTTAGGCCATTTTTAAGACTAGGATCTCATCTGTTTTCTTCTTCAACCCTTGTAATTTTTTGTCATTTTATCCAGTAGAACTTGCAATATTTGTAAATGTAGTCAGTAAAAATCCCTTACTTGGTATATATAATTTTCAGCGTTAAATTTGTCTTCGTCGAAATATTCTTTGTCATTTTGATGATCGTAGTACGCAACTAACAATCCATTCTGACATATTTTTGAAATTTTACTGTGCGCGCCAAAGACTAGGGACATAATTGTCATTTCCTTTACTATATATAAAGGTAAAATCTTTGAAGTTTCACCGCGCGTCCCCACTTGCAATATAAAATTTTTCTGTTGTAGATCGGAGCTAGAGTTCAATAGTCCATACGGTTTTCTGATTTTTCGATCATGAGTTCCAATCTTTTCTCCGGAGCTACAAAACGATCTTTACGGGGCCCATCCCGACGAGACACACCAAAGAAGAAAATCCGAACTGAAAGTTCACATCAGCCATCTTCCGAGGGAGGAGCTCCTCCTCGGGAAATCGTGCCTCAATCCGACCCGGCGTCGACCTCTTCAGGCGACATTCAAAGATCAGTGGTGAATATTCCTTTTTCGGGGAAGGAAACTATGGATTCTTCTACGGGTCCTTCCCGGGTTCCGATCCGTAGCCCATTGGTCGATCCGAATATTCTGAAAGCCTATCAGAACGAGGAGCCTCGAGCTAATTCTCCTCCTCCCGTCGACCAAGCTAGAGATGACCCTCCTCATTTTGTTCAAAATGCCATAATAAATCAAACCCCTGATCGAGAAGTATCTCAGCAAGTCGTTACCATCCCACCTAACCCTGAGGTCGAGGCAAATTTGCAAATGGGCGGACCAGTGGAAGATATTCCTGAGTCTTTTTTTGCCCCTCTTACTTCTAATGTTGTTATTTCTACTTCTCAAGATACCCAAGTTCTCTCTTCTTCTAGTATTCCTCAAGAAATGACTAAAACATGATCTGGTCCCAGCCAATCTAGTTTCAAAAATCCCATGGACGATCCTTCTCTTTTAGACGATCATTCTTTAAAAGAGCAGGTCGAAGAAATGACTGATTTTGAGATGAATCCATCTGGAGGGGTCTCTTTGGATGCATGCGTTCCTGCAACCTTTGAGCCCGATGCGATATCTTGGAATTTGGGAATGGGTACAATTCTTCCCAAAGAGCTTGAAAAACTGAAGGACCATTCTTCTTTGCGGCTTGTTCAATCTATCTTCAAGCGTTTGGAGCAGGTAAATGGACTCTTTGTTTCACTAGAAATCTTTTGTCGACCAATTCTTAAAGTTTTATATTCTGATGTTTCCATAATAGGCTAAGCATGAAGCTCTTCAGCTTGGGATACAGAATGATGAGGCTTATTATTCTCAACAAGAATCCCTTGAACGGATGAACACAATTGCTGCTGCTCATCGATTGCTGATGAATGAAGCCGAGAATCTCCGAGCTGCTAATGAAAAGCTCTCTAAAGAGAAGGAAGACCTGGCTCGAGCAAATAGCAGGTTGGAGTCCGATAAGGAGCAGCTTACCAAGGAGAAAGAAGACCTGCTCCAAGTGAACAAGAACCTAGAAGAGGTTACCCAATCCCAGATCGAGAAAGGGAAAAAGCAGGAGTTTGATAGGGGTTTTTCTCTTGGGTATAAGCAACGTACGAAAGAAATGATCACTTATCTTGCTCATCAAACGAGTCCCGATCATGCTTTTGAGCAGTAGACAAGGCCTCTTCCTCTTTTTTTTTTTTTTTTTTTTTTTTGGAAAGAAATGTAAATAGAAATTTCTTTTGTCATGAATAGAGCTTCATGTTCTTTTGTTCGTTATTGTGTAGAAGAATACGTCGTTTCGACCTGTATGCCATAATAACTGTTGTCTATTTTCTTGGGAGAGGAAAAGTCACCTATGTAGTTGTGCCGTAATCGTAGGTGTAGGGCGTTTCGTATGCTTGTCCATTAATTGATAAATTCCTCCCTCTATAAATAATTCTTTGCATATCAAGAAGTATAACACAGAGAATTATTATGTTGTATTCTTTGCTAAAATATAAGAATTTCTTGTGGTACTTATGGTATCCTGATTATGGTGGAAATCCAAATCCATTCATGATGAAGGAAAGCTGGTTAGTTCATTAAAATGAAGGTATCCTCTGTGTCAGGGTACTTTCTTCGACCAAGGAGGATACTTTGTATAAGTCGGATGAGGTATCCCTCGACTCAGGCGGATACTTTGTAATCTTCCATCTGGACATCCTCCGATCAAGGAGGATATTTTGTTAGGGTCTGGTGAAGTATATTTGCCAATCTTCACCAATACAGTGACAAGATTCCTAGGATAAGAAGTACGTCGGATTGGAGGAGCAATCATTCTGAAGAGCAGCTAGTAGGCTAGTATTTGTAACAATTCTAGTTAGATTTTAGGAATGGATGCACTTTTCCTCTCCTTTGTATTTAATCGACCTTATTTGTATCGATTGAAAAATCTTAATAAAATCATTCAATTTTGAATTGTTCATTTGTGTTCTTCCCTTTTTACGTCTTGCCAATAGTCGATCATATATTTGAATCTGAAATTGAAACCAACTACCTGTGTAATATTCCTCAGTTAAATTATCAATCTGGACCGTTGATAGGATCTTGAAGGCTTCACCGTTTGATTTTCTATTCCTTGCCTATAAAAGGGGCATTTCCTCTTTCCTTATTTCAATAATGAAGTTGTTCATAAAAAACTTTTTTCAATTTAATCATTATCGTCCACCGGAATGTATAACCTCAACAAAGGATGAGTTCTTGGCTTGGCATGGGTGGAATTGGAAAAATGAAGCCTTCAACATATATGGTGCTGCTCGGACAAACCTCGTAATTGGGGTTTGGTCGACCATAATGTACGCCATAGGGTATAGTTCGAGGTCGGAGGAAAGCAGGATTCTTGCTTTATCGAAATCAACTTGTTTCTAACAGGTTGAGAATGCCATGCATGAGATCTTTCTGATCCCCCGTTGATCTGGTGAAGAAAAAGCATCAGCTTCTCCGAGGTGGTCGAGTTTAGATAGCATGTACTCTTTCCTCGACTACTTACAGCTTCCGATCCTCAGAAGAAATGCCTGAACTTTAGTTTCTCGTCATTGTTCTCAAAGAAGATGTAAATATGGTTGTTCTGTAGCTCGAAGGTTCCGAAGTACCTGTTATTTTGACGATCATAGAAGATAAACTCTTTCTGGAGATTTTGTAGATAGGGTTGCTAGTATATCGATCGTTGCCTTTGTATTGTTGAGATAAGAATCTTAAACTTGTAAAATAATCTTTGTAATGATAATCTTTGTATCATCAATATCGATCAAATGTATAACTTTTTATCGACCAACCTGGTAGTGCATTTAATTCAACTCCCATTTTTATGGCTGGTAGTTATGAATATGTAACGTAAATCCCGATAACATGTTATCACCGTTGATTGGATATGAATTCCACCGTTGCATTTCTTATCATTTCTCCTATAAAAGGAATTCTTTACCTTTTATTCATTTACCATCAATAAGTAAAATTTCTTAACAATGTGCATCCTCTTTTTCCAAAATGGTGGTCGTCCACCTAACTCAAAAGTCCAAGAAATTGTTAATCAATCCGACTTGGTATGGGTGGAATTGGAAAATGGAGACTTCTCAAAAACCATGAAGTCTCCGATCCCTAGAAAAGGGGATCGATCGGCGTGTCAATCGTATATCGACCATCCTGTGCAAATGGGTAAGGGTCGGTATAGTGGCATTCCGATCTAATAGTTCCGTGGTTGGTGGAAAGCTGGTCAGTTCATTAAAACAAGAATATATGATCGAGAATGCTGACCACCATCGACCGACATAAAATTATGACCTCACAAAGCTCTGATGGAATATGGACCTCAGATTCTCCAAGCTTGTGGTCGTAATTACGGAACTTGAAAGGCGGTTGTCCTCGTCGACCGGGCTTAGCAGGTAGCAAGAATGCTGGGAAAAGTGTGGAGATAAACAGAGACAGAAGCCTACCAATCAAGTTGCCTTTCTTCAAACATGGACAACCTTGGTCGGTTAGACGGTCTTGTAAGATTGCTTTTTACAAGTCTACCGGACATGGGAGCTATACTCGATTAAGACTTCCTTTCAGCATGTAATAGAATCTATAGTCGTTCAATTTAGCGAGATCGTTGTACTTTAATACTTGCAATAAATAAACCTCTTATTATTTGTATTGGCTGCCCTTTTTGTTGATCATATGATGTTAAATGTTAAGCTATTTTCGACCCATTTGGTCTTTCATAACTTATTGATTTTTACTGTTGGAGATCGTTTTAGTAGATCTATGAGTGTTTACCGACCCAATCGGTTTTACTCAAAGATTCTACTTTACTTTAGGTCTTATACCAATCTGTTGGTTTTAACCTGTGTAGATCATTTTTTAAGAGATTGATGAGTTTGTATCGACCCAATCGGTTTTACTCTAAAAGATTTTTATTTCACCTTTAGGTTGTGTACCAATCTATTGGTTTTAACCTTTGTAGATCGTTTTTAAGAGATCGATGAGTTTGTACCGACCCAATCGATTTTGCTCAAAGATTTTTATTTTTCCTTTAGGTTGTATACCAATCTGTTGGTTTTAACCTTTGTAGATCATTTTTTAAGAGATCGATGAGTTTGTACCGACCCAATCGGTTTTACTCAAATATTTTTATTTTTCCTTTAGGTTGTATACCAATCTGTTGGTTTTAACCTTTGTAGATCGTTTTTTAAGAGATCGATGAGTTTATACTGACCCAATCGGTTTTACTCAAAGATTTTTATTGTACCTTTAGGTTTTATACCAATCTATTGGTTTTAACCCTTCTAGATCGTTCTTTAAGATATTGATGAGTTTGTACCGACCCAATCGGTTTTACTCAAATATTTTACTTTACCTTTAAGTTTTATACCAATTTGTTGGTTTTAACCTTTGTAGATCGATAATGGCCTGTTTGAGTGCGATGTATGGAAAAGATAAGCACAAGCTTTTATTATAATTGTAGACAAACTTGATGTCTAAAGAAAAGTAACAAAACCAACTATCTAAATAATGAAAACAAACTAACTTCTGTAAAATCCCAACTGATCTTCTAGATTTCCTATTTCAAATTCAACGGCCATAATATAATCTGAGGTTTACTGCATTCCATGTTCGCGGAAGTGGAGTTCCATCCATATGGGCAATTTTATACGATCCCTTCTTACCGACCGCAGTTACCACGTATGGACCTTCCCAATTTTGCTGTAATTTTCCCACATGTTTTGATACTTCGACCTTCTTACGTACCAGATCCCCTTCTTTGAATGAACGTATTCTTACTCTTTGATTGTATGCCTTTTCCATGCTGGATTTAGCTACTTGTAGACGAAGACTGGCTCTTTCCCTTAGGGCCTCACTTAAGTCGACATCATCTTTTCTGAGTTGCTCATTTGTTTCTTTATCGTACAATTCGATCCTTGGGCTGGGAACAAGTGCCTCGACTGGGATAACCGCTTCCGAACCATAAACTAAGCTAAATGGTGTTTCACCAGTTGAAGTTTTCACTGTAGTTCTGTTAGCCCAAATGACGCCCGGAAGCTCGTCCAACCATTTTCCTTTGGCGTCATCCAGCCTTTTTTCGAGGGATTTGACAATTTCTCGATTTGCTACCTCGGTCTGCCCATTTGCAAGAGGATGTCCTACAGATGTAAAGTTTTGTTGTATTCCAAACTTCGAGCACCATTCTTGGACCTGTTTTCCAGCAAATTGTGTCCCATTGTCGGAAATCAAGACCCTCGGGATTCCGAAACAACAGACTATATTTTTCCAAAGGAAATTTATGATCTGGAACTGTGTTATCCGAGCAAGTGCTATACATTCAATCCATTTGCTGAAATATTCGACAGCGACCAGGACATAGCTTTTTTTTTCGATCTGGCAATTGGGAATGGTCCCACTATATCAATTCCCCATTGGTCAAAAGGCCAACAGATTGGGATTGGATGCATTGTCTCTGCTGGTTGATGTATTATATTTGAATGTATCTGGCAATAATGACAATGTTTTACATAATTCTGCGCATCTGAATACATTGTTGGCCAATAGTACCCTGTTCTCAAACATTTGAGTGTGAGTGATCGTGCCCCACTGTGATTTCCTGCTTCTCCTTCATGGATATTGTTGAGGATGCTTTGGGTCTGGTGCTCGGGAATGCATTTTAGTAGAATTCCTGAGACGGATCGTCTGTAAAGTTTCCCCTTTTCAATGGCATATCTTGGTGCTCGATATCTAATCCTCCTAGCTTCATTCTTATTGCTAGGGAGCGACCCATCTTTCAAATAGTTGATTATAGGGGTCATCCAACTATCTGCGGCTAAGTCGATGTCCATTATTTCGGTAACAGGAACAGTGTCGAGATCGATCGATGGTGTTTTTGAGATTAACCAGGTGATTACCATTTTAGATTTACCATCCCTTGTCCCTGTAAATCTTGACAGTTGATCAGCCCATCGATTTTCTTCCCGAGGGATGTTCTGAATTTCAAATTTATTAAATTTATCAGTCAACTCTTTTACTTTTGCCAAATATTATTTCATGTTGTATTCTTTGACCTCATACATCCCATTTATATGTCTCTGAATCAGCTCGGAATCCGTTAAGACGTTTAAAGCCTTTATGTCGGCTTGTATAGCCATTTCCATTCCCGCAATCAGAGCCTCATACTCTGCTTCGTTATTAGTCACCATAAAATCTAAAGTGATGGCATAATTCATGTCTTCACCATTTGGTCCTTGGAAATTAATTCCTGCACCCCCACCATCTCTGCTCGACGCACCATCGACGTGCATAAGCCATACTAGATCATTAACAATCAAAAGTTATTGTCACTTGTAGATGTCTCTTCTTGGCTCGTCTCCGACAGACTCAGAGTTTCTAGGAGGAAGTCAGCAAGTACTTGAGCTTTGATTGCCGTTCGTGGTTGATATTCGATCTCGTATTGTCCCAGTTCTACCGCCCATTTGATCAATCTTCCCGATGCTTCAGGTTTTGATAAAATTTGCCTTAAAGGTTGATTGGTAAGAACGATGATTTTATATGTTTGAAAATAGGGTCGTAATCTTCGTGCTGATGTTACCAAAGCCAAGACAAATTTTTCAATCACCAAATAATTCTTTTCAGCCCCTTGCAGTAATTTACTCAGATAATAGACTGGCTTGTGTTCTGAGCCCTCAATTTTAACCATTACCGAGCTCACGGCCGCCTCGGAAATAGCGATGTATATATAGAGAGGCTGACCTTCTGAGGGTTTGGCGAGTAGCGGCGGTGAGGTCAAATATTCTTTCAGTTGATCGAAGGCATGGTCGCAAGCCTCGGTCCATTCGAATGTCTTAGATTTTCTTAAAGTTTGGAAGAATGGCAGACTTTTATCCGCCGACCTCGATATGAACCTGTTGAGGGCCACAATTTTCCCCACTAGGCTTTGCACTTGGGTAATATTTCTTGGGGGCTTCATTTCCGTGATAGCACGTATCTTCTGTGTATTTGCTTCGATGTCTCTTTCGTGAACTAGGTAACCCAGGAATTTCCCAGATCTTACTCCAAAGGTGCATTTTAAAGGGTTGAGTTTCATTCCATATTTCCTCATAATTTTAAAACAACGATCAAGGTGTTTGATGTGGTCTTCCTCGCTCATGCTTTTGACCAACATGTCATCAACATAAACTTCCATTATTTCTCCGATCAGCTCTTTGAACATTAAGTTCACCAATCTTTGGTAGGTCGCTCCATCATTTCTTAATCCGAAAGGCATTACTATGAAACAATATACCCCCTATTCAGTAACGAAGGCAGTTTTTTCTTGATCTTTTTCGTCCATGAATATTTGGTAGAAACCTTGGAATGCATCCATCATGCTGAAAATAGCAAAACCAGCAGTGGAGTAGACTAACAGGTCGATTCTGGGAGTGGATAAGGGTCCCGCGGACATAACTTGTTTAAGTCCGTAAAATCATTACACATTCTCCATTTATTGTACTTTTTGTCCCATTTTGACAATAACACGACATTACACAGCCACTCAGTAAAGTGTATTTCTCTAATCTGTTTAGACATTAAAAGCCTCTCGACCTCTGCTTTTATTATCTTGTCTTTGACAGGACCGTGATTCCTTTTCTTTTGTCTGACTGGTTTTGCGTTCAGATCGATTTTCAAAGAGTGGGTTATTATTCTTGGATCAATCCCCACTATATCCTCCGAACTCAAGGCGAACACGTCCATATTTTTTCTTAAAAAGTTAACTAACATAATTTCTCCTTGTGGAGATAATTCCGTTCCAATTCTGGTGATTTTGGTTGGATCATTCTCTATAAGTCGAATATCTTTATGCTCGGGTGCTCGTAGAGTCAAATCTATAGGTTCCTATCCCTTTTTATCGATTCTTTCCGTACTAGGTAACTCCGGCTCTTGAGATCTTTCCACTGAAGATCCTACCGCTTTTCTTTTTGAAGGTGTTAACGGATCGACATTTCTTTTCAAAGAGAGCGCCGTATTGTAACAATCCCACGCCATGCAATGATCATTGACTATTTCACCGACCCCAGAGAGTGTAGGGAATTTTATCTTCTGGTGATAGGGTGAAACTACGGCTCGGAACTGATTCAATGCCGGTCTTCCTAGAATGGCATTATATGCAAATGGTGTTTCTACTACCAAGAATTTTATCATTTTTACTACTCGATGAGGTTTGCCCCAAAGAGTTACACTCAAATTGATAGTTCCTGTTGGAAGTATTTCCGACCCTCCAAACCCTACAAGTGGCGTAGCTACTCTTTGGAGAGTTATTTTTCCCAGGTTCATTTGATTAAAGGCTTCGATGGCTATTATGTTAGCCGAGCTTCCATTGTCGATCAGAATTCTTTTAACATTGAATTCGGAGATTTTCAGTGTGACTACCATTGGAAAATCGGGGTGGTCTTCATTAACGTCCCAATTCAAATTTCTAGGGACTTCACTTTCATCGAAGCTGATTATCTGTTTATTAGAGCTCTTATTCTCGAGTGCCCATATTTCCTTAGGAGTGATGATTCCGTTTTCCAGGGATCGAGCTGTTTTTCGCCTTGCGTTTTGACTATCACCCCCAGCTGGTCCACCAGAGATTACATGTATGGTACCATTGATGTGATCGTTATCTATATCGTCTCTTCGAGGCGCGTGGTTGCTTGGAGATCTCTGATGAGGGCTCCTATTCCCTTCCCTCCTTCTAGGACTTCGCGTCCTTTGTCTCCTTCGATCTGTTCTGTCCACGAACTCGTTCAACTTGCCTTGTTGGATTAATTTTTCGATCTCCTGCTTTAAGTGATAACAATCCTCGGTCCTATGACCGTGAGCTCGATGGTATCTACAATATAGCTCGTAGTTTTTTGCCCCAGGCTTAGCCTGCGTGATTCTCTTCGCCGGGGGCATCAAGTTATTTCTTTCCAGTATGACCAGAATATCCTCTCTGGGGGCGTTTAGTTTGGTATACTCCACTTAGCTTATCCGATCTCTGACATTCCTTTCTGGGGATCGAAGCCTGAGGTAGACATTAGGTCTTTTCTCGGGGTTACTTCCGCTATATTCCAATCTCTGGAATACATTTCCTTTTCGAGAAAATCGATCGTAATCCAAGGCTTTTGAAATCGGAGGTTTCTCAGGCTTCCTTGATCCTGAAGTGGATGCCTTGTTTTTATTTTTGTCTTTAATCGAATTCATTTCTTCCTGAGTCATATACTTTGAAGCTAATGTCATGATCTCGGCAAAGGTTCGAGGTTGTTTCCGACTTAAGGCATTACCAAATTGCCTATTTTTCGTTAGATCGAACAAAATTGATATAATATAATCAATGTTCAGGGAATCGATCTTTAACAGTTCAACATTTAACCTTGCCAACCAACTTCTCAGGGATTCTCCTTCCTGTTGGATAATAGTTCCCAAATAACTCATAGGGAGCTTCTGTCTTTTCTGGCTAGCGAACTGTTGCTCTAGTTTGTTACATAGTTCTCTAAAACTGAAGATTGAATTAGGTGGCTATTTTCAGAACCAGTCCAATGCTAATCCCTCAAAAGTCGTGATCATTAACTTTGCCGTATACTCCGCTGAATGAGCGTATAAGTTCATTATGTTCGTGAAACTAAATATATAGTCACTCGGATAGCCAGTTCCGTCATATCTGGGAAGTCAAGCAGGCAAAGGCCCCGAGGCCTGTGCTTCTCTAATTTCTAGGCAGAATGGGGAACAAGCTGCTATACTATCCTGGACCTCTCGGAAACGTGGCCAAGGTTGTCTCATAGTCAATAACCTTTGTTCCAATCGTTCCTCCACCATCCTCTCAATATCTCTTTCAGAGAATCTCCTAGTCGCTCGTCGATCGATAACTGGGGCTCCACCTCATCATCGATCGGGATAACCGTTCTTTCCCTGGATAAATAAGGTTCAGGACAAGCATTAGCTCTTGCCTGGTTACCTCTCCGACCAGGGTGCCTTCCTGCGGCGTTCGGTGGGGAGATTTGAGATCGCTGATCCCCATCTGGGCTCTCCGCTTCAGCCGATAGTCGATCATTGTCCCTTCGAGGTCCCCTGATATTGTTCACCAACCTAGTCGGCTAAATTGGGGCAACCTCCGGGCCGGCCGTTTCTGGTCCTGGTAGATGTAAGATCTCAGCACATAGTGAGCTTACGAGTTGAGCCATCTGCCTTATCTTCTCCTGATCGGACGGTAGAGGGAGAGAGGGGGGGGAGGGGGGGGTGGGACGGATCGAACGGGTGAGTTAGGAGCCCTACTCCTGCTAGGAGTTTGTTGTCCTCCAGTGTTTTGGTTGCCGTCCGCGTTTGCTGTCATATGCCCTTCCGCACGGTCCAAATTTTGAGGATCGGCCGGAGGCTGCATATTATTAGCGCTGACTCTTTGGGAATTTTCAGGCAGGCTTTCTACAGCACGAGGAGGCTGAGAAGTAGTGCTTCTTCCTGTGTTACGCGTGCCTCTTCTTGGATTGACCATATTTCGTTCGAGCAATTCACCTGCCCCTCGGTGGGCGCCAACTGATTTAGCCTGATTTCGTCTTAGGGTTAAACTCAGTAAATTATTAAAAGAACAATTTATTTTATTAGGAGTTTGGTTAAAGTACTCAGGATGGTGCAATTCAACAACCGTATCAAATTGTATGATCACGTAAGAATAAGTATGCGGGAGGAGAAATAGTTGTAGTATTATTGATAGGTTAAATTCTGGATCCATTATACAATATAAAACTCGGTATTTATAATAATAATCTCATCCTAATGTAACTAGGAGTCCTGTTGGATGAAGATGAAGACTTTGAAGTAAAGGGAGGTTTTGATGATTTCCAAAGTCATCAGCTAAGTGGAAGCTTAGTACAAACCTTAGAAGATTTTTGACCAATGAAGAAGTATTTCAGACTAGTCGAATATGGTCCAGAAGACTACCGATCTGTTACTGAAGAAGGAATCAGACTGGTGAACTATCAGCAGACTCAAATAAGATTAGTTCAAGTTTGGGATCAGCCGAGTATACATCAGACGAGTGATTTCGATCAGCAGAGTGGAAGTAGATCGGAAGCTAAGTGCAACGGTAATAAATGCACTTGGAGTAATAAATGCTGAAGAGGAAGGGTATTTATGACAAATGATTGAAGAGAAACCTCGTATCAGCTCAGTGCATTAAATGCGATCTGACAGAAAGTACAGCAGAGTGTACAGTGCTCAATCGCAGGTAGCCGTTTATGCAGAAGGACCAGTACTCGATGATTTGGACACCTGTCGATCTCTCAACGGGCAGATTTTCAAATCTCAAGTATAAATAGTTCAGTTCGTGAGTTGAAGAAAAAGACAACACATTTTTTGAGAGCAAAATCTGAAGCAGAATTCTTGTAAGTCTCAAACTCAAGAACAGAACACTCATCAGCCGAGTCATTTGTTGACGAAGCAGAATAGAGAGAAAACATAATATACTTATAAATCTGAGTGATTTTGTTAAAATAGTGTTGTGAGAAGTAGATATCCATCTTAGTGAGTGATATTACTTCAGAGGATAGGAGTTTCTTTGTGATTTCCTATTACGCTCTTGTGGCCGTTTCATTTGTTGATAGGCGCAAGCAGAGTGTACTGTAATATTTGTGACTATAGTATAACCCAAGATCTAAGTGACTTGGAAGAGTGGACTAAAGGATTTCTATCCATATAACCACTATAAAAATCCTTGTTCCCCACATAAGCGGTATGAGCTTTGAGGACTGGAAAATACGCATGGAAATTTTCCTTGCTGCTTACAATGATAATATATACAGGTGCATAACAAAATGTCCGATAAGAGTCACCAAAACAATCAAAGTTGATGGCCAAGATATGGTCGTTGACAAAGATGAAGACGAGATGACAGCTGAAGAAATCAAGCTGAAAAATCTTGATAAAGTTGGAATCTTCATCATGACTAAAGCACTGGACAATGAAAGGTTTGACAAAGTCAAACACTGTAAAACATCAAAAGAGATGTGGGATAAAGTCCGTGATATGAGTGAAGGGAATGATGCCATCAAAGAACACAATCTGAGCATAGCCCTGGAGAAGTTTGAAAACTTCAAGATGAAATCTGGAGAAACCATTGACCAGATGGATTCAAGGTTCACTAAAGTGCTGAACAACGTGTTAAAGCTAGGTAAGACGTTCACAGACAAAGAGATTACTCTCAAAGTCCTGAAGGCGCTACCACCCAAGTTCAACATGAAGATCACAGCAATGGAAGAATCAAGGGATCTGGGGAAGATCTCTCTGACGGAGCTGTTTTCTGTACTCAAGGCGTACGAGTATAAAATGCCAAGAATGGGTATAGAAGAGACCTCAACTTCTAGTCCCACTGCTGCCCTGGTTGCTGCAGAAAGATCCAGAAGATCAGCCGGGAAAACTATAGAAGTGGACTCATCTGATGAGGCCATAGTACTGAACAAAAAGGAGTACTCTGCTGACGATGTTGCTTTGTTATTGAACGGGTTCAAAAAGTTCTATAAAAGAAAAATGGAGAACAAATATAACAATGCTTCTACTTCTAAACCTACCTCTCATTCTCATGATATTAAGGATGATTATAAATCCAAAATGATGTGCTACAATTGCAGGAAATTGGGACATTTCATCAAGGACTGCCCATATCCTAAAGCGGAGAAGTATACAGAGGAGGAAAAGAAACAAAGGAAAGAAAGAAGAGAGAATAGATACCAAAAGAGCAAAGTGCTGTTGGCTGAAGCTGAAAAGATGGCAGCCATCTACTCATCAAATTCAGAATCAGGCACGTCAAGTGATGACTCTATTTTTGAAGAGACACCTGCACTGCTCTGTCTCATGGAAAAGGAATCTGATGATTCTGACAATGAGGTAATACTCTATGAAAGTGAACTTGAGTTATTTAGTTCATTTGAGCAAATGATGAACAATAAAGCCGATGTCGTTAATGAATTTGCTAAGCTTAAGGACGAGATGATTCTGCTGAAAAAGCAAAATGCAAAACTGAAACGCAGTGTTGAAAAACCTGAAGAATCAGCCATGTATAAAAAGCTTTCGCATGAATGTGAATATCTGAGAGCAGAATGTGAAGTTTACAAGGGACAAATCAAGGAACTTGAAGCTACAATATCTTCACCTAATAAGTCGTCTGTTCCTAAGTCGTCTGTTATGTCAGTAGATAAATCAACTGAACAGAGTCCACCCTTAGTAAAAGAAAATTTAGAACTGAACAGAGCTGAGAAGTTTATATCTGCTGATAATAGCAATGTTATCCTGTATGTTCAGACTGCTAAATCTACTTCACTGGAAATTGAGAAAAAGGAGAAGAGTCCTCCTAAGGCTAAAAAGGGTAAAAAGCCTGAAAATGAAAAACAGACTGGTAAAACCAAACAGCAGATTAGTCCTAAGAAGTCTGCTGATAAGAGTAAAACCAATCAGACTAGTAAACCTAAGTCGACTGTTAAAGGGCAAGTAAAGAGCAGACCAAAGAAGCAAATAAATTATAATAATAATGCTTGGTATGGAAATGAGTCTTATTATGTGCAACCTGCTTATTCACCTTATTATGCTGCACCTCATTATCCACCTTATTATGCTGCATATCCAGCACATCAACCAATGCATGCCTACCCTGCTTATCATGCATCTTATCCTGCTTATGAGCCTTATCCTCATCATAATCATTAACAACATAACGTGCCTGCTGATTATGATGAAAATGAAGTTGCTCATGCTCCTGCTAAAACTATGAAGCCTAAGAAGCCTAAGACTTCAACATCTTGGGTTGTCAAAGGTGACACTAATCCACCAGGACCCTCTCAATAAAGGGTTCCTAAAACATTTTTATTTTGTTTTGTAGGTTAGGATTAGGAGTAGGAGTAAAGTAGTGAAGAAATGGAACTTGGACAGTGGATGTTCAAGGCACATGTGTGGAGACATACATGAACTGGCAGATGCTGTTGCTGTAAATGGTCCAAGAGTTACTTTTGGAGACAGCAAAGAAGGCAAGGTTGTTGCTGTTGGAAAGCTTATCAAAGGAAACATAGAGATATCTGACGTCTCTTATGTTAGTGGCCTAAAGTACAATCTGCTGAGCATAAGTCAATTTTGTGACAAGGGATTTTTCGTAATGTTTTCATCAGATAAGTGCTATGTTGAACAAATTGGAACAAAGAAGGTTATTTTATGTGGAAGAAGACAGGGAAATATCTATGTAGTCGACTGGAATTCTGTGGACAAGAATTCTAATATTTGTTTGGTGGCTTCTACACCAAGTGAAATCAGTTGGCTGTGGCACAAAAGAATGAATCATTTGAATTTCAAGACCATAAACAGATTAATAAAGAATGATTTGGTAGAAGGAATTCCAAAGACAGCCATGAGCAAAGACAAGCTTTGTGACGCATGTCAGAAGGTTAAACAAGTGAAGTCATCTTTCAAAAGCAAGAAGCACCAATCTTCAACCAGAATTCTGGAGCTATTACATATGGATTTGTTTGGCCCTATTGATCCAATCAGCAATGGTGGAAAGAAATACTGCCTGGCTGTTGTGGATGATTTTTCAGGATTTACTTGGGCGATTTTCATGAAGAAGAAAAGTGAAACCAAGGAACATCTTACTAATCTGATGGAACTGATCAAGAATGAGAAGAGTCAAAGAATATTGAAGATCAGATCAGATAGAGGGACTGAATTTACAAACTCTACTTTTGAAGAGTATTGTAACACCAGAGAAATCAATCATGAGTACTCTGCTGCCAGAAACCCTCAACAAAATGGAGTTGCTGAAAGGAGAAACAGAACTCTAAAGGAAGCTACCAAAACAATGATAGCTGAAGCAAAGCTGCCCCAAAGATTCTGGGCAGAAGCCACAAATACAGCATGTTATACACATAACAGATGTATGATCAACAAAAGTCAAAACAAGACACCTTATGAGATATGGAACAACAGAAAGCCTAATTTACATTATCTTAGGATATTTGGTTGTAAATGTTATGTTTTGAACAATGGGAAAAATCACCTTACTGCATTTGCAGAAAAAGCTGATGAGGCTGTTTTTGTAGGTTACTCTACTGTCAGTAAAGCTTATAGAGTGTTTAACAAAAGAACTTTACTTGTAGAAGAATCTATTCATGTAGTATTTGATGAACCAAGTCAATCATCTGAAAAGAATCAAAGTGCAAACCCAGAGGTATCTGCTGACTTTCAGAAATTGAATGTGGAAAGAAAAGAAGAATATTGATTTAGCCTAATTTCGTCTTAGGTTTAATCTCAGTAAATTATTAAGAACAATTTAATTGTTATATTAGGGGTTTGGTTAAAGTACTCAGGATGGTGCAAATCAAGAACAAATATGAAGTTGTAAAATTGAATAAGAACAAATATGGAGGCGAAATAAGTGTAGTCTTATTGATAGGATCAATTCCGGATCCTCAATACATTGTAATATTCGCTACTTATAATATTCATCTTGTCCTAACAGAGCTAGGAGTCCTATTAACCCTAGTAATCCTGCATGGCCTGGGAGTACCGCATGGCCCAATTAGTCTTCTAGATCGGATATTAGGTCGATCAGATACATTTTGGCAGGCCGAGCCGATCTTGCTGTCTACGTGGATCGGATCGATCTTGATTCTCCTCGAAAAAAACCCTGCTCGATTATATGTGTAAAAATAGCCCTCATCAGTACTCCCTCACTTCTCGAGCGTAATCGTAGCTGGAGCTCGTAGAAGTAAATGTGATTGCTACTGTGGTCCTTTCATCGTT
This sequence comes from Penstemon newberryi var. newberryi, assembly GCA_030819805.1. NCBI lineage: Eukaryota > Viridiplantae > Streptophyta > Magnoliopsida > Lamiales > Plantaginaceae > Penstemon > Penstemon newberryi. The sequence goes on along the minus strand of JAUALY010000004.1, from coordinate 31,335,825 downwards.
CATGAAATATGCCTCGTTAAAAACCTAGTTCGGAAAAACCCTTCAAGGGATAAAAACCGAATAAGGGAAAAAGAGTGCATTTTTAATTGAACTATCCACGTAGGGACACGCATTTTGGTAACGTGCGTCAGACAGTCATAAAGTCTTTTCAACGTTTTATTTGGCGGGAATTCGAAGGGACGCGAAGGGTTGAATCTGTCTTTTCACCATATATATATAATCGAAAATCGCGGGATATTTCATTTTTTACCCCAGATATTTTAGATCTTTCTTGCAGTAAAAGTTTAAGTCGAAAAACTTGTCATCTTCTTGTTTCATCGAGCATATTACTCTAAGGTTCAATGGCTTCAACCTCGCAGAATCCCCATTCCTTACCTCAAAATGCAGGAGAACAAATACCACCTAACATTCCCCATCCTGATATCCTTTCCTCTGAGGATGAAGCAGCGGATGACGTTCAGGCAGAAGAAGTCAGACATTATGAAGAAAAGGAAGTTGATAGCTTGGTGGTGGAAATCGTTCCAGAAGAGGAGATGATGTCCAGGGCATCCAAAAAATCTAAGACGGCTCAACAACAAATTTCCGCTCCTATCGAATTCTTTCCTTCTCGATGGAAAGAAGAAGATCTACCGTATTTGAAAAAAGAGTATGGTCGATATTTTTCGTTGGATTTTGAAATCATTATACCTTCCCCCGAGGAGAGACTCAACACCCCTCCTACGAACTGTCGTGCTTTCTACACGTCCCACTTCGAGCATGGGTTGCGTTTTCCCCTTTCTCCCATCCTTCGTCAATTCTTAGAGACTTTCTTTATCTCTCTGACCCAACTTGTTCCAAATGCCATCGCCTTTATGATGGCTTTTTCTGTGTTGATGGTCGCACGAGGTTTGCAGCCCTCATTCCGTAATTTTCTTCACTTTTTCCGATTGTCTGTATCGACCACCTCCAATAGGGGCTATTATTACGTTAGCCAAAGACCTGGGTATGCCGTTCTTGAAAACGCCATTTCGAGCAACAGTATGGAATGGAAATCAAACTTCTTTTTCGTTAAGGCTCCGACCGTGCATGTCCTCGAAAACGGAGGAACCGAGGAGTTTACTTACGATTGGGGATACAGTGATTCTTGGGTGTATGGGGGTCGGAAGGTGATTGGCGAGATGGCCCCAGATGACCAATTTTCATCTGATTTGATTGAGGAGATGAGATCAAATAAATATCAATCAGCTTATTTGATCGAGGAAATTTTCCTTCGGAAGGCGGGATTGAGTTCTTTGGATTTTCTCATTTCATCGGACAATCGATCTTTAGGTAAGACTTTTCCTGTTTAACTTTTTAGAAAAGGATTTATGAATTTGTCGTTCAATAATGTTTATCAATTTCACGTTGCAGCCACAATGGTCGAGAGCTGCCGTTTTTCCGTGGTCGGAAAATCTGTCCTTTCAAATTCGAGAAAAGCATCGGGCAAAGTCCCCATAGAGCAGAGACAATCCAGAAAGAGAAGAAGAAATCAATTCATAGATTTGGAGGACATAGAGGAGGATTCGTTCGAGAACGCAGATCCTATTAGAGTAGCTCCCCCTCTCTCTGGTCAGACTTCATCAGATATACCGTCTACAAGCTCTCATCCAGGCCGTGGTTATCCACCCAAATTCCTTAGGGATGAACATGGTATTCTGGGCTGTTAATCTTGGTCAGATCGTAATCCTACCGGCCCTGAAGCTAGAAGAAGAACTCAATTCTTTGACAAAGAAGGAGAGTATTTTACTCATGTCGGAGATACTAATCATAAAGCTTCTCTGGTAGACATGATTGAGAGTCATCTTCAAGGGAAACGGGCAGCCGGATATTCCGAGAAGGATACACTAATGTCTGATGATAAGGAGAACGTGATCGATAAATCCATTCGACTTCTCCTATCTTCGACCTTTGTCCGAGATGTAGACAGGACTATTAAGAAAAAACCTCTCGATCAGTTAGCAAGGGCAGCACATGCCCATGAAGTGGTAATATTTTTCAACTCCGCTCATTCTTTTTAATAAACCTCAATATTCTACTTTATCTCATTTGGACCATTTTTCCTTGCCACAGACTGTAAATGCTTTGGTGTCTGCGTTATACGACATGGCATTGCATAGAGAACAATGCAAATACGTTGAAGAAGGCAACAAGATTTTAACTGCTAGAGTTAAGGAACTTGAAGGTCAACTTGCTCAGGTCGATATTTCTCGGGCCTCCGCTGAGACTCAATCTGCTCCTCTCGCAAATCAGAACCTGGAAACTGACAATCCTCATATTATTGGTATGATGACGGATGCTAGTCGATACCAGGCCCAGGTTGACCAGTTGAATCGAGAAATGGAAGAGCAGCGAGTTTCACATGCCACTGTAGTTAGTAAACTGGAGTCGGAGATCGTCTCACTCCGTTCTCAACTTGCGGCAAGAGTGGATGATTCTTCTGACTTAGAGAGGGTCATAGATGAGCATCAATCTCCCGACGTCGAACCCATCATCCGAGAGTTTCTTGACTCCCCAGTGCATACTGCCATAATTCATCAGAAGATCGGAGGTCTGCTCTTGAGCTCTTTCTATAAAGGCGTCGATCAATTAATCGAGTCTGGGCAGATTCCTGATAAGCGCGATGAATATCGTCGAGTTATGGCTATCGAAAAGGATCGAAGCCTTCAAGACTATCCTCCCGATTGCTTAGCTTCTGTTGAGTATAGTAAGCATCCTTTGGCTCATTTAGTCGAAGAATACGGGACTCCATTTTCCGTGCCAGCACCTGATTTGGAGTTAATAAAGGATGTCATGGAGGATCAAGCAAGCGAAGAGGGAGACGATGATGATGAAGAGGTCATCGAAGGAGATCAGGTCGATGAAGAGAACGGAGAAGATGAGGAAGGATTGTCTGCGAAGGAAGCCAATTCCCCATCTTTGAATGTTTTATGATTTTCTTTTATTTTTCTCTTTTATTCTGGTAGTTTTGTTGTTTTACGTAGCAGGTCTTGTAAAATATGTAAAAATCCCTTCTTCGATATATATGACTTTTAGACGAAATATTCTTCATTGTTTCGATGATCGCTGCATGCATTCGATGGTCTATTCTGTTTTCTAATTTGAATTTTACTGTGCGCGCCAAGGATTGAGGACATAATTGTCATTTCCTTTACTATATATAAAGATAAATTCTTTGAAGTTTTACCGCGCGTCCCCACTTGTAATATAAAAATTTTCTCGCTGTTGATCGGAGCTCATAGTTCGATATTTCATAAGAATTTCTAATTTTTTGATCATGAGTTTCAACCTCTTTTCAGGAGCTGCCAAACAATCTCTGCGGGGTCTATCCCGATGAGATACTCCGAGGAAGAAGGCCCGAACTAATGGTTCACATCAATCATCTTTCCAGGGAGGAGCTTCTTCTCGGGAAGCCGTGCCTCGATCTAACCCTGTATCGTCCTCGTCCGATGGAAATCCGAAAGTAGTGAAGAATATTCTTTCTCCGACAAGGGAAAGTAAAAATTTTTCAACGGGACTTTCAGGGGCCCCAATACGTAGTCCAATTGTCGATCCGAAGGTGCTGGAGGTTTACCAGAACGAGGGTTCCCGATCTACCTCTCCTCCTGTCGTAGATCCGACACTCAGTGACGAGTCTCAAGTTATTTCTCCTCCTCCGATCAACAATCCAACAATCGATGAATCTCGAGCTACCTCTCCTCCTTTCGTGGACTAAACCACAAACGAGGAGTCACGAGCTGTTTCTCCTCCTCCGGTCGTCCAGACAACGAACGATGAGTCTCGAGCTACTTCTCCTCCTCCAATTAACCGATCAATGGACAAACGTCCCCCTTCTGATGGAGATACAACAAATCAAACTTCAAGTTAATGAGGTTCCCAGCAGGACGTAATTACTGTCGTTGAGCCAACTCTGGAACTGGGGGGCCCTGTGGAAGATATTCCTGAGTCTTTCTTTGCCCCTTTGCGTTCACAGGCTGTTGTCTCAACCTCTCAACATACCCAAGCCATCTCACCTGTCCCCATTTCTCAAGATGTATCAAAAACTGGGTCTGGTCCCAGCCATTCTGGTTTTGAAGATACCGCGGACGATCTGTCTCTTTTAGACGAACGTCCTTTTAAGGAGCAGGTCGAGGAGATAACTGAGTTCGAGATGAGTCGATCTGGTGGGGTTTCGATCGATGCCTGCATTCCAACATCCCTCGAGCCTGATGGGGTTTCTTGGACTCTGGGAATGGGTACTATTCTTCCCAAGGAGCTTGAGAAATTGAAAAACCACTCTTCTTTGCAGCTTGTTCAGTCCATTTTTAAACGTTTGGAGATGGTAAGCGTATCTTTGTTATTGTTAATAGAGATCTAGACCTTTGAAGTTCCTTATCCATATTTTTTCAATAACAGGCTAAGCATGAAGCTTTCCAGCTCGGGATACAAAATGATGAATCTTACTTTTCCCGAGAAGAATCCCTCGAACCGGTAAACAATATTGCTGCCGCTCATCGATCGCTGATGACCGAGGTGGAGAATTTCCGAGCTGCTACTGAAAGACTTACTAAAGAGAAAGAAGAACTAGCTCAAGCAAATAGGAGCTTGGAGTCTGATAAAGAGCAGCTTACTAAGGAGAAAGAAGATCTGCTTCAATTGAAAGAGCAAGAGTTCGACAAGGGTTTTTCTCTTGGATATAAGCAAAGTAAGAAAGAAATGATGACCTATCTTGCTCATCAGACAAGTCCCGATCATGCTTTTGAACAATAGACAAGGGTCTTCCATTAACTTTTTTTTTTTTTTTTTTTTTTTTAGTATAATGTAAATATACATTTTGCTTGATGAATAGAGAATCATGCTCTTTTTGTTCGATATCTGTATAGGTGATGCGTCTTTTCGACCTGTTTGCCTGCTAACAACTTTTTTCAATTTTCTTGGGAGAGAGGAAACCAATTTGGTGGTTGTGCCGTAACCGTAGGACGTTTCGTATGCTTTGTGCATTAATTGAACATGTCCCCTGGGGCAGGTATGCTGTTCGACCAAGGCACGGAGACAGGAGGCTACTTTGTCGAGACAGGAGAAAAAACCCCAGAACACCCTTCTGTCCATGCATACTCGAAAATTTGTCTCCAAGGCACGGAGAACGAACCCGTCTCACTTGTACGACAGCAAGGGTCTTCCTTCATCGTTTACAGAAAGAATTACCCTTCGAACCATTCCTCTCTCAGTGTGCTTTTAACTTGATACTGTGACCGACCCCAGATGCAGCATGTTCCCTGATTACAATGTCGCTCGTTTGGAGGTCGACAGTTCACCAGCATCAGCAAATATACGCACTTATGCATGTTCCTCGTCTCTTTTGATTTCAATCTAAAAAGGAACAAAATCCAGAGCTTGGATAACATTTTCTTCTGCTCAAGTGGACACTTGGTATTCTTTGAAAGGATAGTGCCCTGCAAGCCAATAGATTTTAGCTTGTATAAGGACTATCTTGTGATAAGCTTTCTCTAGTATAAATGAATCAATACGCTAGTTTGTTTATAGTATATAAATCAAACAATGGCCAACTTCATCTCTCGTGAATCACTTAAGCGATTGGATGAAATCCTTAGATCACAATAGACTATGGGATGATTCACTTCAGTATGAGTGCAATCATGAAACAGTCTCTAAGGTCGTGATCTTAAAAACGTTCCAAGTCATAGATTCCTGTCGAGACGGGGTATCGAAGGAATCGTTAAGACTTGTACGAGTATGCATGATTCACATGGATTGAATTTGTAGCGTTTCATGAGCAAGGCATTTGATGCCAGTGCATATGAGTAGGTGGTTCGATAGGGGATCGAACGCATCGAACGACCCGAACAGAGAAACCCATTGTGGAAGCGCATGTCGCACATCGGCGATGGGATGTTTCTCAAGACTTATAATAGTGTACGATTTAGTCCTTTGACTTGAGGTGCTAGGGCGAATTCGGTGCACGTGAGTACGTACTTTGATTTAGGAGCCGATCACTTAGCCTGATCATTGTGCGACTACTTTGGGTACGTAGGATCGTGTACGCGAATGGTTAGAACTAATATGGGATCTACCGACTCAACGTAGTGCGTTGAGAGAATTTCCTATACGTTCTTAGATAATAGATTCCGAGAAACCCGTGGCCACGGTCAGTGACGGATTTGGAAAGGGGTTTCCAAATTTAGCAGTCACACTGGAATTATTATCCTGAATTAGAAAGTATAGTTATCGAGATAATTAGAGGTGCCGATCAATTCACACACCCTAGGTCTCGATCGGGAAATTAGTCGATAGAGAGACCGTATGTACATGGCACTTATAAGAGGTGAGGTTCACTGAGATCAATTCACCTGAAGTTGGGCCTCATGGGCTTGTGGCTAGACATCGACCATGAGGTGTGGGTAATCATGAATTAATTGTAAGATTAATTCTTGAGTGGATAATTGAAGGTGTTCAATTAATCGGAGCAATTTATAAGCTCGCAAATTAAATCACGAAAGTCGTGGGCTGTTGGATGAAGATGAAGAACTTGAAGTGAAGGGAGGTTTTGATGATTTCCAAAGTCATCAGCTAAGTAGAAACTTAGTACAAACCTTAGAAGATATTTGACCAAGGAAGAAGTATTTCAGACTAGTCAAATATGGTCCACAAGACTACTGATCTGTTGCTGAAGAAGGAATCAGACTGGTGGACTATCAGCCGACTCAAATCAGATTAGTTCAAGTTTGGGATCAGCCGAGTACACATCAGACGAGTGACTTCGATCAGCAGAGTGGAAGTGGATCAGAAGTTAGTGCAACGGTAATAAATGCACTTGGAGTAATAAATGCTGAAGAGGAAGGGTATTTATGACAAATGATTGAAGAGAAACCTCGTATCAGCTTGGTGCATTTAATGCGGACTGACAGCAAGTACAGCAGAGTGTACAGTGTTCAGTCGCAGGTAGCCGTTTCTGCAGAAGGACCAGTACTCGATGATTTGGACAGCTGTCGATCTCTCAACGGGCAGATTTTCAAATCTCAAGTATAAATAGTTCAGTTCGTGAGTTGAAGAAGAATAGACAACACACTTTGAGAGCAAAAATCTGAAGCAGAATTCTTCTAAGTCTCAAACTCAAGAACAGAACCCTCAACAGCTGAGTCATTTGTTGACGAAGCAGAATAGAGAGATAACAGAAAATACTTGTAAAATCTGAGTGATTTTGTTAGGATTGTGTTGTGAGAAGTAGATATCCGTCTTAGTGAGTGATATTACTTCAGAGGATAGGAGTTTCTTTGTGATTTCCTATTGTGAACTTACGGCCATATCATTTGTTGTTTGGCGTAAGCAGTGTATACTGTAATCTGTGTGATTTAGTATAACCCAAGATCTAAGTGACTTGGAAGAGTGGACTAAAGGATTTCTATCCATATAACCACTATAAAAATCCTTTGTGTTTTTACTTGCATAAATTTCTGCATATTTAAAACAGCATACTTAAAACACTTAAAGGTTAACTGTTGGAAAAGTTTTAAAAGGAGTTTGTTAAAACTGGGGATAAAACTATTTCAAAGTTAAAGAAAACTACTTGTGAAAAACACTTGATAAATCCGCTGCAAGTTATTTATTTTAGAACTCTGATTTTGACAACTCAGCTGAGTGAAATCAGAAGAGTGGTCAACTCTGCTATTCAAAGCTTTGTGCGAGATCAGCATAGTCAACTTACGATTACTGATCAGCTTAGTCTGCTGACAGAAAAGTTAGAAGTTTTTAAAAGGTAAATTTTAAAGAGGTCTATTCACCCCCCCCCCCCCCCCCCTCTAGACCTCATCTGACCACTTGGGACCAACAAGTGGTATCAGAGCAGGTGGTTCATCTGAATCATCTGACTGATCAACGAGCTTGATCCTTAAGTGTTTTTCAAAGGTTTTCAAAAGTTTTCAAAAGAGCATCTTTTTGAAAAACAAAACTTTTTGAAAAATGGATTGTATCAGCCTAGTTCCCCACATAGGCGGTATGAGCTTTGAGGACTGGAAGATACGCATGGAAATCTTCCTTGCTGCTTACAATGATAATATGTACAGGTGCATAACAAAAGGTCCGATAAGAGTTACCAAAACAATCAAGGTTGATGGACAAGATACGGTTGTTGGCAAAGATGAAGACGAGATGACAGCTGAAGAAATCAAGCTGAAAAATCTAGACAAAGTTGGAATCTTCATCATGACAAAAGCTCTGGACAATGAAAGGTTTGACAAGGTCAAACATTGTAAAACATCAAAAGAGATGTGGGATAAAGTCCATGAAATGAGCGAAGGAAATGACGCCATCAAAGAACACAATCTAAGTGTTGCCATGGAGAAGTTTGAGAACTTCAAAATGAAACCTGGAGAAACCATTGACCAGATGGATTCAAGGTTTACAAAGGTGTTGAACAATGTTCTGAAGTTGGGAAAGACGTTTACAGATAAGGAGATCACTGTTAAAGTTTTAAAGGCACTACCACCAAAGTTGCATTGATTTTGATGAGACATTTGCACCAGTTGCAAGGCTTGAAGCAATCAGATTATTCTTAGCCTATGCTGCTTACAAGAACTTCACTATCTATCAGATGGATGTGAAGTCTGCTTTTCTAAATGGAGAATTGCAAGAGGAAGTTTATGTTGAACAACCTCCTGGCTTTGAAGCTTATCAAGAAGGAGACAAAGTGTATCGTCTGAAGAAAGCTCTCTATGGACTGAAACAGGCTCCAAGAGCATGGTATGATACTTTATCTGTTTTTCTTTTAGTTAAAGGATTTCGTAAAGGTAAAGTAGATAAAACTTTGTTCACTATTGAATGGGATAATCATATATTGTTAGTACAAATATATGTGGACGATATTATTTTTGGTTCAACTAACAAACAGATGTGTGAAAGGTTCTCTAAGCTGATTCCGAACAAATTTGAAATGAGCATGATGGGAGAACTAAATTACTTTCTTGGATTACAAGTTAAACAGCTACCTGATGGTATTTTTATTAATCAAGCAAAGTACACAAAAGATCTGTTCAAGAAATTTGGTATGGAAACTAGCTCATCTGTTAATGTTCCTATGTCTACTGGACTTCGTCTGGACAAGGATGAAGGTGGCAAATCAGTTGACATCACCAAATACAGAGGCATAATTGGGTCACTGTTATACTTAACAGCTAGCAGACCAGATATTATGTATTCTGTTGGGGTTTGTGCGAGATTTCTCACCTCTTAGCTGCTAAAAAGATACTAAAGTATCTCAAAGGCACACAAGAATTGGGATTGTGGTACCCAAGGGAATCAGGATTTGAACTTATTGGATATTCAGATTCTGACCTTGCTGGCTGCAAGATTGATTGGAAGAGTACTACAGGTACTTGTCAATTTTTAGGTAGTCGTCTGATCTCATGGATGAGTAAGAAACAGACTTCAGTATCCATATCTACTGCTGAAGCTGAATACATTGCTGCTGGAGCATGTTGTGCACAAATACTTTGGTTGAAGCATCAACTAGAAGACTATAACCTCAAGATCAGTGGAATCCCTATTTACTGTGACAATACAAGTGCAATCTCACTTACTCAGAATACTACTAGTCATTCCAGGACTAAGCATATTGAGATCAAACATCACTTCATCAGAGACCATGTTGAAAAAGGAAATGTTATTATTAAGTATGTTCATACGGACAACCAGATTGCTGACATTTTCACCAAACCATTAAGTGATGCAAGATTTTCTGCTCTAAGAGTAGAACTGGGCTTGTTAAATTTGGATTCATAAGCTGAGGGGGGACCTATCAGAAGACTTGGTTCAATAGCTTACTAATCTGATATCAACAAGTGTTATCCTTCAAGAAGACTGACTCTCAACAGACTAGTCGACTGATGAATTCTTGAATTCAGGGGGAACGTGTAAGACTAGCGGTACTCCTGTTTTATAGATGAAATCTTCAATGACAGTTAGTTGAAGTTGTTTTAATCAGAAGACTTACTCTTGAAGATTTGAAGATTATTCATCTTGCTGGATTGACAAACAGCAAAGGAAGATCACTAGATATTGGCTTTCACTAGTGATATATTGTATCAGACAAGTCGTCTATCAGATAAGTATTATTTTACTCATCTGTTTTATTTATGTCAGCTTATATTTAAGTGTTGTACTAAAAACGTATTTTCTGAAACACGCTTTTATAAGTAACAGACATGTGGCGTTTCAAATTCCCGCCTGTCTGACATAATTAATAAATTTTGAATTCCATAATTCTCGCCCGCACGATTTGAAACTGATAGATTTAATCAAACCGTTCGCGTAAAGCACGGAAACCTAGGCGTTTCATAATCTATAAATCCAGATCTGATCAGAAGGGTAAACCTTATGCACCCAAAATTATCTCAAGTGAAAAAGAAGTTACTAATTCATCTACTTTCTGTCTTAAAGTGTTCTAAATTCTCTCAAACTACTACAATTTCATTACAATGGCCGGAGCCGAAGGACGCTACTTGAATTACGAGAAGTTCCACGCTACTGGAACTCCTCTAATGAAGGAAATCATGGTTAAAATTAAAGAGGCTTCTCTGGTAAAAGTGTTGGAAGCTCATGAAGATTATGTGTTCACCGAAGATGTAGCTGAGTTTTACAGAACTAGGAAGAATGATTTAACCAAGATGATTTATGTGGCTACTGTAGGAGGAAAGACTGTCTGTGTCTCCCCTGCTGTTTTAAATGAAGTTTATGATCTGAAAAATGAAGGAGGAGAGGTATTCACTCTGGGTTCAGAAAAAAGAGGAGGAATTTTGGTTTATCTGTGCTAAGGAGGGAGAAGCAATGACTGGAACCCTGATGAAAACTCAGTTGAAGGACGAGTTTCAGAGGTTTGCAGACATTATTGCAAAGATTTTGGAGTGTTCTACCAGGTCCTTGGATGGGTTACCTAGAAGAAGGTACCAAACAATGGTTTGTATCTACTATGGGTTACCAGTTAACTGGGCTATTCATTATTTTTACCTTCTAGCTTTGAAGAAAAATGGACATGTGATAATGTTGAGTCATCTGCTTTCGACTCTTGGTTGTCCGCTTGTAAATGGGAAGATAGTCCACAAGCTAAAGGAGGTGAAGGTGTATGAACCAGTAAAAGTTGAAGTTGCTTCAAAAAGAAAGGCGAAGGGTAAGGCAGAGAAGTCTGCTGCTACCAAGAAGCCTAAAATTACTACAAAGGCTAAGTCTGCTGATCAAACAACAAACCCTGCTGTTGAAGCCAGATCAGTAGAGTCTGAAGCTGATGTTGCTGATAAGATAGTCACTGAGGTGACTAAAGAAATTGATGAGATGACTACTGAAACATCTCCAGAGAGAACTGAGTCTGATGAACCAGTTCCAGTAAAAGAAGTTGGACGAAGAACAAGAAGTTCAGTAAAGAGGACTGCTGAACCTCGACAAGCTGAAATATTGCCTAAGCCAAAGGCAAAAAGGAAGTTAACTTTAGGTGGTCAAAGAGTTACCTTCACTACTGATCCAACAACTCAAGTCCGAGAAAATCCTGCTGCTGAAAGACCAGTAGATGCAGTAGAGAAAGCTGCAGAAGATAAGACTGCAGAGGATCAATCTCTCAACAAGTCTGCTGTTACTGAACAGCCGACTAATCTGACAGCAGAGGAGAATGTCCCACTCATTCATCCTACACTAATAGCTACTGCTCCACTGCAAATAGTGGAATCCCCTGCCGCCAGAAGGAAGAGAACTGGTTAGGCAAAAATTAAAGTGGTTACTGCTGCCGAAGAGAAAAGGAGAGAGGAAGCAGAAAAGAAAATGAAAGAGCACCAACACGCTCTAAAACTTAGTGAGCTTGAAGCTCAGGCTAGAAACATGTATGCTGCTGAGATAGCTGCTAAGGAAGCTCAGGACTTGGCTCAAGCTTTAGAAGCCAGTACCAAGGATGCCCATGGTCCAAGGTACAGTGGTGGAATTGCAATTGGAGAAAAGAAGAAGCCAAGGACCGTTATGCCCACACCCAAGCTGCCAAAGAAGAAAAGGTCTGAGCTAAAATATGCTCTGGCAATAGTTCAAAATGATCCAGAAATATTCAAACAGTTTGTGGCAAATCTTGAAAGGTATAACGACATTTTGGTCCGTCAGAGTCTCTTTGTTACTGAAAAGATAAGATATAACAGATGGAGAGAGTATCGTCTGACAAAGACCAAGGAGCAAATAATTCAGTGGAAGGAGTTTGCTGCTGAGGAAAGATGGGTTATGCAGTTTCTGGAAACTGGTTGCCTGAGGCAAGCACTGGATTCAGATCACTTCCTGGATATGATCCACTATCGGCTAAGGAAGTTGGCAAAGTCTGAAGCCAAGAAATTACAAAACTCTGTTCCTGAAACTCCAGCAGAGAATGAAGATTTGAAGGAGAGAGCAGCAAAGCTGGCACTTTCCGTTACTTTGGAAATGTGGGCTAAGAGGACCTGATACCAGAAGGGTCAACCAAGTTCTCTGACACCCCTGCCAAGCTTACAACAGATTGTCTTCGGACCGGCTATTAAAACTTATGAAGATCTACCTGAACAGACAACATCACCATTTGTACCTGCTATTATATTTACTCATAAAACTGTTGTTGCTGATAATGGTGTTGATGTTATTACAGAGGTAAATGAGCCAAAAGAAGACTGATGAGCAAATCTCAACATCATCAGAGCAGTTGCCCCAATAGCAGACTACTCTGACTGATGAGCCAAAGGAGTCTGAGAAAACTCTTGAGATTGTCCCAGCAAGCACAGTCATTCCATCAACTTCAGCAAGCATGCAACCAACTATTCTGGAGTCCATCCAACAAGTGATTGCAAACTCAATGAAGGAAATGGAAGATAGACACAGAGAGCAGTTAAAGAATTTTGAGGAAGTGGCCTCAACTATACTGTCTGCTGCTGCTGCTGAACGAGTTCCCAAGCCTGCTGATCCTAGCCCTCTGATAGTGGAAGAAATAACAAGTATAAAAAATGAAGTACAGGCTATCAGACTAGACGTGGAAACATTTGGTGCAAGGGTCAAGAATAACACAGCTGGTTGGAGGGACATAACTGAAGTTGTTGCAAATGCAATGGAGGCTCACGAGGAGAAAGCTGAGACCATGCTGAAAGCATTCACTACCTCAGTTGATCTGATTCTGAGTTCTCAGATTCAACTATGTGATCAAGTGGATCTTACATTTAAGAAGATTGAATCTTATGATACACTACAGCAACTTAAAAGGGAGAATCATCTTCTGGCGGTGGATAAAAACATCAGATTGATACGTGACGCTATTAACATCACTCCAGTTCTACCTGAAGAACCCGTCTACCCTGCTGATGATGACAAAAAGGGGGAAGATGAAAGTTCTACAACGAAGAAGAAGGGTGCTGATGCTAATCTATCAGCTGACGTTACTGAAAAGATTGAGTCTGCTGAAAAGGATGCTGATGAAAATACAAGCAGACCAGATGATGAAGTAACTGAGGCAGAGAACGATGCTGATGAAGAGCCCAAAGAACCAGTAAAATCTGATAAGGAAATTGCTGCTTCCAAAGACTCAGCTGCTGAACAGTTAGATCCATTCGTCAAGTATAAGAGAATAGAGGATCTCAGAAAAAGATTTGAAATGCTTGAACAAGATCTCTCTAGTTCCGAACAAGAAGATGAAGACCTTGAAGATGAAGAAGAAGGAGAAACACAAGAAGAGAAGAAGGACTAGATTAAGTTATTAGACTAGGTCTCTTGTAATCTTTTTGTAAACCTTGTAAAATTTTACTTTCTGTTATCTCATCTGATGAACTTGTAACTTGTAATCAATTGATATAATCTATAAAAGTTCAAGTTTCCAACAAATTATTTCTATCTCAGAAAATTTTGAGGACTTAAACTTTAGCTTTAGGTACAAGTACTTAGCTGAAGTTTTGTCATCATCAAAAAGGGGGAAATTGTTGGATGAAGATGAAGACTTTGAAGTAAAGGGAGGTTTTGATGATTTCCAAAGTCATCAGCTAAGTGGAAGCTTAGTACAAACCTTAGAAGATATTTGACCAATGAAGAAGTATTTCAGACTAGTCGAATATGGTCCAGAAGACTACCGATCTGTTACTGAAGAAGGAATCAGACTGGTGAACTATCAGCAGACTCAAATAAGATTAGTTCAAGTTTGGGATCAGCCGAGTATACATCTGACGAGTGATTTCGATCAGCAGACTGGAAGTAGATCGGAAGCTAAGTGCAACGGTAATAAATGCACTTGGAGTAATTAATGCTGAAGAGGAAGGGTATTTATGACAAATGATTGAAGAGAAACCTCGTATCAGCTCAATGCATTAAATGCGATCTGACAGAAAGTACAGCAGAGTGTACAGTGCTCAGTCGCATGTAGCCATTTATGCAGAAGGACCAGTGCTCGATGATTTGGACACCTGTCGATCTCTCAACGGGCAGATTTTCAAATCTCAAGTATAAATAGTTCAGTTCGTGAGTTGAAGAAAAAGACAACACATTTTTTGAGAGCAAAATCTGAAGCAGAATTCTTCTAAGTCTCAAACTCAAGAACAGAACACTCATCAGCCGAGTCATTTGTTGACGAAGCAGAATAGAGAGAAAACAGAATATACTTATAAATCTGAGTGATTTTGTTAGAATAGTGTTGTGAGAAGTAGATATCCATCTTAGTGAGTGATATTACTTCAGAGGATAGGAGTTTCTTTGTGATTTCCTATTACGCACTTGTGGCCGTTTCATTTGTTGATAGGCGCAAGCAGAGTATACTGTAATCTTTGTGACTATAGTATAACCCAAGATCTAAGTGACTTGGAAGAGTGGACTAAAGGATTTCTATCCATATAACCACTATAAAAATCCTTTGTGTTTTTACTTGCATAATTTTCTGCATATTTGAAAGAGCATATTTAAAACACTTAAAGGTTAACTGTTGGAAAAGTTTTAAAAAGGAGTTTGTTAAAACTGGGGATAAAACTATTTCAAAGTTAAAGAAAACTACTCGTGAAAAACACTTGATAAATCCGCTGCAAGTTAGTTATTTTAAAACTCTGATTTTGATAAAATCAGCTGAGTGAAATCAGAAGAGTGGTTAACTCTGCTGTTCAAAGCTTTGTGCGAGATCAGCATAGTCAACTTACGATTACTGATCAGCGTAGTCTGCTGACAGAAAAGTTAGAAGTTTTTAAAAGATAAATTTTTAAAGAGGTCTATTCACACCCCCCCCCCCCCCCTCTAGACCTCATCTGACCACTTGGGACCAACAAGTCCTATTAGGCCTTGGAATCCTGCATGGCTTAGGAGTACCGCACGGCCCAATAAATCTTCAGGATCGGTCTTCAGGTCGATCAGATGCACTGGGGCAGGTCGAGCCGATCTAGTAGTCTTCTCAGGTCGGATCGATGATGAACTTCCTCGGAAAGCTTTATACCATTATACGTGTAAAATAGCCCTCATCAAAGATTATTCAATAATAGAAGTATTCAAGATATGAAGATTCAATCTTATGAGAAGAGTGAAAATCGGATTAGTAAAGATTGAACTACGTTCCGTAAGCTATGTGGCCAGAATCAGCTGAGTGATCATGAGTAGAGTTATCATAAGTTGAGTGATCATGAGCAGAGTGATCATGAGCTGAGTGATCATCAGTTGAGTCGGTCAATAAGTTCTTCAACTGTAAAAAGCTTAGTGCATTTAATGGGACTGTCAGATCTGTACAATAGTGATCAGATCCGTACAACAGTGTACAGTGCGACAGTTTGTAAAAGTAGTCATTCAAATTATGACCGTTGCTCAAGGACTCAAATGCAATTTTGTGAACCTTCAACGGGCAGAATTTCAAAATTCAAAAGTATAAATAGATGGTAAATTGAATATTAAAGAGAGGCTTGCACAATTCAAGATCAAATCTTTAGAGTAAGAATCCATCAGTTAAGTCATCTGATCTTAGGCGGAGTCATCTGTTGACGAAGCTAATGGTTGAAGAACAATATTAAACTCTTGCATATCTGAGTTATATTCAACTGAGTGTTGTGAAAAGTAGATATCCATTTTTGTGAGTGATATTACTTCATAGAATAGGTTTTTCTGAGTGATATCCTATTGTGAACTTGTTGCTTAATCATTTGTTGTAAAAGCACAAGTGTTTGTACTAGTTACTTTGTGTTCTAGTAGATACTAAATCTTCTTGATTCAGAAGAGTGGATTAAGAAGATTTGTTTCTGCTGAACCACTATAAAAATTTCTGAGTTACTTACTTACACTTGCATCGCATATTTTCAAAAGTAAAAGTTTTAAAAGACAAATCTTTAAAAAGGAATTTATCAAACGGGAGATAAAACCTTTAAGTTAAACTTGTTCGAAAAAGATACACTTTCATATCCGCTGCATTCAAGTTTAAAACTCTGAAGTTGTCTGAAAAGATAAGTAAATCAGACGAGTGGTCTATCTTACGCTGATAAGCTAAGTGCTAGATCAGCTGAGTAGTCTCATACGTCATATATACTTAAGCAAAGTCAGAGAATTTTTTTAAAGGTACTGAGGTCTATTTACCCTCCCCCTCTAGACCTCATTAGATCACTTGAGACCAACAATTTCTCTCACTAATTTTTTTTCTCTCAAAATTTCATCTCCCAATTTCACAAATCAAGCAATGGAATCTGGAAATCATCCGACGGAGGTATCGTGTCGCAAGCATCAATGCACACGCAAATACCGAATCGGTGAGTTTTTCAATTTATTAAGGAATTTAAAAATAAAAATTCGACTTTGTCGTCGGGTCTCCGGTGACCCCGCGACGAAGCTTCATTTAAAGCTTTAAAAGTCCTGTAACTTTTCGGGCTGGCAAAAAAGTCTTGTAGCTAATATAATTTGGCAACAATAGTCCTATTTCTACCTGAATTGCCAACGTGTTCGCCAAGTCATCCGCCTCTTGCTGACATGGAAAAATTGCAAAATTGGTCTCGCAACTATTGCTTGCTAGAAAAAAAAGTCTTGTACTTTTCGGACTAACAATAATGTCTTGTAACTAATATATTTTGACAATTAAGTCCTGTAACTAAAATTACATGCAGTTAAGTTCTAACATAATCTTCAGCTCAATATTACATGTAACTACTTTTGAGCAAAATGTTAAGCTTAATTGCAGTTCATTTGTCATCGTTATTCGATAATATTGGAAAAAAATAATGTGTAAATATTTCTAAGAAAAAAATAAAATATTTTGATGTTGAAGATTGAATCTTGTTCTGTATGTGCATTGTTGCAATTTTGGGCAATATGCTGTGATAAGGTACCTCATAGAAATTCATTTTATGAGTCTAGTTTGGTTCTAATATTTCAATGTACGTTATGTTGGTAAATCATGAGTCTAATTTAATTATAAGTTAGTGTTCGTAAGGTATGAATTAATTTTTTGCGTGAAATAGGTGGGTGATTTGGTGGACACATTGGCAACTTTGGCCGAGATAGGACTATGTTGTCAAAATATATTAGTTATAGGACTTTTTTGTCAGACCAAAAAGTTATAGGAATTTTTTGCCGGCGGGTATTACAGTATCAATTTTGCAATTTTTCCATAGATAAATTGAACATTTTACGTAAGCTAAATGAGAATTAATCCTACCCTAAAAATAAAATAAGAATTAATCCTTAAATTTACATTAATTTGCTTAAAATGATTTGATAAATTGTTACAGGTCTGTGAACTTCATTTTTCTTTATTCCAACTAATTATTTCAAAAGTATTAACTTTTTAATCAATTCTCTTTACAAAATCGCCAAGGAAGATGAGGACGGCCATTGCGCTGATACGCAGAGGAACAGGTACTAAATTTTCCCATCTATATTTCTGCTCAGTATTTCAAATTCTTTCTGAAAAGAATAGATACTTTTCGAGCAAACCCAGATTGGATTTGAGTGTTATCAAGGAGGTGGAGGATGCTAAATACATGTTTCGTGATATGCTAAGAATGCGACCTCAGCCTTTTGTTATCGAATACAACAAACTCTTGAATTTGGCTGTGAAGATGAAACAATATACTGCTGCCCTCAATATGTTCGACGAAATGTGTGAACTGGGTGTCCCTGTTGATGAATACACCATGACCATTGCTATTAATTGCTATTGTCTTGTTAATCGGGTAGATTTCGGGTTTGCAATCTTAGGAAGCTTCTTCAAGCGCGGCTACGAACCAGATACAACAACCTTCACCACTCTCCTTAAAGGGCTATTCTTAGAGAAGAAGGTGGCCGAGGCAGAAAAGTTGTTCAAGAAATTGTTGAGACAGAAACTCTGTGAGCCTAATGAAGTTATGTTTCACACTTTGATCAATGGGTTGTGCAAAGCAGGGCACACTCTTACAGCCTTTCATTTGCTTGGGAGATTGGAAAAAGGAAGCTGCAAACCAAATGTCTATGCTTATAACACCGTAATTGATAGTCTATGCAAAGATAGAATGGTTGATGATGCTCTCCAACTCTTATCCAAAATGATTGATAAGGGAATTTCGCCTGATGTCGTCACGTATAGTTCGATTATTCAGGGATTATGCGATTATGGTAGATATAGTGAAGTAAAAAACTTACTAAATGACATGACGGCTCACAAGATCTCTCTTGACGTGTTTACTTTTAGTATATTGATGGATTCATTTTGCAAGGACGGAAGGGCGAAAGAGGCAGAAGATCTGTTGGAAATTATGAAGCAAAGAAATATTAATCCTAATATCGTGACATACAATACATTGATAGATGGATATTGTATGCGAGGGGAAATGGACAAAGCAAAAAGAATATTCCATTCGGTTGTGGAGTCAGGCCTTAAGCCTTCTATTATCACCTACGATAGTTTAATTGATGGGTATTGCAAGAAAGGTGACGTAGATGAAGCTTGGAAACTCTTTCTTGAAGCTCCTTGTAAAGGGTTGGAGCACACAATAGTTACCTATAACTCCATGTTACATGGATTATTTTGTGCTGGCAGAATTGATGCTGGTTGGAAGCTTTTCCATGAGATGAAAGTTTGTCAAGTGATTCCTGATTTACCAACTTATAATATCTTGATATGTGGCTTGTGCAAAACTCGGAAAATTGTTGAGGCATTTTCAGTTCTACACACTATGGAAGATCATGGTGTTAATCCGGATATAGTAACATACAGTGCCCTCATTGATGGATTGTGTAAGAATGGAAAACTTGACTCTGCAAGAAAACTTTTCAAGGAACTTCCTTCCAAAGGTTTGCAACCTAATGTTATAACACATAGCATCATCATCGGTGCGCTTTGTAAAGAAGGGATGATAGAAAAGGCTAAAAATTTGCTTATGAAAATGGAAGAAAACGGTTGCTTGCCTAGTAATGACACATATAATATTTTCGTGCGGGGTTTTCTTAGAACAACAAAAATTAACGACGCAATCCCAATCTTGGAAGAAATGACAAGAAAGGATTTCTCACTGGATTCGGATACTATGTTCATGTTACTTGATCGTGTGAAAAGTGAAGATCAAGATAGTGATCTTCTTGATGTGATATGTAAGTTTAAGGCAAAAAAGTAAAGAAGTCATTTCTAGCAGGTAAACTAATTATTGGTTATGTTAGTCATTTATTTTTCTTTGGGACTTGAAAAGAAACATTGCGAAAGAAAACTTTCATTAATATTTTGAGTTTGTGCTCTGGTGATTAGCAGGTGCTTCATCATATTTGATATGTTACTACTACTTGAAAACTTTACTTTGGAATAATAGGTTGCAGTAAAGTGTTGGGAAGTCTTCACAAATCACATGGAAATGTCGTTTTGAGAAGTTACTGGTTTCTAGGGGTATTGTAACATTAATTGTTTAAAATACACGTCTGAAATGGAGGAAACTGATGGTTATACCTTTTGTAACTTGAATACTAGATCAAGTAGGTATGCCTCAATTTAGTGACTTGTTGAAATGTAGTGCAAAGGATTAGTAATCAACTATAAATATGATATTTCTCTGTGCAACTGTATTGATGAGGTTTGGTTGAAATTGAAGTTGTATTTAGCCTAATTAGCTTTCTCTTGCAGTTGAATAAAGTTGGGATGCTTTTTCTAAATGTGTCTAAAAGCAACTTGAGCTGATATAATTAAACATACTTTACAGATTGGAAATGCTAAGAATCAGATTTACAAACAAATCAGTTACTTCTTCAATGTACAATATATTGTGTAACAATGTGTCTTTAAATAAGTACTTGGCTTAGTGGCTAATATATGAACTGTTATAATATACTTGTCGTGTGATATTATGAGACCAAACTTGTTATTTTTAGTGTTATTTATCTCGCCTTTTCTCGTTCTTTTCTTTTTATTGTAATTTCAGTTTTATGCTTCAACTTGCAGGTAATAAGTCATGGTCAGAACTATTACGTACATATGGGGAAGGTTGCAACATCCAAAACTGAGAACAGGGTTCGAGTTTGGGTTCATGACAATTGACAATGGATGTTTGATATTCAGGTTTTCATCTAATTAAAATCTCAAATTACGATTTCCCTATTACAGTACTTGTAGCATCCAAAAATGTTCTAATCTTGATATTTTTTAATTGAGTGAATAGCAAATTAACTCCATGTATTATTCTAAATAAGCAGTTGAACTCCCTGTGATAAATAAAAGGGCAAAATACCTCCCCGTGTTTTTATAAAAGAAGCGCACGGCCTCCCTCTTGATTTTTACATTTTTACAAGGGGGGTAAAATATCCATTATGCAATATCACAGGGAGTTAAAATGTCCATTTACGCATATCACATGGAGGTAGGTTGCCTATTTACGCATCTCACATGTTGTAAAGTGAATCGAATATGTTGTCAATGGTATGGTTAAAGTGATCATTTTTTACATGAAAATAAAATATCAGTCGCATTATAGAGTGTGTGCAACACCTCCACTAGGGAGGTAAATTACTCATTATTTCATATCACAGGACATAGCGAGGTAAATTGCTCATTATTTCATTTCACATAGAGGTAAATTGTCTATTTTCACATGGATGTAAATTATTCATTCGACATATCACAGGGAGTTAATTTGCCAAAAATCTTTTCTCATTACGACTATGTTGTAGTACTGTTATGACTTGTGAGCTCATTCAATTCAATTGCGCACCAAAAAATCATCTGTATATTCTGTTTAATTAAAAGTTTGGAGAATTGTGACTGCAGCTTGTATATACATATATTTAGGATCAATGTGTTGTAGAGTTTGATTAATGTCTTATAGTGAATGTTTATTGTGTGAAGATTGACCTTGGTAACAAGGTTGATTTAATAGTTGGAAGTATTGTTGAAAATCAAATCAAAGTATAAAATATTTTAATATGAGTTAAATCTATAAAACTCGGTTTAAAGTCGATTCAAAATACACATTGAATAATTTTGAACATTTTTTTCATTTGATAACTTCTGCAATTTGGTTCAAGATCGACTCGATAAGTTAAATATTGACAAAAAAGAAGCAAAAGTGTTAATTTACTCGAGTCAGATTCATATGCGGCTCAACTAAGGCTCATTCGAGCTCAATTGAATTGAAAATTCAAACTAAACAAACACCTTGTTCATAAATGATAGTTTTAAGATATCATAAATATGATTCAATTATCATGCCTTGGCTTCAGTCATATAGAATTACCGTAGCAGTAAAGAAATTATACTCTCAAACGGAGACAAACTTATAACGCGCAGTCCATTTTAACACGGCTCAAGAGTCATGGAAAAGTATGCTTCAATGTTTGTTCTTTAGTTTTCAAAAATTGTACAATTGTGTATGATGAAAATTGTACCATTGTGTATGATGGTATAAAATGTAAGGTAAATGAGTATAAACTCAGAAATTAAGTTGTATACCACTAAATTGACAGTATTACCCTCTCATTAAAATAATAAAAATGAGAAACCCTAATCGCCTCCAACCCACCCCACCCGCCACACCCACCCACCCACCCACCCACCCCAACCCCGCCTCCAACCACCTTCCCAGGCCGTCGAGACGGCATGGGATCAACAGATACAGGCCCGTGACGACCTGGAGAGAAGTTCCCAGGTCGTCGTCGGTCTAGAGTTAAACTTCTGAGGCCTGCGACGACCTCAAAACGGAGGCTGTAGCAGGCCTCTAATCTATACTTCCAGGCTGACGACAGCCTAGGAACTTCTCCCTAGGTTGTCGTCGGCCTGGATCTGGTGATCCTAGGTCATCGCCGGCCTAGGATAGGCCGTTCCGACGGCCTGGGATAGAGGGGAGGTTGGCGGCGGGGCAAGGTGGGGTGGTTGGGTGGGTAAAGGGGATTTTGTTAAGAAAAAAAATATTTTATTAAAAACATATTGAATGACCAACTCATCTAAAAGCTTAAGCTGTTAGAGAGATGAATCATTTAATATATATCATTTAACACGCCCCCTCACATTTAAGCGGTATTTTTTTTTTGGTTTCCCAAGGGTTTAATCCCTTTCGAGGCGCGTCGGGCACATAAAGTGGGAACCTCTCCCAACAGGGATTCTAAGCGGTATTTATTTACTCAAGCATAACACATGGAATTTAGAAATGGGTGGCTGAGGGGTTCAAACACATGACCTCTTTGTGCCTGAGCTCTGATACCTTATTGAATGACTACCCCATCTAAAAGCTTAAGTTGTTAGAGAGAGGAATCATTTCATATATATCATTTAACAAAACATAATAAATATTTCATATTTATATTTAATTTATAAAAATTAAAATGTTAATAAATATGTATTTTTTAAAAAATTGTTATATTAAATTTATGAATAATTTAAAAAATAATGTTCCAACAAATAAGTTCAGTACTTATTTGTTACATTACACCAATAAAACTTGAATTGATATATTTGTAATATTTTTCTAAAACATTATTGGCTATTATAAAATTTTATAAACATGTGCAAGGCTTTTAGACAAATATTTAAATTTAGGAAAGTGTATAATTTTAAGTTAAACATATTCAATTTATTTGAATTTATATACATAAAATTCAAATTCGTTTTTATTATTTTTAATGTTCTTATATTTTTCTTGATAGAAAATATAATGAAATTTCAATGAATCTC
The DNA here is from genome assembly GCA_030819805.1 of Penstemon newberryi var. newberryi. Classification (NCBI taxonomy): domain Eukaryota; kingdom Viridiplantae; phylum Streptophyta; class Magnoliopsida; order Lamiales; family Plantaginaceae; genus Penstemon; species Penstemon newberryi. Next base: position 31,312,715 of record JAUALY010000004.1, on the reverse strand, counting down.
AAATTTAATTTTTTAAACGTACAATTCAAATTTAACGACTATATTTAGTAAGATAGCCAAATGGTGAAACTAAATAATCAAATGGTTAATCGTCGCTTCATATTTGTTTTTTTACTTTTATAATTTGAAAAAATTAATAATAAACTTCTTCTCTAATTTTATTTTAAAAAAACATACAATATTAACATATTGATTAAATATTAAATTAATGGAAAATGGTATGAATATATTTATTAAAAGTATAAAATTATTCTTTCTAATTATAAATTCATTCAAGATCTTAGTACAAAAAGCTGAGTTGTCTAATCAGTGGAATCAGACAACTAAGTATTCCATCAGCAAAGCCAAATTGACAATTTAATCGAATAATGACCAAATCATTATTTTTTTTAAATTATCGATATATTTTCAAATTACGGAGGACTTAGTATTACATAACCATCTAATAGACAATTTGATCGAAATTATGATCGAATCATCAGTTTTTTTCTAAAATTATCGATATATTTTTAAATGACGGAGGACTTAGTGTTACATGACCATCTAATAGACAATTTGATCAGAATAATGACCAAATCAATAATTTATTTAAAATTATCGATATACTTTTAAATTACGGAGGACTTAGTATTACATAACCATCTAATAGACAATTTGATCGGAAGAATGACCGATCATCAATTTATTTAAAATTATCGATATATTTTCAAATTACAGAGGACATAGTGTTACATAACCATCTAATAGACAATTTGATCGAAATAATGACCGAATCATCAATTCTTTTTTAAAATTATATTTTCAAATTACGGAGGACATAGCGTTACATAACTATCTAATAGAAAATTTGTTCGAAATAATGGATGCATCATCAATTTTTTTAAAACGATCGATATATTTTTAAATTATTGTTGGAAGAAGATGAAGAAATGAAGAAATGTTTTGATTATTTCCAAAATTCATCAGCTAAGTAATGGAAGCTTAGAAAGCCTTTGAAAAGTTCAATCGAGAAGACAAGTCAAATCAGAAGATTGAATTTTGGTCCAGAAGACTACTGATCTGATGCTGAGTTTGGAATCAGACTGGTGTATTTTCAGCAGAGTCAAATCAGATGAGTTCGATTTGAATTAGCAGAGTGGATTCGATCAGCAGAGTGGAAACGGATCAGAAATACTTCAACAGTAATAAATACACTCGGTGTAATAAATGATGTAAGAGAAGGGTATTAATGGCAATGATTGAAGAAAAATCGCGTATCAGCATGGTGCATTTAATGCGACTGACAAAACCGTACAACAGACTGTACAAACGGAACAGTTGCAGAGAACCGTTCAGAGACAGGGACCAATACTCGAGGATTTCTGAATTTTGCCTCACCTCAACGGGCATAATTCAAATCTCAAGTATAAATAGTTCAAGGTTCAAAGAGTTAGTGATGTGAAGCAACTCAATTGAGAGAAATCAACGATCAAATTCTTCTAAGTCTCAATACTCAAGAACAGAACATTAAACATCTAAGTCATCTGTTGACGAAGCCAAGTCGAGGAAAAACACAAATACTTACAAAATTAGTGATTTCTGTATAAGAGAGTTGTGAGAAGTAATTTTTCATCTTAGTGAGTGAAAATACTTCAGAGGATAGTGATAGGATAGTGCCCAGCAAGCCAATACTTTTAGCTTGTAATAGGACTATTCTGTAATAAACAATCTTTTGAATTAATGATTAATATGCACGTTTATTTAAAAATGTATAGAATGAACAATGGCCAACTTCATCTCTCGCGAATACATTTAAGCGATTGGATGAAATCCTAAGATCACATTCGACTATGGGACGATTCACTTCAGTATGAGTGCAATCATGAAACAGTTTCTAAGGTCGTGATCTTAAAACACGTTATAAGTCATAGATTCCGAACGAGACGGGGTATCGAAGGAATCACCAAGACTTGTACGATTATGCATGATTCACATGGAGTGAATTTGTAGCGTTTCATGAACAAGACATTTGATGTCAATGCATATGAGTAGGTGGTTCGATAGGGGATCGAACGCATCGAACGACCCGAACAGAGAAACCCATTGTGGAAGCGCATGTCGCATATTGGTGATGGGATGTATCTCAAGACTTATAATAGTGTACGATTTAGTCCTTAGACTTGAGATGCTAGGGCGAATCCGGTGCACGGGTGTACGTACTTTGACTTAGGTGCCGATCACGTAGCCTGATCATTGTGTGCCCACATTGGGTGCGTATAGTCGTGTACGTGGGTGGTTAGTATCAATATGGGATCTATAGACTCATCGTAATGGATGAGAGAATTTCCTGTACGTTCTTAGACATTATATTCCGAGAAACCCATGGCCATGGTCAGTGACGGATTTGGAAAGGGGTTTCCAAATTTAGCAGTCACACTGAAATTATTATCCAAAATTAGAAAGTACGGAATCGAGATAATTAGAGGGGTCGATCAATTCACACACCCTAGGTCTCGATCGGGAAATTAAGTCGATAGAAGGACCGTATGTACATGACAGTTATAAGAGGTGAGGTTCACAAGATCAATTCACTTGAAGTTGGGCCTCATGGACTTGTGGCTAGACATCGACCATGAGTGTTGGATGAAGATGAAAAAGTGAAGAGAGGTTTTGATGATTTTCAAAAGTCATCAGCTAAGTAATGGAAGCTTAGCAACCTCTGGGAAATTCAATTTGAGAAGACAAGTAAAATTAGAAGGGTTGAATTTTGGTCCAGAAGACTATTGATCTGATGCTGAGTACGGAATCAGACTGGTGGATTTCAGCAGAGTCAAATCAGATGAGTTCGATTTGAATCAGCAGAGTAGATTCAATCAGCAGAGTAGAAGTGATCAGAAAGTTCTTCCAACGGTAATAAATGCACTTGGCGTAATAAATGTTGTAAGAAGAGGGTATTAATGACAAATGATTGAAGAGAAATCTCGGATCAGCATGGTGCATTTAATGCGACGTGACACAAAGTACAACAGAATTGTACAGTGAACAGTTGCAAAAGCTGTTCTGAAACAAGGACCAGTACTCGAGGAAGATCTGAAAATCTTTCTTACTTTGAACGGGCATAAATTCAAATTCGCGAGTATAAATAGATCTGCATTCAAGTGTTAAAGACACAACTGAGAGAGAATTCAAGCAAGCAAATTTTCTAAGTCTCAAAAACTCAAGTACAGATCACCATCAGCCGAGTCATATGTTGACAAAGCCGAGATGAAGAAACAAACAAAAACAAAATATGAGTGGTTTCTGTAAACTTTGAGTGTTGTGCGAAGTGTATATCCATCTTTGTGAGTGATATAACTTCATAGTATAGGTTTTCTTTGTGATCTCTTATAACGAACTTGTGGCTTTATCATTTGTTGTAAAAGTGTAAGAAGAGTGTACTAGGGTACTTAGTGTTTCTCGTATAACATAAATCTTCGTGATTTAGAAGAGTGGACTAAAAGACATTCTTGTCAATATAACCAATATAAAAATTCACTGTGTTTGATTACTTGCATATTTCCAAAAGCATACAAACACCTTGAACAGACTAAAAATATTCTAAAAGGAGTTTTAAAACTGGGGATGAAAATCTTTAAGTTAGAAAATAACTTGTTTGAAAAACACTTGACAAATCTTTTGCATACAAGTTTCAAACTCTGATTTAAATTGAAACATAAAAGTTAATCAGACGAGTGGTCAACTCTGCTGTTTAAGCTAAGTGCACAATCAGCATAGTAGTCTCACCAGTTTCGAACAGCTTACTCTGCTGATAAGAAAAGTTGGAGAAATTTAAAAAGATACAGAGGTCTATTCACCCCCCCCCCCTAAGACCTATTTAGACCACTTGGGACCACTTGGGACCAACAAGTGGTATCAGAGCAGGTGGTTCATCTGAATCATTTGCCTGATCAATTAGCTTGGTCTAGAGTGTGTTTTTCAAAATCTTTCAAAAGAGCATATTTTTGAAAAATAAAATCTTTTGAAAATGGATTGTATTAGCCATGTACCCTGTTGGATGAAGATGAAGAAGTGAAGGGAGGTTTTGATGATTTCCAAAAATCATCAGCTAAGTAATGAAAGCTTAGCAACCTCTGGGAAATTCAATATGAGAAGACAAATAAAATCAGAAGGGTTGAATTTTGCTCCAGAAGACTACTGATCTGATGCTGAGTTCGGAATCAGACTAGTGGATTTCAGCAGAGGCAAATCAGATGAGTTCGGTTTGAATCAGCAGAGTGTTCATCAGAAGAGTAGATTCGATCAGCAGAGTTGAAGTGATCAGAAAGTAATTCCAACAGTAATAAATGCACTCGGTGTAATAAATGTTGTAAGAGAAGGGTATTAAAGTCCAATGATTGAAGAAGAACCTCAGATCAGCATTTAATGCAACGTGACAGAAAGTATAGAAGAATTGTACAGTGAACAGTTGCAGAAGCCGTTCTGAAACAGGGACCAATACTCGAGGAAAATTTGAAGATCTATCAATTTCTCAACGGGCATAATTCAAATCCTCAAGTATAAATAGATCTGAATTCAAGAGTTAGATACAATCACAACAACTGAGAGAAAATCAAAGCAAGAAATATTTTCTAAGTCTCAAAAACTCAAGTACAGATCACCATCAGCTTAGTCATCTGTTGACAAAGCCGAGTAGAGGAAACAAAGCCAAATATAAATCTGAGTGATTTTCTGTAAAGAGAGAAGTTGTGAGAAGTGTAGATCCATCTAAGTGAGTGATTTAGCTTCAGAGAGTAGGATTTCTTTGTGACTTCTTACTACGAACTTGTAGCTTTTCATTTGTTGATTTGCGCAAGCAGAGTATACTGTAAACTGTGTGATTATAGTATAACCCAAGATCTACGAGACTTGGAAGAGTTGACAAAAAGACATTCCTGTCTATATAACCACTATAAAAATTCTGTGTGTTTGTTTACTGCATTTTACTTGCATATCTTCAAAAGACTTCAAACATACGAAATTGATTATGCTGTAATTCGTTCGAGTTCAACAAGGAAAGTAGAGTATAACAACATATGAATCGAGCATGTGAAAACTATATATTAAGGTAGGTGTTCGAATACAAATTACAAAGCGGGTCTACCCGAGCATTACTGGATGTCGTACTATCTAGGAAAGTAAATACAAAGAATAAACAACAGGTTCCTAATCCGAACAGTAGGTCCGAGCAGAAGGAATATCTTGGAAGTTGTGCCGTCCCTGATGTCATAAATGCGCCGCGTATTTATAGGAACAGTAATGGGCTAGCTAGACCATCCGTAGGAGAATAGCTCTCGGCCAGCTGTGTAAAGCTGTAGGTAGGTCCCACAATAATTCCGAGGAGACGAGTAGATCGGGAAGAAGGTCGGAGTACTTGATCTAGAGCTATCAGTTTGGCTTGATCGGAAAACCATGTTCTTCAGGTCGGAGAATACCATTCTGATCGGGATCGAGGCTGACCTCGAGCAGAAGGTATTTCCTAAAGTGGCGTATGCGAAATACCCCTCATCAATACTCCCCCACTTCTCGAGCGTAAGTGAAGACGAAGCTCGGAGAAGTAAACACTGCATCACGGCGAAAGACTTTGATTTCTTGATGTTTCGGACATGCCTCGTTAAAAACCTAGTCCGGAAAAACCCAGTGGGACAAAATCCGAGCTAGGGAAAAAGAGTGCACATCTTCCTTGGAGGGGCCTCGAAATACCGAATCGCCCCAAAAACGGGTGAAGTTTGACCTGAGAGATTCACCTCGATGATTCACCAGGAGCTGCAATATTTGAAGCTCGGAGAAATAGATAGGAGAGAATAAGCCTTGGACAGTCTTGAGTTGGATATGCCTCGTTAAAAACTTTGCTCGGAAAAACCCTGTGGGATAAAAACCGAGCGAAGGGGAAAAAGAGTGCATATTTTATCCTGCTGACTAGAACATACTCACTTATGAAGCTTGGAGGACCATAATTGCTATTAACAAAAGATAATCTTCACTTTTACTGAGTGGGAGCCTAACCGTCGCGGTTACTCGGGGTTGAATTTGCAATTTACCCTTTTAACCTTTATATATATGTTTACTTGGAAAAAAAGAGTGCATCTTTACAATTCACAGCGGATCGGAGCTTTTAGATCGATAAACAGTATTTCTCCCTTACTTCGAGCATTCCAATAAATATCTTCTAATCATGTCTACTTCCCAGAATCCCGACGTCCAAACCAATATTCTTTCTGGATCAGATTCCGACCTAGGATCCACAGGCGAACTTATCAATGACTTCAAAACTACTGAAAATTCTTCCGAAGAGACGAACAGAATCGTCAATCAAATAGAGCATGCCATGGGGTCGAACGCTGGAGAGGGTACATCAGGTCGACAGGATTCCGAGCACGATGGTGATGCGGAACAAAATGTCGAAGGCGGCAGCGAGGAGGGTGGAGATGGAGAAGAAGCTGATTCCGACCATGAGAATAGCTTGACTGTACCGTTTGACAAGCATGAGATTATGAGATATGAGATCGGAGGCGGGTGCAGTGTGAGAATTCTCGATCTAGCCGGTGTCGCGAAAAAGTCCAGAGCCACCGGTCGAGCTCAGAAGACCGAGAAACGGGTCGACGACATCTCAAGTGCGTACGATCCGAAAGAGCATGAGGCAAACCTCAAAGCTACGATTGGTAAATTCCTTCCCGAGGGTTACTCGCTAATCATTCCGACCCCCTCTCAAAGAGTGAATATGCCCCCAGCAGGATGTCAAGCCTTCTACGCTAAGCAGTTTGACTATGGGTTGCGCATTCCTTTTGCCCCCTTACTCAAGCAGGTTTTAGATGCATTCAGCCTGGCTCCCGCACAGATCCTTCCCAATTCGATTGGGTACTTGATAGCTATTAGCGTTTTGATGAAGGCCAAGAACCAAGCCGCTAATTTCCGACGCTTCTGGCAATTCTTCAAGATCAGTACCTCCTCCGCCTCGAACGCTGGGTTTGTGTATTTCTCCCAGCGTTCGAATCATTCGGTCTTATCGACCATAACTTCCAGCAATTCTCTTGACTGGAAGAAACAGTTCTTTTTTATCAAGGGACCTGAAGTACCGGCCTCTGAGGGAAGCTCGGAGATGGTTCCATACAAATGGCCAGGTGAGCAAGAATGGGTGTACGGGAAACGAGAAGTGTTAGGCCAGCCTGGGAAGGTTATCCCAGACGATCTGATTAAAGAGATGCGTTCCGATCTGTATCAGTCGGCTTTCCTGGTCCTAGAGCCCGTTCCTCGGAAAGCTGGTCTCAGCCAAGCTACCTATCGACTAGCAGATGCTGATGATCCTCGATCATTGAGTATGGATAATCTTTCCCGAGTAACCGTAATAGTAAACTATCCAGAGAATTTTATCACTTATCATTTTTATTTCTTCAGGTACGATGGTGGAGCAATACCGAGCTTCCATAGTTGGTAAAACGGTAGCGTCTACCTCGAGAAGGACGCCCGGTCAACCGAGGAGGCAAACTAGACCGGAGCTCAGAACTGTCGTCCCTCCTCAGGGAAGCTCGGCCCAGACTGACCAGGTCGGAAACGAAGAGGAGCCCGAGAATGCTGAGCCGATCCAAATGGTACCACCTCCTCATCAAGCTGGCCCTTCTTCTTCTTCTGGCTTAGGATACAGCATGTTTACCATGAAGAAGCTCAGAGGGACAGAGATCTATAATCGGAGAGCTCGGGAAGATCTCGAGGGACCCCCCGAGGCCAAAAGGAGGACCGGATTGTGGGGTCGACACCGAACGCCCCTTTCTTCCCGTCCTGGTCGAAGTAGGCCTGACATGGTGGATTTCATCGAAGACCAACTTAGAGGTTCCCGAGCAGCAGGTTATCCCGAGAGGGGATCAATTCGAAGCGATCGCACCCCGAACGGCGAGAACGAACATGACAAGGCGATCAAGATTTTCATGGCGGGGAGATTTGCCGAGGACCAGGAGGAGCTTCTTGGCCATTGCGACCTCGACGTACTAGGCCAATTCTCCAAAGCATATCACACGGTAAATCCCTTTACATTTGTTGTAACTGTTTTAAGTCTTGGAACAAAGTACTAACCACCCTGTTCTTGCAGATCGGGGACTGCTTTCTCACTGAGGTGAATCGTGTGTCGATGTTAGAAGAGGAGTCCGATCGAGTCCATATCGCTTATAGGGACTTACTCAAGGAGGAATCCCAACTGCGCAATCAATTTTCCTCCGTCCAAGCAGAATTGGAGTCCATGAAAGCCAAATATACCCCTGCCGTCGAGGAAGACTTGGTGAAGGTCGTGGAAGAGAAGAGCTTGCTCGAGGAGAAAGTTAGGAAACTCGAAGAGGAGCTCGTGCAGACTAAGGCTGATTCCGAGTTATCTTATCAGCGGGGAAAAGAAGACTCTCGCCTAAGCTCGATAAGAGAATTTTTGGAGTCTCCCGCGTTGGATGCCATAGCTCGAAGGAGGGTCGGCGAAATCCTTCGAACTACCTTTTTCAAAGGGGTTCAACAGTTGGCCGCAACAAAGGTTATTCCCGACAAAATGACGGAGTATATAAAGCACATGGATATCATGAAAAATTCTCGCGGGGAAGACTATCGAACCGCGTCCTCGAGCTCGGCCGACTGGGAAAGACACGAGTTCGCTCCGTTTGTGGAAGAGTTCGGAGTTCCAATGCCCAATCCTGACTTGATGGACTTGGATACATCCAGCGCGAGCTCGAGTTCAGATGGCACGAGTTCAGATGACAGTTCCGGAGAGGAAGATCGAGATTCTTCTGATGATGGGGATGATCGAGAAGCTTCTGGAGATAATGACGTCGACGTCGAGGGTGACTCCGAGGGTGAGGGCAAAGAGGAGCAGTCAAACCCTTAGATTTCTTGTAATAGATTGTAGGATCCTTTATTATATGCACTGTAATTATTTCGATCATCTATAAAATCTGCTTTTTCTGTTAAGTTCTCTGAGTCCTCTCATCAGTAATTTATTATATTGCTCAACTAGACAAAAGTCTTTGTGAGCCATAAGGTTCATAAAAAGAACGTCGATATCGAGCATTTTCGTGCATGTGAATCACTTAGTAGGCACGGTATCAAAACAATCGACCTTTTTAAATGGGCACGGAAATCTTGATATTCGCGACTGTTGGGCTCCCAAAAAGGCGACGTTCCTTTCTCTTATAAATAGAAGGCAGTTTAAGATTTGTATCACTGAAATTATGATTCACTCTTCGTCGGAGCTAATCGATCGATACAATAAACCGAACTCTCTTCTCCATTAGAAATATACAGATCATGGAAGGCCTGGTGAACTCCAAACTTGATCCCAAACTATTGTTGAAGGTCAAAAAGGAGAAAGGTCCGAAGTCCAAAATTAGAGAATCTAAATCCTCCTCGGACGTAGGAAAATCCTCTAAGAGCGACCGCGGGAAGCGCAAGATCGATTCTCCTTCGAATGTGGTCAACGAGCAAACTGAAGCCCCTAAAGGTAATCTTGGCAAAGCCGAGACCAAGCCTTTTCCCAACCCGTCACCCGCTCGGATCGAGGACAAAGCAGTTATACCAATTTCGGACTCTCCTCCTAGATCTAAGGACATCTCGGTGGTGAACAAGCAAAGCTCTGAGTCTGCTTTGATAAAAAATCCGGTCGTTGACGATCTGACTCCAACCTCAATTCTGATTCAGATGACGGGGGCGAACCAGACATTGGCTGGTAGTGTCTTGGCTCTGGAGGCAAATAAGGATAATGTGGTCGAGCCTCCCAATAAGAAGGTCAAAATAAATGACCCTTCCGTCGATCAGAGGAAGATTCCCTCATCGGGTGGGAACCCAGAGCCCCAAATCTCTGTTTCCAACGTTGCTCGGACGCTTAGTGCCTTTTTTGAAGAGGTGAAAAGTAAGGCCATGGCAGAATCCGAAGGGAAAAATGCGAATGAAACGGCGCGATCGAGCACAGATCTGCTTTTTCAAGTAAGTGTCCTCTCTCTTTTTTTTTTTTTTTTTTTTTTTTTTTTTTTTTTTTTTACTAAATAACTTTTTTGTCCATTTAAGGTCGGACAACAGTTATTTACCCTCGGGCTGCAAGTCGAGCAAGAAGCCGAACAGCGTGCGAAGGTTATCCTCGAGCTAGAGGAAAAGAAGGTTGCATTATCAAGGTCCCTTGAAGAAGCCAGAGCCATCGAGCTGAAATTGGCCTCCGAGACGGAGAAAGCTGTTAAGGAGAAAGAGAGCCAAGTTCACGAGGAGTTGAGCAAGGAGTTGGACAGGCTGAAGTCACTCGTCGAGCAGGAGAAGAAAAGCGCCGAGCAGCGGGAGAAAGATGCCTATCAAAAAGGTTATGAGGCCGGGTATGAGGCCCGCAATGTTGAAGTCCGCAAGCTTCTGTTCGAGAAAAGCGTCTAGAGATTTCTTCTTTTGCTCAGCTGAATGTTGTACTTTTACATTTCTTCCTTTTGTACTTGTTTTTTTTTTTTTTTTTTTTTTTTTTTTCTGTTGGAATAATAAACTTTTTTCTTCCTGCTAATCGATGGTGTTTTGTGGTCTGATGAGGTGATTTACTGTATAAACAATTTATACTCGAGTTAAGAGTAAACAATCAAGTTGCATTCTTAGTCAAAACAATTTATACTCGAGTTAAGAGTGATCATTCATGTTGCATTCTTAATGCATAAACAATTTATACTCGAGTTTAAGAGTAATTAATCGAGTTGCATTCTTACTGTTGGAACAATTTATACTCGAGTTAAGGGTGATCGATATTCCGAGCACAAAGTAAGAAGGAAAGTTTCTGCACTGCATATTTGACCAAGTCATAATATTCCCCATTTTTCAGCTAAGTTTCAAAGAAAGTCCGTCCAAACAGCACCTTAGTCTCGGGAAGTGGAACGGTCACCCGTGATAAATGCCGTAATCTGAGCCGTTGGTTTCGCTGAATACAGACCGTCGATCAACTCTTCCCTTTAGTATAAATATGGCATTCACTCAGTTGAAAATCTTTACCTTCCGCTGTCAAAAATGTTTTATCCGAGGACGAAGCTCGGATCCCTCCTTCCCGTTCAAGCCTTTGAAATTTGGCTTCGGACTTATTTTCGACCTCATCATAAAAATACAGTTTCCTTTGGTATGGGTGGAATTGGAAAAGAGGAGATCCTCGGATATTGGGGGGTCTCCGATCCCTGAAAATGGGATCTCCCCTTGAAATACCAACAAGTGACTGACCCTTGCTCGGGTATTTTGGGCAGGGTTAGCATTTCGGATTTCGAGGGGTATCCCCGAGGGTGGAAAGCTGGTCAGATAATCAAAAGGAAGTTCATCCTCAAATCACCAATTTCTTCCTTTCTTCTTTGAAGATCGGTAATTTTAGGTTGAGCTTCCCGACTATGAAATGATAACTGGCCGGCTTAGGTTGAGCTTTCGGATCTTACAATGAGAAATTTCAACCTTAGACACCAACTCGGGGAATTGATCGGGCTCGTCTGGTAGCAAGAATACTGGGAAAAGCATGGAGATAATCAGAAAAGATGGTCTGCCATTCATATTGCCTCACTTCAAACCCAGATATCATTAGACGATAAACATAGACGGCTCGATCACTTTACAAGTCTAGGGGACAACCCATTTATCGAACATATTGTGGTGCACTCATCGGATGTTCGCCAATACTCCTGGTCGACAACATTGAAGGATATGCAACATTGAAGGATGCTCGAAGATCATAGAATAGTGTACAGTTGTATTAGGACTTTGTAATCATACTGACTTTGTAATCTGTTCGACGGATGTTAATAAAGTAGTATCCTTTGCTCCTCATTGATCTTTGTATCTTGCTTGAACATAATAATGACCTTCCGTTTCGAATCAAATAATTGCGACTATTCTTTCCCTCGTCTTAACATTAGTATTCTGCTCGTAAAAACCAACTCGACAACGAATTAATGATCCGACGAAACTTAAATATTTGGATGACAAGGTTGAACTTGTATCTGGAACATTTATTGATCGATGAACTGTCCTCGGAAAGATTATCCGATAATCGTCCAAATGAATAATGTCTGAAAACTAATAAGTTCCCCTGAAGAATAATTGAACTTAGGAAATATGATCCCAACTTTAGTAATTCCCCGGATAATCAGAAACTCTTGAAAACTGTTCAGGCTTCGAGCAGAACTGCATCATCATAACATTTTGAGCATCAGTTGGGGTTGGATAGTCACGTTGAATTTTTATCGAGGGAGGGTCATAGCAAAGGCTTTCACCCTCGGCCGATTTTGATTTCTGAACATGTTTTATCGAGGGAGGGTCATAGCAAAAGCTTTCACCCTCGGCCGATTTTGATTTCTGAACATGTTTTATCGAGGGAGGGTCATAGCAAAAGCTTTCACCCTCGGCCGATTTTGATTTCTGAACGATTTTGATTTCTGAACATGTTTTATCGAGGGAGGGTCATAGCAAAAGCTTTCACCCTCGGCCGATTTTGATTTATGAACATGTTTTATCGAGGGAGGGTCATAGCAAAAGCTTTCACCCTATGCCGAATTTTTTTTTTTTTTTTTTTTTTTTTTTTGCTGAACATATTTTATCGAGGGAGGGTCATAGCAACAACTTTCACCCTCGGCCGATTTCCATTTTGAACATGTTTTATCGAGGGAGGGTCATAGCAAAAGCTTTCACCCTCGGCCGATAAAATTAGTTTTTCTTTGTCATGGTACTCGGAATACAGTTTGAACTCAAAATAGAGGATTTCATTGATCTTCCATACAAGTTTTTAGGGAAAGTAAAATCTGGGAAAACTGGAAATTACAGTAAAAGTTCAAAATAAGTGCAACTATCTTCCATAATATTTTCTTAGATTAACTGCATTCCAAGTTCTTGGCAAAACTTCACCGTTGAGGTGAGCAATTTTATAGGACCCCTTCTTCCCGACCTCCTGCACGACATAAGGGCCGTCCCAGTTTGGCTGTAGCTTTCCGACATGCTTAGATACTTCCACCTTTTTTAGAACCAAATCCCCGACCTTGAATGTCCTTATCCTGACTTTTTTATCATAAGCTTTTTCCATGCTGGACTTGGTGGCTTGTATCTTTATGCACGCTCGGTCGCGTTTACCATCTGCTTGATCGACATCCAACTGCCTCAGCAATTGATTCTGATCAGGATCATAAGATTCGACCCTTGGTGAAGGTACTAATGTCTCCACCGGTATAACAGCCTCCGACCCGTAAACCAACGAGAAAGGAGTTTCTCCAGTAGCAGACTTTACTGTAGTCATGTTCGCCCAAATTACTCCTGGAAGCTCGTCTAACCAATGGCCTTTTGCTTCGGCTAAACGTTTTTCAAGTGATCGAACAATTTCCCTGTTGGTGACCTCGGTTTGTCCGTTCGCCTGGGATGTCCGACCGACGTGAAATTCTGCTGGATCCTAAACCTTTCGCACCACTCCAAAATTTGCTTTCCCGCGAATTGAGTTCCATTGTCGGAGATGAGGATCCTCGGTATACCAAACCTGCAAACAATATTCTTCCAGAGAAAATTTATCACCTGAAATTGAGTAATTTTTGTTAGCGCAATGCATTCGATCCATTTACTGAAGTATTCCACAGCGACCAGGACATAGTTTTTTCTCGATCTAGCAGTTGGGAAAGGTCCCACAATATCAATTCCCCACTTGTCGAAGGGCCAGCAGATCGGAATCGAATGCATCTGCTCGGCGGGCTGATGTATTAGATTTGAATAGATTTGGCAATGATGGCATTTCTTGACATAGTCGATGGAATCCGAAATCATAGTAGGCCAATAATATCCAGTCCTCGAGCACTTCAAGGCTAAGGCTCGTGCACCGCAATGACTTCCTGCTTCACCTTCGTGAACCTCCTTTAAAATAAGATCGAACTGACTCTCGGGAATGCACTTCAACAAAACTCCTGAGCTTGATCTTTTATAAAGCCTATCTTCGTTCAAAACGTACATTGGAGCCCGATATTTAATCCTTCGAGCTTGATTTGTATCTTCCGGTAAAGTACCATCTCTTAGATAAGCCTTCAAAGGCTCCATCCAAGAAGATTCTCGAACGTCTATCTCCATTATCTCCGAGTTTGGGGTTACGTCGGAATCTATAGCCGGGGAGTTGGACATTAGCCAAGTTATTACTCTTTCCTTCCGTCCGTCAAACGACCCCGTAAATTTCGAAAGCAAATCCGCCCAACAGTTCTCTTCTCTAGGGATAGCTTGTATATCAAACATCTCGAACTTTGTCGCCAGACCCTTCACTCTTTTCAAATATTTCACCATGTTAAACTCTTTTATTTGTCTGTGCACGAGCTCGGAGTCAGTTAGCACTGTCAGTGACTTTATATTTGCTTTAACTGCCATTTCTAAACCTGCGATCAAAGCCTCATACTCTGCCTCATTGTTCGTGACTACGAAGTCCAGGGTGATCGCGTAACTGAGATCCTCCCCCTCGGGACCCTGAAAGTGAATTCCGGCCCCACCACCTTATCTGGTCGACGACCCGTCGACGTGCATCACCCAAACCTTGTGCTGAACATCCTAAATCAGATTTACCAGGGGAACTGACAAGTCGCCCGAACTGGACCCTGTTGATTCTGCAATGAAATCAGCCAGGACTTGAGCCTTGATTGCTGTTCGAGGTTGGTACTCGATCTCGAACTGACCCAGTTCCACCGCCCATTTAATCAATCTCCCGGACGTCTCCGGTTTTGATAGAACTTGCCGTAGAGGTTGATTAGTCAGAACAATAATTTTGTAAGTTTGGAAATAAGGTCGCAGTCTCCGTGCGGCAATAACTAAAGCCAGTGCGAATTTCTCGATCTCCAGGTAATTCTTTTCTGCCCCTTGAAATAACTTACTCAGATAGTATACCGGTTTATGCTCGGAATCCTGAATTCTCACCAAAACAGAACTTATTGCCTCACTCGATACCGCTATGTACAGATACAAGGGCTCTCCCTAGACCAGTTTTGCCAACATCGGAGGGGAAACCAAATATCTTTTAAGCTCTTCGAAAGCTTTACTGCACTCCTCATTCCATTCGAAACCTTTCGATTTCCTCAACAACTTGAAGAAAGGTAAACTCTTGTCTGCTGATCGGGATATAAACCTATTCAAGGATATTATTTTTCCGATTAGGCTCTGCACTTCAGACAACTTAGTTGGCGGTTGTAGCTCAGCTATAGCTCTGATCTTTTCTGGGTTTGCCTCAATTCCTCGTTCGTGCACCAGATAACCGAGGAATTTTCCCGACCTTACCCCGAAAGTGCATTTAGCCGGATTTAATTTCATTCTGTACTTCCTCAGGATCGCGAAACATCTGTCAAGGTGCTTTATATGATCCTCCTCGGTCATGCTCTTCACTAGCATGTCATCAACATAAACTGCCATAATCTCACCAATAAGATCCTTGAACATCATATTCACGAGCCTTTGATAAGTTGCTCCTGCATTCCTTAGCCCGAACGGCATTACAATGAAGCAGTACACTCCCCGTTCGGTAATAAAAGCTGTTTTATCCTGATCTCTCTCATTCATAAATATCTGATAAAACCCTTGGAAAGCATCCATCATACTAAAGAAAATGAATCCCGCAGTTGAGTCAACCAGCATATCGATCCGTGGTAAAGGATAGGGGTCCCTTGGACACAACTTGTTCAGGTCGGTAAAATCATTACACATCCTCCATTTGTTGTCGACCTTCTCTCCCTTCGACACCAACACTACATTGCAAAGCCATTCAGTGAAAGTTATTTCCCGAATCTGTTTCGCGGCCAATAACCTATCCACCTCAGCATTGATGATTTTGTCTTTTTCTCGACCGTGATTCCTCTTCTTTTGTCTAACTGGCTTTGCTTTAGGATCGATATTTAAAGAATGAGTGATCACCCTTGGGTCGATTCCGACTATATCATCAGAACTCCAAGCAAAGACATCGGCATTGTTTCTAAGGAATTCGATCAACATGGTCTCCATCCCTTGACTTAGCTCGGTCACAATTCTGGTGAACTTCTCGGGAGAGCCAGGGATTAACGTTACTTGCTTATGATTTGGGGGTTGTACGCTCATATCGATCTCTTTTCCTTTTTTACTCTGCAACTTTTCACAATCTGGCAACGGGATGTCGGATACTGAGAATACCTTTTCCTCCTCTAACTTTCTCTTCGAGGGCAATACTGGTTCGAACTGCTTCTTCATGTTTAAAGATGTGTTATAACATTCCCATGCCATGCATTGGTCGTTCCTCATTTCTCCGACCCCTGCCAAAGTGGGAAACTTGACCATCTGGTGGTAAGTTGACACGACCGCTTTGAATACGTTTAAATTCGGTCTTCCCAAGATTGCATTATAAGCGAACGGGGTACTCACGACTAGGAACTTAACCATCTTCGTAACCTCTCTAGGTTTCTTACCCATAGTAGTACTCAAGAGTATGGTTCCGAGAGGAACAATTTCCGATCCACCGAACCCAATGAGCGGGGTGGATACTCGTTCCAAACGCGGGTGTTGTAGATTCATTCTGTCGAGCGCCTCAGAAGAGATTATGTTTGCCGAACTGCCGTTATCGATTAACACCCTCCTAACCTCGAAGTTAGCAATTCTCAGGGTCAAGACCATCGAAAAATCAGGGTCATCTTCATTAGTATCCCAAGTCACATCACTTGGTCTGTCAGCCTCGGAAAAACTAATGACTTGATTTATCGAGGGCGCTGGTTTTAAGGACATGACCTCTTTCCTAGTCGAGACACCAGTCTTTATCGACCTAGCAGTCCTTTTCCTCGCATTCCTGCTATCTCCCCCAGCTGGCCCACCAGATATCATATTTATCACCCGATTTGTCTGGTCCTCTGCTTGTTGTTGATCCTCACGGTGTTGTTCGGAGGACCTCCTAGGACTCCTGGATCTATAACGGCTGTTATGGTTCTCCTTTCTGACATATTCCTTCAACTTTCCCTGAGCAATCAGTTTTTCGATCTCTTGTTTTAACTGAAAGCAATCCTCGGTGCTATGCCCCCGAGCTCTGTGGTATCTGCAATACTTATCGTGATTCATAGTCCCTGGCCTAGGTTGAGTGATACGCCGAGCTCCAGGGACCAGATTTCTCTCCTCGAGGACTGTTAGAATCTCGTCCCTTGAGGTATTCAGTCTGGTAAAGTTGCTTTTTTCATGCTCCGCCCTCGGAGCCCTATCTGGAGATGCAGGTCGACCGTAGACATTAGATCTGTGGGTCGGGGCCTGAGGTTTATAGACCTTAAGTCTCTGCCAAACCGAGCCTCTTTGCTGCGCGTTTGACCCTCCGTAGTCGCTTGGTTTAGGGATAGGGGCCCGATCAGGTTTCTTCACGATCGGGGGCCTAGGATTCTGTGCATTTTTTAACTTATTCATTTCCTCCTGGATCATGTATTTCTCGGCTATTTCCATAATTCGCTCGAAAGACTTTGGTTGCTTTCGGCAGAGAGCATTTCCGAACTGGCTATTACGGGTCAGCTCGAACATTAATGACGATAGAAACTCAATCTGTGGGGTATCAACTTTCAGAAGTTCAATACTAAATCTAGCCAGCCACTGCCTCAGTGTTTCTCCTTCCATTTGCTTCACCGTTCCCAAATGATTAGCAGGTAACCTTTGCTTCCTTTGGCTGGCAAACTGATGTTTTAATTTATCGCTCAACTCGTCAAAAGAGAAGATCGAGTTCGGAGGCAGTTTTTCGAACCAATCCAAAGCAATTCCCTCGAACGTGGTGACCATGATTTTGCAGCAAAAATCCTCCGAGTGTCCATATAAATTCAACACATTTATGAAACTGTTTATATGCTCCCCGGGGTCAGAGGTTCCGTTATATCTTGGCAATCTGGTAGGGACTGACTCCGTTCCTCGAGCTTCCTTAATTTCTTGACAGAAAGGCGAGCATCGCATAATATTTGTACTTAATTCCCTACTTCGCACTTCAGGGAAAACGACCCCATCCTCTTTGGCCTCAACTCCTCGAACCCTGACACCTGCAGGTCGGGTTTCCTTTACTAGCTTCTCTTTCTCTAACTCCTTAGCAACCCTTTCTTGCACAATCCTTTCCAAGTCAGCCTCAGTTACCTTTCTATAGGCTGGCTTTCTAGACCTCTCCACAACTTTGGGTTGACTTTCCCCGACCACGGAATCTTCTAAGTTTTGTATGTTCCTAGAAGGTTGCCCAGATCGGGCAACGGTTCTAGCTTGTGGCGGGTTGGGTCGAACATCAGATGGTTCACCCAGAGCAGATCGACGAATACTTCCTTCCCTTGGCCTGTTGGAAATCGGACCCCGAGCAGCAGGTTGATCGACCGGGGGCTGCTGGCCTGGTAGGGTTTCACGATCTGCTCTCTCCGTGTTCAAGAATTCTCTACACATAGTTCCGATAATGGAACGCAAATCAGCCACTGTTGTATGAATAGGCATATCATTCGGCGGGTCGAGCGGCGGCACCTCAGATTGGTGGGCCGCTCATGATTGGTTACTTGGTTCATTGTTTACAGAACGTTGAGCTCCTACGGCGTGTGAAGGCTCGCCACGATTGTATGTAAATCTCCTAGTAGTAGGCATGTTTCGATCTAACACCTGAGTAGGCCCCACGGTGGGCGCCAATTGATTATGCTGTATTTCGTTCGAGTTCAACAAGGAAAGTAGAGTATAACAACATATGAATCGAGCATGTGAAAACTATATATTAAGGTAGGTGTTCGAATACAAATTACAAAGCGGGTCTACCCGAGCATTACTGGATGTCGTACTATCTAGGAAAGTAAATACAAAGAATAAACAACAGGTTCCTAATCCGAACAGTAGGTCCGAGCAGAAGGAATATCTTGGAAGTTGTGCCGTCCCTGATGTCATAAATGCGCCGCGTATTTATAGGAACAGTAATGGGCTAGCTAGACCATCCATAGGAGAATAGCTCTCGGCCAGCTGTGTAAAGCTGTAGGTAGGTCCCACAATAATTCCGAGGAGACGAGTAGATCGGGAAGAAGGTCGGAGTACTTGATCTAGAGCTATCAGTTTGGCTTGATCGGAAAACCATGTTCTTCAGGTCGGAGAATACCATTCTGATCGGGATCGAGGCTGACCTCGAGCAGAAGGTATTTCCTAAAGTGGCGTATGCGAAATACCCCTCATCAGAAATAAACAAAAGATTTGAAAAAGGAGTTTAAACAAACTGGAGTTAATATCTTTTAAGTAAGAAAACAACTTGTTGAAAAACACTTGATATATCCGCTGCAAACAAGTATTTCAGGCTCTGATTATATTTGAATCAGATTAGTTAAATCAGATAAGTGGTCAACTCTACTGATTAAGCTAAGTGCGCAATTAGTGAAGTAGTCTCACGAGTTCTTGATCAGCTTACTCTGCTGATAAGAAAAGTTAGAGAAATTTCCGGAAAGTTTTAAGAGGTCTATTCACCCCCCCCCCCCCCCCTCTAGACCTCATCTGACCACTTGGGACCAACAAGTGGTATCAGAGCAGGTGGTTCTTTTGAATCATTTGCCTAATCAACGAGCTTGATCCTAGTGTGTTTTTCAAAAGTTTTCCAAAGTGCATATTTTTTTTTGGAAAATAAAACCTTTTGAAAAATGGATTGTATCAGCCATGTACCCCACATTGGCGGAATGAGTTTTGAGGACTGAAAAATTCGTATGGAAATTTTTCTTGCTGCTTATAATGACAATATGTACAGATGCATAACAAAAGGTCCAATCAAAATCACCAAGACAATCAAAGTCAATGACCAAGACGTGGTTGTTGAGAAAGACATTGAAGAGATGACAGCTGAAGAAATAAAGCTGAATAATTTTGACAAAGTCGAAATTTTCATCATGACTAAAGCCCTCGATAATGACAGATTTGACAAAGTCAAACACTGCAAGATAGCAAAAGAGACGTGGGACAAAGTTCGTGATATGAGTGAAGGAAATGATGCCATCAAAGAACACAATCTGAGCATAGCCCTTGAGAAGTTGGAAAACTTCAAGATGAAGTCCGGAGAAACCATTGACCAAATGGATACAAGGTTTACAAGGACGTTGAATGATGTGTTAAAGTTGGGAAAGACTTTTTCTGATAAAGAGATCACTGTCAAAGTGTTAAAGGCACTACCTCCCAAGTTCAACATGAAGATCACAGCCATGGAAGAATCAAGGGATCTGGGGAAGATCTCTCTTACCGAGCTGTTTTCAGTACCCAAGGCGAACGAGTATAAACTGCCAAGAATGGAAATAGAAGAGACCTCAACTTCAAACCCCACTGCTGCCCTAGTTACTGCAGAAAGACCAAGAAGATCAACCAGAAAAACAAGAGAAATGGACTCATCTGATGAGACCATGCTGCTCAATAAAAAGGAGTACACTGCTGGTGACGTTGCGTTATTGCTGAATGGGTTCAAAACGTTCTACAAAAGAAAAATGAAACAAATACAATAATGCTTCTACTTCTAACCCTACCTCTACTTCTTATAATAGTAAGAATGATTTTAAATCCACACTAATGTGCTATAATTGCAGGAAATTGGGACACTTCATTAAGGACTGCTCATATCCTAAAGCTGAGAAGTATACGGAGGAGGAAAAGAAATCTAGAAAAGAGAGGAGACATCAGAAGAGTAAAGTATTGTTGGCTGAAGCTGAAAAGATAGCAGCTATCTATTCATCTAACAGAATCGGGGACATCGGAAGATGACTCTGCTGAAGAAGAGACACCTGCACTGCTCTTTCTCATGGCCAAAGAATCAGAGGATTCTGACAATGAGGTAACTCTCATTGAAAATGAAAATGGACTGTTTAGTTCATTTGAGCAAATGATGAAAAACAACACAAGCGTTGTTAATGAATTTGCAAAGCTTAAGGAAGAGATGACTGTGCTGAAAAAGTAAAATTCTCTACTGAAACTTAACGGTGAAAAACTGCAAGAATCAGCTGAGTATAAAAAGCTTGCGCCTGAGAATGACTCTCTGAAAGCAGAATGTGAAGTGTACAAGGAAAAAATCATGGAACTAGAAAATATCATATCTACTCATGATAAGTCGTCTGTTGCATCAATGAACACATCAAATGAACAGAAACACCTTTAGTAAAAGAAAGTTTAGATCTGAACCGCACTGAAAAATTCATATCTGCTGATAACAGCAATGTTATCTTATAAGTTCAGACTACTAAATCTGCTTCACTAGAAATAGGGAAAAAGGAGAATAAATCTCCAAAGGCTAAAAAGGGTAAAGAGCCTAAAGTTGAAAAACATACTAGTAAAGCTAAACATCAGAGTAGTCCTAAGAAGTCTGCTGATAAGAGCAAAACTAATCAGACTAGTAAGTCTAAATCGTCTGTTAAAGAGCAAGTAAGAACTAAACCAAAGAAGTAAAGAAATTATAGAAATGATGATGCTTGATATGGAAGTGAGTCTTATTATGTGCAACCTGCTTATTCATCATATTGTGCTGCACCTCATTATCCACCTTACTATGCTGATTATCCTGCTCATCATCCGATGCATGCTTATCCTGCTTATCATGCACCGTACCCTACTTATGAGCATTACTCTCATTATAATATTTATCATGAACATATGCATACTGAAACTTATGATGATTCAAGAGTAAAGAAATCACCACAAGACTCTACTGAACCTAAGAAGCCTAAGGTTTCCAAATCTTGGGTTGTCAAAGGTGATACTAATCCGCCAGGACCCTCTCAATAAAGGGTACCTAAAACAATTTTATTTTGTTTTGTAGGTTAGATTAGGAGTAGGAGTAAAGTAAAGAAGAAATGGTACTTGGACAGTGGATGTTCGAGGCACATGTGTGGTGACATACATGAACTAACTGATGCTGTTGCCATAGATGGTCCAAATGTTACTTTTGGAGACAGCAAAGAAGGCAAGATTGTTGCGTGTGGAAAGCTTATCAAAGGAAACATTGAGATATCTGACGTCTCATATGTTAAAGGCCTAAAGTACAATTTGCTGAGCATAAGTCAATTTTGTGACAAAGGATTTTCTGTTATCTTCTCATCAGATAAGTGCTATGTAGAGCAAGTTGGAACCAAGAAGGTGATATTATCTGTAAGAAGACAAGGAAACATCTGTATAGTTGACTGGAATTCTGTGGACAAGAATTCTAATGTTTGTTTGGTGGCCTCTACACCAAGTGAAATCAATTGGCTATGGCACAAAATGATGAATCATTTGAATTTCAAGACCATCAACAGATTAATCAAGAGTGATTTGGTAGAAGGAATTCCAAAGACAGTCATGAGTAAAGACAAGCTACGTGACGCATGTCAGAAGGTAAACAAGTTAAATCAACATTCAAAAGCAAGAAGCATCAATCTTCAACCAGAATTTTGGAGCTACTTCGTATGGACTTGTTTGGACCTATTGATCCTATCAACAATGGTGGAAATAAATACTGCCTAGCTGTTGTGGATGATTATTCAAGATTTACTTAGGTGATATTCATGAAAAAGAAAAGTGAAACCAAGGAACATCTTACCAATCTGATGGAACTGATTCAGAATGAAAAGAGCCTAAGAATATTGAAGATCAGATCAGACAGGGGCACTGAATTTACAAACTCTACTGTTGAAGATTATTGTATCTCCAGAGGAATCAACCATGGGTACTCTGCTAAAAGAACCCCTCAACAAAATGGAGTTGCTGAAAGGAGAAACAGAACTCTAAAAGAAGCTACCAGGACTATGATAGCTGAAGCAAAACTGCCTCAAAGATTCTGGGCAGAAGCCACAAATACAGCATGTTACACCCAGAACAGATGCATGATCAACAAGAGTCAAAGTAAAATACCTTATGAACTTTGGAACAACAGGAAACCTAATATTCATTATCTTAGAATATTTGGTTGTAAATGTTTTGTTTTGAAGAATGGGAAAAATCACCTTACTGCTTTTGCAGAAAAGGCTGATGTAGCTGTTTTTGTAGGTTACTCTACTGTCAGTAAAGCCTATAGAGTTTTTAACAAAAGGACTTTACTTGTAGAAGAATCAATTCATGTAGTATTTGATGAGCCTAATCAATCTTTTGAAAAGAATCAAAGTACTAATTCAAATATGTCTACTGATTTTGTTGGATGAAGATGAAGACTTAGAAGTGAAGGGAGGTTTTGATGATTTCCAAAAGTCATCAGCTAAGTATGGAAGCTTAGTTAAAACCTTAGAAGATATTTGACCAAAGAAGAAGTTACTTCAGTCAAGTCAAATATATGGTCCAGAAGACTACTGATCTGTTGCTGAAGAAAGGAATCAGACTGGTGGATTTTCAGCAGACTCAAATCAGATAAGTTCAGTTTGGGATCAGCCGAGTGTACATCAGACGAGTGATTTCGATCAGCAGAGTGAAAGTGATCAGAAGTTATTGCAACGGTAATAAATGCACTTGAAGTAATAAATGCTGTATGGGAAGGGTATTAAAGACAAATGATTGAAGAGAAACCTCGTATCAGCTTGGTGCATTAAATGCGAACTGACAGAAAGTACAACAGAGTGTACAGTGATCAGTCGCAGGTAGCCGTTTCTGCAGAAAGGACCAGTACTCGATGATTTGAAATCTCAAGTATAAATAGTTCAGTTCAAGAGTTAGAGAAAACACACAACACATCTGAGAGCAAATCCGAAGCAGAATTCTTCTAAGTCTCAAACTCAAGAACAGTACACTCAACAGCCGAGTCATTTGTTGACAAAGGCAAAATAGAGAGAAAAGAACATACTTAAAAATCTGAGTGATTTTGTGAGAAACGTGTTGTGAGAAGCTGTTATCCATCTTTGTGAGTGATAAAGCTTTGTAGTATAGGACTTCTTTGTGATTTCCTGTAACGAACTTGTGGCCAGTTCATTTGTTGTTTGGCGCAAGTAGAGTATATTGTAAACTGTGTGTTTATAGTATAACCCAAGATCTAAGTGACTTGGAAGAGTGGACTAAAGGATTTTTATACATATAACCACTATAAAAATTCTGTGTGTTTATACTTGCATTATTTCATACATATTTTCAAAGAGCATATTTAAACACTTAAGTTAACTGTTAAAAAGTTTTAAAAGGAGTTTGCAAAAACTGGGGACAAAACTTTTTCTAAGTTAAGAAAACTACTTGTGAAAAACACTAGACAAATCCGCTGCAAGTTAGTTATTTTAAAACTCTGATTTTCTTAATATTAGCTAAGTAAAATCAGAGGAGTGGTCAACTCTGCTGTTCAAAGCTTTGTGCAAGATCAGCTTAGTCTACTTACGATTCTTGATCAGCTTAGTCTGCTGACATAAAAAGTTAGAGAGTTTTAAAGATAAAATTTTAAGAGGTCTATTCACCCCCCCTCTAGACCTCATCTGACCACTTGGGACCAACAAGTGGTATCAAAGCAGGTTGTTCATTTGAATCATTTGCCTGATCAACGAGCTTGATCCTAGAGTGTTTTTCAAAGGTTTTCAAAAGTTTTCAAAAGAGCATCTTTTTGAAAAGAAAAACTTTTTGAAAAATGAATTGTATCAGCCATGTTCTCCACATTGGCGGTATGAGCTTTGAGGACTGGAAAATACGCATGGAAATTTTCCTTGCTGCTTATAATGACAATATGTATAGGTGCATAACTCAAGGTCCGATAAGAATCACCAAAACAATCAAAGTTGATGGCCAAGATAAGGTTGTTGACAAGGAACCTGAGGAGATGACAGTTGAGGAAATCAAACTGAAAAATCTTGACAAGGTTGGAATCTTCATCATGACCAAAGCCCTCGACAACGACAGATTTGGCAAATTCAAAGAACACAATCTGAGTGTAGCCCTGGAGAAGTTTGAAAACTTCAAGATGAAACCTGGAGAAACCATTGACCAGATGGATTCAAGGTTCACAAAGGTGTTGAACAACGTGTTAAAGTTGGGAAAGACGTTCACTGATAAAGAGATCACCGTCAAAGTCTTAAAGGAGCTACCACCCAAGTTCAACATGAAGATCACAGCTATGGAAGAATCAAGGGATCTGGGGAAGATCTCTCTGACGGAGCTGTTTTCTGTACTCAAGGCGTACGAGTATAAAATGCCAAGAATGGGTATAGAAGAGACCTCAACTTCTAGCCCCACTGCTGCCTGGTTGCTGCAGAAAGATCAAGAAGATCAGCTGGGAAGATAAGAGAAGTGGAATCATCTGATGAGACCACACTGCTCAATAAGGAGTACACTGCTGGCAATGTTGCCTTGTTATTAAATGGGTTCAAAAAGTTCTATAAAAGAAAATTGAAGAACAAATATAACAATACTTCTACTTCTAAACCTACCTCTTATTCTCATGATAGTAAGGATGATTTTAAATCCAAACTAATGTGCTATAACTGCAGGAAATTGGGACATTTCATTAAGGACTGCCCATATCCTAAAGCTGAGAAGTACACTGAGGAAGAAAAGAAAGCGAGGAAAGAGAGGAGACACCAGAAGAGCAAAGTACTGTTGGCTGAAGCTGAAAAGATAGCAGCCATCTACTCTTCTAACTCAGAATCAGGGACATCAAGTGATGACTCTACTGAATAAGAGACACCTGCACTGCTCTGTCTCATGGCCAAAGAATCAGAGGATTCTGACACTGAGGTAACTCTCACTGAAAATGAAGATGAGCTATTTAGTTGATTTGAGCAAATGATGAAAAACAACACAGATGTTGTTAATGAGTTTGCAAAGCTTAAGGAAGAGATGATTGTGTTGAAAAAGCAAAATGCTAAACTGAAACTTAATGTTGAAAAACACCAAGATTCAGCTAAGTATAAAAAGCTTTCGCATGAATATGAATCTCTGAAAGCAGAATTTGAAGTTTTAAAAGGAAAAATCATGGAACTTGAAAAGATAATATCTAGTCATGATAAGTCGTCTGTTGCATCAGTAGACACATCTAATGAACAGAGAACACCTTTAGTAAAAGAGAATTTAGAACTGAACAAGACTGAAAAGTTTATATCTGCTGATAACAGTAATGTTATTTTATATGTTCAGACTGCTAAATCTACTTCACTTGAGATAGGGAAAAAGGAGAAGAAATCTCCTAAGGCTAAAACGGGTAAGAAGCCTGAAAATGAAAAACAGACTGGTAAAACCAAACAGCAGAGTAGTCCTAAGAAGTCTGCTGATAAGAGTAAAACCAACCAGACTAGTAAAACTAAGTCATCTGTTAAAGAGCAAGTAAAGAGCAAACCTAAGAAGCAAAGAAATTATAAAAATGATGCTTGGTATGGAAATGAGTTTTATTATGTGCAACCTGCTTATTCATCTTATTATGCTGCACCTCATTATCCACCTTACTATGCTGCATATCCTGCTCATCATCAAATGCATGCTCACCATGCTTATCATGCATCCTACCCTGCTTATGAGCATTATTCACATCATAATGATTATCAACATAATATGCCTGCTGATTATGGTGAAGAAAAAGTTGCTCATGCTCCTGCTAAAACTCAAAAGCCTAAGAAGCCTAAGACTTCAACATCTTGGGTTGTCAAAGGTGATACTAATCCACCAGGACCCTCACGATAAAAGGTACCTAAAAAAAATTTATTTTGTTTTGTAGGTTAGGATTAGGAGTAGGAGTAAAGTAGAGAAGAAATGGTACTTGGACAGTGGATGTTCAAGGCACATGTGTGGAGACATACATGAACTGACTGATGCTGCTGCCGTGAATGGTCCAAGAGTCATTTTTGGAGACATCAAAGAAGGCAAGATTGTTGCGGTTGGAAAGTTAATCAAAGGAAACATTGAGATATTTGACCTCTCTTATGTTAATGGCCTGAAGTACAATCTGCTAAGCATAAGTCAATTTTGTGACAAGGGATTTTCTGTTATCTTCTGATCAGATATGTGCTACGTTGAACAAATTGGAACAAAGAAGGTTATCTTATCTGGAAGAACACAGGGAAATATCTATGTAGTCGACTGGAATTCTGTGGACAGGAATTCTAATGTTTGTTTGGTGGCCTCTACACCAAGTGAAATCAGTTGGCATTGGCACAAACGAATGAATCATTTGAATTTCAAGACCATAAACAGATTGATAAAGAATGATTTGGTAGAAGGAATTCCAAAGACAGTCATGAGCAAAGATAAGCTATGTGACGCTTGTCAGACGGGTAAACAAGTGAAGTCCTTTTCAAAAGCAAGAAGCACCAATCTTCAACCAGAATTTTGGAGCTGTTACATATGGATTTGTTTGGCCCTATTGATCCTATCAGCAATGGTGGAAAGAAATACTGCCTAGCTGTTGTGGATGATTATTCAAGATTTACTTGGGTGATTTTCATGAAGAAGAAAAGTGAAACCAAGGAACATCTTACCAATCTGATGGAACTGATCCATAATGAAAAGAGTCAAAGAATATTGAAGATCAGATCAGATAGAGGGACTGAATTTACAAACTCTACTGTTGAAGAGTATTGTAACTCCAGAGGAATCAACCATGAGTACTCTACTGCCAGAACCCCTCAACAAAATGGAGTTGCTGAAAGGAGAAACAGAACTTTAAAGGAAGCTACCAGGACAATGATAGCTGAAGCAAAGCTGCCCCAAAGATTCTGGGCAGAAGCCACAAATACAGCATGTTACACCCAGAACAGATGCATGATCAACAAAAGTCAAAACAAGACACCTTATGAGCTATGAAACAACATAAAGCCTAATTTACATTATCTTAGGATTTTTGGTTGTAAATGTTATGTTTTGAATAATGGGAAAAATCAACTTACTGCTTTTGCAGAGAAGGCTGATGAAGCTGTCTTTGTAGGATATTCTACTGTTAGTAAACCTTACGGAGTCTTTAACAAAAAGAACTTTACCTGTAGAAGAATCTATTCATGTAGTATTTGATGAACCAAACCAATCTTCTGAAAAGAATCAAAGTACTAATCCAGAGATATCTGCTGACTTTCAGAAATTGAGTGTGGAAAGAAAAGAAGAATATGTACCCATCTAACTACCTGATCTAAACCAAGCTGGTAACTCAAGTGCTGTTCAAAATCAGCCTGCTGATTGTCTAACAGAGGAGTTGCAAACAGCTGACAGACCTGATTCTGTTCAACAGACTACTACTGAGACTCCAACAGTAGTGTTGCAAGATCATTCAAGAGGACAACATCCAGATTTGCAACCTGATCTCAGATGAGATCACCCACCTGATTTAGTGATTGGTGATCCACTGGATAGAGTGAGAACAAGAAGGTCAACTGCAAATGAAACAATGTTTGTAAGTTTTCTTTCACAAATTGAGCCCAAGTTGATTGATGAAGCTCTTAGTGATTCTCACTGGATTGAAGCAATGCAAGAAGAGTTAAATCAATTTGAAAGGAATGAAGTCTGGTACTTAGTTCCCAGACCTACTCAATAAAGGGTAAATGGCAGTAAGTGGGTATTCCGGAATAAAATGAATGAAGATGGTATTGTTACCAGAAATAAAGCAAGACTAGTTGCCAAAGGTTACTGCCAGGAAGAAGGCATTGATTTTGATGAGACATTCACACCAGTTGCAAGGCTTGAAGCAATCAGATTATTCTTCGCCTATGCTACTCACAAGAACTTCACTGTCTATCAAATGGATGTGAAGTCTGCTTTTCTCAATGGAGAATTGCAAGAAGAAGTTTATGTTGAACAACCTCCTGGATTTGAAGCTTATCAACAAGGAGACAAGGTATATCGTCTGAAGAAAGCACTTTATGGACTGAAACAGGCTCCAAGAGCATGGTATGATACTTTATCTGATTTTCTTTTAATTAAAGGATTTCGCAAAGGTAAAGTAGATAAGACTTTGTTCACTATTGAATGGGATAATCATATATTGTTAGTTCAAATATATGTGGACGATGTTATTTTTGGTTCAACTAACCAACAAATGTGTGAAAAGTTCTCTAAGCTGATGCAGAAAAAGTTTGAAATGAGCATGATGGGAGAACTAAATTACTTTCTTGGATTACAAGTCAAACAACTACCTGATGGTATTTTTATTAATCAAGCAAAGTACACAAAAGATCTGTTTAAGAAATTTGGTATGGAAACTAGCTCATCTGTTAGTGTTCCTATGTCTATTGGACTTCGTGTGGACAAGGATTAAGATGGCAAATCAGTTGACATCACCAAGTACAGAGGCATAATTGGGTCACTGTTATACTTAACAGCTAGCAGACCTGATATTATGTATTCTGTTGGGGTTTGTGCGAGATTTCAATCAAATCCTAAGGAATCTCATCTCTTAGCTGCTAAAATGATATTAAGGTATCTCAAAGGCACACAAGAATTGAGATTGTGGTATCCAAGGGAATCAGGATTTGAACTTACTGGCTGCAAAATTGATAGGAAAAGTACTACAGGTACTTGTCAATTTCTAGGCAGTCGTCTGATCTCATGGATGAGTAAGAAACAGACTTCAGTATCAATATCTACTGCTGAAGCTGAATACATTGTTGTTGGAGCATGTTGTGCACAGATACTTTGGTTGAAGCATCAACTAGAAGATTATAATCTCAAGATCAGTGGAATCCCTATCTACTGTGACAATACAAGTGCAATTTCACTTACTCAGAACACTACTAGTCATTCTAGGACTAAGCATATTGAGATCAAACATCACTTCATCAGAGACCATGTTGAAAAAGGAAATGTTATTATTGAGTATGTTCATACAGATAATCAGATCGCTGACATTTTCACTAAACCATTGAGTGATGCAAGATTTTCTACTCTAAGAGTGGAACTGGGCTTGTTAAAATTGGATTCATAAGTTGAGGGGGAACCTATCAGAAGACTGGGTTCAACAACTAACTAATCTGATAGCAACAAGTGTTATCCTTCAAGAAGACTGACTCTCAACAGACTTGTTGACTGATGAATTCTTGAATTCAGGGGAAACGTGTAAGACTAGCGGTACTCCTGTTTTAAAGATGAAATCTTCAATGACAGTTAGTTGAAGTTGTTCTAATCAGAAGATTTGTTCTTAATTCTTGAAGATTTGAAGATTATTTATCTTGCTGGATTGACAAACAGCAAAGGAAGATCACTAGATATTGGCTTTCACTAGTGATATATTGTATCAGACAAGTCATCTGCCAGATAAGTATTATTTTACTCATCTGTTTACTTATGTATTAAAAACGTTTTATCAAAAACACGCTTTTATAAGTAGAAGACTACTGGCGTTTCAACTTCCCGCCTAGTCTGACATATTTAATAAACTTTGAAATCCACGTATCTCGCTCACACGATCTAAGTTTTCAGTAACTGATCTAACGGTTGGCTTGATTCACGGAAACCGACATCAAACCAACACTTATAAGTCCAGATCTGATCAGCTGACTGATCTTTTATGCACCCTCAAAATTTCAAAGAGCACAAGAGCATTTTTGCATTCATATTTTCTGCAAATTTCTCTCGTTTTCCTTCAATCTTTTTCAGAAAAATGACTTCCAAGGATGCGAATGCTGAAGGTAGATTCTTGAACTACCAGACCTATTATGCTACAAGCACTCCGCTGATGAAAGAAATTCTGGAAAAATTCAAGGCGGCAACATTGGTTAACTTCATAGAAGCCCATGAAGATATGGTGTTCACACAGAAGTATTAGAGTTTTACAAAGCGGACGGGAAACCAGATTATGAAAATCTGGAGATTAAACCCAAAGTTGGGGGAAAGAACATCTGCATAACCCCCAAGCTGCTGAATGAGAAGTATGGGCTGTCCCTTGAAGGTTCAACTGAGCTTTCAACTCTAGCTGAGCCGTTGGAGGCTGATTTCTGGAATATTGCTGCTAAGAAGAAGGATGAAGTCCTATCTGGGAATATCAAAAAGCCCCAGCTGAAGGACGAGTTTCAGAGAATGGCAGACCTACTTGCCAAGGTTGTGGAGAATTGTACTTTCTCCCTGGATAGTGTACCCATGAAGAGGTACCACATGATGATAGAAGTTTACTACGGGCTGAAAGTGAATTGGGCAAGTTATGTTTGGTACATTCTTGCTGACCACAAGGAGCGTGGTCAAACACTTCATAGAATTTTCCTTAGTCATCTGCTGCTGAATTTGGGATGTACGATGACAAATGGCAAGGAAATTCATAAGGCTAAGGAGCTAAAGATATATGAAGCTGTTAAGGCTGGTAAACCAAAAGAAACTGCTGCCGTGCCAGAAAAGAGGCAATCCAAAAGAAAGGCTGCTGAGCCTAAAGAGCCTGCTGTTAAGGCAAAAAGGAGTAAAGTGACTGCCCCCAAGGCATCTGTTCAAACAGCTAAGCCAGCTGTTCAAGGCAGAACAGAGTCATCTGCTGAGAAGAATACTGCTGATGCTGTTTTAGATCAGACAGTTAAAGAAATTGAAGAAATGGCTTTTGGTTCTCCTTCAAGAACCATTTCTGCTGAGAAGCCATTGGAGAATGTTGCTACAAGAACAAGGAGCGCATTGAAGGACACTGCAACATCCAAAGTTGCTCACACTAAGGTCACAATCAGAAAAAGAATGACCTTCGTTGATTCACCTACTAAGCTATCAGAGTTAGTAAGGCAAAGTCCTCCATCAGCAGAGAAGCCTGTTGGAAGCAAGTCTGCTGATGACAAGTCGACTGATATTCAGAAAAATCAGACCAAGACACCAACAGCTGAGGTTAACCAACCTCAAGAGGATCCTGAAGTGCAGATCCTCGAACCAATTAATGTTGCACCCATTGAAACTGCTACTCCGGAACCAACAGCTGAGGCACCAGTTGTTGAGTCAAGGGCTGCCAGAAGGAAAAGAACTGGTAAAGCCAAAGTATCAGCTTATCACAAGAAAAAGCGTGAGGAAGCAGAACAGAGGAAACATGATGAAGCTGAGCTTAAAAGAGCTCTTGAAGCAAGCAAGGCAGTAGCTAAAGTCAAGAAGATGACTTATGCTGAATTAGCTGCCAAGGAGGCAGAAGATCTGGCTAAAGCCTTGGAGGAGAGCAAAAAGGATGCTTATGGACCCAGAAGGTCAGGAGGCATCGTGATAAGAAAATCCAAGGAAGGGCAATTCGTGCTACCAAGGGCCAAACCAATAAAAAGGAGAAAATTTGAAGTCAAAAGGGCACTTGACATTGTTCAAGGTGACTCTACTGTCTTTGAGAAGTTTGAAGCTGAGCTAGAACGGATGAATCAACTGCTTCAATCAAGAACCACCTTCCTCCCAGAAAAGATCAGATACAACAGATGGAGGGAATACAGGTTGAACAAATCTGAAGTGGAAATCCAAGCATGGAGGGAGTTTGCTGATGAAGGACGCTGGGTTCTGAATTGGCTGCAGACTACTTCTGTTGCAAAAGCTATGGATTCGGATTTCGTTCGTGACAGACTACATGACTTTGCAAGAGTCATTGTAAACCAAAAGGCAACTGCTGTCAAGGAATCACTGCCAAATAAGCCAGGTCCAGCTGATGACCTAGTTGATAGAGCAGTAAAGATTGCTGTATATACAACTTTGGAGAAATGGGTACAAAGATCAAGATATGAACCTGGAACATCCAGTGATATGCTCACTCTACCAAGTTTACAACGTATTGCCTTTGGCTCAGAAATCAGTACGTTTCAAGAACAGCTGAATGTACAACAGTCTACATCACCATTTGTTCCAGCTGACTTGATTCATCAGAAGACTACTGGGTCTACTGATGGTACTGATGTCATTCACCTAGCTGATGAGCTAGCTAATGAAGAACTGAAGAAGGGCCAGCAAGCTGTGGAGATCAACCTTGATACATCCAAATCCCTGCCTGTTGCTGAAATCAAAGAAAATATTCCTTTGGCTATTGAGTGGAAAGCTGAAGATAGTCCTATTCTTCATGAAGCTCCTGTTCACCAGGATGAATCTGCTGAAGCATCAACTTCCATTCCTACTGCTGACTTTCATTCATCACTGATGGAGTCAATGCAGATGATGATCGACAATGCCTTGAAGGAGATGGAAGAAAGGAACAAGATGATGCTGAAGCAAATGCAGGAGGCTACTGCAAAGATTGTGCAGGATGCCATAGAGAATTTTCCTCTACCACCAGACAACTACTTAGCACTAACTCAGAGTCTTCTAAGCCTGAACATAAATGTTGAAGATGTGAAGGTTGATGTAAGTCACCTGTATACTGCTCTTCAGAGGCATGAGTCAGACATTGCTGGGATTGCAAGGGTCATAAGAGAAGTTGGTGAAGCTGATATTGAAAAGAATACTGCCATGATACAAGAGTTTACAACTGTCACCAACAAAGCACAGAATGAGATATCAACACTTCAGCTGAATGTTGACTATCTAAATGACCAAACTGGTGAGATGGAAGCTACTCAACAACATCATACTGATCAACTCCGCGTTGTGGATCAAAACATCAGAAAGCCGTGTGCTGCTGTCAACGTATCTCCTGATCAACTCAACCCTGCTGCTGATGACAAAAAGGGGGAAGAGGAGTCAGCTAAGAAGAGTGTTGCCACTGCAACTTTTCAAGTACCAGAACAAAGAGCTGCTGCTGAAAAGCCAAGTGAAGATAAAGTACTTGAAGAGGAAGATGATGATGAAGAAACTGATGATGAAGTAGAGCCTAAGGACGTAGCTAAGACTGACAAAGAGTTAGCTGCTTCTAAGGACACTGCTGAAGAACAGTTGGATCCATTCAGGAAAACTATGTTGGGATTTTATGGGTATGATTGTCAAAAACAACGTTGCGGAATATAAAATTTTTCAATTTTTCATACACCAATTCCCAAGAACATTTATTAGCACATATGAATAAGGCTGAATACAATTTAGCAACAAATTACTAAATTAATAGGTGGTAAATCGAATTTACCTCACCACAGGCAAGGTGGTGGTTTCTCCGGTCTTCTCTTTCCTCGTTCACTGAGCACCCTAAATGTTGTGCCTCCAGAGATTAGTCCACACCAGATGGATGGAATGACACCTTCGAATCCTTAGGCTAAGAACTGGAATTGAAGGTTTTGTCAATGGCAGATCTAGATCTAAGTGAAGAAGAGAGCAAGAGGGAGAGAGGGGGGCGGCCAAGCTGAGGGGGCGGCTAGGTCTAGGTTTTAGCTTAGGGTTTTGAGTCTCCACTTAGACTCCTTTATATAGCCACCTTCAAGGCCCCTTTGTGTGCAAGACTTAGTATGGGCCATTAATTAAATTGGCCCATGTCTTGCATTAATTTAATTAAACTGATTTAACCTGAATTCGTCTTAGGTTTAATCTCAGTAAATTATTAAGAGAACAACTTTATATTTTAGGGGTTTGGTTAAAGTACTCAGGATGGTGCAATTCAAGAATAGTATGAAATATTATAATCACGTAAACAAGTATAAGAGAGGAGAATAATTGTATTTTTATTGATAGGTTAAATTCTGGATCCTCAATACAATGTAAGATTCGCTATTTATAATATTCCTTGTGTCCTAACTGAACTAGGAAACCTATTTTGTCTTGGAATCCTGCACGGCCTAGGAGTACCGCATGGCCCATTAAGTCCCTTGAAACGGACAGTAGGTCGATCAGAGTAGGTTGACCAGATACGCATCCAGCTGGTCGAGCCGATCTCACAATTTAAAATAGGTTGGATCGATCTTTAGTCTGCTCGGATATTCCTAGCTGATTAGATGCGCAAAATAGCCCTCATCAGTACTCCCTCACTTCTCGAGCGTAATCGTAGCTGTAGCTCGTAGAAGTAGAAGTAGTAGTTACTTTAGTCTTTTCATCGTTCATGAAATATGCCTCGTTAAAAACCCAATTCGAAAAAACCCTCTTCGGGATAAAAACCGAACGAGGAAAAAAGAGTGCATATCCGTTTGAACCTTCTACAAGCAGACATGTATTTTGGTTAACGTGCGTCAGACAACGACTAGGTCTTTTCATGATTTTGATTGGCGGGAATATGAAGAGACGCGAAGGGCTGAATCCGTCTTTTCACCGCCCATATATATAATCAAAATTTGCGGGATATTTTACTTTTACCTCAGATATTTAAACCTTCCAGCAGTAAAAGCTTAAGTCGAAAATCTTACCATTTTCTTATTTTCTCGAGCGCATTATTTCAAAAGGCTATGGCTTCGACCTCGCAAAATCCCCATCCCTCAACTAGGAACGTAGGAGAACAGGTATCACCTAATATCTCCAATCCTGATATTCCTTCATCTGATGACGAAGGAGCAGACAATTCTCAAGTGGAGGAGATCAGAGATTATACTGAAAAAGAAGTTGATAGTTTGGTGGTGGAGATTATTCCAGAGGGAGTTATGCTGTCGAGGGCATCCAAGAAATCCAAAACGTCTCAACCTCAAATTTCTGCCCCTGTGGAATTCTTTCCTTCTCGATGGAAAGAAGAGGATCTACCTTCTTTGAAAAAGGAATACGGCCGCTATTTCCCGTCGGATTTTGAGATCATTATTCCTTCTTCCGAGGAGAGAGTCAACACTCCTCCCGCCAACTGTCGAGCTTTCTATACGTCCCATTTTGAGCATGGGCTCCGTTTTCCACTCTCTTCAATTCTTCGTCAATTCCTGGAGGTCTTCCTTGTCTCACTGACTCAGCTTGTTCCGAACGCCATAGCATTTATTATGGCATTCTCTGTTTTGATGGTCGCGCGAGGTCTGCAGCCTTCGTTCCGTAATTTTCTCCACTTTTTTCGACTCTCCGTATCGACTTCCTCCAATAGAGGTTATTACTATGTTAGCCAGAGACCTGGCTATGCAGTTCTAGAAAATGCCATTTCGAGCAACAGCACGGAGTGGAAATCAAATTTCTTCTTTGTTAAGGCTCCAACCGTGCATATTCTTGAGAACAGAGAGACTGAGGAGTTTACATATGATTGGGGATACGACGATTGGTGAGATGTCCCCAAATGATCAATTTTCGCCCGATTTGATCGAGGAGATGAGGTCAAATAAATATCAATCAGCTTATTTGATTTGGGAAAATTTCCTTCGCAAGGCGGGATTGAGCTCTTTAGAGTTTCTCATTCCATCGGACAATCGATCTCTAGGTAAGAATTCTCTTGTTTTGTTACTTTATTCTTTTATAAACAGATTTACGAATTCGTCGTTTACTAATATTTATCGACCTCATGTTTCAGCCTCCATGGTTGAGAACTGCCGTTTTTCTGTGGTCGGGAAATCTGTTCTTTCGAACTCGAAAAAATCCTGGGGTAAAGTCCCCATAGAGCAAAAAGAATCCAGAAAGAGGAGAAGAAATCAATTCCACGATCTGGAGGACATTGAGGAGGAGTCGACCGAGAACGCAGATCCTATCCGAGTAGTTCCTCCTCTATCTGGCCTAACTTCTTCGGACCACCCCCTTCGAGCTCTCGCCCAGGTCGCGGTTATCCACCCAAAACATTTAGGGAGAAATATGGTATTCTGGGTAGTAAATATTGGCCCGAACGTAATCCTACTGGCCCTGAAGCCAAAAGAAGAACTCAATATTTTGACAAAGGAGGAGAGTACTTCACTCATGTTGGAGATACTAGCCATCAAGCTTCTTTGGTAGATATGATTGAGAGTCATCTTCAAGGAAAACGGGCGGCAGGTTATTCCGAGAAGGATACATTGGCATCGGACGATAAGGAGAACGTGGTCGATAAATCCATTCGAGTTCTCCTTTCCTCGACCTTTGTTCGAGACGTGGAGAGGACTGTTAGGAAGAAACCCCTCGAACAGCTAGCGAGGGCAGCTCACGCTCATGAAGTGGTAACATTATTTTACTCCTTCTGTTCTTTTAATAGTCCTCAATATTCTTCTTGGTCTTTATTTAGACAAATTTTCCTTGCCATAGGCCGGTAATGCCTTGGTGTCCGCGCTATATGATATGGCATTGCATAGAGATCAATGCAAATATGTTGAAGAAGGCAACAACATTTTAATCGCCAGGGTTAAGGAGCTCGAAGATCAACTTGCTCAAGTCGGTAATTCTCGAGCTTCCACTGAGACTCAATCTGTTCCTCTTACCAATGAGAACTTGGAAACTGACAATCCGCATATTATTGGTATGATGACGGATGCTAGTCGATATCAGGCCCAGGTCGACCAGTTAACTCGAGAAATGGATGAGCAGCGAGTTTCGCACGCCACTGTAGTTAGCAAACTGGAGTCGGAGATTGCCTCGCTTCGATCTCAACTCGCGGCAAAAGAGGATGGTTCTTCGGATCTAGATAAGATCATCGATGATCACCGATCGTCCGACGTCGAACCCATCGTCCGAGAGTTTCTCGATTCCCCTGTGCATACTGCCATAATTCACCAGAAGATTGGAAGTTTGCTCTTAAGCTCGTTCTATAAAGGCGTCGATCAATTGATCGAGTCTGGTCGGATCCCTGACAGGCGCGATGAATATCGCCAGATTATGGCTATTGAAAAAGATCGAAGACTTCAAGACTATCCAGCTGATTGCTTGCCTTCCGTCGAGTATAGTAATCACCCTCTGGCTCACTTAGTCGATGAGTACGGAACTCCATTTTCCGTGCCAGCCCCTGATTTGGAGCTAACAAAGGATATCCTGGAGGATCAAGCAAGCGAAGAGGGAGACGACGATGATGAAGAGAATGTTGAAGGAGATCAAGTCGACGAAAGGAATGAAGAAGAAAAGGAAGGCTCGTCCCCGAAGGAAACTAACTCTCCCACTTAGGATGTTTTTATTATTTTCTTTCATTTTGTTGTAAGTTTAGGTCTTTTGTGTATCAAATCTCGTAGAATATGTAAAATTCCTTTTATGATATATATATGATTTTAACTCAGATATACTTCGTCGTTTTGACGATCATAGTACGTATTTGATGACCCGCTTTTGCCTTATATTTGAATTTTTACTGTGCGCGCCAAGGTCCGGGGACATAATTGTCATTTCCTTAGCTATATATAAAGGTAAATCTTTTGGGATTTTACCGCGCGTCCCCACTTGTAATATAAAATTTTCTTGCTGTTGATCGGAGCTGATAGTTCAATAATTCATAGCATTTCTGATTTTCTGACCATGAGTTCCAATCTGTTTTCTGGAGCTGTCAAACGATCTCAGCGGGGTCCATCCCGACGAGATGTTCCGAGGAAAAAAGCTCGAACAGAAAGTTCTCATCAATCATCTTCCCAAGGTGGATCTTCTTCTCGAGAAGCCATGCCTCGATCTGATCCGATATCACCCTCGTCAGGAGGAAACCCATATATGGTGAAGAATATCCCTTCTCCGACAAGGGAAACTACGAACTCTTCGATGGAAATTTCGAGGGCTCCGATCCGTAGTCCCTTGGTTGATCCAAAAATTCTGGAAGCTTGCCAGACCGAAAGTTCTCGATCTATTTCTCCTCCTCCAGTAAATCAAACATCAAACGAGGAGTCTAGAACTATTCTTCATCCTCCTGTGGAGCAAATTACGAACGAGGAGTCCAGAGGTGCTACTCCTCCTCCAGTCGATCAATCAACAAACGAGGAATCTAAAACTATTTCTCCTCCTCCCGAGGAACAAATAACAAATGAGGAGTCTCGAGCCGCTTCTCCTCTTCCAGTTGAACGATCAATGGATGAACGTTCCCCTTCTGGCCGAGATGCAACAAATCAATCTATAAGTCAAGATGGTTGCGCACAGGTCGTGACTACTGCTCCCAATTCTGAGATTGATCCAATACTGCAATGAAGGGGTTATGTGGAAGACATCCCTGAGTCTTTCTTTGCCCCTCCACGTTCTCAGGTCGTTGTTTCCTTCTCTCAAGATACTCGAGCCATTTCCCCTGTCCTTATTTCCCAAGAAGTGTTAAAAACTGGGTCTGGTCCCAGCCGTTCTGGCTTTGAAAACACGGCGGACGATCCGTCTCTTTTAGATGATCGTCCGTTCAAGGAGCAGGTCGAAGAAATAACTGAGTTCGGGATGCGTCGATCCGGTGGGGTCTCGACCGATGCATGTATTCCAACAACCCTCGATCCTGATGGGGTTTCTTGGAACTTGGGAATGGGTACGATTTTGCCGAAAGAGCTCGACAAACTGCAAAACCATTCTTCCTTACGTCTCGTTCAGTCCATTTTCAAGCGTTTAGAAATGGTAAGCATATCTTTGTTGTTATTAATAGATACTTAGACTTTTGAAGCTCCTTATCATTTCTTCTTAACTGGCTAAGCATGAAGCTCTCCAGCTCGGGATACAAAATGACGAATCTTACTTTGCTCGAGAAGAATCCCTCGAACGGGTAAACTCAATTGCTGTTGCTCATCGATTGCTGATGACTGAGGTTGAGCATCTTCGAGCTACTACTGAGAGGCTTACCAAAGAGTAGGAATAACTTGTTCTACTAAATAGCAACTTGGAGTCTGATAAAGAGCAGCTTACTAAGGAGAAACAAAATCTTCTCCAGCTGAAAGATCAAGAGTTTGACAGAGGTTTTTCTCTTGGATATAAGCAACGTGCCGAAGAAATGATGACTTATCTTGGTTATCCGACAATTTCTGATCATGCTCAAGAACAGTAGATAAAGATCTTTTTTTTTTTTTTTTTGAAATGTAAATATACATTTTGCCTGATGAATAGAAGATCATGCTTTTTGATCGATTTCTGCGTCTTTTCGACCTACCTGCCAATAAATAACTTCTTTCAGTATTCTTGGAAGACGAGAAGTCAATTTGGTAGGTGTGCCGTAACTGTAGGAACGGTTCGTATGCTTTGTCCGTTGATTGATTAATTCCTCGTAGTATAAATAACTTTTTTGGAGAAGTAGTAAAAACAAAAGACCGAAATAACATGTCTCCCATAAACGTTTCAATTTGGTTTTTATGGCATGTAGATTATGGTGGAGATATCAAACCAAGTAGGTTTTTGGAGAAGCGAGAGCTGGTTAGTTCATTAAAAATGGTGGTGATCCCTGGGGAAAGTAAGCTCTTCCGTCCATGCATGCTCGAAAACTTGCCCCCAAGGCATGGAGAACGAACCTGTCTCAATTGTATGACAGCAAAGTTCTTTCCTTCCTCATTTGCAGGAAGAGTAGTATCTGAACCATTCCTTTCTCAGTGTGCTTTAGCTTGATACTGTGATCGACTTTTGATGCAGCACGCTTCTCTTCCAGCATCCAGCATCAGCAAATATACGCACTTCTGCATGTTCCTTGTTTCCTTGTAATTAGACTTTGAAGATGAATATAATTTTTCCTGATGATTTGGCTGTTTCCGTGAAATGTAATGATCCTCTTAAAGATCTGAATAAAATCAATTATTCTTGACCAGTTTATCTGGAGTCTCGTAATTTTAGTTCTATGGCATTGATCGATCTTTTATCCGACATTATGAATTATTCTTGTAATACTGTTGATCTGGACCGTTGACAGGATCCCAATGTAGCACCACTGGATCCAGTATCCCCCACCTATAAAAAGGGTTATTCCATGTTTCTTCATCCTCAGAAATGAACTTGTCCAACAAGCATTGTTATTGTTACAATCATTGTCGTCCACCAAAACATGTGATCTTGTCAAATGATGAATCTTTGATTCGGTATGGGAGGAATTGGAAAGAAGAGATCTCCATCATATGTGGTAATGGTCGGGCAAGTCTCCTAATTGGGGATTAGTTGACCATAAACCATGCCGTATAATAGAGGTCGAGATTAGAGGAAAGCAGGATTCTATGCTTATCGAAATCAACTTGTTTCTGACAGGTCGACGACGTCATGCATGAGATCCTTCTGATCCGTAATCTACTACGAAAGAAATAAGCATCAACTTTTTCGAGGTGGTCGAGTTGAGAAGATATGTATCCTTCTCTCAATGATCATCAGTCGTCGATCTTGAGAAGAATGCCTGAACTTTAGTTTCTCGTCACTGTTCTCAAGGTAGAAGAAAAGATGATCGGTCCGATGAAACTTTGAAGCGTATTGTAGACCAGATTCTTTCTTTTGTTATTTCGTAGGTGTAATTGCTTAATACACTTGATCGACGAATATTCAAAATGTAATATTAGCTCCGCCATGATAGTCTTTGTATTGATTTTATCGATCTAATATAAGACTGTTATTTTGACCGAAACAAAAACGCATTTATTTTCATTCCAGTATTTAAGGCTTGTAGTTATGACTTTGTAACGCAATTCCCGATGTGGCCTCATTGCCGTTGATTGGATGCGAGTTGCACCGTAGGATTTTAACTCATCCTGTCTATAAAAGGAATCTTTTATCTTTCAGTTACCATTAGAAGTAAAAACTTGAAACAAATGTACTCCTTCTTTGTCCAAAATGGCGGTCGTCCGCCTAATTCGAGAATCAAACAGAACACTTATTACGTCGACTTGGTATAGGCGGAATCGGAAAGTGGAGATTTCTCAAAAACCATGAAATCTCCGACCCCTAATAAGGGGAATGGATTGGAACGCCTACCCTCATCTGACCATCCTATGTAAATGGGAAAAGGTCGGTGTTGTGGGGTTCCGACCTATTAGTTACGCGGTCGGTGTAAAGTTGGTCAGTTCATTAAAACGAGAATGTATGATCAAAAAATGCTGACCACCATCGACCGTCGTAACATTATGATCTCTCAAAGCTCTCTCTGATTCCAAAGCTTTGCGGCCGTAAGCACGACTGGTCCTAGCTGGTGGCAAGAATTCTGAGAGAAATACAGAGATAAATCAAGCTGAAGTCCTTTTGTTAGCTCATTTTTTATCATGTAATAGAATCTGCTATTGATTTAGCTAGGGGAATTTATGTATCTTTCCGATCTGCATTTTTTTTTTATTTTTATCAGTGATAAAAAAAAAAATTCATTATATCAGCTGTTTGTGTTACGTAGATTGTCAGTTATGAGATTGATGAGTTTATACCGACCCAATCGGTTTTACTCAAAGATATATTATACTTAGGTTTTATACCAACTGTG
Source organism: Penstemon newberryi var. newberryi (assembly GCA_030819805.1). NCBI lineage: Eukaryota > Viridiplantae > Streptophyta > Magnoliopsida > Lamiales > Plantaginaceae > Penstemon > Penstemon newberryi. Next base: position 31,270,855 of record JAUALY010000004.1, on the reverse strand, counting down.
GTGTTTAAACTTTGTAGATCATTTCAGTAGATCGATGAGTTTATACCGACCCAATCGGTGTTACTCAAAGATTTATTATACTTAGGTTTTATACCAACTGTGGTTTTAACCTTTGTAGATCGTTCGTGTAGGAGATCGATGAGTTTATACCGACCGTATCGGTGTTACTCAAAGATTTAGTATACTTAGGTTTTATACCAACTGTTGTTTTAATCTTTGTAGATCGTTCGTGTAGGAGATCGATGAGTTTATACCGACCGTATCGGTGTTACTCAAAGGTTTATTATACTTAGGTTTTATACCAATTGTGGTTTTAACCTTTGTAGATCATTTCAGTAGATCGATGAATGTTTCCCGATTCATTCGGTCTTAGGCAAAATGTATTAGGTTGTATACCAATTATTGGTTTTAACCTTTGTAGATCGTTTTTTGACAAAAGTCTTTTTAACACATCTCATGTAGAAATAAGCAAAAGCTTTTATTATAATTGTAGGTAATTTAAATGCATGAAAGGGAAATAACAAAATATCCTATAAAATGGAAAAAACTAATTTCTTGCAAATCCTGTTTAAATTCTAAATCTTCTTGTCTCGAACTCAACGACCATAATATCTTCTGAGATTTACTGCATTCCACGTTCGAGGAAGTGGAGTCCCATCCATATGTGCTATCTTGTACGATCCTTTTTTGCCGACCGCAATCACTGTATAGGGACCCTCCCAATTTTGCTGTAACTTTCCAACATGTTTGGATACTTCAACTTTTTTAAGTACCAAATCACCTTCTTTGAATGATCGTATTCTTACCTTTTGATTGTAGGCTTTTTCCATACTGGATTTAGCCGCTTCTAAACGTAGACTGGCTTTTTCCCTCAAGGTCTCACTCAAACCGATGTCATCCTTTCTAAGTTGACCATTTGATTCCTCCTCGTAGAGCTCAATTCTTGGGCTGGGGACTAGCGCCTCTACTGGGATAACTGCCTCCGATCCATAGACTAGGCTAAACGGTGTTTCACCCGTTGAGGCTTTTACTGTAGTTCTGTTGGCCCAAATGACGCCTGCCAGTTCGTCCAACCATTTCCCTTTGGCGTCGTCCAGTCTTTTCTCGAGTGATTTGACAATCTCTCGATTTGCCACTTCAGTTTGTCCATTAGCTCTAGGATGTCCGACAGACGTGAAGTTTTGCTGTATTCCAAGCTTCGAGCACCATTCTTGAACTTGTTTTCCAGCAAATTGGGTTCCATTGTCAGAAATCAAAATTCTTGGGATTCCGAAACGACAGACTATATTTTTCCAGAGAAAATTTATAACTTGGAACTGTGTTATCCGAGCTAAGGCTATGCATTCAATCCACTTGCTGAAATATTCGACAGCGACCAAAACATAACTCTTTTTCGATCTGGATATTGGGAACAGTCCCACTATATCGATTCCCCACTGATCAAAAGGCCAACAGATCGAAATTGGATGTATCGTCTCAGCTGGTTGGTGTATTATATTTGAATGTACCTGACAGTAATGACAGTGTCTAACGTAGTCTTGTGCGTCGGTGTACATCGTTGGCCAATAGTAACATGTTCTCAAGCATTTGAGTGTAAGTGCTCGAGCGCCACTGTGATTCCCAACTTCTCCTTTATGTATGCTTCGAAGGATGCTTTCGGAATTGTGCTCGGGAATGCATTTTAGCAGAATTCATGAGACGGATCTTCTGTAAAGTTTTCCTTCTAACATTGCATATCTTGGTGCTCGATACCTTATCCTCCTAGCTTCATTTTTACAGCTAGGGAGTGATCCGTCTTTCAAATAGGCGATTAATGGAGTCATCCAACTGTCAGCTGCCAGGTCAATTTCCATTACTTCAGCAACAGGGACAGTGTCGAGGTCGATCGCGGGTGTCTTGGAGATTAGCCATGTGATTATCCTTTTAGATTTACCATCCCTTGTTCCTGCAAATCTAGATAGTTGATCAGCCCATCGATTTTCTTCTCTTGGGATATTTTGAATATCAAATTTATCAAATTTCCTAGTTAACTCTTTTACTTTTTCCAAATATTTTATCGTTTGTCGACGTTGCTTCGGAGCTCGTTTCCGACAGACTTGGAGTTTCAAGGAGGAAATCAGCAAGTATCTGAGCTTTGACTGCAGTTCGTGGTCGATATTCGATCTCGTACTGTCCCAATTCTACAGCCCATTTGATTAACCTTCCCGAGGCTTCTGGCTTCGATAAAACTTGCCTCAAAGGTTGATTAGTAAGCACGATGATCTTGTATGTTTGAAAGTATGGCCGCAACCTTCGTGCTGAGGTTACCAAAGCTAGAGCGAATTTTTCAATTGTTAAATAATTCTTTTCCGCTCCTTGCAATAATTTACTCAAATAATAAACAGGCTTGTGTTCCGATCCCTCAATTTTCACCATAACCGAGCTCACTGCAGCCTCGGAAATAGCGATGTATATGTATAGAGGCTGTCCCTCCGTAGGTTTGGCGAGCAGGGAAGGCGAGGTCAAATATTCTTTCAGCTGCTCGAATGCATGATCACAAGCCTCGGTCCATTCAAAGGTCTTAGCTTTTCTCAAAGTTTGAAAAAATGGTAGACTTTTATCTGCGGACCTGGATATGAATCTATTAAGGGCAACAATCTTTCCGACCATACTTTGCACCTGAGTAATATTTCTAGGAGGTTTCATTTCAGTAATAGCACGTATCTTCTCTGGATTTGCTTCGATGCCTCTCTCATGGACCAGATAACCTAAGAATTTTCCAGACCTTACCCCAAAGGTACATTTTAAGGGGTTGAGCTTCATTCCATACTTCCTCAAGATTTTGAAGCAACGATCAAGGTGTTTAATGTGGTCTTCTTCACTCATGCTTTTTACCAGCATGTCATCGACATACACTTCCATTATTTCTCCGATCAACTCTTTAAACATCAAGTTGACCAATCGTTGATAGGTAGCTCCGGCATTTCTTAATCCGAACGGCATTACTATGAAACAATATACGCCCTGTTCGGTAATGAATGCAGTCTTTTCTTGATCTCTTTCATCCATGAAAATCTGATAGAAACCTTGGAATGCATCCATCATACTAAAAATTGCAAAACCTGCTGTCGAGTCCACCAATAGGTCGATCCTTGGGAGAGGTTAAGGATCTCTTGGACACAATTTATTTAAATCTGTGAAATCGTTACACATTCTCCACTTGTTATCCTTCTTGTCACCCTTTGAGACAAGTACGACATTACACAACTGATAGGATAGTGCCCTGCAAGCCAATATATTTAGCTTGTATTAGGACTATCGTAAGCTTTCTCTAGTACAAATAAATTAATACGCACGTTTGTTTATAGTATGTAAATCAAACAATGGCCAACTTCATCTCTCGCAAATCATTTAAGCGATTGGATGAAATCCTTAGATCACATTCGACTATGGGACGATTCACTTCGGTATTGAGTGCAATCATGAAACAGTCTCTAAGGTCGTGATCTTAAAACACGTTCCAAGTCATAGATTCCGAACGAGACGGGGTATCGAAGGAATCGCCAAGACTTGTATGAATATGCATGATTCACATGGAGTGAATTTGTAGAGTTTCATGAACAAGACATTTGATGTCAGTGCATATGAGTAGGTGGTTCGATAGGAGATCGAACGCATCGAACGACCCGAACAGAGAAACCCATTGTGGAAGCGCATGACGCATATCGGTGATGGGATGTTTCTCAAGACTTATAATAGTGTACGATTTAGTCCTTAGACTTGAGGTGCTAGGGCGAATTCGGTGCATGGGTATATGTACTTAGATTTAGGTACAGGTCACGTAGCCTGACCATAATGTGCCTAAGTTGGGTGCATATAGTTGTGTACGCGAGTGGTTAGTACCAAGATGGAATCTACCGACTCATCGTAATGGATGAGAGAATTTCCTATACGATTCTTAGATAATAATTCCGAGAAATCCACGGCCGTGGTCAGTGACGGATTTGGAAAGGGGTTTCCAAATTTAGCAGTCACACTGGAATTATTATCCCGAATTAGAAAGTATAGTTATTGAGATAATTAGAGGTGATAATTAGAGGTGCCGATCAATTCACACACCCTAGGTCTCAATCGGGAAATTAAGTCGATAGAAGGACCGTATGTACATGGCAGTTATATGAGGTGAGGTTCACTGAGATCAATTCACCTGAAGTTGGGCCTCATGGGCTTGTGGCTAGACATCGACCATGAGGTGTGGGTACTCATGAATTAATAGCAAGATTAATTCTTGAGTGGTTAATTGAAGGGGTTCAATTAATCGGAGCAATTAATAAGCTCGCAAATTAAATCACGAAAGTCGTGAGCCCGCGGCCAATTGATGGTGAACCTAGAGGGTCACACACAATACAATTGGACTGCAACAAATCATATAAGGAAAGTTTGATTTAAAGAGTTAAATCAAAACTGGAGAATTAAAGTGTTAATTCTTAAAGGAGAAAATTATTAATTAGAAGTAGTCTAATTAATTAATGGAGAAGGATTAATTAATTAATTGGATTAATTAATTAAATGGGCTGAATTAATTAAAAGAGTTTAATTAATTAAATGGTCAAATTAATTAAAGAGTTTAATTAATTAAAGGAGACCTAGTTAGTTAAGGAAATAAAGATAGAATGGGATTCTACTTTCCTAACTAGATAAGGGGCGATTTTTGCTAGGATAAGAATGGGAGAGTTTGTTTTCTTGTGTGACAAGGAAAATCTAAGAGATATACATGTATATCTTATTTCCTAATGAGATAAGGATATACATGGAAGAGATATCTATTAAGAGAAGTGTTATTCTCTTATAAATAGACAACTCTTCATAACTCTTCATAACTCTTCAGGAAAGATAACAAGTGAAGAACCTAAGCCCTAAGACAATGAGGAGCCGCCCCTCTTCTCCAAATCTGAAAATTGCCGCCGCCACCTTCTTCCTTTTGAGGTTGGCCGAACCCTGTAGAATTCTACAGGGTTCATGCGATTTCTTTTCTTCTTTCTTCCTGTCTGATAACTTTTGGATCCTAGTTCTGAGCCTGAGGATTCAAGAGAGTTGCTTCAATCCAGTTGGTGTGGATACCGCTAGAGGCACAACGCTTGGGGTGCTTCTCTCGAACCAAATCCATCAGATCTGAAAGAAGACCGGAGAAAAACCACTACCGTTCCTATGGTGAGGTAAAATCACTAAACACCCTATGTTTGTTGTGATTTTTGTGCATAATCCTTTTCGTATGACTAGATGAATAAAGATCTTGTTTGGGTTATTTAAAAATTTTAAAATTCCGCTGCTTTTAACGTTCTGACGTTACCCATAACCCAACAACAACCACTCAGTAAAGTGTATTTCTCTAATCTGCTTAGATAATAACAACCTTTCGACCTCCGCTTTTATTATTTTGTCCTTCACAGGACCATGATTCCTTTTCTTTTGTCTGACCGGTTTTGCGCTCGGATCTATCTTCAAAGAGTGGGTTATTATTCTTGGGTCGATCCCCACTATGTCCTCCGAGCTCCAGGCAAAAACATCTACATTTTCCCTTAAAAAATTGATCAACATAATTTCTCCCTGTGGAGACAGTTCAGTTCTGATCCTGGTGATTTTGGTTGGATCATTCTCGATTAACTTGACCTCTTTATGCTCTGGCGCACGTAGAGTCAGATCTATGGGCTCTTTTCCTTTTTTATCGATCCGATCCGTGCTAGGCAACTCAGGCTCATGAGATCTCTCCGTCGAGGATCCTACTGTTTTTCTTTTTGACGGTGTTAGAGGATCGACGTTCCTTTTTAAAGATAGTGCCGTGTTGTAACAATCCCAGGCCATGCAGTGGTCGTTGACGATTTCGCCGACCCCAGAGACTGTAGGAAATTTTATTTTCTGGTGATAGGTTGACACAACTGCTCGAAATTGGTTTAATGCCGGTCTTCCCAAAATGGCATTATAAGCGAATGGTGCTTCAACCACTAAGAATTTTATCATTTTGATCACTCGATGAGGTTTGTTCCCAAGAGTTACACTCAAATTGATAGTTCCAGCTGGAACTATTTCTGATCCTCCAAATCCTACCAGTGGCGTAGCTACTCTTTGGAGAGTTATTTTTCCCAGGTTCATCTGGTTCAGCACTTCGATGGCTATTATGTTAGCCGATCTTCCGTTGTCGATCAGAATTCTCTTGACATTGAAATCGGCAATTTTCAGTGAGACCACCATGGGAAAATCGGGGTGGTCTTCGTTATTATCCCAATTCAGGTTTCTGGGGACTTCGCTCTCATCGAACTTAATTATCTGTTGGTTGGAGTTTTTACTCTCGAGCGCCCATACCTCTTTAGGGGTCATAATCGCCTTTTCTAGAGATCGTGCGACCTTTCGTCTGGCATTCCGACTATCCCCCCCCGCTGGTCCACCAGAGATCACATGTATTGTACCATTGACCTGGTCATCATCGATTTCATTTCTTCGGGGCGCATGATTACTGGGAGATCTATCACGAGGACTTCTATTTTCCTCCCTCTTTCTAGGACTTCTTGTCCTTTGTCTTATCCGATCTGCTCTATCTATGAATTCATTCAATCTACCCTGTTGAATCAATTTTTCGATTTCTTGTTTCAGGTGATAACAGTCCTCGGTCCTATGACCGTGAGCTCGATGGTACCTACAATATAAATCGTAGTTCTTTGCCCCAGGTTTGGCTTGTGTGATTCTTTTTGCTGGGGGGATTAAATTATTTCTTTCCTGTATCACCAGAATGTCTTCTCTTGGGGCATTTAGTTTTGTGAACTCCACATAACTGATTCGATCTCTTATATTCTTTTCTGGAGATCGAGGCCTGAGGTAGACATTGGGTCGTTTCTCAGGGTTATTCCCGTTATGTTCTAATCTATGGAATACGTTTCCTCTTCGCGAAAACCGATCGTAATCCGTGGCTTTCTGGATTGGGGGATTTTCAGGTTTTTTGGGTCCCGAAACGGACGCTTTCTTATTTTTATCTTTGAAAGAGTTCATCTCTTCCTGGGTCATATATTTGGATGCTAAAGTCATGATTTCAGTGAATGTTCTAGGCTGTTTCCGACTTAACGCGTTACCAAACTGCCTATTCTTGGTTAGATCAAACAGAATAGATATAATATAATCAATATTTGGGGAATCGATCTTCAGTAGTTCTACATTGAACCTTGCTGACCAAGCTCTTAAAGATTCTCCATCTAATTGGACTATAGTTCCCAAATAACTCATGGGAAGCTTTTGTCTTTTCTGACTAGCAAATTGTTGTTCCAGCTTGTTACACAATTCTCTAAAACTGAAGATTGAATTGGGAGGTTGTTTTCCAAACCAATCCAGTGCCAACCCCTCGAACGTTGTGATCATCAGCTTGGCCGTATACTCTGCTGAATGAGCATACAAGCTCATTATATTTGTAAAACTAAAGATATAGTCGGTCGGATCACTAGTTCCGTCATATCTGGGGAGCCGAGCAGGTAAAGATCCAGAAGCATGTGCTTCCCTAATTTCTGAGCAAACAAGCAGCTATACTATCCTGTATTTCTCGGGAACGAGGCCAAGGTTGTTGCAAAGTCAAAAGCCTTTGTTCCACTCGTTCCTCGACCATCCTCTCTAATTCTCTTTCAGAGACTCTTCTATTTGTTTGTCGATTGATAACTGGGGGTTAGTCCATGTCGTCGATCGGTATAACAGTGCGTTCTTTGGATAGGCGAGGTTCAGGTCGAGCATTAGCTCTTACCTGATTAGTTTTTCGACCAAGGTTCCTTCCTGCTACGTTTGGTGGGGAGATTTGAGATCGTTGATCCGCGTCCGGACTCTCTGCTTGAGTTGATTAGTGGTCATTATTTTCCCGAGGTTCCCTGACATTGTTAACCGCTCTTGAAGGACCAACAGCCGCCCTTACTGGTTCCGCAACTGCCGGAGTCTGTAGAATTTGAGGAAAAAACGAACTTAAAAGTTGAGCAATTTGTAGTATTTTTTCCTGGTCAACGGAAAGCGGGGGAGCCGGGACGGATCGAATGGGTGAGTTAGGGGCCTGACTCACGCTAGGAGTTCGTTGTCCTCCCTGGTTTTGATTGATGCTAGCGTTTGCCGCAACATGTTCCTCCACAGGGTCTAAATTTTGGTGATTTGCGGGAGGCTGCGTATTATTAACGCTGACCCTTTGGGAATTCTCAGGCAGGCTATCCGCAGCACGAGAAGGTCTAGAATTTGCGCTTCTTTCTGCGTTACGCGTGCTTTTTCTTGGATTGACCATATTCGATCGAGCAATTAACCTGGCCCCACGGTGGGCGCCAACTGATTTAACCTGAATTCGTCTTAGGTTTAATCTCAGTAAATTATTAAGAGAACAACTTTATATTTTAGGGGTTTGGTTAAAGTACTCAGGATGGTGCAATTCAAGAATAGTATGAAATATTATAATCACGTAAACAAGTATAAGAGAGGAGAATAATTGTATTTTTATTGATAGGTTAAATTCTGGATCCTCAATACAATGTAAGATTCGCTATTTATAATATTCCCTGTGTCCTAACTGAACTAGGAGTCCTATCTAGTCTTGGAATCCTGCACGGCCTAGGAGTACCGCATGGCCCATTAAGTCCCTTGAAACGGACAGTAGGTCGATCAGAGTAGGTTGACCAGATACGCATCCAGCTGGTCGAGCCGATCTCACAGTTTAAAATAGGTCGGATCGATCTTTAGTCTGCTCGGATATTCCTAGCTGATTAGATGTGCAAAATAGCCCTCATCATAAACCATTTAATTAAATTAACCTTTTTAATCCAATTAATTTTTCTCCCACTTTAATTAACTCTTTAATTAATATTTAATTAATTGGACTATCTAATTAATTATTTCTCTCTCAGAATTAACTCTTTCATTCTTTTATTTGATTTAACTCTTTAAATCAAACCTTTCCTTAATTGACTGTCACTGTCCAACTGTATTGTGTGTGACCCTCTAGGTTCACCATCAATTGGCCGTAGGCCCACGACTTTCGTGATTTAATTAATGAGCAATTAATATTCAATTAATTGCTCCGATCAATAAACTCCTTTAATTGACCACTCCAGAATTAATCTCCCATTAATTCAGGAGTACCCACACCTCATGGTCGATGTCTAGCCACAAGCCCATGAGGCCCAACTTCAGGTGAATTGATATTAGTGAACCTCACCTCTTATAAGTACCATGTACATACGGTCCCTCTAACGACTAATTTCCCGATCGAGACCTAGGGTGTGTGAATTAGTCAGCACCTCTAATTATCTCGATTCTGTACTTTCTAATTCTGGATAATAATTCCAGTGTGACTGCTAAATTTGGAAACCCCTTTCCAAATCCATCACTGACCATGGCCATGGATTTCTCGGAATCTATTATCTAAGAACGTACAGGAAATTCCCTCATCCATTACAATGAGTCGGTAGATCCCATCTTGATGCTAACCATCCGCACATACGACTATACGTACCCAAAGTAGGCGCACAATGGTCAGGCTACGTGACCGGCTCCTAAATCAAAATACGCACACCCGTATGCCGAATTCGCCCTAGCATCTCAAGTCCAAGGACTAAATCGTACACTGTTAGAAGTCTTGAGAACCATCCCATCACTGATATGCTTTACGCACTTCCACAATGGGTTTCTCTGTTCGGGTCGTTCGATGCGTTCGATCCCCTATCGAACCACCTAGTCATATGCACTGACATCAAATGTCTTGTTCATGAAACTCCACAAATTCACTCCATGTGAATCATGCATAATCCTACAAGTCTTGACGATTCCTTTGATACCCCGTCTCGACAGGAATCTATGACTTGGAACACTTTTGAGATCACGACCTTAGAGACTGTTTCATGATTGCACTCAATACTGAAGTGAATCGTCCCATAGTCATGAGTGATCTCAGGGTTTCAACCAATCGCTTAAATGTGTTCGCGAAAGATGAAGTTGGCCATTAGTTTATTTTATTAAATAAATAAACTTTGGGTATTAATTAATAAATCAAAGATTCATTCAAGATAAAATAGTCCTATTACAAGCTATAGAGTTGGCTTGCAGGGCACTATCCTATCAATCTCCCACTTGCCCTAAAGCCAATTACAAACATTTCTAAGACCCATCTTCACAAGATGTTCTCGAACACTTTTTGCGATGGTGGCTTCGTTAGTGGATCAGCTACGTTATCTTTTGAGTCGACACGTTCCATTTGAATGTCTCCTCTACCAATGATTTCTCTAATCACATGGTATTTCCTCATCACGTGTTTGGACTGATGGTGTGATCTCGGCTCCTTTGCTTGAGCGATTGCCCCATTGTTGTCACAGAAGACTACTATGGGCTCTGCAATGCTAGGTACTACATCCATATCTTGGATGAAGTTTCTCATCCAAACACTTTCCTTTGCTGCATCCGATGCGGCAATATATTCTGCTTCAGTGGTTGAATCTGCAGTGGTGGACTGCTTGGAACTCTTCCAACTCACCGCTGCTCCGTTGAGGCAAAATATATAACCAGAATTGGATTTATAATCATCCACGTCAGACTGGAAACTCGAATCCGTGAATCCTTGAGGATAGCCTTTATGGCGGTCCAGTGTTCCTCCCCAGGATTTGACTGGTAGCGACTCGTCACACTCAGAGCGTGTGCTACGTCAGGTCTAGTACATAACATCGCATACATTATGCTGCCTATGGCAGATGCATAAGGTATGAGAGACATTCTCTTCCTTTCTTCATCATTTGTAGGGCTCATAGATTTAGAAAGAGAGATCCCATGTCTCATAGGAAGCAATCCCTTCTTGGATTCTTCCATACTGAACCGTTTCAGTATAGTGTTAATGTACTGAAATTGGGAGAGTCCTAACATCGTCTTCGATCTATCTCTATAGATACGTATCCCCAATACGTAAGATGCGTCTCCCATATCTTTCATGGAGAATTGCGTGGATAACCACGCTTTTGTCTGCGTTAACGTTCTGATATCGTCTCCGATCAACAGAATGTCATCGACATACAACACAATAAATTGTACTGAACCCCCTTCAAATTTCTTGTACACACATGACTCATAAACGTTCTTGATGAAGCCAAACCCTTTGACTGTCTTATCAAAACGTTTGTTCCAGGTTCGGGATGCCTGTTTTAGGCCATAAATTGACCTTTGAAGTTTGCAGACCTTATGCTCACTTCCTTTAGATGTAAAGCCTTTTGGCTGTTGCATAAAGATTTCCTTATCAATGTCTCCATTGAGAAAGGCGGTCTTTACATCCATTTGCCATATCTCGTAGTCATACCACACTGCTATGGCTAATAATATCCGAATGGATTTTGACATCGCCACTGGGGAAAAAGTTTCCCCATAGTCTATACCAGGCCTTTGAGAATAACCTTTCGCCACAAGGCGAGCCTTATGAGTCAAAACCTCTCCATTCATTCCAAGCTTGCGCTTGAAGATCCACTTACAGCCTACAGGGACAGTTCCCTCAGGTGGATCAACCAAGGTCCATACCTTGTTGGAATGCATGGAATCCATTTCGGATTGCATGGCTTCCTGCCATGCACCCGAGTCTATGTCTGACATAGCTTCTTCGTATGTCCTTGGATCACCATCCAATTGATCATTTTCGTGGATGAAGCCGAACCTTTCGGGTTCTCTACGAATTCGATCGGACCTTCGAAGTACTGGTGTACTAGATGGTTCAATAGGTTCAGGATCAACTCCCACTGTTTGTGGGGATGGGTCCACTTTCTGGACTTCATCAAGTTCTACGGACACCCCGCTTCTTTTAGTGAGGAAGTCATCCTCTAAGAAGTGGGCGTTCCTAGACACGAACGTCTTTCGTTCTTTAGGGTCGTAGAACAGGTATCCAATGGATTCCTTTGGATACCCCACAAATATGCACAAACTAGATCTACTATCTAGTTTATCTCCCTTCTTGTTCCTAACATAGGCAGGAGATCCCCATACTCGTAAATACGAATACATGGGTGCTTTACCAAACCATTCTTGGTGTGGCGTCGTCGGCACCGACTTTGAAGGTACTATATTAAGTATCTTTGAAGCCGTTAAGAGGGCTAAGCCCCAAAATGAAAAAGGTAGATCAGCGAAACTCATCATGGAACGAACCATGTCCAACAGAGTTCGGTTCCTTCTCTCAGACACACCATTCAACTGTGGTGTTCTAGGAGGAGTTCGCTGTGAGAGAATTCCATTCTCTACAAGATAATCGAGGAATTCTTGACTTAAGTATTCCCCACCTCGATCAGATCGAAGTGCCTTAATACTATGTCCAAGTTGGTTTTCAACTTCCATTCGAAACTCTTTGAACTTTTCAAAAGCTTCGGACTTATACTGCATTAGGTACACATACCCAAAACGACTGTAGTCGTCTGTGAAGGTAATGAAGTACAAGAAACCTCCTCTTGCACTGACACTCAGCGGTCTACAAACATCGGTATGGATCAAATCCAAGGTTTGTTTGGTTCGCTCCGGTTTCCCAGTAAAAGGCGTTTTGGTCATCTTTCCCTTGAGACAGGACTCGCAAGTTGAGAAATCATCAAGGTTCTTTATCTCAAGAGCCCTAGAGGAAACCAACTTTTGAATTCTACTCTTGGATATATGTCCAAGCCTAGCGTGCCATAACTGTGGACTATTATCATCTTGTTTTCTTTTCTTTGATTGAATGTGCAACACGTTAGAATTAGTTGGTTCAAGGGAATAAAGACCATCTATTAAAGTACCACTAGCATAAGTAAAACCACCTTTTATTATGCTAAAAATTCCATTAGAAATGGAAAAACAAAAACCATCATCATCCAACAAAGGAATCGAAATAATGTTTTTGATAATAGTCGGTACGTACAAACAGTCTTTTAAAACCAAAGTAAAATTCCCAAAAACTAATTCTACGTCCCCTATGGCCTCTGCCGCAACCCTTGCTCCGTTTCCAAAGCATAGGATCCTATCCCCAGGTTTAAGAGGTCTTACTGCTCCCATCACCTGCAAATCATTGCAGATATGAGAACCAGCTGCGGTGTCTAACACCCATGATGCACAGTTAATTGAAATATTAACTTCAATAAAGAAAATACCTTTGGCTACCGTTTTAAGGTAGTCAGGGCAGTTCCTTTTCCAGTGCCCTGCTTTCTTGCAGTGGAAACATTCATCTTCTGGGCTCTTTCTCTTTTTCTCGACAACCTTCTTGGTTGTTTTAGAAGAGAACACTTTCTTCTTCTTCTTCTTGCCCTTCTTTGGCTTTGCAGCCTTGGGTTGCTCAGCAATCATGACAGACTTCTCCTTCTTAAGGGTAGCTTCTGCCGTTACCAACATATTGGTCAGTTCGTGAAGAGCGAGATTTCTCTCCTCCATGTTGAAATTCAACACGAACTGATCAAATGAGCGTGGTAGAGTATGGAGTAATAGGTCAGTGCTAAGATCAGCGTGCAAGTCTACTTCCAAGTTCTCTAATTTTTCAATCAGATTAATGAAACGAAGACAGTGATCTTTCACACTTGAACCCTCAGCCATTCTCAGATTAAACAACTCCCTTGTAGTCTTGAACCTTTCAGTCCTAGACTTCTCTCCAAATAAATCTCGGAGATGGAGAAGTATATCAACAGAATGCAACATCTTTGCATGTTGTTTCTGCAGCTCATTGGTCATTGATGCTAGCATTAGGCAACGAACCTGAATATCATCATCAACCCATCTAGCATGGGTGGCTCGTTCCTCTTCCGAAACTCCATCCGGAAGTGCTCCAGACATTGGGGCATCGAGAACATAGCTCCGACGATCGGAGTCGAGGACTATCCTCAAATTTCTTAGCCAGTCGATAAAATTTGATCCGTTCAGTTTGTTAGTGTCAAGGATGATAGATAATGGATTCTTAGACATTTTCGCAAAATGATCTACAAAATAGAATGATAACGTTCAGCTGACTGATCTAAATTAATACTTATAATTAACGACTATTGGACTTGTTATCGAAAAAAGTTCTCCCACTATTTTCTCGAAACAATTACCCCTTCAATTGTTCGGGAAATCTTATTTCCTAGCAGGTCTTGACGTCCCAGCAGACATTAATTGTACCCACGACTCGCGGCCATACAATTAATTCCCTAGGTAGTTATACTATTACCAATTGTGTCCCTACACAACCTTCAAGCTATTTTGCCTCGATTTTCGCATTCATCTAGCACTGCTACATCAAGAATGGTACTACTCGTTAAGTCTAACCCATCAATCTTGATGAGCAACGGGCCCGGTCATGAAATCTCCATAACTTGGTTATGATCGATGTTCACATCCCGACCAATCCTCACCCTTGTCAAGTTTAGTTAAAAACGAGAATCAAGGATTTTCGCGTATTGTCTCTTTCCTCGACTCGGGTGCCAGACTCTGGATCACCTTAATCAACAAGTGGACAACTCACGCTAGTTCCTATTGATGGAAGGCTTGGATATTAAAATTTTATTTTAATATACCCAATATGACTTAATATAATTTTCAAGAGGGGGTTTTCGGGTTTAAGAGTTTGAGGTAACTCTACTCGAGATCTCACCGTTCCAGTTATGCAATATCTTTTATTTACGATCTAAATTACTAGCGCGTATCACTATACATGCTAAAAAAAAAAAAACGTAAATAAATCATACACACCTAGCATGCATGCTAACACGGTATGTTTTCGATCGGGAGCCTCCTATGCGGACCACCATCGAGCCAAAGACGATGGTCCTATTGGTCAATCTAATAGGTTTCAAAGAGGCCTATGCTATTACACATTTTACCATGCATACATGGCCTTTAGTCTTCTTGGGCTCCCACCTTGCTTGTAACGGGCCTCCATCCTTGTCTAATAAAACAGTAAAGCCCTATCTATTACAATGGCTCAAAGTGGCCCAAAAACTTAAGGCTCGCAGGCCTAATAAAACCAACAAATTAAAATTAACCAATCACATCTACCCTAAGGGTCAAGGCTCGGCGCGATCGAAAAAACCACGTAAACAGTTCACGTAGAGAAAGAAACAAGAAAAACATATTTTCTTATTTCTTATCTTATTTTAAAACTCCTTTTAAAATGTCTATCAGATTCTAGTTTTAAAACTCATTTTAAAACAATCCATAATCTTATTTTAAAACACCTTTTAAAACAATCTCTTTGATTCTCACTCTAGTCCCTACTAATTATGATAAAATTAACCTTTCGGATATACTAAACCCTTTTAGTGCACAAAACAGTTTCTGTTTTTCAACCTTTGAAAATTTTCAGTTCGGCCCCTGAATTTTCGAAAATTACATTTTGACCCCTCAACTTTTGGAAATTACAAATCAGCCCCAAAATTTCCAGAACATGCAAATCGGAGCAGCAAGCAGAAAATTAACAAAATTTCCAGAAACTTTCGTTTAATGCAAAACAGACCCCTGAATTGAAAAATTTCCAGAAACTTTCGTGTAATTGCAAAAACAGCCCAAACCTTTCGTAAATTGCAAAACAGTCCAGATTTTGAAAATTCCAGAAATTACAATTTGTTCCAGAATTGCAGAAAATGAAAATTTTACTTTCTGTCCAGATTTTACAAAAATCATAATTTGCAAACAAGCCCTCAAATTTTCGATAATTACAGATTTGGCCCAATACCGAAAAGTGCATAGATCCGAACAATTTAATTTATCACAACAAGCAAGAATCAAAAACAGAACACAACAAACACATATATCCATATATTTTGATGTGTTCAGGCCTTTTCATATGTGCATAATAAATTTGGCTCTGATACCAATGTTGGGATTTTATGGGTATGATTGTCAAAAACAACGTTGCGGAATATAAAATTTTTCAATTTTTCATACACCAATTCCCAAGAACATTTATTAGCACATATGAATAAGGTTGAATACAATTTAGCAACAAATTACTAAATTAAAAGGTGGTAAATCGAATTTACCTCACCACAGGCAAGGTGGTGGTTTCTCCGGTCTTCTCTTTCCTCGTTCACTGAGCACCCCAAATGTTGTGCCTCCAGAAATTAGTCCACACCAGATGGATGGAATGACACCTTCGAATCCTTAGGCTAAGAACTGGAATTGAAGGTTTTGTCAATGGCAGATCTAGATCTAGATCTAGATCTAAGTGAAGAAGAGAGCAAGAGGGAGAGAGGGGGGCGGCCAAGCTGAGGGGACGGCTAGGTCTAGGTTTTAGCTTAGGGTTTTGAGTCTCCACTTAGACTCCTTTATATAGCCACCTTCAAGGCCCCTTTGTGTGCAAGACTTAGTATGGGCCATTAATTAAATTGGCCCATGTCTTGCATTAATATAATTAAACCATTTAATTAAACGAACCCAATTAATCCAATTAATTTTTCTCCCACTTTAATTAACTCTTTAATTAATATTTAATTAATTAGACTATCTAATTAATTATTTCTCTCTCAGAATTAACTCTTTAATTCTTTTATTTGATTTAACTCTTTAAATCAAACCTTTCCTTAATTGACTGTCACTGTCCAACTGTATTGTGTGTGACCCTCTAGGTTCACCATCAATTGGCCGTAGGCCCACGACTTTCGTGATTTAATTAACGAGCAATTAATATTCAATTAATTGCTCCGATCAATAAACTCCTTTAATTGACCACTCCAGAATTAATCTCCCATTAATTCAGGAGTACCCACACCTCATGGTCGATGTCTAGCCACAAGCCCATGAGGCCCAACTTCAGGTGAATTGATATTAGTGAACCTCACCTCTTATAAGTACCATGTACATACGGTCCCTCTAACGACTAATTTCCCGATCGAGACCTAGGGTGTGTGAATTAGTCAGCACCTCTAATTATCTCGATTCTGTACTTTCTAATTCTGGATAATAATTCCAGTGTGACTGCTAAATTTGGAAACCCCTTTCCAAATCCGTCACTGACCATGGCCATGGATTTCTCGGAATCTATTATCTAAGAACGTACAGGAAATTCCCTCATCCATTACAATGAGTCGGTAGATCCCATCTTGATGCTAACCATCCGCACATACGACTATACGTACCCAAAGTAGGCGCACAATGGTCAGGCTACGTGACCGGCTCCTAAATCAAAATACGCACACCCGTATGCCGAATTCGCCCTAGCATCTCAAGTCCAAGGACTAAATCGTACACTGTTATAAGTCTTGAGAAACATCCCATCACTGATATGCTTTACGCACTTCCACAATGGGTTTCTCTGTTCGGGTCGTTCGATGCGTTCGATCCCCTATCGAACCACCTAGTCATATGCACTGACATCAAATGTCTTGTTCATGAAACTCCACAAATTCACTCCATGTGAATCATGCATAATCCTACAAGTCTTGACGATTCCTTCGATAACCCGTCTCGACAGGAATCTATGACTTGGAACACTTTTGAGATCACGACCTTAGAGACTGTTTCATGATTGCACTCAATACTGAAGTGAATCGTCCCATAGTCATGAGTGATCTCAGGGTTTCAACCAATCGCTTAAATGTGTTCGCGAAAGATGAAGTTGGCCATTAGTTTATCTTATTAAATAAATAAACTTTGCGTATTAATTAATAAATCAAAGATTCATTCAAGATAAAATAGTCCTATTACAAGCTATAGAGTTGGCTTGTGGGGCACTATCCTATCAAACTAGTAGAATTCAAGAAATCAAAAGAAGAGTCGAAGCTGCTGGAAGAAACTTGACTAATGCTGATCTGTTTTCCAGTGGAGAAGAAGATGCTGAAAGTGAGGAACTTGAAGAAGAGGAAGATGAAGATGAAGAAGCTGAATACTAGACTAGATATTCTAGACTAGGTTACTTGTTGAAAATCATGTATCAGCTTACTTTATTTGTATTTTCACTATTAAGTCCATTTTCTTGTAAACTTGTACTATAATCTTAGAGATGATATCTATAAAAGTTAAAGTTTCCAACATATCATCTCTACCTCAAAATTTTTTGAGGACTTAACTTTAGTTTTAGGTACAGGTACTTAGCTGGAGTTTTGTCATCATCAAAAAGGGGGAAATTATTGGATGAAGATGAAGACTTAGAAGTGAAGGGATGTTTTGATGATTTCCAAAAGTCATCAGCTAAGTATGGAAGCTTAGTTAAAACCTTAGAAGATATTTGACCAAGGAAGAAGTTACTTCAGTCAAGTCAAATATATGGTCCAGAAGACTACTGATCTGTTGCTGATTGATCTAACCGAAATTCGTAATCAAGTAATTTAAGCAAGAACAATAATATGAGAAGGGAAAATCCGATGTGTATATAAATTCCGATCTCAAATGTAAAGTTTACAGGGTCTGTCCGAGCGTTATTGGATGCCGTAACTACAAAAGAATTACAAATATGAGACCTAACAACTAGTCCGTGCGGAATGGAGATAATGTGTTAGGCCGAGCTGCTTGGTCCGAGTTGAGGGTGTGTATTCATAGGCCTCCCCCCCTCTTTAAGTCATTAATGCATTAGGTATATATAGGTGTGGCGTTGGACTAGGTGATCCGCCTGTATGTGAATAAATCCTGGTCCAAAGGCCTGGCCCCTTGTCAGGCCCAAATGATAGCTCGAATGTCTGCTGCTCGGAGAACAGCTGGAGGTCGGATTTTTGAGCTTGAGGTCGGATTTTAGAGCTTGAGGTCGGATTTTTGAGCTGCAGGTCGGATTTTGGCGCTGCAGGTCGGATTTTGGAGCTGCAGGTCGGATTTTGGCGCTGCAGGTCGGATTTTGGCCGAGGAATATTTCTTATCTTGGGAGCTACGAAATATCCCTCATCAATACCCCCCCACTTCTCGTGCGCAAGTGCAGCTGAAGCTCAGAGAAGTAGATACTGCCTTCTAGGTGAATGGCTGCCTTCAACTATTTGATGCTTCGGATACGCCTCATTAAAAACCTAGTCCGGAAAAACCCAATGGGATAAAAACCGAGCTAGGGAAAAAGAGTGCGCATCTTAGAAGCCCCCAAAATGCCGAACTGCTTTTAATAGTGGGTAGTAATAATAAACGAGATAAGCCTTCGAACTGAGAGTCCCTTCCAGGGTAGTTTTACGTCTCATCAACGTGTAAGTGTAGCTGAAGCTTTGAGAAGTAGTAATTGTGTTGAGGTGCTGATCGACCTCGAAATCTTGATGCGTCAGATATACCTCGTTAAAAACCTTATTCGGAAAAACCCTGTGGGATAAAAACCGAGTAAGGGAAAAAGAGTTTATATCAGTGAGAGACGCTTGATAAAACCTGTTACTTTCGAACTGGAAAGTCACTTTTTCAAAACTGAGGGGTCCATTATGCTGTTCATCAGCTCTTTTCTTCAATTTCGAGCTGCAAGTCTGTTACCGAGCTAAGAGGCATAGCAACGGCTTTCACTCTTTGTCGAGACATTTGTAGCAGCTCTTTTCCCAATTCCGAGCAGCATTTCGAGCTGCACTTCTTCAAATTCGAGCTAAAAGTCATAGCAACAGCTTTCATTCTTGCTCTTTTTCGAGCAGCTCTTTTTCAAATTTCGAGCAGGAATTCCGAGCTGCAATTTCGAGCCAAGAGTCATAACAACAGCTTTCACTCTTGCTCTTTCCTTCAATTTCGAGCAGCTCTTTTTCAAATTCCGAGCAGGAATTCCGAGCTGCAATTTCGAGCCAAGAGTCATAACAACAGCTTTCACTCCTGCTCTCTTCTTCAATTTCGAGCAGCTCTTTTTCAAATTCCGAGCAGGAATTCCGACCTGCAATTTCGAGCCAAGAGTCATAACAACAGCTTTCACTCCTGCTTTCTTCTTCAATTTCGAGCAGCTCTTTTTGAAATTCCGACCAGGAATTCCGAGCTGCAATTTCGAGCCAAGAGTCATAACAACAGCTTTCACTCTTGCTCTTTCCTTCAATTTCGAGCAGCTCTTTTTCAAATTCCGAGCAGGAATTCCGAGCTGCAATTTCGAGCCAAGAGTCATAACAACAGCTTTCACTCCTGCTCTCTTCTTCAATTTCGAGCAGCTCTTTTTCAAATTCCGAGCAGGAATTCCGAGCTGCAATTTCGAGCCAAGAGTCATAACAACAGCTTTCACTCTTGCTCTTTTCCGAGCTCTTTTCCGAGCTGCAATTTCGAGCCAAGAGTCATAACAACAGCTTTCACTCTTAGTCGAGACATTTTGCTCTTTTTTATAGAGCATCTTGCTCTTTTTTATAGACTTTTTTATAGAGCGTCTTGCTCTTTTTTATAGACTTTTTTATAGAGCGTCTTGCTCTTTTTTATAGACTTTTTTATAGAGCGTCTAGCTCTTTTTTATAGACTTTTTTATAGAGCGTCTAGCTCTTTTTTATAGACTTTTTTATAGAGCGTCTAGCTCTTTTTGAAATTCCGAGCAGCAATTCAAGCTGCTTCACTTCAAATTTTGAGCAGCAACTCGAGTTGCTCTTCTTCATTTGGCAGGCATATCTCCGTGTAGCAGGCATATTTCGATCTAAAGCTCGACCAGGCCCCTCGGTGGGCGCCAATTGATCTAACCGAAATTCGTAATCAAGTAATTTAAGCAAGAACAATAATATGAGAAGGGAAAATCCGATGTGTATATAAATTCCGATCTCAAATGTAAAGTTTACAGGGTCTGTCCGAGCGTTATTGGATGCCGTAACTACAAAAGAATTACAAATATGAGACCTAACAACTAGTCCGTGCGGAATGGAGATAATGTGTTAGGCCGAGCTGCTTGGTCCGAGTTGAGGGTGTGTATTCATAGGCCTCCCCCCCTCTTTAAGTCATTAATGCATTGGGTATATATAGGTGTGGCGTTGGACTAGGTGATCCGCCTGTATGTGAATAAATCCTGGTCCAAAGGCCTGGCCCCTTGTCAGGCCCAAATGATAGCTCGAATGTCTGCTGCTCGGAGAACAGCTGGAGGTCGGATTTTTGAGCTTGAGGTCGGATTTTAGAGCTTGAGGTCGGATTTTTGAGCTGCAGGTCGGATTTTGGCGCTGCAGGTCGGATTTTGGCCGAGGAATATTTCTTATCTTGGGAGCTACGAAATATCCCTCATCACTGATAAAATGAATCAGACTGGTGGATTTTAAGCAGACTCAAATCAGATAAGTTCAGTTTGGGATCAGCCGAGTGTACATCAGACGAGTGATTTAGATCAGCAGAGTGGAAGTGATTAGAAGTTATTGCAACGTTAATAAATGCACTTGAAGTAATAAATGCTGTCTGGGAAGGGTATTAAAGACAAATGATTGAAGAGAAACCTCGTATCAGCTTGGTGCATTAAATGCGAACTGACAGAAAGTACAGTAGAGTGTACAGTGATCAGTCGCAGGTAGCCGTTACTGCAGAAAGGACCAGTACCCGAGGATTTGAACACCTGTCGATCTCTCAACGGGCAGATTTTCAAATCTCAAGTATAAATAGTTCAGTTCAAGAGTTAGAGAAAACACACAACACATTTGAGAGCAAATCCGAAGTAGAATTCTTCTAAGTCTCAAACTCAAGAACAGAACAATCAACAGCCGAGTCATTTGTTGACAAAGGCAGAATAGAGAGAAAAGAACATACTTAAAAATCTGAGTGATTTTGTGAGAAACTTGTTGTGAGAAGCTGTTATCCATCTTTGTGAGGGATAAAGCTTTGTAGTATGAGTTGTCTGATCACAAGCCTAGTCATCTGTTGACGAAGCTTTTCGTTGAAGAACAGAGAACTTACGTTGTCTGTCTGAGTGACTTTCAACTGAGAAAAGAGAGGAGTGTATATCCATCTGTGTGAAGTGATATAGCTTCTTAGTGTAGGTTTTCTTTGTGACCTCCTATACTGAAAATAACGTGAGGAGTGTAGATCCATCTAAGTGAGTGATCTAGCTTCGTAGAGTAGGATTTCTGTGTGATTTCTTACTGCGCACTTGTGGCCTTTCATTTGTTGTCTGGCGCAAGCATTGTATATTGTAATCTGTGTGATTATAGTATAACCCAAGATCTGTGTGACTTGGAAGAGTGGACTAAAGGATTTTTATCCATATAACCACTATAAAAATTATGTGTGTTTGATTTACTGTTTGTTTACCTTGCATATTTTCAAAAGAATTCAAACATACGAACTGAACCAAAAGATTTTAAAAAGTAGTGGTAAAAACTGGGGATAAAATCTTTTGTGTGAGAAAACTTAAAGTGGAATAGATTGGTTGAAAAACACTTGACAAATCCGCTGCCAACTAGTTTCTAAAACTCTGATATTTCATCTGAATCAGCTGAGTGAAATCAGATGAGTGGTCAACTCTGCTGCTCAAAGCTTTGTGCGCGAATATCTTAGTAGTCTTACGAATTCGAGATCAGCTTAGTCCGCTGACATAAAAAGTTAGAGAAAAAGTTTTAAAGTTTTCAGAGGTCTATTAACCCCCCCCCCCCCCCCCCCCCCTCTAGACCTCATTGACCACTTTTTGGACCAACAAGTGGTATCAGAGCGGGTGGTTCATTTGAATCAGTTGCCTGATCAACGAGCTTGATCCAAGGTGCGTTTTTCAAATTTTCAAAAAGAGGCATATTTTGAAAATCGAAAACTTTTTGAAAAATGGATGTCATAAGCCATGTTCCTCACATTGGCCTTATGGACTTTGAAAGCTGGAAAATCAGAATGGAAATCCTTCTTGCTGCTTACGACGACAACATGTTCACATGTATTAGGTCATTTGACGAAGAAGAACCGATTCTTCCAATTCAGAGAGTTGCTGGAGACAATTGTGGATAAGACTGAATGGTTTGAGCATTGTGAGAAATACACGAACCCTGCGTTGGAGGCCGAGGAGTTGCTGATCTTGAAGAACTGCCAAAAGTTCTGGAAATCGTCACATTTGCCTTTAGCTTTCATCAAAACACTAAAGGCTATTAGATATCCAAGGGAGTTGGGAAGGATCTGCGCGGGAGCTAAAGAGAATACATCCAAACCTTCCTCGAGCAGTGGTGTAAAAGGAATCCGCAGCCCGTAAGAAAATTGCTTAGCATAGATGGCTTGGCATCCTTCCGGTGGCTCATTGACCCGTTGAGAGGAGGTCGGGATAACCACCGAGTAATCCCCGGCGAGAAATATCCCTATCTCAGCCTCGAGTTCTGCTTTGCTTTCGATATGATCGTATGCACTGGCAATCTCATCGACCCGCTTTTCAGTTTTTTGAAGCCGCCCTTTAGTGCTGGACTTCTTCGAGATAGCTACTAGGTCGAGGATTCTCACGGAGACGTTATTTCCGACCGTGTATCTCATTATCTCGTGTTCTCCCAGCACTTCGGCCGAACCTTCCTCGCCACCAGAATCTGCATTTTGTTCGTCCTCTCCTTCGCGCTCGGCGTTTGGCTCGACGTTTTGTTCTCCATCCCCATCGTGCTCGGGGTTCTGTTGACCAGAAGTTCCCTCGCCAGTATCCGACCCCAATACCTGTTTAGACTGATCGACGACCTTATTTACTTCATCAGGGGAGTTCTCCGTCGGTTTGTAAGTATTTATGAGATCGTCCATTGACCCTAGGTCGGAGTCTGATCTCGGAGGGATTTTTGGTTTGGTTCTCTGGGTTTTCAGGGTTAGACATCATGAAAGAGGTTGTGAAGATCGATAAGAAAGAAAAGTCTTTATCGATGTGAGTACTCCGATCTGCAGTAATTGGGGGAGCGGTACTCGTCTCGTCAGGTCAACGCATATATATAAAGGTTTAAAGGGTAAATTACAAATTAAACCCCGAGTAACCGCGACGGTTAAGCTTCCACTCAGTAAATCCAAAGTTATCTTTCCATTATTGGCATTTCCGGTCCCCTAAGTTTTAAAAGGCCGTATTTCAGATCGGTAAATTATGATTAACGACATCATCTTCCGAAGGTGTACACACTTTTTTCCTTTTGCTCGGTTTTTATCCCACTGGGTTTTTCCGAGTAAGGTTTTTAATGAGGCATATCCGACGCAAGACTGTTCAAGACCTGCTCTATATTACTTATTTCTCCGAACTTCAAGTATGGTAGCTCCTCGTGATTCACCGAAGTGAAACTCTCAGATCGAGAACGCCGTCCTTCTACTTGGAACATCTTGCCTATCCAGGGCATCCCCAGAGAAAATGTGCGCTCTTTTTCCCTAGCTCGGATTTTATCCCACGGGGTTTTTCCGAGTAAGGTTTTTAATGAGGCACATCCAAACTTCTTACTACGATGCTGTGTTTACTTCTCCGAGATTCAGCTTCACTTATGCTCGAGAAGTGGGGGAGTATTGATGAGGGGTATTTTCCGACCTACAGATTCCAGCTTCCGATCAAGCCAGATTATTAGCACAAGATCCTATTTTCCGATCTACATCTCTCCTCGGAATCACTGTGGGGCCGACCCTTAGGCCTGGACAGCTGGCCGAGATACATTCCCCTGCGGAGGGTCTAGCTAGCTCATCACTGTTCCTATATATATCCAACGCATTTATGACATCAACAAGGGCACTATTCCCAAGAAACACCCCAACTCGGACTTAGAGCTCGAAATAGGTTTTAGCTTGCTTTCCTTTGTATTCATCTAGCTAGTTGTACGGCATCCAGTAACGCTCGGATAGACCTACTTTGTAATCTGTAATTGGATATGATTATTAATATACATCATATACACACTCGACTCTATTTATTGTTTTGCTCGACTTTCCCTATCTGTCCCGAACGAAAAATAGCATAATCATATCCGTACAACAAAGTGTACAGAGGACAGTCTGCAAAAGCAAAAGCTGCCGTCAGAGAATAAGACCGTTGCTCAGGGTTAAAGAGTAATTTCGCCTTCCTTCAACGGGCATAAATTCAAATTCGGGAGTATAAATAGAAGACTGACTGAAGATCTGAAAAGAGACTTGCAAAATTCAAGATCATATCTATGGAGCAAGGTCCATCAGTTGAGTCGTCTGATCACAAGCCTAGTCATCTGTTGACGAAGCTTTTCGTTGAAGAACCGAGAACTTACGTTGTCTGTCTGAGTGACTTTCAACTGAGAAAAGAGAGGAGTGTATATCCATCTGTGTGAAGTGATATAGCTTCTTAGTGTAGGTTTTCTTTGTGACCTCCTATACTGAAAATAACGTGAGGAGTGTAGATCCATCTAAGTGAGTGATCTAGCTTCGTAGAGTAGGATTTCTGTGTGATTTCTTACTGCGCACTTGTGGCCCTTCATTTGTTATCTGGCGCAAGCATTGTACATTGTAATCTGTGTGATTATAGTATAACCCAAGATCTGTGTGACTTGGAAGAGTGGACTAAAGGATTTTTATCCATATAACCACTATAAAAATTATGTGTGTTTGATTTACTGTTTGTTTACCTTGCATATTTTCAAAAGAATTCAAACATACGAACTGAACCAAAAGATTTTAAAAAGTAGTGGTAAAAACTGGGGATAAAATCTTTTGTGTGAGAAAACTTAAAGTGGAATAGATTGGTTGAAAAACACTTGACAAATCCGCTGCCAACTAGTTTCTAAAACTCTGATATTTCATCTGAATCAGCTGAGTGAAATCAGATGAGTGGTCAACTCTGCTGCTCAAAGCTTTGTGCGCGAATATCTTAGTAGTCTTACGAATTCGAGATCAGCTTAGTCCGCTGACATATAAAGTTAGAGAAAAAGTTTTAAAGTTTTCAGAGGTATATTCACCCCCCCCCCCCTCTAGACCTCATTGACCACTTTTGGGACCAACAAGTGGTATCAGAGCGGGTGGTTCATTTGAATCAGTTGCCTAATCAACGAGCTTGATCCAAGGTGCGTTTTTCAAATTTTTCAAAAAGAGGCATATTTTGAAAATCGAAAACTTTTTGAAAAATGGATGTCATAAGCCATGTTCCTCACATTGGACTTATGGACTTTGAAAGCTGGAAAATCAGAATGGAAATCCTTCTTGCTGCTTACGACGACAACATGTTCACATGTATTAGGTCATTTGACGAAGAAGAACCGATTCTTCCAATTCAGAGAGTTGCTGGAGACAATTGTGGATAAGACTGAATGGTTTGAGCATTGTGAGAAATACACGAACCCTGCGTTGGAGGCCGAGGAGTTGCTGATCTTGAAGAACTGCCAAAAGTTCTGGAAATCGTCACATTTGCCTTTAGCTTTCATCAAAACACTAAAGGCTATTAGATATCCAAGGGAGTTGGGAAGGATCTGCGCGGGAGCTAAAGAGAATACATCCAAACCTTCCTCGAGCAGTGGTGTAAAAGGAATCCGCAGCCCGTAAGAAAATTGCTTAGCATAGATGGCTTGGCATCCTTCCGGTGGCTCATTGACCCGTTGAGAGGAGGTCGGGATAACCACCGAGTAATCCCCGGCGAGAAATATCCCTATCTCAGCCTCGAGTTCTGCTTTGCTTTCGATATGATCGTATGCACTGGCAATCTCATCGACCCGCTTTTCAGTTTTTTGAAGCCGCCCTTTAGTGCTGGACTTCTTCGAGATAGCTACTAGGTCGAGGATTCTCACGGAGACGTTATTTCCGACCGTGTATCTCATTATCTCGTGTTCTCCCAGCACTTCGGCCGAACCTTCCTCGCCACCAGAATCTGCATTTTGTTCGTCCTCTCCTTCGCGCTCGGCGTTTGGCTCGACGTTTTGTTCTCCATCCCCATCGTGCTCGGGGTTCTGTTGACCAGAAGTTCCCTCGCCAGTATCCGACCCCAATACCTGTTTAGACTGATCGACGACCTTATTTACTTCATCAGGGGAGTTCTCCGTCGGTTTGTAAGTATTTATGAGATCGTCCATTGACCCTAGGTCGGAGTCTGATCTCGGAGGGATTTTGGTTTGGTTCTCTGGGTTTTCAGGGTTAGACATCATGAAAGAGGTTGTGAAGATCGATAAGAAAGAAAAGTCTTTATCGATGTGAGTACTCCGATCTGCAGTAATTGGGGGAGCGGTACTCGTCTCGTCAGGTCAACGCATATATATAAAGGTTTAAAGGGTAAATTACAAATTAAACCCCGAGTAACCGCGACGGTTAAGCTTCCACTCAGTAAATCCAAAGTTATCTTTCCATTATTGGCATTTCCGGTCCCCTAAGTTTTAAAAGGCCGTATTTCAGATCGGTAAATTATGATTAACGACATCATCTTCCGAAGGTGTACACACTTTTTTCCTTTTGCTCGGTTTTTATCCCACTGGGTTTTTCCGAGTAAGGTTTTTAATGAGGCATATCCGACGCAAGACTGTTCAAGACCTGCTCTATATTACTTATTTCTCCGAACTTCAAGTATGGTAGCTCCTCGTGATTCACCGAAGTGAAACTCTCAGATCGAGAACGCCGTCCTTCTACTTGGAACATCTTGCCTATCCAGGGCATCCCCAGAGAAAATGTGCGCTCTTTTTCCCTAGCTCGGATTTTATCCCACGGGGTTTTTCCGAGTAAGG
This sequence comes from Penstemon newberryi var. newberryi, assembly GCA_030819805.1. Lineage (NCBI taxonomy): Eukaryota > Viridiplantae > Streptophyta > Magnoliopsida > Lamiales > Plantaginaceae > Penstemon > Penstemon newberryi. The sequence goes on along the minus strand of JAUALY010000004.1, from coordinate 31,243,460 downwards.
TTTTTAATGAGGCACATCCAAACTTCTTACTACGATGCTGTGTTTACTTCTCCGAGATTCAGCTTCACTTATGCTCGAGAAGTGGGGGAGTATTGATGAGGGGTATTTTCCGACCTACAGATTCCAGCTTCCGATCAAGCCAGATTATTAGCACAAGATCCTATTTTCCGATCTACATCTCTCCTCGGAATCACTGTGGGGCCGACCCTTAGGCCTGGACAGCTGGCCGAGATACATTCCCCTGCGGAGGGTCTAGCTAGCTCATCACTGTTCCTATATATATCCAACGCATTTATGACATCAACAAGGGCACTATTCCCAAGAAACACCCCAACTCGGACTTAGAGCTCGAAATAGGTTTTAGCTTGCTTTCCTTTGTATTCATCTAGCTAGTTGTACGGCATCCAGTAACGCTCGGATAGACCTACTTTGTAATCTGTAATTGGATATGATTATTAATATACATCATATACACACTCGACTCTATTTATTGTTTTGCTCGACTTTCCCTATCTGTCCCGAACGAAAAATAGCATAATCATATCCGTACAACAAAGTGTACAGAGGACAGTCTGCAAAAGCAAAAGCTGCCGTCAGAGAATAAGACCGTTGCTCAGGGTTAAAGAGTAATTTCGCCTTCCTTCAACGGGCATAAATTCAAATTCGGGAGTATAAATAGAAGACTGACTGAAGATCTGAAAAGAGACTTGCAAAATTCAAGATCATATCTATGGAGCAAGGTCCATCAGTTGAGTCGTCTGATCACAAGCCTAGTCATCTGTTGACGAAGCTTTTCGTTGAAGAACCGAGAACTTACGTTGTCTGTCTGAGTGACTTTCAACTGAGAAAAGAGAGGAGTGTATATCCATCTGTGTGAAGTGATATAGCTTCTTAGTGTAGGTTTTCTTTGTGACCTCCTATACTGAAAATAACGTGAGGAGTGTAGATCCATCTAAGTGAGTGATCTAGCTTCGTAGAGTAGGATTTCTGTGTGATTTCTTACTGCGCACTTGTGGCCCTTCATTTGTTATCTGGCGCAAGCATTGTACATTGTAATCTGTGTGATTATAGTATAACCCAAGATCTGTGTGACTTGGAAGAGTGGACTAAAGGATTTTTATCCATATAACCACTATAAAAATTATGTGTGTTTGATTTACTGTTTGTTTACCTTGCATATTTTCAAAAGAATTCAAACATACGAACTGAACCAAAAGATTTTAAAAAGTAGTGGTAAAAACTGGGGATAAAATCTTTTGTGTGAGAAAACTTAAAGTGGAATAGATTGGTTGAAAAACACTTGACAAATCCGCTGCCAACTAGTTTCTAAAACTCTGATATTTCATCTGAATCAGCTGAGTGAAATCAGATGAGTGGTCAACTCTGCTGCTCAAAGCTTTGTGCGCGAATATCTTAGTAGTCTTACGAATTCGAGATCAGCTTAGTCCGCTGACATATAAAGTTAGAGAAAAAGTTTTAAAGTTTTCAGAGGTATATTCACCCCCCCCCCCTCTAGACCTCATTGACCACTTTTGGGACCAACAAGTGGTATCAGAGCGGGTGGTTCATTTGAATCAGTTGCCTGATCAACGAGCTTGATCCAAGGTGCGTTTTTCAAATTTTTCAAAAAGAGGCATATTTTGAAAATCGAAAACTTTTTGAAAAATGGATGTCATAAGCCATGTTCCTCACATTGGACTTATGGACTTTGAAAGCTGGAAAATCAGAATGGAAATCCTTCTTGCTGCTTACGACGACAACATGTTCACATGTATTAGGTCATTTGACGAAGAAGAACCGATTCTTCCAATTCAGAGAGTTGCTGGAGACAATTGTGGATAAGACTGAATGGTTTGAGCATTGTGAGAAATACACGAACCCTGCGTTGGAGGCCGAGGAGTTGCTGATCTTGAAGAACTGCCAAAAGTTCTGGAAATCGTCACATTTGCCTTTAGCTTTCATCAAAACACTAAAGGCTATTAGATATCCAAGGGAGTTGGGAAGGATCTGCGCGGGAGCTAAAGAGAATACATCCAAACCTTCCTCGAGCAGTGGTGTAAAAGGAATCCGCAGCCCGTAAGAAAATTGCTTAGCATAGATGGCTTGGCATCCTTCCGGTGGCTCATTGACCCGTTGAGAGGAGGTCGGGATAACCACCGAGTAATCCCCGGCGAGAAATATCCCTATCTCAGCCTCGAGTTCTGCTTTGCTTTCGATATGATCGTATGCACTGGCAATCTCATCGACCCGCTTTTCAGTTTTTTGAAGCCGCCCTTTAGTGCTGGACTTCTTCGAGATAGCTACTAGGTCGAGGATTCTCACGGAGACGTTATTTCCGACCGTGTATCTCATTATCTCGTGTTCTCCCAGCACTTCGGCCGAACCTTCCTCGCCACCAGAATCTGCATTTTGTTCGTCCTCTCCTTCGCGCTCGGCGTTTGGCTCGACGTTTTGTTCTCCATCCCCATCGTGCTCGGGGTTCTGTTGACCAGAAGTTCCCTCGCCAGTATCCGACCCCAATACCTGTTTAGACTGATCGACGACCTTATTTACTTCATCAGGGGAGTTCTCCGTCGGTTTGTAAGTATTTATGAGATCGTCCATTGACCCTAGGTCGGAGTCTGATCTCGGAGGGATTTTGGTTTGGTTCTCTGGGTTTTCAGGGTTAGACATCATGAAAGAGGTTGTGAAGATCGATAAGAAAGAAAAGTCTTTATCGATGTGAGTACTCCGATCTGCAGTAATTGGGGGAGCGGTACTCGTCTCGTCAGGTCAACGCATATATATAAAGGTTTAAAGGGTAAATTACAAATTAAACCCCGAGTAACCGCGACGGTTAAGCTTCCACTCAGTAAATCCAAAGTTATCTTTCCATTATTGGCATTTCCGGTCCCCTAAGTTTTAAAAGGCCGTATTTCAGATCGGTAAATTATGATTAACGACATCATCTTCCGAAGGTGTACACACTTTTTTCCTTTTGCTCGGTTTTTATCCCACTGGGTTTTTCCGAGTAAGGTTTTTAATGAGGCATATCCGACGCAAGACTGTTCAAGACCTGCTCTATATTACTTATTTCTCCGAACTTCAAGTATGGTAGCTCCTCGTGATTCACCGAAGTGAAACTCTCAGATCGAGAACGCCGTCCTTCTACTTGGAACATCTTGCCTATCCAGGGCATCCCCAGAGAAAATGTGCGCTCTTTTTCCCTAGCTCGGATTTTATCCTACGGGGTTTTTCCGAGTAAGGTTTTTAATGAGGCACATCCAAACTTCTTACTACGATGCTGTGTTTACTTCTCCGAGATTCAGCTTCACTTATGCTCGAGAAGTGGGGGAGTATTGATGAGGGGTATTTTCCGACCTACAGATTCCAGCTTCCGATCAAGCCAGATTATTAGCACAAGATCCTATTTTCCGATCTACATCTCTCCTCGGAATCACTGTGGGGCCGACCCTTAGGCCTGGACAGCTGGCCGAGATACATTCCCCTGCGGAGGGTCTAGCTAGCTCATCACTGTTCCTATATATATCCAACGCATTTATGACATCAACAAGGGCACTATTCCCAAGAAACACCCCAACTCGGACTTAGAGCTCGAAATAGGTTTTAGCTTGCTTTCCTTTGTATTCATCTAGCTAGTTGTACGGCATCCAGTAACGCTCGGATAGACCTACTTTGTAATCTGTAATTGGATATGATTATTAATATACATCATATACACACTCGACTCTATTTATTGTTTTGCTCGACTTTCCCTATCTGTCCCGAACGAAAAATAGCATAATCATATCCGTACAACAAAGTGTACAGAGGACAGTCTGCAAAAGCAAAAGCTGCCGTCAGAGAATAAGACCGTTGCTCAGGGTTAAAGAGTAATTTCGCCTTCCTTCAACGGGCATAAATTCAAATTCGGGAGTATAAATAGAAGACTGACTGAAGATCTGAAAAGAGACTTGCAAAATTCAAGATCATATCTATGGAGCAAGGTCCATCAGTTGAGTCGTCTGATCACAAGCCTAGTCATCTGTTGACGAAGCTTTTCGTTGAAGAACCGAGAACTTACGTTGTCTGTCTGAGTGACTTTCAACTGAGAAAAGAGAGGAGTGTATATCCATCTGTGTGAAGTGATATAGCTTCTTAGTGTAGGTTTTCTTTGTGACCTCCTATACTGAAAATAACGTGAGGAGTGTAGATCCATCTAAGTGAGTGATCTAGCTTCGTAGAGTAGGATTTCTGTGTGATTTCTTACTGCGCACTTGTGGCCCTTCATTTGTTATCTGGCGCAAGCATTGTACATTGTAATCTGTGTGATTATAGTATAACCCAAGATCTGTGTGACTTGGAAGAGTGGACTAAAGGATTTTTATCCATATAACCACTATAAAAATTATGTGTGTTTGATTTACTGTTTGTTTACCTTGCATATTTTCAAAAGAATTCAAACATACGAACTGAACCAAAAGATTTTAAAAAGTAGTGGTAAAAACTGGGGATAAAATCTTTTGTGTGAGAAAACTTAAAGTGGAATAGATTGGTTGAAAAACACTTGACAAATCCGCTGCCAACTAGTTTCTAAAACTCTGATATTTCATCTGAATCAGCTGAGTGAAATCAGATGAGTGGTCAACTCTGCTGCTCAAAGCTTTGTGCGCGAATATCTTAGTAGTCTTACGAATTCGAGATCAGCTTAGTCCGCTGACATATAAAGTTAGAGAAAAAGTTTTAAAGTTTTCAGAGGTATATTCACCCCCCCCCCTCTAGACCTCATTGACCACTTTTGGGACCAACAAGTGGTATCAGAGCGGGTGGTTCATTTGAATCAGTTGCCTGATCAACGAGCTTGATCCAAGGTGCGTTTTTCAAATTTTTCAAAAAGAGGCATATTTTGAAAATCGAAAACTTTTTGAAAAATGGATGTCATAAGCCATGTTCCTCACATTGGACTTATGGACTTTGAAAGCTGGAAAATCAGAATGGAAATCCTTCTTGCTGCTTACGACGACAACATGTTCACATGTATTAGGTCATTTGACGAAGAAGAACCGATTCTTCCAATTCAGAGAGTTGCTGGAGACAATTGTGGATAAGACTGAATGGTTTGAGCATTGTGAGAAATACACGAACCCTGCGTTGGAGGCCGAGGAGTTGCTGATCTTGAAGAACTGCCAAAAGTTCTGGAAATCGTCACATTTGCCTTTAGCTTTCATCAAAACACTAAAGGCTATTAGATATCCGAGGGAGTTGGGAAGGATCTGCGCGGGAGCTAAAGAGAATACATCCAAAACTTCCTCGAGCAGTGGTGCAAAAGGAATCCGCAGCCCGTAAGAAAATTGCTTAGCATAGATGGCTTGGCATCCTTCCGGTGGCTCATTGACCCGTTGAGAGGAGGTCGGGATAACCACCGAGTAGTCCCCGGCGAGAAATATCCCTATCTCAGCCTCGAGTTCTGCTTTGCTTTCGATCGGATCGTATGCACTGGCAATCTCATCGACCCGCTTTTCAGTTTTCTGAAGCCGCACTTTAGTGCTAGACTTCTTCGAGATAGCTACTAGGTCGAGGATTCTCACGGAGACGTTATTTCCGACCGTGTATCTCATTATCTCGTGTTCTCCCAGCACTTCGGCCGAACCTTCCTCGCCACCAGAATCTACATTTTGTTCGTCCTCTCCTTCGCGCTCGGCGTTTGGCTCGACGTTTTGTTCTCCATCCCCATCGTGCTCGGGGTTCTGTTGACCAGAAGTTCCCTCGCCAGTATCCGACCCCAAGACCTGTTTAGACTGATCGACGACCTTATTTACTTCATCAGGGGAGTTCTCCGTCGGTTTGTAAGTATATATGAGATCGTCCATTGACCCTAGGTCGGAGTCTGATCTCGGAGGGATTTTGGTTTGGTTCTCTGGGTTTTCAGGGTTAGACATCATGAAAGAGGTTGTGAAGATCGATAAGAAAGAAAAGTCTTTATCGATGTGAGTACTCCGATCTGCAGTAATTGGGGGAGCGGTACTCGTCTCGTCAGGTAAACGCATATATATAAAGGTTAAAAGGGTAAATTACAAATTAAACCCCGAGTAACCGCGACGGTTAAGCTTCCACTCAGTAAATCCAAAGTTATCTTTCCATTAATGGCATTTCCGGTCCTCTAAGGTTTAAAAGGTCGTATTTCAGATCGGTAAATTATGATTAACAACATCATCTTCCGAAGGTGTGCACTCTTTTTCCCTTTGCTCGGTTTTTATCCCACTGGGTTTTTCCGAGTAAGGTTTTTAATGAGGCATATCCGACGCAAGACTGTTCAAGACCTGCTCTATATTACTTATTTCTCCGAACTTCAAGTATGGTAGCTCCTCGTGATTCACCGAAGTGAAACTCTCAGATCGAGAACGCCGTCCTTCTACTTGGAACATCTTGCCTATCCAGGGCATCCCCAGAGAAAATGTGCGCTCTTTTTCCCTAGCTCGGATTTTATCCCACGGGGTTTTTCCGAGTAAGGTTTTTAATGAGGCACATCCAAACTTCTTACTACGATGCTGTGTTTACTTCTCCGAGATTCAGCTTCACTTATGCTCGAGAAGTGGGGGAGTATTGATGAGGGGTATTTTCCGACCTACAGATTCCAGCTTCCGATCAAGCCAGATTATTAGCACAAGATCCTATTTTCCGATCTACATCTCTCCTCGGAATCACTGTGGGGCCGACCCTTAGGCCTGGACAGCTGGCCGAGATACATTCCCCTGCGAAGGGTCTAGCTAGCTCATCACTGTTCCTATATATATCCAGCGCATTTATGACATCAACAAGGGCACTATTCCCAAGAAACACCCCAGCTCGGACATAGAGCTCGAAATAGGTTTTAGCTTGCTTTCCTTTGTATTCATCTAGCTAGTTGTACGGCATCCAGTAACGCTCGGATAGACCTACTTTGTAATCTGTAATTGGATATGATTATTAATATACATCATATACACACTCGACTCTATTTATTGTTTTGCTCGACTTTCCCTATCTGTCCCGAACGAAAAATAGCATAATCATATCCGTACAACAAAGTGTACAGAGGACAGTCTGCAAAAGCAAAAGCTGCCGTCAGAGAATAAGACCGTTGCTCAGGGTTAAAGAGTAATTTCGCCTTCCTTCAACGGGCATAAATTCAAATTCGGGAGTATAAATAGAAGACTGACTGAAGATCTGAAAAGAGACTTGCAAAATTCAAGATCACATCTATGGAGCAAGGTCCATCAGTTGAGTCGTCTGATCACAAGCCTAGTCATCTGTTGACGAAGCTTTTCGTTGAAGAACAGAGAACTTACGTTGTCTGTCTGAGTGAATTTCAACTGAGAAAAGAGAGGAGTGTATATCCATCTGTGTGAAGTGATATAGCTTCTTAGTGTAGGTTTTCTTTGTGACCTCCTATACTGAAAATAACGTGAGGAGTGTAGATCCATCTAAGTGAGTGATCTAGCTTCGTAGAGTAGGATTTCTGTGTGATTTCTTACTGCGCACTTGTGGCCCTTCATTTGTTATCTGGCGCAAGCATTGTACATTGTAATCTGTGTGATTATAGTATAACCCAAGATCTGTGTGACTTGGAAGAGTGGACTAAAGGATTTTTATCCATATAACCACTATAAAAATTATGTGTGTTTGATTTACTGTTTGTTTACCTTGCATATTTTCAAAAGAATTCAAACATACGAACTGAACCAAAAGATTTTAAAAAGGAGTTGTAAAAACTGGGGATAAAATCTTTTGTGAGAGAAAACTTAAAGAGGAATAGATTGGTTGAAAAACACTTGACAAATCCGTTGCCAACTAGTTTTTAAAACTCTGATATTTCATCTGAATCAGCTGAGTGAAATCAGATGAGTGGTCAACTCTGCTGCTCAAAGCTTTGTTCGCGAACAGCTTAGTAGTCTTACGAATTCGAGATCAACTTAGTCTGCTGACAGAAAAAAGTTAGAGAAAAAGTTTTAAAGTTTTCAGAGGTCTATTAACCTCCCCCTCTATACCTCATTGACCACTTTTGGGACCAACAAGTGGTATTAGAGCGGGTGGTTCATTTGAATCAGTTGCCTGATCAACGAGCTTGATCCAAGGTGTGTTTTTCAAATTTTTCAAAAAGAGGCATATTTTGAAAATCGAAAACTTTGTGAAAAATGTATGTTATAAGCCATGTTCCTCACATTGGCTTTATGGACTTTGAAAGCTGGAAAATCAGAATGGAAATCCTTCTTGCTGCTTACGACGACAACATGTTCACATGTATTACAAAAGGACCATTCAGATTTCAGAAGACTGTGAAGGTTGCTGGCCAACCAGATCAGCTAGTTGACAAAGAGCTGGATGAGCTGACACCAAAAGAAGTCAATTTAGTAAACATTGATAAAAAGGCTAAGCTCATCATGTTCAAAGCTGTAGACGAAGACAGATTCCAGAAGATCAAGCATTTCAAAACTGCCAAAGAAATGTGGGATAAAGTCTGCGAGCTAAGCGAAGGAAACGACGCTATCAAAGAACACAAGCTCAGTGTGGCTCTTGAGGAGTTTGAAAATTTCAAGATGAAGTCTGGTGAAACGATTGATCAGATGGATACCAGATTTACCAAAGCTCTGAATGATGTTCTAAGGTTTGGTAAAGAATTTTCAAACAAGGAGATCACCACAAAAGTTCTCAAGGCCTTGCCACCTAAATTCAACCTGAAGGTGACAACCATGGAAGAATCAGGGGATGTAGAGAAGATTTATCTTTCCGAACTGTTCTGCTCCCTCAAAGCGTATGAGTATCAAATGCCAAGAATGGGATTAGAAGTGTCAACCAGTTCAGACCCTACTGCTGCTTTAATGGCGTCAGACAAGTCAATAAAATCAGCAGACAAGTAAAAACAAAAGACTCTGCTGAGTTCAGAAAAAGTCTACACTGTTGACAACGTTACCTGTTGCTGAATGATTTTGAGAAGTTCTACAAGAAGAAAATGAAATTAAAATATAAAAATGCTACTTCATCTTCTTCTGATCATTTTCAGGAAATAGGGATTCCTCCAAAGCAAAACTTAGAGACAACAATGAAGAAGAGTATGGACTCTTGATCAAAGATCATCCACACTTATCATCAGAGAAGTTTGCTGAAAAGGAAAAGCGTGCCAAAAAGGAGCGTAAGCTAAGTAAGAGCAAATCAAAGTTAGCTGATGCAGCAAAGCTAATAAACTCCAGCACATTTTATTCAGACCGTCAGTCGTCTGATAAAGAATTTGAAGAAGTACCTGAGACCCTATGCTTAACTGCCATAGAATTTGATGATTCTGAAAACTTAGGTAACTTCTACTAATTAAATGAAATGCACTATTTGAATCGTTTGAATAAATACTAAATTACAAATTCAAATATTATTTGTGCATTTGCCAAGCTTAGTGAAGAGATAACTCTTCTGAAAAGAGCAAATCAGATCACTGAAACTTCAGGTTGAAAAACCTCAAGAATCAGCTGACTACAAAAAGATTGAGCATGATAATGAAACTCTAAAAGCTGAGTGTGCAATTCGATTAGATAATACAAATCAACTTGATAGAAGCAATTGCATAATTCTCTAAATAGGAAATCAGAGGCTTAAAAGAAGAAGTCTACTGACGCTCAAAAGGTTAGAAAACCTAGTAAGCTACCTAAGACAAATCAGCCTACTAAAACCCATCAGCCGAATAAGCTGAAATAGGCTGCTGATAGAAGTAAATTTAAAATGTCAAGTCTGCTGAATCTAAGGAGAGTTATTAAATAACTCAGGTAAGAAATTGAGGTAAAAATGAATTAGCTGGCAAGAATTTGAATCACATTATGATAATTGTTATTATGACATGCACTATGCTTATTCATATTATCATGTTGATCATGTTCACTGTACTGATTGCCATCCTCATTTCGATATGCATGCTTATCACATATTTCATGCATCTTACCTTGCTTATGAGCATTGTTTTAATCATGACCAACAAGTGGTATTATCATGATAAAACATAAGTCACTAGATCATCACATGTTTGTACTAACCCTGCTGGACCCAGTAAACAAGGGGTACCAAAAACAGTTATTTACTTTGTAGGTGAAGCACATTTGAGATGACAAAGATGAGTAGACTGCCTTGCAAATTTCACCAAGTTCAACAAGTGGTCTCACCAACAAGCATATACCAACAAGTGTTATCAAATAAGTGGTATCAACAATTGGTATTTTTCAAGTGGTAGACTCTACATTTGGAGATTTCAAGGAACAAGATTGTTGAAAAGTTGAAGATTATCAAAGAATAATAAGTGGTATTAGAGACCAACAACTGATCGCAACAAGCAGTATCACCAACAAGTGTGGTATCAGTCAACCATGTGACAAAGAAATTGGTTCGTTGAATTTGGATTCATAAGTTGAGGGGGAACTTATCAGAAGACTAACCCAGAACAACTTACTGGAATTCAACGGCTGAGTGTCTTTGAAGAGAAACTCTCATCAGACTACTTGACCACTGATTCTTGAACTTAGGGGAACGTGTACGACTAGCGGTACTCCTGAATAAAGATGAAGTTTTCAATAAGTCAAAATGAAGTTATAAGAAGACTGCTTCTCATCAGCCGACTGGAACTCAACAGCCAAGTTTTACTCAAGAATGTACTACACCAAGTGGTATCAGCAAGTGTTATCACATCAACAAGTGGTATCAGCTGACTAATCTGATTTACATTCATACAAGTGGTATCAGACTACAAGTAGCATCAGACTACAAGTGGAATCAGACCACAAATGGTATCTAGTGGTACAAATTCTTGAAGTTAGGGGGAAATTTTCTAGCTGGAGTGATAAACATCAACGAAGACTACCTCGATCAGCCTAGTACTCACCTACCTGTCTTCAGCATACTAAGTTTGCAATCCTATAAAGAGAAAAAGGGGAATAAGAGATGCAACTAAAGTATTAGTGTTGATGACAAAAAATGGGAAGATAAATCATGCAACTAAGAACCCTTTAAGCAGAAGATCAGAAAAGGGAAAAGAAAGAACCAACTATTGGTATTTTTTTGAAAGTTGTAACTCAAGTATTGGGTTTATGACAAAAAGGGGGAAGATAAAGGATGCAACTAAGAACCCTTTAAGCAGAAGATCAGAAAAGGGAAAAGAAAGAACCAACTATTGGTATTTTTTTGAAAGTTGTATCAGATCAATAAATTTCCATCTCAAGGTATGAAGACTAAATCTGAAGACTTAGAAGACGTTCTTAGTTGAAGGTTTTGTCATCATCAAAATGGGGGAAATTGTTGGTATAAATTAGAGAAGGTTTTGAAGATGACAAAAAAGGCCATAACGGTTTTGAAGATCAAAAGGTTAAGTCATCAACTAAGAACAGCTTAGTGAAACCTATCTCAAGGTCTTGAAGCGAAGTAACCGAATCAGCCGAGTGTGATATCAGATTGGTTATCATCAGTCGAGTAAAGATAGATGTGTTCATTCTTGAATCAGCCGAATAGCCATCAGCCGAGTGATCATCAGGAGAGTGGTCATCAGCCGAGCATTCCCATCAGCGAAGTGAAGTCGGTGAAGTAAGCTTATCAACGGTAACCAGCTGAGTGCATTAAATGCGACTGGACATAAAGTGAATATCCGTACAACAGAGTGTACAGATGACAGTCTGCAAAAGCAAAAGCTGCCGTCAGAGAATAAGACCGTTGCTCAGGGTTAAAGAGTAATTTCGCCTTCCTTCAACGGGCAGAAATTCAAATCCGGGAGTATAAATAGAAGACTGACTGAAGATCTGAAGAGAGACTTGGAAAATTCAAGATCACATCTATAGAGCAAGATCCATCAGTTGAGTCGTCTGATCACAAGCCTAGTCATCTTTTGACGAAGCTTTTCGTTGAAGAACAGAGAACTTACGTTGTCTGTCTGAGTGACTTTCAACTGAGAAAAGAGAGGAGTGTATATCCATCTGTGTGAAGTGATATAGCTTCTTAGTGTAGGTTTTCTTTGTGACCTTGTATACTGAAAATAACGTGAGGAGTGTATATCCATCTGAGTGATCTAGCTTCGTAGAGTAGGATTTCTGTGTGATTTCTTACTGCGCACTTGTGGCCTTTCATTTTTTGTCTGGCGCAAGCATTGTATATTGTAATCTGTGTGATTATAGTATAACCCAAGATCTGTGTGACTTGGAAGCGTGAACTAAAGGATTTTTATCCATATAACCACTATAAAAATTATGTGTGTTTGATTTACTGTTTGTTTACCTTGCATATTTTCAAAAGAATTCAAACATATGAACTGAACCAAAAGATTTTAAAAAGGAGTTGTAAAAACTGGGGATAAAATTATTTGTGTGAGAAAACTTAAAGAGGAATAGATTGGTTGAAAAACACTTGACAAATCCGCTGCCAACTAGTTTCTAAAACTCTGATATTTCATCTGAATCAGCTGAGTGAAATCAGATGAGTGGTCAACTCTGCTGCTCAAAGCTTTGTGCGCGAACAACTTAGTAGTCTTACGAATTCGAGATCAGCTTAGTCTGCTGACAGAAAAAGTTAGAGAAAAAGTTTTAAAGTTTTCAGAGGTCTATTCACCCCCCCCCCCCCCTCTAGACCTCATTGACCACTTTTGGGACCAACAGTTACAATACAAGTTTACATGAAAAAACTTAAAGTGAAAATTACAAATAAAGTAAGCTGAAATACAGATTTTCAATTTAAAGTTCTAGTCTAGAAAATCTAGTCTAGTCTTCAGCTTCTTCATCTTCTTCCTCTTCTTCAACTTCATCACTTTCATCTTCGCCACTTGAGAAAGCATTAGCAAGATTCTTTAGTTTTTCTGGTCTTTCATCAGCTTCAAATCTTGCTCTTATTTCCCCAATGCATTTATACTTCACGTATGGATTAAGCTGTTCTTCAGCAGTAATCTGTTTGTCAGATTTTGCTACGTCCTTGGGCTCTTCATTCATCTCAGCTTCTTCATCATCAGCTTTCTCTTCAAGTACTTTATCTTCACTTGGCTTTTCAGCAGCAGCTCTTTGGTCTTGTACTTGAACAGTTGCAGTTGCAACACTTTGTTTAGCTGACTCCTCTTCCCCCTTTTTGTCATCAGCAGCAGGGTTGAGTTGATCAGGAGAGATGTTGACAGCAGAACACATCTTTCTGATGTTTTGATCCACCACTTGAAGTTGGGCAGTGTGATGATTCAAAGTTGACTTGATTTCACCAGCTTGGTCATTTACATAGTCAACATTCAACTGAAGTGTTGACATCTCATTTTGTGCTTTGTTGGTGATGGTTGTGAACTCTTGCATAAGTGCAACATTCTTCTCGATCTCAGCTTCACCAACTTCTTTCATGACCCTTGCAATTCCTACAATATCAGACTCGTTTCTTTAAAGAGCAGAGTGCAGGTGATTTACATCAGCATTCACGTCTTCAATATTTATGTTCATGCTCAAGATACTCTGAGTTAGTTGCAGTAAGTCATCTGGTGGTAGAGGAAAGTTGTCAATGGCATCCCGCACTATCTTGGCAGTAGCCTCCTCCACTTGCATCAGCATTAGCTGGTTCTTCTCTTCCATTTCCTTCATAGAACTTTCAATCAAGGCTTTTATGGAGTCCAGGATTGAAGTGGAAGCAGATTCAGCTGGGATGGAAGGTGCAGCAGTTAACAGTTCTTGTTGATCTTCAATTTGTGGCTCAACTGCTTTTTCTTCTTCTGTTGATTCTTTATCAGCAGCCTTATCTGTCACATGAGTAAATTCAGAACCATCAGCAGACACAACAGTTTTATGATGAATAAAATCAGCAGGCACGAAAGTTGATGTTGTCTGAGGTAGTCTGATCTGCTCTTGATAAGAACTGATTTCAGAACCATAGGCTATTTGTTGCAGACTTGGTAAGCTGGGCAGATCAGTTGATGTTCCTCTGATGTAAGCTGATCTTTCAACCCATTTTTCCAAAGTGACATATACTGCAACTTTGACGGCTCTTTCAAACCTGTCATCAGATGAACCAGGTTTATTTGGCATGGATTCCTTGATAGCCGTTGCCTCCTGAGTCACAATGAGCTTGGCATACTCATGTACTCTATCGTGGAAGAAATCTATGTCTAAGGCTTGTTGAATATTGTTGGTTTGCAGCCAATTCATTATCCAACTCTCTTCAGCAGCAGCCTCTTTCCAGGCTCTGAATTCTTCACAAGATTTCTTTAACCTGTAGTTCCTCCACCTATTATATCTGATCTTCTCAGTCAGGAACACAGTTTTGGATTGGAGAAAGGTCTTGTACTTTTCCAATTCAGCCTCAAATTTAGAAAAAGTGTTGGGGTCACTTTGGACAACTTCAAGTGCCCTTTTCACTTCTTTATTCTTCCCTTTTATAGGCTCAGCTCTCGGCAGCACGAACTTTCCTTCTAGTGATTTGCAAATCACTATCCCACCAGTCCTTCTTGGACCATGGGCATCCTTCTTGCTATCTTCTAGGGCCTTAGCTAGATCAGCTTCCTCCTTAGCAGCTAGCTCAGCTTCAGTCATATTTTTGACTTCAGCTTCCAACTTGCTAGCTTCAAGGACCCTTTGAAGTTCTGCTTCATCCCTTTTCTTTTGTTCTGCCTCTTCCCTTTTCTTCTTGTGAAAGGCAGACACCTTAGCTTTACCAGTTCTTTTCCTTCTTTGAGTTCTGGGCTCAGTGATTGGTGCAGCAACAGTTGGTTCAGGAGCAGCAATTGCTATTGGTGCAACAGCAATTGGTTCGAGGATCTGCACTTCTGGATCCTCTTGAGGTTGATTAACCTCAGCTGTTGGTGCAGTAGTCTGGTTCTTCTGAGCATCAGACGACTTGCTTCCAACAGGCCTCTCTGCTGATTGAGGACTTTCCTTTATTAACTCAGAAAGTTCAGTAGGTGATTCAATGAAAGTCATTTTCTTTCTGGCAGTGGTCTTAGTATGACCCGTTCTGGATGTTGCAGTATCTTTTAGTGCGCTCCTTGTCCTGGCAGCAACATTCTCCAGTGGCTTATCAGCAGAAATGGTTTTAGAAGGAGAACCATAAGCCATATCTTCAATTTCCTTCACTGTCTGACCTAAGATAGCATCAGCAGTACTCTTCTCAGTAGATGACTCTGTTCTGGCTTGAACAGCTGGCTTAGCTATTTGAACAGATGCCTTGGGGGCAGTCACTTTGCTTCTTTTTCCCGTAACAGCAGGCTCCTTAGGCTCAGTAGCCTTTCTCTTTGATTGCCTCTTTTCTGGCACGCCAGTAGGATCTATAGGCTTCAAAGCCTTAACAGCTTCATATATCTTTAGCTCCTTGGCCTTATGAATGACCTTGCCATTCGTCATAGTGCATCTCAAATTTAGCAGTAAATGACTAAGGAAAATTCAATGAAGTGTTTGACCACGCTCCTTGTGATCAGCAAGGATGTACCAAACATAGTTTGCCCAGTTTACTTTCAACCCGTAGTAAACTGCTATCATCATGTGATACCTCTTCATAGGCACACTGTCCAGGGAGAAAGTGCAATTCTCCACAACTTTGGCAAACAGATCTGCCATCCGTTGAAATTCATCCTTTAGCTGGGGCTTCTTTATGTTCCTAGACAGAACTGCATCCTTTTGCTTAGCAGCAATGCTCTAGAAATCAGCCTCCAACGGTTCAACTAGAGTTGAAAGTTAAGTTGAACCTTCAAGGGACAGCCCATACTTCTCATTCAACAGTTTGGGGGTTATGCAAATGTTCCTTCCCCCAACCTTGGCTTTAATCTCCAGCTTCTCATAGTCTGGTTTCTCGTATGCTTTGTAATACTCCAGCACTTCTGGTGTGAACACCATATCTTCATGAGCTTCCATGAAGTTTACTAGTGTCGCCGCCTTAAATTTTTTCAGAATTTCTTTCATCAGTGGATTGCTTGTAGCATAATAGATCTGGTAGTTCAAGTATTTGCCTTCAGCATTCGCGTCCTTGGAAGTCATTTTTCTGAAAAAGATTGAAGGAAAACGAGAGTACATTTGCAGAGAATATGAATGCAAAAATGATCTATATGCTTTTGAAATTTTGAGGGTGCGTAAAAGATCAGTCAGCTGATAAGATCTGGTTTTATAAGGGTTGGTTTGATGTCGGTTTCCGTGATTTGTGCCAACCGTTAGATCAGTTACTGAAAAAGTAAATCGTGTGAGCGAGATATGCGGATTTCAAAATTCAATTAATTATATCAGACTTAGGCGGGAAAACGAAACGTCCCTAGTAAGTTTACTTATAAAATCATGTTTCTAAAAATGCGTTTTTAGTACAACACTGTTTATAAATTGACATAAGTAAACAGATGAGTAAAATAATACTTATCTGGCAGATGACTTGTCTGATACAATATATCACTAGTGAAAGCCAATATCTAGTGATCTTCCTTTGCTGTTTGTCAATCCAACAAGATAAATAATCTTTAAGTCTTCAAGAATTAAGAACAAATCTTCTGATTAAAACAACTTCAACTAACTGTCACTGAAGATTTCATCTTTAAAACAGGAGTACCGCTAGTCTTACACGTTCCCCCTGAATTCAAGAATTCATCAGTCAACTAGTCTGTTGAGAGTCAATCTTCTTGAAGGATAACGTTGTTGTTATCAGATTATTCAGCTGTCGAACCCAGTCTTCTGATAGGTTCCCCCTCAGCTTATGAATCTAATTTTAACAAGCCCAGTTCCACTCTTAGAGTAGAAAATCTTGCATCACTTAATGGTTTGGTGAAAATGTCAGCGATCTGATTATCTGTATGAACATACTCAATAATAACATTTCCTTTTTCAACATGGTCTCTGATGAAGTGATGTTTGATCTCAATATGCTTAGTCCTGGAATGACTAGTAGTATTCTGAGTAAGTGAGATTACACTTGTATTGTCACAGTAGATAGGGATTCCACTGATCTTGAGATTATAATATTCTAGTTGATGCTTCAACCAAAGTATTTGTGCACAACATGCTCCAGCAGCAATGTATTCAGCTTCAGCAGTAGATATGGATACTGAAGTCTGTTTCTTACTCATCCATGAGATCTGACGACTGCCTAAAAATTGACATGTACCTGTAGTACTCTTCCAATCAATTTTGCAGCCAGCAAGGTCAGAATCTGAATATCCAACAAGTTCAAATCCTGATTCCCTTGGATACCACAATCCCAATTCTTGAGTGCCTTTGAGATACTTTAATATCCTTTTAGCAGCTAAGAGATGAGATTCCTTAGGATTTGATTGAAATCTCGCACAAACCCCAACAGAATACATAATATCAGGTTTGCTAGCTGTTAAGTATAACAGTGACCCAATTATGCCTCTGAACTTGGTGATGTCAACTGATTTGCCATCTTCATCTTTGTCCAGACGAAGTCCAGTAGACATTGGAACACTAACAGATGAGCTAGTTTCCATACCAAATTTCTTGAACAGATCTTTTGTGTACTTTGCTTGATTAATAAAAATACCATCGGGTAGCTGTTTGACTTGTAATCCAAGAAAGTAATTAAGTTCTCCCATCATGATCATTTCAAACTTGTTCTGCATCAGCTTTGAGAACTTCTCACACATCTGTTTGTTAGTTGAACCAAAAATAATATCGTCCACATATATTTGAACCAACAATATATGATTATCCCATTCAATAGTGAACAAGGTCTTGTCTACTTTACCTTTGCGAAATCCTTTAATTAAAAGAAAATCAGATAAGGTATCATACCATGCTCTTGGAGCCTGTTTCAATCCATAGAGAGCTTTCTTCAGACGATACACTTTGTCTCTCTGTTGATAGACTTCAAAACCTGGAGGTTGTTCAACATAAACTTCTTCTTGCAATTCTCCATTGAGAAAGGCAGACTTCACATCCATCTGATAGACAGTGAAGTTCTTGTGAGCAACATAGGCAAGAAACAGTCTGATTGCTTCAAGTCTTGCTACTGGTGCGAATGTCTCATCAAAATCAATGCCTTCTTCTTGGCCGTAACCTTTGGCAACTAGTCTTGCTTTATTTCTGGTAACGATACCATCCTCATTCATTTTATTTCTGAATATCCACTTAGTGCCAATTACCCTTTGATGAGTAGGTCTAGATACCAAGTACCAAACCTCATTCCTTTCAAATTGATTTAACTCTTCTTGCATTGCTTCAATCCAGTGAGAATCACTAAGAGTTTCATCAATTAACTTGGGCTCAATTTGTGAAAGAAAACTTACAAACATTGATTCATTTGCAGTTGACCTTCTTGTTCTCACTCTGTCTGATGAGGGATATTTCGCATACGCCATTTTAGGAAACACCTCTGCTCGAGATCGACCTCAATTCCGATCGGGAAGGGTATTCTCCGACCTGAAGAACCTAGCTTCCGATCGAGCCAGATTATTAGCGCGAGAGCCAATATTCCGATCTGCTTTCCGACCTTCTCATTTCCTCGGAATTACTGTGGGGCCGACCCCCAGACCTGGACAGCTGGCGAGACGTATTCCCCTGCGGATGGTCTACCTAGCTCTCACTGTTCCTATATATATGCGGCGCATTTATGACATCAGGGACGTCACTATTCCCTAGAAAACACTTCTGCTCGGACTCAGAGCTCGGAATAGGCTTTAGCTTGCTTTTCTTTGTATTCATCTAGCTAGTGGTACGGCATCTTGTAATGCTCGAATAGACCTACTTTGTAACTTGTATCTGGAACTTGATATTAATATACATCGTTTACACACTCGATATAATTATTGTGTAGCTAGATTTTCCTTATTTGTCCCGAACGAAAAAGAGCATAATCAATTGGCGCCCACCGTGGGGCCTATTCGGGTATTAGATCGAAAAAATGCCTACTACTAGGAGATATACGTACCAACGTGGCGAGCCTTCACAAGCTGTTGGAGCTCAACAGTCGGTAAACAACGAACCAAGTAACCAATCCCGAGCGGCCCACCAGTCTGAGGTGCCGCCGCTCGACCCACCGTACGATTTACCTATTCATACGACAGTGGCCGATCTGCGTTCTATTATTGGAACTCTGTGTAGAGAATTCCTGAACACGGAAAGAGCAGATCGTGAAACTCTGCTTGGCCAACAGCCCCCGGTCGATCAACCTACTGCTCGGGGTCCCGTTTCTAACAGGCAGAGGGAAGGAAGTATTTATCGATCTGCTTTGGGTGAACAGTCCGATGTTCAACCCAGAGCACCTCGAGCTAGGACCGTTGTCCGCTCAGGGCAACCTTCTAGAACCGTACAAGACTTGGAAGATTCAGTGGTCGGGGAGAGTCAACCCGAAGCCGCGGATAGGGTAAAGAAACCGGTCTACAGAAAGGTGACCGAGGCTGACTTGGAAAAGATTGTGCAGAAAAGGGTTGTGAAGGAGTTAAAGAGGGAAATGCTGGTAAAGGAAACCCGACCTGCAGAAGTCAGGGTTCGAAGAACTGAGGCCAAAGAGGACGGGGCCGTGTTCCTTGAGGATGGGCGAGACAAGGAATTAAGTACAAATATCATGCGATGTTCCCCCTTTTGCCAAGAAATTAGAGAAGCTCGAGGTACGGAGACAGTTCCGACGAGGTTGCCAAGGTATAATGCAACCTCCGACCCAGGAGAGCATATTAATAGTTTTATAAATGTGTTGAATTTATATGGGCATTCAGAAGATTTTTGTTGCAAAATCATGGTCACCACATTCGAAGGGATCGCTTTGGATTGGTTCGGAAAGTTGCCTCCGAACTCCATTTTCTCTTTTGATGATTTGTGCGACAAGTTAAAACACCAGTTTGCCAACAAAGAAAACAGAGGTTGCCTGCCAACCATTTGGGAACTGTGAAGCAACTGGAGGGAGAAACATTAAGGCAATGGCTGGCAAGATTTAGTATTGAACTTCTGAAAGTCGATACTCCACAGATCGAATTTCTATCGTCTTTGATGTTCGAGCTAACCCGTAATAGCCAGTTCGCGAATGCTCTTTGTCGAAAGCAACCAAAATCTTTCGAGCGAATCATGGAAATAGCTGAAAAATAGATGATTCAAGAGGAAATGAACAAGTTGAAGAACGCTCAGAATCCTAGGACCCCGCTCCGAAAGAAACCTGATAGGGCCCCTATCCCTAAACCAAGCGACTACGGAGGGTCAAACGCGCAGCAAAGAGGCTCGGTTTGGCAAAGACTTAAGGTCTATAAACCTCAGGCTCCGACCCACAGATCTAATGTCTACGGTCGACCTGCTTCTCCAGAGCGGGCTCCAAGGAGAGAACCTGAAAAAAGCGGTTTCACCAGGTTGAATGCCTCGAGAGACGAAATTTTAACTGTGCTCGAGGAAAGAAATTTGGTCCCAGAATCTCGGCGTATCACTCAGGCCAGGCCGGGAACTATGAATCATGATAAGTATTGCAGTTACCATAGGGCTCGAAGGCACATCACCGAGGATTGTTTTAAGTTGAAACAGGAAATTGAGAAATTGATCGCCCAGTGAAAACTGAAGGAGTATGTTAGGAAAGGGAATCCTAACAACCGCTTCCGATCAAGAAGTCCCCGAAAGTTTACCGAACAGCACCGTGACGGTCAACATCAAGCTGAGGAGCAGACGAACGTTGTGATAAATGTAATAGCCGGCGGACCTGCTGGAGGAGATAGCAGGAATGCAAGGAAAAAGACAGCTAGGTCGATAAAGACAGGTGTATCGACCAGGAATGAGGTCATGTCTTTAGAACCCGCACCTTCGATCAATCAGGTCATTAGTTTTACCGAGGCGGATAGACCAAGTGAAGTAACTTGGGATAGTAATGAAGATGACCCCGACTTCTCGATTGTTTTAACCCTGAAAATCGCTAACTTTGAGGTTAAGAGAGTATTGATCGATAATGGTAGCTCGGCAAACATAATCTCCTCTGAAGCTCTTAGTAGAATGAATTTACAGCACCCGCGTCTGGATCGGGTATCGACGCTCATTGGCTTCGGTGGATCGGAAATCGTTCCTCTCGGAACCATCCTCCTGAGTACCACAATGGGCAAGAAACCTAAAGATGTGACGAAGATGATCAAGTTTTTGGTCGTAAGTACCCCTTTCGCTTATAACGCCATTTTGGGAAGACCGGCTTTAAATATTTTCAAAGCGGTCGTATCGACCTACCATCAGAAGGTCAAGTTTCCCACTTTGGCGGGGGTCGGAGAAATAAGAAACGATCAGTGCATGGCATGGGAGTGTTACAACACGTCCCTAAACATGAAGAAGCAGTTTGAGCCTATCTTGCCCTCGAAGAGGAAGTCAGAGGATGAAAAGGTCTTCTCGGTATCCGACCTACCTCTACCTGATTGTGAAAAATTGCAAAGTAAAAAAGGAAAAGAGATCGATATGAGCGTTCAACCTCCAAATCATAAACAAGTAACGTTAGTCCCAGGCTCCCCCGAGAAGTTCACTAGGATCGGGACTGAACTAAGTCCAGGGATGGAAACTATGATGATCGAGTTCTTAAGAAACAATGCCGATGTCTTTGCATGGAGTTCCGATGACATCGTGGGGATCGATCCAAGGGTGATTACTCATTCACTGAATATCGACCCTAAAGCAAAGCCGGTTAGGCAGGAGAAGAGGAACCATGGTCGGGAAAAAGACAAAATCATCAACGCTGAGGTTGATAGGTTGTTGGCCGCCGGGCAGATCAAGGAAATAACATTTACTGAATGGCTCTGCAATGTTGTGTTGGTATCAAAGGGAGAAAAGGTGGACAAAAAGTGGAGAATGTGTAATGACTTTACAGACTTGAACAAGTTATGTCCGAGAGATCCCTATCCATTACCGAGGATCGATATGCTGGAAGATTCGACCGCCGATTTCATTTTTTTTAGCATGATGAATGCCTTCCAAGGATTCTACCAGATTTTTATGAATGAAAGGGACCAGGACAAAACCGCATTCATCACCGAACGCGGAGTTTATTGCTTCATAGTGATGCCTTTTGGACTGCGGAATGCTGGAGCAACTTATCAAAGGCTCGTGAACATGATGTTCAAGGACTTAATTGGAGAAATCATGGAAGTTTATGTCGATGACATGCTCGTAAAGAGCATGACCGAGGAAGATCATATAAAGCACCTCGACAGGTGCTTCGCGATTTTGAGGAAGTACGGAATGAAACTAAATCCAGCAAAATGCACTTTCGGGGTGAGATCGGGAAAATTTCTCGGGTATTTGGTCCACGAGCGTGGCATCGAGGCTAACCCAGAGAAAATCAGAGCTATTGCCGAACTTAAACCGCCAACAAAGTTATCCGAAGTGCAAAGTTTGATCGGAAAAATAATATCGTTGAACAGATTCATATCCCGCTCCGCAGACAAAAGTTTGCCTTTCTTCAAGTTGCTGAGGAAATCGAAAAGCTTCGAGTGGAACGTGGAGTGCGATAAAGCCTTTGAGGAGCTTAAGAAGTACTTAGTCTCCCCACCGATGTTAGCAAAGCCGGTCGAGGGGGAGCCTTTGTATCTGTAAATAGCAGTATCGACGGATGCCATAAGCTCAGTCCTAGTAAGAGTTCAGGATTCTGATCACAAGCCGGTGTATTATCTGAGTAAGTTGCTTCAAGGGGCGGAAAAAAATTATTTGGAGATCGAGAAATTCGCACTTGCTCTGATTATTGCCGCACGGAAACTCATGCCTTATTTTCAGACTTACAAGATTATTGTTTTGACAACCAGCCTCTAAGGCAAGTTCTGTCAAAACCGGAGACGTCTGGAAGATTGATTAAGTGGGCTGTGGAACTTGGACAGTTCGAAATCGAGTACCAACCCCGGACAGCGATCAAGGCCCAGGTCCTGGCCAATTTCATTGCGGAGTCGACAGGAACCAGTTCGGAAAAGCAACAAGTTCCCGAGATTAACCTAGTGGTAGATGTTCAGGAGAAAATATGGGTGATGCATGTCGATGGGTCGTCGACTAGAGAAGGAGGTGGGGCCGGAATTCACTTTCAGGATCCCGAGGGGGAGGACCTCAGTTATGCAATTACTCTAGATTTTGTGGTCACGAACAATGAAGCGGAATACGAGGCCCTAATCGTTGGATTAGAAATGGCAATTAAAGCAAGTATAAAGTCTCTTACCGTGTTGACGAACTCCGAGCTGATACATAGGCAAGTGAAAGGGGTCTATGAAGCGAAAGAGTTCAACATGGTAAAGTATCTAAAAAGAGTGAAAGATCTAGTGGCGAAACTCTATAAGTTTGATATTCAAGCTATCCCTCGAGAAGAAAACTCTTGGGCGGATTTGCTCTCGAAATTTACGGGCTCGATGGATATACGCAAGGAAAGAGTAACAACTTGGTTGATGTCCAACTCTCCAGCTATAGATTTGAACGTAACTCCGAGCTCTGAAGTAATGGAGATAGATACTCAAGGGCTTTCCTGGATGGAACCTTTAGGAACTTATCTAAGAAATGGTACCTTGCCAGAGGAAGCAAACGAAGCCCGACGAATTAAATATCGAGCTCCAATGTACGTTTTGATCGAGAACCAGCTTTATAAGAGGTCGAGCTCGGGAATTTTGTTGAAGTGCATTCCGGAGAGTCAATTCGATCTTATTCTAAAGGAAGTTCACGAAGGTGAAGCCGAAAGTCATTGCGGTGCAAGAGCATTAGCATTGAAATGCTCAAGGACTGGATATTATTAGCCTACTTTGATATCGGATGCCATCGATTACGTCTAGAAGTGCCATCATTGCCAAATTTATTCGAATTTGATTCATCAGCCCGCCGAACAGCTGCACTCTATTCCGATCTGCTGGCCATTCTATAAATGGGGAATCGATATCCTGGGACCTTTCCCAACAGCTAGATCGAGAAAAAATTATATTCTGGTTGCTGTTGAATACTTCAGTAAATGGATCGAGTGCGTTGCATTGACCAAGATTACTCAGTTTCAGGTTATGCATTTTCTCTGGAAATATATTGTTTGCAGGTTCGGGATACCGAGGGTTTTAATCCCCGACAACGGAACTCAGTTTGCGGGAAAGCAGATTTTGGAATGGTGCGAAAAGTTTGGAATTCAGCAGAATTTCACCTCGGTCGGACATCCCCAAGCGAACGGGCAGACAGAAGTCACCAACAGGGAAATTGTCCGATCACTTGAAAAACGTTTGGCATAGGCGAAAGGCAAATGGTTAGACGAGCTTCCAGGAGTAATTTGGGCGAACAGAACCTCAGTAAAGTCCGCTACGGGAGAGACTCCTTTCTCGTTGGTGTACGGTTCGGAGGCGGTAATCCCAGTCAAGACATTAGTGCCATCACCCAGGATTGAATCTTATGATCCCGATCAGAACCAGTTGTTGAGAGAGATGGACGTCGACCACACAGATGGCAAACGCGACCGAGCGTGCGTAAAGATCCAAGCCACCAAATCCAGCAAGGAAAGAGCTTATGACAAAAAGGCCAGGGTAAGAACATTTAAAGTCGGGGATTTGGTTCTCAAAAAGGTAGAGGTATCGAAGCACGTCGGAAAGCTTCAACCGAACTGGGATGGCCCTTACGTCGTGCAGGAGGTCGGAAAGAAGGGATCCTATAAAATTGCTCACCTTAACGGTGAAGTTTTGCCAAGAACCTGGAATGCAGTTAACTTGAGGAAATACTATGGAAGATAGTTGCAATCATTTTAATTTTCTTGTAATTTACAGTTTTTAGGGCTCTGTTTCACTTCATGTGTAATCACAATCAATGAAATCCTCTATTTTAGTTCCAATGGTATTCCGAGCATGATGGTGAAGAAAGAGCAATATGTCTCGACTGAGGGTGAAAGCTGTTGCTATGCCCCTCAGTTCGGTTAAAGACGCTCGATAAAATAAAAAAAAAGGTCTCGACTGAGGGTGAAAGCTGTTGCTACGCCCCTCACCTCGATAAAGACTTGCTCAAAAAGTAAAACGTCTCGACTGAGGGTGAAAGCTGTTGCTATGCCCCTCACCTCGATAAAAGACTTGCTCAAAAAGCAAAACATCTCGACTGAGGGTGAAAGCTGTTGCTATGCCCCTCACCTCGATAAAGACTTGATCAAAAAAGCAAATTGTCTCGACTGAGGGTGAAAGTTGTTGCTACGCCCCTCACCTCGATAAAAGACTTGCTCAAAAAGCAAAACGTCTCGACTGAGGGTGAAAGTTGTTGCTACTCCCCTCACCTCGATAAAGACTTGATCAAAAAAGAAAATTGTCTCGACTGAGGGTGAAAGCTGTTGCTATGCCCCTCACCTCGATAAAGACTTGCTCAAAAAGCAAAACGTCTCGACTGAGGGTGAAAGCTGTTGCTACGCCCCTCACCTCGATAGACAAAGACTTGATCAAAAAAGCAAATTGTCTCGACTGAGGGTGAAAGTTTTTGCTACGCCCCTCACCTCGATAAAGACTTGCTCAAAAAGCAAAACGTCTCGACTGAGGGTGAAAGCTGTTGCTATGCCCCCTCACCTCGATAAAGACTTGATCAAAAAAGCAAATTGTCTCGACTGAGGGTGAAAGCTGTTGCTACGCCTCTCAGCTCGATAAAAGACTTGCTCAAAAAGCAAAATGTCTCGACCGAGGGTGAAAGCTGTTGCTACGCCCCTCAGCTCGATAGAAGATTTGCTAAAAACAGCAAAATATCTCGACCAAGGGTGAAAGTTGTTGCTATGCCCCTCAGCTCGATAAAGACTTGCTAGAAACTGCAAAATGTCTCGACTGAGGGTGAAAGCTGTTGCTATGCCCCTCAGCTCGATGAAGACTTGCTAAAAAAGAACGTGAATATCTAGCTCGAAAAAAAGTGCTTGAATAATAAAGTTGTCATGATTTATTGTTGGATAAAATCAACTGATGCTCGAAATATTATAACGAAATAGCCCTGCTCGATATTTGAAGAATTTTGAAGACTTCATATCCTTGGGAAATTCCTTCTTAAGTTGGAATTATTATTTCTTAAGATTCAGTTATGCTCGATGTAAACCCCTCGGTTTTTAGCTATTGTTTACTGGGATGTTTATGGGAAGGTCTATCCGAGATGGTTTTGTAGATTGATAAACTTTCCGATTATGGGTTAAACTTCGTGTTCAGATTTTTAAAGTTACATCAGATTATTAGTTCGTCATCGGATTGGATATTGCGAGCAAATAATTAATAGTAAAGACGATGAAAAAAAAAAAAAAAAAAAAGATAAATAGCAAATAGTCCATGTGAAAACATAAAGGTCTTATTAGTTACAAATTCCGACCAAGATACAAGAGATCAATGAAATACAAAGGCTATGACTTTATTGATATTCATTGAACAGATTACAAAGTCGTTGAGTATGTTTACAAATAAAAGTCCTAATACAACTACTATGCCCTATTCTATGGTCTTCGAGCATCCTTTAGTGTCCTCGACCAGGAGGGTTGGCGAGCATCCGATGAGTGCACCACAATTTGTGTGACAAATCGGTTGTCCGGTAGACTTGTAGAGTGATCGAGCTGTCTATGTTTATTGTCTAATGATATCTGGGTTTGAAGTTAGACAGTATGAATTGCAGATCACCTTTTCTGATCTCCATACAGTCCCCAGCATTCTTGCTACCAGCCAAGCCCGATCACTTCCCCGAGTTGGCGTCTAAGGTTACAATTCCTCATTTTAAGATCCGTAATTGCAACCCAAGCCGGCCAGTCATCATTCCATGATCGGGAAGCTCGACCCAAAGTTACCATTCTTCAAGGAAGAAAGGAAGAAATTGGTGCTCGAGGTCAAACTTCCTTTTAATTTTCTGACCAGCTTTCCGTCCTCGGGGATACCCCTTGAGATCCGGAATGCTAACCCTGCGCAAAATACCCGAGCAAGGGTCGATCGAACATTGGCATCTCCAGGGGAGATCCCATTTTCAGGGATCAGAGACCCCCAGATGATCGAGGGGCCCCCTTTTTCCAATTCCACCCATACCAAAGGAAAATGTGTTTTGATTGAGAGGTCGGAAGTAAGTTTGAAGCCAAATCTCGAAGGCTTGAACAGGAAGTAGGAGGGATCAGAGCTTAGTCCTCGGATGAAACATTTTCACAGCGTAAAGTAAAAATTTTCAACTGAGTAAAAGCCCCTTATATACTACGAGGAAGTTCAGATCGACGGTCATTATTCAACGGAGCCAACGGCCCAGATTAAGGCTTTTATCACGGGTGACCGTTCCGCTTCCCGAGGTTTAGGTACTGTTTGGTCAGAATTTCTTTGGAACTTAGCTAAAAAAAAGGGAATACTATGACTTGGTCAGATGCGCGGTGCAGAAACTTTCCGTTTTCACTGTACGCTCGGAATCTCGATCACTCACAGCTCGAGTATAAATTATTTCTACGATATTGAAAATAGCTCAAAGATAAGAAAGTTCAAAGTAAAGGTACATTTCCGACCACGGTACAACTTTACTTGAAAAGTAGAGAAATTTTTATTCCGACCACGGAACAACTTTACTTAAAAAGGAGAGAAATTTTTATTCCGATGCGAACAACGTTACAAAGGGGAATAGATATAAGTACAACATTTGATCGAGCAGAAAGGAAATAATTACAAATGAGATGAAATCTCTAGATTATTTTGTTCTCAGATAAGAGCTTGCGGAATTCGACACTGCGGGCCTATTACCCAGCGTCATAACCTCTCTTATAAGCCTCTTGCTCCCGCAGCTCGGCATTTTTCTTCTCCTGCTCGACAAGGGACTTCAGCCTATCCAATTCCTTGCTCAACTCCTCGTGAACCTGGCTCTCTTTCTGCTTCACGGCTTTCTCCGTCTCAGAGGCCAATTTCAGCTCGATGGCTCTGGTTTCTTCAAGAGACTTTGCCAGTGCAACCTTCTTTTCCTCCAACTCGAGGATAGTCACAACACGCTGTTCGGCTTCTTGCTCGACCTGCAGCCCGAGGTTGAATAACTGTTGTCCAACCTTCAATGGATAAAAGTTGGAATGTTAAAAAAAAAAAAAAAAAAAAAAAAAAAAAACGAAAAAAAAAGAGAGAGACACTCACTTGGTTAAGAAGATCTGCACTCGATTGCACGATTTACCGAGCACTTTTCCCCTTCAACCGTTCCTGCTCGGCCAACTGAATACTGCTGAGGATGATCTCCCAACTGCTCGGGGCAGCTCCTGCAGCCACTGCCTTACTTTTCACCTCTTCAAAGTAGGCAGCAAGTGTGCGATCAACGCCGGAGACTGAACTCTCGACCTCGGGATTCTCACCCGATGGAGGAGGTTTCTTCTGATCGATAGAAGGGTCATTTATTTTGACCTTTTTAGTAGGAGGCTCGTTTATAACGCTCTTATTAGCCTCCAAAGCTAAAGTACTTCCAGCCAATGTCTTATTTTCCCCAGCCATTTGGATTAAGGCTTGGGTAGGAATCAGATCGTCCACGCGCGGCCTTTTGTTGGGGGCAGGCTCGTTGCCACCAGATGTGACTTGCTTATTAGGGCTAACAACCTGCTTGTTCCCTTCGGAGCTGTTCTTCGACCGGGAGGGGGAGTTCGCAATTTGTATAATCGGCCCTTCCTCGGAGCGAATGGGCACGGAGTTAGGCGAAGGGTTGGCCTCAGTTTTGACAAGATCACCCTTAGGAGCCTCGGATTGTTTGGGCTCGGGATTCGAAGGAGAGTCGACCTTATTTTTGCCTCGATCGGCCTTAGAGATTTTTCCTGCCTCCGTGGAGGACTTAGAATCTCTGACTTTGGACTTGGGGGCCTTCTCCTTTTTGACTTTGAACATTTGTTTTGGGTCAAGCTTGGAATTCACCATTCCCTCCATGATCGATTTTGTTTTTAGTGAAGGAGAGGGCTCGATTTATTTTATCGGTCTATGAGCTCCGACGTGAAAAGAATTATGGTTTTGTGTTACAAATCTAAAGTTCTCCCTTCTATTTATAAGAAAGAGAAACGTTGCCTATTGGGGACCCAACAGTCGCGGATTTCAAGTTTTCCCGTGCACGTATACAAAGATCGATCGTTTCCCGTACACTTGATCGATGGTGCCTAACTCGTTATCGACGTTATATTTCGAGCTCCTTACAGCTTACAAAGATTGTTGTCTAATTAAGTTGTATTTTAAATTCCCGCGAACTTTAAACATCATGACTTAGTAAATATTGCAAGCAAAGAAAGGAAATTTTATAAATGATCGAGAAGATTACATTATACGTGAGGAAAAATCCTATAATCTATTACAAGGATTCTTCCTAAGGGTTTTGCTCCTCCTCATTTCCCTCACTCTCGGAAGCATCCTCGACGTCGACCTTTTCGTCTCCAGAAGCCTCTCGATCATCCCCGTCTTCGGAAGTATCTTGATCTTCCTCGTCTTCAGAACTATCTTGGCTGTCTTCATCCTCAGAGCTATCTGAACTCGAGCTCGAGCTGGACGTTTCCAAATCCAGCATATCGGGATTTGGCATTGGAACTCCGAACTCCCTCACAAAAGGAGCGAACTCGTGTTTTTCCCAATCTGTGGAACTCGAAGACGAGACTCGATAATTTTCTCCGTCCATGTTCTTCAAGATGTCCATGTGCTTCAAATACTCATCTATGTTGTTTGGGATGACTTTTGCAGAGACTAGTTGTCGAACTCCCTTGTAAAAAGTTGTCTGAAGGATTTCGCTGACCCTTTTTTTAGCTATGGCATCTAACGCGGGGGATTCCAGAAACTCTCTTATCGAGCTCAGGCGCGAGTCTTCCTTGCCGCGCTGATAAGACAACTCTGAATCAGCTTTGGTCTGCGCGAGCTCTTCTTCAAGTTTCTTGACCTTTTCATCGAGCAAGCTCTTCTCGGCCACAACCTTGACCAAGCTTTCCTCCACCGCCGGGGTGTACTTAGCTCTGGAGGCCTCCAATTCTTTCTGAACGGCGATGAGCTGGTCGCGAAGTTTGGACTCTTCCTCGAGAGAGTTTCGGTAAGCTATATGGACTCGGTCGGATTCATCTTCTAACATCGAGGTGCGATTCAGCTCAGTGAGAAAGCAATCCCCGATCTACAAAGAATTATCAGAGAACAATTAATATTTTGTCCAAGGACCTAAAAGTTATAATCACCATAAAGGGCTTTTTACCGTATGATACGCTCGAGAGAATCGACCTAGCACGTCGAGGTCGCTATGAGACAAAAGTTCCTCCTGATCCTCGGCGAACCTCCCTGCCATGAAAATCTTTATTGCCTTATCATACTCGTTCTCACCATTTGGGTCGCGATCGCTCCGAATCGATCTTCCCTCGGGATAACCCGCTGCTCGGTAGCCTTCAAGCTGGTTCTCAATAAAATCAACCATATCGGGTTTGCCCCGACCCGGACGATGGGTGAGGGGTGTTCGGTGTCGACCCCACAGTCATGTCCTTCTTTTCGCTTCAGGGGGCCCTTCTCGATCTTCCCTGGCTCGTTGATTAGAGATCTCTGTCCCCTTAAGCTTCTTCATGGTGAACATACTGTATCCTAGACCCGATGAAGAAGAAGGACCAGTTTGGTTCAGAGGAGGTATCATTTGGATCGGCTCGGCATCCTCGGGCTCTCCCTCCATTCCGACCCTGTCAGGTTAGGCTGAGCCTCCCCGAGGAGGGATTGTAGTTTGGTTGGTTTGCGCAAGGTGTGGCTTAACTTGCCTCCTCGGTTGGCCGGGCGTCTTTTTCAAAGTGGAGGCTACTGTTCTACCGATTATAGAAGCTCGGTATTGCTCTACCATGGTACCTGAAGAAAGAAAGAAATGAAAATGGTTAAGGGATAGAACTTTTTGGATAACACTCTACCATGATAGAAATTGACTTGCTTACTTAACGATCGAGGATCGACGGCGTCCGCGAGTGGGTATGTCGCTTCTCTAAGCCCCGCTTTTCGAAGAACGGGCTTCAAAACAAGAAAAGCGGATTGATACGGGTCGGAACGCATCGCGGCGACGAGCTCATCTGAGACATTTTTCTTAAGCTGGCTTATCAATTCGCGTTTTTCGTACACCCAGTCTCGCCGACCTATCCACCTATGTGGTACCATCTCCGAGCTCCCCTCGGAAGCTGGCTCATCAGGCCCTTTGATGAAGAAGAACCGTTTCTTCCAATCAAGAGAGTTGCTGGAAACGATAGTCGATAAGACTGAATGGTTCGAGCTTTGGGAGAAATACACGAACCCAACGTTGGAGGCCGAGGAATTGCTGACTTTGAAGAATTGCCAGAAATTCTGGAAACTATCAAATTTGCCTTTAGCCTTCATCAAGACGCTAAAGGCTATTAAGTATCCGATTGAATTAGAAAGGTTCTGCGCAGGAGCTAAGGAGAACACATCTAAAACCTGCCCGAGCAACGGTGCAAAGGGGATACGCAATCCGTAAGTGAATTGCTTAGCATAGAAGGCTTGACATCCTTCTGGTGGCTGATTGACCCGTTGAGTGGTAACCAGTGAATAGCCCTCGGGAAGAAATTTACCTATCTCAGCTTTGAGATTTGCTTCGCTTTCTATCGGATCATATGCACTAGAGATCTCGTCGACCCGTTTCTCAGTTTTCTGAACTCGACCTTTGGCTTTGGACTTCTTCGTGACAGCCGCTAGATCGAGGATTCTCACCGAGCAACCCCTTCCAACTGAGTATCTCATAATTTCATGCTCTCCCAGAGCCTCACTCGAGCTGTCTTCACTATCAGAATCAGCGTTTCCTTCACCTTCTCCTCCATCCTCGGTGTCGCGCTCGGGATTCTGTTGACCGGACGTTCCCTCGCCGGCATCTGATCCCAAGGCACGTTCGACTTGATCGACGATTTTACTCGCCTCGCCAGGAGAGTTTTCAGTAGCTTTATAAGTGTTAATGAGTTCGTCCATCGACCCTAGGTCGGAATCTATTCTCGGAGGAATAATGGATGGAATCTCTGGGTTCTCTGAGGTGGACATGTTAGAGAATGTTTATTGGAGTGGTCGACAAGAAAGGATACTTTTTATCGAGGTGAATGCTCCGATCTGCAATAAGTTGGGAAGATGTACCCGTCTCTTCAAGTCAACGCATATATATAAAGGTTAAAAGGGTGAATTGCAAATTAAACCCCGAGTAACCGCGACGGTTAAGCTTCCACTCAGTAAATTGAAGATTATCTTTCCATAAATAGCATTTACGATCCTCTAAGTTTTAAAAGTTGGTATTTTAACTCGGTAAATTAAGATTAACGACAGCGTCTTCCGAAGATGTGCACTCTTTTTTCCCTTCGCTCGGTTTTTGTCCCACTGGGTTTTTCTGAGTAAGGTTTTTAACGAGGCATGTCCGACCCAAGACTATTCAGCACTCGACCTCTATTATTTATTTCCCCGAGCTGCAAATATGGTAACTACATCAAAGCTCGAGCTGTCTTCACTATCAGAATCAGCATTTCCTGCACCTTCTCATCCATCCTCGGTGTCGCGCTCGGGATTCTGTTGACCGGACGTTCCCTCGCCGGCATCTGATCCCAAGGCACGTTCGACTTGATCAACGATTTTACTCGCCTCGCCCGGAGAGTTTTCAGTAGCTTTATAAGTGTTAATGAGTTCGTCAATCGACCCTAGGTCGGAATCTATTCTCGGAGGAATATTGGATGGAATCTCTGGGTTGTCTGAGGTAGACATGTTAGAGAATGTTTATTGGAGTGGTCGACAAGAAAGGATATACTTTTTATCGAGGTGAATGCTCCGATCTGCAATAAGTTGGGAAGATGTACCCGTCTCTTCAAGTCAACGCATATATATAAATGGTAAAAGGGTGAAATGCAAATTTAACCCCGAGTAACCGCGACGGTTAAGCTTCTACTCAGTAAATTGAAGATTATCTTTCCATAAATAGCATTTACGGTTCTCTAAGTTTTAAAAGTTGGTATTTTAACTCGGTAAATTAAGATTAACGACAGCGTCTTCCGAAGATGTGCACTCTTTTTTCCCTTCGCTCGGTTTTTGTCCCACTGAGTTTTTCTGAGTAAGGTTTTTAACGAGGCATATCCGACCCAAGACTATTCAGCACTCGACCTCTATTATTTATTTCCCCGAGCTGCAAATATGGTAACTACATCAAAGCGAAATGTTCAGATCAGAAACTTTTGCCTTTCCATTCATTGGAAGCATCCCACCTTTACAAGGCTCCTTTAGAGAAAATATGTGCACTTTTTCCCTGTCTCGGATTTTGTCCCACTGGGTTTTTCCGAGTAAGGTTTTTAATGAGGCATATCAAATCTTGCGCTACGATGCTATGTTTACTTCTCCGAGCTTCAGTTTCACTTACGCTCGAGAAGTGGGGGAGTATTGATGAGGGATATTTCGCATACGCCATTTTAGGAAACACCTCTGCTCGAGATCGACCTCAATTCCGATCGGGAAGGGTATTCTCCGACCTGAAGAACCTAGCTTCCGATCGAGCCAGACTATTAGCACGAGAGCCAATATTCCGATCTGCTTTCCGACCTGCTCATTTCCTCGGAATTACTGTGGGGTCGACCCCCAGACCTGGACAGCTGGCGAGACGTATTCCCCTGCGGATGGTCTACTTAGCTCATCACTGTTCCTATATATACGCGGCGCATTTATGACATCATGGACGGCACTATTCCCTAGAAAACACTCCTGCTCGGACTCAGAGCTCGGAATAGGCTTTAGCTTGCTTTTCTTTGTATTCATCTAGCTAGTGGTACGGCATCCTGTAATGCTCGAATAGACCTACTTTGTAACTTGTATTTGGAACTTGATATTAATATACATCGTTTACACTCTCGATATAATTATAGTGTCGCTCGATTTTCCTTATTTGTCCCGAACGAAAAAGAGCATAATCACTGTCCAATGGATCACCAATCACTAGTTCAGGTGGGTGATCTCTGAGCCATCTGAGATCAGGTTGCAAATCTGGATGTTGTCCTCTTGATTGATCTTGCAACACTACTGTTGGAGTCTCAGTAGTAGTCTGTTGAACAGGATCTGGTCTGTCAGCTGTTTGCAACTCCTCTGTTAGACAATCAGTAGACTGATTTTGAAGAGCACTTGAGTTATCAGCTTGGTTGAGATCAGGTAGTAAGATGGGTACATATTCTTCTTTTCTTTCCATACTCAATTTCTGAAATTCAACAGATAGGTCTGGATTAGCACTTTGATTCTTTTCAGAAGATTGACTTGGCTCATCAAATACTACATGAATAGATTCTTCTACAAGTAAAGTCCTTTTGTTAAAAACTCTATAGGCTTTACTAACAGTAGAGTATCCTACAAAAACAGCTTCATCAGCCTTTTCTGCAAAAGCAGTAAGGTGATTTTTCCCATTATTCAAAACATAACATTTACAACCAAAAATCCTAAGATAATGTAAATTAGGCTTTCTGTTGTTCCACATTTCATAAGGTGTCTTGTTTTGACTCTTGTTGATCATGCATCTGTTCTTGGTGTAGCAGGTTGTATTTGTGGCTTCTGCCCAAATTCTTTGAGGCAATTTTGATTCAGCTATCATTGTCCTGGTAGCTTCTTTTAGAGTTCTGTTTCTCCTTTCAGCAACTCCATTTTGTTGAGGGGTTCTGGCAGCAGAGTACTCATGGTTGATTTCTCTGGAGTTACAATACTCTTCAACAGTAGAGTTTGTAAATTCAGTGCCCCTGTCTGATCTGATCTTCACTATTTTTAAGCTCTTTTCATTCTGGGTCAGTTCCATCAGATTGGTAAGATGTTCCTTGGTTTCACTTTTCTTTTTCATGAATATCACCCAAGTAAATCTTGAATAATCATCCACAACAGCTAGGCAGTATTTCTTTCCACCATTGTTGATAGGATCAATAGGGCCAAACAGATCCATGTGAATTAGCTCCAAAATTCTGGTTGAAGATTGGTGCTTCTTGCTTTTGAATGAAGATTTCACTTGTTTACCCTTCTGACATGCGTCACACAGCTTGTCTTTGCTCATGACTGTCTTTGGAATTCCTTCTACCAAATCATTCTTGATTAATCTGTTGATGGTCTTGAAATTCAAATGATTCATTCTTTTGTGCCATAGCCAACTGATTTCACTTGGTGTAGAGGCCACCAAACAAACATTAGAATTCTTGTCCACAGAATTCCAGTCGACTACATAGATATTTCCTTGTCTTCTTCCAGATAAGATAACCTTCTTTGTTCCAATTTGTTCAACGTAGCACATATCTGATGAGAAGATGACAGAAAATCCCTTGTCACAAAATTGACTTATGCTCAGTAGATTATACTTCAGGCCATTAACATAAGAGACGTCTGATATCTCAATGTTTCCTTTGATAAGCTTTCCAACCGCCATAATCTTGCCTTCTTTGCTGTCTCCAAAAGTAACTCTTGGACCGTTTACGGCAGCAGCATCAGTCAGTTCATGTATGTCACCACACATGTGCCTTGAACATCCACTGTCCAAGTACCATTTCTTCTCTACTTTACTCATACTCCTAATCCTAACCTACAAAACAAAACACAAATTATTTTAGGTACCCTTTATTGAGAGGGTCCTGGCGGATTAGTATCACCTTTGACAACCCAAGATGTTGAAGTCTTAGGCTTCTTAGGCTTTCGAGATTTAGCAGGAGCATGAGCAACTTTTTCTTCATCATAATTAGCAGGCATATTATGTTGATAATCATTATGATGTGAATAATGCTCATAAGCAGGGTAGGGTGCATGATAAGCAGGGTAAGCATGCATCGGATGGTGAGCAGGATAAGCAGCATAGTAAGGTGGATAGTGAGGTGCAGCATAATATGATGAATAAGTGGGTTGCACATAATAAGACTCATTTCCATACCAAGCATCATTGTTATAATTTCTTTGCTTCTTAGGTTTACTCTTTACTTGCTCTTTAACAGACGACTTCGTTTTACTAGTCTGATTGGTTTTACTCTTATCAGCAGACTTCTTAGGACTACTCTGCTGTTTGGTTTTACCAGTCTGTTTTTTATTTTCAGGCTTTTTACCCTTTTTAGCCTTAGGAGATTTCTTCTCCTCTATCTCAGTAGATTTAGTAGTCTAAACATACAAGAAAATATTTTTATTATCAGCAGATATAAACTTTTCAGCTTTGTTCAGTTCTAAATTCTCTTTTACTAAAGGTGTTCTCTGTTCATTAGATGTACTAGCAGATGCAACAGACGATTTATCATGAGTAGAGATTATCTTTTCAAGCTCCATGATTTTTCCTTTGTAAACTTCACATTCTGCTTTCAGAGATTCACATTCATGCGAAAGCTTTTTAAACTCAGCTCATTCTTGCGGTCTTTCGACGTTAAGTTTCAGTTCAAAATTTTTCTTTTTTCAGCACAATCATCTCTTCCTTAAGCTTTGCAAATTCATTAACAACGTTCGTGTTGCTTTTCATCATTTGCTCAAATGAACTAAATAGCTCATTTTCATTCTCAGTGAGAGGTACCTCATTGTCAGAATCCTTTGATTCTTGGCCATGAGACAGAGCAGTGCAGGTGTCTCTTCTTCAGCAGAGTCATCTTCTGATGTCCCCGATTCTGAATTAGACGAGTAGATGGCTGCTATCTTTTCAGCTTCGGCCAACAATACTTTGCTCTTTTGGTGTCTCCTATCTCTCCTCTCTTTCTTTTCTTCCTCAGTGTACTTCTCAGCTTTAGGATATGGGCAGTCCTTGATGAAGTGTCCCAATTTCCTGCAGTTATAGCACATTAGTTTGGATTTAAATTCATCCTTTGATTTAATCTATGGAATACGTTTCCTCTTCGCAAAAACCGATCGTAATCCATGGCTCTCTGCATTGGGGGTTTTTCAGGTTTTTTGGGTCCCGAAACGGACGCTTTCTTATTTTTATCTTTGAAAGAGTTCATCTCTTCCTGGGTCATATATTTGGAGGCTAAAGTCATGATTTCAACGAAGGTTCTAGGCTGTTTCCGACTTAACGCGTTACCAAACTGCCTATTCTTGGTTAGATCGAACAGAATAGATATAATATAATCAATATTCGGGGAATCGATCTTCAGTAGTTCAACATTGAACCTTGCTAACCAAGCTCTTAAGGATTCTCCATCTTGCTGGACTATAGTTCCCAAATAACTCATGGGAAGCTTTTGTCTTTTCTGACTAGCAAATTGCTGTTCCAGCTTGTTGCATAACTCTCTAAAACTGAAGATCGAATTGGGCGGTTGTTTTCCGAACCAATCCAGTGCTAACCCCTCGAATGTTGTGATCATCAACTTGGCCGTATACTCTGCTGAATGAGCATACAAGCTCATTATATTTGTGAAACTAAAGATATAGTCGGTCGGATCACTGGTTCCGTCATATCTGGGGAGCCTAGCAGGTAAAGATCCAGAAGCATGTGCTTCCCTAATTTCTAAGCAGAAAGGGGAATAGGCAGCTATACTATCCTGTATTTCTCGGGAACGAGGCCAAGGTTGTTGCAAAGTCAAAAGCCTTTGTTCCACTCGCTCCTCTACCATCCTCTCGATGTCTCTTTCGGAGAATCTCCTAGTTGCTCGTCGATCGACGATCGGCGGATCTTCTTCATCATCGATCGGAATTACCGTCTTTTCCCAAGATACGTAAGGTTCAGGGCGAGCATCAGCTCTTGCCTGGTTGTTTTTCCTAACAGGGTATCTTCTAGTTGCGTTTGGTGGGGACATGTGCGATCGTTGATCCCCATCAGGGCTTTCGTTGTCCCTTCCTGCTCGTCTGATATTGTTTACCAACCTGGTAGGAGGAATAGTGGCTATACCAGGGCCAATATTTTCGGCTCCTGGATTTGGTGGAATTCCAGCACATAAAGAATTCACTAATTGAGCAATTTGTCTCAACTTTTCCTGTTCGGCCAGTAAAGGTGGATGAGGGGCGGATCGAACAGGTGAGTTCGGAGACCTACTCCTGCTAAGAGTTTGATGTTCCAGATTATTCTGGTTATTGTTTTCATGTGAAGTAACATGTCCCCCTGCTTGATCTAAATTTTGGTGTTCAGTGGGAGGCGGCATGTTACTTGCGCTGATTCTTTGGGAATTCTCAGGCGGATTCTCCACAGCACGTGGATGTTGAGAAGTTGTGCTCCTTCCAGTGTTACGTGTGCTCTTCCTTGGATTGACCATATTCGATCGAGTAATTAACCTGGCCCTACGGTGGGCGCCAACTGATTTAACCAAATTTCGTCTAAGGTTTAATCTCAGTAAATTATTTAAGATCACAATTTTATGTATTTAGGGGTTTGGTTAAAGTACTCAGGATGGTGCAATTCAAGAACAAGCAAAGTAATATAATTGTGTAGATAACAATAATATGAAAGGCGAATAGTTGTAGTATATTTTGTAGGTTAAATTCTGGATCCTGAATACAATGTAAGATTCGCTGTTTATAATATTCCTCATGTCCTAACTGAACTAGGAGTCCTATTTAACCTAGGAATCCTGCACGGCCTAGGAGTATCGTATGGCCCATTAAGTCCCCTGAAACGGACAGTAGGTCGATCAGAGTAGGTCGACCAGATATGTATTTGGCTGTTCGAGCCGATCTCACAGTTTAAATAGGTCGGATCGATCTTGAATCTCCTCGGATATTCCTAGCTGGTTATATGTGCAAAATAGCCCTCATCAGTACTCCCTCACTTCTCGAGCGTAATCGTAGCTGGAGCTCGTAGAAGTAGAAGTAGTAGTTACCTTGATCTTTTCATTGTTCATGAAATATGCCTGGTTAAAAACCTAGTTCGGAAAAACCCTCTTCGGGATAAAAACCGAACGAGGAAAAAAGAGTGCATATCCGTTTGAACCTTCTACGTACAGACATGTATTTTGGTTAACATGTGTCAAACAACGGCTGGGTCTTTTCATGATTTTGATTAGCGGGAATATGAAGAGACGCGAAGGGCTGAATCCGTCTTTTCACCGCCCATATATATAATCGAAATTTGCGGGATATTTTACTTTTTACCCCAGATATTTAAACCTTCCAGCAGTAAAAGCTTAAGTCGACAATCTTGCCATTTTCTTATTTTTTCGAGCGCATTATTTCAAGAGCCGATGGCTTCAACCTCGCAAAATCCCCATTCCTCAACTCAAAATGTAGGAGAACAAGTACCACCTAATATCTCCAATCCTGATATTCCTTCATCTGATGACGAAGGAGCAGACAATTCTCAAGTAGAGGAGATCAGAGATTATGCTGAAAAAGAAGTTGATAGTTTGGTGGTGGAGATTATTCCAGAGGAAGAGATGGTGTAGAGGGCATTCAAAAAATCTAAGACGGCTCAACCTCAAATTTATGCCCCTGTGGAACTCTTTCCTTCTCGATGGAAAGAAGAAGATCTATCTTTTTTGAAAAAAGGAATACGGTATCTATTTCCCGTCGGATTTTGAGATCATTATTCCTTCTTCCGAGGAGAGAGTCAATACTCCTCCTGCCAACTGTCGAGCTTTCTATACGTCCCACTTCGAGCACGGGCTCCGTTTTCCCCTCTCTTCGATTCTTCGTCAATTCCTGGAGACCTTCATTGTCTCATTGACTCAACTTGTCCCGAATGCCATAGCCTTTATTATGGCATTCTCTGTTTTGATGGTCGCGCGAGGTCTGCAGCCCTCGTTCCGTAATTTTCTTCACTTTTTTCGACTCTCTGTATCGACCTCCTCCAACAGAGGTTATTACTATGTTAGCCAAAGACCTGGCTACGCAGTTCTTGAAAACGCCATTTCGAGCAACAGCACGGAGTGGAAATCAAACTTCTTTTTTGTTAAGGCCCCAACCGTGCATATCCTTGAGAACGGAGAGACTGAGGAGTTTACTCATGACTGGGGATACAACGATTCTTGGGTATACGATGGTCGAAAGGTGATTGGTGAGATGTCCCCAGACGATCAATTTTCAACTACCTTGATCGAGGAGATGAGATCAAATAAATACCAATCAACCTATTTGATCGGAGAGATTTTCCTTCGAAAGGCTGGATTGAGTTCTTTGGATTTCCCTATCCCCTCGGATGATCGACCTTTATGTAAGATTTTTTGCTAACAATAATTTTATAAAAGGATATATAATTAAGTTGTTTATTAATGTTTATCGACTTCGTGTTGTAGCTTCCATGGTCGAGAACTGCCGCTTTTCCGTGGTCGGGAAATCAGTCCTTTCGAACTCGAAAAAGTCCTGGGGTAAAATCCCCATGGAACAAAAGGAATCCAGAAAAAGGAGAAGAAACCAACTCATGGATCTGGAGGATATTGAGGAGGAGTCGTTCGAGAACGCAGATCCTATCCGAGTAGCTCCCCCTTCTTCTGCTCAAACTTCATCGGATATACCGAGTTCAAGCTCTCGCCCAGGCCGCGGTTATCCACCCAAATTCCTTAGAGATGAACATGGTATTCTAGGCTGTCAATCTTGGTCGGAGCGCAATCCTGACGGCCCTGAAGCTAAAAGAAGGACCCAGTTCTTCGACAAAGAAGGAGAATATTTCACTCACATCGGAGATATTAGTCATAAGGCTTCCCTGGTAGACATGATTGAGAATCATATTCAAGGGAAACGGGCGGCCGGATATTCTGAGAAGGATACACTGGTGTCAGATGATAAGGAGAACGTCGTCGATAAATCCATTCGACTTCTTCTATCTTCGACCTTTATTCAAGATGTAAATAGGACGATCAAGAAAAAACCTCTCGAACAACTGGCAAGGGCAGCTCATGCTCATGAAGTGGTAATATTCTTTAACTCCTTCCGTTCTTTTAATAGCCCTCAATATTCTTCTTGTTTTTTACTTAGACAATTTTTTCTTGCCATAGACTGGTAATGCCTTGGTGTACGCGCTATATGATATGGCATTGCATAGAGATCAATGCAAATATGTTGAAGAAAGCAACAACATTTTAACTGCCAGGGTTAAGGAGCTCGAAGATTAACTTGCTCAGGTCGGTAATTCTCGAGCTTCCGCTGAGACTCCATCCGTTCCTCTTGCTAATCCTAATTTGGAGACCGACAATCCTCATATTATCAGTATGATGACGGATTCTAGTCGATACCAGGCGCAGGTCGACCAATTGACTCGAGAAATGGAAGAGCAACGAGTTGCGCATGCCACTGTTGTTAGCAAATTGGAGTCGGATGTTGATGCTTTTCGATCTCAACTTGCGACCAAGGAAGATGATTCTTCTGACTTAGAGAGGGTCATAGATGAGCACCAATCTTTAGACGTCGACCCCATTGTTCAAGAGTTTCTCGATTCTCCAGTGCATACTGCTATAATTCATCAAAAAATTGGAGATCTGCTCTTGAGCTCATTCTTCAAGGGGGTCGATCAATTAATCGAGTCTGGCCAGATTCCTGATCGGCGCGAGGAATATCACAAGGTTATGTCATTGAAAAAGATCGAAAACTCCAAGATTATCCTCCCGACTGCTTGCCTTCTGTCGAGTACAGTAACCATCCTTTAGCTCATTTAGTCGACGTGTACGGAACTCCGTTTCTTGTACCCGCGCCTGACTTGGGGTTAATACCGGATATTATAGATGATCAAGCAGACGAAGAGGGAGAGGACGGCGATGAAGAGGACATCGAGGGAGAGCAGGTCGAGGAAAAGAATGGAGAAGATGAGGAGAAATCGCCCGCGAATGAAGCCAACTCCCCATCTTAGAATGTTTCTTATGATTTCCTTTCATTTTCCTTTGTCATTCTCGTAGTTTTTGTCGTTTTTACGTATCAGGTCTTGTAACACATGTAAAAAACCTTTCCTTGATATATATGATTTTGGATGAAATATTCTTCGTCGTTTTGAAAATTGTAACATGCATTAGATGATCCATTATGTTTCTCATTTTGAATTTTACTGTGCGCGCCAAGGATTGAGGACATAATTGTCATTTCCTTTACTATATATAAAGGTAAAATCTTTGAAGTTTTACCGCGCGTCCCGACTTGTAATATAAAATCTTCTTACTATTGATCGGAGTTATCAGTTCGATATTTCATAGGAGTTTCCTATTTTTTGACCATGAGTTCCAATCTCTTTTCCGGAGCTGCCAAACGATCTCTGCAGGGCCAATCCCGACGAGATACTCCGAGGAAGAAAGCTCGAACGGAAAATTCACTTCAAACATCTTCCCGAGGTGGAGCTTCTTTTCGGGGGGATTTCGTTCGATCTGATCCGGTGTCATCCTCCTCAGGGGAAAGTCCAAAAATACTGAAGGATATTCCTTCACCTCTGAAGGAAACTGTGAAATCTTCAACGGGACTTTCTCAGGCCCCGATCCGTAGTCCAATAGTCGATCCAAATGTACTAAAGGTTTACCAGAACGAGGAGTCTCAAGATACTTCTTCTTCTCCCGTTGATCAGACAACAAATGAGGATTCTCGAGCCACTCCTCCTCCTCCAATAATCCAATCAACGAACGAGGACTCACGAACTATTTCTCCTCCTCCCGTTGTCCAGATAACGAATGAAGAGTCTCGAGCTACTTCTCCTCATCCAGTCGACCAAACAACAAACGAGGAGTCACAAGCTATTTCTCCTCCTCCGGTCGACCACACAACAAATGAGGAGTCACAAACTAATTCTCCTCCTCCAGTCGACCAGACAATGGTCGAACGTCCCCCATCCGGTCGAGATACAACAATTCAAACTCCAAGTCAAGAAGATCCTCAGCAGGGCGTAATTACTGCTCCCAACTCTGAGGTTGAGCCAACTCTGCAACTAGGGGGTTCTGTAGAAGATATCCCTGAGTCTTTCTTTGCTCATTTTCCTTCGCAGGCTGTTGTTTCAAGTTCTCAACATACCCGAACCATCTCTCCAGTCCCCATTTCCCAAGAAGTGTTAAAAATTGGGTCTGGTTCCAGCCGTTCTGGCTTCGAAAATACGGCGGACGATCCGTCTCTTTTAGACGATCGTCCGTTCAAGGAGCAGGTCGAAGAAAAAACTGAGTTCGGGATGCGTCGATCTGGTGGGGTCTCGACAGATGCATGTATTCCAACAACCCTCGATCCTAATGGGGTTTCTTGGAACCTGGGAATGGGTACAATTTTGCCCAAAGAGCTCGAGAAATTGAAGAACCACTCTTCTTTGCAGCTTGTTCAGTCCATTTTCAAACGCTTGGAGATGGTAAGCTCATCTTTGCTATTGTTTAATAGATATCTAGACTTTGAAGTTTATTACCATTTTTTCTTAACAGGCTAAGCATGAAGCTCTCCAGCTCGGGATACAAAATGACGAATTTTACTTTGCTCGAGAAGAATCCCTCGAACGGGTGAACTCAATTGCTGTTGCTCATCGATTGCTGATGACTGAGGTTGAGCATCTCCGAGCTACCACTGAGAGGCTTACCAAAGAGAAGGAAGAGCTTGTTCAACTAAATAGCAGCCTGGAGTCTGATAAAGAGCAGCTTACTAAGGAAAAACAAAATCTTCTCCAGCTGAAAGAGCAAGAGTTTGACAGAGGTTTTTCTCTTGGTTATAAGCAGCGTACCCAAGAAATGATGACCTATCTTGGTTATCCAACGATTCCCGATCATGCTCACGAACAGTAGACAAAGACCTTCATTTTTTTTTTTTTTTTTTTTTTTAGGATGGAATGTAAATATACATTTTGCCTGATGAATAGAAGATCATGCTTTTTGTTCGACTTCTGCGTCTTTTCGATCTGTTTGTTCAATCAATAACTGTTTTCAAGATTCTTGGGAAAGAAGAACCCAATTTGGTAGTTGTGCTGTAACTGTAGGACGGTTCGTATGCCTTTGTGCATTGATTGAACATTTCCCCATGCTATAAATAACCCATTTGATAAGTAGGAAACTTAAATGATAGAAACAACATGTCTCCTAGAAGTATTTCGTTTTGGTATTTATGGCATGTCGATTATGGTGGAGATATCAAGCCAATTTGTTTTTTGGAGAAGCGAGAGCTGGTTAGTTCATTAAAAATGGTGGTGATCCCTGGGGAAGGTATGCTGTTCTGTCCATGCATGCTCGAAAATTTGTCTCCAAGGCATAGAGAACGAACCTGTCTCAATTGTATGACAGCAAAGTTCTTTCCTTCCTCGTTTGCAGAAAAAAGTAGCCTCTGAACCATTCCTTTCTCAGTGTGCTTTAGCTTGATACTGTGATCGACCCCAGATGCAGCAGGCTTCCTGATTGCCATGTCGCCCGTTTGAAGGTCGATAATTCACCAGCATCAGCAAATATACGCACTTCTGCATGTTCCTCGTTTCTATGCAGTGGTAGTAGTCTGAGAATAAGGAGTAGGTCGAATTGAAGGAGCAGATCATTCCGAGGAGTAGCATAGTAGGCTAGTATTTGTAATAATTGTAGTTAGATTTTGAAGATAAATGTAGTTTTTCCTGATGATTTGGCTGTTTTCGTGAAATGTAACGATCCTATTAAAGATCTGAATAAATTCAATTATTCTTGACTCATAGTATAACCTAAATCTTCGTGATTTAGAAGAGTGGACTAAAAGGCATTATTGTCTATATAACCACTATAAAAATTCTTTGTGTTGGTTAACTTGTTTTATACTTGCATATTTTCATAAGTAACCAAACCTTGAAAAGCAAAAAGATTTTGAAAGGAGTTTTAAAAATTGGGGATAAAATCTTGTTTGAAAAATACTTGACAAAAATCCACTGCATAACAAGTCTCAAACTTTGATCTTATTTGAAACACATAAGTAAAATCAGACTAGTGGTCAACTCTGTTGAATAAGCTAAGTGCAAAAATCAGCATAGTAGTCTCGTAAGTGTCGATCAGCTTACTATGCTGATAAGAAAAGTTGGAGAAATTTTAAAAGGTACTGAGGTCTATTCACCCCCACCCCCCCTCTAGACCTCATCTGACCACTTGGGACC
This sequence comes from Penstemon newberryi var. newberryi, assembly GCA_030819805.1. Lineage (NCBI taxonomy): Eukaryota > Viridiplantae > Streptophyta > Magnoliopsida > Lamiales > Plantaginaceae > Penstemon > Penstemon newberryi. Next base: position 31,198,746 of record JAUALY010000004.1, on the reverse strand, counting down.
AACAGATGTAATAACACCCAACATTCGACTAAGCAGATTCATTCACAACGAACATATTGTAAAAGTTGGCAAATGAAGGGGTTTGACCTAGGGCTTTCATTATCAAACAGAAAGCAACAATGTAAGCCATCCCGTTGGGAACTATTTGGATAGGAGAAAGGGATAATCGATTTAAAATTTTGGCCACTTCATCGGGTATAGAAAATCGGAGACCTAGATCGAGATGATGAACATTAATAGCTCTACAATTATCAGGGGGCGTTCATTCGATCATTATCCTCGGGTTTTATGACTGACCAACCAGTGGGAAACTAATAAGATTCAGCTATAGTCTCTACATGATCCCTATAAAAACCAGGACGTATTTGATCATATTGTTCATGCACTTTGTATCGATCAGAAGGTCCTACCTCTTTGACATCGTTCCCCTCATCTCCCCCTAAATCGACATCGTTCCCCTCATCTTGCCCTAATTCGACATCACCACCAATAGATGGTCGACATTATCGACCAACACAGACTGAACCCTAATGCTATCATTTTCATCATCAGCAGTTATATCGACTAAATCAGACGAAGAGCAAACAATAGGAGAATCATTTGAATCAAGCTCAGTACGAAAAGAACTACTTGCAGAATCTAAAGACATGTTCAAAGCGATTTGTATCGAAGAAGTCAAGAGGGAAATTACCAGGAAAATAAGACGATTAGACAAAAAACAAGTTCTTCAATCTGTATTGTCTTCAACCACTCTCAAAATTCTCTTCGCCCACTCTGTTCGACTTGTCTTCGACCAAGATGATTGGGAGTAATTTTTTAGAAGTGAGGTGAATGGTAAAATTGGCTGCATATTTATAGGAGATAAAAGGTAAATTTCATTTTTAGCCCTTCAACTTAGTGTGACGATTCGTTTACCTCGGCCCCTATTTCTCGAGCCCAACAAATTTTACCCTCAATTATTTGAAATTACCTCTTAGACCCAAGGAAATTAAATAAATTACAGCTCATATAAAATTAAATAAACATCACATTCGACTTCTTTTTCCTCTATTTTATGTCAAAGAAGAGTTTACTTAACTTTATTAACAATTTTATTTTACATCGAACATTGTCGTATAGAATTAATATGTCATCGGAATCTTTTTTACAAATTCAATGCTTCGAATTTTAATATTGAAACTCTTGAACTTGGGAGACTATTTGATATATACAATGATTTGAATTATCAAAAATTCAAAATACATAATTCAACCCAAAATCCACAGGCTTTGATTTTTAAATATCGAAACACTTGAACTTGGGGGACTATTGATACACCAAATCTTCGATTGATGACAGAGCACATTACACGTCAGATAAAAATCAAAATTAAGACCAACTATGTTGTTCGACCTAGATCAATCTAAGTTGTTCGACCTAGATCAATATATGTTATTCAACCTAGATCAACATGTCCTATTCGACATAGTTCAAGTATTGTCCGTATGTTTGCCCTTGTGAAGTCCAACATACCAATCTTGGTCGAACTGAACTAATCTAGGTCCCTTTGAATGATCTTCTTAGTATACTACGCATGAACTTTATGCATTAACTTAGACATCCTCGTCTATGTCTCCAATTCACCAATCAGTCGAAACAATCTATTAGAGTTGTCCTTCAATGTAGATATCTCAATTGGATCGAACCAAGTGAGATCCGACCCGAAAGATCTGTTTTGGAAAACTATAAATAGACATCTTTTATTACTCTTAGAGGTAGTTCTCTACAACTTTTACAACTACATTCCTGCTATTGCTATCTCCTATAATCAACAATTGTACTGACTATAGCATCGGAGGGTCTACGCCGGCACAACCTGACGAGTTTCTTTGAGCGCAGGGTTAGGTTCCTCGAAGTGAAGTCCGTCTCGATTTGATCAGCTTGGATTCTATACTGAGGAGCGGAAATTAACATTACGTGGCACTTGGGACGTTGACTAAATACATAGATGAAAATACCCTTCATCAGGCTCAACATCAAAGATCAAAACTGAATTTCAAATGCTTTGACAATGCCACATAAACAGAGGCAAATTGAATGAATAAATTGGAGTGTAAAACTATTTTCCTTACATGCATTTAATTACTCCAGCTAGAAAAAAACAACAAAGTTTTTTAAATTTCTTATTTGAATATACAAAAAATTATCATGAAGAAAGTAGTTGAATTATTACAATTCTAATTAGACATTTCCAATAAAATATGTTATTAACCTTAATTAGCTACTTTAATATGGATCTTCTTGAGCCTAACATGAACATCTTTCATATTAGGCCTCTCATCTGGTAAATCTGCAACACATTCAATGGCCAGTTCCATGATTGAAACCAAACACTCCTCAATGTTAGCTTTAACAGATTCTTCATCTACATTTAGTAATTCAGTACCAACAATTTGCATTATAGTATCGGGAAATGATTCGGACACCCATCTCTTCATTGTTAACTCTCCTAAAAATAACTCATCGGTCGGTCTCTTTTTCGTAAATGTTTCCATCAACAAAATCCCATAGCTATAAACGTCTACAAAAGTTGATACTAATCCTCTTGATCCATACTCTGCGAAATTCACTTATGAGATTTAATTAGCAAACTTAAATGATAAAGCTAAATGCAAAAGTACCCTTTGTGCTTTGCCTAATTATAAAAATTAAAAAAATGGCATGTATTATTTTTATTAGCAAAAACCCCCCTGTGATCTTTTTTCTATTATAGAAAAACCCATCTGAAATTTTCTGATAAATCATATGGTGGTTATTGTTAATTTTTTAAGTAGACATGAGAGTTATTGCCAATTTTATTGGCGAATAGGGGTGTTTTTGTCATTCCTTGATGGGGAGTAATTGTCATTTCGGCTTGAAAGGAAGTTTTTTGAGAATAAAAAGTTAGTACGGGGTTTTCTAATAAAAATAACACAAGGTTTTTTTTTTTTTTTGGTTAAGCAAAGCATAGGGGTATATTTGTATTTCACTCTTGAATTATGCATGGATAATAGCAAGTGACAATTTTCTATTGAGTGGTTTGGAGTTAAATGGCCACATTTATTTGTTTTATGTTTGTTATGAACGTTGGTTTGCAAAACTTTTTCTTCTTTTTATGCCTTCCAATATTAAAAACTAGGAAATTACAAAAAGTTTTAAGTTAGAAAAGTTTAGAGTATTTATAATATTCTTACCTGGTGCCATGTATCCAATGGTGCCTAGAGTTTTTGTCTGTGCCATTCTCTGATCATGTGTTAGAAGCTTTGCGATACCAAAGTCTCCCACACGCGCCACCATATCTTTATCCAAAAGTATATTGCTCGGCTTCAAATCACAATGCACAATCGGTGATGAATAACCTTGATGTAGATACTCTATTGCAGATGCCACATCTATCATTATTCCTAAAAGTTGACCAATATTTAAAGAATAGTTGGGAGAGTAAAACCATTTCTCAAGGTTTCCATTTGGCATATATTCCAAGACTAATGCCTTAAAATCGAGATTCGAGCAACTAGTAATGACCTTCACAAGATTTCTGTGTCGAAGGATACGCATGATTTGGCACTCTGTGTCAAAGCTCTTGAATGCACCTTGCACGTCTAAGTCAAAAACTTTAATTGCATAAATCATCTCACTAGAAAATGTTCCTTTGTATACCGAGCCGATGCTACCTTTCCCAATCAAATTTTCTATGTCAAGGTTATGCGTAGCTCGTAGAATTTCGTAGTATGAGATCCTCTCGTGTTTGAGGCCGAGATTCGATTCGGAAAAATATAAAAGTGCTGAATTTTTACCACGGGATTTAAACAAGTAAATCATTACAGCAGTTGCAACAAGAATGATTAAAGCCACCGGTGGTAAAATATATCTTAGAAATATATTTCTTCGTGAAGATTTTGGCGTATTCTCTTTACATACCTCGACGTTGAATCGAGATGCTCCACATAACCCTTTATTTCCTATAAAAAGTTCTGAAGTGAAGTTCTCAAAACACCCTCCATCTGGGATTTGTCCCGAAAGTTCATTGAACGAAACATTGAAGTAATCAAGATGCATAAGCATCTCCAAAGACATTGGAATTGAACCAGATAGATTATTTTTGGATAAGTCCAAATATTGCAACACTCTCATATTACCTAAAGATGAAGGTATTGAGCCATTGAACCTATTGTTATCCAACCATAAATCAGTTAAACTCTGCAGTTCCCCTATATTATTTGGAATGCTCCCAGAAAGCTGATTTCCAGATAGATAAAGCCCTCTCAAACTTTTCATATTTCCGATTTCATCAGGCAACGAACCCTCAAACAAATTTCGCGATATAGATACAATTTGAAGCCGATTACTAGACCATAAAGTCGATGGAATGCTGGAATTGAAGAAATTGTCATACAAATAAATTTCTGCTAATGAAGGGAGATTTCCTAAACAACTTGGTAGCTGCTCAGAAAGCCCATTTTCCCATAAACTAATATGAAACATATTTTCGAGATTGCAAAAGCTATTCGGTATTGGACCATGTAATTTATTACCATAGATTGATAAACTCTGCACGTTTCTTAGACGCCCTAACGACTCTGGAATCGTTCCAATCAAGTTATTATCTCCGAGGTCTAACCAAAACAAACTACTCAAATTACCGATTTCACTTGGAATCATGCCTGAGATGTTGCACTCTCGAGCCACAAAATTTTCAAGTGATGCAGAAATATTGCTCGAGCCTAATGATTTGGGTAGGGGCCCGGTTATAGGACTTTTGCCAAACAATAAGTCTGTAAGGTTCTTGCAATTGGACAAGGATGTAAGAAATTCTTGTTCGGGTATGGATAGATCATTTGTGAACTGATTTGCCCCCAATCTAAGTTCTTGTAGTGAACGTAAGTTCCCAAGATTTATCGGTATGTTTCCAGTAAACGAGTTATTGGTAATTTCGAAAATGTTTAGTGACGAGAGATTTGAGATTGAATTTGGGATGTTTCCAGAAAATTGATTCATTGCAATAGAGAGAGTTCGGAGATTTTGAAGCCCTTTGTCTATGGAAGATGGAATGGTGCCGGTTAATTCGTTCATTGTAAGTGCAAGTATTTGTAATCTTGAGAGGTTGAACACAGAAGAGGGAAGTTCACCTTTGAGTTGGTTTCCTCCTAGATTCAGTGATGTTAATTTGGATAGATGTCCAATTGTTGAGGGAATTGTTCCTTCAAAATTGTTGTAAGGGAAGTCCAATAAGTTCAAATTTGACAAGTTGCCAATTGAAGGTGGAATAGTACCTATAAAAGATAAAAGTTTAGGTATTGAAATATAGATAAGTTCCAGAACCAATTGGGGATTTTGTAAGTTGTCTTAACTCTTAAGATATACTTCCTATGTCCCTAATTTTTTACTCCTATTTCCTTTTTGGGACGTCCCAATATAAGACTCCGTTTCTATAAATGGAATTATTTTTCTTAAAAATACCATCTCACATATAGTAATGATTTGACACCACTAATTCTCAACCATTACTTTTGAGGTTATAAAAGTAAAAATACCCAAAAATTTCACAGTTTCCACTCTTACCTAAAACTCCGTGCAAAAAGTAAGGTAGTAGAAAATAAGGGACGGAGGTAGTACTACAAAACTTGCAATAAAAATTGCACAAAACTCTTCTGTTTTATGGAAACTTGCACGAAACTACCAAATGTTAAGTTTATTGCACCAAAATTCCCTTATGTTTTCATAAACTCTGAATGAAATTCCCCTTCTGTCCAATTCTGTTAAATTTTTTAAGGGTGTATGTGAAGTTTATGAAAACATAAAGGGTTTTAGTGCAATAAATATAACAATAGTAATTTTGTACAAGTTTTCAAAAAACATCGGGGGATTGTGTATATTTTACCTGACAATAACAAAACTGAATGAAAGTTTTTTTATACAATAACAATGGGTCCTTGGTACATACATCAACAAAATAATTGTATTTATTGTATCATACTTGATGTCACATTCACATTACAAATATATGATCATGACATACGAAGATAAATTATATTAATTGTAGTATTTGTTGTAATGAAAATATTCTAATACCTTATTCAATAATTTTATATTGTTTAAATAGGAAATTCAAATACGTGTGCAATGATGTGTAACCTAAATTAATTGAACTCGTAAAATAAATAAAAAATGCACTAAATATTTTCTTATGATATTATTTTAGAACATGTTTTATATGATCTCGTGACTAAATTATTTATCATTTTAAATTTGATTACAATAATTTAAACCCATCTTTTTTCTTAAAAAATAATAATATAAATCAAAAGTAAATTTCATAAAAAAAATTAAATTGGAAATCAGTCATTAATATATGCTATTTTATGATTAAACTAATTTTACTCAATTTATGAAATTAACTAGACACGTACAACGTATGTGCCCTTTTCTAGTAATATATTAAAAGAAAATAAAAATAAAATGTGTTAACGAAAATCTGCTTGATAATTCACTCTTGTTATCTTTTGTATAAAACTCCTTTCTTGTACACTTGCCATAACCTCAATTAGTGATTTTTTTGTTTGATCGAGAATTTCCAATTTACACAAAACCATCGATCAGTCATATGTCAAGTAAAATCTGCATGAAACATTCCTCTTAATTTCTTTATTCGTTTAGTTTTTGCCTAAAGTTCCACTGCTTTATTATTTCTTGCAAGATTACCCGGCCCCTCTGTCTCAAATTTTAAAGAATGTAAAATACATTAAAATTGAAGCCTATACCATTAGCGTTTTTTATGAAGAATTTTGTATGGATTGGAATATTTTATGAAGAATAAAAAACGGGGAATTTGGTGTATATTTTGCTATCAGTAGCCTTTTTTTTTTTTTTTTTTGATGAAGTATTTCAGATGATATCAAGAGACTTGCCTGTTATTTTATTTGACCCTAATGCGAGTACTTGAAGCTGCGACAAGTTTCCCATCTGCATTGGAAGGACACCAGTGAAATTGTTGCGCGACAGGGAAAGTTTCTCGAGTTGTGAACAAGCAGATAAACATGATGGAATACCTCCACTTAAATGATTCCGTGAAAGGTATAAGCCCTCCAATTTTGGTAAATTGTAACACATATCATTAGGTAGAGTCCCAGAAAGCTCGTTTATTGAAAAAGCTATTATCTGCAAAGAGGAAATGTTGAATATGTTCCATGGAATAGTACCAGCGAGATGATTTCCTTGAATACTTAAATATTCTAGATTGGTTAAGAATCCTAAGCTAGGTGGAATCTCACCAGTAAGCTGATTAAATGACATCTCCAGCTCACGAAGACGTCTCAAATTCCTGATTTCATTAGGGATTACGCCGTTGAAACTATTGTTACGAAGGTCTAAGTATGTTAGGAATGAGAGATTTCCAATTTCTTTTGCAATGGTTCCTTGTAAGCTCATGTTGAAAAGATTAAGGGCGGTGACTCTGGGGCGCCTCCGACTGCAAGTGATGCCAATCCAGGTGCAAAAAGACGTTCCGAGTGACCAATTGGAAGCCAAAATGTTGTTGGGGTAAGAAGTAATTATGTGGGATTTGATGGCTAAAAGTGAATGCTCATCAGTTGAGCTATTGAGAGGAGATGCAGCCAAGCAGAGAACTTTCATCAAGTAGAAAAAAATAACAAAAATGGTTGCTTGTTTTCCCATTTTCTATTGATTTGGAGTGAGAGAGAGAGAGAGAGAGAAATATTGAACAAGTTTTATTTTATGAAGTTAATGAACAGAGTTAGGGACTACTTATATATCCTAGTTGTGGAAGAAGCTAGTTAAGAGAGACAAACAATTTCTTTGTTCTTGTTATTACTTGAATATTATTGGTGATGCACTTAGAAACACACAAATGAAAAGATAAAGAGTTTTTTTATTGTCGTTGGAATTAAAAGACTTTAGATTGGCTAATAAGTTGACTCGTTATATATAAAAAATAGCTTTTTTTTTTGTTTGTTTTTAGGGAAAAATTAAAAAATAAAATAGCTTGACTCATTTAATCAATAAACGCCGTGCAAATGGGGGTAAATTGACTTGACCGACAATACTAACTGCCAATATGCTCTAATAGATTTTATCCTCAATTTCTTGATTCTATTTTGAATCTACCCTCCTTGAATTTTCAAAATGTGGAAATCTTAATTAATAGCTCTTTATAATAAATCAACTAAAATAATAAGACCGGATGTGTTGGAGGTAACTCTGCCTCAGCAGTTGTAGCTGTCTGCAAGCAAGTTGCAAAAGGAAAAATGAGAATACAAATTTAGAATATTCAAATTCGACATATAGAAGCCTGTGTTATTCAAAATTCGACACATAGAGGCGTGTGTTAGTCACTACCACCGTCAATATTTAATTGATTTATCTAAATTACTAGTAGATATATTAGTGAAAACTTTCAAGAGAGTTTTATGTAAACGTTCAAAAGTGTTAGGAAAAGAATACCAAATTAGTAACAACTAATATCACAACGGAAACAATTCGTTTTTTCCCACAAATATCCACGGATTGAATTTAGAATAACAGGATCAAATTAAACCCAATCACTAATTCACTGAATTAATCAAGAATTAAGGTGCGAGAAAAATAAATATGCACATGACAATTTTTACGTGGAAACCTAAACCGGGAAAGAACCACGAGATCGAATACCGATCTAACTCAACCACTATAATGATAATGAGTTTACAAAATCCTCCCTAAAACCACTAGGGGCTAACATAATCCTCAAGAGAACACTTTTGGATAATAATAGTAATAATCACACCAACAAGGTAGAAAACCTCAAGTCACTAACTTGAATAACACAGAGAACAAATAAATCACCAAACTAAAGAGCAAGAATAAAAACCCGAACCAATTGGACGATTGAGCAATTTGTGAAGAATCTCTGACTGAATCCGAGACGAAACCAATTACTTGTAGTACCTCGATCTCTTTCACAAACCCCAAAATAAATCTCAATAGTTATCACCTATTTTCTTCTCTTATTGTGACTATTTTCCTTTTCTCCGTATTCCGTGCGGCTAGGGGTGGGCGTTGGGTTCGGGTAACCCAAACCTGATCCGTCCTGTTTTTTAAATACCCAAAAAGGACGAGTATTTTTTGGGTTTGGGTACCTGAACTTGTAAACCCGTATTTTATTACGGGAATATGGGATGCTTTTGGATTAGCCTCTCCAACCCCGAATACCCGAACCTGTCTACATCTTTTTATTATTATTATTATTTCATATTTATACACTTTACTTACACATCAATTAATTAATTAATTAACATCATCTAGTAAAGAACCTTTTCACTTTACCCTAATATTTCTTTAAATTCTTACACTAGGTATTAATACATTGTTTTTTGTTTTTGATTTTTTTTGCTCTACAAATTAAATTACTACTACTACTATTCAATTACATACGAAATTTTATACGAAATATTATAATTTAATTTTTTTAGGTGCGTGAAGAATTGATAATTTAAAAATAATATGGGACCCGTAATCCCGTCCCGCAATAATTTGCGGGTACCCGAATTATTACGGGACGGGTTTGGAATGAAATGTGTCAATCCCGAAATTTTTATACCCATATCTCTAACCCCAAACCCTCCGCAAACCCGTCCCGTGCCCACCCCTACGTGCAGCTGCCTAGGTATGGCTTAATGCCAAATTCAATTTCTTATTCTATATTATTGTGATGCACAGCAACATAAACATATTTCTTTTTATTTTATTTGTTTAGGTAATGGGTTGGGCCCACTATGCGTGGATGAACCCAACAATTCGACACATAGAGGCCTGTATTAGTCACTACCACCGTCAATATTTAATTGATTTATCTAAATTACTACTAGATATATTAGTGAAAACTTTCAAGGGAGTTTTGTGCAAACCTTCAAAAGTACAAGGGAGTTTTGTGCAAACGTTAAAGTACAAGGGAGTTTTGTGGAAATTTTTAAAGGTAATTATGTGCAAGGTTCAGACAGTACAAGAGGATTATGTGCAAAGTTTAAAAAGTATACGGGCATTCCGTGCTAGGTTTGAAAAAGTACAACGGGATTTTGTGCATTTTATTGTTAAGGGTGGGTAATGAATAAAGAGTATTATTGTCATGTAGGCTGAACAGATTATGCAAAAAAACAACTTAAATCGCTCATTGTTCAAGTGGAACACACAGGTTAAAAAATGGACGGAGGCAGATGAAATTGGGTGTTTTATACAGGAATTCTAAAAATACAAGACGGTTTGACATAATGAAAATTTTAAATGGAAGTTTTGTATAAGTTTTACAAAATATAGTGTATTTTCCTCACGTCTTGAAATAACTCCTAGAGTCAATGGGGCCGTTCACTTTTTTGGTACTTCAGATAAGTTAACTCTCTAATTTTGAATCGAACATCCCAATCTTTTTCGAATTTATAACAAACAATTGAAAAGATTCATCACTATTATTGTAAATTAAAGTGAAGATCAAAGATGTTTAATCAAGATCAAGGCTTCTACATTGCGGGCAAGAAATACCAAAAAAAAACTAATTTCACAAACAGTTCATGTACTAATACTTAACCGTTAACATTGAGAAAAAAATGAACCTCTCGTATACTAATACGATTACTAATATGGATTAAATGAATTTCATTGATCAAAGAGATCCTTAATTTGGGTAACAATAGCTAGGGTAGTTCTTGATGAACGTTTTATTCATTCAATTCGCCTTTGTTTATGAGGCTTATAGCTGTTGTACTCCAATTTTGATCTTTTTCAACCTAACGAGAACATCTTTCATGTTGAGCCTCTCTTCAGGTGAATCAATTGTGCACTCTAGAGCTAATTCTATGATTAGTGTCTAGATCATCTCATGATTGGCTCTAATATTTTCTCTATTTAGATTTAGTAAATCAACATCTACTATATTTGTAATACCATTTGATAATGATCCAAATACCCAACTCCTCAAAGTTAATTGCCCCATAAACATCTCATCCGTGGACTTCTTTCTTGTAAATGTTTCCATCAGTAGTATACCATAGCTATAAACATCCACCGAAGTCGTCACTAATTTTGCAGATCCATACTCTACAAATTCGAAATATGTGATTAGATAAACTTCAAGAAAATGAAGCACGGTACAAAATGACTGTGTTGGATGAAGATGAAGATAGAGACTTAAAAGTGAAGGGAGGTTTTGATGATGTCCAAAACATCATCATCTACTAAGTAATGGAAGCTTAGTCAATCGCTTAGAAGACTTTTGACCAAGGAAGAAGACAAATCAAAAGGGTCAAATCTTATGGTCCAGAAGACTACTGATCTGTTGCTGAGAACCATACTCTTGAGTACTACTATGGGTAAGAAACCTAGAGAGGTTACGAAGATGGTTAAGTTCCTAGTCGTGAGTACCCCGTTCGCTTATAATGCAATCTTGGGAAGACCGGCTTTAAACGTATTCAAAGCGGTCGTGTCAACTTACCACCAGATGGTCAAGTTTCCCACTTTGGCAGGGGTCGGAGAAATGAGGAACGACCAATGCATGGCAAGGGAATGTTATAACACATCTTTAAACATGAAGAAGCAGTTCGAACCAGTATTGCCCTCGAAGAGAAAGTTAGAGGAGGAAAAGGTATTCTCAGTATCCGACATCCCGTTGCCAGATTGTGAAAAGTTGCAGAGTAAAAAAGGAAAAGAGATCGATATGAGCGTACAACCCCCAAATCATAAGCAAGTAACGTTAATCCCTGGCTCTCCCGAGAAGTTCACCAGAATTGGGACCGAGCTAAGTCAAGGGATGGAGACCATGTTGATCGAATTCCTTAGAAACAATGCCGATGTCTTTGCTTGGAGTTCTGATGATATAGTCGGAATCGACCCAAGGGTGATCACTCATTCTTTAAATATCGATCCGAAAGCAAAGCCAGATAGACAAAAGAAGAGGAATCACGGTCGAGAAAAAGACAAAATCATCAATGCTGAGGTGGATAGGTTATTGGCCGCGAAACAGATTCGGGAAATAACTTTCACTGAATGGCTTTGCAATGTAGTGTTGGTGTCGAAGGGAGAGAAGGTCGACAACAAATGGAGGATGTGTAATGATTTTACCGACCTGAACAAGTTGTGTCCAAGGGACCCCTATCCTTTACCACGGATCGATATGCTGGTTGACTCAACTGCAGGATTCATTTTCTTTAGTATGATGGATGCTTTCCAAGGGTTTTATCAGATATTTATGAATGAGAGAGATCAGGATAAAACAGCTTTTATTACCGAACGGGGAGTGTACTGCTTCATTGTAATGCCTGATGAGGGCTATTTTGCACATAAAACCAGCTAGGAATATCCGAGGAGATTCAAGATCGATCCGACCTGTTTAAAGCTAAGGGATCGGCTCGACCAGCCCAATGCATATCTGATCGACCTACTCTGTTCGACCTACTATCCGTTTTAGGGGACTTAATGGGCCGTGCAATACTCCTAGGCCATGCAGGTTTCCTAGGCAATATAGGACTCCTAGTTCAATTAGGACGGGAGGGACATTATAAATAGCGAATCTTACATTGTATTAAAGATCCAGAATTTTAACCTACGAAATATACTACAGATGTTCACCGTTCATATTATTGTTATTTTTACACCATTATATTATTTCGCTTATTCTTGAATTGCGCCATCCTGAGTACTTTAACCAAACCCTTATTATATAAAATCTTGATCTTAAACAATTTACTGAGTTTTAACCTAACACGAAATTTGGTTAAATCAGTTGGCGCCCACCGAGGGGCTAGGTTAATTACTCGATCGAAATATGGCCAATCCAAGGAGAAGCGCACGTAACGCGGGAAGAAGCACGAATTCTCGACCCTCTCGTGCTATGGATAGCTTGCCTGAAGGTTCCCAAAGAATCAGCGCTAACAATACACAACCTCCGAGAAACAAACAGAATCTAGACCCTTTGGAGGAACAAGTTGCACCAAACGAAAACATCAATCAAAACGATGGAGCACGACAAACTCCTGCCACAAGTAGGATTCCTAACCCACCTGTCCAATCCGTCCCTGCCGCACCGCTTTCCGCTGACCAGGAAAAAATACTACAAATCGCTCAAATTTTAAGTTCGTTTTTTCCTCAAAATCTACAAACTCATGCAGTTGCGGAGCCGGTAAGGGCAGCTGTTGGTCCTTCTAGAGCGGTTAACAATACTAGGGAACCTCGGGAGAATAATGACCACCAGTCAACTCAAGCTGAAAGTCCGGACGCGGATCAACGATCTCAAGTATCCCTGCCAAATGTAGCAGGAAGGAACCTTGGTCGAAAAACTAATCAGGCAAGAGCTAATGCTCGATCTGAACCTCGCTTATCCAAGGACCGCACTGTTATACCGATCGACGATGCGGACGAACCCCCAATTATCAATCGACAAGCGACCAAGAGAATCTCTGAAAGAGATATAGAAAGGATGGTCGAGGAGCGAGTCGAGCAGAGGCTTCTGACTCTGCAGCAACCTTGGCCTCGTTCCCGTGAAATACAGGATAGTATAGCTGCGTGTTCCCCTTTCTGTTTAGAAATCAGGGAAGCACATGCTTCTGGATCTTTGCCCGGCCGGCTCCCCAGATACGACGGAACCACTGACCCAACTGACTACATCTTTAGTTTCACTAATATAATGAGCCTGTATGCTCATTCAGCAGAATATACGGCCAAATTGATGATCACAACGTTTGAGGGGTTAGCATTGGATTGGTTCGGAAAATAACCGCCTAACTCCATCTTCAGCTTTAGAGAATTGTGCAACAAGTTAGAACAACAATTTGCCAGCCAGAAAAAACAAAAACTCCCCATGAGCTATCTAGGAACTATAACCCAGCTAGAAGGGGAGTCGTTAAGAACTTGGTTAGCAAGATTTAATGTGGAACTTTTGAAGATTGACTCTCCGAACATTGATTACATCATATCAATTCTATTTGATCTGACTAAGAATAGGCAATTTGGCAACGCCTTGAGTCGAAAGCAACCTAGAACCTTTGCTGAAATCATGACGTTGGCCTCCAAATATATGACACAAGAAGAGATGAACTCTTTTAAGGACAAAAATAAGAATAAAGCATCGACTTCAGGATCAAGGAAACCTGAAAAACCACCAATGAATAGAGTAACAGAATATGATCGATTTCCCCGAAGAGGGAACGTGTTTCAAAGGTTAGAACACAGTGGAAGTAACCTTGAGAAAAGACCCAATGTCTACCTCAGGCCTCGATCTCCAGAAAGGAATATAAGAGATCGAATTAGTTATGTGGAGTTTACAAAACTAAATGCCCCTAGAGAAGACATCCTGGTGATACTTGAAAGGAATAATCTAATTCCCCCAGCAAAAAGAATCACACAAGCTAAACCTGGGGCAAAGAACTACGATTTATACTGTAGGTACCATCGTGCTCACGGTCATAGAACCGAAGATTGTTATCATCTGAAACAAGAAATCGAAAAATTGATTTAACAAGGCAAATTAAATGAATTTGTTGATAGAGCAGATCGAAGAAGACAAAGGACAAGAAGTCCTAGAAGGAGAGAGGAAAATAGAAGTCCTCGTAATAGATCTCCCATTAACCATCCACCCCGACGAAACGATAGCAATGACGATCGGATCAACGGAACTATACATGTAATCTCTGGCGGACCTGCAGGGGGAGACAGTCGGAATGCGAGGCGACGAACCGCACGATCTCTAGAGAAAGGAATAATAGCTCCCAGAGAAATATGGGCACTTGAGAGTAAGAGCTCTAACCAGCAAGTGATCAAGTTCGACGAGAGCGAAGTTCCCAGAAATTTGAATTGGGACAACAACGAAGACCACCCTGATTTCCCTATGGTGATCTCGTTGAAAATATCCGATTTCAATGTTAAGAGAATTCTGATCGATAACGGAAGCTCGGCTAACATAATAGCCATTGATGTGCTCAATCAAATGAACCTCGGAAAATTGACCCTACAAAGAGTAGCTACGCCCCTAGTAGGATTTGGAGGGTCAGAAATAATTCCAGCTGGAACCATTAACTTGAGTGTAACTCTTGGAAATAAACCTCATCGAGTGACCAAGATGATTAAGTTTTTAGTGGTTGAAACACCATTCGCTTATAACGCCATTCTGGGAAGACCAGCACTAAACCAATTTCGAGCAGTAGTGTCGACCTATCACCAGAAGATCAAATTTCCAACAATCTCAGGGGTTGGTGAAATAGTTAACGACCATTGCATGGCTTGGGATTGTTACAACACGTCACTATCCTTAAAAAGAAATGTCGATCCTCTAACCCCATCGAAAAGAAAAACGGTGGGATCTTCGACGGAAAGAACTCGAGAACATGAATTACCAAGCACGGATCCGATCAGCAAAAAGGGCAAAGAACCGATAGATTTGACTTTGCGTGCACCTGAGCACAAAGAAGTCAACCTTGTCGAAGATGACCCAACCAAGATCACCAGGATTGGAACTGAATTATCTCCACAGGGAGAAATCATGTTGATCAACTTCTTAAGAAAAAATGTGGATATTTTCGCTTGGAGCTCGGAAGATATAGTCGGAATCGACCCAAGAATCATAACTCACTCTTTGAAGATAGATCCGAGCGCAAAACCGGTCCGGCAAAAGAAAAGAAATCATGGCCCAGTGAAGGATAAAATAATAAAGGCTGAGGTCGAGAGACTTTTACTATCTAAACAAATCAAAGAAATACACTTTACCGAGTGGTTGTGTAATGTCGTACTTGTCTCAAAGGGAGACAAGAAGGATAACAAGTGGAGGATGTGCAACGATTTTACGGACTTGAATAAACTGTGTCCAAGAGATCCTTATCCTCTCCCAAGGATCGACCTGTTGGTTGACTCAACAGCAGGTTTTGCAATCTTCAGTATGATGGATGCATTCCAAGGCTTCTATCAGATTTTCATGGATGAAAAAGATCAAGAAAAAACTGCATTCATTACCGAACAAGGCGTATATTGTTTCATAGTAATGCCGTTCGGATTAAGAAATGCCGGAGCAACCTATCAACGATTGGTTAACCTAATGTTTAAAGAGCTAATAGGAGAAATAATGGAGGTATATGTCGACGACATGCTAGTAAAGAGCATGAGCGAAGAAGATCATATAAGGCACCTTGATCGTTGCTTCAAAATATTAAGGAAGTACGAAATGAAACTCAACCCCTTAAAATGTACATTTGGGGTAAGGTCGGGAAAATTCCTAGGATACCTGGTCCATGAGAGAGGCATCGAAGCAATTCCCGAGAAGATACGGGCAATCACCGAAATGAAACCCCCTAGAAATATTACTCAAGTACAAAGTCTAGTTGGGAAAATTGTTGCTCTCAATAGATTCATATCAAGGTCCGCAGACAAAAGTTTACCATTTTTTCAAACTTTACGAAAAGCTAAGACCTTTGAATGGACTGAAGAGTGTGATCATGCTTTCGAACAACTGAAAAACTATCTAACGTCACCACCTATGCTCGCCAAACCTACGGAAGGACAACCTCTATATATATACATCGCTATTTCCGAGGCGGCCGTGAGCTCGGTTATGGTAAAAATAGAGGGCTCGGAACACAAGCCCGTCTATTATTTGAGTAAGCTATTGCAGGGAGCTGAGAAGAATTATCTAACAATTGAAAAATTTGCTCTGGCGTTGGTGACGTCAGCACGAAGATTGCGGCCTTACTTTCAAACATACAAGATCATCGTACTCACCAATCAGCCTCTGAGGCAAGTGTTATCCAAACCAGAGGCCTCAGGAAGATTGATCAAATGGGCTGTTGAATTGGGACAATACGAGATCGAATATCGACCACGAACTGCAATCAAGGCTCAGATACTGGCAGACTTCCTCCTTGAAACTCCGGGTCTATCGGAGACAAGCTCCAATGTGACATCGCCAAGCGATAGCAGTATTATGATCGTCACTGACCTGCCATGGCTTATGCACGTCGATGGTGCTTCAAGCAGAGAAGGTGGAGGCGCAGGGATCAATTTCCAAGGACCAAACGGCGAGGACATGAATTATGCCATCACTTTGGACTTCGTGGTAAACAATAACGAAGCCGAATACGAAGCTCTAATTGCGGGTTTGGAAATGGCTATACAAGCCAATATAAAGGTTTTGAATGTTTTGACAGATTCCGAGCTAATTCAGAGACAAATTAGCGGGATGTACGAAGCAAAAGAATTCAATATGATAAAATACTTGGATAAAGTAAAAAAGTTGACTGGGAAATTTGATAAGTTTGATATTCAAAATATTCCACGTGAAGAAAATCGTTGGGCCGATCAACTATCCAGGTTTACAGGAACAAGGGATGGTAAATCTAAAAGGGTGATCACCTGGCTAATCTCCAAAACTCCTTCCATCGACCTCGATAGTGTCCCAGCTAATGAAGTAATGGATATCGACTTGGCGGCGGACAGTTGGATGACTCCGTTAATCACCTATTTGAACGACGGATCTCTCCCTAGCCATAAGAATGAAGCTAGAAGGATAAGATATCGAGCACCAAGGTATGCAATGTTGGAAGGAAAACTCTATCGACGATCTGTCTCTGGAATTCTGCTGAAATACATTCCTGAGCACCAGTACGAGAGTATCCTTAAAAGTATACATGAAGGAGAAGCTGGGAATCACAGCGGCGCTCGAGCACTCGAGTTCAAATGCTTAAGAACTGGATACTACTGGCCGACGATGTATGCAGATGCACAAGATTATGTAAAACATTGTCATTATTGCCAAGTACATTCGAATATAATACATCAACCTGCTGAAACAATGCACTCAATTCCGATCTGCTAGCCTTTTGACCAATGGGGGATTGATATAGTGGGACCTTTTCCACCGGCCAGGTCAAAAAAGAGTTATGTCTTAGTAGCAGTCGAATACTTCAGTAAATGGATCGAATGCATTGCCCTAGCTCGGATAACACAGTTTCAAGTAATAAATTTTCTCTGGAAAAATATAGTCTGTCGTTTTGGAATTCCGAGGATTTTAATTTCCGACAATGGAACCCAATTTGCGGGGAAACAAGTTCAAGAGTGGTGCTCGAAGTTAGGGATACAACAAAACTTTACATCTGTTGGACACCCTCGAGCAAACGGGCAGACTGAGGTAGCAAATCGAGAAATTATAAAATCCCTCGAAAAAAGACTTGACGACGCTAAAGGAAAATGGTTGGACGAACTTCCTGGTGTCGTTTGGGCTAACAGAACTACAGTCAAAGCAGCTACTGGTGAAACACCGTTCAGCTTGGTATATGGTTCGGAAGCGGTCATCCCAGTCGAAGCACTTGTTCCCAGTCCGAGAATTGAGTTGTACGATGAAGATACAAATAATCAACTCAGAAAGGACGACATCGACCTAAGCGAGACCTTGAGAGAAAAAGCCAGTCTTCGGCTAGAAGCAGCAAAATCTAGCATGGAAAAGGCCTATAATCAAAGGGTGAGAATACGGTCATTCAAAGAAGGTGATTTGGTGCTTAAAAAAGTTGAAGTACCCAAACATGTGGGAAAATTACAGCAGAATTGGGAAGGCCCTTATGTGGTAATTGCGGTCGGAAAGAAGGGATCATACAAGATAGCTCATATGGATGGAACTCCGCTCCCGCGGACGTGGAATGCTGTAAATCTCAGAAGATATTATGGTCGATAGAGTTCAAAGATAAGAAGATTCAGAAATTTGACAGGATTTCCAAGAAATTAGTTTTCTTTTTAGTTTTTTCAGTATGTTTTGTTATTTTCTTTTTACCATTAATTTGTCTTCAACTATAATAAAAGCTTTTGCTTACTTCTCCATCGGACGCGCTCAGAAAACGATTTTTTAAATGAATGATCTACAAAGGTTAAAACCACATTTGGTAAACAACCTAAGTATAATAATCTTTGAGTAACACCGATTGGGTCGGTATAAACTCATCGATCTCCTACATGAAAGATCTACAAAGGTTAAAACCACAATTGGTAAACAACCTAAGTATAATAATCTTTGAGTAACACCGATTGGGTCGGTATAAACTCATCGATCTCCTACATGAAAGATCTACAAAGGTTAAAACCACAATTGGTAAACAACCTAAGTATAATAATCTTTGAGTAACACCGATTGGGTCGGTATAAACTCATCGATCTCCTACATGAACGATCTACAAAGGTTAAAACCACATTTGGTAAGCAACCTAAGTATAATAATTTTTTAGTAACACCGATTGGGTCGGTATAAACTCATTGCTCTCCTACAGGAACGATCTACAAAAGTTAAAACCACAGTTGGTATAAAACCTAAATATAACTACAGATTTACGCAAATAAACGAACTAATATTAATATATATAATTTTATTATCACTGATGAAATATACATCGGAAAGATGCATAAACTACCCTAGCTACATAAAACAACAAATTCCATTATGCGATAAAGTAAGGAGGTAACAAAAGGACTTCAGCTCGATTATTCTCTGTATTTCTCTCAGAATTCTTGCCACCAGCTAGAACCGATCGAACCCAGTCAAGCTCACAGCCACAAAGCTTTGGAATCAGAGAGAGCTTTGAGAGATCATAATGTTACAACGATCGATGGTAGTCAGCATTTTTCGGACATACGTTCTCGTTTTAATGAACTAACCAGCTTTCCACCGACCGCGTAACTAATAGATCGGAACCCCACAACACCGACCCTTACCCATCTTCATAGGATGGTCGGATGAGGGTAGGCATTCCAATCCATTCCCCTTATTAGGGGTCGGAGATTTCATGGTTTTTGAGAAATCTCCATTTTCCGATTCCGCCCATACCAAGTCGACGTGGTGAATGATTTGTTTGACTTTCGAATTAGGTGGACGACCGCCATTTTGGACAAAGAAGAAGTACATCATTTAAGGATTTTTACTTATGATGATAACTAAAGTAAGGAAGATTCCTTTTATAGACAGGTTAAGTTGAAATCCTACGGTGAGATTCGCATCCAATCAACGGCTATAACAACACATCGGGAATAACGTTACAAAATCATAACCGCAAGCCGTAAATAAAGGAATGGAAATAAATGCATTTTTGACTCGATCGAAATAGAGGTATTATATTAGATTGATGAAGACAATGTTAGGGTAGTGCCCGACGAGCCAATTAATGACTTGTAATCTACTCTTGTAAAAACAATCTGGTTTTGATTAATAATATTTTATTGGCCATATTCATTAATTGTAATCAATTAACAATTAGATGAAGTCCTTAGATCACAAATGACTATGGGGCATGGCATCGATCCAATCATAGAATAAGCCTCTAAGGTCGTGATCTAAAAATTGTTCTGAGTCATAGAACCCATTGAGACAGGACATCGATGGGATCGGATAGACTCACACAAATATACATATTCCAATAGTTGGAAGGCGTTGTGTTTCCATGGATGCCGGTATGTGGATACCAGTGTATACGAGTGGGTGGTTTGTTGTAGAACAAATGCACCGAACACCCCACCGAGAGAATCTTGTCTTGGAGGCATAAAATGCACATCGGTGACAAAGTATTCTCTCATTTATGCTAGTGTGCGGATATTAGTCCTTCGACATGAGATGGTTAGAGTAATCTCATGTGTGGGTGCTTATACTTTGATGTATTTCCCGACCACTTACTAGCGGGTCTTTGTGGTTTTACGTTGGGTATAGGTAGTCGTACATGGAGGTTGATGACATCAATATAGGATCCATTGACTCGATGTAATGAGTCGAGCGAATCTCCTATGTGTTCTAAAGTATTAGATTCTTGATAAAATCCATGCGCATGGTATGTGACAATTGGGAAGGAGTTTCCAAAATTGTGGTCACAAAGGAATCTAATTATGAATAAGATACATAGAATCGAGGTATTATGGGAAACCGATCAACTACCATATCCCAGGCCTTGATCGGGAGGTTGGTCAATGGAAGGACCGTACGTACATGGAAAACATAAAAGGAAAGGTTCACACGAACAACATTCACCTATTAAGTAGGCTCCATGGGCTTGTGGCTAGACATCGACTATGGAGTGTGGGTACCCATGGACTAATGGAGATTAGTTCTAAGGTAGTCAATTAAAAACCAGAATAATTATAGTAATTATTCACTAATTAAATCACAAAGTGTTGTGAGCCCATGGCTAGCTAACGGCGAACCTAAGGGGTCACACATAATATTCACAAGATGCAACCAGAATATTAAATTCATTGTTTAAAAGTTAAACGATGTTGTTAAAAGAGTTTAACAAAGATTGGAAGAAAATTAATTAATTAGATTAATTAATTAAACTTGATTAGTTAAGCAAAAGAGTTTACTTAACTAAACCATTGTTCAAGGAAAAATTAAGAGGAAGAATAAGATTAATTAGTCGGACTAATTAATTAAGAGAAGCTTCTAGGAGAAGCTAACTACAAAGCTTCTGAGAGAAGCTAAGTAGAAAGCTTCTTGGAGAAGCTAACTACAAAGCTTCTGAGAGAAGCTAAGTAGATAGCTTCCAGGAGAAGTAAAGTACATAGCTTCTTGGAGAAGCAAAGTACAAAACTTCGCAGCTAAGAAAAGTACGAAACTTCTCGGCTAAGAAATTTGCGAAACTTCTCAGCTAAGAAAAGTGCGAAACTTCTCAACTAAGTAAATGACAAACCTTATCGGATAAGGTTGATGACAAAGCTTATCGGATAAGATAAGCTAGGAACAAAGCTTGTCATAGAAGCTTTGTGGATAGCTTCTCAACTAAGTTTTGTTGAAAGCTTAATGGTGAAGTAAGTCCTTCTATAAATAGGAGGCCCTAGCTTCTCATTTACTAACACTTAGTCATTGCAATAAAAGTTCTTCTTCTATATACTTCCTTTCAAGTTAGTAGAATTAAGTAGTAATTCTCTTCCAATCTAACTTCAATAGATTACGAAGGAATTTCAAGTTCTCAGCCTAAGAAATTCATTCTAGGTTGTAAGACTTGTGAAGTGTGGACTTTCTTTAGAGGAGTTCTTTTCTTAAAGACTCTTTGTGTGTTGTTTTCTTTGGAGGAGCTTTCGAAGAACCACTTGGAATTTCCTGATTCCGAGAGCCAAAGAAGTTCGGCCACGCCTTGCTTGGAAAGCCTCAACCACTACCAAGTGTAGTGAGGTGAAATCCTAAACCCCCTATGGTTGGTTTATACTCGGTTTATATTATGCATATGGATTCTTGGGTTGAATCGAAAGACCACCCAAAATTTTAAATTATACCCGCTTCCGCTGCGGTTCGGGTCGGGTCCTATTCGATTCCCAACAAGTGGTATCAGAGCTACTTATGTATAAATAAATCGATTTATGTGTGTTTATAATTGTTATAAACATGATAGGATTTTCGATTCAAAGTGTTGAATAAGAATTGTTAAAGGAATTGTTTGATTTGATTTTCATTTTGAAATGATGTTTAATTTTGATTCCATTAATTTGGAATACAAAATTAACATTTGGATTTTGAAACGAAATGACAAATTAAACATGATTGGTAAATTTACATTCTGCCTATTCATGTGATGATTGAATGTAAATTGTTTAGAGGATGATCGATGAGCTAAGACCCCTTTGTGATTGGTTTTATTTAATTTGATTAAATTTGGGTTGTAATCATAAATGAGGCTTGAATGTCTCTTTTGTTCCAAAAATCACTTCAATGTAATTATATTATATTTATAATGAGAGTAAACTAGGAAGTGAGGATCAAGAATAGACTTGGAGGCCATAAAGATCCGATTGGGCATGGAGGCACAATTTATTGGAGGCTTATGAAGACATGAAGCCCATGTATGCATGGTTTTGAAACATGTAATTGATATGATCTATTTTCATTTATGTTTTACACCCTAGAAAGACCAATAGATTCACTTTATAGCTCAAAGTGGATCGCATAGGATCGGCTCATGATCATCCTCATCGTTAGAGACATGCTAGGCTAGTTTATCTTGTTTGTTTTAATTCCTTTGATGTATATGATGCATGCTTAGGATAGATAATCTAACAAGATAATAAAGTAATGAGATCTTGCATGAAAACCCCCACACTTGAATCAAGCAAGTGTGACAATATTAAGTCAAATAAAGGAACAAAGAAAAGAATGTTTCCAAGTTCCTTGCCTTCCATCAATAGGGAGTAAACATAAGTTGTTTTCTTTGTATCTCGATGTCTCACGAGTCGTGGGTCGAGGTATCGAGAGGCAATATGTTCATTTCTTTGATGTACGAGATATTCGTACCAAGGGTGGGGATGGTCACGTCCTGGGTGCTGTCTCACGAGTCGTGGGGTACCCTTGACCGGGTCATTTCTCATCAAGATTGATGGGTTTAGACTTAACGTGGAGTAGTATGGATGTCGCACGAGTCGTGGGTCCATGTGAAAAGCGAGGCAAAATATCTTGAGGGTTGTATAGTTGATGCAATCGGAAAAATGTTTTCCTGCCTAGGTGGATTGTCCATATGTCTCACGAGTCGTGGGTATGGACAAAGTCACTCGGGACCTCAAGCTCACTAGGAAATATTAATTTCCCGAATTACATGTGGGGGCATGGGATTCGATAAAATAGTGGGAGCAGTTTTATGATTAAAGTCCAAAATCATAAATCAATTATTAATCAATCACATGCTTATATTCTCTTCTTCGCAATTTGTAGAACTTTTTCAAAATGGCAAAGAATCAACTTACCTTAATTCTCGACCAAAATAAACTCACTGGTCCCAACTATCATGATTGGCTTAGAAATCTTAAAATTGTTCTTGATTCGGAGAAAAGAACTTATGTTCTTGATAAATCTCCTCCCACTGTCATCCCTGATGATGCCACTGATACTATGAGAGCTGAATATGAGAAACATATTGATGATGATATTCAAACTCGTTGCATTATTATGGCATCGATGACAAATGAGTTGCAAAGGCAACATGAGCATATGAAAGTAGCAAGCGAGATCCTCTTGCACCTTAAAGGACTCTTTGGGGTACAAGATCGTAATGAAAGGTATCTTACGAGTGAGGCTCTCTTTCGAGCAAGGATGCCCGAGGGCATAAGTGTTCGAGAACACGGCCTTAAGATGATCGGGCTTATAGAAAAGCTCGCCAATCTTGGCGTGGTCTTTAACAATGAAACATATGGTGATATGATTCTTCAATCCTTGCCCGACTTGTTCAAACAATTCAGAATGAATTACACGATGCATAAGATGGATGTGCCTATTCATGAATTGGTCAATATGCTTGCCACGGCAGAGGCTTCCCTTAAGAAGGATAAGCCTATAATGTTTGCTAGTACATCCCGCTCTAAGGCCCAAAAGCCAAAGAAAAGGAAAAAGAAAGGAAAGAGTTCCTATTCTGATAACCAAGCATTACATGCCACACGTGGGATCAAGAAAAGAAAGGTTAAAAGCCAACCAGATTATGAATGCTTCCATTGTAAAAAGAAAGGGCACTGGAAAAAGAATTGTCCTGATTACCTCAAGTCCCTAAAAGAAGGTATATTCTTTGTTGAAGTTAATTTCTCAACTAATGGTGCATCTTGGGTGTTGGACACCACTTGTGGTTCTCATCTTTGTAATAATTTACAGGTGATGGGAATAACAAGGCCCCTTAGGCCAGGGGATCAGATCCTCCGCCTTGGTAATGGAGCAAAGGTTGCTGCAGAAGCTGAAGGGGATGTAGTTTTAGATTTTGATGGTTCATGTTTGCTTTTAAAAGATTGTCTTTATGTACCGTCTGTAATTAAAAACATAATATCGATTCCTGTACTCGATAGAGAAGGCTTTATCTTCTCAATTTTGAATAAAATGTTTTCAATTTTCAAAGATGGGTCTTTGGTTATTGCCGGTACATTAGCAAATGGATTATACTCTATTGAACCAACTAAATTTTTGATGCACATTCAACAAAGGAATAGTAAGTTGGATAACCATGAATCCATTTACTTATGGCATGCAAGACTTGGACATATTTCTAGAAAGAGGATTCAAAAGTTGGTCTCAAACGGGTCTCTAGAAATAGATAACTCGGAAGAGTTACCAACTTGTGAATCTTGCTTAAAGGGGAAAATGACCAAATCACCGTTTGTTGGACATCCGGAGCGTGCCACACAAGTTTTGGATTTAATTCATACCGATTTGTGTGGACCTCTAAGCGTTAGTGCGCGAGGAGGATACTTCTACTTTATAACCTTTACCGATGACTTTACTCGATATGGGTATGTGTATCTTATGACACACAAGTCCGAAGCTTTTGAAATGTTCAAAGAGTTTAAGGCTGAAGTAGAAAATCAAATCGGTCATAGTATTAAAGCTCTTCGATCGGATCGAGGAGGCGAATACTTAAGTGATGAATTTCTTGGTTATCTAGGAGAGAATGGAATTCTCTCAAAGTGGACTCCGCCGGGTACACCCCAATTGAATGGAGTGTCTGAGCGAAGGAATTGAACTTTGTTAGACATGGTTCGTTCTATGATGAGTTTCACAGACCTTCCTATTTCATTTTGGGGACTAGCCCTTCTTACGGCTTCAAAGATACTAAATGTAGTACCTTCTAAGTCAGTGCCATCTACCCCGCATGAGATGTGGTTTGGCAAAGCACCCTCATATCATTACATGCGAGTATGGGGGTCTCCCGCTTATGTTAAGAACATAGTGGGAGATAAGTTGGATAGTCGGTCCACCTTATGCAAGTTTGTGGGATATCCTAAAGAGTCGATAGGATATTATTTCTATAATCCAAAGGAGCAAAAAGTGTTTGTTTCTAGAAATGCCACCTTCCTAGAGAAGGATCTTCTATCAGATAGAAAGGGTATTGATATAGAATTAGATGAGGTTCGTGAGACGGACACATCACCACAAACAATGGAAACACATGATCATATGAAAGAGACTTCAAGTACACAACCTCTAAGAAGGTCTGATCGGATTCGATGGGAGCCCGAGCGTTATGGACTTCTACATGAAACCGGTCAATTGGATGATGATCCAAGAACTTACGAGGAGGCAATATCAGATATTAACTCGGGAAAATGGCTTGAAGCCATGAAATCCGAAATGGACTCTATATACTCCAACGAGGTATGGACCTTGGTAGATCCACCTGAAGGAATAGTTCCTGTAGGTTGCAAATGGATCTACAAACGAAAACTTGGAGTAAATGGAGAGGTAATGACCTATAAGGCAAGGCTAGTCGCGAAGGGTTATACTCAAAGGCAAGGTATTGACTTTGAGGAAACTTTCTCGCCCGTAGCCATGCCTAAATCCATCAGGATCTTGCTTGCCATAGCCGCATGGTATGACTATGAGATATGGCAAATGGATGTGAAAACTGCATTTCTCAATGGAAACATTGATAAAGAAATCTACATGGAGCAACCAGAAGGTTTCACATCCAATGGGAGTAAACAAAAGGTTTGTAAACTCCAAAAGTCCATTTATGGACTTAAGCAAGCTTCCCGTAGTTGGAACATACGTTTTGATGAGACAGTCAAATCGTTTGGCTTCATAAAAAATGTATATGAACCATGTGTGTAAAAGAAGTCTAGTGGGAGTATAACTGAGTTTATCGTACTTTATGTTGATGATATCCTACTCATAGGTAATGATGTAGGGATATTAGAGCAAACAAAAGCATGGTTGTCCACACAATTCTCCATGAAAGATTTGGGAGAAGCATCCTTCTTATTGGGAATAAGGATCTATAGAGATAGATCAAAAAGGTTGCTTGGGCTATCCCAATCATTGTACATAGATAAAATCTTGAGAAGATTTAGTATGGAGCACTCCAAACGAGGATTGCTCCCGGCTAGACATGGGGTTTCTCTCTCAAAGTCTATGGCCCCAAAGACAGTTGAAGAGAGAAAAAGGATGTCTAGGATACCTTATGCATCCGCGGTAGGGAGCATAATGTATGCCATGCTATGTACAAGACCGGATGTGGCACAAGCTCTTAGTGTAACGAGCCGCTACCAATCCGATCCCGGTGACGGTCACTGGGAAGCCGTGAAGGCAATTCTTAAGTATTTGAGAAGAACTAAAGAATTGTTCCTAGTATACGGTAATGGAGATTTGAAGCTTGAGGGTTATACAGATTCAAGTTTCCAAAGTGATGTGGATGACTCCAAATCTATGTCGGGATATGTGTTCTGCCTCAATAACGGTGCGGTTAGTTGGAAAAGTTCCAAGCAAGAAACCATAGCCGATTCAACTACTGAGGCAGAGTATATTGCAGCATCAGATGCCGCAAAAGAAGGTGTTTGGATGAAAAACTTCGTCCAAGAGTTGGATGTTGTGCCTAGCATTGCCGAGCCTATTATTATCTTTTGTGATAATAATGGAGCTATTGCGCAAGCAAAGGAGCCAAGATCTCATCAAAGATCCAAGCACATAATGAGACGATACCATTTGATCCGTGAGATCACTGTTAGAGGCGACATCAAAGTTGAGCGTGTCGACTCGGAAGAGAACGTGGCAGACCCACTGACTAAACCCCTATCGCAAAAGGTCTTTGAAAAACATCTTGTGAAGATGGGACTCAGGACCATGGGTAATTGGCTTTAGGGCAAGTGGGAGATTGTTAGGGTAGTGCCCGACGAGCCAATTAATGACTTGTAATCTACTCTTGTAAAAACAATCTGGTTTTGATTAATAATATTTTATTGGCCATATTCATTAATTGTAATCAATTAACAATTAGATGAAGTCCTTAGATCACAAATGACTATGGGGCATGGCATCGATCCAATCATAGAATAAGCCTCTAAGGTCGTGATCTAAAAATTGTTCTGAGTCATAGAACCCATTGAGACAGGACATCGATGGGATCGGATAGACTCACACAAATATACATGTTCCAATAGTTGGAAGGCGTTGTGTTTCCATGGATGCCGGTATGTGGATACCAGTGTATACGAGTGGGTGGTTTGTTGTAGAACAAATGCACCGAACACCCCACCGAGAGAATCTTGTCTTGGAGGCATAAAATGCACATCGGTGACAAAGTATTCTCTCATTTATGCTAGTGTGCGGATATTAGTCCTTCGACATGAGATGGTTAGAGTAATCTCATGTGTGGGTGCTTATACTTTGATGTATTTCCCGACCACTTACTAGCTGGTCTTTGTGGTTTTACGTTGGGTATAGGTAGTCGTACATGGAGGTTGATGACATCAATATAGGATCCATTGACTCGATGTAATGAGTCGAGCGAATCTCCTATGTGTTCTAAAGTATTAGATTCTTGATAAAATCCATGCGCATGGTATGTGACAATTGGGAAGGAGTTTCCAAAATTGTGGTCACAAAGGAATCTAATTATGAATAAGATACATAGAATCGAGGTATTATGGGAAACCGATCAACTACCATATCCCAGGCCTTGATCGGGAGGTTGGTCAATGGAAGGACCGTACGTACATGGAAAACATAAAAGGAAAGGTTCACACGAACAACATTCACCTATTAAGTAGGCTCCATGGGCTTGTGGCTAGACATCGACTATGGAGTGTGGGTACCCATGGACTAATGGAGATTAGTTCTAAGGTAGTCAATTAAAAACCAGAATAATTATAGTAATTATTCACTAATTAAATCACAAAGTGTTGTGAGCCCATGGCTAGCTAACGGTGAACCTAAGGGGTCACACATAATATTCACAAGATGCAACCAGAATATTAAATTCATTGTTTAAAAGTTAAACGATGTTGTTAAAAGAGTTTAACAAAGATTGGAAGAAAATTAATTAATTAGATTAATTAATTAAACTTGATTAGTTAAGCAAAAGAGTTTACTTAACTAAACCATTGTTCAAGGAAAAATTAAGAGGAAGAATAAGATTAATTAGTCGGACTAATTAATTAAGAGAAGCTTCTAGGAGAAGCTAACTACAAAGCTTCTGAGAGAAGCTAAGTAGAAAGCTTCTTGGAGAAGCTAACTACAAAGCTTCTGAGAGAAGCTAAGTAGATAGCTTCCAGGAGAAGTAAAGTACATAGCTTCTTGGAGAAGCAAAGTACAAAACTTCGCAGCTAAGAAAAGTACGAAACTTCTCGGCTAAGAAATTTGCGAAACTTCTCAGCTAAGAAAAGTGCGAAACTTCTCAACTAAGTAAATGACAAACCTTATCGGATAAGGTTGATGACAAAGCTTATCGGATAAGATAAGCTAGGAACAAAGCTTGTCATAGAAGCTTTGTGGATAGCTTCTCAACTAAGTTTTGTTGAAAGCTTAATGGTGAAGTAAGTCCTTCTATAAATAGGAGGCCCTAGCTTCTCATTTACTAACACTTAGTCATTGCAATAAAAGTTCTTCTTCTATATACTTCCTTTCAAGTTAGTAGAATTAAGTAGTAATTCTCTTCCAATCTAACTTCAATAGATTACGAAGGAATTTCAAGTTCTCAGCCTAAGAAATTCATTCTAGGTTGTAAGACTTGTGAAGTGTGGACTTTCTTTAGAGGAGTTCTTTTCTTAAAGACTCTTTGTGTGTTGTTTTCTTTGGAGGAGCTTTCGAAGAACCACTTGGAATTTCCTGATTCCGAGAGCCAAAGAAGTTCGGCCACGCCTTGCTTGGAAAGCCTCAACCACTACCAAGTGTAGTGAGGTGAAATCCTAAACCCCCTATGGTTGGTTTATACTCGGTTTATATTATGCATATGGATTCTTGGGTTGAATCGAAAGACCACCCAAAATTTTAAATTATACCCGCTTCCGCTGCGGTTCGGGTCGGGTCCTATTCGATTCCCAACAAGTGGTATCAGAGCTACTTATGTATAAATAAATCGATTTATGTGTGTTTATAATTGTTATAAACATGATAGGATTTTCGATTCAAAGTGTTGAATAAGAATTGTTAAAGGAATTGTTTGATTTGATTTTCATTTTGAAATGATGTTTAATTTTGATTCCATTAATTTGGAATACAAAATTAACATTTGGATTTTGAAACGAAATGACAAATTAAACATGATTGGTAAATTTACATTCTGCCTATTCATGTGATGATTGAATGTAAATTGTTTAGAGGATGATCGATGAGCTAAGACCCCTTTGTGATTGGTTTTATTTAATTTGATTAAATTTGGGTTGTAATCATAAATGAGGCTTGAATGTCTCTTTTGTTCCAAAAATCACTTCAATGTAATTATATTATATTTATAATGAGAGTAAACTAGGAAGTGAGGATCAAGAATAGACTTGGAGGCCATAAAGATCCGATTGGGCATGGAGGCACAATTTATTGGAGGCACAATTTATTGGAGGCTTATGAAGACATGAAGCCCATGTATGCATGGTTTTGAAACATGTAATTGATATGATCTATTTTCATTTATGTTTTACACCCTAGAAAGACCAATAGACCTAAGCCGCACGCTATCATGATGCCACCACCTTGAAGAAGTTGATGCTTCTTCTTTATAGATTAAAATAGAGATCAGAAGGGTCTCATGCTCGACGTCACCAACCATTTAGAAACAAGTTGATTTCGATAAAGCATAGAATCCTGCTTTCCTCCATTATCGACCTCTATCATACGGCGTTGTATATGGTCAACAAATCCCCGGTTGTGAGGTTTGCCCGACCCTCACCATTTAAGCTAGAGATCTCATTTTTCCAATTCCTCCCATACCAAGTCATGACCTCCTCGGTAGATAAATCGACAAATTTGGTGGCCGACAATACTTATAACAATGCATATTCATATTGAAGGACTTCATCTTCTGTGAGATGGAGAGGGATGGAGTGAATCTATTTATAGGCGGAGGATAAAGGATCCAATGGTGTAAATGGAGGTCCTATCAACGGCCCAGATTAAAAACGTTGTAAGAATGGTTCGCAGAATCAGGACAAATGATCGATCATTATTATTGAAATGAAGATACAAGGAATAATGGATTTTATTCAGATCTTTGAGAAGGTCGTTACATTTCACAACAATATCGTCACAAAAAACTACAGTTACATTCAAGGATCATTACAATTATTTCAAACGTTAATCCTACTTTGCTACTCCTCGGAATGATCTGCTCCTTCAAATCGACCTTCTCCTCGGACTACTACCACTGCATGAAAACGAGGAACATGCAGAAGTGCGTATATTTGCTGATGCTGGTGAAAACGAGGAACATATCGCATCTAGGGTCGATCACAGTATCAAGCTAAAGCACGCTGAGAAGGAAAAAACTTGGCTGTCATACAATTGAGACAGGATCGTTCTCCTTGCCTTGGGGGCAAGTTTTCAAGCATGCATGGATGCAACGCCATTTTAATGAACTAACCAGCTCTCGTCTATCTAAAGAACTCTCTGGTTTGATATCTCCACCGTAGTCCACCGTAGTTAAACTGTTCAGAGGTGGCATATTATTTTAGTTTTTCTTCTTTTCCTACTTCTCCAATGAGTTATTTATACTATGGGGAATTAACCAATCAACGGACAAGGCATACGAATCGTTCCTACAGTTATGGCACACCTACCAAGTTGACTTCTCATCTTCAATAATAATGCATGAAATTAATTATCAACATACAGGTCGGAGAGGCGCAGAAATAGAACAAAAGGTTCTTCCGTTTATCAGGCAAAAATATATATTTACATTTCAAAAAAAAAAAAAAAAAAACATAGCAGAAGATCTGTTGTCTACTGCTCAGGAGTATGATCGGAAATAAGACCTTTGTCTACCGTTTCGTGAACATGAGCAGGAATTGTCGGATAACCAAGATAGGTCATCATTTCTAGGGCACGCTGCTCATATCCGAGGGAAAAACCCCTATCAAACTCCAGATTTTTCAGTTGAAGAAGATCTGTTTTCTCCTTGGTAAGCTGCTCCTTTTCAGCCTCCAAACTACTATTTACTCGAGCAAGTTCTCCCTTCTCTCTAGTGAGCCTTTCAGTGGTAGCTCGGAGATGCTCAACCTCAGTCATTAGCACTCGATGAGCAGCGGCAATTATATTTACCCGATCGAGGGATTCTTCTCGAGCAAAATAGAATTCGTCATTTTGTATCCCGAGCTGGAGAGCTTCATGCTTAGCCTGTATTGAGAAATATAAGTAAAACACTTAAAACACCTAGATCTTTTTAACAAATAACAAAATACGCATACCATCTCTAAACGTTTGAAGATGGACTGGACAAGTTGCAGAGAAGAGTGGTTCTTCAATTTTTCAAGCTCCTTAGGCAAAATAGTACCCATTCCCAGATTCCAAGAAACCCCATCAGGATCGAGGGTTGGTGGAATACTCGCATCAATTGAAACCCCACCTGATCGGGTTATATCGAACTCAGTTATCTCTTCAACCTGCTCCTTAAATGGACGCTCGTCTAAAAGAAATGGGTCGTCCGCAACCTTTTCAATTGCAGAACGACTGGGACCAGACCCAGTTTTCGACACTCCTTGTGAAATACGAACAGGAGAGACAACTTGAGTGTCTTGAGAAGTCGAAACAACTTGCGAAACAGCATGGGCAAAGAAAGATTCTGGAATATCTTCCACAGGCCCCCTTAATTGTAGAGTGGGATCGATCTCAGAAACAGGAGTGGCAATTTCAGAATGAAGAACAGTAGCCTTGACCTGAGCACAACCATCTTGACTTATAGACTGAATTGTTACATCTCTGCCCGAAGGGGAATGATCAGCCACTAAGCGTTCATCTGGAAAAATTGGGACAGTTCGTGACTCCTCATTTATTGATTGGTCCACGAGGATAGGAGAAATAGCTCGACTTTCTTCGTTCGTTGTATGGACGCTTGGAGGGGGAGAAACGGTTCGCGACTCCTCATTATTGGTTTGCTCTCCAAGAATAGGAGAAATAGCTTCTCTTTCCTCGTTTGTCGTATGGACGACTGGAGGGGGGGAAACGGTTCGTGATACCTCATTAAATGTTTGCTCTACTAAAGGAGGAGAAGTAGAGCAAGAACCTTCACTCTGGAAAACCTCCAGCATCTTCGGATCGACAATCGGACTGCGGATCGGGGCATTAGAAGGGATATCCTTCGTTTCTTCTAAATTCCCGCTTGACGAAGATAATTTTGGATCAGGTCGAGGAATGGTTTCCCGAGAAGAAGCTCCCCCTTGGGAGGATGATTGATGAGAAATTTCCGTTCGGGATCTTTTCTTCGGGGTATCTCTTCGGGGAAGACCTCGTAGAGATCGTTTGGCAGCTCCAGAAAATAGGTTGGAACTCATGATCAAAAAATCAGGAATATTAGTGAATTATCGAACTATGAGCTCCGATCAATGACAAGAAAATTTTATATAGTAAGTGGGGACGCGCGGTAAAACCCCAAAAGATTTACCTTTATATATAGTTAAGGAAATGACTATTATGTCCTTGAGCCTTGGCGCGCACAGTAAAAATTCGAAATTAAGGTAAAAACGAGTCATCAAATATGCATTGTGATCAGCATAACGACAAAGTATATCAGATCTAGAATAATATATATCACAAAAAGGAGTCTTACATAATCTACGAGATTAAAAAGGCCTAGCTTTACAACAAAATAAAAGAAAACCATAGAAAATATCTTAGCTGGGTGAATTGATTTCCTTGGGGGACGATCCCTCCTTTTCTTCTTTGTTCCTTTCGTCGGCACGGTCTCCCTCGATATCTTCCTCGGCATCATCATCTTCCTCTTCGCCTGACTGATTCTCCATAATATCCTTTATCAAATCCAAATCAGGTGTTGGCACGGGAATTGGAGCTCCATATTCCTCGACAAGGTGAGCCAATGGATGATTGTTATACTCTACAGAGGATAAGCAGTCGGGAGGATAGTCTTGAAGACTTCGATCCTTTTCGATGGCCATGACTTTGCGATATTCCTCCCGCTTATCAGGAATCTGCCCAGACTCGATTAATTGATCGACACCTTTATAAAACGAGCTCAAAAGCAGACCACCTATCTTTTGATGAATTATGGCAGTATGCACGGGAGAATTGAGAAACTCTCGAACTATCGGCTCGACGTCTAAAGATTGATGTGCATCTATGACCCTCTCTATGTCAGAAGAATCATCTTCCTTAGCCGCGAGTTGGGATCGAAGAGCAGCAATATCCGACTCAAGCTTGCTAACGAGGGTGGCATGCGCGACTCTTTGCTCTTCTATTTCACGAGTCATTTGGTCGACCTGCGCTTGATATCTACTAGAATCCGTCATCATGCTAATAATGTGAGGATTGTCGGTCTCTAAATTAGGATTAGCAAGAGGATCAGACGAAGTGGCAGCAGAAGCTCGAGAATTATCAACCTGAGCAAGTTGATCTTCAAGCTCCTTAACTCTGGCAGATAAAATCCTGTTACTTTCTTCAACAAAGCTGCATTGATCCCTATGCAACGCCATATCATACAGTGCCGACACCAAAGCATTTCCAGTCTATATGAAGAAAAAATTTATCTAAATCAATATAGAATAAAAGAACATTTACTAAAGGGGTTGACAAATTAAAGAACATCACCACTTCATGAGCATGAGCTGCTCTTGCCAGCTGTTCGAGAGGTTTTTTCTTGATCGTCCTATTGACATCTTGAGTGAAGGTCGAAGAAAGGAGAATTCGAATGGATTTATCGACGACATTCTCCTTATCATCAGACGCCAATGTATCCTTCTCGGAGTATCCAGCCGCCCGTTTCCTTTGAAGGTGACTCTCGATCATATCTACCAGGGAAGCTCTGTGACCAATATCTCCGACATGAGTAAAATATTCCCCTCCTTTGTCGAAGAACTGTTTTCTCCTCTTAGCTTCGGGGCCAGTAGGATTGCGCTCCGACCAAGATTCACAGCCTAAAATACCATGTTGATCCCTAAGAAATTTGGGCGGATAACCGCGGCCTTGGCGAGAGCTTGAAGACGGTATATCCGATGAGGTTTGACCAGAAGAAGGAGGAGCTACTCGGATAGGATCAGCGTTTTCGAACGACTCCTCCTCGATATCCTCCAAACTCATAAACTGATCTCTTCTTCTTTTTCTGGATTCTTTTTGCTCTATGGGAGATTTACCCCAAGACTTTTTTGAATTTGAAAGGACTGATTTACCAACCACAGAAAAGCGACAATTCTCGACCATGGAAGCTGTAGATGAAACCAATAAACGTGGATGAGTAGCAAGATCATATATATATCTTATTAAAATTATTATTATCGGAAAACATTACATATGGGTCGATCATCAGAGGAAATAGGAAAGTCCAAGGAACTCAATCCTGCCTTCCGAAGGAAGATCTCTCCGATCAAATGAGCTGATTGGTACTTATTTAGTCTCATCTCCTCGATCATAGTGGATGAGAATTGGTCGTCCGGGGCCATCTCGCCGATTACTCTTCGACCACCGTATACCCAAGAATCATTATAGCCCCATTCATGAGCAAACTCCTGATTCTCTCCGTTCTCAAGAATGCGCACAGTCGGAGCTTTAACAAAGAAGAAATTTGACTTCCACTCCGTGCTGTTGCTGGAAATGGCATTTTCAAGCACAGCATACCCCGGTCTCTGGCTAACATAATAATAACCTCTGTTTGAGGAGGTTGATACTGAAAATCGGAAAAAGTGAAGGAAATTGCGGAAAGATGGTTGAAAACCTCGTGCTACCATTAAAACTGAAAAGGCCATAATAAAGGCTATGGCGTTAGGAACAAGTTGGGTCAGTGAGACGATAAAGGTCTCCAGAAACTGACGAAGAATTGAAGATAAGGGAAAACGGAGCCCATGATCAAAATGGGACGTATAAAAAGCTCGACAGTTAGCAGGTGGAGTGTTTACTCTTTCCTCGGAAGTAGGGATAATAATCTCAAATTCCGATGGGAAGTAACGCCCATATTCCTTTTTTAGAAAAGGTAAATCTTTCTCTTTAAATCGAGAAGGAAAAAGTTCCACAGGATTGGAAATTTGAGGTTGGGTTGTTTTGGATTTTTTAGATGCCCTCGACATCATTTCTTCTTCCGAAATAATTTCCACGACCAAACTATCAACTTCATCTTCGGCATAGTCTCTAACCTCTTCTGCTGGAGAATCGTTCGCTACTTCATTGTCAGAAGAAGGAATATCAGGATTGAGAATATTAAGTGGTGCCTGTTCTCCTACATTCTGCGTTGGGGAAGGGAGATTCTGCGACGTCGATGCCATTAGTCTTTGAAATAATGGGCTCGAGAAAATAAGAAAATGATAAGATCGTCGACTTAAGCCTTTACTGCTGGAAGATTTAAATATCTGGGGTAAAAGTAAAATATCCCGTAAATTTCGATTATATATATGGGCGGTGAAAAGACGGATTCAGCCCTTCGCGTCTCTTCATGTTCCCGCCAATCAAAATCATGAAAAGACCCAGCCGTTGTCTGACACACGTTAACCAAGATACATGTCTGTACGTAGAAGGTTCAAACGGATATGCACTCTTTTTTCCTCGTTCGGTTTTTATCCCGATGAGGGTTTTTCCGAACTAGGTTTTTAACGAGGCATATTTCGTAAACGATGAAAAAATCAAGGTAACAACTACTTCTACTTCTATGAGCTACAACTACGATTACGCTCAAGAAGTGAGGGAGTACTGATGAGGGCTATTTTGCACATAAAACCAGCTAGGAATATCCGAGGAGATTCAAGATCGATCCGACCTGTTTAAAGCTAAGGGAT
Organism: Penstemon newberryi var. newberryi; assembly: GCA_030819805.1. Classification (NCBI taxonomy): domain Eukaryota; kingdom Viridiplantae; phylum Streptophyta; class Magnoliopsida; order Lamiales; family Plantaginaceae; genus Penstemon; species Penstemon newberryi. The sequence goes on along the minus strand of JAUALY010000004.1, from coordinate 31,162,083 downwards.
CGGCTCGACCAGCCCAATGCATATCTGATCGACCTACTCTGTTCGACCTACTATCCGTTTTAGGGGACTTAATGGGCCGTGCAATACTCCTAGGCCATGCAGGTTTCCTAGGCAATATAGGACTCCTAGTTCAATTAGGACGGGAGGGACATTATAAATAGCGAATCTTACATTGTATTAAAGATCCAGAATTTTAACCTACGAAATATACTACAGTTGTTCACCGTTCATATTATTGTTATTTTTACACCATTATATTATTTCGCTTATTCTTGAATTGCGCCATCCTGAGTACTTTAACCAAACCCTTATTATATAAAATCTTGATCTTAAACAATTTACTGAGTTTTAACCTAACACGAAATTTGGTTAAATCAATGCCGTTCGGGCTAAGGAATGCAGGAGCAACTTATCAAAGGCTCGTGAATATGATGTTCAAGGATCTTATTGGTGAGATCATGGAAGTTTATGTTGATGACATGCTAGTGAAGAGCATGACCGAGGAGGATCATATAAAGCACCTTGACAGATGTTTCGCGATCCTGAGGAAGTACAGAATGAAATTAAATCCGGCTAAATGCACTTTCGGGGTAAGGTCGGGAAAATTCCTCGGTTATCTGGTGCACGAACGAGGAATTGAGGCAAACCCAGAAAAGATCCGAGCTATAGCTGAGCTACAACCGCCAACTAAGTTGTCTGAAGTGCAGAGCCTAATCGAAAAAATAATATCCTTGAATAGGTTTATATCCCGATCAGCAGACAAGAGTTTACCTTTCTTCAAGTTGTTGAGGAAATCGAAAGGTTTCGAATGGAATGAGGAGTGCAGTAAAGCTTTCGAAGAGCTTAAAAGATATTTGGTTTCCCCTCCGATGTTGGCAAAACCGGTCGAGGGAGAGCCCTTGTATCTGTACATAGCGGTATCGAGTGAGGCAATAAGTTCTGTTTTGGTGAGAATTCAGGATTCCGAGCATAAACCGGTATACTATCTGAGTAAGTTACTTCAAGGGGCAGAAAAGAATTACCTGGAGATCGATAAATTCGCACTGGCTTTAGTTATTGCCGCACGGAGACTGCGACCTTATTTCCAAACTTACAAAATTATTGTTCTGACTAATCAACCTCTACGGCAAGTTCTATCAAAACCGGAGACGTCCGGGAGATTGATTAAATGGGCGGTGGAACTGGGTCAGTTCGAGATCGAGTACCAACCTCGAACAGCAATCAAGGCTCAAGTCCTGGCTGATTTCATTGCAGAATCAACAGGGTCCAGTTCTGGCGACTTGTCAGTTCCCCTGGTAAATCTGATTGAGGATGTTCAGCACAAGGTTTGGGTGATGCACGTCGACGGGTCGTCGACCATAGAAGGTGGTGGGGCCGGAATTCACTTTCAAGGTCCCGAGGGGGAGGATCTCAGTTACGCGATCACCCTGGACTTCGTAGTCACGAACAATGAGGCAGAGTATGAGGCTTTGATCGCAGGTTTAGAAATGGCAGTTAAAGCAAATATAAAGTCACTGACAGTGCTAACTGACTCCGAGCTCGTGCACAGACAAATAAAAGGGGTTTATGAAGCAAAAGAGTTTAACATGGTGAAATATTTGAAAAGAGTGAAGGGTCTGGCGACAAAGTTCGAGATGTTTGATATACAAGCTATCCCTAGAGAAGAGAACTGTTGGGCGGATTTGCTTTCGAAATTTACGGGGTCGTTTGACGGACGGAAGGAAAGAGTAATAACTTGGCTAATGTCCAACTCCCCGGCTATAGATTCCGACGTAACCCCAAACTCGGAGATAATGGAGATAGACGTTCGAGAATCTTCTTGGATGGAGCCTTTGAAGGTTTATCTAAGAGATGGTACTTTACCGGAAGATACAAATCAAGCTCGAAGGATTAAATATCGGGCTCCAATGTACGTTTTGAACGAAGATAGGCTTTATAAAAGATCAAGCTCAGGAGTTTTGTTGAAGTGCATTCCCGAGAGTCAGTTCGATCTTATTTTAAAGGAGGTTCACGAAGGTGAAGCGGGAAGTCATTGCGGTGGACGAGCCTTAGCCTTGAAGTGATCGAGGACTGGATATTATTGGCCTACTATGATTTCGGATTCCATCGACTATGTCAAGAAATGCCATCATTGCCAAATCTATTCAAATCTAATACATCAGCCAGCCGAGCAGATGCATTCGATTCCGATCTGCTGGCCCTTCGACAAGTGGGGAATTGATATTGTGGGACCTTTCCCAACTGCTAGATCGAGAAAAAACTATGTCCTGGTCGCTGTGGAATACTTCAGTAAATGGATCGAATGCATTGCGCTAACAAAAATTACTCAATTTCAGGTGATAAATTTTCTCTGGAAGAATATTGTTTGCAGGTTTGGTATACCGAGGATCCTCATCTCCGACAATGGAACTCAAATCGTGGGAAAGCAAATTTTGGAGTGGTGCGAAAGGTTTGGGATCCAGCAGAATTTCACGTCGGTCGGACATCCCCAGGCGAACGGACAAACCGAGGTCACCAACAGGGAAATTGTTCGATCACTTGAAAAACGTTTAGCCGAAGCAAAAGGCCATTGGTTAGACGAGCTTCCAGGAGTAATTTGGGCGAACAGGACTACAGTAAAGTCTGCTACTGGAGAAACTCCTTTCTCGTTGGTTTACGGGTCGGAGGCTGTTATACCGGTGGAGACATTAGTACCTTCACCAAGGGTCGAATCTTATGATCCTGATCAGAATCAATTGCTGAGGCAGTTGGATGTCGATCAAGCAGATGGTAAACGCGACCGAGCGTGCATAAAGATACAAGCCACCAAGTCCAGCATGGAAAAAGCTTATGATAAAAAAGTCAGGATAAGGACATTCAAGGTCGGGGATTTGGTTCTAAAAAAGGTGGAAGTATCTAAGCATGTCGGAAAGCTTCAGCCAAACTGGGACGGCCCTTATGTCGTGCAGGAGGTCGGGAAGAAGGGGTCCTATAAAATTGCTCACCTCAACGGTGAAGTTTTGCCAAGAACTTGGAATGCAGTTAATCTAAGAAAATATTATGGAAGATAGTTGCACTTATTTTTAACTTTTACTGTAATTTCCAGTTTTCCCAGATTTTACTTTCCCTAAAAACTTGTATGGAAGATCAATGAAATCCTCTATTTTGAGTTCAAACTGTATTCCGAGTACCATGACAAAGAAAAACTAATTTTATCGGTCGAGGGTGAAAGCTTTTGCTATGACCCTCCCTCGATAAAACATGTTCAGAAATCAAAATCGTTCAGAAATCAAAATCGGCCGAGGGTGAAAGCTTTTGCTATGACCCTCCCTCGATAAAACATGTTCAGAAATCAAAATCGGCCGAGGGTGAAAGCTTTTGCTATGACCCTCCCTCGATAAAACATGTTCAGAAATCAAAATCGGCCGAGGGTGAAAGCTTTTGCTATGACCCTCCCTCGATAAAACATGTTCAGAAATCAAAATCGGCCGAGGGTGAAAGCCTTTGCTATGACCCTCCCTCGATAAAAATTCAACGTGACTATCCAACCCCAACTGATGCTCAAAATGTTATGATGATGCAGTTCTGCTCGAAGCCTGAACAGTTTTCAAGAGTTTCTGATTATCCGGGGAATTACTAAAGTTGGGATCATTATTTCCTAAGTTCAATTATTCTTCAGGGGAACTTATTAATTTTCAGACGTTATTCATTTGGACGATTATCGGATAATCTTTCCGAGGACAGTTCATCGATCAATAAATGTTCCAGATACAAGTTCAACCTTGTCATCCAAATATTTAAGTTTCGTCGGATCATTAATTCGTTGTCGAGTTGGTTTTTACGAGCAGAATACTAATGTTAAGACGAGGGAAAGAATAGTCGCAATTATTTGATTCGAAACGGAAGGTCATTATTATGTTCAAGCAAGATACAAAGATCAATGAGGAGCAAAGGATACTACTTTATTAACATCCGTCGAACAGATTACAAAGTCAGTATGATTACAAAGTCCTAATACAACTGTACACTATTCTATGATCTTCGAGCATCCTTCAATGTTGCATATCCTTCAATGTTGTCGACCAGGAGTATTGGCGAACATCCGATGAGTGCACCACAATCTGTTCGATAAATGGGTTGTCCCCTAGACTTGTAAAGTGATCGAGCCGTCTATGTTTATCGTCTAATGATATCTGGGTTTGAAGTGAGGCAATATGAATGGCAGACCATCTTTTCTGATTATCTCCATGCTTTTCCCAGTATTCTTGCTACCAGACGAGCCCGATCAATTCCCTTAGTTGGTGTCTAAGGTTGAAATTTCTCATTGTAAGATCCGAAAGCTCAACCTAAGCCGGCCAGTTATCATTTCATAGTCGGGAAGCTCAACCTAAAATTACCGATCTTCAAAGAAGAAAGGAAGAAATTGGTGATTTGAGGATGAACTTCCTTTTGATTATCTGACCAGCTTTCCACCCTCGGGGATACCCCTCGAAATCCGAAATGCTAACCCTGCCCAAAATACCCGAGCAAGGGTCAGTCACTTGTTGGTATTTCAAGGGGAGATCCCGTTTTCAGGGATCGGAGACCCCCCAATATCCGAGGATCCCCTCTTTTCCAATTCCACCCATACCAAAGGAAACTGTATTTTTATGATGAGGTCGAAAATAAGTCCGAAGCCAAATTTCAAAGGCTTGAACGGGAAGGAGGGATCCGAGCTTCGTCCTCGGATAAAACATTTTTTACAGCGGAAGGTAAAGATTTTCAACTGAGTGAATGCCATATTTATACTAAAGGGAAGAGTTGATCGACGGTCTGTATTCAGCGAAACCAACGGCTCAGATTACGGCATTTATCACGGGTGACCGTTCCACTTCCCGAGACTAAGGTGCTGTTTGGACGGACTTTCTTTGAAACTTAGCTGAAAAATGGGGAATATTATGACTTGGTCAAATATGCAGTGCAGAAACTTTCCTTCTTACTTTGTGCTCGGAATATCGATCACCCTTAACTCGATTATAAATTGTTCCAACAGTAAGAATGCAACTCGATTAATTACTCTTAAACTCGAGTATAAATTGTTTATGCATTAAGAATGCAACATGAATGATCACTCTTAACTCGAGTATAAATTGTTTTGACTAAGAATGCAACTTGATTGTTTACTCTTAACTCGAGTATAAATTGTTTATACAGTAAATCACCTCATCAGACCACAAAACACCATCGATTAGCAGGAAGAAAAAAGTTTATTATTCCAACAGAAAAAAAAAAAAAAAAAAAAAAAACAAGTACAAAAGGAAGAAATGTAAAAGTACAACATTCAGCTGATCAAAAGAAGAAATCTCTAGACGCTTTTCTCGAACAGAAGCTTGCGGACTTCAACATTGCGGGCCTCATACCCGGCCTCATAACCTTTTTGATAGGCATCTTTCTCCCGCTGCTCGGCGCTTTTCTTCTCCTGCTCGACGAGTGACTTCAGCCTGTCCAACTCCTTGCTCAACTCCTCGTGAACTTGGCTCTCTTTCTCCTTAACAGCTTTCTCCGTCTCGGAGGCCAATTTCAGCTCGATGGCTCTGGCTTCTTCAAGGGACCTTGATAATGCAACCTTCTTTTCCTCTAGCTCGAGGATAACCTTCGCACGCTGTTCGGCTTCTTGCTCGACTTGCAGCCCGAGGGTAAATAACTGTTGTCCGACCTTAAATGGACAAAAAAGTTATTTAGTAAAAAAAAAAAAAAAAAAAAAAAAAAAAAAAGAGAGAGGATACTTACTTGAAAAAGCAGATCTGTGCTCGATCGCGCCGTTTCATTCGCATTTTTCCCTTCTGATTCTGCCATGGCCTTACTTTTCACCTCTTCAAAAAAGGCACTAAGCGTCCGAGCAACGTTGGAAACAGAGTTTTGGGGCTCTGGGTTCCCACCCGATGAGGGAATCTTCCTCTGATCGACGGAAGGGTCATTTATTTTGACCTTCTTATTGGGAGGCTCGACCACATTATCCTTATTTGCCTCCAGAGCCAAGACACTACCAGCCAATGTCTGGTTCGCCCCCGTCATTTGAATCAGAATTGAGGTTGGAGTCAGATCGTCAACGACCGGATTTTTTATCAAAGCAGACTCAGAGCTTTGCTTGTTCACCACCGAGCTGTCCTTAGATCTAGGAGGAGAGTCAGAAATTGGTATAACTGCTTTGTCCTCGATCCGAGCGGGTGACGGGTTGGGAAAAGGCTTGGTCTCGGCTTTGCCAAGATTACCTTTAGGGGCTTCAGTTTGCTCGTTGACCACATTCGAAGGAGAATCGATCTTGCGCTTCCCGCGGTCGCTCTTAGAGGATTTTCCTACGTCCGAGGAGGATTTAGATTCTCTAATTTTGGACTTCGGACCTTTCTCCTTTTTGACCTTCAACAATAGTTTGGGATCAAGTTTGGAGTTCACCAGGCCTTCCATGATCTGTATATTTCTAATGGAGAAGAGAGTTCGGTTTATTGTATCGATCGATTAGCTCCGACGAAGAGTGAATCATAATTTCAGTGATACAAATCTTAAACTGCCTTCTATTTATAAGAGAAAGGAACGTCGCCTTTTTGGGAGCCCAACAGTCGCGAATATCAAGATTTCCGTGCCCATTTAAAAAGGTCGATTGTTTTGATACCGTGCCTACTAAGTGATTCACATGCACGAAAATGCTCGATATCGACGTTCTTTTTATGAACCTTATGGCTCACAAAGACTTTTGTCTAGTTGAGCAATATAATAAATTACTGATGAGAGGACTCAGAGAACTTAACAGAAAAAGCAGATTTTATAGATGATCGAAATAATTACAGTGCATATAATAAAGGATCCTACAATCTATTACAAGAAATCTAAGGGTTTGACTGCTCCTCTTTGCCCTCACCCTCGGAGTCACCCTCGACGTCGACGTCATTATCTCCAGAAGCTTCTCGATCATCCCCATCATCAGAAGAATCTCGATCTTCCTCTCCGGAACTGCCATCTGAACTCGTGCCATCTGAACTCGAGCTCGCGCTGGATGTATCCAAGTCCATCAAGTCAGGATTGGGCATTGGAACTCCGAACTCTTCCACAAACGGAGCGAACTCGTGTCTTTCCCAGTCGGCCGAGCTCAAGGACGCGGTTCGATAGTCTTCCCCGTGAGAATTTTTCATGATATCCATGTGCTTTATATACTCCGTCATTTTGTCGGGAATAACCTTTGCGGCGGCCAACTGTTGAACCCCTTTGAAAAAGGTAGTTTGAAGGATTTCGCCGACCCTCCTTCGAGCTATGGCATCCAACGCGGGAGACTCCAAAAATTCTCTTATCGAGCTTAGGCGAGAGTCTTGTTTTCCCCGCTGATAAGATAACTCGGAATCAGCCTTAGTCTGCACGAGCTCCTCTTCGAGTTTCCTAACTTTCTCCTCGAGCAAGCTCTTCTCTTCCACGACCTTCACCAAGTCTTCCTCGACGGCAGGGGTATATTTGGCTTTCATGGACTCCAATTCTGCTTGGACGGAGGAAAATTGATTGCGCAGTTGGGATTCCTCCTTGAGTAAGTCCCTATAAGCGATATGGACTCGATCGGACTCCTCTTCTAACATCGACACACGATTCACCTCAGTGAGAAAGCAGTCCCCGATCTGCAAGAACAGGGTGGTTAGTACTTTGTTCCAAGACTTAAAACAGTTACAACAAATGTAAAGGGATTTACCGTGTGATATGCTTTGGAGAATTGGCCTAGTACGTCGAGGTCGCAATGGCCAAGAAGCTCCTCCTGGTCCTCGGCAAATCTCCCCGCCATGAAAATCTTGATCGCCTTGTCATGTTCGTTCTCGCCGTTCGGGGTGCGATCGCTTCGAATTGATCCCCTCTCGGGATAACCTGCTGCTCGGGAACCTCTAAGTTGGTCTTCTATGAAATCCACCATGTCAGGCCTACTTCGACCAGGACGGGAAGAAAGGGGCGTTCGGTGTCGACCCCACAATCCGGTCCTCCTTTTGGCCTCGGGGGGTCCCTCGAGATCTTCCCGAGCTCTCCGATTATAGATCTCTGTCCCTCTGAGCTTCTTCATGGTAAACATGCTGTATCCTAAGCCAGAAGAAGAAGAAGGACCAGCTTGATGAGGAGGTGGTACCATTTGGATCGGCTCAGCATTCTCGGGCTCCTCTTCGTTTCCGACCTGGTCAGTCTGGGCCGAGCTTCCCTGAGGAGGGACGGCAGTTCTGAGCTCCGGTCTAGTTTGCCTCCTCGGTTGACCGGGCGTCCTTCTCGAGGTAGACGCTACCGTTTTACCAACTATGGAAGCTCGGTATTGCTCCACCATCGTACCTGAAGAAATAAAAATGATAAGTAATAAAATTCTCTGGATAGTTTACTATTACGGTTACTCGGGAAAGATTATCCTTACTCAATGATCGAGGATCATCAGCATCTGCTAGTCGATAGGTAGCTTGGCTGAGACCAGCTTTCCGAAGAACGGGCTCTAGGACCAGGAAAGCCGACTTATACAGATCGGAACGCATCTCTTTAATCAGATCGTCTGGGATAACCTTCCCAGGCTGGCCTAACACTTCTCGTTTCCCGTACACCCATTCTTGCTCACCTGGCCATTTGTATGGAACCATCTCCGAGCTTCCCTCAGAGGCCGGTACTTCAGGTCCCTTGATAAAAAAGAACTGTTTCTTCCAGTCAAGAGAATTGCTGGAAGTTATGGTCGATAAGACCGAATGATTCGAACGCTGGGAGAAATACACAAACCCAGCGTTCGAGGCGGAGGAGGTACTGATCTTGAAGAATTGCCAGAAGCGTCGGAAATTAGCGGCTTGGTTCTTGGCCTTCATCAAAACGCTAAAAGCTATCAAGTACCCAATCGAATTGGGAAGGATCTGTCGGGAGCCAGGCTGAATGCATCTAAAACCTGCTTGAGTAAGGGGGCAAAAGGAATGCGCAACCCATAGTCAAACTGCTTAGCGTAGAAGGCTTGACATCCTGCTGGGGGCTTATTCACTCTTTGAGAGGGGGTCGGAATGATTAGCGAGTAACCCTCGGGAAGGAATTTACCAATCGTAGCTTTGAGGTTTGCCTCATGCTCTTTCGGATCGTACGCACTTGAGATGTCGTCGACCCGTTTCTCGGTCTTCTGAGCTAGACCGGTGGCTTTGGACTTTTTCGCGACACCGGCTAGATCGAGAATTCTCACACTGCACCCGCCTCCGATCTCATATCTCATAATCTCATGCTTGTCAAACGGTACAGTCAAGCTATTCTCATGGTCGGAATCAGCTTCTTCTCCATCTCCACCCTCCTCGCTGCCGCCTTCGACATTTTGTTCTGCATCACCATCGTGCTCGGAATCCTGTCGACCTGATGTACCCTCTCCAGCGTTCGACCCCATGGCATGCTCTATTTGATTGACGATTCTGTTCGTCTCTTCGGAAGAATTTTCAGTAGTTTTGAAGTCATTGATAAGTTCGCCTGTGGATCCTAGGTCGGAATCTGATCCAGAAAGAATATTGGTTTGGACGTCGGGATTCTGGGAAGTAGACATGATTAGAAGATATTTATTGGAATGCTCGAAGTAAGGGAGAAATACTGTTTATCGATCTAAAAGCTCCGATCCGCTGTGAATTGTAAAGATGCACTTTTTTTTCCAAGTAAACATATATATAAAGGTTAAAAGGGTAAATTGCAAATTCAACCCCGAGTAACCGCGACGGTTAGGCTCCCACTCAGTAAAAGTGAAGATTATCTTTTGTTAATAGCAATTATGGTCCTCCAAGCTTCATAAGTGAGTATGTTCTAGTCAGCAGGATAAAATATGCACTCTTTTTCCCCTTCGCTCGGTTTTTATCCCACAGGGTTTTTCCGAGCAAAGTTTTTAACGAGGCATATCCAACTCAAGACTGTCCAAGGCCTATTCTCTCCTATCTATTTCTCCGAGCTTCAAATATTGCAGCTCCTAGTGAATCATCGAGGTGAATCTCTCAGGTCAAACTTCACCCATTTTTGGGGCGATTCGGTATTTCGAGGCCCCTCCAAGGAAGATGTGCACTCTTTTTCCCTAGCTCGGATTTTGTCTCACTGGGTTTTTTCGGACTAGGTTTTTAACGAGGCATGTCCGAAACATCAAGAAATCAAAGTCTTTCGCCGTGATGCAGTGTTTACTTCTCCGAGCTTCGTCTTCACTTACGCTCGAGAAGTGGGGGAGTATTGATGAGGGGTATTTCGCATACGCCACTTTAGGAAATATCTTCTGCTCGAGGTCAGCCTCGATCTCGATCAGAATGGTATTCTCCGACCTGAAGAACATGGTTTTCCGATCAAGCCAAACTGATAGCTCTAGATCAAGTACTCCGACCTTCTTCCCGATCTACTCGTCTCCTCGGAATTATTGTGGGACCGACCTACAGCTTTACACAGCTGGCCGAGAGCTATTCTCCTACGGATGGTCTAGCTAGCCCATTACTGTTCCTATAAATACGCGGCGCATTTATGACATCAGGGACGGCACAACTTCCAAGATATTCCTTCTGCTCGGACCTACTGTTCGGATTAGGAACCTGTTGTTTATTCTTTGTATTTACTTTCCTAGATAGTATGACATCCAGTAATGCTCGGGTAGACCCGCTTTGTAATTTGTATTCGAACACCTACCTTAATATATAGTTTTCACATGCTCGATTCATATGTTGTTATACTCTACTTTCCTTGTTGAACTCGAACGAAATACAACATAATCAGAATGGAATCAGACTGGTGGATTTTCAGCAGACTCAAATCAGATGAGTTCAATTTGATCAGCAGAGTGTTCATCAGACGAGTGGATTCGATCAGCAGAGTGGAAGTGATCAATAAGTTATTACAACGATAATAAATGCACTTGAAGTAATAAATGCTGTAAGGGAAGGGTATAAAAGAGAAATGATTGAAGAGAAACCTCGGATCAGCAGAGTGCATTTAATGCGAAGTGATAGAAAGTACAGCAGAGTGTACAGTGTTCAGTCGCAGGTAGCCGTTTCTGAAAACTGGACCAGTACTCGAGGATTTGGACACCTGTCGATCTCTCAACGGGCAGATTTTAAAACCTCAAGTATAAATAGTTCAAGTTCAAGAGTTAGAGAAGAAGAAGCAACACAACTGAGAGCAAATTTCGAAGCAAAATTCTTCTAAGTCTCAGAACTCAAGAACATAACACTCATCAGCCTAGTCATATGTTCACGAAAGCAAAAGAGAGATAAAAGAATATTCACAAAAATCTGAGTGATTTTGTAAGAGAGGTGTTGTGAGAAGCAGATATCCATCTTAGTGAGTGATATTACTTCAGAGAATAGGTTCTCTTTGTGATTTCCTATTGTGAACTTGTGGCCTTTTCATTTGTTGATAGGTGCAAGCATTGTATATTGTAAACTGTGTGTTTATAGTATAACCCAAGATCTAAGTGACTTGGAAGAGTGGACTAAAGGATTTACATCCATATAACCACTATAAAAATTGCCTGTGTTTAAGTTTTCATTTTTACTTGCATAATCTTCAAAAGCTTTCAAACACATAAGTTAACTATTAAAGATTTTTTTAAAAGGAGTTTGTTAAAACTGGGGATAAAATCTTTAAGTTAGAGATTTTTAAAGTCAAAATTTGAAGAGGTCTATCCCCCCCCCCCCCCTCTAGACCTTATCTGACCACTTGGGACCAACAAGTGGTATCAGAGCAGGTGGTTCATCTGAATCATCTGACTGATCAACAAGCTTGATCCTAGTGTGTTTTTCAAAGAGTTTTCAAAAGAGCATAGTTTGAAAAATCAAAAATCTTTTGAAAATGGACTGTATTAGCCATGTTCCCCACATTGGCGGTATGAGTTTTGAGGACTGGAAAATACGCATGGAAATTTTCCTTGCAGCTTACAATGATAATATGTACAGGTGCATAACTAAAGGTCCTATCAGAATCACAAAAACAGTCAAAGTAAATGACCAGGAGATGATTGTTGACAAAGACCCTGACGAGATGACAGTTGAAGAAATTAAGCTGAGCAATCTTGATAAGGTTGGAATCTTCATCATGACTAAAGCCCTCGACAATGACAGATTTGACAAAGTCAAACACTGCAAGACATCAAAGATCTGAGTGAAGTGAATGATGCCATCAAAGAACAGAATTTGAGCATAGCCCTGGAGAAGTTTGAAAACTTCAAGATGAAATCTGGAGAAACCATTGACCAGATGAATTCAAGGTTCACGAAGGTGTTGAACAACGTGTTAAAGTTGGGAAAGACGTTCACTGATAAAGAGATCACACTCAAAGTCTTAAAGGCGCTACCACCCAAATTCAACATGAAGATCATAGCAATGGAAGAATCAAGGGATCTGGGGAAGATCTCTCTGACGGAGCTGTTTTCTGTACTCAAGGCGTGCGAGTATAAAATGCCAAGAATGGGTATAGAAGAGACCTCAACTTCTAGTCCCACTGCTGCCTTGGTTGCTGCGGAAAAATCAAGAAGATCAGCAGGGAAGATAAGAGAAGTTGACTCATCTGATGAGACCATGCTGCTCAACAAAAAGGAGTACACTGCTGGCGATGTTGCACTGTTGTTAAATGGATTCAAAAAGTTCTACAAGAGAAAAATGAAGAACAAATACAACAATGCTTCTACTTCTAATCCTACCTCTACTTCATATAATAGCAAGGATGATTTTAAATCCAAACTAATGTGCTATAACTGCAAGAAATTGGGACACTTCATCAAGGACTGCCCATATCCTAAAGCTGAGAAGTACACTGAGGAGGAAAAGAGAGCAATAAAAGAGAGGAGACACCAGAAGAGCAAAGTATTGTTGGCTGAAGCTGAAATGATAGCAGCCATCTACTCGTCTAACTCAGAAACAGGGACATCAGAAGATGACTCTGCTGAAGAAGATATACCTGCATTGATCTGTCTCATGACCAAAGAATCAGAGGATTCTGACAATGAGGTAACTCTCACTGAAAATGAAAATGAGCTATTTAGTTCATTTGAGCAAATGATGAAAAACGACACAAACGTTGTTAATGAATTTGCAAAGCTTAAGGAAGAGATGATTGTGCTGGAAAGGCAAAATTCTGAGCTGAAACTGAATAGTGAAAAACCACAAGAATCAGCTGAGTATAAAAAGCTTTCGCATGAGTATGAATCTCTATGGAACTTGAAAAGATAATATCTACTCATGATAAATCGTCTTTTGCATCAGCTAGTACATCTAATGAACATAGAACACCCTTAGTAAAAGAGAATTTAGAACTGAACAAAGCTGAAAAGTTTATATCTGCTGATAATAGAAATGTTATCTTGTATGTTCAGACCACTAAATCTACTTCTGAAATAGAGGAGAAGAAATCTCCAAAGGCTAAAAAGGGTAAAAAGCCTGAAACTGAAAAACAGACTGGTAAAACCAAACAACAGAGTAGTCCTAAGAAGTCTGCTGATAAGAGTAAAACCAATCAGACTAGTAAAACTAAGTCGTCTGTTAAAGAGCAAGTAAAGAGTAAACCTAAGAAGCAAATAAATAATAATAATAATGCTTGGTATGGAAATGAGTATTATTCTGTGCAACCAAATTATTCATCATATTATGCTGCACCTCATTATCCACCTTACTATGCTGCTTATCTTGCTCATCATCCGATGCATGCTTATCCTGCTTATCATGCACCGTACCCTACTTATGAGCATTACTCTCATCATAATAATTATTATGAACATATGCATACTGAAATTATGATGATTCAAGAGGGAAGAAAACACCACCAAACTCTACTGAACCTAAGAGCCTAAGGTTTCAAAATCTTGGGTTGTCAAAGGTGATACTAATCCGCCAGGACCCTCTCAATAAAGGGTACCTAAAACAATTTTTTTGTTTTGTAGGTTAGGATTAGGAGTAGGAGTAAAGTAGAGAAGAAATGGTACTTGGGCAGTGGATGTTCGAGGCACATGTGTGGTGACATACATGAACTGACAAATGCTGCTGCCGTAGATGGTCCAAGAGTAACTTTTGGAGACAGCAAAGAAGGCAAGATTGTTGCGTGTGGAAAGCTTATCAAAGGGAACATTGAGATATCTGACATCTCTTATGTTAAAGGCCTGAAGTACAATCTGTTGAGCATAAGTCAATTTTGTGACAAATGATTTTCTGTTATCTTTGCATCAGATAGGTGCTATGTAGAGCAAGTTGGAACAAAGAAGGTTATCTTATCTGGAAGAAGACAAGGGAATATCTATATAGTCGACTGGAATTCTGTGGACAAGAATTCTAATTGATTTAACCTGATTTCGTCTTAGGTTATAATATCAGTAATACATATGAGAGATAACAAATTTATATATTGGGGGTTTGGTTAAAGTACTCAGGATGGTGCAATTCAAGAATAATATAAAGCAAGATAATAACGTATGAACAAGTATGAGAGGAGAAATCGTTGTAGTATTGATGTTAAGTTCAAATCCAGATCCTCATTACAATATAAAACTCAGTATTTATAATAATAGCCTAGTCCTAACTTGACTTGGAGTCCTATTAGGCCTAGGAATCCTGCATAGCTTAGGACTACTGCATGGCCCATTGAACCTTCAGGATCGGTCTTCAGGTCGATCAGATATACTTGGGCGGGTCGAGCCGATCTTGTGGTCTTCACAGGTCGGATCGATCTTGACCTTCCTCGGAAAGCTGTACTTTATTATAGGTGTAAAATAGCCCCCATCAGTACTCCCTCACTTCTCAAGCGTAATCGTAGCTGAAGCTCGTAGAAGTAAATATAATCGTTACTTTGGTCCTTTCATTGTTCATGTAATACGCCTCGTTAAAAACCTGGTTCGGAAAAACCCTTTTATGGGATAAAAACCGAACAAGGGAAAGAGAGTGCATATCCATCTAAACCATCCTGGTAGGGACACGTATTTTGGTAACGTGTGTCGGGCAAATATAAAGTTGATTATGCTCTTTTTCGTTCGTGTCAAATAAGGAAAGTTGAGCAAAACAATAAATGTATCGAGCGTGTAAATGGTGTATATTAATTATCAAGATCCGAATACAAGTTACATAGTAGGTCTATCTGAGCATTACAGGATGCCGTACCACTAACTAGATAAAATACTAAGAAAAGCAAGCTAAAGCCTATTCCGAGCTCTATGTCCGAGCAGGAGTGTTTCTTGGGAATTGTGTCCGTGTCTGATGTCATAAATGCGCCTGTTTATATAGGAACAGTATTGAGCTCGCTAGACCATCAGTAGGGAAATACGTCTCGGCCAGCTGTCAAAGCTGTGAGTCAGCCCCACAGTAATTCTGAGGAGAGACGCTGATCGGAAAGTAAGGTCTCGAGCTATCAATCTGGCTTGATCGGAAACAGCGTTCTATAGGTCGAAGAATGGTCCTCCTGGTCGAGATTCAGGTCGATCTCGAGCAGAGGTACTTCCTAAAATGGCGCATACGAAATATCCCTCATCAATACTCCCCCACTTCTCGAGCGTAAGTGAAGCTGAAGCTCGGAGAAATAAACACAGCATCGTAGCACAGGATTTGATATGCCTCATTAAAAAACCTCACACGGAAAAACCCAGTGGGATAAAATTCGAGCTAGGGGAAAAAGAGCGCATATTTTCTCTGGTGGAGCCGAGGAGCTACCATATTTGAAGTTCAGAGAAATAAATTATAGAGAGCAGGTCTTGAACAGTCTTGTGTCGGATATGCCTCGTTAAAAACCTTACTCGAAAAAACCCAGAGGGATAAAAACCGAGCGAAGGGAAAAAGAGTGCACATCCTCGAAAGACGATGTCGTTATTCTTAAATTACCGAGCCGAAAAACCAACTTTCAAAACTTAGAGGGCCGTAAATGCCATTTATGGAAAGATAATCCTCAATTTACTGAGTGGGAAGCTTAACCGTCGCGGTTACTCGGGGTTCAATTTGCAATTTACCCTTTTAACCTTTATATATATACGTTGACTTGAAGAGATGGGTACATCTTCCCAACTTATTGCAGATCGGAGCATTCAGATCGATAAAGAGTATCCTTTCTTATCGACCATTTCAATAAATACTTTCTAATGTCAACCTCCGAGAACCCAGAGATTCCATCCAATATTCCTACGAGATCAGATTCCGACCTAGGGTCCATGGACGATCTCATTGATACATTCAAGGCTACAGAAAACTCTCCTGACGAGGAGAATAAGAACGTCGACCAAGTTAAACGGGTCTTAGGGTCGGATGCCGGTGAGGGAACGTCCGGTCAACAGAATTCCGAGCGTGATGTGGACGCAGAACAAAACGTCGAGCCCAATAGCGTGGAAGGAGGAGGTGGAGAAAATCCTGATTTCGATAACGAGGATAGTTCGACTGAGGCGCAGGATGAGCGCGAGGTAATGAGATATTCGATCGGAGGAGGATGCATCATGAGAATCCTCGACCTTGCTACTGTCTCGAAGAAAACCACCGCTACAGGTCGGGCTCAGAAGACAGAGAAACGGGTCGACGAGATCTCTAGTGCATACGATCCAATAGAAGACGAAGCAAACCTCAAATCTGAGATAGGTAAATTTCTTCCTGAGGGCTATTCATTAGTTATTCCGACCCCCACTCAACGGGTCAATCAGCCACCAGAAGGATGTCAAGCTTTTTACGCCAAGCAATTTGCCTACGGGTTGCGCATCCCTTTTGTACCATTACTCGAGCAGGTTTTAGATGTATTTTCCCTGGCTCCCGCGCAGATTCTCCCCAACTCGATCGGATATCTGATAGCTTTCAGTGTTTTGATGAAGGCCAAGAACAAAGTTGCTAATTTTCATCATTTCTGGCAGTTCTTTAAAGTCAGCACTTCCTCGGCTTCCAACGCTGGGTTCGTGTACTTCTCCCAGCGTTCGAACCATTCTATCCTGTCGACCATTGTCTCTAGTAACTCCCTTGATTGGAAGAGATGGTTCTTCTTCATTAAAGGACCTAATGAACCAGTTTCTGAGGGGAGCTCGGAGATGGTTCCACACAGATGGAAAGGTCAGCAAGACTGGGTGTACGGGAAACGCGAATTGATAGGTCAGCTCAAGAAGGTTATCCGAGATGACCTTGTTACCGAGATGCGTTCCGACCCGTATCAGTCGGCTTTTCTTGTTTTGGACGTACCCACTTGCAGATGCCGTCGATCCTCTATCATTAAGTAAGAAATAAAGTCTTTTCCGACCTGCCACAATAGCGTGCTATTCAGAGAGTTTCATCCTTTAATCAAATTAATCTTTCCTTTCTTCAGGTACCATGGTAGAGCAATACCGAGCTTCCATAGTCGGTAGAACGGTGGCCTCCACCTCGAAAAAGACGCCTGGCCAGCCGAGGAGGCAAGTTAAATCGCACCCTGCGCAATCTGATCAAGCCGCAATCCCTCCTTGGGGAGGTTCATCTCAACCTGACCAGATCGAAGCTGAAGTAGAGCCCGAGGATGCTGAGCCGATCCAAATGGTACCTCCCTCGACCCAAGCTGGTCCTTCTTCCTCATCTGGTCTAGGATACAGCATGTTCACCATGAAGAAGCTTAAAGGGAAAGAGATCTGTAATCGGCGAGCTTGAGAAGATCGAGAAGGACCCCCCGAGGCGAAAAGGAGGACTGGACTGTGGGGTCGGCACCGAACACCCCTCATCCGCCATCCGGGTCGAGGTAAGCCTGATATGGTGGATTTTATTGAAGATCAACTTGGAGGTTACCGAGCGGCGGGTTATCCCGAGGGAGGATCGATTCGGAGTGATCGTGACCCAAGAGGCGAGAACGAGCACGATAAGGCAATAAAGATCTTTATGGCGGGAAGATTCGCTGAGGATCAGGAGGAACTATTGGCTCACAGCGACCTTGAGGTCTTGGGTCGGTTTGCTCGAGCACATCATACTGTAAAACTCTTTTATAGTGATTATAACTCTGTCCTTAAACAAATTATTAATTGTTCCATGTTATTCCCTTGCAGATCGGGGACTGCTTTCTCACTGAGCTGAATCGCACCTCGATGTTAGAAGATGAGTCCGATCGGGTCCACATGGCTTACCGAAATTTACTCGAGGAAGAATCCAAACTCCGCGATCAGCTCATCGCCGTTCAGAAAGAATTGGAGGCTTCCAAGGCTAAGTACACCCCGACCGTCGAGGAAGACTTTGTGAAGGTTGTGGCTGAGAAAAGCTTGCTTGAGGATAAGGTCAAGAAACTTGAAGAGGAGCTCGCGCAGACCAAAGCTAATTCTGAGTTGTCTTATCAGCGCGGCAAGGAAGACTCACGCCTAAGTTCGATAAGAGAGTTTTTGGAGTCTCCCGCGCTAGATGCCATAGCTCGGAAAAGGGTTGATCAAATTCTCCAGACCACCTTTTACAAAGGCGTTCGACAACTGGTCTCTGCGAAAGTTATCCCCAACAAGATAGATGAGTATTTAAAGCACATGGATATCTTTAAGAATATGGACGGAGAAAACTATCGAGTCTCATCCTCCAGCTCCGCAGACTGGGAAAAACATGAGTTCGCTCCTTTTGTGAGGGAGTTCGGAGTACCAATGCCTAATCCCGACATGCTGGATTTAGAGACGTCCAGCTTGAGCTCAAGTTCAGATAGTTCAGAGGACGGAGACAGCCAAGATAGTTCTGGAGATGAGGATGATCGAGAGGCTTCCGGAGACGAAGAGGTCGACGTCGTGGACGGTTCCGAGAACGAGGGCAATGAGGAGGAGCAAAAACCTTAGAAGGATTTTTTGTAATATATTATAGGATATTTATTCATCTGTACTGTAATTTCCTCGAGCATATAAAAAAATCTCCTTTCTCTGTTAACATTTTTCGAATCCACGTGCTTAAAGTATGTCATAATTTATTATACATCTCATCTAGACAATCATCTTTGTAAGCTGTAAGGAGCTCAAAATATAACGTTGATAACAACTTAGGCACCATCGATCAAGTGTTCGGGAAACGATCGATCTTCGTATACTTGCACGGGAAAACTTGAGATTCGCGACTGTTGGGTCCCCAATAGGCAACGTTTCTTCTTCTTATAAATAGAAGGAAGAACTTTAGATTTGCATTACAAAACCACAATTCTTTTCACGTCGGAGCTCATAGACCGATAGAATAAATCGAGTACTCTTCTTCACTAAAAAACAAAATCGATCATGGAGGGAATGGTGAATTCGAAGCTTGACCCAAAACAACTGTTCAAAGTAAAAAAGGAAAAGGGACCCAAGTCCAAAGTCAGATATTCTAAATCCTCCACGGAGGCAGGAAAAATCTCTAAGGGCGATCGAGGCAAAAATAAGGTCGACTCCCCTTCGAATCCCGAGCCCAAACAATCCGAGATTCCTAAGGGTGATCTTGCCAAAAACTGAGGCCAACTCTTCACCTAACTCCGTGCCCATTCGCTCCGAGAAAAGGCCGGTTATAAAAATTGCTGACTCCCCCTCCCGATCGAAGAATATCTCCGAGGGGAGCAAGCAGGTTGTTATCCCTGATAAGCAAGTCACATCTGGTGGCTCCGAGCCTGCCCTCAATAAAAGGGGGCGCGTGGACGATCTGATCCCGACCCCAGCCTTAATCCAAATGACTGGGGGAAATAAGACCTTGGCTGGAAGTATTTTGGCTCTGGAGGGTAATAAGAGCGTTATAAACGAGCCTCCTAATAAGAAGGTCAAAATAAAAGACCCTTCTGTCGATCAGAAGAAACCTCCTCCGTCGGGTGAGAATCCCAAGGTCTAGAGTTCGGTCTCCTGCGTCGATCGCACACTTGCCGCCTACTTTGAAGAGGTGAAAAATAAGGCCGTAGCTGCGGGAGCTGCCCCGAGCAGTTGGGAGATCCTCCTCAGCGGTATCCAGTTGGCCGAGCAGGAACGGTTGAAGGGGAAAAATGCTCGGGAAATTGTGCAATCGAGCGCAAATCTGCTTACCCAAGTGAGTCTCCAACTTTAACACTCCAAATTTTTTTTTTTTTTCTTTTTAAAACACTCCAACTTTATGCATTGAAGGTTGGACAGCAGCTATTCAACCTCGGGCTTCAGGTCGAGCAAGAAGCCGAGCAGCGTGCTGTGGCTATCCTCGAGTTGGAGGAGAAGAAGGTTGCACTGGCAAAGTCTCTTGAAGAAACCAGAGCCATCGAGCTGAAAATGGCCTCTGAGACGGAGAAAGCTGTGAAGCAGAAAGAGAGCCAGGTTCACGAGGAGTTGAGGAAGGAGTTGGATAGGCTGAAGTCCCTTGTCGAGCAGGAGAAGAAAAATGCCGAGCTGCGGGAGCAAGAGGCTTATAAGAGAGGTTATGACGCGGGGTACGAGGCCCGCAATATCGAACTCCACAAACTTTTATTCGAGAAATAAAGTGTAGAGATTGTGTAACTTTTATGCTTTCTGCTCGATCAAATATTTGTACTTTTAACCTTCTCCTTATTGTATTGTTATTCTCGTTGGAATAATAAATATTTTTCTTTTTAATCGGCGTCGTTGTGTGTTCGGGAAGTTTTATTGTAGAAACAATTTATACTCGAGCTAAGAGTGATAAAAAATCCGAGCGTAGAGTGAAAACGGAAAGTTTATGCACCGCGCATATGACCAAGTCATGGTATTCCCATATTTAGCAAAAATCCAAGGAAATTCTGACCAAACAGTACCTAATCCTCGGGAAGCGGAACCGTCACCCGTGATTAATGCCTTGATCTGGGCCGTTGGCCTTGTTGAATACTGACCGTCGATCAGATTTTTGTTTTAGTATATAAAGGGCTTTTTATTCAGCTGAAAATCTTTACCTTGCACAGTCAAAATGTTTTATCCTAGGACTAAGTTCGGATCCTTCCTTTTTCCTGTTCAAGCCTTTGAGATTTGGCTTCGAACGTACTTCCGATCTTATGAACAAGATAGATACTTCCTTGGTATGGGCGGAATCGGAAAAGAGGGGCCCCTCGATCATCTGGGGGTCTCTGATCCCTGAAATGGGATCTCCCCTTGGAATACCAACAAGTGACTGACCCTTGCTCGGGTATTTTGGGCAGGGTTAGCATTGCGGATTTCGAGGGGTAATCCCGAGGGCGGAAAGCTGGTCAATCCATTAAAAGGGAGTTCGACCTCGAGTACCAATTTCTTCCTTTCTTCCTTGAAGAATGGTAACTTTGGGTCGAGCTTTCGAATCATAAGATGATGACCGGCCGTTCTAGGTTGAAATTTCGGATCTCACAATGAGAAATTTCAACTTAGACGTCAACTCGGGGAAGTGATCGGGCTCGGCTGGTAGAAAGAATGCTTGGATTGTATGGAGATCAGAAAAGGTGGTCTGCAATTCATATTGCCTCACTTCAAACCCATATATCATTAGACGATAAACATAGACAGCTCGATCGCTTTGCAAGTCTACCGGACAACCGATTTCACACAAATTGCGGTGCACTCATCGGATGCTTGCCAATCCTCCTGGTCGGGAACACTAAATGATGCTCGAAGACTATAGAATAGGGCCTAGTAGTTGTGTTAGGATTCTTGTAAACATACTCAATGAGTTTGTAATCTGTTCGATGGATATCAATAAAATCAAAGCTTTTGTATTCCATTGATTTCTTGTTTCTTGCTCGGAATTTGTAACTAATAAGACCTATGTTTTCACAAACTATTTGCTACTTCTCTTTTCCATCGTCTTTACCATTAATTATTTGCTCGCAATATCCAAACCGACGACGAATTAAATAATCTGATGTAAGTCTAAAAATCTGAACGGGAATAACTCACATTTGGAATACTTATTGATCGATAAAGTCTTCTCGGAAAGATTATCCGATAAGCGTCCAAATGAATAATTACTGAAATTAGAGAAGTTTTCCTCGAGCATAACTGGACTTAAGAAATAATAATTCCAACTTGAGGAAATTGAAGTCCTCGAAAAATCTTCAAATTTCGAGCAGGGCTACTTCATTATATCATTTCAAGCCTCAGTTGATTTTATCCAACAATAAATCTTTTGACCACTATTCGAGCACTGCTTTTCGAGCTAGATAGTCACGTTCTTTTTTGAACAAGTCTTTATCGAGGGAGGGTCATAGCAACAGCTTTCACCCTCGGTCGAAACTTTTTTTTTTTTTTTTTTTTTGAAGAAGTCTTTATCGAGGGAGGGTCATAGCAACAGCTTTCACCCTCGGTCGAGACTTTTTTCTTTTCTGAAGAAGTCTTTTTCGAGGGACGATCATAGCAACAGTTTCCACCCTCGGTCGAAACTTTTTTCTTTTTGAAGAAGTCTTTTTCGAGGGAGGGTCATAGCAACAGCTTTCACCCTCGGTCGAGACTTTTTTCTATTTTGAACAAGTCTTTATCGAGGGCGGGTCATAGCAACAACTTTCACCCTCGGTCGAGACTTTTTTCTTTTCTGAAGAAGTCTTTATCGAGGGAGGGTCATAGCAACAGCTTTCACCCTCGGTCGAAACTTTTTTCTTTTTGAAGAAGTCTTTTTCGAGGGATGGTCATAGCAACAGCTTTCACCCTCGGTCGAGACTTTTTTCTTTTCTGAAGAAGTCTTTATCGAGGGAGGGTCATAGCAACAGCTTTCACCCTCGGTCGAAACTTTTTTCTTTTTGAAGAAGTCTTTTTCGAGGGAGGGTCATAGCAACAACTTTCACCCTCGGTCGAAACTTTTTGCTGTTTCTTTATCGTGATACTCGGAATACAATTGGAACTTAAACAGAGGATTTCATTGACTGTCCTTACACTTGGGGGAAAACAGAGTTGTAAAAAACTGTAAATTACAAGAAAAATTAAAATGATTGCAACTATCTTCCATAGTATTTCCTCAGGTTAACAGCATTCCAAGTTCTTGGCAGAATTTCACCGTTGAGGTGAGCAATTTTATAGGACCCCCTCTTTCCGACCTCCTGCACGACATAAGGGCCATCCCAGTTCGGTTGAAGTTTTTCGACGTGCTTGGATACCTCCACCTTTTTGAGGACCAAGTCCCCTACTTTGAATGTTCTTATCCTGACTTTCTTGTCATAAGCTTTTTCCATGCTAGATTTGGTGGCTTGGATCTTTATGCACGCTCGGTCGCGTTTGCCATCTACGTGGTCGATGTCCATTTCTCTCAAAAGCTGGTTCTGGTCGGGATCATAAGACTCGACCCTTGGTGATGGAACCGATGTTTTGATCGGGATTACAGCCTCCGAACCATATACCAGCGAGAAAGGAGTTTCTCCGGTAGCTGATTTTACTGAGGTTCTGTTTGCCCATATCACTCCAGGAAGCTCGTCTAACCACTTGCCTTTTGCTTCAGCCAAACGTTTTTCAAGTGACCGGACAATTTCTCTGTTGGTGACCTCGGTCTGTCCGTTTGCCTGTGGGTGTCTGACCGAGGTGAAATTCTGCTGGATTCCAAACTTTTCGCACCACTCCAAAATCTGCCTTCCCGCAAATTGAGTTTCGTTGTCGGAGATTAAGACCCTCGGTATCCCGAACCTGCAAACAATAAATTTCCAGAGAAAATTTATAACCTGAAACTGAGTAATCTTGGTTAATGCAATGCATTCGACCCATTTACTGAAGTATTCAACAGCAACCAGGACATAATTTTTTCTCGATCTAGCTGTTGGGAAGGGTCCCACGATATCGATTCCCCATTTATCGAATGGCCAACAGATCGGAATAGAATGTAGCTGTTCGGCGGGCTGATGAATCAAATTTGAATGAATTTGGCAATGATGACATTTCTTAACATAGTCGATGGAATCTGAAATCATAGTAGGCCAATAATATCCAGTCCTCGAGCATTTCAAGGCTAATGCTCTTGCACCACAATGACTTCCAGCTTCGCCTTCGTGAACTTCCTTTAAAATAAGATCGAATTGACTCTCTGGAATGCATTTCAACAACACTCCCGAGCTTGACCTCTTATAAAGCTGGTCCTCGATCAAAACGTACATTGGAGCTCGATATTTAATTCGTCGGGCTTCGTTTGTGTCCTCAGGTAAAGTACCATTTCTTAGATAAGTTTTCAAAGGCTCCATCCATGAAGGCCCTTGAGCATCTATTTCCATTATCTCCGAGCTCGGAGTTACGTTCAAATCTATAGCTGGAGAGTTGGACATCAACCAAGTTATTACTCTCTCCTTACGTCCATCCATCGACCCCGTAAATTTTGAAAGCAAATCCGCCCAAGAGTTTTCTTCTCGAGGAATAGCTTGGATATCAAACTTATTCAACTTTGCAACCAGATCCTTCACCTTTTTCAGATACTTCACCATGTTGAACTCCTTCGCTTCATATACCCCTTTCACTTGCCTATGTATCAGCTCGGAGTCGGTTAACACAGTAAGAGATTTTATATTTGCTTTAATCGCCATTTCTAATCCAGCGATTAAGGCCTCGTATTCTGCTTCATTGTTTGTGACCAAAAAATCTAGAGTAATTGCATAGCTGAGGTCCTCCCCCTCCGGACCCTGAAAGTGAATTCTGGCCCCGCCTCCTTCTCTGGTCGACGATCCATCGACATGCATTACCCATACTTTCTCCTGAAAATCTACCACTAGATTCACCTCGGGAATGTGTTGCTTTTCCGAACTGGATCCTGTCGACTCTGCGATGAAATCGGCCAGTACCTGGGCCTTGATCGCTGTTCTGGGTTGGTACTCGATTTCAAACTGTCCAAGTTCCACTGCCCATTTAATCAATCTCCCGGACGTCTCTGGTCTTGACAGAACTTGCCTTAGAGGCTGGTTTGTCAAAACAATAATCTTGTAAGTCTGAAAATAAGGTCTGAGTTTCCGTGCGGCGATAACTAAAGCAAGCGCGAACTTCTCGATCTCCAAGTAATTCTTTTCCGCCCCTTGAAGCAACTTACTTAAATAATACACCGGCTTGTGCTCAGAATCCTGAACTCTCACCAAAACTGAACTTATGGCCTCGGTCGATACCGCTATGTATAAATATAAAGGCTCCCCCTCGACTAGTTTTGCCAACATTGGTGGGGAGACTAAGTATTTCTTAAGTTCTTCAAAAGCTTTATCGCACTCCTCATTCCATTCGAATCCCTTTGATCTCCTCAACAGTTTGAAGAAAGGCAAACTCTTGTCCGCTGAGCGGGATATAAACCTATTCAATGATATTATTTTTCCGACCAAACTCTGCACTTCAGACAACTTCGTTGGTGGTTTTAGCTCGGCTATGGCTCTGATTTTCTCCGGGTTTGCCTCGATGCCACGCTCGTGGACCAAATATCGAGGAATTTTCCCGATCTTACCCCGAAAGTACACTTTGCAGGATTTAGTTTCATTCTGTACTTCCTTAAGATCGCGAAACATTTGTCAAGGTGCTTTATATGATCCTCCTCGGTCATGCTCTTCACGAGCATATCGTCAACGTAAACTTCCATAATCTCACCGATGAGTTCCTTGAACATCATATTCACGAGCCTTTGATAAGTTGCTCCAGCATTCCTTAGTCCAAAAGGCATTACTATGAAACAGTACACTCATCGTTCGGTAATGAAGGCGGTTTTGTCTTGATCCCTTTCATTCATAAAGATTTGATAGAACCCTTGGAAGGCATCCATCATGCTAAAGAAGATGAAACCAGCGGTCGAGTCGGCCAGCATATCGATCCGCGGTAAGGGATAGGGGTCTCTCGGACACAACTTATTCAAGTCGATAAAATCATTACACATTCTCCACTTGTTGTCCACTTTTTCTCCCTTCGATACCAATACCACATTGCATAGCCATTCGGTAAACGTTATTTCCTTCATCTGCCCAGCGGCTAGCAATCTATCGACCTCAGCGTTGATGATTTTATCTTTTTCCCGACCATGATTCCTTATCTTTTGCCTTACTGGCTTTGCACTAGGATCGATATTTAGTGAATGAGTAATCACCCTCGGATCGATCCCCACGATGTCATCGGAGCTCCAAGCAAAGACATCGGCGTTGTTTCTCTGAAATTCGATCAGCATAGTCTCCATCCCTTGACTTAGCTCAGTCCCGATCCTGGTGAACTTCTCGGGTGAACCCGAAACTAGTGTTACTTGTTTATGGTTTGGGGGTTGAACGCTCATATCGATCTCTTTTCCTTTTTTACTCGGGAGTTTTTCACAATCTGGCAAAGGAAGGTCGGATACCGAGAATACCTTTTCATCCTCTAACTTTCTCTTCGAGGGCAATATTGGCTCGAACTGCTTCTTCATGTTTAGGGACGTGTTATAACATTCCCATGCCATGCATTGGTCATTCCTCATTTCTCCGACCCCTGCCAAAGTGGGAATCTTGACCATCTGATGGTAAGTCTACACGACTGCTTTAAAAACGTTTAAAGCCGGTCTTCCCAAAATAGCATTATAAGCAAAAGGGGTACTCACGACCAAGAACTTAATCATCTTTGTAATATCTTTAGGTTTCTTGCCCATTGTGGTACTCAGGATGTTGGATGAAGATGAAGATGGAAGACATAAAGTGAAGGGAGGTTTTGATGATTTCCAAAACATCAGAATCAGCTAAGTATGGAAGCTTAGTAAAAACCTTCTAAGATATTTGACTAAGGAAGACTTATTCAGACTAGTCAAATATGGTCCAGAAGACTACTGATCTATTGCTGAGGAAGAAATCAGACTGGTGGACGATCAGCCGACTCAAATCAGATTAGTTCAAGTTTGGGATCAGCCGAGTATACATCAGACGAGTAATTTCGATCAGCTAAGTGGAAGTAGATCAGAAGATCAGTGCAACGGTAATAAATGCACTTGGAGTAATAAATGATGAAGAGGAAGGGTATTAATGACAAATGATTGAAGAGAAACCTCGTATCAGATTGGTGCATTTAATGCGATCTGACAGCAAGTACAGCAGAGTGTACAGTGTTCAGTCGCAGGTAGCCGTTTCTGCAGGAAGGACCAGTACTCGAGGATTTGAACAGCTGTCGATCTCTCAACGGGCAGAAATTCAAATCTCCAAGTATAAATAGTTCAGTTCATGAGTTGAAGAGAAGAACAACACAGAGACAACACACTTTGAGAGCTAAAATTCGAAGCAGAATTTCTCTAAGTCTCAAAACTCAAGAACAGAACACTCATCAGCTAAGTCATTTGTTGACGAAGCAAATAGAGAGAAAAATAGAAAATTCTTGTAAAATCTGAGTGATTTTGTTAGGTTGTGTTGTGAGGAGTAGATATCAATCTTTGTGAGCGATATTACTTCAGAGATTAGGAATTTCTTTGTGATTTCCTACTACGAACTTGTGGCCAGTTCATCTGTTGGTTGGCGCAAGCAGAGTGTACTGTAATCTTTGTGACTATAGTATAACCCAAGATCTAAGTGACTTGGAAGAGTGGACTAAAGGATTTACATCCATATAACCACTATAAAAATCCTTTGTGTTTTTAACTTGCATTAATTTCTGCATATTTGAAAGAACAGTTTTAAAACACTTAAAAGGTTAACTGCTGAAAAGTTTTATAAAGGAGTTTATTTAAAAACTGGGGATAAAACTATTCCAAGGTTAAAGAAAACTACTTGTGAAAAACACTTGATAAATCCGCTGCAAGTTAGTTTATTTTAAACTCTGATTTTGATAAAATCAGCTGAGTGAAATCAGAAGAGTGGTCAACTCTGCTGTTCAAAGCTTTGTGCTAGATCAGCTTAGTCTGCTTACTGTTCTCGATCAGCTTAGTCTGCTGAACAGAAAAGTTAGAAGTTTTAAAAGGCAAATTTTTAAAGAGGTTTATTCACCCCCCCCTCTAAACCTCATCTGACCACTTGGGACCAACAAGTGGTATCAGAGCGGGTGGTTCATCTGAATCATCTGACTGATCAACGAGCTTGATCCTTAAGTGTTTTTCAAAGGTTTTCAAAGGTTTTCAAAAGAGCATCTTTTTAAAAAACAAAACTTTTTGAAAAATGGATTGTATCAGCCTTGTTCCCCACATAGGCGGTATGAGCTTTGAGGACTGGAAAATACGCATGGAAATTTTCCTTGCTGCTTACAACGATAATATGTACAGATGCATAACAAAAGGTCCAATAAGGATTACCAAGACAATCAAAATCGATGGCGTAGATACTGTTGTTGATAAAGATGAAGAAGAGATGTCACCTGATGAAATCAAGTTGAAAAATCTTGATAAAGTTGGAATCTTCATCATGACTAAAGCCCTGGACAATGAAAGGTTTGACTATGTCAAACACTGCAAAACATCAAAAGAGATGTGGGACAAAGTCAGGGATATGAGTGAAGGAAACGAAGCCATCAAGGAACACAATCTAAGTGTTGCCATGGAGAAGTTTGATAACTTCAAAATGAAGCCTGGAGAAACCATTGAACAGATGAGTTCAAGGTTTACCAAAGTGCTGAACAACGTGTTAAAGCTGGGTAAGACATTCACAGACAAAGAGATCACTCTCAAAGTCTTGAAGGCGTTACCACCCAAGTTCAACATGAAGATCACAGCTATGGAAGAATCTAGGGATCTGGGGAAGATCTCTCTGACAGAGTTGTTTTCTGTACTCAAGGCGTACGAGTATAAAATACCAAGGATGGGAATAGAAGAGACCTCAACTTCTGGCCCCACTGCTGCACTGGTTGCTGCAGAAAGAACAAGAAGATCGTCTGGAAAAAGCAGAGAAGTGGACTCATCTGATGAGGCCCCAGTACTGAGCAAAAAGGAGTATACTGCTGACGATGTTGCGTTGTTATTGAACGGGTTCAAAAAGTTCTACAAGAGAAAAATGAAGAACAAATATAACAATGCTTCTACTTCTAAACCTACCTCTAATACTTATGACATTAAGGATGATTATAAATCCAAAATGATGTGCTATAATTGCAGGAAATTGGGACACTTCATCAAGGACTGCCCATATCCTAAAGCGGAGAAGTACACAGAGGAGGAAAAGAAACAAAGAAAAGAAAGAAGAGAGAAGAGATACCAAAAGAGCAAGGTGCTGTTGGCTGAAGCTGAAAAGATGGCAGCCATCCACTCATCAAACACAGAATCTGGCACTTCAAGTGATGACTCTGTTTTTGACGAAACACCTGCACTACTGTGTCTCATGGCAAAGGAATCTGATGATTCTGACAATGAGGTAATACTCTCTGAAAGTGAGCTTGAACTGTTTAACTCATTTGAGCAAATGATGAACAACAAAGTAGATGTTGTTAATGAGCTTGCTAAGCTTAAGGACGAGATGATTCTGCTGAAAAAGCAAAATGCTAAACTGAAACTTAAGGTTGAAAAACCTGACGAATCAGCCATGTATAAAAAGCTTTCGCATGAATGTGAATCTCTGAGAGCTGAATGTGAAATGTACAAGGGACAAATCAAAGAACTTGAAGCTAGAATATCTTTGCATAATAAGTCGTCTGTTCCTAAGTCGTCTGTTGTGACAATAGATAAACCAACTGAACAAAGTACTCCCTTAGTAAAAGAAAGTTTAGAACTGAACAAAGCTGAGAAATTTATATCTGCTGATAATAGTAATCTTGTCTTGTATGTTCAGACTACTAAACCCATTTCACCTGAGATTGAGAAAAAGGAGATAAAAACTCTTAAGGCTAAGAAGGGTAAAAAGCCTGAAACTGAAAAACAGACTGGTAAAACCAAACAGCAGAGTAGTCCCAAGAAGTCTGCTGATAAGAGTAAAACCAATCAGACTAGTAAAGCTAAGTCGTCTGTTAAAGAGCAAGTAAAGAGCAGACCTAAGAAGCAAAGAAATTACAACAAAAATGCTTACTATGGAAATGAGTCTTATTATGTGCAACCTGCTTATCCACCATATTATGCTGCACCTCATTATCCACCTCATTTTGCTGCATATCCTGCTCATCAAACAATGCATGCCTACCCTACTTATCATGCATCATATCCTGCTTATGAGCCTTATCATCATCATAATGATTATCACCATAATATGCCTGCTGATTATGATGTAAATGAAGTTGCTCATGCTCCTGCTAAGACTGCAAAGCCTAAGAAGCCTAAGACTTCAACATCTTGGGTTGTCAAAGGTGATACTAATCCGCCAGGACCCTCTCAATAAAGGGTACCTAAAACATTTTTATTTTGTTTTGTAGGTTAGGATTAGGAGTAGGAGTAAAGTAGCGAAGAAATGGTACTTGGACAGTGGATGTTCAAGGCACATGTGTGGAGACATACATGAACTGGCAGATGCTGTTGCTGTAAATGGTCCAAGAGTTACTTTTGGAGACAGCAAAGAAGGCAAGGTTGTAGCTGTTGGAAAGCTTATCAAAGGAAACATAGAGATATCTGACGTCTCATATGTTAGTGGCCTGAAGTACAATCTGCTGAGCATAAGTCAATTTTGTGACAAAGGATTTTCCGTGGTGTTTTCATCAGATAAGTGTTATGTTGAACAAATTGGAACAAAGAAGGTTATTTTATCTGGAAGAAGACAAGGAAACATCTATGTAGTCGACTGGAATTCTGTGGACAAGAATTCAAACGTTTGCTTAGTGGCTTCTACACCAAGTGAAATCAGTTGGCTTTGGCACAAAAGAATGAATCATTTGAATTTCAAGACCATCAACAGATTGATAAAGAATGATCTGGTAGAAGGAATTCCAAAGACAGTCATGAGCAAAGACAAGCTCTGTGATGCCTGTCAGAAGGGTAAACAAGTGAAGTCATCTTTCAAAAGCAAGAAGCACCAATCTTCAACCAGAATTTTGGAGCTACTGCATATGGATTTGTTTGGCCCTATTGATCCAATCAGCAATGGTGGGAAGAAATACTGCCTAGCTGTTGTGGATGATTTTTCAAGATTTACTTGGGTAATCTTCATGAAGAAGAAGAGTGAAACCAAGGAACATCTTACAAATCTGATGGAACTGATCCAGAATGAGAAGAGTCAAAGAATTTTGAAGATCAGATCAGATAGAGGGACTGAGTTTACAAACTCTACTGTTGAAGAGTACTGTAATTCCAGAGGAATCAGTCATGAGTACTCTGCTGCCAGAACCCCTCAACAAAATGGAGTTGCTGAAAGGAGAAACAGAACTCTAAAAGAAGCTACCAGGACAATGATAGCTGAAGCAAAGCTGCCCCAAAGATTCTGGGCAGAAGCTACAAACACAGCATGTTATACACAGAATAGGTGTATGATCAACAAAAGTCAAAACAAGACACCTTATGAGTTATGGAACAACAGAAAGCCTAATTTACATTATCTTAGGATTTTTGGTTGTAAATGTTATGTTTTGAACAATGGGAAAAATCACCTCACTGCATTTGCAGAGAAGGCTGATGAAGCTGTTTTTGTAGGTTACTCTACTGTTAGTAAAGCTTACAGAGTGTTTAACAAAAGAACTTTGCTTGTAGAAGAATCTATTCATGTAGTATTTGATGAACCAAGTCAATCATCTGAAAAGAATCAAAGTGCAAACCCTGAGATATCTGCTGACTTTCAGAAATTGAATGTGGAAAGAAAGGAAGAATATGTACCCATCATACTACCCAACCTATCTCAAGCTGTTAACTCAAGTGCTGTTCAAAATCAGTCTGCTGATTGTCTAACAGAGGAGTTGCAAACAGCTGACAGACCAGAGACTGTTCAACAGACCACAACTGTTCAACAGACTACTACTGAGACTCCAACAGTGGTGTTGCAAGATCAATCCAGAGGACAACATCCAGATTTGCAACCTGATCTCAGATGGCTCAGAGATCACCCACCAGAGTTAGTGATTGGTGATCCCTTGGATAGAGTTAGAACAAGAAGGTCAACTGCAAATGAAACAATGTTTGTAAGTTTTCTTTCACAAATTGAGCCTAAATTAATTGATGAAGCTCTTGGTGATTCTCACTGGATTGAAGCTATGCAAGAAGAGTTGAATCAATTTGAAAGGAATGAAGTCTGGTACTTAGTTCCCAGACCTACTCATCAAAGAGTAATTGGCACTAAGTGGGTTTTCAGAAATAAAATGAATGAAGATGGTATGGTTACCAGAAACAAAGCAAGACTAGTTGCCAAAGGTTACTGCCAAGAAGAAGGCATTGATTTTGATGAGACATTCGCACCAGTTGCAAGGCTTGAAGCAATCAGATTGTTCCTAGCCTATGCTGCTCACAAGAACTTCACTGTCTTTCAGATGGATGTGAAGTCTGCTTTTCTCAATGGAGAATTGCAAGAAGAAGTGTATGTTGAACAACCTCCTGGATTTGAAGTTTATCAACAAGGAGATAAGGTATATCGTCTGAAGAAAGCTCTCTATGGACTGAAACAGGCTCCAAGAGCATGGTATGATACTTTATCTGATTTTCTTTTAATTAAAGGATTTCACAAAGGTAAAGTAGATAAAACCTTATTTACTATTGAATGGGATAATCATATATTGTTGGTACAAATATATGTAGACGATATTATTTTTGGTTCAACTAACAAACAGATGTGTGAAAGATTCTCTAAGCTGATGCAGAACAAGTTTGAAATGAGCATGATGGGAGAACTAAATTACTTTCTTGGTTTACAAGTCAAACAGCTGCCTGATGGTATTTTTATTAATCAAGCAAAGTACACAAAAGATCTGTTTAAGAAATTTGGTATGGAAACTAGCTCATCTGTTACTGTTCCTATGTCTACTGGACTTCGTCTGGACAAGGATGAAGGTGGCAAATCAGTTGACATCACCAAATACAGAGGCATAATTGGGTCACTGTTATACTTAACAGCTAGCAGACCTGATATTATGTATTCTGTTGGGGTCTGTGCAAGATTTCAATCAGATCCTAAGGAATCTCATCTCTTAGCTGCTAAAAGAATACTAAAGTATCTCAAAGGCACTCAAGAATTGGGATTGTGGTACCCAAGGGAATCAGGATTTGAACTTGTTGGATATTCAGATTCTGACCTTGCTGGCTGCAAAATTGATAGGAAGAGTACTACAGGTACATGTCAATTTTTAGGCAGTCGTCTGATCTCATGGATGAGTAAGAAACAGACTTCAGTATCCATATCTACTGCTGAAGCTGAATACATTGCTGCTGGAGCATGCTGTGCACAAATACTTTGGTTGAAGCATCAACTTGAAGACTATAATCTCAAGATCAGTGGAATCCCTATCTACTGTGATAATACAAGTGCAATATCACTTACTCAGAATACTACTAGTCATTCCAGGACTAAACATATTGAGATCAAACATCACTTCATCAGAGACCATGTTGAAAAGGGAAATGTTATTATTGAGTATGTTCATACAGACAACCAGATTGCTGACATTTTCACCAAACCACTGAATGAAGCTAGATTCTCCACTCTAAGAGCGGAATTAGGCTTGTTAAAATTGGATTCATAAGCTGAGGGGGAACCTATCAGAAGACTGGGTTCAACAGCTTACTAATCTGACATCAACAAGCGCTACACTTCAAGAAGACTGACTCTCAACAGACTAGTTGACTGATGAATTCTTGAATTCAGGGGGAACATGTAAGATTAGCGGTACCCTTGTTTTAAAGATGAAATCTTCAATGACAGTTAGTTGAAGTTGTTTTTATCAGAAGATTTGTTCTTAATTCTTGAAGATTCGAAGATTATTTATCTTGCTGGATTGACAAACAGCAAAGGAAGATCACTAGATATTGGCTTTCACTAGTGATGTATTGTATCAGACAAGTCGTTTATCAGATAAGTATCACTTTACTCATCTGTTATTATTTATGTCATCTTATATTTAAAGTGTTGTGCAAAAACGTTTTATCAAAAGCACGCTTTTATAAGTAACAGACAAGTGGCGTTTCAAATTCCCGCCTGCCTGACATGATTAATAAATTTTGAATTCCGCGATTCTCGCCCGCACGATTAAAAACTGACAGATCAAATCAAACCGTCCGCGTATAACACGGAAACCGAAGCATTTCGAAATCTATAAATCCAGATCTGATCAGAAGGGTTAAACCTTACGCACCCAAAATTATTCTAAGTGAAAAAGAAGTTACTAACTCATCTTTTCTGCCTTAAAAGTGTTAAATTTCTCTCAAGCTACTACAAATTTTTTCAAAATGGCCGGAGCTGAAGGACGTTATTTGAATTACGAGAAGTTCTACTCTTCTGGAACTCCTCTAATGAAGGAAATCTTGGTCAAAATTAAAGAGGCATCATTGGTGAAGGTTTTGGAAGCTCATGAGGAGTATGTTTTCACTGAAGATGTTGCTGACTACTATGGATCTAGAAAAAATGACCTAACCAAAATGATTTCTGTGGCTACTGTCGGAGGTAAAACTATCTGTGTTTCACCTGCTGTTTTGAATGAAATTTATGGTCTGAAAAATGAAGGAGGAGAGGTATTTACTTTGGCTCAAGAAAAAGAGGAAGAATTTTGGTTTTTCTGTGCGAAGGATGGAGAACCAATGACTGGAAGCCTTATGAAAACTCAGCTGAAAGACGAGTTTCAAAGGTTTGCTGATATCATTGCAAAAATTTTGGAGTGTTGTACGAGCTCCTTAGATGGGTTACCTAGGAGAAGGTACCAAACAATGGTTTGCATCTACTATGGGTTGGATGTTAACTGGGCTATTCACTACTTTTATCTTCTGGCGTTAAAGAAGAATGGACATGTGGTGATGATGAGTCATCTACTCTCAGCTCTGGGATGTCCATTGGTGAACGGAAAGACAGTTCACAAGCTGAAGGAAGTGAAAATGTATGAACCAGTTAAGATTGGAGCTACTTCTAAAAGAAAGGCAAAAGGAAAAGAAGAGAAGCCTGCTGCCAAGAAACCCAAAGTTACCATCAAAACGAAGTCTGCTGATCAAACAGCAAACCCTGCTGTTGAAGCCAGATCAGTAGAGTCTGCTGATGTTGCTAACCAGATAGTCACTGAAGTGACTAAGGAAATCAGTGAGATGAGTACTGAAACATCTCCAGAAAGAACTGAGTCTGACGAACCAGTTCAGATTAAAGAAGTTGGAAGAAGAACAAGGAGTTCAGTAAAGAGAACTGCTGAACCTCGACAACCTGAAGCTTTGCCCAAGCCAAAGGCAAAAAGAAAGTTAACTCTGGGAGGTCAACGAGTTACCTTTACAACTGCCCCAACTGTTCAAGTCAGAGAAAACCCTGCTGCTGAAAGACCAGTGGATGCAGTAGAAAGAGCTGCAGAAGATGAGACAGCAGTGGACCAATCTCTTGACAAGTCTGCTGTTGCTGAACAGCCAACTACTTTACCAGCAGAGGAGAATGTCCCACTCATTCATCCTACACCAACTGCTGCTGTTCCACTACAAGTAGTTGAATCACCTGCCGCCAGAAGAAAGAGAACTGGTAAGGCAAAGGTTAAAGTGATCACTGCTGCTGAGCAGAAAAAGATAGATGAAGCTGAGAAGAAAAAGAAAGAAAAAGAAAACGCTCGCAAACTTAAGGAGCTTGAGG
The DNA here is from genome assembly GCA_030819805.1 of Penstemon newberryi var. newberryi. Taxonomy (NCBI): domain Eukaryota; kingdom Viridiplantae; phylum Streptophyta; class Magnoliopsida; order Lamiales; family Plantaginaceae; genus Penstemon; species Penstemon newberryi. Next base: position 31,126,749 of record JAUALY010000004.1, on the reverse strand, counting down.
CTCAGACTAAAAACATGTCTGAAGCTGAGAAAGCTGCTAAAGAAGCTCATGATTTGGCTATGGCTATTGAAGCCAGTACCAAGGATGCTCAAGGTCCAAGGTACAGTGGTGGAATCACAATTGGAGATCCCAAGAAGCCAAAGGCTGTTATGCCAACACCCAAGCTGCCAAAGAAGAAGAGATCAGAACTGAAATATGCTCTGAACATAGTTCAAAATGATCCAGAAATGTTCAAACAGTTTGTGGCAGATCTTGAGCGGTATAACGACGTTTTGGTCCGTCAGAGTCTCTTTGTTACGGAAAAGATCAGATACAACAGATGGAGAGAGTATCGTCTGACCAAAACAAAGGATCAAATAGTACAGTGGAAGGATTTTGCTGCTGAGGAAAGATGGGTCCTGCAATTTCTGGAAACTGGATGTCTGAGGCAAGCATTGGATTCAGACCACTTCTTTGATATGATTCACTATCGAATGAGGAAGTTGGCAAAGTCTGAAGCCAAGTTGCTACAAAGTTCTGTTCCTGAAACTCCTGCTTCAGATGAAAATTTAAAGAACAGAATGGTCAAGCTGGCATTATCTGTAACTTTGGAAGTATGGGCAAAGAAGACCAGACATCAGAAGGGTCAACCCAGCTCAATGTTACCTATGCCAAGCTTACAACAGATCGTCTTTGGACCGGCTATCAAAACATATGAAGACTTACCTGAACAGACAACTTCACCATTTACACCTGCTCTTATATTTACACATAAAACTGTTGTTGCTGATAATGGTGTTGATGTTGTTACAGAGATAAATGAGCCAACACAGGTCCAACAGAAGATTGCTAAAATCTCAACATCATCAGAGAAGTTGCCCCAACAGCAGACTACTCTGACTGATGAACCAAAGGAGACTGACAAAACTCCTGAGATTGCTCAAGCAAGCACAGCCACTCCATCAACTTCAACAGACTTGCAACCAGCTATTTTGGAGTCCATCCATCAGCTGATTGCCAACTCAATGAAGGAAATGGAAGACAGACATAGAGAACAAATGAATACGTTTAAGGAAGTAGCCTTAACTATGCTGTCTGCTGCTGCTGAAAAAGTCCCAAAGGCTGCTGATCCTAGCCCTCTGATAGTGGAAGAAATGGCAAACATCAAAAATGAAGTACAAGCTATCAGACTGGATGTGGAAACATTTGGTGCAAGGGTCAAAAACAACACAGCTGGTTGGAGGGACATTAATGAAGTTGTTGCAAATGCAATGGAGGCTCATGAAGTAAAAGCTGAGAGCATGCTGAAAGCATTCACTACATCAGCTGACTTGATTCTGAGTTCTCAGATTCAACTTTGTGATCAAGTGGATCTTACATTCAAGAAGATTGAATCCTACAACACATTGCAGCAACTGAAGAGGGAAAATCATCTTCTGGCGGTGGATAAAAACATCAGATTGATTTGTGACGCAATTAACATCACTCCTGTTCTGCCTGAAGAACCTGTCTACCCTGCTGATGATGACAAAAAGGGGGAAGATGGAGATTCTACAACGAAGAAGAAGGGTGCTGATGCTAATCTATCAGCTGAAGTTACTGAAAAGTTGGACTCTGCTGAAAAGGATGCTGATGATGAAAATACAAGCAGACCAGACAATGAAGTAACTGAGGCAGACAACGATGCTGATGAAGAGCCCAAAGAACCAGTAAAATCTGATAAGGAGATTGCTGCTTCCAAGGACTCTGCTGCTGAACAGTTAGATCCATACGTCAAGTACAAAAGAATAGAGGATCTCAGAAGAAGATTTGAAATGCTTGAACAAGATCTCTCTAGTTCTGAACAAGAAGATGAAGACCCTGAAAATGAAGAAGAAGGAGAAACACAAGAAGAGAAGAAGGACTAGACTAAGTCATTAGACTAGGTCACTTGTAATCTTTTTGTTAAACTTGTAAAATTTTACTTTCTGTTATCTCATCTGTTGAACTTGTAACTTGTAATCAATTGATATAATCTATAAAAGTTCAAGTTTCCAACAAATCATTTCTATCTCAGAAATTTTTGAGGACTTAAACTTTAGCTTTAGGAACAGGTACTTAACTGAAGTTTTGTCATCATCAAAAAGGGGGAAATTGTTGGATGAAGATGAAGATGGAAGACATAAAGTGAAGGGAGGTTTTGATGATTTCCAAAACATCAGAATCAGCTAAGTATGGAAGCTTAGTAAAAACCTTCTAAGATATTTGACTAAGGAAGACTTATTCAGACTAGTCAAATATGGTCCAGAAGACTACTGATCTATTGCTGAGGAAGAAATCAGACTGGTGGACGATCAGCCGACTCAAATCAGATTAGTTCAAGTTTGGGATCAGCCGAGTATACATCAGACGAGTAATTTCGATCAGCTAAGTGGAAGTAGATCAGAAGATCAGTGCAACGGTAATAAATGCACTTGGAGTAATAAATGATGAAGAGGAAGGGTATTAATGACAAATGATTGAAGAGAAACCTCGTATCAGATTGGTGCATTTAATGCGATCTGACAGCAAGTACAGCAGAGTGTACAGTGTTCAGTCGCAGGTAGCCGTTTCTGCAGGAAGGACCAGTACTCGAGGATTTGAACAGCTGTCGATCTCTCAACGGGCAGAAATTCAAATCTCCAAGTATAAATAGTTCAGTTCATGAGTTGAAGAGAAGAACAACACAGAGACAACACACTTTGAGGGCTAAAATTCGAAGCAGAATTTCTCTAAGTCTCAAAACTCAAGAACAGAACACTCATCAGCTAAGTCATTTGTTGACGAAGCAAATAGAGAGAAAAATAGAAAATTCTTGTAAAATCTGAGTGATTTTGTTAGGTTGTGTTGTGAGGAGTAGATATCAATCTTTGTGAGCGATATTACTTCAGAGATTAGGAATTTCTTTGTGATTTCCTACTACGAACTTGTGGCCAGTTCATCTGTTGGTTGGCGCAAGCAGAGTGTACTGTAATCTTTGTGACTATAGTATAACCCAAGATCTAAGTGACTTGGAAGAGTGGACTAAAGGATTTACATCCATATAACCACTATAAAAATCCTTTGTGTTTTTAACTTGCATTAATTTCTGCATATTTGAAAGAACAGTTTTAAAACACTTAAAAGGTTAACTGCTGAAAAGTTTTATAAAGGAGTTTATTTAAAAACTGGGGATAAAACTATTCCAAGGTTAAAGAAAACTACTTGTGAAAAACACTTGATAAATCCGCTGCAAGTTAGTTTATTTTAAACTCTGATTTTGATAAAATCAGCTGAGTGAAATCAGAAGAGTGGTCAACTCTGCTGTTCAAAGCTTTGTGCTAGATCAGCTTAGTCTGCTTACTGTTCTCGATCAGCTTAGTCTGCTGAACAGAAAAGTTAGAAGTTTTAAAAGGCAAATTTTTAAAGAGGTTTATTCACCCCCCCCTCTAAACCTCATCTGACCACTTGGGACCAACACAGGAGGATGGCTCCGAGAGGGACGATTTCTGATCTACCGAAGCCAATAAGCGGGGTGCACACCCGATCCAGACATGGATGCTGTAAATTCATTCTATCGAGAGCTTCTGAAGAGATTATGTTCGCCGAGCTACCATTATCGGTCAACACCCTCTTAAACTCAAAGTTAGCAATTCTCAAGGTTAAGTCCATCGAAAAATCGGGGTCATCTTCATTAGTATCCCAAGTTATTTCACTTGGTCTGTCAGCCTCGGTAAAACTAATGACCTGATTTATCGAGGGCGCTGACCTTAAGGTCATGACCTCACTCCTGGTTGAGACACCTGTCTTTATCGACCTAGCCGTCCTTTTCCTTGCATTTCTTCTATCTCCCCCAGCAGGTCCACCGGCTATTACATTTATAACCCCGTTCGTTTGCTCTTCGGTTTGATGTTGATCAACACGTTGTTGTTCGGAAAACCTCCGCGGACTTCTAGACCGGAAACGGTTGTCAGGATTCCCCTTTCTAATATACTCCTTTAATTTTCCATGAGCGATCAATTTCTCAATTTCCTGTTTCAATTGAAAACAATCCTCGGTGCTGTGCCCTCGAGCCCTGTGATATCTGCAATACTTATCGTGATTCATAGTCCCCGGCCTGGACTGAGTGACACGCCGAGCTTCAGGGACCAAATTTCTTTCCTCGAGCACGGTTAAGATTTCGTCCCTCGAGGCATTCAACCTGGTAAAACTTCTCTTTTCATGCTCCGTCCTCGGAGCCCTCTCTGGTGATGCAGGTCGACCGTAGACATTAGATCTAAGGGTTGGAGCCTGAGGTTTATAGACCTTAAGTCTCTGCCAAACCGAGCCTCTTTGCTGCGCGTTTGACCCTCCATAGTCGCTTGGCTTTGGCATAGGGGCCCGATCAGGTTTCTTTCCGATTGGGGGCCTAGGATTCTGAGCATTCTTCAATTTATTCATTTTCTCCTGAATCATGTATTTTTCAGCTATTTCCTTGATTCGCTCGAAAGACTTTGGTTGCTTTCGGCAGAGAGCATTCCCGAATTGGGTATTACGGGTTAGCTCGAACATCAACGACGATAGGAATTCAATCTGTGGGGTATCAACTTTCAGAAGTTCAATACTAAACCTTGCCAGCCATTGCCTCAGCGTTTCTCCTTCCAGTTGCTTCACCGTTCCCAAATGATTGGCAGGTAACCTTTGTTTCCTTTGGCTGGCAAATTGGTATTTTAATTTATCGCATAACTCATCGAAAGAGAAGATAGAGTTCGGAGGTAACTTTCCGAACCAATCCAAAGCAATTCCTTCGAACGTGGTGACCATGATTTTGCAACAAAAATCTTCTGAATGCCCATATAAGTTCAATACATTTATGAAACTGTTAATATGCTCCCCTGGGTCGGAGGTTCCATTATATCTTGGCAACCTAGTTGGGACGGTCTCTGTACATCGAGCCTCTCTAATTTCCTGGCAAAAGGGTGAACATCGCATAATGTTCGTACTTAACTCCTTGTCTCGCCCATCCTCGAGGAACACGCCCCCATCCCCTTTGGCCTCAGTTCTTCGAGCCCTGACATCTGCGGATCGGGTTTCCTTTACCTCCTTTCTTAACTCCTTCACAACTCTTTCCTGCACAATCTATTCCAAGTAAGCCTCGGTCACTTTCCTATAGGCAGGCTTCTTTACCCTATCTGCAGCTTCCGGTTGACTCTCCCCGACTACTGAATCTCCTAAGTCTTAAACAGTTTTAGATGGTTGCCCTGACCGGACAACGGTTCTAACTCGAGGTGCTCTGGGTTGAAAGTTAGAAGGTTCACCCAAGGCAGATCGACGAATACTTCCTTCCCTCTGCCTGTTGGAAATGGGACCCCGAGCAGTAGGTTGATCGACGGGGGGCTGTTGACCAGGCGGAGATTCATGATCTGCTCTCTCCGTGTTCAGGAATTCTCTACACATAGTTCCGATAATGGAACGAAGATCGGCAACTGTCGTATAAATAGGTAAATCATTGGGAGGATCGAGCGGCGGCACCTCAGACTGGCGGGCCGCTTGGAATTGGTTACTTGGTTCGTTGTTTACTGACTGCTGAGCTCCAACAGCTTGTGAAGGCTCGCCACGTTGGTACGTATATCTCCTAGTAGTAGGCATTTTTTCGATCTAACACCCGAATAGGCCCCACGGTGGGCGCCAATTGATTATGCTCTTTTTCGTTCGTGTCAAATAAGGAAAGTTGAGCAAAACAATAAATGTATCGAGCGTGTAAATGGTGTATATTAATTATCAAGATCCGAATACAAGTTACATAGTAGGTCTATCCGAGCATTACAGGATGCCGTACCACTAACTAGATAAAATACTAAGAAAAGCAAGCTAAAGCCTATTCCGAGCTCTATGTCCGAGCAGGAGTGTTTCTTGGGAATTGTGTTCGTGTCTGATGTCATAAATGCACCCGTTTATATAGGAACAGTAATGAGCTAGCTAGACCATCAGTAGGGGAATACGTCTCGGCCAGCTGTCAAAGCTGTGAGTCAGCCCCACAGTAATTCTGAGGAGAGACGCTGATAGGAAAGTAAGGTCTCGAGCTATCAATCTGGCTTGATCGGAAACAGCGTTCTATAGGTCGAAGAATGGTCCTCCTGGTCGGGATTCAGGTTGATCTCGAGAAGAGGTACTTCCTAAAACGGCGCATACGAAATATCCCTCATCAAAAGTCTTTTCATAATTTGGAAGGAAGCTGAAAAGACGCCAAGGGGTTGATTCGTCTTTTCACTACCCATATATATAGTCGAAATTAGCGTAATCTTTTTACTTTTTACCCCAGATATTTAGATCTTCTTGCAGTAAAAGTTTTAATCGATAATCTTGCCATTTTATTACTTTATCGAGCACGTTACTTCAAGAACCAATGGCTTCGACTTCGCAGAATCCCCATTCATTAACCCAAAATGAAGGAGAACAAGTACCGCCTAATACTTCTAATCCTGAAATCCTTTCTTTTGAAGAGGAAGTAGAAGATGATGTTCAAGCTGAAGAAATCAGAGATTATGAAGAAAAAGACGATAGTTTGGTGGTGGAGATTGTTCCAGAGGAGGAGATGATGGCCAGGGCATCCAAAAAATCCAAAACTGCCCAACCTCAAATTTCCGCTCCTGTCGAGTTCTTTCCTTCCCGATGGAAAGAAGAAGATCTACCCACTTTGAAAAGAGAATATGGTCGTTATTTCCCTTCGGATTTTGAAATCATTATTCCTTCCTCCGAGGAGAGAGTCAATACCCCTCCCCCAAATTGTCGAGCTTTCTATACGTCTCACTTTGAACATGGGCTGCGTTTTCCCCTTTCTCCGATCCTTCGCCAATTTTTAGAGACTTTTTTTGTCTCTTTAACCCAACTTGTCCCAAATGCCATAGCCTTTATGATGGCATTTTCCGTTCTGATGGTTGCACGGGGTCTGCAGCCCTCATTTCGTAATTTTCTTCATTTTTTCTGACTTTCCATATCGACCTCCTCTAATAGAGGCTATTATTACGTTAGCCAAAGACCAGGGTTTGTCGTTTTCGAGCAACAGTACTGAGTGGATGTCAAAATTCTTTTTTGTTAAAGCTCCGACCGTACGTATCCTTGAGAACGGAGAAACTGAAGAGTTTGCCTATGATTGGGGATATAACCACTCTTGGGTGTACGGTGGTCGAAAGGTGACAGGTGAGATGGCCCCAGATGACCAATTTTCGTCTGATTTGATCGAGGAAATGAGATCGAATAAGTATCAGTCAGCTTATTTGATTGGAGAAATCTTCCTTCGCAAGGCTGGATTGAGCACTTTGAGTTTTCCCTTCCCATCGGATGATCGATCCCTAGGTAAGATCTTATTAATAATTATCTTATCTTTAGAAAAAGATATACAAGTTTGTCGCCTAGTAATGTTTATCGATCTTATATTGCAGCTTCCATGGTCGAGAGCTGCCGTTTTTCTGTGGTTGGAAAAACTGTTCTTTCAAACTCGAGGAAGTCGTCGGGAAAAGTTCCAATCGAGCAAGGCAGTCCAGAAAAAGGAGAAGGGACCAATATCAGGATTTAGATGACATTGAAGAAGAGTCGTTCGAGAATGCAGATCCTATTCGAGTATCCCCTCCCGCTTCTGGTCAAACTTCGTCAAGTATTCCATCGACGAGCTCTCACCTTGGTCGCGGCTTTCCACCTAAAAATCTCAGGGATGAATTTGGCATCTTGGGCTGTAAATTTTGGCCAGAACGGAATCCTACTGGTCCCGATGCCAAAAGAAGAAGCCAACTTTATGACAAAGAAGGTGAGTATTTCACTCATGTTGGAGATACAAGCCATAAAGCTTCCTTGATAGACATGATCGAGAATCATCTTCAAGGGAAACGAGCGACAGGATACTCTGAAAGGGACTCTTTATTGACTGATGATAAGGAGAACGTCATCGATAAGTCGATCCGGCTTCTTCTATCTTCTACGTTTGTTCGAGACGTGCAGCGAACCTTAAAGAAAGATCCTTTTGATCAATTTGCAAGAGCCGCTCATGCTCATGAAGTGGTAATATGCTAAAACTCTATCTGCCCTATCAACGAATTTCAGCTTTTTATCTTATTTCTTATTTAGACAACATGTTCTTGCCACAGACTTGTAATGCTTTGGTATCTGCTATGTACGATACGGCATTACATAGAGATCAGTGCAAGTTTCTGGAGGAATCCAACCATATTCTGGCCGCCAGAGTCAAGGAGCTTGAGGATCAGCTTGCTCAGGTCGATAATTCTCATGCTCCTGCTCAGACTCAACCTGTTCCTAGCGCTAATCCAAATTTGGAGACTGACAATCCTCAGATTATTAATATGATGACGGATGCTAGTCGATACCAGGCACAGGTCGACCAGATGAATCGAGAGATGGAAGAGCAACGAGTTGCACACGCCACTGCGGTTAGCAAATTGGAGTCGGAAGTTGTTATGCTTCGATCTCAACTTGCGAGCAAGACAGACGACTCCCCCGATTTAGATAAGGTCATAGACGAGCACCACTCCCTCGATGTCGAAATCGTTGTCCGAGAGTTTCTTGATTCTCCAGTACATACTGCCATAATTCATCAGAAAATTGGAGGTCTGCTCTTGAGCTCGTTCTATAAGGGGGTCGATCAATTGATCGAGTCAGGTCAAATTCCTGATAGGCGCAATGAATACCGCGAGGTAATGGATATCCAAAAGGATCGAAAACTCCGAGAATATCCTCCTGATTGTTTGCCTTCCGTTGAGTATAGTCAACATCCTTTAGCTCATTTAGTAGCTGAGTACGGAACTCCATTTTCCGTGCCTGGTTAAGCTCCTTTTCGTTCGGAACAAATAAGGAAAGCCGAGCAAAACAATAAATGTATCGAGCGTGTAAATGGTGTATATTAATATCAAGATCCAAATACAAGTTACAAAGTAGGTCTATTCGAGCATTACAGGATGCCGTACCACTAGCTAGATAAATACAAAGAAAAGCAAGCTAAAGCCTATTTCGAGCTCTGAGTCCGAGCATGACTGTTTCTTGGGAATTGTGTCGTGTCTGATGTCATAAATGCGCCCCGTATATATAGGAACAGTAATGAGCTAGGTAAACCCTCCGCATGGGAATACGTGTTGCCAGCTGTCCAGTACTGGGGGTCGGCCCCAAAGTAATTCCGAGAAAGGCAGCAGGTCGGAAAGAAGATCGAATTACTGGATCTAGTGCTATCAATCTAGCTCGATCGGAAACTAGGTTCTTCAGGACGGAGAATACCATCTTGGTCGGGATAGAGGTCGATCTCGAGCAGAGGTATTTCCTAAGATAAAGCATGCAAAATATCCCTCATCAGTGCCTGCACCCGACTTGGAATTAATAGAAGACACCGTGGACGATCGAGCCGATGAGGAAGAAGACGAGGATTACGAGGAAGACATTGAAGGAGACCTGGCCGGCGATGGAAAGAAAGATGTGGAGGGAAGATTGTCCTCGATGGAAGTTAACTCCCCATCTTAGGCTGTTTTCAAGATGTTAGGATTTCATTTGTCTTCTTCTTCGATCCTTGTAATTTTAGTTACTTTATTAGTGGGACCTTTAAAAAGTTTTGTAAGTATTGTTGATGTACATCCCTCGGCTAATATATATGATTTTCACAAGTATATTGGTTTTTGTCGAAACATTCTTTCTCGTTTTTAAGATCATAGCACACAATTGATGATCCATTATGATATTTATTTGAAATTTACTGCGCGCGCCAAAGATTAAGGATATAATTGTCATTTCCTTTACTATATATAAGGTAAAATCTTTGAAGTTTTACCGCGCGTCCCCACTTGCAATATAAAATTTCTTTGTTGTAGATCGAAGCTCATAGTTCGATAATTCATAAGATTCTCTGGTTTTCTGATCATGAGTTCCAATCTTTTTTCTGGAGCTACAAAACGTCCTCTACGGGGTCTACCCCGACGAGATACTCCAAAGAAAAAACCTCGAACGGAAAGTTCACATAAAGCTTCCTCCAAGGGAGAATCTTCTTCTTGGGAAGCCATGCCTCAATCCGACCCGGTGTCGTCTTCTTCAAGAGGAAATCCAAAAATACCAACGAATGTTCCCCCTCTGGTGAAGGAAACTGCTGATTCTTCAACGGGACCTTCACGGGCTTTGATCCGTAGTCCACTGGTGGATCCCAATATTCTGGAGGTTTACCAGAACGAGGAATCTCGAGCTACCTCTCCTCCTCTCGTCGACCAAACAACAAATGAGGAGGTTCGAGATGCTTCTCCTCCTCTTGTCGACCAAACAATGGACGAGCGTCCCCCTTCCGGTCGAGATACAACAAATCAAACCTCAGGTAAAGAAAATTATCAGCAGGTTGTAATTACTCCTCCCAACTCTGAGGTTGAGCCAACTTTGCAAACGAGAGGGCCTGTGGAAGATATTCCTGAGTCTCTCTTTGCCCCTTTAGGTTCCAATGTTGTTGTTTCAACTTCTCAACATACCCAAGTCATTTCTCCTGTCATTATTTCTCAAGATGTATCAAAAACTGGGTCAGGTCCCAGTCATTCTGGTTTCGAAAATACCATGGATGATCCGTCTCTTTTAGACGACCATCCTTTTAAGGAGCAGGTCGAAGAGATAACTGACTTTGGGATGAGTCGATCTGGTGGGGTTTCGATTGATGCATGCATTCCAACATCCCTCGAGCCTGATGGGGTTTCTTGGAATCTTGGAATGGGTACCATTCTGCCCAAGGAGCTTCATAAACTGAAGAACCATTCTTCTTTGCGTCTTGTTCAATCGATTTTCAAGCGCTTGGAGATGGTAAGTGGATCTTTGTTATTGTTGTAATAGAGATCTAGACTTTTGAAGTTCCTTATTCTTATTTTTTCATAACAGGCTAAGCATGAAGCTCTCCAGCTCGGGATACAAAATGATGAGTCTTACTTTTCTCGAGAAGAATCTCTTGAACGGATGAACTCAATCGCTGTAGCTCATCGATCGCTGATGAATGAGGTGGAGAATCTCCGAGCTGCTACTGAAAGACTTTCTAAAGAGAAAGAAGAACTTGCTCAAGCAAATAGCAGCTTGGTGTCCGATAAGGAGCAGCTTACTAAGGAAAAAGAAGACCTTCTCCAATTGAACAGGAATCTTGAAGAAGCTACTCAGTCCCAGATTGATAAGAACTTCGAAAGAGGTTTTTCTCTTGGATATAAGCAACGTACAAAAGAAATGATGACCTATCTTGCTCATCAAACGAGTCCCGATCATGCTTTTGAACAGTAGACAAAGGTCTTCTTGTTATCTATCTTTTCGGGAGAGGAAAAGTCACTTTGGTAGTTGTGTCGTAACCGTAGGACGTTTCGCCTGCTTGTCCATTAACTGATAACTTCCTCGTACTATAAATAATACCTTTGGAAAAATAATAAAGATAACAGAGGTAGATAATATGTCGTCATTAAAAAATTCACTATGGCACCTATGGCATCCTGATTATGGTGAATATAGTAACCAAATCTGTTTATGAGATATGAGAGCTGGTTAGTTCATTAAAATGATACTTTGTAATCTTCCTTCTGGACATCCTTCGAACAAGGAGGGTGTCTCATGAAGGTCTGGTTAAGTATATTTGCCAATCTTCACCAATGCAGTGACAGGAGTCCAAGATTAAGAAGTATGTCGGTTTGGAGGAGCAGATCATTCCGAGGAGCAGCGTAGTAGGATTTTAGGAACGAATGTACTGTTTCCTTCTATAGTTGATCGACTGTATTTGTAATGATTCTGAGAAATTTCAATAAAATCGTTTACGTTTGACCCACTATCTGTGTTCTTGCACTTTTTATTTTATGTTATTAATCGAATGTATATCCGACGCTGTGAATCAACTTGTTGACTTATTTAATCTGGACCCTTGATGGGATCTTAATGCCACACCATTGGATCCTGTACCTCCTGTCTATAAAAAGGTCATTATGTGCTTCTCCATTTAACAAAAATGAAGTTGTTCAAGAAGAATTTCTACTGGTATAACCATCGTCGTCCACCAAAACGTGTTATCTCAACGGATGATAAGTTCCGGACTTGGTATGGGATGAATTGGAAAAATGGAAACTCCACCTCATACGGCCCTGGTCGGACGAGTCTCGTAACTAGGGACTAGTCGACCATAAATTATGCCGTTTTATAGAGGTCGAGATCAGAGGAAAGCTGGATTCTTGGTTTATCGAAATCAACTTGTTTCTAACAGGTCGACGATGCCATGCATGAGATCCTTCTGATCCCTACTTCACTTGGCGAAAAATAAGCATCAGCTTCTTCGAGGTGGTCGAATTGTGATAGCATGTGTTCTCCCGTCGACCGATGACACCTGTCAATCTTTTAGAAGAAAGCCTGAACTTTAGTTTCTCCTCACTGTTCTCAAAGTGGATGTAAAGATGGTATATTCTGTAGCTCGAAGGTTCCGAAGCATTTGTTACTATAATGATCATCGAAAATAAACTCCTCCTCGAGGTTTTGTAGATAGAGTTGTTTGTATTTCGATCGATGCCTATAATTCCTGTAATGATAATTCTTGCACGTTAAATATCGATCTAATGTATTATTTTTTAATTGATTAACCTGATAGTGCATTTAATTCAAGCCCTGCTTTTATGGCTCGCAGTTATGTAACGTAATTGCCGAAATCACGTTATTGCCGTTGATTAGAGTTGAGTTTCACCGTTGGATTTTTACCCATTTATCTATAAAAGGAAATCCTTTACCTTTCAGTCATTTACCTTTAAAAGTAAAATGTACTTCTTCTTTTCTCAAAACGGTGGTCGTCCACCTAACTCAGAAAATCAACAATCTGTTAATTATGTCGACTTGGTATGGGCGGAATCGGAAAATGGAGACTTCTCAAAAACCATGAAGTCTCCGATCCCTAAAAAAGGGGATCGATCGGAGTGTCTGTCATGTATCGACCATCCTGTGCAAATGGGTAAGGGTCGGTATGGTGGCAGTCCGATCTAATAGTTCCGTGGTCGGTGAAAAGCTGGTCAGTTCATTAAAACTAGAAGATATGATCGAGAATGCTGACCTCCATCGACCGATGTAAAATTATGATCTCACTAAGCTCTCTCTGATTCCGAGCTTTGTGGTCATAATTGAGGAACTTAAAGGCGGTCGTCTTCGTCGAGCTGGTGTAGCTTGCAGCAAGAATGCTGGGAAAAGTGTGGAGATAGACAAAAGTAGAAATCCACTATTCATGCCGCCATTCTTCAAACCTGAGCAGCCTTAGTCGATGAATCGACCTTGTAAGATTGCTTTTTACAAGTCTACTGGATAACTGAGCTGTACTCGATCATGACTTTCACTTAGCATGTAATAGGATCTGTTGTCGATCGATTAGGAAGATCTGTTTTTCTTTCTAAAATATTTTATGTAACTGTAATAGTTTTAGGGACATAAATAAAATTCTTCTTTTTACTTATTACACTAAATTCCCTTTTCATATATTGCGTGATGTCGACTGATGAGTTTATACCGACCCAATCGGTTTTACTCAAAAATTTATTGTACTTAGGTTTTTTACCAATTTTGGTTTTTAACCTTTGTGGATCATTTCGTTAGGAGATCGATGAGTTTATACCGACCCAATCGGTTTTACTCAAAGATTTATTGTACTTAGGTTTTTACCAATTTTGGTTTTTAACCTTTGTGGATCATTTCGTTAGGAGATCGATGAGTTTATACCGACCCAATCGGTTTTACTCAAAGATTTATTATACTTAGGTTTTTTACCAATTTTGGTTTTTAACCTTTGTGGATCACATCGTTAGGAGATCGATGAGTTTATACCGACCCAATCGGTTTTACTTAAAGATTTGTTGTACTTAGGTTTTTTACCAATTTTGGTTTTTAACCTTTGTTGATCATTTCGTTAGGAGATCGATGAGTTTATACCGACCCAATCGGTTTTACTCAAAGATTTATTGTACTTAGGTTTTTTACCAATATTGGTTTTTAACCTTTGTTGATCATTTCGTTAGGAGATCGATGAGTTTATACCGACCCAATCGGTTTTACTCAAAGATTTATTGTACTTAGGTTTTTTACCAATTTTGGTTTTTAACCTTTGTTGATCATTTAGGAGAACGATGAGTTTATACCGACCCAATCGGTTTTACACAGAGACTTAGGTTGTTTACCATCTTTTGGTTTTTAACCTGTGTAGAGTGAATTTTGACAATGGTCTTTTGAATGCGATGTAAGATGAAAATAAGCAAAAGCTTTTATTGCAATTGTAGATAAATTTGATGTCCAAAAACAAAATAACAAAACAGACTAAAGGATAAAAAACGAGCTAACATATTGTAAAATCTTATCTAATCTTGAAGACCTCTTATTTTGAGATTAACGGCCATAATATCTTCTGAGGTTTACCGCATTCCATGTTCGAGGAAGTGGAGTTCCATCCATATGGGCTATTTTATATGATCCCTTCTTGCCGACTGCGGTGACTATGTACGGACCTTCCCAATTTTGCTGTAATTTACCCACATGTTTTGATACTTCAACCTTTTTAAGTACCAAATCACCTTCCTTGAACGATCATATCCTCACTCTTTGATTGTAGGCCTTTTCCATGTTGGACTTAGCTGCTTCCAAGCGAAGACTGGCTTTTTCCCTCATGGTCTCACTTAAATCGACGTCGTCCTTTCTTAGTTGATCATTTGATTCTTCATCGAACAACTCGATTCTTGGGCTGGGGACAGGTGCTTCAACTGGGATAACCGCCTCCGACCCATAGAACAAGCTAAATGGTGTCTCACCGGTGGAGGCTTTTACCGTTGTTCTGTTAGCCCAAATGATGCCAGGAAGCTCGTCTAGCCATTTTCCTTTAGCTTCGTCCAGTCTTTTCTCCAAGGATTTGATAATTTCTCGATTTGCTACTTCAGTTTGCCCATTTGCTCGAGGATGTCCGACGGACGTGAAGTTTTGTTGTATCCCAAACTTCGAGCACCACTCTTGAACTTGTTTTCCGGCAAATTGGGTTCCATTGTCCGAAATCAAAATCCTCGGGATTCCAAAACGACAGACTATGTTTTTCCAAAGAAAATTTATAACCTGAAACTGTGTTATCCGAGCTAAGGCTATACATTCAATCCATTTGCTGAAGTATTCGACGGCGACAAGGACATAGCTCTTTTTCGACCTGGACGTTGGGAATGGTCCCACAATATCAATTCCCCATTGATCGAAAGGCCAACAGATAGGGATTGAGTGCATTGTCTCAGCAGGTTGATGTATTATATTCGAATGTACTTGGCAATAATGACAATGTTTTACATAATCCTGCGCATCTTGCATACATCGTTGGCCAATAGTACCCCGTTCTCAAACATTTGAGTGTGAGTGCTCGAGCTCCACTGTGATTTCCCGCTTCTCCCTCATGGATACTTTTGAGGATGCTCGGGGTTTGATGCTCGGGAATACACTTTAGCAGAATCCCAGAGACGGATCGTCTGTAGAGTTTTCCCTTTTCAATGGCATATTTTGGTGCTCGATATCTTATGTTGGGAATGCCCCGGTTGTCAAAACAACGAGAGTGCGGAATTTAAAATTTTTCCGAGGCACCCCAGCAGACCCAAGATATATTTCCACCTTATGTATGCGAAAAGGTTGAATCAAACAAATCTACAATAGATTAAAAGATAGAGATATGCGATTTACCTCACTGCAGGCAAGGTGGCGGCAATCTCCGGCTTTTATTGATTCACAACAAGTGATCCAAATGTCTCACCTCCAGAGTGTATCCACACCAACTGGATTGTAGCAACGCCTTCTATTCACAGGCTACGAACTAGAGATAGAAGGTTGTCAATGGAGGAAGAACAGATCTAGAATCAGATCTAGATCCAGCTATGGAAGACAGAGAGAGAGACAGCGGCGACACTGCAAGGGTGCGGCTAGGGTGTAGGGGGCGGCTAGGGTTAATTTTCAGCTCTTGGTTTTCAAGTGTTAAGTTGTCTTGAAGAGTTTGTGAGGAGATGTCTATTTATAAGAGAATCAACCTTCTCTTTGTAGATATCTCTTCAAGATCTTTTCCTTATCTTATAAGGAAATGAGATATACACATATATCTTCTTAGATCCTCCTTGTTTCACATGGAAACAAACTCTCCCTTCTTATCCCTAGCTAGAAATCGCCCCTACCTAGTCTTGCAAGACTTCTTCTGGGCTTTTAATTAAAAGGCCCATGTCTTGCAACTTAATTTAATTAACCATTAATTAAATCAGCCGAATTAATCCAATTAATTATTCTCTCTCAATTAATTAACACTTTAATTAATATTTAATTAATTAGACCATCTAATTAATTATCCTTCCAATTGAATTAACACTTTAATTCATTTAATTGATTTAACTCCCTTAAATCAAATATTTCCTTCTTTGACTGTCACTGTCCAATTGTATTGTGTGTGACCCTCTAGGTTCACCATCAATTGGCAGCAGGCCCACGAACCCTTCGTGATTTAATTTATGAGCAATTAAATGCTCCGATCAATTAAACCCTTTTAATTGACCACTCCAGAATTAATCTCCCTTATTAATTCAGGAGTACCCACACTTCATGGACGATGTCTAGCCACAAGCCCATGAAGCCCAACTTCAGGTGAATTGATATTTGTGAACCTCACCTCTTATAACTTCCATGTACATACGGTCCTTCTATCGACTTAATTTCCCGATTGAGACCTAGGGTGTGTGAATTGATCGGCACCTCTAATTATCTCAATAACTATACTTTCTAATTCGGGATAATAATCCAGTGTGACTGCTAAATTTGGAAAACCCTTTCCAAATCCGTCACTGACCGTGGCCACGGGTTTCTTGGATCTATTATCTAAGAATCGTATAGGAAATTCTCTCATCCATTACGATGAGTCGGTAGATTCCATCTTGGCACTAACCATTCGCGTACACAACTATAGGCACCCAACTTAGGCACATTATGGTCAGGCTACGTGACCAGTACCTAAATCTAAGTAAATATACCTATGCACCGAATTCGCCCTAGCACCTCAAGTCTAAGGACTAAATCGTACACTATTATAAGTCTTGAGAAACGTCCCATCACCGATACGCGTCATGTACTTCAACAATGGGTTTCTCTGTTCGGGTCGTTCGATGCGTTCGATCCCCTATCGAACCACCTACTCATATGCACTGACATCAAATGTCTTGTTCATGAAACTCTACAACTTCACTCCATGTGAATCATGCATATTCGTACAAGTCTTGGCGATTCCTTCGATACCCCGTCTCGTTCGGAATCTATGACTTGGAACGTGTTTTAAGATCACGACCTTAGAGACTGTTTCATGATTGCACTCAATACCGAAGTGAATCGTCCCATAGTCGAATGTGATCTAAGGATTTCATCCAATCGCTTAAATGTATTCGCGAGAGATGAATATGGCCATTGTTTATTCTATTCAGTTATAAACGTGCGTATTATTCATAAAAATCAAAAATTGTTTATTACAGAATAGTCCTATTACAAGCTAAAGAGAATTGGCTTGCTGGGCACTATCCTATCAATCTCCCACTTGCCCTAAAGCCATTCACAAACATTTCTAAGACCCATCTTTACAAGATGTTCCTCGAATGCTTTTTGCGAAAGTGGCTTTGTTAGTGGGTCAGCTGTGTTGTCTTCTGAGTTGACACGATCCACGTGTATGTCTCTTCTACCAATGATCTCCCTGATCACATGGTATTTCCTCATTACGTGTTTAGATTGGTGGTGTGATCTCGGCTCCTTCGCTTGAGCTATCGCCCCGTTGTTGTCATAGAAGACTACTACAGGCTCTGCAATGCTAGGAACTACATCCAACTCTTGGATGAAGTTTCTCATCCAAACACTCTCTTTTGCCGCATCCGATGCTGCAATATATTCTGCTTCAGTGGTTGAGTCGGCAGTGGTGGATTGCTTGGAACTTTTCCAACTCACCGCTGCGCCATTGAGGCGGAATATGTATCCAGAATTGGACTTGTAATCATCCACGTCAGACTGGAAACTTGAATCAGTGAATCCTTCAAGTTTCAATTCTCCACTACCACCGTAGACCAAAAACATATCCTTAGTCCTTCGCAAGTACTTAAGGATTGCTTTAACGGTAGTCCAGTGCTCTTCGCCTGGATTCGACTGATAGCGGCTCGTTACACTAAGAGCATGTGCTACGTCTGGTCTAGTACACAACATCGCATACATTATGCTTCCTATAGCAGAGGCATAAGGTATGAGAGACATTCTCTTCTTTTCTTCGTCAGTTGTAGGGCACATTGACTTGGAAAGAGAGATTCCATGTCTCATTGGAAGTAATCCTCTCTTGGATTCTTCCATATTGAATCTCATCAATATCGTGTTGATATACTGAGATTGGGAGAGTCCCAACATCTTCTTCGATCTATCCCTATAGATACGTATCCCCAATATGTAAGATGCCTCTCCTAAATCTTTCATGGAGAACTGCGCGGATAACCACGCTTTCGTCTGCGCTAACATTCTGATATCGTCCCCGATCAACAGAATATCATCGACATATAAAACTATGAATTGGACCGAACTCCCACTATTCTTCTTGTACATACAAGGTTCAAATACGTTTTTGATGAAGCCAAAAGCTTTGATTGTCTCATCAAATCGTATGTTCCAGGTTCAGGACGCCTGTTTAAGGCCATAAATTGACCTTTGAAGTTTGCACACCTTGTGCTCGCTTCCTTTGGACGCAAAGCCTTCGGGTTGTTGCATAAAGATCTCCTTGTCAATGTCTTCATTGAGAAAGGCGGTCTTTACGTCCATTTGCCATATTTCGTAGTCGTACCATGCGGCTATGGCTAATAGTATCCGAATGGATTTCGACATCGCTACTGGAGAAAAGGTTTCCTCATAGTCTATTCCAGGCCTTTGAGAATAACCTTTCGCCACTAGGCGAGCCTTATGGGTTATTACCTCTCCATTCATTCCAAGCTTACGCTTGAAGATCCATTTGCATCCTACAGGGATAGTTCCCTCAGGTGGATCGACCAAGGTCCAAACCTTGTTGGAATGCATGGAATCCATTTCGGATTGCATGGCTTCGAGCCACGCACCCGATTCTATGTCAGACATAGCTTCTTCATAAGTCCTTGGATCATTATCCAACTTATCGTTTTCGTGAATGAAACCAAATCTCTCTGGTTCTTTACGAACTCGATCAGACCTTCGAAGTATAGGTGTACTAGTAGGTTCAGTAAAATCAGGATCAGCTCCCACTGTTTGTGAGGATGGGTCCGATTCTTGGACTTCATCGAGTTCTACGATTGTCCCATTTCTGTTGGTGAGGAAATCATCCTCTAAGAAGTGGGCATTCCTAGACACGAACGTATTACGTTCTTTAGGATCGTAAAACAAGTATCCAATGGATTCCTTTGGATACCCCACAAATTTGCACAAACTAGATCTACTATCCAGCTTATCTCCTTTCTTGTTCTTAACATAGGCAGGAGATCCTCATACTCGTAGATACGAATATACGGGTGCTTTACCATACCATTCTTGATGTGGTGTAGTTGGCACTGACTTTGAAGGTACTATGTTCAGTATCTTCGAAGCAGTTAATAGGGCTATGCCCCCAAAATGAAAAGGGAAATTCAGCGAAGCTCATCATGGAACGAACCATGTCCAACAAAGTTCGATTCCTCCTTTCAGACACTCCATTGAGTTGGGGCATCCTAGGGGGAGTTCGCTGAGCGAGAATCCCATTCTCTTTTAGATAATCGAGGAATTCTTGACTCAAGTATTCTCCTCCTCGATCAAATCGAAGTGCATTAATACTATGTCCAAGTTGATTCTCTACTTCCATTCGAAACTCCTTGAACTTTTCAAAAGTTTCGGATTTGTACTTCATCAAGTACACGTATCCATAACGACTGAAGTCGTCAGTGAATGTGACGAAGTAGGAGTATCCTCCTCTTGCACTGACACTCAGTGGTCCACAAACATCAGTATGGATCAAATCCAAAGTTTGTTTGGTTCGCTCAGGATTCCCGGTGAAGGGTGATTTGGTCATCTTTCCTTTGAGACAAGATTCGCAAGTCGGAAGTTCATCTAAGTTCTGTATTTCAAGAGCCTTAGAGGAAACCAACTTTTGGATCCTACTCTTGGAGATATGTCCAAGTCTAGCGTGCCAAAGTTGTGGTGTGTGATTATCGTATTTTCTTTTTCTTGATTGTATGTGCAAAACGTTGGAGTTTGTAGGTTCAAGGGAATATAGACCATCCATCAGAGTACCACTAGTATAAATTAAACCATTTTTAATTATGCTCATAGATCCATTCATAATGGAAAAATTAAAACCATCATTATCTAATAACAGAATAGAAATAATGTTCTTAATAATAGTTGGTACGTACAAACAGTCTTTTAAAAGTAAAGTAAAATTCCCTATCACTAACTCCACGTCTCCTATAGCCTCTGCAGCAACTCTTGCTCCGTTTCCAAAACGCAGGATCCTATCTCCGGGCTTGAGCGTTCTTACTGCTCCCATCACCTGCAAATCATTGCAGATATGAGAACCCGCTGTGGTGTCTAACACCCAAGATGCACAGTTAATAGAAATTTTAACTTCAACCAAGAAAATACCTTTGGCTACCGTTTTCATGTAGTCTGGGCAGTTCCTTTTCCAGTGCCCTGCTTTCTTGCAGTGGAAGCATTCGTCTTCTGGGCTTTTGCGCTTCTTCTCGACAACCTTGGTGACTGCTTTAGAAGAGAACACCTTCTTCTTCTTTTTACCTTTCTTGGGCTTTGCAGCCTTCGATTGGTGAGCAATCATCACGGGTTTCTCTTTCTTGAGAGTGGCTTTTGCCGTAACCAACAGATTGGTCAGTTCGTGAAGAGCAAGGTTTCTGTCTTCCATGTTGAAATTCAACACGAACTGGTCGAACGAGCGAGGCAGAGTATAGAGAAGGAGGTCAGTGCTAAGATCAGCGTGCAATTCCACGTCTAATCGCCCCAGTTTTTCAACCAAGTTGATGAAACGCAGACAGTGATCCTTGACACTGCTTCCCTCAGCCATCTTGAGACTAAACAACTCCTTAGTGGCTGCGAACCTTTCGGTACGAGACCTTTCTCCAAACATCTGTTGGAGGTGGAGAAGTATATCTCTAGCAAGCGGTATACCAGCATGCTATTTCTGCAGCTCATTTGACATTGAAGCTAACATGAGGCAGCGAACCTGAAGATCATCATCAACCCTTTTAGCATGGGCGGTTCGTTGTTCCTCAGTAGCTCGTGCTGCGGGTGCAGCAGGCATAGGCGTGTCGAGTACATAGCCCCGATGTTCGGAGTCGAGGACTATCCTCAAGTTTCTCAGCCAGTCGACAAAGTTTGACCCATTTAGTTTATTAGCGTCGAGGATGACAGATAATGGATTTTTTAGACATTGTTCAGTAAATATCTACAAATGGAAATAAGACAACGTTTAGCTGACTGATCTATGCCTAATACTTATAATTAACGAATTTTGGTCTTGGTTTCGAAAAAGTTCTCCCACTATTTTGTCGAAATAATCACCCCTTTGATTGCTCGGGAAATCTTATTTCCTAGTAGGTCTTGACGTCCCAGCAGACATTAATGTACCCACGACTCGTGGCCATACAGTTAATTCTCCAGGTAGGTATACTTTTACCAATTGTGTCACTACACAACCTTCAAGCTATTTTGCCTCGGTTTTCTCACTTATCTAGCACTGCTACATCATAAGTGTTACTAATCGTTAAGTCTAGCCCATCAATCTTGATGAGCAACAGGCCCGGTCGTGAAATCCCCGTAACTGGTTATCGGTCGATATTCACATCCCGACGAGTCCTCACCCTTGTCTAGTTTAGTTAAAAACAGGAGTCGAGGAATTTTGCGTATTGTCCCTTTCTTCGACTCGGGTGCCAGACTCTGGATCACCTCCGTCAATAAGTAGACAACTCACGCTAGTTCCTATTGATGGAAGGCTTGGATCTTTAAAACTTCATTTTAAATGTACCCAATATGACTTAATATTTAATTCGAGAGGGGGTTTTCGGGTTTGAAAGTTCAAAGTAACTCTCCTCGAGATCTCACCGCATAAGTTATGCTTTATCTTTTATTTACGATCTAGATTCTAGCGCGCATCACATACAAGCTAAATAAATAAATCGATAAATAAATTAAAACATACAAGCCTAGCATGCATACTACCACAATATGTTTTCGATCGGGAGCCTCCTATGTGGGCCATCATCGAGCCATGATGTTGGCCCAATTGGTCAATCTAACGGGTTCTTAATGGACCTAGGCTATCACAAAAATAACCATGCATACATGACCTTCATTCCTTCTTGGGCTCCCACCTTGCTTGTAACGGGCCTCCATCCTAAGCTATTCAAAACAGTAAAGTCCTATCTATTACAAAGGCTCAAAGTGGCCCAAAAACTTAAGGCTTGCAGGCCCAATAAAAACAACAATAAATTAAACCAATCACATCTACCCTAGGGTCAAGGCTCGGCACGATCGAAAACCACGTAAACAGTTCACGTAGAGCAAGAAACAAGCAAACAACTTTTTACGTATTTCTTTCTTACTTTTAAAACACCTTTTAAAAATAATATCCTATGATTCTTACTTTAGTCACTACTAATTATGACAAAATCAATTTTCGGGTAAACAAAACAATTTTTCCGCATAAAATCAGATTTGGATTTTCAACTTTTGAAAATTGCAGTTCGGCCCCTGAACTCACGAAAATTGCACTTTTAACCCCAAAGATTTGAAAATTGCAAAACAGCCCCAATTTACAAATCGGCCAGAGGACAGAAAATTAAAATTTGAATCCAGAAAATTTTCAGTTTCGCAAACAGACCCCTGAACTTTTGGAAATTACAAAACAGTCCTTTAATTTTCGGAAATTACAAAAACGACCCAAAAATACGTACAGACCAGATTTGCAAAAACAGTCCAGATTTTTCAAATATTTCCAGCCCTTTATTTCACAAAAATTGCTATTTGCATAAAAGTCCTGAAGTTTCAAAAACTATAAATTTGCCCCAAATCTTAATATGCGATTTTACCCAATCAAAGATCATATCATAACAAGCAAGAATCATCACACAGAACATAACAATCACAAATATCCATATATTTATTTATGTTCAGGCCTTTTCGCATAATAGTAATGGAATTGACCCCGGTTGTCAAAACAACGAGAGTGCGGAATTTAAAATTTTTCCGAGGCACCCCAGCAGACCCAAGATATATTTCCACCTTATGTATGAAAAAAGGTTGAATCAAACAAATCTACAATAGATTAAAAGATAGAGATATGCGATTTACCTCACTGCAGGCAAGGTGGCGGCAATCTCCGGCTTTTGCTGATTCACAACAAGTGATCCAAATGTCTCACCTCCAGAGTGTATCCACACCAATTGGATTGTAGCAACGCCTTCTATTCACAGGCTACGAACTAGAGATAGAAGGTTGTTAATGGAGGAAGAACAGATCTAGAATCAGATCTAGATCCAGCTATGGAAGACAGAGAGAGAGACAGCGGCGGCACTGCAAGGGGCCGGCTAGGGTGTAGGGGGAGGCTAGGGTTAATTTTCAGCTCTTGGTTTTCAAGTGTTAAGTTGTCTTGAAGAGTTTGTGAGGAGATATCTATTTATAAGAGAAGAAACCTTCTCTTTGTAGATATCTCTTCAAGATCTTTTCCTTATCTTATAAGGAAATGAGATATACACATATATCTTCTTAGATCCTCCTTGTTTCACCTGGAAACAAACTCTCCCTTCTTATCCCTAGCTAGAAATCGCCCCTACCTAGTCTTGCAAGACTTCTTCTGGGCTTTTAATTAAAAGGCCCATGTCTTGCAACTTAATTTAATTAACCATTAATTAAATCAGCCCAATTAATCCAATTAATTATTCTCTCTCAATTAATTAACACTTTAATTAATATTTAATTAATTAGACCATCTAATTAATTATCCTTCCAATTGAATTAACACTTTAATTCATTTAATTGATTTAACTCCCTTAAATCAAATATTTCCTTCTTTGACTGTCACTGTCCAATTGTATTGTGTGTGACCCTCTAGGTTCACCATCAATTGGCAGCAGGCCCACGAACCCTTCGTGATTTAATTTATGAGCAATTAAATGCTCCGATCAATTAAACCATTTTAATTGACCACTCCAGAATTAATCTCCCTTATTAATTCAGGAGTACCCACACTTCATGGTGGATGTCTAGCCACAAGCCCATGAAGCCCAACTTCAGGTGAATTGATATTTGTGAACCTCACCTCTTATAACTTCCATGTACATACGGTCCTTCTATCGACTTAATTTCCCGATTGAGACCTAGGGTGTGTGAACTGATCGGCACCTCTAATTATCTCAATAACTATACTTTCTAATTCGGGATAATAATCCAGTGTGACTGCTAAATTTGGAAACCCCTTTCCAAATCCGTCACTGACCGTGTCCACGGGTTTCTTGGATCTATTATCTAAGAATCGTATAGGAAATTCTCTCATCCATTACGATGAGTCGGTAGATTCCATCTTGGTACTAACCATTCGCGTACACAACTATAGGCACCCAACTTAGGCACATTATGGTCAGGCTACGTGACCAGTACCTAAATCTAAGTACATATACCTATGCACCGAATTCGCCCTATTACCTCAAGTCTAAGGACTAAATCGTACACTATTATAAGTCTTGAGAAACGTCCCATCACCGATATGCGTCATGTGCTTCCACAATGGGTTTCTCTGTTCGGGTCGTTCGATGCGTTCGATCCCCTATCGAACCACCTACTCATATGCACTGACATCAAATGTCTTGTTCATGAAACTCTACAAATTCACTCCATGTGAATCATGCATATTCGTACAAGTCTTGGCGATTCCTTCGATACCCCGTCTCGTTCGGAATCTATGACTTGGAACGTGTTTTAAGATCACGACCTTAGAAACTGTTTCATGATTGCACTCAATACCGAAGTGAATCGTCCCATAGTCGAATGTGATCTAAGGATTTCGTCCAATCGCTTAAATGTATTCGCGAGAGATGAATATGGCCATTGTTTATTCTATTCAGTTATAAACGTGCGTATTATTCATAAAATTCAAAGATTGTTTATTACAGAATAGTCCTATTACAAGCTAAAGAGAATTGGCTTGCTGGGCACTATCCTATCATATTATTCTTCTAGCTTCATTCTTATTGCTAGGGAGCGACCCATCTTCCAGATAGGTGACTAGGGGGGTCATCCAACTATCTGCGGCCAAGTCGATGTCCATAATTTCGGTAATGGGAACTATGTCGAGGTCAATCGATGGTGTTTTCGAGATCAACGATGTAATCACTCTTTTAGACTTCCCATCCCTTGTCCCTGTAAATCTGGATAGCTGATCAGCCCATCGATTTTCTTCTCGGCGTATGTTTTGAATTTCGAACTTGTCAAACTTTTCAGTCAATTCTTTTACCTTTGCCAGATACTTTATCATGTTGTATTCTTTGACCTCATACATTCCATTTATCTGTCTCTGGATCAGCTCAGAATCCGTTAAGACGTTCAACGTCTTGATGTTGGCTTCTAATGCCATTTCCAATCCTGCAATTAGAGCTTCATATTCTGCTTCATTGTTGGTTACCATGAAATCTAAGGTGAGGGCATAATTCATATCTTCGCCATTTCGTCCTTGGAAATTAATTCCTGCACATCCACCATCCCTGCTTGATGCACCGTCGACGTGCATAAGCCATGCTACTTTATCAACAATCATAATGTTATCATTACTTGTAGATGTCACTTCTGAATTTGTCTCTGACGGACTTGGGGCTTCTAGGAGGAAGTCTGCAAGTACTTGAGCCTTGATTGCCGTTCGTGGTCGATATTCGATCTCGTATTGTCCCAACTCTACAGCCCATTTGATTAATCTTCCCGAGGCTTCAGGTTTTGACAGGATTTGCCTCAAAGGTTGATTGGTAAGAACAATGATTTTATATGTTTGAAAATAGGGTCGCAATTTTCGTGCCGACGTCACTAGGGCCAAAGCGAACTTCTCAATCGCCAAATAATTCTTTTCAGCTCCTTGTAATAATTTGCTCAAATAATAGACTGGCTTGTGTTCTGAGCCCTCTATTTTAACCAGTACTGAGCTGACGGCAGCCTCGGAGATAGAGATGTATATGTATAGAGGCTGTCCTTCTGTAGGTTTGGCGAGTAGTGGAGGTGAGGTCAGGTATTCTTTCAATTGATCGAACGCACGGTCACAAGCCTAAGTCCATTCGAAGGTTTTGGCTTTTCTCAAAGTTTGGAAAAATGGAAGACTTTTATCTGCTGACCTCGATATGAACCTGTTGAGAGCCACAATTTTCCCTACTAGGCTTTGCACCTGTGTAATATTCCTTGGCGGCTTCATTTCTGTGATAGCACGTATTTTTTCTGGATTCGCTTCGATGCCTTTTTCGTGAACCAGATAGCCTAGGAATTTCCCCGACCTTACTCCAAAGGTGCATTTCAAAGGGTTGAGTTTCATACCGTATTTCCTTAGAATTTTAAAACAACGATCAAGATGTTTAATGTGATCCTCTTCGCTCATGCTTTTTACTAACATGTCGTCGACATACACTTCCATTATTTCCCCTATCAGTTCTTTGAACATCAAGTTCACCAATCGTTGATAAGTTGCTCCAGCGTTTCTTAGTCCGAACGGCATCACTACAAAACAATATACTCCCTGTTCGGTAATGAAGGCAATTTTTTCTTGATCTTTTTCGTCCATGAAAATTTGGTAGAAACCTTGGAACGCGTCCATCATATAGAACATCGCAAAACCAGCTGTCGAGTCAACCAACAGATCGATCCTCGGGAGAGGGTAAGGATCTCTTGGACATAATTTATTTAAGTCCGTAAAATCGTTACACATTCTCCATTTGTTATCCTTCTTGTCCCCCTTTGAGACAAGTACGACATTGCACAGCCATTCCGTAAAGTGTATTTCTCTTATCTGTTTAGACATCAAAAGCCTCTCGACCTCTGCTTTTATTATTTTATCTTTCACAGGTCCGTGATTCCTTTTCTTCTGCCTGACCGGTTTTGCGTTCGGATCAATTTTTAAAGAGTGGGTTATTATTCTTGGATCGATCCCTATTATGTCCTCCGAGCTCCAGGCAAACACGTCTATATTGTTCCTTAAGAAATTGATCAGCATGATCTCTCCTTGTGGAGACAGTTTTGTTCCTATCTTAGTGATTCTGGTTGGATCATTCTCGATAAGTTTAATCTCTTTATGCTCAGGTGCGCGTAAAGTTAGGTCTATAGGTTCTTTTCCTTTATTATCGATCCTTTCCGTACAAGGCAATTCTGGTTCTTGAGATTTCTCCACTGAAGATCCTACCGATTTTCTTTTTGACGGTGTTAATGGATCGACATTCCTTTTCAAAGATAGTGACGTATTATAACAATCCCATGCCATAGAGTGATCGTTAACTATTTCGCCGACCCCAGAGACCGTAGGGAATTTTATCTTCTGATGATAGGTTGAGACAACCGCTCGGAATTGGTTTAATGCCGGTCTTCCTAAGATGGCGTTATAGGCAAATGTTGTTTCCACCACTAAGAACTTTATCATTTTTACTACTCGATGAGGTTTGTTCCCAAGAGTTACACTTAAATTGATAGTTCCTGCTGGAACTATTTCCGATCCTCCGAATCCTATCAGTGGCGTAGCCACTCTTTGAAGAACTATTTTTCCTAGATTCATTTGATTCAAAGCTTCGAGGGCTATGATGTTAGTTGAGCTTCCATTGTCGATCAGGATTCTTTTAACATCAAAATCGGAGATTCTGAGTGATACGACCATCGGAAAATCAGGATCGTCCTCGTTAGTGTCCCAATTCAGATTTCTAGGGACTTCACTCTCATCGAAGCTGATAGTTCCTTTGACCGAGTTCTTATTCTCGAGCGTCAAAATTTCTTTAGGGACAGTAGTTCCTTTTTCCAGAGATCGGGCTGTCTTTTCGTCTCGCGTTTCGACTATCGCCCCCAGCTGGACCGCCCGAGATTACATGTGGTGAGGGGTTTTTCGCCTGCTCTGTTCTAGGAAATACCCAGCTCGAGATCGACCTCGATTCCGACCAGGAAGACTATTTTCCGACCTGCAGAACTCAGTTTCCGATCAA
The DNA here is from genome assembly GCA_030819805.1 of Penstemon newberryi var. newberryi. Lineage (NCBI taxonomy): Eukaryota > Viridiplantae > Streptophyta > Magnoliopsida > Lamiales > Plantaginaceae > Penstemon > Penstemon newberryi. The sequence continues at coordinate 31,098,550 of JAUALY010000004.1, read as the reverse complement.
GCCAGTTCGATAGCTTAAGATCCTTTCTTCCGATCTGCTTCTATCCTCGGAATTACTGTGGGGCCGACCTACAGCTTTGTACAGCTGGCCGAGAGGTATTCTTCTACGGACGGTCCAGCTAGCTCATTACTGTTCCTATAAATACGTGGCGCATTTATGACATCGGGGACGGCACAACTTCCAAGGAATACCCCCTGCTCGGACCTACTGTTCGAACTAGGATCTAACTTGTATTCTCTTTGTATCGGTCTTTTTAGTAGTACGACATCCCGTAATGCTCGGGTAGACCTGTTTTGTAATTTATATTCGAACACCAATATTAATATGCAATTTTCACATGCTCGATTCATATATTGTTATACTCTACTTTCCTTATTGAACCCAAACGAAAAACTGTATAATCAATTGGCGCCCACCGTGGGGCCTACTCGGGTGTTAGATCGAAATATGCCTACTACTAGGAGATTTACATACAATCGCGGCGAGCCTTCACACGCCGTAGGAGCTCAACGTTCAGTAAACAATGAACCAAGTAACCAATCCCGAGCGGCCCACCAATCTGAGGTGCCGCAGCTCGACCCGCCGAATGATATGCCTATTCATACGACAGTGGCAGATTTACGTTCCATTATCGGAACCATGTGTAGAGAATTCTTGAACACGGAGAGAGCAGATCGTGAAACTCTGCCAGGTCAGCAGCCCCCGGTCGATCAACCTACTGCTCGGGGTCCGATTTCCAATAGGCCAAGGGAAGGAAGTGTTCGTCGATCTGCTTTGGGCGAACCGTCTGATGTAAGACCCAACCCACCGCGAGCTAGAACCGTTGTCTGATCAGGGCAACCTTCTAGGAACGTACAAAATTTAGAGGATTCGGTGGTCGGGGAAAGTCAACCCAAAGCCGTGGAGAGATCTAGAAAGCCAGCCTACAGAAAGGTGACCGAGGCTGACTTGGAAAAGATTGTTCAAGAAAGAGTTACTAAGGAGTTGGAGGAGGAGTTGAGGCCAGAGAGGATGGGGCCGCTTTCCTTGAAGGACGAAATAGGGAACTGAGCACGAATATTATGCGATGTTCGCCTTTCTGTCAAGAAATTAGAGAAGCTCGGGGATAAGAAACGGTCCCGACTAGATTGCCAAGATATAATGGGACCTCTGACCCCGGGGAGCATATAAACAGTTTCATAAATGTATTGAATTTATATGCACATTCGGAGGATTTTTGTTGCAAAATCATGGTCACAACGTTCGAGGGAATTGCTTTGGATTGGTTCGGAAAACTACCTCCGAATTCGATCTTCTCTTTCGATGAGTTGTGCGATAAATTGAAACATCAGTTTACTAGCCAAAGGAAACAAAGGTTACCTGCTAATCATTTAGGAACAGTGAAACAAATGGAAGGAGAAACACTGAGGCAGTGGCTGGCAAGATTCAGTATTGAACTTCTGTAAGTTGATACCCCACAGATTGAATTTCTATTGTTGGATGAAGATGAAGATGGAAGACATAAAGTGAAGGGAGGTTTTGATGATTTCCAAAACATCAGAATCAGCTAAGTATGGAAGCTTAGTAAAAACCTTCTAAGATATTTGACTAAGGAAGACTTATTCAGACTAGTCAAATATGGTCCAGAAGACTACTGATCTATTGCTGAGGAAGAAATCAGACTGGTGGACGATCAGCCGACTCAAATCAGATTAGTTCAAGTTTGGGATCAGCCGAGTATACATCAGACGAGTAATTTCGATCAGCTGAGTGGAAGTAGATCAGAAGATCAGTGCAACGGTAATAAATGCACTTGGAGTAATAAATGATGAAGATGAAGGGTATTAATGACAAATGATTGAAGAGAAACCTCGTATCAGATTGGTGCATTTAATGCGATCTGACAGCAAGTACAGCAGAGTGTACAGTGTTCAGTCGCAGGTAGCCGTTTCTGCAGGAAGGACCAGTACTCGAGGATTTGAACAGCTGTCGATCTCTCAACGGGCAGAAATTCAAATCTCCAAGTATAAATAGTTCAGTTCATGAGTTGAAGAGAACAACAACACAGAGACAACACACTTTGAGAGCTAAAATTCGAAGCAGAACTTCTCTAAGTCTCAAAACTCAAGAACAGAACACTCATCAGCTAAGTCATTTGTTGACGAAGCAAATAGAGAGAAAAACAGAAAATACTTGTAAAATCTGAGTGATTTTGTTAGGTTGTGTTGTGAGGAGTAGATATCAATCTTTGTGAGCGATATTACTTCAGAGGTTAGGAATTTCTTTGTGATTTCCTACTACGAACTTGTGGCCAGTTCATCTGTTGGTTGGCGCAAGCAGAGTGTACTGTAATCTTTGTGACTATAGTATAACCCAAGATCTAAGTGACTTGGAAGAGTGGACTAAAGGATTTACATCCATATAACCACTATAAAAATCCTTTGTGTTTTTAACTTGCATTATTTTCTGCATATCCATAACAGCATACTAAAAACACTTTAAGGTTGATTGTTTGAAAAGTTTTAAAAAGGAGTTTGTTTAAAACTGGGGATAAAACTTTTTCTAAGATAAGTAAACTACTTGTGAAAAACACTTTGATAAAATCAGCTAAGTAAAATCAGAAGAGTGGTCAACTCTGCTGTTCAAAGCTTTGTGCAAGATCAACTTAGTCTGCTTACAATTCTTGATCAGCTTAGTCTGCTGACAGAAAAGTTAGAGACTTTTAAAAGGCAAATTTTTGAAGAGGTTTATTCACCCCCCCCCCCCCCTCTAAACCTCATCTGACCACTTGGGACCAACAAGTGGTATCAGAGCGGGTGGTTCATCTGAATCATCTGACTGATCAACGAGCTTGATCCTTAAGTGTTTTTCAAAGGTATTCAAAAGTTTTCAAAAGAGCATTTTTTTGAAAAACAAAACCTTTTTGAAAAATGGATTGTATCAGCCTAGTTCCCCACATAGGCGGTATGAGCTTTGAGGACTGGAAAATACGCATGGAAATTTTCCTTGCTGCTTACAACGATAATATGTACAGATGCATAACAAAAGGTCCAATAAGGATTACCAAGACAATCAAAATCGATGGCGTAGATACTGTTGTTGATAAAGATGAAGACGAGATGACACCTGAAGAAATCAAGTTGAAAAATCTTGATAAAGTTGGAATCTTCATCATGACTAAAGCCCTGGACAATGAAAGGTTTGACTATGTCAAACACTGCAAAACATCAAAAGAGATGTGGGACAAAGTCAGGGATATGAGTGAAGGAAATGAAGCCATCAAGGAACACAATCTAAGTGTTGCCATGGAGAAGTTTGATAACTTCAAAATGAAGCCTGGAGAAACCATTGAACAGATGAGTTCAAGGTTTACCAAAGTGCTGAACAACGTGTTAAAGCTGGGTAAGACATTCACAGACAAAGAGATCACTCTCAAAGTCTTGAAGGCGCTACCACCCAAGTTCAACATGAAGATCACAGCTATGGAATAATCTAGGGATCTGGGGAAGATCTCTCTGACAGAGTTGTTTTCTGTACTCAAGGCGTACGAGTATAAAATACCAAGGATGGGAATAGAAGAGACCTCAACTTCTGGCCCCACTGCTGCACTGGTTGCTGCAGAAAGAACAAGAAGATCGTCTGGAAAAAGCAGAGAAGTGGACTCATCTGATGAGGCCCCAGTACTGAGCAAAAAGGAGTATACTGCTGACGATGTTGCGTTGTTACTAAATGGGTTCAAAAAGTTCTACAAGAGAAAAATGAAGAACAAATATAACAATGCTTCTACTTCTAAACCTACCTCTAATTCTTATGACATTAAGGATGATTATAAATCCAAAATGATGTGCTATAATTGCAGGAAATTGGGACACTTCATCAAGGACTGCCCATATCCTAAAGCGGAGAAGTACACAAGTGAGGAAAAGAAACAAAGAAAAGAAAGAAGAGAGAAGAGATACCAAAAGAGCAAGGTGCTGTTGGCTGAAGCTGAAAAGATGGCAGCCATCCACTCATCAAACACAGAATCTGGCACTTCAAGTGATGACTCTGTTTTTGACGAAACACCTGCACTACTGTGTCTCATGGCAAAGGAATCTGATGATTCTGACAATGAGGTAATACTCTCTGAAAGTGAGCTTGAACTGTTTAACTCATTTGAGCAAATGATGAACAACAAAGTAGATGTTGTTAATGAGCTTGCTAAGCTTAAGGACGAGATGATTCTGCTGAAAAAGCAAAATGCTAAACTGAAACTTAAGGTTGAAAAACCTGAAGAATCAGCCACGTATAAAAAGCTTTCGCATGAATGTGAATCTCTGAGAGCTGAATGTGAAATGTACAAGGGACAAATCAAAGAACTTGAAGCTAGAATATCTTTGCATAATAAGTCGTCTGTTCCTAAGTCGTCTGTTGTGACAATAGATAAACCAACTGAACAGAGTACTCCCTTAGTAAAAGAAAGTTTAGAACTGAACAAAGCTGAGAAATTTATATCTGCTGATAATAGTAATATTGTCTTATATGTTCAGACTACTAAACCTATTTCACCTGAGATTGAGAAAAAGGAGATAAAAACTCCTAAGGCTAAGAAGGGTAAAAAGCCTGAAACTGAAAAACAGACTGGTAAAACCAAACAGCAGAGTAGTCCCAAGAAGTCTGCTGATAAGAGTAAAACCAATCAGACTAGTAAAGCTAAGTCGTCTGTTAAAGAGCAAGTAAAGAGCAGACCTAAGAAGCAAAGAACTTACAACAAAAATGCTTACTATGGAAATGAGTCTTATTATGTGCAACCTGCTTATCCACCATATTATGCTGCACCTCATTATCCACCTCATTTTGCTGCATATCCTGCTCATCAAACAATGCATGCCTACCCTACTTATCATGCATCATATCCTGCTTATGAGCCTTATCATCATCATAATGATTATCACCATAATATGCCTGCTGATTATGATGTAAATGAAGTTGCTCATGCTCCTGCTAAGACTGCAAAGCCTAAGAAGCCTAAGACTTCAACATCTTGGGTTGTCAAAGGTGATACTAATCCACCAGGACCCTCTCAATAAAGGGTACCTAAAACATTTTTATTTTGTTTTGTAGGTTAGGATTAGGAGTAGGAGTAAAGTAGCGAAGAAATGGTACTTGGACAGTGGATGTTCAAGGCACATGTGTGGAGACATACATGAACTGGCAGATGCTGTTGCTGTGAATGGTCCAAGAGTTACTTTTGGAGACAACAAAGAAGGCAAGGTTGTAGCTGTTGGAAAGCTTATCAAAGGAAACATAGAGATATCTGACGTCTCATATGTTAGTGGCCTGAAGTACAATCTGCTGAGCATAAGTCAATTTTGTGACAAAGGATTTTCCGTGGTGTTTTCATCAGATAAGTGTTATGTCGAACAAATTGGAACAAAGAAGGTTATTTTATCTGGAAGAAGACAAGGAAACATCTATGTAGTCGACTGGAATTCTGTGGACAAGAATTCAAATGTTTGCTTAGTGGCTTCTACACCAAGTGAAATCAGTTGGCTTTGGCACAAAAGAATGAATCATTTGAATTTCAAGACCATCAACAGATTGATAAAGAATGATCTGGTAGAAGGAATTCCAAAGACAGTCATGAGCAAAGACAAGCTCTGTGATGCCTGTCAGAAGGGTAAACAAGTGAAGTCATCTTTCAAAAGCAAGAAGCACCAATCTTCAACCAGAATTTTGGAGCTACTGCATATGGATTTGTTTGGCCCTATTGATCCAATCAGCAATGGTGGAAAGAAATACTGCCTAGCTGTTGTGGATGATTTTTCAAGATTTACTTGGGTAATCTTTATGAAGAAGAAAAGTGAAACCAAGGAACATCTTACAAATATGATGGAACTGATCCAGAATGAGAAGAGTCAAAGAATTTTGAAGATCAGATCAGATAGAGGGACTGAGTTTACAAACTCTACTGTTGAAGAGTATTGTAATTCCAGAGGAATCAGTCATGAGTACTCTGCTGCCAGAACCCCTCAACAAAATGGAGTTGCTGAAAGGAGAAACAGAACTCTAAAAGAAGCTACCAGGACAATGATAGCTGAAGCAAAGCTGCCCCAAAGATTCTGGGCAGAAGCTACAAATACAGCATGTTATACTCAGAACAGATGTATGATCAACAAAAGTCAAAACAAGACACCTTATGAGTTATGGAACAACAGAAAGCCTAATTTACATTATCTTAGGATTTTTGGTTGTAAATGTTATGTTTTGAACAATTGGAAAAATCACCTCACTGCATTTGCAGAGAAGGCTGATGAAGCTGTTTTTGTAGGTTACTCTACTGTTAGTAAAGCTTATAGAGTATTTAACAAAAGAACTTTGCTTGTAGAAGAATCTATTCATGTAGTATTTGATGAACCAAGTCAATCATCTGAAAAGAATCAAAGTGCAAACCCTGAGATATCTGCTGACTTTCAGAAATTGAATGTGGAAAGAAAGGAAGAATATGTACCCATCATACTACCCAACTTATCTCAAGCTGTTAACTCAAGTGCTGTTCAAAATCAGTCTGCTGATTGTCTAACAGAGGAGTTGCAAACAGCTGACAGACCAGAGACTGTTCAACAGATCACAACTGTTCAACAGACTACTACTGAGACTCCAACAGTGGTGTTGCAAGATCAATCTAGAGGACAACATCCAGATTTGCAACCTGATCTCAGATGGCTCAGAGATCACCCACCAGAGTTAGTGATTGGTGATCCCTTGGACAGAGTGAGAACTCGAAGGTCAACTGCAAATGAAACAATGTTTGTAAGTTTTCTTTCACAAATTGAGCCTAAATTAATTGATGAAGCTCTTGGTGATTCTCACTGGATTGAAGCTATGCAAGAAGAGTTGAATCAATTTGAAAGGAATGAAGTCTGGTACTTAGTTCCCAGACCTACTCATCAAAGAGTAATTGGCACTAAGTGGGTTTTCAGAAATAAGATGAATGAAGATGGTATGGTTACCAGAAACAAAGCAAGACTAGTTGCCAAAGGTTACTACCAAGAAGAAGGCATTGATTTTGATGAGACATTCGCACCAGTTGCAAGGCTTGAAGCAATCAGATTGTTCCTAGCCTATGCTGCTCACAAGAACTTCACTGTCTATCAGATGGATGTGAAGTCTGCTTTTCTCAATGGAGAATTGCAAGAAGAAGTGTATGTTGAACAACCTCCTGGATTTGAAGTTTATCAACAAGGAGATAAGGTATATCGTCTGAAGAAAGCTCTCTATGGACTGAAACAGGCTCCAAGAGCATGGTATGATACTTTATCTGATTTTCTTTTAATTAAAGGATTTCACAAAGGTAAAGTAGATAAAACCTTGTTTACTATTGAATGGGATAATCATATATTGTTGGTACAAATATATGTAGACGATATTATTTTTGGTTCAACTAACAAACAGATGTGTGAAAGATTCTCTAAGCTGATGCAGAACAAGTTTGAAATGAGCATGATGGGAGAATTAAATTACTTTCTTGGTTTACAAGTCAAACAGCTGCCTGATGGTATTTTTATTAATCAAGCAAAGTACACAAAAGATCTGTTTAAGAAATTTGGTACGGAAACTAGCTCATCTGTTACTGTTCCTATGTCTACTGGACTTCGTCTGGACAAGGATGAAGGTGGCAAATCAGTTGACATCACCAAATACAGAGGCATAATTGGGTCACTGTTATACTTAACAGCTAGCAGACCTGATATTATGTATTATGTTGGGGTCTGTGCAAGATTTCAATCAGATCCTAAGGAATCTCATCACTTAGCTGCTAAAAGAATACTAAAGTATCTCAAAGGCACTCAAGAATTGGGATTGTGGTACCCAAGGGAATCAGGATTTGAACTTATTGGATATTCAGATTCTGACCTTGCTGGCTGCAAAATTGATAGGAAGAGTACTACAGGTACGTGTCAATTTTTAGGCAGTCGTCTGATCTCATGGATGAGTAAGAAACAGACTTCAGTATCCATATCTACTGCTGAAGCTGAATACATTGCTGCTGGAGCATGTTGTGCACAAATACTTTGGTTGAAGCATCAACTTGAAGACTATAATCTCAAGATCAGTGGAATCCCTATCTACTGTGATAATACAAGTGCAATATCACTTACTCAGAATACTACTAGTCATTCCAGGACTAAACATATTGAGATCAAACATCACTTCATCAGAGACCATGTTGAAAAGGGAAATGTTATTATTGAGTATGTTCATACAGAAAACCAGATTGCTGACATTTTCACCAAACCACTGAATGAAGCTAGATTCTCCACTCTAAGAGCGGAATTAGGCTTGTTAAAATTGGATTCATAAGCTGAGGGGGAACCTATCAGAAGACTGGGTTCAACAGCTTACTAATCTGACATCAACAAGCGTTACACTTCAAGAAGACTGACTCTCAACAGACTAGTTGACTGATGAATTCTTGAATTCAGGGGGAAAGTGTAAGACTAGCGGTACCCTTGTTTTAAAGATGAAATCTTCAATGATAGTTAGTTGAAGTTGTTTTAATCAGAAGATTTGTTCTTAATTCTTGAAGATTCGAAGACCATTTATCTTGCTGGATTGACAAACAGCAAAGGAAGATCACTAGATATTGGCTTTCACTAGTGATATATTGTATCAGACAAGTCGTTTATCAGATAAGTATTACTTTACTCATCTGTTATTATTTATGTCATCTTATATTTAAAGTGTTGTGCAAAAACGTTTTATCAAAAGCACGCTTTTATAAGTAACAGACAAGTGGCGTTTCAAATTCCCGCCTGCCTGACATAATTAATAAATTTTGAATTCCGCGATTCTCGCCCGCACGATTAAAAACTGACAGATCAAATCAAACCGTCCGCGTATAACACGGAAACCGAAGCATTTCGAAATCTATAAATCCAGATCTGATCAGAAGGGTTAAACCTTACGCACCCAAAATTATTCTAAGTGAAAAAGAAGTTACTAACTCATCTTTTCTGCCTTAAAAGTGTTAAATTTCTCTCAAGCTACTTCAAATTTTTTCAAAATGGCCGGAGCTGAAGGACGTTATTTGAATTACGAGAAGTTCTACGCTTCTGGAACTCCTCTAATGAAGGAAATCTTGGTCAAAATTAAAGAGGCATCATTGGTGAAGGTTTTGGAAGCTCATTGATGAGGGGTATTTCGCATACGCCGATCTAGGAAATACCTTCTGCTCGGGGTCACCCTCGATCTCGATCAGAATGGTATTCATCGACCGGAAGAACATGGTTCTCCGATCAAGCCTGACTGATAGCTCTCGATCAAGTACCCCGACCTTCTCCCCGATCTACTCGTCTCCTCGGGATTACTGTGGGGCCGACCTACAGCTTTATACAGCTGGCCGAGAGGTATTCTCCTACGGATGGTCTAGCTAGCTCATTACTGTTCCTATAAATACGTGGCGCATTTATGACATCGGGGACGGCACAACTTCCAAGATATTCCTTCTGCTCGGACCTACTGTTCGGATTAGGGACTAGCTTGTATTCTCATTGTATTTAGTCTTTCTAGTGGTACTGCATCCCGTAATGCTCGGGTAGACCCGCTTTGTAATTTGTATTCAAACACCGATATCAATATACAGTTTTCACACGCTCGATTCATATATTGTTATACTCTACTTTCCTTATTGAACTTGAACGAAATATAGTATAATCAATTGGCGCCCACCGAGGGGTCTGCTCGGGTGTTAGATCGAAATATGCCTACTACTAGGAGATTTACGTACAATCGTGGCGAGCCTTCACACGCCGTAGGAGCTCAACGTTCTGTAAACAATGAACCAAGTAACCAATCCCGAGCGGCCCACCAATCTGAGGTGCCGCCGCTCGACCCGCCGAACGATATGCCTATTCATACGACAATAGCAGATTTGCGTTCCATTATCGGAACCATGTGTAGAGAATTCTTGAATACGGAGAGAGCAGATCGTGAAACTCTGCCGGGTCAGCAACCCCCGGTCGATCAACCTACTGCTCGGGGTCCGATTTCCAACAGGCCAAGGGAAGGAAGTATTCGTCGATCTGCTCTGGGCGAACCATCTGATGTCCGACCCAATCCACCACAAGTTAGAACCGTTGTTCGATCGGGGCAACCTTCTAGGAACATACATAATTTAGAGGACTCCGTGGTCGGAGAAAGTCAACCTAAAGTTGTGGAGAGGTCTAGAAAGCCAGCTTACAGAAAGGTAACTGAGGCTGACTTAGAAAGGATGGTGCAAGAAAGGGTTGCTAAGGAGTTAGAAAATGAGAAGCTAGAAAAGGAAACCCGACCCACAGGTGTCAGGGCTCGAGGAGTCGAGGCCAAAGATGATGGGGTCGTGTTCCCTGAAGTACGGAGCAGGGAATTGAGTACAAATATTATGCGATGCTCGCCTTTCTGTCAAGAAATTAAGGAAGCTCGAGGAACAGAGTCAGTCCCTACAAGATTGCCAAGATATAATGGAACCTCTGACCCCGGGGAACATATAAACAGTTTCATAAATGTGTTGAATTTGTATGGACACTCGGAGGATTTTTGCTGCAAAATCATGGTCACCACATTCGAAGGGATTGCTTTGGATTGGTTCGGAAAACTACCCCCGAACTCGATCTTCTCTTTCGATGAGTTATGCGATAAATTGAAACATCAGTTTGCTAGCCAAAGGAAACAGAGGTTACCTGCTAATCATTTGGGAACGGTGAAACAAATGGAAGGAGAAACGCTGAGGCAGTGGCTGGCAAGATTCAGTATTGAACTTCTGAAAGTTGATACCCCGCAGATCGAATTCCTATCATCGTTGATGTTCGAGCTAACTCGCAATAGCCAGTTCGGGAATGCTCTCTGCCGAAAGCAGCCAAAGTCTTTCGAGCGGATTATGGAAATAGCTGAGAAATACATGATCCAGGAGGAAATGAATAAGTTAAAGAACGCACAGAATCCTAGGCCCCCGATCGTGAAGAAACCTGATCGGGCCCCTATCCCTAAACCAAGCGACTACGGGGGATCAAACGCGCAGCAAAAAGGCTCGGTTTGGCAAAGACTTAAGGTCTATAAACCTCAGGCTCCGACCCACAGATCTAATGTCTACGGTCGACCTGCATCTCCTGATAGGGCTCCGAGGACGGAGCATGAAAAAAGCAACTTTACCAGATTGAATACTTCGAGGGACGAGATTCTAACGGTACTCGAAGAGAGGAATTTGGTCCCTGGAGCTCGGCGTATCACTCAACCTAGACCAGGGACTATGAATCACGATAAGTATTGCAGATACCACAGAGCTCGGGGGCATAGCACCGAGGATTGTTTTCAGTTAAAACAAGAAATCGAGAAACTGATTGCTCAGGGAAAATTGAAGGAATATGTCAGAAAGGAGAACCATAACAGCCGTTATCGATCCAGGAGTCCAAGGAGGTCTTCCGAACAACACCGTGAGGATCAACGGCAACCGGAGGAGCAGACGAATCGGGTGATAAATATGATATCTGGTGGACCAGCTGGGGGAGATAGCAGGAATGCGAGGAAAAGGACTGCAAGGTCGATAAAGACTGGTGTCTCGACTAAGAAAGAGGTCATGTCCTTAAGACCAGCGCCCTCGATAAATCAAGTCATTAGTTTTTCTGAAGCTGACAGACCTAGTGATGTGACTTGGGATACTAATGAAGATGACCCTGATTTTTCGATGGTCTTGACCCTGAGAATTGCTAACTTCGAGGTTAGGAGGGTGTTAATCGATAATGGCAGTTCGGCAAACATAATCTCTTCTGAGGCGCTCGACAGAATGAATCTACAACATCCGCGATTGGAACGAGTATCCACCCCGCTCATTGGGTTCGGTGGATCGGAAATTGTTCCTCTAGGAACCATACTCTTGAGTACTACTATGGGCAAGAAACCTAGAGATGTTACGAAGATGGTTAAATTCCTAGTCGTGAGTACCCCGTTCGCTTATAATGCAATATTGGGAAGACCGGCTTTAAACGTATTCAAAGCGGTCGTGTCAACTTACCACCAGATGGTAAAGTTTCCCACTTTGGCGGGGGTCGGAGAAATGAGAAACGATCAATGCATGGCTTGGGAATGTTACAACACGTCCCTAAACATGAAGAAGCAGTTCGAGCCATTATTGCCCTCGAAGAGAAAGTTAGAAGAGGAAAAGGTATTCTCTGTTTCCGACCTCCCGTTGCCAGATTGTGAAAGGTTGCAGAGTAAAAAAGGAAAAGAGATCGATATGAGCGTACAACCCCCAAATCATAAACAAGTAACGTTAATCCCTGGCTCTCCCGAGAAGTTCACCAGGATTGGGACCGAGCTAAGTCAAGGGATGGAGACCATGCTGATCGAGTTCCTTAGAAACAACGCCGATGTCTTTGCGTGGAGTTCTGATGATATAGTCGGAATTGACCCGAGAGTGATCACTCATTCTTTAAATATCGATCCTAAAGCAAAGCCAGTTAGGCAAAAGAAGAGGAATCACGGTCGAGAAAAAGACAAAATCATCAATGCTGAGGTGGATAGGTTATTGGCTGCGAAACAGATTCGGGAAATAACTTTCACTGAATGGCTTTGCAATGTAGTGTTGGTGTCGAAGGGAGAGAAGGTCGACAACAAATGGAGGATGTGTAATGATTTTACCGACCTGAACAAGTTGTGTCCAAGGGACCCCTATCCTTTACCACGGATCGATATGCTGGTTGACTCGACTGCGGGATTCATTTTCTTTAGTATGATGGATGCTTTCCAAGGATTTTATCAAATATTTATGAATGAAAGAGATCAGGATAAAACAGCTTTTATTACCGAACGGGGAGTATACTGCTTCATTGTAATGCCGTTCGGGCTAAGGAACGCGGGAGCAACTTATCAAAGGCTCGTGAATATGATGTTCAAGGATCTCATTGGTGAGATCATGGAAGTTTATGTTGATGATATGCTAGTGAAGAGCATGACCGAGGAGGAACATATAAAGCACCTGGACAGATGTTTCGCAATCCTAAGGAAGTACAGAATGAAATTAAACCCGGCCAAGTGCACCTTCGGGGTAAGGTCGGGAAAGTTCCTCGGCTATCTGGTTCACGAGCGCGGAATCGAGGCGAATCCAGAAAAAATTCGAGCTATAGCTGAACTACGACCGCCAACTAAATTGTCTGAAGTGCAGAGTCTAATCGGAAAAATAATATCTTTGAATAGATTTATATCCCGATCAGCAGACAAGAGTTTGCCTTTCTTCAAGTTGTTGAGAAAATCGAAAGGCTTTAAATGGAGTGAGGAATGCAGTAAAGCTTTCGAAGAACTTAAAAGGTATTTAGTTTCCCCTCCGATGTTGGCAAAACCGGTCGAGGGGGAACCTTTGTATCTGTACATAGCGGTATCAAGTGAGGCAATAAGTTCTGTTTTGGTGAGAATTCAGGATTTCGAGCATAAACCTGTATACTATCTGAGTAAGTTGCTTCAAGGGGCAGAAAAGAATTACCTGGAGATCGAGAAATTCGCACTAGCTTTGGTTATTGCCGCACGAAGGCTGCGACCTTATTTCCAAACTTACAAAATTATTGTTCTGACTAATCAACCTCTACGGCAAGTTCTATCAAAGCCAGAGACGTCCGGGAGATTGATTAAATGGGCGGTGGAGCTGGGTCAGTTCGAGATCGAGTACCAACCTCGAACTACAATCAAGGCTCAAGTCTTAGCTGACTTCATTGCAGAATCAACAGGGTCCAGTTCGGGCGACTTGTCCATTCCCGTGGTAAATTTGGTCGAGGATGTTCAGCACAAAGTTTGGGTGATGCATGTCGACGGGTCGTCGACCAGAGAAGGTGGTGGGGCCGGAATTCACTTTCAGGGTCCCGAGGGGGCGGATCTCAGTTATGCGATCACCCTAGATTTTGTAGTCACGAACAATGAAGCAGAGTACGAGGCTTTGATCGCGGGTTTAGAAATGGCAGTTAAAGCAAACATAAGGTCGTTGACAGTGTTAACCGACTCGGAGCTCGTACATAGACAAGTAAAAGGGGTTTATGAAGCAAAAGAGTTTAACATGGTGAAATATTTGAAAAGAGTGAAGGATCTGGTGACGAAGTTCGAGATATTTGATATACAAGCCATCCCTCGAGAAGAGAACTGTTGGGCGGATTTGCTTTCGAAGTTCACTGGCTCGATAGATGGACGGAAGGAAAGAGTGATAACTTGGCTAATGTCCAACTCCCCAGCTATAGACTCCGACCTAGCTCTAAACTCGGAGGTAATGGAGATAGATGTTCGAGAATCTTCTTGGATGGAGCCTTTGAAAGCTTATCTAAGAGATGGTACCTTGCCGGAAGACGCTAATCAAGCTCGAAGGATTAAGTATCGAGCCCCAATGTACGTTTTGAACGAAGGTAGACTTTATAAAAGATCAAGCTCAGGAGTTTTGTTGAAGTGCATTCCTGAGAGTCAGTTCGATCTAATTTTAAAGGAGGTTCACGAAGGTGAAGCGGGAAGTCATTGTGGTGCACGCGCCTTAGCCTTGAAGTGCTCGAGGACTGGATATTATTGGCCCACTATGATCTCGGATTCCATCGATTATGTCAAGAAATGCCATCATTGCCAAATCTATTCAAATCTAATTCATCAGCCCGCCGAGCAGATGCATTCGATTCCGATCTGCTGGCCCTTCGACAAGTGGGGAATCGATATTGTGGGACCTTTCCCAACTGCTAGATCGAGAAAAAACTATGTCCTGGTCGCCGTGGAATACTTCAGTAAATGGATTGAATGCATTGCGCTAACAAAAATTACTCAATTTCAGGTGATAAATTTTCTCTGGAAGAATATTGTTTGCAGGTTTGGTATACCGAGGATCCTTATTTCCGACAATGGAACTCAGTTCGCGGGAAAACGAATTTTGGAGTGGTGCGAAAGGTTTGGGATCCAGCAGAATTTCGCGTCGGTCGGACATCCCCAGGCGAACGGACAAACCGAGGTCACCAACAGGGAAATTGTTCGATCACTGGAAAAACGTTTAGCCGAAGCGAAAGGCAATTGATTAGACGAGCTTCCAGGAGTAATTTGGGCGAACAGGACTACAGTAAAGTCTGCTACTGGAGAGACCCCTTTCTCATTGGTTTATGGGTCGGAGACTGTTATACCGGTCGAATCATTAGTTCCTTCTCCGAGGATAGAATCTTACGACCCCGATCAGAATCAGTCGTTGCGAGAGTTGGATGTCGATCACGCAGATGGAAAACGCGACCGAGCAAACATAAGAATTCAAGCCACCAAGTCTAGCATGGAAAAAGCTTATGACAAGAAGGTCAGGATAAGAACATTCAAAGTCGGGGATTTAGTCCTCAAAAAGGTGGAAGTATCTAAGCATGTCGGAAAGCTTCAGCCAAACTGGGATGGCCCTTATGTCGTGCAGGAGGTCGGAAAAAAGGGGTCCTATAAAATTGCTCACCTCAACGGTGATGTTTTGCCAAGAACTTGGAACGCAGTCAATCTGAGGAAATATTATGGAAGATAGATGTTATCATTTCTAATCTTTATTGTAATTTACAGTTCTCTCAAACTTTAACTTTCCTCAAAGGTGTAAGAACAATCAATGAAATCTTTGGTTCGAGTTCTAATTGTTTTCCAGGTACCATCACGGAGAAGGTGTAATATTATCGGCCGAGGGTGAAAGCTATTGCTATGACCCTCCCTCGATAAAAAGATGTTCGAAAAATCAAAATCGGCCGAGGGTGAAAGCTGTTGCTATGACCCTCCCTCGATAAAATATGATCGAAAAAGAAAATCGGCCGAGGGTGAAAGCTGTTGCTATGACCCTCCCTCGATAAAATAAGATCAAATAAAAATAATCGGCCGAGGGTGAAAGCTGTTGCTATGACCCTCCCTCGATAAAATATGATCGAAAAAGAAAATCGGCCGAGGGTGAAAGCTGTTGCTATGACCCTCCCTCGATAAAATATGATCAATAAAAAATAATCGGCCGAGGGTGAAAGCTGTTGCTATGACCCTCCCTCGATAAAAAGATGTTCAAAAAATCAAAATCGGCCGAGGGTGAAAGCTGTTGCTATGACCCTCCCTCGATAAAATGTGATCGAAAAAGAAAATCGGCCGAGGGTGAAAGCTGTTGCTATGACCCTCCCTCGATAAAATATGATCGAAAAAGAAAATCGGCCGAGGGTGAAAGCTGTTGCTATGACCCTCCCTCGATAAAATAAGATCAAATAAAAATAATCGGCCGAGGGTGAAAGCTGTTGCTATGACCCTCCCTCGATAAAATATGATCGAAAAAGAAAATCGGCCGAGGGTGAAAGCTGTTGCTATGACCCTCCCTCGATAAAATATGATCAATAAAAAATAATCGGCCGAGGGTGAAAGCTGTTGCTATGACCCTCCCTCGATAAAAAGATGTTCAAAAAATCAAAATCGGCCGAGGGTGAAAGCTGTTGCTATGACCCTCCCTCGATAAAATATGATCGAAAAAGAAAATCGGCCGAGGGTGAAAGCTGTTGCTATGACCCTCCCTCGATAAAATATGATCAATAAAAAATAATCGGCCGAGGGTGAAAGCTGTTGCTATGACCCTCCCTCGATAAAAAGATGTTCAAAAAATCAAAATCGGCCGAGGGTGAAAGCTGTTGCTATGACCCTCCCTCGATAAAATGTGATCGAAAAAGAAAATCGGCCGAGGGTGAAAGCTGTTGCTATGACCCTCCCTCGATAAAATATGATTGAAAAAAAAAAAAAAAAAAAATTTACGTGACTATCTAGTTCACTTAGTAACGGTCGATTAAATTTTGCGTCAATTCCAACTAATGCACGAAGTGTCATGATGACGCGGTTCCGCTCGAAACCCGAACAACTTTCAAAAGTTTCTGATTATCTGGGGGACCGCTAAAGTTGGGATCATTATTTCCTAAGTTCATTTATTCTTCAAGGGAACTTCTCAACTTTCAGATATTATTTATTTGGACGATTATCGGATAATATTTCCGAGGACAGTTTATCGATCGATAAATATTCTCATTAATTCATCATCAAATTGGCTTTTACGAGCAGAAGACTTGCAATAAGACGATAGAAAAAAAAAAAAAAAAAAAAATAAAGTGACAACTATATGGTTTGAAACAATGAGTTCTCATTAATATTTTCGAGCAAGATACAAAGATCAATGAAAGGCAAATGTTACAGCTTTATTGACATTCATCGAACAAATTACAAAGTTGTTGAGTGTACAAATGAAGTCCTACTACAACTACTTTACCCTATTCTACGGTCTTTGAGTCTTCGAGCATCTTTCAGTATTGCCGACAATGAATACCACCGAACATCCGATAAGTGCACCACAATTTGGGGCAAAGTGATCGAGCTGTATATGTTTGTCGTCTTATGATATCTGGGTTTGAAATTAGAAATATGGATTGCAGATTATTGTTTCTGATCTCCATACTTCTCCCAGCGTTCTCGCTACCAGCCGAGCCCGATCATTTCCCCGAGTTGGCGTACAAGGTTGAAATTCCTCATTTTTAGATCCGAAATTTCAACCTTTGGCAAGTCATCTTTTTATGATCGGGAAGCTTGACCCGAAGTGACCATTCTTCGAGGAAGAAAGGAAGAAATTCGTGAAACAAGATAACCCCAAAGAAAGTACTTGAGGTCAAACTCCCTTTTAATTTTCTGACCTGCTTTCCGCCCTCAGGTATACCCCTCGAAACCAGCAATGCTAACCCTGCCCAAAATACTCAAGCAAGGGTCAGTCACTTGTTGGTATTTCAAGGGGAGATCCCATTTTCAGGGATCGGAGACCCCCCGATATCCGAGGGTCCCCTTTTTTCCAATTCCACCCATACCAAAAGAAACTGTATTTTTAAGAGGAGATCGGAAGTAGGTTCGAAGCCGAATTTCAAAGACTTGATCGGGAAGAGGAAAAGATCCGAGCTTCGTCCTCGGATAAAACATTTTTGACAGCAAAGGGTAAAGATTTTCAACTGGGTGAATGCCATATTTATACTAAAAGGATGATTTGATCGACGGTCACTATTCAATCAAACCAACGGCTCAGATTAATTCATTTATCACAGGTGACCTTTCCACTTCCCGAGATAGAGGTACTGTTTGGACAGACTTTCTTTGAAACTTAGCTGAAAAAAGAGGAATACTATGACTTGGTCAAATATGCAGTGCAGGAACTTTCCATCTTTAAATTATGCTCGGGATTCGAGCGATCACTCTTAACTCGAGTATAAATTGTTTTAACACCGAAAATGCTACTTGATTGCCTACTCTTAACTCGAGTATAAATTGTTTATACAGTAAATCACTTTGTCAGAACACAAAACATAATCGATTAGAAGGAAGAAAAAGTTTATTATTCCAACGAGGAGAACAAGTACAAAAGGAAAAAACTAAAAGTACAACATTTAATCGAGCAATCAACAGAAGAAATATCTAAACACTTTTCTCGAAGAGAAGCTTGCGGACTTCGACGTTGCGGGCCTCATACCCGGCCTCGTAACCTTTTTGATAGGACTCTTTCTCCCGCTGCTCGTTGCTTTTCTTCTCCTGCTCGACGAGTGACTTCAGCCTATCCAACTCCTTGCTCAACTCCTCGTGAACCTGGCTCTCCTTCTCCTTCACAGCTTTCTCCGTCTCGGAGGCCAATTTCAGCTCGATGGCTCTGGTTTCTTCAAGGGACCTTGTTAGTGCAACTTTCTTTTCCTCCAGCTCGAGGACAACCTTTGCACGCTGTTCGATTTCTTGCTCGACTTGCAGCCCGAGGGTAAATAGCTGTTGTCCGACCTTAAAGGGACAAAAAGTTATTTAGTAAAAAAAAAAAAAAAAAAAAAAGGGGGGGGGAAGAGATAGGACAACACTTACTTGAAAAAGCAGATCCGTGCTCGATCGCGCCGTTTCATTAGCGTTTTTCCCGTCTGGCTCGGCCATGGCCTTACTTTTCACCTCTTCAAAAAAAGCGCTAAGCGTCCGAGCAACCTTAGGGACAGTGTTTTGGGGCTCGGGATTCTCACCCGACGAGGGAGTCTTCTTCTGATCGACGGGAGGGTCATTTATTTTGACCTTCTTTTTGGAAGGCTCAACCACATCCTTATTAGCCTCCGAGGTCAGAACACTATCAGTTATTGTCCTCTTCTCCCCAGTCATTTGAATCAAGGCTGAGGTTGGAATCAGATCGCCCACGAACGATCTTTTATTTGGAGCAGACTCAGAGTCATCAGAGGTGATCTGCTTATTAGGCCTATCGACCTTCTTGTTACCCTCGGAGCTAATTTTCGACTGAGAAGGGGAGTCCGGAATTGGTATGACCGGCCCTTTCTCGAAGCCAGATAATTTCTTGGCCACAGTTTTGCCAAGGTCACCGGTTGATTCAATGACCGCCTTCGAAGGAGAATCGACCTTATGCTTGCCTCGGTCGTTCTTAGAAATCTTTCCTGCTTCCGAGGAGGACTTAGGTTCTTTGACTTTCGACTTGGAAGGTTTTTCCTTCTTGACTTTAAGCAACAACCTCGGGTTGATCTTGGAGTTCACCAGGCCTTCCATGATCTGTATGTTTCTAATGCAGAAGAGAGCTCGATTTACTTATCGACCGAATAGCTCCGACGAAGAGTGAATTATAATTTCAGTGACAAAAATCTTAAACTACCGTCTATTTATAAGAAAAAGGAACGTTGCCTTTTTGGGAGACCAACAGTCGCGAATTTCAAGATTTTCGCGCTCATTTAAGAAGATCGATTGTTTTGATATCGACGTTCTTTCTATGAACCTTATGGCTTACAAAGACTTTTGTCTAGTTGAGCAGTACGATAAATTAATGGTGAGAGCACTCGGAAAAACAGATAAAGCATATTCTATAGATGATCGAAACAATTACAGGGCATATGATAAACGATCCTACAATCTTACAATCTATTACAAGAAATTTAAAGGTTTGGCTGCGCCTCTTTGCCCTCACCTTCGGAGTTACCCTCGACATCGACGTCATCATCTCCAGAAGCTTCTCGATCGTCCCCATCGGAATCGTCATCGGAGGTATCCGAACGGTCTGAGCTATCTGAACTCGAGCTTGCGCTGGAGGTATCCAAGTCCATCAAGTCAGGGTTGGGCATTGGGACTCCAAATTCTTCCACAAAGGGAGCGAACTCATGTTCTTCCCAGTTGGCCGAGCTCGAGGACGCGGTTCGATAGTCTTCCCCGCTAGAGTTTTTCATGATGTCCATATGCTTTATATACTCCGTCATTTTGTCGGGAATAACTTTTGCTGCGGCCAATTGTTGAACACCTTTGAAAAAAGTAGTTTGAAGGATTTCGCCGACCCTCCCTCGAGCTATGGCGTCCAAAGCAGGGGACTCCAAGAATTCTCTTATCGAGCTTAGGCGAGAATCTTCTTTGCCCCGCTGATAAGACAGCTCGGAATCGGCCTTAGTCTGCGCAAGCTCCTCTTCAAGTTTCCTAACTTTCTCCTCGAGCAAGCTTTTCTCTTCCACGACCTTAACCAAGTTTTCCTCGACGGCAGGGGTATACTTGGCTTTCATGGACTCCAATTCTGCTTGGACAGAAGAAAATTGATTACGCAGTTGGGATTCCTCCTTGAGCAAATCCATATAAGCAATGTGGACTCGATCGGACTCCTCTTCCAGCATCGACACACGATTCACCTCTGTGAGAAAGCAGTCCCCGATCTGCAAGAACAGGCTGATTAATACTTTATTCCAAGACTTAAAACAGTTGCAACAAATGTAAAGGAATTTACCGTGTGATATGCTTTGGAGAATTGGCCCAGTACGTCGAGATCGGAATGGCCAAGAAGCTCCTCTTGGTCTTCGGCAAATCTCCCCGCCATGAAAATCTTGATCGCCTTGTCATGTTCATTCTCGCCGTTCGGGGTGCGATCGCTTCGAATTGATCCCCTCTCGGGATAACCTGCTGCTCGGGAACCTCTAAGTTGATCCTCAATAAAATCTACCATGTCAGGCCTACTTCGACCAGGACGGGAAGAAAGGGGCGTTCGGTGTCGACCCCACAGTCCGGTTCTCCTTTTGGCCTCGGGGGCTCCCTCGAGATCTTCCCGAGCTCTCCGATTATAGATCTCTGTCCCTCTAAGCTTCTTCATGGTAAACATGCTATATCCTAAACCAGAAGAAGAAGAAGGACCAGCTTGATGAGGAGGTCGCACCATTCGTATCGGCTCAGCATTCTCGGGCTCCTCTTCGATTCTGACCTGGTCAGTTTGGGCCGAGCTTCCCCGAGGAGCGACGGCAGTTCTGGGCTCCGGTCTAGTTTGCCTCCTAGGTTGACCGGGTGTTTTCCTCGAGGTAGATGCTACAGTTTTACCGACTATAGAAGCTCGGTATTGCTCCACCATTGTTCCTGAAGAAATAAAAGATGAATTGTAAGTAATGAAATCAGCTGAAAAAACTCACTATTATAAGTCACTCGGGAAAAACTATTTTTCCTTACTCAATGTTCGAGGATCATCAGCGACTGCTAGTGGAAAGGTAGCTCGGCTGAGTTCTGCTTTTCGAAGTACGGGTTCCAGAATGAGGAAAGCCGACTGGTACAAATCCGAACACATTTCTTTGACAACGGCGTCCGGAATGACCTTCTGAAGCTGACCTAATAGTTCCCGTTTTCCGAACACCCATTCTCGCTCACCTGGCCATCTGTGTGGGACCATCTCCGAGCTTCCCTCAGAAGCTGGTTCTTCAGGACCTCTAATGAAGAAGAACTGTTTCTTCCAGTCAAGAGAATTGCTGGAAGTGATGGTCGATAAGACCGAACGATTCGAACGTTGGGAGAAATACACGAACCCAACGTTCGAGGCGGAGGAGGTACTGATCTTGAAGAATTGCCAGAAGCGTCGGAAGTTAGCAACTTGATTCTTGGCCTTCATCAAAACGCTGAAAGCTATCAGATACCCGATCGAGTTGGGAAGAATTTGTGCGGGTGCCAGGCTAAATGCGTCTAAAACCTGCACGAGTAAGGGAGCAAAAGGAATACGCAACCCATAGTCGAACTGCCGAGCATAGAAAGCTTGACATCCTGCGGGGGGCTTATTCACTCTTTGAGAGGGGGTCGGGATTATTAGCGAGTAACCCTCGGGAAGGAATTTGCCTATTGTAGCTTTGAGGTTCGCTTCGTGCTCTTTCGGATCGTACGAACTTGAGATCTCGTCAACCCGTTTCTCGGTCTTTTGAGCCCGACCTGTGGCTTTGGATTTTTTCGAGACACCGGCCAAGTCGAGGATTCGCACACTACACCCGCCTCCGATCTCATACCTCATTATCTCATGCTTATCGAACGGTACAGCCAAGCCGTTGCCGCCCTCATTCTCGGAGTCAGTTTTTTCTCCATCTCCACCTTCCTCACTGTTGGCCTTGGCATTTTGTTCCGCATCACCATCGTGCTCGGAATCTTGTCGACCTGATGTACCCTCTCCAGCGTTTGACTCTATGGCATGCTCTATTTGATTGACGATTCTATTCGTCTCTTCGGAAGAGTTTTCAGTGGTTTTGAAATCATTGATGAGTTCCCCAGTGGATCCCAGGTCGGAATCTGATCCCCAGGGGATCTGGGTTTGAACGTCGGGATTCTGGGAAGTAGACATGATTAGAAGATATTTATTTGAATGCTCGAATTAAAGAAAATACTGTTTATCGATCTAAAAGCTCCGATCCGCTGTGAATTGTAAAGATGCACTTTTCCTTCTCCAAGTAAACATATTTATAAAGGTTAAAAGGGTAAATTGCAAATTCAACCCCGAGTAACCGCGACGGTTAGACTCCAACTCAGTAAATTTGAAGATTATCTTTTGTTAATAGCATTAGTGGTCCTCCAAGCTTCGGAAATGAGTATTTCTCGACTCAACAGGATAAAATATGTACTCTTTTTCCCTTCGCTCGGTTTTTATCCCACTGGGTTTTTCCGAGTAAGGTTTTTAATGAGGCATATCCAACTCAAGACTGTCCGAGGCCTGTTCTCTACTATCTATCTTTCCGAATTTCAGTATTGCAGCTCTTGGTGAATCTTCGAGGTGAATCTCTCAGGTCAAAAACCTCACCCTTCTATCTTGGGGGCGATCCGGCATTTCGAGGCTCCTCCAAGGAAGATGTGCACTCTTTTTCCCTAGTTCGGATTTTGTCCCATTGGGTTTTTCCGAACTAGGTTTTTAACGAGGCATGTCCGAAAACATCAAGAGGTCAAAGTCTTTCGCCGTGATGCAGTGTTTACTTCTCCGAGCTTCAGCTTCACTTACGCTCGAGAAGTGGGGGAGTATTGATGAGGGGTATTTCGCATACGCCGATCTAGGAAATACCTTCTGCTCGGGGTCACCCTCGATCTCGATCAGAATGGTATTCATCGACCGGAAGAACATGGTTCTCCGATCAAGCCTGACTGATAGCTCTCGATCAAGTACCCCGACCTTCTTCCCGATCTACTCGTCTCCTCGGGATTACTGTGGGGCCGACCTACAGCTTTATACAGCTGGCCGAGAGGTATTCTCCTACGGATGGTCTAGCTAGCTCATTACTGTTCCTATAAATACGCGGCGCATTTATGACATCGGGGACGGCACAACTTCCAAGATATTCCTTCTGCTCGGACCTACTGTTCGGATTAGGGACTAGCTTGTATTCTCATTGTATTTAGTCTTTCTAGTGGTACTGCATCCCGTAATGCTCGGGTAGACCCGCTTTGTAATTTGTATTCAAACACCGATATCAATATACAGTTTTCACACGCTCGATTCATATATTGTTATACTCTACTTTCCTTATTGAACTTGAACGAAATATAGTATAATCACTCATGAGGAGTATGTTTTCACTGAAGATGTTGCTGACTACTATGGATCTAGAAAAAATGACCTAACCAAAATGATTTCTGTGGCTACTGTCGGAGGTAAAACTATCTGTGTTTCACCTGCTGTTTTGAATGAAATTTATGGTCTGAAAAATGAAGGAGGAGAGGTATTTACTCTGGCTCAAGAAAAAGAGGAAGAATTTTGGTTTGTCTGTGCGAAGGATGGAGAACCAATGACTGGAAGCCTTATGAAAACTCAGCTGAAAGACGAGTTTCAAAGGTTTGCTGATATCATTGCAAAAATTTTGGAGTGTTGTACGAGCTCCTTAGATGGGTTACCTAGGAGAAGGTACCAAACAATGGTTTGCATCTACTATGGGTTGGATGTTAACTGGGCTATTCACTATTTTTATCTTCTGGCGTTAAAGAAGAATGGACATGTGGTGATGATGAGTCATCTACTCTCAGCTCTGGGATGTCCATTGGTGAATGGGAAGACAGTTCACAAGCTGAAGGAAGTGAAAATGTATGAACCAGTTAAGATTGGAGCTACCTCTAAAAGAAAGGCAAAAGGAAAAGAAGAGAAGCCTGCTGCCAAGAAACCCAAAATTACCATCAAAACGAAGTCTGCTGATCAAACAGCAAACCCTGCTGATGAAGCCAGATCAGTAGAGTCTGCTGATGTTGCTAACCAGATAGTCACTGAGGTGACTAAGGAAATCAGTGAGATGAGTACTGAAACATCTCCAGAAAGAACTGAGTCTGACGAACCAGTTCAAATAAAAGAAGTTGGAAGAAGAACAAGGAGTTCAGTAAAGAGAACTGCTGAACCTCGACAACCTGAAGCTTTGCCCAAGCCAAAGGCAAAAAGAAAGTTAACTCTGGGAGGTCAACGAGTTACCTTTACCACTGCTCCAACTACTCAAGTCAGAGAAAACCCTGCTGCTGAAAGACCAGTGGATGCAGTAGAAAAAGCTGCAGAAGATGAGACAGCAGTGGACCAATCTCTTGACAAGTCTGCTGTTGCTGAACAGCCTACTACTTTACCAGCAGAGGAGAATGTCCCACTCATTCATCCTACACCAACTGCTGCTGTTCCACTACAAGTAGTTGAATCACCTGCCGCCAGAAGGAAGAGAACTGGTAAGGCAAAGGTTAAAGTGATCACTGCTGCTGAGCAGAAAAAGATAGATGAAGCTGAGAAGAAAAAGAAAGAAAAAGAAAACGCTCGTAAACTTAAGGAGCTTGAGGCTCAGACTAAAAACATGTCTGAAGCTGAGATAGCTGCTAAAGAAGCTCATGATTTGGCTAAGGCTATTGAAGCCAGTACCAAGGATGCCCAAGGTCCAAGGTACAGTGGTGGAATCACAATTGGAGATCCCAAGAAGCCAAAGGCTGTTATGCCAACACCCAAGCTGCCAAAGAAGAAGAGATCAGAACTGAAATATGCTCTGAACATAGTTCAAAATGATCCAGAGATGTTCAAACAGTTTGTGGCAGATCTTGAGCGGTATAACGACGTTTTGGTCCGTCAGAGTCTCTTTGTTACGGAAAAGATCAGATACAACAGATGGAGAGAATATCGTCTGACAAAGACCAAGGATCAAATAGTACAGTGGAAGGATTTTGCTGCTGAGGAAAGATGGGTCCTGCAATTTCTGGAAACTGGATGTCTGAGGCAAGCATTGGATTCAGACCACTTCTTTGATATGATTCACTATCGAATGAGGAAGTTGGCAAAGTCTGAAGCCAAGTTGCTACAAAGTTCTGTTCCTGAAACTCCTGCTTCAGATGAAAATCTAAAGAACAGAATGGTCAAGCTGGCATTATCTGTAACTTTGGAAGTATGGGCGAAGAAGACCAGACATCAGAAGGGTCAACCCAGCTCAATGTTACCTATGCCAAGCTTACAACAGATCGTCTTTGGACCGGCTATCAAAACATATGAAGACTTACCTGAACAGACAACTTCACCATTTACACCTGCTATTATATTTACACATAAAACTGTTGTTGCTGATAATGGTGTTGATGTTGTTACAGAGATAAATGAGCCAACACAGGTCCAACAGAAGATTGCTGAAATCTCAACATCATCAGAGAAGTTGCCCCAACAGCAGACTACTCTGACTGATGAACCAAAGGAGACTGACAAAACTCCTGAGATTGCTCAAGCAAGCACAGCCACTCCATCAACTTCAACAGACTTGCAACCAGCTATTTTGGAGTCCATCCATCAGCTGATTGCCAACTCAATGAAGGAAATGGAAGACAGACATAGAGAACAAATGAATACGTTTAAGGAAGTAGCCTTAACTATGCTGTCTTCTGCTGCTGAAAAAGTCCCAAAGGCTGCTGATCCTAGCCCTCTGATAGTGGAAGAAATGGCAAACATCAAAAATGAAGTACAAGCTATCAGACTGGATGTGGAAACATTTGGTGCAAGGGTCAAAAACAACACAGCTGGTTGGAGGGACATTAATGAAGTTGTTGCAAATGCAATGGAGGCTCATGAAGTAAAAGCTGAGAGCATGCTGAAAGCATTCACTACATCAGCTGACTTGATTCTGAGTTCTCAGATTCAACTCTGTGATCAAATGGATCTTACATTCAAGAAGATTGAATCATACAACACATTGCAGCAACTGAAGAAGGAAAATCATCTTCTGGCGGTGGATAAAAACATCAGATTAATTTGTGACGCAATTAACATCACTCCTGTTCTGCCTGAAGAACCCGTCTACCCTGCTGATGATGACAAAAAGGGGGAAGATGGAGATTCTACAACGAAGAAGAAGGGTGCTGATGCTAATCTATCAGCTGAAGTTACTGAAAAGTTGAACTCTGCTGAAAAGGATGCTGATGATGAAAATACAAGCAGACCAGACAATGAAGTAACTGAGGCAGACAACGATGCTGATGAAGAGCCCAAAGAACCAGTAAAATCTGATAAGGAGATTGCTGCTTCCAAGGACTCTGCTGCTGAACAGTTAGATCCATACGTCAAGTACAAAAGAATAGAGGATCTCAGAAGAAGATTTGAAATGCTTGAACAAGATCTTTCTAGTTCTGAACAAGAAGATGAAGACCTTGAAAATGAAGAAGAAGGAGAAACACAAGAAGAGAAGAAGGACTAGACTAAGTCATTAGACTAGGTCACTTGTAATCTTTTTGTTAAACTTGTAAAATTTTACTTTCTGCTACTTCATCAGTTGAACTTGTAATCTGTAATCAATTGACATATCTATAAAAGTTCAAGTTTCCAACAAATCATTTCTATCTCAGAAATTTTTGAGGACTTAAACTTTAGCTTTAGGAACAGGTACTTAGCTGAAGTTTTGTCATCATCAAAAAGGGGGAAATTGTTGGATGAAGATGAAGATGGAAGACATAAAGTGAAGGGAGGTTTTGATGATTTCCAAAACATCAGAATCAGCTAAGTATGGAAGCTTAGTAAAAACCTTCTAAGATATTTGACTAAGGAAGACTTATTCAGACTAGTCAAATATGGTCCAGAAGACTACTGATCTATTGCTGAGGAAGAAATCAGACTGGTGGACGATCAACCGACTCAAATCAGATTAGTTCAAGTTTGGGATCAGCCGAGTATACATCAGACGAGTAATTTCGATCAGCTGAGTGGAAGTAGATCAGAAGATCAGTGCAACGGTAATAAATGCACTTGGAGTAATAAATGATGAAGAGGAAGGGTATTAATGACAAATGATTGAAGAGAAACCTCGTATCAGATTGGTGCATTTAATGCGATCTGACAGCAAGTACAACAGAGTGTACAGTGTTCAGTCGCAGGTAGCCGTTTCTGCAGGAAGGACCAGTACTCGAGGATTTGAACAGCTGTCGATCTCTCAACGGGCAGAAATTCAAATCTCCAAGTATAAATAGTTCAGTTCATGAGTTGAAGAGAACAACAACACAGAGACAACACACTTTGAGAGCTAAAATTCGAAGCAGAACTTCTCTAAGTCTCAAAACTCAAGAACAGAACACTCATCAGCTAAGTCATTTGTTGACGAAGCAAATAGAGAGAAAAACAGAAAATACTTGTAAAATCTGAGTGATTTTGTTAGGTTGTGTTGTGAGGAGTAGATATCAATCTTTGTGAGCGATATTACTTCAGAGGTTAGGAATTTCTTTGTGATTTCCTACTACGAACTTGTGGCCAGTTCATCTGTTGGTTGGCGCAAGCAGAGTGTACTGTAATCTTTGTGACTATAGTATAACCCAAGATCTAAGTTACTTGGAAGAGTGGACTAAAGGATTTACATCCATATAACCACTATAAAAATCCTTTGTGTTTTTAACTTGCATTATTTTCTGCATATCCATAACAGCATACTAAAAACACTTTAAGGTTGATTGTTTGAAAAGTTTTAAAAAGGAGTTTGTTTAAAACTGGGGATAAAACTTTTTCTAAGATAAGTAAACTACTTGTGAAAAACACTTGATAAATCCGCTGCAAGATAGTTAATTTTGAAACTCTGATTTTGATAAAATCAGCTAAGTAAAATCAGAAGAGTGGTCAACTCTGCTGTTCAAAGCTTTGTGCAAGATCAGCTTAGTCTGCTTACAATTCTTGATCAGCTTAGTCTGCTGACAGAAAAGTTAGAGATTTTTAAAAGGCAAATTTTTGAAGAGGTTTATTCACCCCCCCCCCCCTCTAAACCTCATCTGACCACTTGGGACCAACATCTATCTTCGTTGATGTTCGAGCTAACCCGTAATAGCCAGTTCGGGAATGCTCTCTGCCGAAAGCAACCGAATTCTTTCGAGCGGATTATGGAAATAGCTGAGAAATACATGATCCAGGAGGAAATGAATAAGTTAAAGAACGCACAGAATCCTAGGCCCCCGATCGTGAAGAAACCTGATCGGGCCCCTATCCCAAAACCAAGCGACTACGGAGGGTCAAACGCGCAGCAAAGAGGCTCGGTTTGGCAGAGACTTAAGGTCTATAAACCTCAGGCTCCGACCCACAGATCTAATGTCTACGGTCGACCTGCATCTCCAGATAGGGCTCCGAGGACGGAGCATGAAAAAAGCAACTTTACCAGACTGAATACCTCAAGGGACGAGATTCTAACAGTCCTCGAGGAGAGAAATTTGGTCCCTGGAGCTCGGCGTATCACTCAACCTAGGCCAGGGACTATGAATCATGATAAGTATTGCAGATACCACTGAGCTCGGGGGCATAGCACCGAGGATTGTTTTCAGTTAAAACAAGAGATCGAAAAACTAATTGCTCAGGGAAAGTTCAAGGAATATGTCAGAAATGAGAACCATTACAGCCGTTATAGATCCAGAAGTCCTAGGAGGTCCTCCGAACAACACCGTGAGGATCAACAACAAGCAGAGGACCAGACGAATGGGGTGATAAATATGATATCTGGTGGGCCAGCTGGGGGAGATAGCAGGAATGCGAGGAAAAGGACTGCTAGGTCGATAAAGACTGGTGTCTCGACTAGGAAAGAGGTCATGTCCTTAAAACCAGCGCCCTCGTTAAATCAAGTCATTAGTTTTTCCGAGGCTGACAGACCTAGTGATGTGACTTGGGATACTAATGAAGATGACCCTGATTTTTCGATGGTCTTGACCCTGAGAATTGCTAACTTCGAAGTTAGGAGGGTGTTAATCGATAATGGCAGTTCGGCAAACATAATCTCTTCTGAGGCGCTCGACAGAATGAATCTACAATATCTGCGACTGGAACGGGTATCCACCCCGCTCATTGGGTTCGGTGGATCAAAAATTGTTCCTCTCGGAACCATACTCTTGAGTACTACTATGGGTAAGAAACCTAAAGATGTTACGAAGATGGTTAAGTTCTTGGTCGTAAGTACCCCGTTCGCTTATAACGCAATTTTGGGAAGACCGGCTTTAAATGTATTCAAAGCAGTCGTGTCAACTTACCACCAGATGGTCAAGTTTCCCACGTTGGCAGGGGTCGGAGAAATGAGGAACGACCAATGCATGGCATGGGAATGATATAACACATCTTTAAACATGAAGAAGCAGTTCGAGCCAGTATTGCCCTCAAAAAGAAAGTTAGAGAAGGAAAAGGTATTCTCAGTATCCGACCTCCCGTTGCCAGATTGTGAAAAGTTGCAGAGTAAAAAAGGAAAAGAGATCGATATGAGCGTACAACCCCCAAATCATAAACAAGTAACGTTAATCCCTGGCTCTCCGGAGAAGTTCACCAGAATTGGGACCGAGCTAAGTCAAGGGATGGAGACCATGCTGATCGAATTCCTTAGAAACAACGCCGATGTCTTTGCTTGGAGTTCTGATGATATAATCGGAATCGACCCAAGGGTGATCACTCATTCTTTAAATATCGATCCTAAAGCAAAGCCAGTTAGACAAAAGAAGAGGAATCACGGTCGAGAAAAAGACAAAATCATCAATGCTGAGGTGGATAGATTATTGGCCGCGAAATAGATTCGGGAAATAACTTTCACTGAATGGCTTTGCAATGTAGTGTTGGTGTCGAAGGGAGAGAAGGTCGACAACAAATGGAGGATGTGTAATGATTTTACCGACCTGAACAAGTTGTGTCCAAGGGACCCCTATCCTTTACCACGGATCGATATGCTGGTTGACTCGACTGCGGGATTCATTTTCTTTAGTATGATGGATGCTTTCCAAGGGTTTTATCAAATATTTATGAATGAGAGAGATCAGGATAAAACAGCTTTTATTACCGAACGGGGAGTGTACTGCTTCATTGTAATGCCGTTCGGGCTAAGGAATGCAGGAGCAACTTATCAAAGGCTCGTGAATATGATGTTCAAGGATCTTATCGGTGAGATCATGGAAGTTTATGTTGACGATATGCTAGTGAAGAGCATGACCGAGGAGGATCATATAAAGCACCTTGACAGATGTTTCGCGATCCTAAGGAAGTACAGAATGAAATTAAATCCGGCTAAATGCACTTTCGGGGTAAGGTCGGGAAAATTCCTCGGTTATCTGGTGCACGAACGAGGAATTGAGGCAAACCCAGAAAAGATCCGAGCTATAGCTGAGCTACAACCGCCAACTAAGTTGTCTGAAGTGCAGAGTCTAATCGGAAAAATAATATCCTTGAATAGGTTTATATCCCGATCAGCAGACAAGAGTTTACCTTTCTTCAAGTTGTTGAGGAAATCGAAAGGTTTCGAATGGAATGAGGAGTGTAGTAAAGCTTTCGAAGAGCTTAAAACATACTTGGTTTCCCCTCCAATGTTGGCAAAACCAGTCGAGGGAGAACCTTTGTATTTATACATAGCAGTATCAAGTGAAGCAATAAGTTCTGTTCTGGTGAGAATTCAAGATTCCGAGCATAAACCAGTATATTATCTGAGCAAGTTACTTCAAGGGGCGGAGAAGAACTACATGGAAATTGAGAAATTCGCACTTGCTCTAATAGTGGCCGCGCGAAGACTGAGGCCTTATTTCCAAACTTACAAAATTATTGTTTTGACTAACCAACCGTTAAGGCAAGTTCTATCGAAACCAGAGACATCCGGCAGATTGATTAAATGGGCAGTGGAACTGGGACAGTTCGACATCGAGTACCAACCCCGAACAGCCATCAAAGCTCAAGTTCTGGCAGATTTCATTGCAGAGTCGATAGGAGCGGGCTCGGGAGATCGATTAGTTACAGAAGTAAACCTCGTGGTAGACGTTCGGGAGAAAATTTGGTTGATGCACGTTGATGGGTCGTCGACCAGAGAAGGAGGTGGGGCCGGAATTCATTTCCAAGGTCCCGAGGGAGAGGACCTCAGTTATGCGATCACCCTAGATTTTGTAGTCACGAACAATGAAGCGGAGTACGAGGCTTTGATTGCAGGTTTAGAAATGGCGATTAAAGCAAGCATAAAGTCTCTCACAGTGTTAACCGACTCCGAGCTCGTACATAGACAAGTGAAGGGGGTTTATGACGCAAAAGAATTTAACATGGTAAAATATTTGAAAAGGGTGAAGGATCTGGCAGCAAAGTTTGAAAGGTTTGATATAC
The DNA here is from genome assembly GCA_030819805.1 of Penstemon newberryi var. newberryi. NCBI lineage: Eukaryota > Viridiplantae > Streptophyta > Magnoliopsida > Lamiales > Plantaginaceae > Penstemon > Penstemon newberryi. The sequence goes on along the minus strand of JAUALY010000004.1, from coordinate 31,066,737 downwards.
AAGCTATCCCTCGAGAGGAGAACTGTTGGGCGGATTTGCTTTCAAAATTTACAGGTTCGATGGATGGGCGAAAGGAGAGAATAATAACTTGGTTGATGTCTAATTCTCCAGCTATAGAATTGAACGTGGCTCCGAACTCGGAAATCATGGAAATAGACACGCAAGGCCGTACGTGGATGGAACCTCTAAAAAATTACTTAAGAAGCGGTGTTCTACCGGAAGACGTAAATGAAGCTCGAAGGATTAACTATCGAGCTCCATTGTATGTTTTGATCGACGATCAGCTCTACAAGAGGTCGAGATCGGGAGTTCTATTGAAGTGTATCCCAGAGAGTCAACTCAATCTTATTTTAAAGGAAGTGCACGAAGGCGAGGCTGGGAATCATTGCGGTGCTCGAGCCTTAGCCTTGAAATGCTCGAGAACTGGATATTATTGGCCTACTATGATGTCAGATTGTATCGATTATGTCAAGAAATGCCATCATTGCCAAATTTATTCAAATTTGATTCATCAGCCCGCCGAGCAGCTGCATTCAATTCCGATCTGCTGGCCCTTTGACAAATGGGGAATCGATATTGTGGGACCTTTCCCAACTGCTAGATCGAGAAAAAACTATGTCCTGGTCACTGTGGAATACTTCAGTAAATGGATCAAATGCATTGCGCTAACAAAAATTACTCAATTTCAGGTGATAAATTTTCTCTGGAAGAATATTGTTTGCAGGTTCGGTATACCGAGGATCCTCATCTCCGACAATGGAACTCAATTCGCGGGAAAGCAAATTTTGGAGTGGTGCGAAAAGTTTGGGATCCAGCAGAATTTCACGTCGGTCGGACATCCCCAGGCGAACGGACAAACCGAGGTCACCAACAGGGAAATTGTTCGATCACTTGAAAAACGTTTAGCCGAAGCAAAAGGCCATTGGTTAGACGAGCTTCCAGGAGTAATTTGGGCTAACAGGACTACAATAAAGTCTGCTACTGGAGAAACTACTTTCTCATTGGTTTACGGGTTGGAGGCTGTTATACCGGTGGAGACATTGGTACCTTCACCAAGGTCACCAGTTGGTTCAATGACCGTCTTCGAAGGAGAATCGACCTTGTGCTTGCCTCGGTCGTTCTTAGGGGTCTTTCCTGCTTCCGAGGAGGACTTAGGTTCTTTGACTCTCGACTTGGAAGATTTCTCTTTCTTGACTCTAAGCAACAACCTCGGATCAATCTTGGAGTTCACCAGGCCTTCCATGATCTGTAAATTTCTAGTGCAAAAGAAAGCTCGACTTATTTTACCGATCAATTAGCTCCGACGAAGAGAGAATTACAATTTCAGTGATGCAAATCCTAAAATTGCCTCTTCTATTTATAAGGAAAAGGAACGTTACCTTTTTGGGGACCCAACAGTCGCGAATTTCAAGTTTTTCCGTGGCCTAGTGAAAGGTCGATTATTTTGATACCGTGCTTACTAAGTGATTCACATGCACGAAAACGCTCGATATCAACGTTCTTTTCTGAACCTTATGGCTCACAAAGACTTTTGTCTAGTTGAGCAGTATAATAAATTACCAATGAACGGACTCAGAGAAAAACTGAAAAGAGCAGATTTTATAGATGATCGAAGTAAGTACAGTGCATGTAATTAAGGGTCCTACAATCTATTACAAGAGATCTAAGGGTTTGACTGTTCCTCTTTGCCTTCACTCTCGGAGCCACCCTCGATATCGACGTTATTATCTTCAGAAGCTTCTCGATCGTCAGAAGGATCTTGATCTTCCTCTCCGGAACTATCATCAGAGAACGATCTGAGCTATCTGAACTCGAGCTCGCGCTGGAGGTATCCAAGTCCATCAAGTCAGGATTGGGCATCGGAACTCCGAACTCTTCCACGAACGGAGCGAACTCATGTTTTTCCCAGTTGGCGGAGCTCGAGGACGAGACTTGATAATCTTTTCCGTCCATATTCTTGAAAATGTCCATGTGTTTCAAGTACTCATCTATCTTGTTGGGAATAACTTTCGCGGAGACAAGTTGTTGAACGCCTTTATAGAAGGTAGTCTGGAGGACTTGATCGACCCTTTTACGAGCTATGGCATCCAACGCAGGAGACTCCAAAAATTCTCTTATCGAGCTTAAACGAGAGTCTTCTTTGCCACGTTGATAAGATAACTCGGAGTCAGCCTTAGTTTGCGCGAGCTCCTCTTCAAGTTTCTTAACCTTCTCCTCGAGCAAGCTCTTCTCCTCCACGACCTTCACCAAGTCTTCCTCGACGGCCGGGGTATGCTTGGTTTTCATGGACTCCAATTCTTTTTGGACGGAAGTGAATTGATTGCGAAGTTGGGATTCTTGCTTGAGCAAGTCCCTATAAGCGATATGGACCCGGTCGGACTCCTCTTCAAGCATTGAGACACGATTCACCTCGGTAAGAAAGCAGTCCCCGATCTGCAAGGACAGGGTGGTTAGTATGTTGTTCCAAGACTTGAACAATTGCAACAAATGTAAAGGGATTTACCGTGTGATATGCTTTGGAGAATTGGCCTAATACGTCGAGGTCGCAATGGCCAAGAAGCTCCTCTAAGTTGATCTTCGATGAAGTCCACCATGTCAGGCCTACTTCGACCAGAAGTGGAAGAAAGGGGTGTTCGGTGTCGACCCCACAATCCGGTCCTCCTTTTGGCCTCGGGAGGTCCCTCGAGATCTTCCCGAGCTCGTCGTTTGTAGATTTCTGTCCCTCTGAGCTTCTTCATGGTGAACATGCTGTATCCTAAGCCAGAAGAAGTAGAAGGACCAGCTTGATGAGAAGGTGGTACCATTTGGATTGGCTCAGCATTCTCGGGCTCCCCTTCGTTTTCGATCTGGTCAGTCTGAGCCGAGCTTCCCCGAGGAGGGACGGCAGTTCTAGGCTCCGGTCTAACTTGTCTCCTCGGCTGACCGGGCGTCCTTCTCGAGGTAGACGCTACCGTTTTACCAACTATGGAAGCTCGGTATTGCTCCACCATCGTACCTAAAAAAAAATAATAAAAATGATAAGTAAGAAAATTCTCTGAATAGTTTACTGTTACGGTTACTCGGGAAAGATTGTTATCCTTACTCAATGTTTGAGGATCATCAGCATCTGCTAGTCGATAGGTAGCTTGGCTGAGACCAGCTTTCCGAAGAACGGGCTCTAGGACCAGGAAAGCCGACTGATACAGATCGGAACGCATCTCTTTAACCAGATCGTCTGGGATAACCTTCCCAAGCTGGCCTAACACTTCTCGTTTTCCGTACACCCATTCTTGCTCACCTGGCCATTTGTGTGGAACCATCTCCGAGCTTCCCTCAGAGGCCGGTACTTCAGGTCCCTTGATAAAGAAGAACTGTTTCTTCCAGTCGAGAGAATTGCTAGAAGTTATGGTCGATAAGACCGAATGATTCGAACGCTGGGACAAATACACAAACCCAGCGTTCGAGGCGGATGAGGTACTGATCTTGAAGAATTGCCAGAAGCGTCGAAAGTTAGCGGCTTGGTTCTTGGCCTTCATCAAAACGCTAAAAGCTATCAAGTACCCAATCGAATTGGGAAGGATCTGTGCGGGAGCCAGGCTGAATGCATCTAAAACCTGCTTGAGTAAGGGGGAAAAAGGAATGCGCAACCCATAGTCAAACTGCTTAGCGTAGAAGGCTTCACATCCTGCTGGGGGCTTATTCACTCTTTGAGAGGGGGTCGGAATGATTAGCGAGTAACCCTCGGGAAGGAATTTACCTATCGTAGCTTTGAGGTTTGCCTCATGCTCTTTTGGATCATACGCACTTGAGATGTCGTCGACCCGTTTCTCGGTCTTCTGAGCTCGACCTGTGGCTTTGGACTTTTTCGCGACACCGGCTAGATCAAGAATTCTCACACTGCACCCGCCTCCGATCTCATATCTCATAATCTCATGCTTGTCAAACGGTACAGTCAAGCTATTCTCATGGTCGGAATCAACTTCTTCTCCATCTCCACCCTCCTCGCTGTCGCCTCCGGCATTTTGTTCCGCATCACCATCGTGCTCGGAATCCTGTCGACCTGATGTACCCTCTCCAGCGTTCGACCCCATGGCATGCTCTATTTGATTGACGATTCTATTCGTCTCTTCGGAAGAATTTTCAGTGGTTTTGAAGTCATTGATAAGTTCGCCTGTGGATCCTAGGTCGGAATCTGATCCAGAAGGAATATTGGTTTGGACGTCGGGATTCCGGGAAGTAGACATGATTAGAAGATATTTATTGGAATGCTCGAAGTAAGGAAGAAATATTGTTTATCGATCTGAATGCTCCGATCTGTAATAAGTATGAAAGACGTACTCGTCTCTTCTAAGTCAACAAATATATAAAGGTTAAAAGGGTAAATTGCAAATTCAACCCCGAGTAACCGCGACGGTTAAGCTCCCACTCAGTAAAATTGAAGATTATCTTTTGATTATAGCAGTTTTGGTCCTCCAAGCTTCAGAAATGAGTATTTTCGAGTCTGCAGGATAAAATATGGACTCTTTTTCCCCTTCGCTCGATTTTTATCCCACAGGGTTTTTCCGAGTAAGGTTTTTAACGAGGCATATCCAACTCAAGACTGTCAAAGGCCTGTTCTCTACTATCTATTTCTCCGAACTTCAAATATTGTAGCTCCTTGTGAATCATCGAAGTGAATCTCTCAGGTCAAAAACTTCACCCTTCTATTATTGGGGCGATTCGGTATTTTGAGGCTCCTCCAAAGAAGATGTGCACTCTTTTTCCCTAGCTCGGATTTTCTCCCATTGGGTTTTTCCGGACTAGGTTTTTAACGAGGCATATCCGAAACATCAAGAAATCAAAGTCTTTTACCATGATGATGTGTTTACTTCTCCGAGCTTCACCTTCACTTACGCTCGAGAAGTGGGGGAGTATTGGTGAGGGGTTTTTCGCCTGCTCTGTTCTAGGAAATACCCAGCTCGAGATCGACCTCGATTCCGACCAGAAAGACTATTTTCCGACCTGCAGAACTCAGTTTCCGATCAAGCCAGTTCGATAGCTTAAGATCCTTTCTTCCGATCTGCTTCTATCCTCGGAATTACTGTGGGGCCGACCTACAGCTTTGTACAGCTGGCCGAGAGGTATTCTCCTACGGACGGTCCAGCTAGCTCATTACTGTTCCTATAAATACGCGGCGCATTTATGACATCAGGGATGGCACAACTTCCAAGGAATACCCCCTGCTCGGACCTACTGTTCGAACTAGGATCTAACTTGTATTCTCTTTGTATCAGTCTTTTTAGTAGTACGACATCCCGTAATGCTCGGGTAGACCTGTTTTGTAATTTATATTCGAACACCAATATTAATATACAATTTTCACATGCTCGATTCATATATTGTTATACTCTACTTTCCTTATTGAACCCAAACGAAAAACGGTATAATCAACATGTATGGTACCATTTACGTGATCTTTATCAATATCATTTCTTCGAGGAGCGCGATTGCTGGGGGACCTCTCGCGAGGGCTTCCATTTTCTTCCCTCCTCCTAGGACTCCGTGTCCTTTGTCTTCTTTGATCTGTTCTATCCACAAATTCGTTTAACTTGCCCTGTTGAATCAACTTTTCAATTTCCTGTTTTAGGTGGTAGCAGTCCTCGGTCCTGTGTCCGTGAGCCGATGATACCTACAATATATATCGTAGTTCTTTGCCCCAGGTTTTGCCTGCGTGATCCTTTTTACTGGGGGAATTAAATTACTTCTTTCTAGTATCACCAAAATATCCTCTCTCGGAGCGTTTAGTTTGGTATACTCCACATAGCTCACCCGATCTCTAATATTTTTCTCTGGAGATCGAGGCCTGAGGTAGACATTAGGTCTTTTCTCAGGGTTACTTCCGCTATATTCTAATATTTGGAATACGTTTCCTCTTCGGGAAAATCGATCGTAATCCGTGACTCTTTGTATCGGTAGTTTTTCAGGTTTCCTTGATCCTGAAGTTGATGCTTTATTCTTATTTTTGTCTTTGAATGAATTCATCTCTTCCTGAGTCATATACTTGGAGGCCAACGTCATGATTTCTGCGAAGGTACTTGATTGTTTCCGACTTAAGGCATTGCCGAACTGCCTATTTTTTGTCAGGTCGAATAGAATAGATATGATATAATCAATATTTGGGGAGTCGATCTTCAATAGCTCGACATTGAATCATGCCAACCAAGTTCTTAGAGATTCCCCCTCTTGTTGGATAATGGTTCCTAGATAGCTCATGGGGAGCTTTTGTCTTTTCTGACTGGCAAACTGTTGTTCTAGTTTGTTGCATAGCTCTCTAAAACTAAATATCGAGTTAGGTGGTTGTTTCCCGAACCAGTCCAGTGCCAACCCCTCGAAGGTTGTGATCATCAATTTCGCCGTATATTCCGCTGAATGAGCATACAAATTCATTATGTTTGTGAAACTAAAAATATAATCAGTCGGATCGCCAGTTCCATCGTATCTGGGAAGTCGAGCAGGTAAAGGCCCTGAGGCCTGTGCTTCCCTAATTTCTAGGCAGAATGGGGAACAGGCAGCAATACTATCCTGGATTTCTCGGGAACGAGGCCAAGGTTGTCTCAAAGTTAAAAGCCTTTGTTCCACTCGCTCTTCCACCATCCTCTCAATATCCAATTCAGAGAATTTTCTGGTCGGTCGTCGGTCGATGATCTGGGCCTCCTCTGCATCATCGATTGGGATAACCATTTTTTCTCCGGATATGTTAGGTTCAGGACGAGCATTGGCTCTTGCCTGATTACCTCGTCGAGCAGGATGTCTTTTCGCTGCATTTGGCGGGGATATATGAGAACGTTGGTCCCCATCTGGGCTTTCTGCTTCAGCCGAAACTCGGTCGTTGCCCCCTTGGACACGCTTGATGTTATTTACCAATCTGGTTGGAGGAAACGGGGCCACATCAGGACCATTGTTTTCCGGTGCTGTTCTATGCATGATCCCCGCACATAACGAATTCACAAGTTGAGCAATATGCCTTAACTTTTCTTGATCGGCAGGTAACGGGGGGTGAGGGACGGAGTGAACGGGTGAGTTCGGAGCCCTACTCCTGCTAAGAGTTTGACGTTCCTCACCGTTGTGGTTGTTGTTCGCGTTTTCCACGATAGGCCCCTCTGTTTGATTTAAATCTTGATGTTCTGAGGGAGGCGGCATATTATTAGCGCTAATTCTTTGGGAATTTTCGGGCAGACCTTCTACAGCACGTGGATGCTGAGAAGTGGTGCTTCTTCCTGTGTTACGTGTGCTTTTTCTTGGATTGGCCATATTCGATCGAGCAATTAACCTAGCCCCACGGTGGGCGCCAACTGATTGAACCTGATTTCGTCTTAGGTTATAATATCAGTAATACATATGAGAGATAACAAATTTATATATTGGGGGTTTAGTTAAAGTACTCAGGATGGTGCAATTCAAGAATAATATAAAGCAAGATAATAACATATGAACAAGTATGAGAGGAGAAATCGTTGTAGTATTGATGTTAAGTTCAAATCCAGATCCTCATTACAATATAAAACTCAGTATTTATAATAATAGCCTAGTCCTAACTTGACTTGGAGTCCTATTAGGCCTAGGAATCCTGCATGGCTTAGGACTACTGCATGGCCCATTGAACCTTCAGGATCGGTCTTCAGGTCGATCAGATATACTTGGGCGGGTCGAGCCGATCTTGTGGTCTTCACAGGTCGGATCGAGCTTGACCTTCCTCGGAAAGCTGTACTTTATTATAGGTGTAAAATAGCCCCCATCACTAGTGTTTGTTTGGTGGCCTCTACACCAAGTGAAATCAGTTGGCTTTGGCACAAACGAATGAATCATTTGAATTTCAAGACCATCAACAGATTAATCAAGAATGATTTGGTAGAAGGAATTCCAAAGACAGTCATGAGCAAAGACAAGCTGTGTGACGCTTTTCAGAAGGGTAAACAAGTGAAATCATCTTTCAAAAGCAAGAAGCACCAATCTTCAACCAGAATTTTGGAGCTACTTCATATGGATTTGTGTGGCCCTATTGATCCTATCAGCAATGGTGGAAAGAAATACTGCCTAGCTGTTGTGGATGATAATTCAAGATTCACTTGGGTGATATTCATGAAATAGAAAAGTGAAACCAAGGAACATGTTCCCAATCTGATGGAACTGATCCAGAATGAAAAAAGCTTAAAGATATTGAAGATCAGATCAGATAGAGGGATTGAATTTACAAACTCTACTGCTGAAGAGTATTGTAACTCCAGAGGAATCAACCATGAGTACTCTGCTGCCAGAACCCCTCAACAAAATGGAGTTGCTGAAAGGAGAAACAAAACTCCAAAAGTAGCTACCAGGACAATGATAGCTGAAGCAAAACTGCCTCAAAGATTCTGGGAAGAATCCACAAATACAGCCTGCTACACCCAGAACAGATGCATGATCAACAAAAGTCAAAACAAGACACCTTATGAACTGTGGAACAACAGAAAGCCTAATTTACATTATCTTAGGATTTTTGGTTGTAAATGTCATGTTTTGAATAATGGGAAAAATCGCCTTACTGCTTTTGCAGAGAAGGCTGATGAAGCTGCTTTTTGTAGGTTTCTCTACTGTTATTAAAGCCTATAGAGTTTTTAACAAAATGACTTTACTTGTAGAAGAATCAATTCATGTTTTATTTGATGAGCCATGTCAATCTTCTGAAAAGAATCAACGTACTAATCCAGACATATATGTTGAATTTCAGAAATTGAGTGTGGAAAGAAAAGAAGAGTATGTACCCATCTTACTACCTGATCTCAACGAAGCTGATAACTCAAGTGCTGTTCAAAATCAGTCTACTGATTGTCTAACAGAGGAGTTGCAAACAGCTGACAGACCAGAGACTGTTCAACAGACTGCAAATATTCAAGAGACTACTACTGGAACTCCAACAGTAGTGTTGCAAGATCAATCAAGAGGACAACATCCAGATTTGCAACCTGATCTCAGATGGCTCAGAGATCACCCACCTAAACTAGTGATTGGTGATCCATTGGATAGAGTGAGAACAAGAAGGTCAACTGTAAATGAATCAATGTTTGTAAGTTTTCTTTCACAAATTGAGCCTAAATTAATTGATGAAGCTCTTAGTGACTCTCACTGGATTGAAACAATGCAAGAAGAGTTAAATCAATTTGAAAGAGATGAGGTTTGGTACTTTGTACCTAGACCTACTCATCAAAGGGTAATTGGCACTAAGTGGGTTTTCAGAAATAAGATGAATGAAGATGGTATTATTACCAGAAATAAAGCAAGACTAGTTGCCAAGGGTTACTGCCAAGAAGAAGGCATTGATTTTGATGAGACATTCGCACCAGTTGCAAGGCTTGAAGCAATCAGACTGTTTCTTGCCTATGCTGCTCACAAGAACTTCACTATCTATCGGATAAATGTGAAGTCTGCTTTTCTCAACGGAGAATTGCAAGATGAAGTGTATGTTGAACAACCTCCAGGTTTTGAAGTCTATCAACAAGGAGACAAAGTGTATCGTCTGAAGAAAGCTCTCTTTGGACTGAAACAGGCTCCAAGAGCATGGTATGATACCTTATCTGATTTTCTTTTACTTAAAGGATTTCGCAAAGGTAAAGTAGACAAGACCTTGTTCACTATTGAATGGGAAGAACATATATTGTTAGTTCAAATATATGTGGACGATATTATTTTTGGTTCAACTAACAAACAAATGTGTGAAAAGTTCTCTAAGCAGATGCAGAACAAGTTTGAAATGAGCATGATGAGAGAACTTAATTACTTTCTTGGATTACAAGTCAAACAACTACCTGATGGTATTTTTATAAATCAAGCAAAGTACACAAAAGATCTGTTTAAGAAATTTGGCATGGAAACTAGCTCATCTGTTAGTGTTCCTATGTCTACTGGACTTCGTCTGGATAAAGATGAAGATGGCAAATCAGTTGACATCACCAAGTACAGAGGCATAATAGGGTCACTGTTATATCTAACAGCTAGCAGACCAGACATTATGTATTCTGTTGGGGTTTGTGCGATATTTCAATCAAATCCTAAGGATTCTCATCTCTTAGTTGCTAAAAGGATATTAAGGTATCTCAAAGGCACTCAAGAATTGGGCTTGTGGTATCCAAGGGAATCAGGGTTTGAATTTATTGGATATTCAGATTCTGACCTTGCTGGCTGCAAAATTGATAGGAAGAGTACTACAGGTACTTGTCAATTTTTAGGCAGTCGTCTGATCTCATGGATGAGTAAGAAACAGACTTCAGTATCCATATCTACTGCTGAAGCTGAATACATTGCTGCTGGAGCATATTGTGCACAGATACTTTGGTTGAAGCATCAACTATAAGATTATAATCTCAAGATCAGTGGAATCCCTATCTACTTTGACAATAGAAGTGCAATCTCACTTACTCAGAATACTACTAGTCATTCCATGACTAAGCATATTGAGATCAAACATCACTTCATCAGAGACTACGTTGAAAAAGGAAATTTTATTATTGAGTATGTTCATACAGATAATCAGATCGCTGACATTTTCACCAAACCATTAAGTGATTCAAGATTTTCTACTCTAAGAGTGGAACTAGGCTTGTTAAAATTGGATTAATAAGCTTAGGGGGAACCTATCAGAGGACTGGGTTCTTCAGCTGACTAATCCGATGACAGCATGTGTAATCCTTCAAGAAGATTGACTCTCAACAGACTAGTTGACTAATAGATTCTTGAATTCAGGAGGAACGTGTAAGACTAGCGGTACTCCTGTTTTAAAGATGAAATCTTCAATGACAGTTAGTTGAAGTTGTTATAATCAGAAGATTTGTTCTTAATTCTTGAAGACTTGAAGATTATTTAATTTTGCTGGATTGACAAACAGCAAAGGAAGATCACTAGATATTGGCTTTCACTAGTGATATATTGTATCAGACAAGTCATCTGCCAGATAAGTATTATTTTACTCATCTGTTTACTTATGTCAATTTATAAACAGTGTTGTATTAAAAACGTATTATCAGAAACACGCTTTTATAAATAAAAGACTAGAGGCGTTTCGCCTTCCCGCCTAGTCTGACATAATTAACGAATTTTGAAATCCGCGTATCATGCTAACACTATTAAATATATCAGTAACTGATCTAACGGTTGGCTTAAATCACGGAAACCGACATCATCCAACCTCTATAAATCCAAATCTGATCAGCTGACTGATCTTTTATGCACCTTCAAAATTTTCTAAGTACACAAGGGCATTTTTGCATTCATATTACCTGCAAATTTCTCTCGTTTCTTTCAAATCTTTTTCAGAAAACAATGAGTTCTAAGGACGCAAATGCTGAGGATAGATTCTTGAACTACCAGACTTATTACGCAACGGGAACTCAACTGATGAAAGAGATCTTGGAAAAATTCAAAGCTGCCTCACTGGTAAACTTCATGGAAGCTCATATTATTGTTTTTGCCTTACTTTCCTAAGTTACTTGCTTACGAAATTCGGTAAGATCAGCATGTTTATTAATAAAGCAAAGTACACAAAAGATCTGTTCAAGAAATTTGGTATGGAAACTAGCTCATCTGTTGCTATTCCAATGTCTACTGGACTTCGCCTTGACAAGGATGCAGATGGAAAATCAGTGGACATCACCAAATATAGAGGCATAATAGGGTTACTGTTATATCTACAGCTAGCAGACCTGACATTATGTACTCTGTTGGGGTTTGTGCGAGATTTCAATCAAATCCAGAAGAATTTCATCTCTTAGCTGCTAAACGGATATTAAGGTATCTCAAAGGCACTCAAGAATTGGGGATATTCAAATTCTGACCTTGCTGGCTGCAAGATTAATAGGAAGAGTACTACAGGTACTTGTCAATTTTTAGGCAATCTTCTGATCTCATGGATGAGTAAAAAACAGACTTCAGTATCCATATCTACTGCTGAAGCTGAATACATTGCTGCAGGAGCATGTTGTGCACATATACTTTGGTTGAAACATCAACTAGAATATTACAATCTCATGATCAGTGGAATCCCTATCTACTGTGATAATACAAGTGCAATCTCACTTACTCAGAATATTACAGGTCATTCCAGGACTAAGCATATTGAGATCAAACATCATTTTATAAGAGACCATGTTGAAAAAAGAAAAGTTATTATTGAATATGTTCCTACAGATAATCAGATCACTGACATTTTCACCAAACCATTAAGTGATGCAAGATTTTCTACTCTAAGAGTGGAACTGGGCTTGTTAAATCTGGATTCATAAGCTGAGGGGGAACCTATTAGAAGACTGGGTTCATCAGATGACTAATCTGATGACAACAAGTATTCTTCAAGAAGACTGACTCTCAAGAGACTAGTTGACTGATAGATTCTTGAATTCAGGGGGAACGTGTAAGACTTGCGGTACTCCTGATTAAAAGATGAAATCTTCAATGACAGTTAGTTGAAGTTATATTATCAGAAGATTTGTTCTTAATTCTTGAAGACCTAAAGATTATTTATCTTGCTGTATTGACAAACAACAAAGGAAGATCACTTGCTATTGGCTTTCACTAGTGATATTGTATCAGACAAGTCATCTGCCAGATAAGTATAATTTTACTCATATGTTTACTTATGTCAATTTATAAGAGTACTGTGTTAAAAACGGTATATCTGAAAACACGCTTTTATAAATAAAAAGGACTAGGGACGTTTCATTTTCCCGCCTAGTCTGACATAATTAATAAAATTTGAAATCCGTAATTTACGCACACACGATCAAAACTGACAGAAACTGATCTAACGGTTGGCGGATAACACAGAAATCGATGAATCCCTAACCCTATTAAACCAGATATGATCAGATTACTAAAGTTTTACGCGCCTTTCAAATTTTCTAAGTACTCAAGCATTTTGTCCTTCAAGTTTTCCGCAAAATTCTCTCTGTTTTTCACTAACATTTTCTAGAAAGATCATGGGTTCCAAAGCTGCTAATGCTGAGGGAAGGTTTATCAACTATGATACTTATCATGCCACTGGAACAAATCTGATGAAGGAAATTTTGGAGAAGTTCAAAGCTTCTTCACTAGTGAACTTCATGGAAGCTCACGAGACCATGGTGTTCTATACAGAAGTGGATGAGTTCTATGGAAATGCTAACCTGATCTGGAGAAGATGGAAATAAGGTCAAAGGCTGGAGGTAAAGATGTCTGCATCACTCCTGCCTTGCTGAATGAGAAGTATGGACTATCCAACGAGGGTTATACGGACTTGGTTGAGTTGGATGCTCCATTGGAGACTGAATTTTGGAAAGTTGCTGCCAAGAAGGGAGAAATTCTCACTGGGTCAGTAAGGAAGACTCAATTGGTGGATGAATTTCAAAGAATGGCTGACCTGTTCGCAAAGGTCATTGAAAACTGTACTTTTTCTCTTGATGGAGTACCAAAGAGGAGACTCCATTCTATGATTGCAGTTTACTACGGTCTGAAGGTAAATTGGGCTGCTTATGTGTTCTACATAATTGCAGAGCACAAGGAGAGCAATCATAAAATCTTTATAAGCCATCTGCTGATGAGCTTAGGCAGTACAATGCCTCATGGCAAAGTCATTCATCAAGCAAAGGAGCTGAAAATCTATGAAGCCGTCAAGGCTGTTAAAATAAAAGAGCCTGCTGCAACGTCAGAAAAGAGGCACTAAAAAAGAAAGGCCACAGAGCCTAAGGAGCCTGTTGCTAAAGCCAAGAAAAGCAAGGCTGCAGTTTCCAAGCCTACTGATCAAACAGCTCACCCAGCTGTTCAAGCCAGATCAGAGGAGGCTGCTGAAAAGATAATTGATGAGACAGTTAAGGAGATAGAGAGCATGCCATTGGATGACTCTCCTGAAAGAACTCCTTCAGCTGAGCTGCCAGCTGAAAATGTTGCAAAGAGAACAAAAAGCGCAATTAAGGATACTGCTGCAACAACTGCCGTTCATACAAAAACAACAGCAAGAAAGAAGCTGATATTGGGAGGACCTAAAGTTAGAATTTCAGAAACTGTTAGAGAAGATCCTCCATCTGCTGAAAGACCAGCAAAATCAGCTAATGAAACTGATCAGACAACAGCAGAGGCTTCTGCTACTTCAATAGAGAAGTCCACTGCTATATCAGCTGAGGTCAGCATACCTCAAAAGGAACAACAGACAACTGTTCCTGAAACTGCTTCAACAGCTGAGGCACCAGTTGTTGAATCAAGGATGGCCAGAAAGAAGAGAACTGGCAAAGCCAAAGTTTCCACTTACCACAAGAAAAAGAGGGAAGAGGCGAGCAAAGAAAAAGGGATGAAGCTGAGCTTAACAGAGTTCTTGAAGCGAGTAAAGCAGAAGCTGAAGTCAAGAAAATGACTGAAGCAGAGCTAGCTGCTAAGGAACAAGAAGACTTAGCAAGTGCTTTAGAAGAGAGCAATAAAGATGCTCATGGCCCTAAAAGAACTGGTGGTATAGTGATTGGCAAATCACTGGAAGGGAAGTTTTTGTTGCCACAAGCTAAGCCAGTCAAAAAGAAGAAGCAAGAAGTGAAGAGGGCACTGGACATTGTCCAAAGTGACTCTGCTGCTTTTTCAAAATTTGAGGCTGAACTGGAAAGATACAACTCCCTTCTACAATCAAAGAATGTGTTCCAAGCTGAAAAGATTAGATACAATCGCTGGAGGAACTACAGAGTGCAAAAGTCTAGTGAAGAATTCAGAGCCTGGAAGGAGGCTGCTGCTGAAGAAAGTTGGGTATTGGATTGGTTGCAGACCAGTGATATTCAACAAGCTTTGGACTCTGATGTGGGATATTTCGCATGCTCTATTCTAGGAAATATCCTGCTCGAGATCGATCTCAATTCCGACCAAGAAGGCGTGTTTTTTGACCCGCAGAACACAGTTTCCGATCAAGCCGGTTGGACAGCGCAAGGCCCTTTTTTCAAATCTACCCCTCTCCTCGGATTCACTGTTGGGCCGATTCCACAATGGGTTTCTCTGTTTGGGTCGTTCGATGCGTTCGATCCCCTATCGAACCACCTACTCATATGCACTGGGATCAAATGTCTTGTTCATGAAACTATGCAAATTCACTCCACGTGAATCATGCATACTCGTACAAGTCTTAGCGATTCCTTCGATACCCCGTTTCGTTCGGAATCTATGACTTGGAACATTTTTAAGATCACGACCTTAGAGACTGTTTCATGATTGCACTCATACTGAAGTGAATCGTCCCATAGTCTATTGTAATCTAAGGATTTCATCCAATCGCTTAAGTGATTTGCGAGATATGAAGTTGGCCATTGTTTGATTTACATACTATAAACAAACGAGCGTATTAATTCATTTATACTAGAGAAAGATTACAATAGTCCTAATACAAGCTAAATATATTGGCTTGCAGGCACTATTCTATCACTATGAAGGAAATGGAAGAGAAGAACAAGAGTTTACTTCAAAGATTTGAGGAGATGGCCTCCAATCTTGTTCAGAGCACAGTTAAAAGTATTCCACAGCCTGCTGATTCTACCATGTTGTTGAAGGATGATTAAACAGTTTTTCGTTCGAGTTCAATAAGAAAAGTAGAGCGTAGCAAAATATGAATCGAGTACGTGAAAATTGTATATTAATATTGGTGTTCGAATATAAATTACAATATAGGTCTACCCGAGCATTACGGGATGCCGCACTACTAAAATGTCCAATACAAAGAGAATACAGGCTAGCTCCTAGTTCGAACAGTAGGTCCGAGCAGGGGGTATTTCTTGGAAGTTGTGCTGTCGTTGATGTCATAAATGCGCCGCGTATTTATAGGAACAGTAATGAGCTACCTGGACCGTCCATAGGAGAAAAACTCTCGGCCAGCTGTACTAAGCTGTAGGTCGGCCCCACAGTAATTCCGAGGAGACGAGTAGATCGGAAAGAAGGTCGGAGTACTTGATCTAGAGCCATTAGTCGGACTTGATCAGAAAACCATGTTCTTCAGGTCGGAGAATACCATTCTGATTGGAATCGAGGCTGACCTCGAGCAGAAGGTATTTCCTAAAGTGGCGTATGCGGAATACCCCTCATCAATACTCCCCCACTTCTCGAGCGTAAGTGAAGCTGAAGCTCGGAGAAGTAAACACTGCATTACGGCAAAAGATTTTGATTTCTTGATGTTTCGGACATGCCTCGTTAAAAACCTAGTCCGGAAAAACCCAGTGGGACAAAATCCGAGCTAGGGAAAAAGAGTGCACATCTTCCTTAGAGGGGCCTCGAAATACCGAATCGCCCCAAAAATAGAAGGGTGAAGTTTGACCTGAGAGATTCACCTCGATGATTCACCAGGAGCTGCAATATTTGAAGTTCGGAGAAATAGATTGGAGAGAATAGGCCTTGGATAGTCTTGAGTTGGGTATGCCTCGTTAAAAACCTTGCTCGGAAAAACCCTGTGGGATAAAAACCGAGCGGAGGGGAAAAAGAGTGCATATTTTATCCTGCTGACTCGAACATATTCACTTATGAAGCTTGGAGGACCACAAATGCTATTAACAAAAGATAATCTTCACTTTTACTGAGTGGGAGCTTAACCGTCGCGGTTACTCGGGGTTGAATTTGCAATTTACCCTTTTAACCTTTATATATACGTTTACTTGGAAAAAAGAGTGCATCTTTACAATTCGCAGCGGATCGGAGCATTTAGATCGATAAACAGTATTTCTTCCTTATTTCGAGCATTCCAATAAATATCTTCTAATCATGTCTACTTCCCAGAATCCCGACGTCCAAACCAAAATTCCTTCTGGATCAGATTCCGATCTAGGATCCACAGGCGAACTTAACAATGACTTCAAAACCACTGAAAATTCTTCCGAAGAGACGAATAGAATCGTCAATCAAATAGAGCATGCCATGGGGTCGAACGCTGGAGAGGGTACATCAGGTCGACAGGATTCCGAGCACGATGGTGATGCGGAGCAAAATGCCGAAGCTGATAGCGAGGAGGATGGAGATGGAGATGGAGAAAAAGCTGATTCCGACCATGAGAATAGCTTGACTGTACCGTTTGACAAGCACGAGATTATGAGATATGAGATCGGAGGCGGGTGCAGTGTGAGAATTCTCGACCTAGCCGGTGTCGCGAAAAAGTCTAAAGCCACAGGTCGGGCTCAGAAGACCGAGAAACGGTCGACGACATCCCAAGTGCGTATGATCCAAAAGAGCATGAGGCAAACCTCCAAGCTACGATTGGTAAATTCCTTCCCGAGGGTTACTCGCTAATCATTCCGACCCCCTCTCAAAGAGTGAATAAGCCCCCAGCAGGGTGTCAAGGTTTCTACGCCAAGCAGTTTGACTATGGGTTGCGCATTCCTTTTGCCCCCTTACTCGGGCAGGTTTTAGATGCATTCAGCCTGGCTCCCGCACAGATCCTTCCCAACTCGATTGGGTACTTGATAGCTTTTAGCGTTTTGATGAAGGCCAAGAACCAAGCCGCTAATTTCCGACGCTTCTGGCAATTCTTCAAGATCAGTACCTCCTCCGCCTCGAACGCTGGGTTTGTGTATTTTTCCCAACGTTCGAATCATTCGGTCTCATCGACCATAACTTCTAGCAATTCTCTCGACTGGAAGAAACAGTTCTTTTTTATTAAGGGACCTGAAGTACCGGCCTCTGAGGGAAGCTCGGAGATGGTTCCTCACAAATGGCCAGGTGAACAAGAATGGGTATACGGAAAACGAGAATTGTTAGGCCAGCTTGGGAAGGTTATCCCAGACGATCTGGTTAAAGAAATGCGTTCTGATTTGTATCAGTCGGCTTTCCTTATTTTGGAGCCTGTTCTTCGAAAAGCTGGACTCAGCCGAGCTACCTATCGATTAGCAGATGCTGAAGACCCTCGAACGTTGAGTAAGTATAATAGCCTTTCTTGAGTGACCTTAATAGTAAGTTGTTCAACGAATTTCATTACTTAACATTTTACGTTTACTCCGTCAGGTGCAATGGTGGAACAATACCGAGCTTCCATAGTCGGTAAAACGGTGGCATCTACTTCGAGAAAGACGCCCGGTCAGCCGAGAAGACAAGCCAGAATGGAGCCTCGAACTGTCGTCCCTCCTCGGGGAAACTTGGCTCAGACTGACCAGATCGGAAAAGAAGGGGAGCCCGAGAATGCTGAGCCGATCCGAATGGTACCACCTTCTCACCAAGCCGGTCCTTCTTCTTCTTCTGGCTTAGGATACAGCATGTTTACCATGAAGAAGCTCCGAGGGACCGAGATCTATAATCGGAGAGCTCGGGAAGATCTCGAGGGACCCCCCGAGGCCAAAAGAAGGACCGGATTGTGGGGTCGACACCGAACGCCCCTTTCTTCCCGTCCTGGTCGAAGTAGGCCATACATGGTGGATTTCATTGAAGACCAACTTAGAGGTTCCCGCGCAGCAGGTTATCCTGAGAGGGGATCAATTCGAAGTGATCGCACCCCGAACGGCGAGAACGAACATGACAAGGCGATCAAGATTTTCATGGCGGGGAGATTTGCCGAGGACCAAGAGGAGCTTCTTGGCCATTGCGACCTCGACGTACCGGGACAATTCTCCAAAGCATATCACACGGTAAATCCCTTTACATTTGTTGTAACTGTTTTAAGTCTTGGAATAAAGTACTAACCAGCCTGTTCTTGCAGATCGGGGACTGCTTTCTCACAGAGGTGAATCGTGTGTCGATGTTAGAAGAGGAGTCCGATCGAGTCCATATCGCTTATAGGGACTTACTCAAGGAGGAATCCCAACTGCGCAATCAATTTTCCTCCGTCCAAGCAGAATTGGAGTCGATGAAAGCCAAATATACCCCTGCCGTCGAGGAAGACTTGGTGAAGGTCGTGGAAGAGAAGAGCTTGCTCGAGGAGAAAGTTAGGAAACTTGAAGAGGAGCTCGTGCAGACTAAGGCTGATTCCGAGTTATCTTATCAGCGGGGCAAAGAAGACTCTCGCCTAAGCTCGATAAGAGAATTTTTAGAGTCACCCGCGTTGGATGCCATAGCTCGAAGGAGGGTCGGCGAAATTCTTCAAACTACCTTTTTCAAAGGGGTTCAACAGTTGGCCACAGCAAAGGTTATTCCCGACAAAATGACGGAGTACATAAAGCACATAGATATCATGAAAAATTCTCGCGGGGAAGACTATCGAACCGCATCCTCGAGCTCGGCCGACTGGGAAAAACACGAGTTCGCTCCGTTTGTGGAAGAGTTCGGAGTTCCAATGCCCAATCCTGACTTGATGGACTTGGATACATCCAGCGCGAGCTCGAGTTCGGATGGCACGAGTTCAGACGACAGTTCCGGAGAGGAAGATCGAGATTCTTCTGATGACGGGGATGATCGAGAAGCTTCTGGAGATAATGACGTCGACGTCGAGAGTGACTCCGAGGGTGAGGGCAAAGAGGAGCAGTCAAACCCTTAGATTTCTTGTAATAGATTGTAGGATCCTTTATTATATGCATTGTAATTATTTCGATCATCTATAAAATCTGTTTTTCCTGTTAAATTCTCTGAGTCCTCTCATCAGTAATTTACTACGTTGCTCAACTAGAGAAAAGTCTTTGTGAGCCATAAGGTTCATAAAAAGAACGTCGATATCGAGCATTTTCTTGTATGTGAATCACTTAGTAGGCACGGTATCAAAACGATCGACCTTTTTAAATGGGCACGGAAATCTTGAAATTCGAGACTGTTGGGCTCCCAAAAAGGCGACGTTCCTTTCTCTTATAAATAGAAGGCAGTTTAAGATTTGCATCACTGAAATTATAATTCACTCTTCGTTGGAGCTAATCGATCGATACAATAAACCGAACTCTCTTCTCCATTAGAAATATACAGATCATGGAAGGCCTGGTGAACTCCAAACTTGATCCCAAACTATTATTGAAGGTCAAAAAGGAGAAAGGTCCAAAGTCCAAAATTAGAGAATCTAAATCCTCCTCGGACGTAGGAAAATCCTCTAAGAGCGACCGCGGGAAACGCAAGATCGATTCTCCTTTGAATGTGGTCAACGAACAAACTGAAGCCCCTAAAGGTAATCTTGGCAAAGCTGAGACCAAGCCTTTTCCCAACCCGTTACCCGCTCGGATCGAGGACAAAGCAGTTATACCAATTTCGGACTCTCCTCCTATATCTAAGGACAGCTCGGTGGTGAACAAGCAAAGCTCTGAGTCTGCTTTGATAAAAAATCCGGTCGTTGACGATCTGACTCCAACCTCAATTCTGATTCAGATGACGGGGGCGAACCAGACATTGGCTGGTAGTGTCTTGGCTCTGGAGGCAAATAAGGACAATGTGGTCGAGCCTCCCAATAAGAAGGTCAAAATAAATGACCCTTCCGTCGATCAGAGGGAGATTCCCTCATCGGGTGGGAACCCGGAGCCTCAAAACTCTGTTTCCAACGTTGCTCGGACGCTTAGTGCCTTTTTTGAAGAGGTGAAAAGTAAGGCCATGGCAGAACCAGAAGGGAAAAATGCGAATGAAACGGCGCGATCGAGCACAGATCTGCTTTTTCAAGTAAGTGTCCTCTCTCTCCCCCCCCCCCCCCCCTTTTTTTTTTTTTTTTTTTTTTTTTTTTACTAAATGACTTTTTTGTCCATTTAAGGTCGGACAACAGTTATTTACCCTCGGGCTGCAAGTCGAGCAAGAAGCCGAACAGCGTGCGAAGGTTATCCTCGAGCTGGAGGAAAAGAAGGTTGCACTATCAAGGTCTCTTGAAGAAGCCAGAGCCATCGAGCTGAAATTGGCCTCCGAGACGGAGAAAGCTGTTAAGGAGAAAGAGAGCCAGGTTCACGAGGAGTTGAGCAAGGAGTTGGACAGGCTGAAGTCACTCGTCGAGCAGGAGAAGAAAAGCGCCGAGCAGCGGGAGAAAGATGCCTATCGAAAAGGTTATGAGGCCGGGTATGAGGCCCGCAATATTGAAGTCCGCAAGCTTCTGTTCGAGAAAAGTGTTTAGAGATTTCTTCTTTTGATCAACAGAATGTTGTATTATTAAATTTCTTCCTTTGTACTCGTTTTCCCGTTGGAATAATAAACTTTTTTCTTCCTTCTAATCAATAGTATTTCGTGTTGTTGGAACAACTTGTACTTGAGTTAAGAGTGAATAATTGAGTTGCATTCTTACTGTTGGAACAATTTATACTCGAGTTGAGAGTGAATAATTGAGTTGCATTCTTACTGTTGGAACAATTTATACTCGAGTTAAGAGTGAATAATTGAGTTGCATTCTTACTGTTGGAACAATTTATACTCGAGTTAAGAGTGAATAATTGAGTTGCATTCTTACTGTTGGAACAATTTATAATCGAGTTAAGAGTGATCGATATTCCGAGCACAAAGTAAGAAGGAAAGTTTCTGCACTGCATATTTGACCAAGTCATAATATTCCCTTTTTTTTTTTAGCTAAGTTTCAAAGAAAGTCCTTCCAAACACCGCCTTAGTCTCGGGAAGTGGAACGGTCACCCGTGATAAATGCCGTAATCTGAGCCGTTGGTTTCGCTAAATACGGACCGTCGATCAACTCTTCCCTTTAGTATAAATATGGTACTCACTCGGTTGAAAATCTTTACCTTCCGCTGTCAAAAATGTTTTATCCGAGGACGAAGCTCGGATCCCTCCTTCCCGTTCAAGCCTTTGAAATTTGGCTTCGGACTTACCTTCGACCTCTTCATAAAAATACAGTTTCCTTCGGTATGGGTGGAATCGGAAAAAAAGGGATCCTCGGTTATTGGGGGGTCTCCGATCCCTGAAAACGGGATCTCCCCTTGAAATACCAACAAGTGACTGACCCTTGCTCGGGTATTTTGGGCAGGGTTAGCATTTCGGATTTCGAGGGGTTTCCCCGAGGGTGGAAAGCTGGACAATCGATTAAAAGGAAGTTTGACCTCGAATCACGAATTTCTTCCTTTCTTCTTTGAAGATCGGTAATTTTAGGTTGAGCTTCCCGATTATGGAATGATGACTGGCTAGCCTAGGTTGAGCTCTCAGATCTTAAAATGAGAAATTTCAACCTTAGAGACCAACTCGGGGAATTGATCGGGCTCGTCTGGTAGCAAGAATACTGGGAAAAGTATGGAGATAATCAGAAAAACCCAGATATCATTAGACGATAAACATAGACAGCTCGACCGCTTTACAAGTCAAGGAGACAACTGATTTAAACAAATTGTGGTGCAATCATCGGATGCTCGGCGATATTCCTGGTCGACAACACTGAAAGATGGTCGAAGACTCGAAGACCATAGGATAGGGTACTGTAGTTGTATTAGGACTTCATTTGTACACTCAACAATTTTGTAATCTGTTCGATGAATGTCAATAAAGTTGTAACATTTGCCTTTCATTGATCTTGTGTATCTTGCTTGAACATAATAATAAGAACCTCCGTTTCGAATCAAATAGTATCGTCTTAATATTAGTATTCTGCTCGTAGAAACCAACTCGACGACGAATTAATGATCCGATGAAACTTAAATATTTGGATGATAAGGTTGAACTTGTATCTGGAACATTTATTGATCGATGAACTGTCCTCGGAAAGATTATCCGATAATCGTCCAAATGAATAATGTCTGAACATAGGAAATAATGATCCCAACTTTAGTAATTCCCCGGATAATCAGAAACTCTTGAAAATTGTTCAGGCTTCGAGCAGAACTGCATTATCATAACATTTTGAGCATTATCCTCGGCCGATTTTGGTTTTTGTACATGTTTTATCGAGGGAGGGTCATAGCAAAAGCTTTCACCCTCGGCCGATTTAGATTTTTGAACATGTTTTATCGAGGGAGGGTCATAGCAAAAGCTTTCACCCTCGGCCGATTTTGATTTCTGATCATGTTTTATCGAGGGAGGGTCATAGCAAAAGCTTTCACCCTCGGCCGATTTTGATTTTTGAACATGTTTTATCGAGGGAGGGTCATAGCAAAAGCTTTCACCCTCGGCTGATTTTGATTTCTGATCATGTTTTATCGAGGGAGGGTCATAGCAAAAGCTTTCACCCTCGGCCGATTTTGATTTTTGAACATGTTTTATCGAGGGAGGGTCATAGCAAAAGCTTTCACCCTCGGCCGATTTTGATCTTTGAACATGTTTTATCGAGGGAGGGTCATAGCAAAAGCTTTCACCCTCGGCCGATTTTGATTTCTGATCATGTTTTATCGAGGGAGGGTCATAGCAAAAGCTTTCACCCTCGGCCGATTTTGATTTTTGAACATGTTTTATCGAGGGAGGGTCATAGCAAAAGCTTTCACCCTCGGCCGATTTTGATATCTGATCATGTTTTATCGAGGGAGGGTCATAGCAAAAGCTTTCACCCTCGGCCGATTTTGATTTCTGATCATGTTTTATCGAGGGAGGGTCATAGCAAAAGCTTTCACCCTCGGCCGATTTTGATTTCTGATCATGTTTTATCGAGGGAGGGTCATAGCAAAAGCTTTCACCCTCGGCCGATTTTGATTTTTGAACATGTTTTATCGAGGGAGGGTCATAGCAAAAGCTTTCACCCTCGGCCGATTTCCCCATAACTGTTTGTACTTTTATTCTCTCCACTCCACTCCACTCCACTGGAGCTTGCTTAATTTCTTGACAGAAAGGCGAGCATCGCATAATATTTGTACTTAATTCCCTACTTCGCACTTCAGGGAAAACGACCCCATCCTCTTTGGCGTCAACTCCTCGTGCCCTGACACCTGTGGGTCGGGTTTCCTTTACTAGCTTCTCTTTCTCTAACTCCTTAGCTACCCTTTCTTGCACAATCCTTTCCAAGTCAGCCTCAGTTACCTTTCTATAGGCTTGCTTTCTAGACCTCTCCACAGCTTTGGGTTGACTTTCCCCGACCACGGAATCCTCTAAGTTCTGTATGTTCCTAGAAGGTTGCCCAGATCGGACAACGGTTCTAGCTTGTGGCGGGTTGGGTTGAATATCAGATGGTTCGCCCAAAGCAGATCGACGAATACTTCGACCGGGGGCTGCTGACCTGGTAGAGTTTCACGATCTGCTCTCTCCGTGTTCAAGAATTCTCTACACATAGTTCCGATAATGGAACGCAAATCAGCCACTGTTGTA
Source organism: Penstemon newberryi var. newberryi (assembly GCA_030819805.1). Taxonomy (NCBI): domain Eukaryota; kingdom Viridiplantae; phylum Streptophyta; class Magnoliopsida; order Lamiales; family Plantaginaceae; genus Penstemon; species Penstemon newberryi. Next base: position 31,042,665 of record JAUALY010000004.1, on the reverse strand, counting down.
TGAATAGGCATATCATTCGGCGGGTCGAGCGGCGGCACCTCAGATTGGTGGGCCGCTCGGGATTGGTTACTTGGTTCATTGTTTACAAAACGTTGAGCTCCTAAGGCGTGTGAAGCCTCGCCGCGATTGTGCGTAAATCTCCTAGTAGTAGGCATATTTCGATCTAACACCCGAGTAGGCCCCACGGTGGGCGCCAATTGATTAAACAGTTTTTCGTTCGAGTTCAATAAGAAAAGTAGAGCGTAACAAAATATGAATCGAGTACGTGAAAATTGTATATTAATATTGGTGTTCGAATATAAATTACAATATAGGTCTACCCGAGCATTACGGGATGCCGCACTACTAAAATGTCCAATACAAAGAGAATACAGGCTAGCTCCTAGTTCGAACAGTAGGTCCGAGCAGGGGGTATTTCTTGGAAGTTGTGCCGTCGTTGATGTCATAAATGCGCCGCGTATTTATAGGAACAGTAATGAGCTACCTGGACCGTCCATAGGAGAAAACCTCTCGGCCAGCTGTACTAAGCTGTAGGTCGGCCCCACAGTAATTCCGAGGAGACGAGTAGATCGGGAAGAAGGTCGGAGTACTTGATCTAGAGCCATTAGTCTGACTTGATCAGAAAACCATGTTCTTCAGGTCGGAGAATACCATTCTGATTGGAATCGAGGCTGACCTCGAGCAGAAGGTATTTCCTAAAGTGGCGTATGCGGAATACCCCTCATCAAAGGATGAGCTGAATAATATCAAGGAAGAAGTAAATTGTTTAAAATCTGGTATTCAGCTGTTTAACAACAGAGTACAGACAAATGAGGCTGGTTGGAAGGAAATAAACCAAGTTGTCTCAAATGCTATGGAAGCTGGAGAAGAGAAGACTGAAAATCTAATCCAAGAATTCTTTCAAGGCACAGATAAAACACTTCAATCCTCAATTTAAGTTGGTGAAGAAGTCAGAACCCTTCATCAGAACATGGATTATCTAAATAATCAAGTTGTAGTGCAATCTGCTACACAGAGACATGGGAATATACTTAAAGCAATGGATCTAAACATCAGAAAGCTCTGTGACGTCTTAAACATTCCACCTATACAAATTGAAGAACTCAACCTTGCTGATTATGACAAAAATAGGAAAGAGTTGTCTGCTGAAAAGGAGGAAGTTAAAATTTCTGAAGAGGCTACTGATAAGCCTGCTGATGAAACTAAGGTTGCTGATGATGATGAAGAAGCTGAATTAGAAGAAGAACCCAAGGATGCGGCAAAGGAAGACAAACAAATTGCTGCCTCCAAGGATTCTGCTGAAGAACAGCTTGATTCATTCCGAAAGGTAAAAAGGATAGAGGAATTAAGAGCCAAATTTGAGGAAACTGAAAAAGAAGAAAAACTCCTAGAAAAAGCCAAGTCTTTAGCCCTAAATTTCTCTAGTTGAGAAAATGAAGAAGAAGAAGTTGAAGAAGAGATAGAAGAAGAAGAAGACCCTGAAGACTAAATTACTTTATTTAGACCAATTACCAATGGTGTGAAGATCTTCAAAATTTTCATTATTCTCTACTTATTTATAACTACGAATGAAAGTTCAATCAATGAATCTTCGGAAATTTCATATTCATTCGCATAGACTACGTTTAATAAATATGGAATCTAATATGTAATGTTTGGAAATGAATACTCCAAACATTAAAATTAAAAAATTTAAATCAAATTTGTAGAGTTGTAGTTCACATCCCTTCAAGAACCATTTAACTACTCAAAAATTGACATATAAAATATATTTTAGACGAAATTCTTAAATTAAGGGTAGGTGTGTAATATTTCAAACTTGTAATTGTATTTTTAGTGTACAAGTTTGTGATGCACGACGCAAAGCATGTTAGTGGGGTTAATTAAACTTTTTATTTGGATGGGGCAGCTTTTGTAAGTTACTTTGGGTTAACCGGTACTACATCCGGCCCAAAATCACTACGTTGTACTTATCGGCCTTTTGTGCAAGTGGTTTATTTCCTCGGAAGATATAGGGTGTGTTTGCAAACAACTTATAAGCTTTTTATGTTGGTGTTCATTAATTTGTGTAATTGATAAGGCAATTAAAATTTACACATAGTCCGTTTCTCATGCCATAGTGCTTATTCTTAGATCACAATTCACGAAGCGGTGCCACAATACCGATTCATATGCAAATGCGCTTAATAATTAATTATGAGGCTTTCAAAGGAAAAAGATGCCTCTGCGTCTTCAATTCTCATTTACTGAAGTACTAACTTCAATTTTCCACATTAAAATTTCGAGATTTAAAAATTCCTAGTTCTACTTATAGGTAAACTGGTGCAGAAGAATTTGTTCTTTTGCAGAAGGAAATTCTCAAATAACTGCTAGTCTTTCATATCATTACAAAATTTTCTTAGAGTAAAATATTTTACTAATTAGTTTCGAAAGATGTTTCAAAATTATGATATCCAGTATACTCCAAATTGATGGAAATCTAAACCCATTAATTGATTATAAATTCAATATTTCTCTCGTCGAGAATAAAAACCTTGGTTTTCACAATTACAAAAAAGAAATTCTAAATGCTATTCAAACGAAACTAATGTTGGTTCCAAGTGGTCAGTTGAGGTCTAGAGGGGGGGGGGGGGGGGGGGGTGAATAGACCTCTTTACTTTTTCAAATTTCTCCAACTTTTCTTATCAACAGAGTAAGTTGATCGAACTGGTGAGACTACTTTGTTGATTGCGCACTTAGCTTAAACAGCGAAGTTGACCACTCGTCTGATTTACTTATCTGTTTCAATTTAAATCAGAGTGTGAAACTTGTATGCAGCGGATTTGTCCAGTGTTTTTCAAACAAGTTATTCTCTTACTTACAAGATTTTTATCCCCAGTTTTAAACTCCTTTTAAAATCTTTTAATTTGCTCAAAGTGTTTGTATGATTCTGAAATATGCAAGTAAAAATGCAAGTAATCAAACACAGATAATTTTTATAGTGGTTATATAGACAAGAATGTTTTTTAGTCCACTCTTCTAAATCACAAAGATTTAGGTTATACTATGAACACAAAGAATGGCAAACATCATTGCCAAAATTCTGGAATGCACCACGAGTGCATTAGATGGCTTGCCGAAAAGAAGATTTCACACGATGATATGTGCTTACTATGGGTTGAAGGTGTATTGGGCTGCTCATGTGTTCAGAATTCTAGCTACAAAGAAGTTTGGACATGTTATACTGATAAGTCATCTATTCATGGCATTGAATTGTCCCTTGGGAGTTGGGAAGGTCATTAATAAGGCCAAGGAGTTCAAGGTTTATGAACAAGTTAAAATAGAGGCTAGAGTTGAAGTCACGCCTGAGAAAAAGCACACTAAGAGAAAGTCTGCTGAAAAGTCTGCTGGTCAAACGGTAAACTCTACTGTTGAAGCTAGATCAGTTGACTTACTGAATGCTGATGAGGTTATCTCTCAAGTTGCCAAGGTAATTGATGAAATGGCAATTGATGTATCTCCCGAGAGAACCGATTCTGATGAACTGCTTGAAGGAAACGTTTCAAAGAGGACAAGAAGTGCTTTGAGACATCCTCTTGCTGATAGGATAGTGCCCAGCAAGCCAACAAATACAAGCTTGTAAACGGACTACCTTAGAAAGCAATCTTATGATTCATAAGATAATACGCCCGTTTATTCATAGTACGTGAATTAAACAATGGCCATCTTCATCTCTCGCGAACTTATCTAAGCGATTGGATGAAATCCTAAGATCACATTCGACTATGGGATGATTCACTTCAGTACTGAGTGCAATCATGAAACAGTCTCTAAGGTCGTGATCTTAAAACTGTTCCAAGTCGTAGATTCCTATCGAGACGGGGTATCGAGGGAATCGCTAAGACTTGTAGGATTATGCATGATTCACATAAAGTGAATTTGTAGAGTTTCATGAACAAGACATTTTGATGTCATTGCATATGACTAGGTGGTTCGATAGGGGATCGAACGCATCGAACGACCCGAACAGAGAGACCCATCGTGGAAGTGCATTAAGCATATCGGTAATGGGAAGTCTCTCAAGACTTATAATAGTGTACGATTTAGTCCTCGGACTTGAGGTACTAGGGCAAATTCGGTACACGGGAATACGCACTTTGATTTAGGAGCCGATCACATAGCCTGATCATTGTGCGACTACTTTGGGTACGTATGAACGTGTACGCGAATGGTTAGTACAAATATAGGATCTATCGACTCATCTTGATAAGATGAGAGAATTTCCTGTACGTTCTTAGATAGTAAATTCCGAGAAACCCACGGCCGTGGTCAGTGACGGATTTGGAAAACGGTTTCCAAATTTAGCAGTCACACTGGAATTATTATCCTGAATTAGAAAGTACAGAATTGAGATAATTCGAGGTGCCGACCAATTCACACACCCTAGGTCTCAATCGGGAAATTAGTCGCTAGAAGGACCGTATGTACATGGCATTTATAAGAGGTGAAGGTTCACGAATATCAATTCACCTGAAGTTGGGCCTCATGGGCTTGTGGCTAGACATCGACCATGAGGTGTGGGAACTCCTGAATTAATGGGAAATTAATTCTGGAGTGGTCAATTAAAAGTGTTTAATTGATCGGAGCAATTAATTGCTTATTAATTGTTCATTAATTAAATCACGAGAGTCGTGAGCCTGCTGCCAATTGATGGTGAACCTAGAGGGTCACACACAATACAGTTGGACAGTGACAGTCATAAAAGGAAACGTTTGATTTAAAGAAGTTAAATCAATGAGTGAATTAAAGTGTTAATTCAATGAGCAGAATAAATTAATTAGATGGTCTAATTAATTAAATGTGAATTAAAGTGATAATTCAAAGTGAAGAATTATTAATTAGATTGTCTAATTAATTTATCGATTAGAACATCTAATTGATTAAAGTAATTAATTAAGGTGTTAATTAATTAGGAAGGTTAATTAATTAATAGTGGATTAATTAATTAAACTTCATGGGCCGATTTTAACCATGGAAATGTTAATGATTAATCTTGGATTAATCAATTAAACATGAGGGTCGATTTAAAGCTAAGGGAATATTAATTAAATTAATCTCGGATTAATTAATTGAGCTTGGGGCGATTTTGCTAGGAAATAAAGTTGGAAGAGATACATTCTTGTAGGACAAGAAAGAAGAAGAAGATAAGAGTATATCTTGTTTCCTTATGTGATAAGGAAAGATATACCAAAGATATGATATATATATATATCTTCCTTATGTGATAAGGAAAGATATGCTTAGATATGATATATATATCTATTAGAAGAAGGAGTCTTCTAATAAGAGATATATATATATATCACTATATCTCTAACCTTAACAACTAATGCACAACCAATGCAAAAGAAAGGAGCTGAAAATTGCAAGCCCTAGCCGCCCCTAACCCCTTGGCCGATCCCAGCCCTAGCCGCCCCTGTCCTTGTTTCTTCTCCATCTAGATCTAGATCTAGATTAAATTCCTCCATAGACAATTCCATAATCCTAGTTCTGAGCCTGAGGATTACGTGAAGTCATTCAAATCCATCTGGTGTGGACTTTCTCTAGAGGCACAACACTTGGGGTGCTCTAGTGAACTTTTGAAGACCGGAGAAAAACCACCACCTTGCCTGTGGTGAGGTACTTTTCGAAATTACCAACTTATTTATGTTTTGAATTGTGATTCAAAATACCAGTTTTTCGTATGAGTTAGATAACTGAAATCCTGGGCTCATGGGTTTTTCGTGTGTATTAAAATTTTTGAATATTCCGCACGTTTTTTATAATAGTACCGCGTAAAACCCAACAGTGGTACCAGAGCCAAAGTTATTACGCTCATACGAAAACGGATCTGAACACTTCAAATTTTATGTATATATTTATTTGTCGTGTTCTGTGCATGGATCTTGCTGATTATGATTAATTATGTGTTCGGATAATAGCATAATTCTTGTTTGGGCCAGATCTGCAATTTATGAAATTTACAGGACTAAAACTGCAAATTACGAATTTTACAAAATCTGGACAGAATCTGAAATTTTATTTTTCTGCAAAATCTGGGCTGGAATTGAAATTCTGTTTTTCTGGAAATTGGGTCTGTTCGCAATTTCCATAAATCATGGGGCTGTTTTGTAATTTCCGTAACTTCAGGGGGCTGTTTTGCGATTAACGAAAGTTTCTGGAATTAAAGTGTTAATTCCTGTTTTATGGGCCGATTTGCATGTTCTGGAATTTTTGGGTTTAATTTGCTATTTCCGAAAGTTTTAGGGTTAAAACGTAATTTTTAAAAATTGAGGGACCAAACTGTAATTTTCAAAAAGTTGAAATTCCAGAACCTGTTTTATGCTTAAAAGGTGTTTTATTATCCGAAGGATTAATTTTTCATAATTAGTGGAGAATAAAGTAAGAACCATGAAATATTTTAAAAGGGGTTTTAAAATAGAAATTGTGATTTATTTTAAAAGGAGTTTTAAAATGAAAGTTAAAAGATTGTTTTAAAAGGAGTTTTAAAATTAGAATCTTGGGTTATTTTAAAAGGTAGTTTTAAAATAATATAAGAAATAAGAAAAATGTGTTTTTGCTAGTTTCTTGCTCTACGTGAACTGTTTACGTGGTTTTTTCGATCGCGCCGAGCCTTGACCCTAGGGTAGATGTGATTGGTTTAATTTAATTGTCTTGGTTTTTATTGGGCCTGCGAGCCTTCAGTTTTTGGGCCACTTTGTGCCTTTGTAATAGATTACGGCTTTATTTTAGATAGTTTAGGATGGAGGCCCATTACAAGCAAGGTGGAGGCCCAAGAAGGAATGAAGGCCATGTATGCATGGTTACTTATGTAACTTGTCAGATCCTTTAAGAACCCAATTAGATTGACCAATTGGGCCAACATCATGGCTCGATGATGGCCCGCATAGGAGGCTCCCGATCGAAAACATACTGTGGTAGCATGCATGCTAGGTGTGAATGCTTTATATTGTTTATTGATTTATTTTGGCTTGTATGTGATGCGCGCTAGAAATTAGATCACTAAATAAAAGATAAAGCATAATTGAATACGGTGAGATCTCGAAGAGAGTTACCTCAAACTTTCTATGGGCTGCCAGTCAACTGGGCTGTTCATTATTTCTATATTCTGGCGTTGAAGAAAAATGGCCATGTGATAATGTTGAGTCATCTGCTTGAGACTCTGCATTGTCCACTTGTAAATGGAAAGACAGTTCATGCACTGAAGGAGATGAAAATGTATGAACCTGTCAAAGTTGAAGCTAAGTTACTGATTAGATGTCTGCCACATTGGAATTCACAACCAAATGTGTCTTTGTTCCAACCACCGTCTAACCAACCCCTTATACAGAAGATAGGCTGGTTCGCTTGAAGAGAATATTTTTTATGATCAGATCCGAATCATGGTGTACCTGAGCAGGCTCCGTAAGATCTAGTATAATAAAGTGAAATAGATAAAGATTCTGTTTTATCTATTTCACTTACTTAATTTCATACTTATACTTAAAATTGATATAGTATGGAAATGCATTCATTTCCTCTGCATTGATGTGATCAATAATACTATCGGAGTGAAACAAGAGATCTAAAGAAAAACATAGACTAGACTAAATTAGTAACAAGGAAACCTTTTGTGTATTGATCTCCAACTTTTTTGGAGAAAAATAGGAATCGTAAAGTCCGAGACGAGACGAGTAAAATGATACTTATCTAATAGATGACTTGTCTGATACAATATATCACTAGTGAAAGCCAATATCTAGTGATCTTCCTTTGCTGTTTGTCAATCCAGCAAGATAAAAATCTTCAAGTACGTTCCCCCTGAATTCAAAAATTCATCAGTCGACTAGTCTGTTGAGAGTCAGTCTTCTTGAAGTGTAACACTTGTTGCTATTAGATTAGTCAGCTGTTGAACCCAGTCTTCTGATAGGTTCCCCCTCAGCTTATGAATCTAATTTTAACAAGCCCAGTTCCACTCTTAGAGTAGAAAATCTTGCATCACTTAATGGTTTGGTGAAAATGTCAGCAATCTGATTGTCTGTATGAACATACTCAATAATAACATTTCCTTTTTCAACATGGTCTCTGATGAAGTGATGTTTGATCTCAATCTGCTTAGTCCTGAAATGACTTGTAGTATTAGTAAGTGAGATTGCACTTGTATTGTCACAGTAGATAGGGATTCCACTGATCTTGAGATTATAATCTTCTAATTGATGCTTCAACCAAAGTAGCACAACATGCTCCAGCAGCAATGTATTCAGCTTCAGCAGTAGATATGGATACTGAAGTCTGTTTCTTACTCATCCATGAGATTAGACGACTGCCTAGAAATTGACAGATACCTGTAGTACTCTTCCTATCAATTTTACAGCCAGCAAGGTCAGAATCTGAATATCCAGTAAGTTCAAATCCTGATTCCCTTGGATACCACAATCCCATTTGGTGTGTGCCTTTAGGATACCTTAATATCCTTTTAGCAGCTAAGAGATGAGATTCCTTAGGATTTGATTGAAATCTCGCACAAACCCCAACAGAATACATAATATCAGGTCTGCTAGCTGTTACGTATAACAGTGACCCAATTATGCCTCTGTACTTGGTGATGTCAACTGATTTGCCATCTTCATCCTTGTCCAGACGAAGTCCAGTAGACATTGGAACACTAACAGATGAGCTAGTTTCCATACCAAATTTCTTGAACAGATCTTTTGTGTACTTTGCTTGATTAATAAAAATACCATTAGGTAGTTGTTTAACTTGTAATCCAAGAAAGTAATTTAGTTCTCCCATCATGCTCATTTCAAACTTGTTCTGCATCAGCTTAGAGAACTTCTCACACATCTGCTGGTTAGTTGAACCAAAAATAATATCGTCCACATATATTTGAACTAACAATATATGATTATCCCATTCAATAGTGAACAAAGTCTTATCTACTTTACCTTTGCAAAATCCTTTAACTAAAAGAAAATCAGATAAAGTATCATACCATGCTCTTGGAGCCTGTTTCAGTCCATAGAGAGCTTTCTTCATACGATACACTTTTTCTCCTTGTTGATAAGCTTCAAATCCAGGAGGTTGTTCAACGTAAACTTCCCCTTGCAATTCTCCATTGAGAAAAGCAGACTTCACATCCATCTGATAGACAGTGAAGTTCTTGTGAGCAGCATAGGCTAAGAATAATCTGATCGCTTCAAGCCTTGCAACTGGTGTGAATGTCTCATCAAAATCAATGCCTTCCTCTTGGCAATAACCTTTGGCAACTAGTCTTGCTTTATTTCTGGTAACAATACCATCTTCATTCATCTTATTCCTGAATACCCATTTAGTGTCAATTACCCTTTGATGAGTAGGTCTGGGAACTAAGTACCAGACTTCATTTCTTTCAAATTGATTCAACTCTTCTTGCATTGCTTCAATCCTGTGAGAATCACTAAGAGCTTCATCAATCAACTTGGGCTCAATTTGTGAAAGAAAAGTTACAAACATTGTTTCATTTGCAGTTGACCTTCTTGTTCTCACTCTATCCAGTGGATCACCAATCACTAAATCAGGTGGGTGATCTCTGAGCCATCTGAGATCAGGTTGCAAATCTGGATGTTGTCCTCTTGAATGATCTTGCAACACTATTGTTGGAGTCCCAGTAGTAGTCTGTTGAACAGGCTCTGGTCTGTCAACTGTTTACAACTCCTCTGTTAGACAATCAACAGACTGATTTTGAACATCACTTGAGTTAACAGCTTAGTTTAAATCAGGTAGTATGATGGGTACATATTCTTCTTTTCTTTCCACACTCAATTTCTGAAAGTCAGCAGATATCTCTGGATTAGCATCTTGATTCTTTTCAGAAGATTGGCTTGGTTCATCAAATACTACATGAATAGATTCTTCTACAAGTAAAGTTCTTTTGTTAAAGATTGTGTAAGTTTTACTAACAGTAGAGTATCCTACAAAAACAGCTTCATCAGCCTTCTCTGCAAAAGTAGTAAGGTGATTTTTCCCATTATTCAAAACATAACATTTACAACCAAAAATCCTAAGATAATGTAAATTAGGCTTTCTGTTGTTCCATAGCTCATAGGGTGTCTTGTTTTGACTTTTGTTGATCATACATCTGTTCTGGGTGTAACATGCTGTATTTGTGGCTTCTGCCCAGAATCTTTGGGGCAGTTTTGCTTCAGCTATCATTGTCCTGGTAGCTTCCTTTAGAGTTATGTTTCTCCTTTCAGCAACTCCATTTTGTTGAGGGGTCCTGGCAGCAGAATACTCATGATTGATTCCTATGGAATTACAATACTCTTCAACAGTAGAGTTTGTAAATTCAGTCCCTCTATCTAATCTAATCTTCAATATTCTTTGACTCTTTTCATTCTGGATCTGTTCCATCAGATTAGTAAGATGTTCCTTGGTTTCACTTTTCTTCTTCATGAAAATCACCCAAGTAAATCTTGAAAAATCATCCACAACAGCTAGGCAATATTTCTTTCCACCATTGCTGATGGGATCAATAGGGCCAAACAAATACATATGTAACAGCTCCAAAATTCTGGTTGAAGATTGGTGCTTCTTGCTTTTGAAAGTGGACTTCACTTGTTTACTCTCCTGACAGGCGTCACATAGCTTGTCTTTGCTCATGACTGTCTTTGGAATTCCTCCTACCAAGCCATTCTTTATCAATCTGTTTATGGTCTTGAAATTCAGATGATTCATTCTTTTGTGCCACAGCCAACTGATTTCACTTGGTGTAGAAGCCACCAGACAAACATTAGAATTCTTGTCCACAGAATTCCAGTCGACTACATAGATATTTCCCTGTCTTCTTCCAGATAAAATAACCTTCTTTGTTCCAACTTGTTCAACATAGCACTTATCTGATGAAAACATTACAGAAAATCCCTTGTCACAAAATTGACTTATGCTCATAAGATTGTACTTCAGGCCATTAACATAAGACGTCAGATATCTCTATGTTTCCTTTGATTAGCTTTCCAACCGCAACAACCTTGCCTTCTTTGCTGTCTCCGAAAGTGACTCTTGGACCATTCACAGCAACAACATCTGTCAGTTCATGTATGTCTCCACACATGTGCCTTGAACATCCGCTGTCCAAGTACCATTTCTTCACTACTTTACTCCTACTCCTAATCCTAACCTACAAAACAAAATAAAATTATTTTAGGTACCCTTTATTGAGAGGGTCCTGGTGGATTAGTGTCACCTTTGACAACCCAAGATGTTGAAGTCTTAGGCTTCTTAGGCTTTTGAGTTTTAGCAGGAGCATGAGCAGCTTTATCTTCACCATAATCAGCATGCATATTATGTTGATAATCATTATGATGTGAATAATGCTCATAAGCAGGGTAAGATGCATGATAAGCAGGGTAAGCATGCATTGGATGATGAGCAGGATATGCAGCATAATAAGGTGGATAATGAGGTGCAGCATAATAAGATGAATAAGCAGGTTGCACATAATAAGACTCATTTCCATACCAAGCATCATTGTTATAATTTCTTTGCTTCTTAGGTCTGCTCTTTACTTGCTCTTTAACAGACGACTTAGTTTTACTAGTCTGATTGGTTTTACTCTTATCAGCAGACTTCTTAGGACTATTCTGTTGTTTAGTTTTACCAGTCTGTTTTTCATTTTCAGTCTTTTTACCCTTTTTAGCCTTAGGAGATTTATTCTCCTTTTTCTCATTCTCAAGTGAAGTAGATTTAGCAGTCTGAACATATAAAATAACATTACTGTTATCAGCAGATATGAATTTCTCAGTTTTGTTCAGTTCTAAATTCTCTTTTACTAAAGGTGTTCTCTGTTCATTAGATGTGTCTACTGATGCAACAGACAACTTATCATGATTTTTCCTTTGTAAACTTCACATTCAGCTCTCAGAGATTCACATTCATGCGAAAGCTTTTTATACTTAGCTGAATCTTGTTGTTTTTCAACACTAAGTTTTAGTTTAGCATTTTGCTTTTTCAGCACAATCATCTCTTCCTTAAGCTTTGCAAATTCATTAACAACATCTGTGTTGTTTTTCATCATTTGCTCAAATGAGTGAAATAGCTCATCTTCATTTTCAAAGAGAGTTACCTCAGCGTCAGAATCCTCTGATTCTTTGGACATGAGACAGAGCAGTGCAGGTGTCTCTCCTTCAGTAGAGTCATCACTTGATGTCCCTGATTCTGAGTTAGATGAATAGATGGCTGCAATCCTTTCAGCTTCAGCCAACAACACTTTGCTTTTCTGGTGTCTCCTCTCTTTCCTTTGTTTCTTTTCCTCCTCAGTATACTTCTCAGCTTTAGGATATGGGCAGTCCTTGATGAAATGTCCCAATTTCCTGCAATTATAGCACATCATTTTGGATTTATAATCATCCTTACTATCATGAGAATAAGAGGTAGGTTTAGAAGTAGAAGCATTGTTATATTTGTTCTTCATTTTTCTTTTGTAGAACTTTTTGAACCCGTTTAATAACAAAGCAACATCGCCAGCAGTGTACTCCTTTTTGTTGAGCACTGTGGTCCCATCAGATGAGTCCACTTCTCTGATCTTCCCAGCTGATCTTCTCGATCTTTCTGCAACGACTAGGGCAGCACTGGGGCCAGAAATTGAGGTCTCTTCTATACCCATTCTTGGCATTTTATACTCGTACGCCTTGAGTACAGAAAACAGCTCCGTCAGTGAGATCTTCCCCAGATCCCTTGATTCTTCCATAGCTGTGATCTTCATGTTGAACTTAGGTGGTAGCGCCTTTAAGACTTTAAGGGTGATCTCTTTATCAGTAAACGTCTTTCCCAACTTTAGCACGTTGTTCAACACTTTTGTAAACCTTGTATCCATCTGGTCAATGGTTTCTCCAGGTTTCATCTTGAAGTTCTCAAACTTCTCCAGGACAACACTCAGATTGTGTTCTTTGATTGAGTCATTCCCTTCACTCATGTCACGGACCTTATCGCACATCTCCTTAGATGTTTTACAGTGTTTGACCTTGTCAAACCTTTCGTTGTCGAGTGCTTTGGTCATGATGAAGATTCCAACCTTGTCAAGATTCTTCAACTTGATTTCATCATGTGACATCTCTTCAGGTTCTTTGTCAACAACCTTATCTTGGCCATCAACTTTGATTGTTTTGGTGATTCTTATCGGACCTTGAGTTATGCACCTGTGCATATTATCATTGTAAGCAGCAAGGAAAATTTCCATGCGTATTTTCCAGTCCTCAAAGCTCATACCGCCAATGTGGGTAACAAGGCTGATACAATCCATTTTTCAAAAAGTTTTTCTTTTCAAAAAGATGCTCTTTTCAAAACTTTTGAAAACCTTTGAAAAACACTCTAGGATCAAGCTCGTTGATCAGGCAAATGATTCAGATGAACCACCTGCACTGATACCACTTGTTGGTCCCAAGTGGTCAGATGAGGTCTAGAGGGGGGGTGGGGGTGGGGGTGGGGGTGAATAGACCTCCAAAAATTTATCTTTAAAATTCTCTAACTTTTCTGTCAGCAGACTAAGCTGATCAAGAATTGTAAGTAGACTAAGCTGATCTCGCACAAAGCTTTGAACAGCAGAGTTGACCACTCTTCTGATTTTACTTAGCTGCTTTTTGTTGCGTTCCAAATACTAATACGCAGACTACGCAAGTATACGGTCGTTACAAGTAATAAAGTGATAAATGAGTGTCGAACCCACGAGGACTTGTACGGTTAATTACCGACTAATGTCTTGTTACTTCTACTTAGATTTGTAAGTTGAGTTTGATAAAGTGGTGGTGGTTATGATATTAAAACTAAGACGAAGGTGATTATGAATGAGCTAAACACTTAACTAACACTTGACTTAACAATATGTAAAGGCTTCTAGGATTTTACGTCACCTAGTTCAATTCAAGATAAATGACTCCACAATTGATAATTACACTTATGTTTGTTGTTCAAGGTTTCAAAAATTATTCATACGTATCTTCCGAATTGCGTACGAACCTATCAAAGTAGACTAATCCAATTTATGTCTAAAAGGATTAAACCTAAATGATGCATTAATCACAAACCTTGTTAGAACATGAAATGACCTAGGTATATTCCTATCCTAAAATCAAATCACAATCTAGTTTTATAATCTAATCTTTAATCCACTATGTCTAGCAATTAAAGATCAATCCATTTCATCTTATGGTTGGCCTAACAACAAGATGGAAAAAGCTCAAACTAGATTTACAAACACATCCAAGCATAACATCAACTATTAATTCATCCTCTAATCAAGAATCAAACATAAGATCAATCAAACCCAAGAAAAGAAGGATTAGCTACTCATAGCATTAAATAAATCATCCAATACATTAATCAAAGTTATAAATGTAAAGAACAAAGTATTAAGAGTTAGAGATAGCTTAGTGGTTGAAATCTTCAACTTCTCCCTCAAGCCTTTTTATCTTCATTGGAGAGTAGTCAAGTGAAAGTGAGAGTGGAGGCTAAAAGTGAAGTGAAGAAGAAGTTGGCTAATGAATTTCACCTCCTAACCCTTTAACCTAGCAAAACAATAACCTCCTAATGCCTAAGTTACCCTTCAAACAATGGCAACTAAGGCCAAAAAGTCCCCCAAGATGTCTAAAAATACAAGTGGGATCAAAGGGGGATTGTACAAAAAACCCCCTGCCTTTCCCGCCTAAAATATCTGCTGGTAGCAGGGGTCTCGCGGCCGCGAGACTGAACCTCGCGGCCGCGAGGAACAGGCCGTAAGTTTCCTGCTCTGTCGCACTTCCTTCCGAGCAGCATATCTTTTGACTCCGAACTCCGAATGTGGATCCGTAAAGTCCGTAGCGTAGCTAACTCACTCATCTATGACATATCCAAAATTCAGCTTATTTGGATCAGCCATGATAAATTTGTGCATGCTTGAGTGAGTAGCTATCTTCATTCTTGTAAAATTTGCTTCGGGTTCTATTTCCTTTGAAGCTCAAGCTTGACTCGTGGGGTGGGTAGAATGACTCGCATCATTGATACGCAACTCCGAATCACTCTAAGATGTCAATACCTACAAACCACGGAGAAAACGATCAAAACACGAACAAAAACACAAAAACAAAACAAAGGCCAAACGAAGGGGCCAAAAGCACAGAAGACACGAAAACACGCGGAACAAACAGAAACTCGGATCAAAAAAAGATGTTTTGGGCTTAAAGAGATAGGTAATAACAACGTTTTCACGGCGTTATCAACACCCCCAAACTTAAACACTTGCTCGTCCTCGAGCAAAGAAAACAAAGCAAGACCAAAACAAGCATGCTTGAGATCAAAACACCAATGCTTAACACTTTCGAATTATTCTTAAAACAAGCTCCACGTGTGTGTGTGTTGGCTTTTGGCTAGATTCTATCTTAGGTGAATACTTTCCGATAGGTCAAAATCATCGGTTCTATTTGCATGGTCTTCTAATGTTTGACAAAGAATCTCTCCTAGCCGTAGATTGCAAACTTAATGTTCAAATCACTTCACGAAACTAAGTTATAGGCAATTTAAGAGTGTTGTCCTTTTTCTTGAATTATTGACGATTTTAGTTCCTAGCTCTTTCTCACCATACTTTGCTTTTTCTTTTGATTTACAATGATAACAAAGCACTTGTGCTTTACAATGATGTTACAACAATAAATTAGCACTAATGATGAAGATTGTTTGTGCTTCTATACATTTAACTTTTGGGCTACTAGCACCATTCCTTTCCTTTGTGCATTTCATTTGAAGTTTTCATTACAAAACTTGCACAATTACAACGAAATAGAGTAATTACAAAAATGATTCATGAATTTCATCAATGAAGGCTTAGCCTTTCTTTTCTCTCATAGAAGTGCATACATTTTAGCAACTTCTCTACTCGTTTCTTTTTAGAGCTAGGTGTTCAAAGGTTTTTCATTCTCGAAAAGGGTTCACTCCCCCAAACTTAGGCCATTTTGTTCCTTTTACACTTTGTTTTCAAACTAAAGTTTGGGGAGAAACTAAGTTACGCAAGAGGAGACCTAGATCCTATTATCACTAAAGTTCTTTATCCACCCCAAATACAACCTAGCCTTAGCCAATGTGCTCAAATTTTGTAGAAGCATAATCAAATAATAATAAGAATTTGAAAACAATTTGGCGGGTCGACCTAGCATGTATGCAAGTACTTGCGACCTCTCTCCCCCAAACTTAAAACGCACAATGTCCCCATTGTGTGAATTGAGAAAAATGGAGGGAGGTCGACACGACAACCACACAAGCACACAGAGGAAAGACAAACAAAAACAAAAACAAAACAAAGAAAATAACAAGGTAAATGATCGAGCACGGCTCTATCCAATCCAAGCATGGATAATCAATACCAATCAAGTACGGACATATAGATATAGCATTGTAAGCACAAAATAAACCAAACGGAATGCAAAAATATAAAGGTTACGCCCCTTTGTCGATCAT
Organism: Penstemon newberryi var. newberryi; assembly: GCA_030819805.1. Classification (NCBI taxonomy): domain Eukaryota; kingdom Viridiplantae; phylum Streptophyta; class Magnoliopsida; order Lamiales; family Plantaginaceae; genus Penstemon; species Penstemon newberryi. Next base: position 31,026,189 of record JAUALY010000004.1, on the reverse strand, counting down.
GGAGTCTGTGCATCCCATGGTTAACTTCCGTCTCGAATCCTCAATCATGCTTGCCATTACTTTTTTTTTTTTTTTTTTTTTTTTCGCGCACAATCATCACCTACAACACAACACGCAAAAAACGAGAATCAAACGACACGACACGACAACAACAAAAACAACACAAAGGACAAAGAGAAATAAAACAAAAGGCTTGGGTTGCCTCCCAAGAAGCGCTTGTTTATAGTCGGTAGCTCGACTTGAAACTTCTCTTTTCTTTTAGGGTGGCCAATAATCAAATAGGATCCCATCGGGATCAAGTATAAGCCCCGGCCTCTTTGCTTTTAAATTCATCCCACGCTTTAATTTATCCATTGTACGCTCTTTTGGAATGGATTTGAACCACATATCAAATCGAAATTTTTTATCTCCCGGTTCAAATCTTTTGTAATCTTTCCCCATAATTATCCATGTTGCTTTGCTCGGGTGGATCCACTTGTCTTCTTCGGGAATAACCAAGTCCACATAAGAATATTTGATGACCTTTTGGTCAAACCCCTCATGCATGATGAATTTATTTTCCTTTGCAAGCTCTTTCGATCCACATTGCTCTTCATCTCTAGTAGGAAGCCCATTTGTTTCTAACATTTCACTCGGTTCTTTAGAACTTTCATTAGGAGCAACTGGCCCATCATAGGCTTTTTCATTCATCAATGTGAAGCCTTTGCAATGCTCATTTATACCTTGTTTGGATGATTCGGTTGTACTCGGCAAGGTTCCCGGGGGTCTTATGCTTAAAGCTTGTGAGATTTGCTCCATTTGTGTTTGAAGATTTCTCAATACAACCGAATGTTCTTGTTGGTGTTGGAAGACTTCTTGCAATTTTGCATCATTGTTAGCCATATATTTGGTGGTGTGCTCCATGAACTTGGTGAATGCTTCTTCCAAAGATGGTTGTGCCTCTACCGAAGGTTGAGAATATTCGTGATAGTTCGGTTGGATGAATGGGGTAGTCATCATCATATCCGGGTGTGGTCCACGTCTCCACTCATTGTTCCTTGGATAATACGGGTCATTTCCCCATCCGGTATTGTAGCTATTGTAAGGGGGACTCGGCTCATAATGATTACCCATGTATGAATTCTCATATTGCAAATAATTTGGACTCATTGGGCAACCGGCGATTGTGCTCTCCCCCATGCAATGCATACAATAACAAAGAGATGTTCCCTCGGTTGACCTTGGATAGCAATCATTGTTGGCCATCGTACCTAGGAAGACAAAGATCACAAAGTAAATAACAAATCCAAGCTAAGATATACAAGAATATAAATTGGCAAATAATCGTTACAAATCCCCGGCAACGGCGCCAAAAACTTGTTGCGTTCCAAATACTAATACGCAGACTACGCAAGTATACGGTCGTTACAAGTAATAAAGTGATAAATGAGTGTCGAACCCACGAGGACTTGTACGATTAATTACCGACTAATGTCTTGTTACTTCTACTTAGATTTGTAAGTTGAGTTTGATAAAGTGGTGGTGGTTATGATATTAAAACTAAGACGAAGGTGATTATGAATGAGCTAAACACTTAACTAACACTTGACTTAACAATATGTAAAGGCTTCTAGGATTTTACGTCACCTAGTTCAATTCAAGATAAATGACTCCACAATTGATAATTACACTTATGTTTGTTGTTCAAGGTTTCAAAAATTATTCATACGTATCTTCCGAATTGCGTACGAACCTATCAAAGTAGACTAATCCAATTTATGTCTAAAAGGATTAAACCTAAATGATGCATTAATCACAAACCTTGTTAGAACATGAAATGACCTAGGTATATTCCTATCCTAAAATCAAATCACAATCTAGTTTTATAATCTAATCTTTAATCCACTATGTCTAGCAATTAAAGATCAATCCATTTCATCTTATGGTTGGCCTAACAACAAGATGGAAAAAGCTCAAACTAGATTTACAAACACATCCAAGCATAACATCAACTATTAATTCATCCTCTAATCAAGAATCAAACATAAGATCAATCAAACCCAAGAAAAGAAGGATTAGCTACTCATAGCATTAAATAAATCATCCAATACATTAATCAAAGTTATAAATGTAAAGAACAAAGTATTAAGAGTTAGAGATAGCTTAGTGGTTGAAATCTTCAACTTCTCCCTCAAGCCTTTTTATCTTCATTGGAGAGTAGTCAAGTGAAAGTGAGAGTGGAGGCTAAAAGTGAAGTGAAGAAGAAGTTGGCTAATGAATTTCACCTCCTAACCCTTTAACCTAGCAAAACAATAACCTCCTAATGCCTAAGTTACCCTTCAAACAATGGCAACTAAGGCCAAAAAGTCCCCCAAGATGTCTAAAAATACAAGTGGGATCAAAGGGGGATTGTACAAAAAACCCCCTGCCTTTCCCGCATAAAATATCTGCTGGTAGCAGGGGTCTCGCGGCCGCGAGACTGAACCTCGCGGCCGCGAGGAACAGGCCGTAAGTTTCCTGCTCTGTCGCACTTCCTTCCGAGCAGCATATCTTTTGACTCCAAACTCCGAATGTGGATCCGTAAAGTCCGTAGCGTAGCTAACTCACTCATCTATGACATATCCAAAATTCAGCTTATTTGGATCAGCCATGATAAATTTGTGCATGCTTGAGTGAGTAGCTATCTTCATTCTTGTAAAATTTGCTTCGGGTTCTATTTCCTTTGAAGCTCAAGCTTGACTCGTGGGGTGGGTAGAATGACTCGCATCATTGATACGCAACTCCGAATCACTCTAAGATGTCAATACCTACAAACCACGGAGAAAACGATCAAAACACGAACAAAAACACAAAAACAAAACAAAGGCCAAACGAAGGGGCCAAAAGCACAGAAGACACGAAAACACGCGGAACAAACAGAAACTCGGATCAAAACAAGATGTTTTGGGCTTAAAGAGATAGGTAATAACAACGTTTTCACGGCGTTATCACTTTTATCAAAATCAGAGTTTTAAATTTACTAACTTGCAGCGGATATATCAAGTGTTTTTCACAAGTTGTTTTCTTAACTTAGAAAAAGTTTTATCCCCAGTTTGGCAAACTCCTTTTTAAAACTTTTCAACAGTTAACTTTTACGTGTTTAAATATGCTCTTTGAAAATATGCAAGAAATAATGCAAGTATAAACACAAAGGATTTTTATAGTGGTTATATGGATAGAAATCCTTTAGTCCACTCTTCCAAGTCACTTAGATCTTGGGTTATACTAAAAACACACAATTTACAATATACAATGCTTGTGCCAAACAACAAATAAAAAGGCCACAAGTGCGCAATAGGAAATCACAAACAAACTCCTACTCTCTGAAGTAATATCACTCACTTAGATGGATATCTACTTCTCACAACACTTTTCTCACAAAATCACTCAGATTTGTATGTATATTTTGTTTTCTCTCAATCCTGTTTCGTCAACAAATGACTCGGCTGATGAGTGTTCTGTTCTTGAAGTTGAGACTTAGAAGAATTCTGCTTCGATTTTAATCTCAGTTGTGTTGTATGTTCTTCTTCAACTCTTGAACTGAACTATTTATACTTGAGATTTGAAAATCTGCCCGTTAAGAGATCGACAGGTGTTCAAATACTCGAGTACTGGTCCTTTCTGCAGAAACGGCTATCTGCGACTGAACACTGTACACTCTGTTGTACCTTCTGTCAGTCCGCATTAAATGCACCAAGCTGATACGAGGTTTCTCTTCAATCATTTTTCATAAATACCCTTCCTTTTCAGCATTTATTACTCCAAGTGCATTTATTACCGTTGATCAGACTCCTTGATCCCTTCTACTCTGCTGATCGAAATCACTCATCTTGTGTATACTCGGCTGATCCCAAACTTGAACTACTGATTTGAGTCGGCTGAAAGTCCACCAGTCTGATTCCTTTCTTCAGCAACAGATCAGTAGTCTTCTGGATCTTGAACTTTTGACCCTTCTGAATTGTCTTCTTACTTGGTCAAAATTCTTTCAAGGGATTTGCTAAGCTTCCATTACTTAGCTGATTCTGATGTTTTGGAAATCATCAAAACCTCCCTTTACTTCATACCCTCTATCTTCATCTTCATCCAACAATCAGCTTACTCCGCTGATAAGAAAAGTTAGAGAAATTTTTGAAAGTTTTCAGAGGTCTATTCACCCCCCCCTAGACCACATCTGACCACTTGGGACCAACAAGTGGTATCAGAGCAGGTGGTTCATTTGAATCATTTGCCTGATCAACGAGCTTGATCCTAGTGTGTTTTTCAAAGATTTTCAAAAGTTTTCAGAAAGAGCATATTTTTGAAAAGCAAAACTTCTTGAAAAATGGACTGTATTAGCCATGTACCCCACATTGGCGGGATGAGTTTTGAGGACTGAAAAATCCGCATGGAATTTTTCCTTGCTGCTTATAATGACAATATGTACAGGTGCATAACCAAAGGTCCAATCAGAATCACCAAAACAATCAAGGGTAATGACCAGGAGGTGGTTGTTGACAAAGAACCTGAAGAGATGACAGCTGAAGAAATAAAGCTGAGCAATCTTGATAAGGTTGGAATTTTCATCATGACTAAAGCCCTCGACAATGACAGATTTGACAAAGTCAAACACTGCAAAACATCAATCAAGATGTGGGACAAAGTTCGTGATATGAGCGAGAAATGATACCATTAAAGAGCACAACCTAAGCATAGCCCTAGAGAAGTTGGAAAACTTCAAGATGAAGCACGGAGAAACCATTGACCAGAAGGATTCTAGGTTCACCAAGGCGTTGAATAACGTGTTAAAGTTGGGAAAGTCCTTTACTAATAAGGAGATCACCGTGAAAGTCTTAAAGGCACTACCTCCTAAGTTCAACATGAAGATCACAGGAATGGAAGAATCAAGGGATCTGAGGAAGATCTCTCTGACGGAGCTATTTTTTGTACTCAAAGCGTATGAGTATAAACTGCCAAAAATGGGTATAGAAGAGACCTCAACTTCTAGTCCCACTGTTGCTCTGGTTGCTGCAGAAAAATTCAGAAGATCAGCCGGAAAAATAAAGGAAGTGGACTCATCTGATGAGACCATGCTGCTCAATAAGAAGGAGTACACTGCTGGCGATGTTGCATTGTTACTTAATGGGTTCAAAAAGTTCTACAAAAGAAAAATGAAGAACAAATATAACAATGCTTCTACTTCTAAACCTACCTCTTATTCTCATGATAGTAAGGATGATTTTAAATCCAAACTAATGTGCTATAATTGCAGGAAATTGGGACACTTCATCAAGGACTGCCCATATCCTAAAGCTGAGAAGTATTCCGAGGAGGAAAAGAAAGCTAGAAAAGAGAGGAGACATCAGAAGAGCAAAGTATTGTTGGTTGAAGCTAAAAAGATAGCAGCCATCTACTCATCTAATTCAGAATCGGGAACATTAGAAGATGACTCTATTGAAGAAGAGACACATGCACTGCTCTGTCTTATGGTGAAAGAATCAGATGATTCTGACAATGAGGTAACTCTCTCTGAAAATTAAAATGAGCTATATAGTTCATTTGAGCAAATGATGAAAAACAACACGAACGTTGTTAATGAGTTTGCAAGGCTTAAGGAAGAGATGACTGTGCTAAAAAAGCAAAATTCTCTACTGAAACTTAACATTGAAAAACTGCAAGAATCAGCTGAGTATAAAAAGCTTTTGCATGAGTATGAATCTCTGAAAGCAGAATGTGAAGTTTACAAAGGGAAAATCATGGAACTAGAAAAGATCATATCTACTCATGATAAGTCGTATGTTGCATCAGTGAACACATCAAATGAACAGAACCGAACTGAAAAATTCATATCTGCTGATAACAGTAATGTTATCTTGTATGTTCAGACTGCTAAACCTAATTCATCAGACTGCTAAACCTAATTCATCAGAAAAGGAGAAGAAATCTCCAAAGGCTAAAAAGGGTAAAAAGACTGAAAATGAAAAACAGACTGGTAAAACCAAACAGCAGAATAGTCCAAAGAAGTCTGCTGATAAGAGTAAAACCAATCAGACTAGTAAAACTAAGTCGTCTGTTAATGAGCAAGTAAGAACTAAACCTAAGAAGCAAAGAAATCATAGAAATGATAATGCTTGGTATCATAGAAATGATAATGCTTGGTATGGAAATGAGTCATATTATGTGCAAACTACTTATTCATCATATTATGCTGCACCTCATTATCCACCTTACTATTCTGCTTATCCTGCTCATCATTCGATGCATGCTTATCCTAATTATCATGCACCATACCCTGCTTATGGGCATTACTCTCATCAAAATAATTATCATGAACATATGCATATTGAAACTTATGATGATTCAAGAGTAAAGAAATCACCACCAAACTTTGTTGAACCTAAGAAGCCTAAGGTTTCCAAATCTTGGGTTGTCAAAGGTGATACTAATCCGCCAGGACCGTCTCAATAAAGGGTACCTAAAATAATTTTTTTTGTTTTGTAGGTTAGGATTAGGAGTAGGAGTAAAGTAGAGAAGAAATGGTACTTGGACAGTAGATGTTCGAGGCTCATGTGTGGTGACATACATGAACTGACTGATGTTGCTGCCGTAGATGGTCCAAATGTTACTTTTGGAGACAGCAAAGAAGGCAAGATTGTTGCGTGTTGAAAGCTTAACAAAGGAAACATTGAGATATCTGACGTCTCATATGTTAAAGGCCTAAAGTACAATCTGCTGAGCATAAGTCAATTTTGTGATAGGATAGTGCCCTGCAAGCCAATATATTTAGCTTGTATTAGGACTATCGTAAGCTTTCTCTAGTACAAATAAATTAATACGCACGTTTGTTTATAGTATGTAAATCAAACAATGGCCAACTTCATCTCTCGCGAATCATTTATGCGATTGGATGAAATCCTTAGATCACATTCGACTATGGGACGATTCACTTCGGTATTGAGTGCAATCATGAAACAGTCTCTAAGGTCGTGATCTTAAAACACGTTCCAAGTCATAGATTCCGAACGAGACGGGGTATCGAAGGAATCGCAAAGACTTGTACAAGTATGCATGATTCACTTGGAGTGAATTTGTAGCGTTTCATGAGCAAGGCATTTGATGCTAGTGCATATGAGTAGGTGGTTCGATAGGGGATCGAACGCATCGAACGACCCGAACAGAGAAACCCATTGTGGAAGCGCATGACGCATATCGGTGATGGGATGTTTCTCAAGACTTATAATAGTGTACGATTTAGTCCTTAGACTTGAGGTGCTAGGGCGAATTCGGTGCATGGGTATATGTACTTAGATTTAGGTACAGGTCACGTAGCCTGACCATAATGTGCCTAAGTTGGGTGCATATAGTTGTGTACGCGAGTGGTTAGTACCAAGATGGAATCTACCGACTCATCGTAATGGATGAGAGAATTTCCTATACGATTCTTAGATAATAATTCCGAGAAACACATGGCCGTGGTCAGTGACGGATTTGGAAAGAGGTTTCCAAATTTAGCAGTCACACTGGAATTATTATCCCGAATTAGAAAGTATAGTTATTGAGATAATTAGAGGTGCCGATCAATTCACACACCCTAGGTCTCAATCGGGAAATTAAGTCGATAGAAGGACCGTATGTACATGGCAGTTATAAGAGGTGAGGTTCACTGAGATCAATTCACCTGAAGTTGGGCCTCATGGGCTTGTGGCTAGACATCGACCATGAGGTGTGGGTACTCATGAATTAATAGCAAGATTAATTCTTGAGTGGTTAATTGAAGGGGTTCAATTAATCGGAGCAATTAATAAGCTCGCAAATTAAATCACGAAAGTCGTGGGCCCGCGGCCAATTGATGGTGAACCTAGAGGGTCACACACAATACAATTGGACTGCAACAAATCATATAAGGAAAGTTTGATTTAAAGAGTTAAATCAAAACTGGAGAATTAAAGTGTTAATTCTTAAAGGAGAAAATTATTAATTAGAAGTAGTCTAATTAATTAATGGAGAAGGATTAATTAATTAATTGGATTAATTAATTAAATGGGCTGAATTAATTAAAAGAGTTTAATTAATTAAATGGTCAAATTAATTAAAGAGTTTAATTAATTAAAGGAGACCTAGTTAGTTAAGGAAATAAAGATAGAATGGGATTCTACTTTCCTAACTAGATAAGGGGCGATTTTTGCTAGGATAAGAATGGGAGAGTTTGTTTTCTTGTGTGACAAGGAAAATCTAAGAGATATACATGTATATCTTATTTCCTAATGAGATAAGGATATACATGGAAGAGATATCTATTAAGAGAAGGATTCTTCTCTTATAAATAGACAACTCTTCATAACTCTTCAAGACACATAACAAGTGAAGAACCTAAGCCCTAAGACAATGAGGAGCCGCCCCCTCTTCTCCAAATCTGAAAATTGCCGCCGCCACCTTCTTCCTTTTGAGGTTGGCCGAACCCTGTAGAATTCTACAGGGTTCATGCGATTTCTTTTCTTCTTTCTTCCTGTCTGATAACTTTTGGATCCTAGTTCTGAGCCTGAGGATTCAAGAGAGTTGCTTCAATCCAGTTGGTGTGGATACCGCTATAGGCACAACGCTTGGGGTGCTTCTCTCGAACCAAATCCATCAGATCTGAAAGAAGACCGGAGAAAAACCACTACCGTTCCTATGGTGAGGTAAAATCACTAAACACCCTATGTTTGTTGTGATTTTTGTGCAAAATCCTTTTCGTATGACTAGATGAATAAAGATCTTGTTTGGGTTATTTAAAAATTTTAAAATTCCGCTGCTTTTAACGTTCTGACGTTACCCATAACCCAACAGTGGTATCAGAGCCTAATTCATTACTATCATACGAAAAGGTCTGAATATAATTTGATTGCTTTATTGTATTGCATGTTATATTCGTGTCATTGATTTTTACTTGTTATGGGTAGATCTGATTTTGGGTAAAATTGCATAAAAACGTTTTGGGCCAATTTTGAATTTTACGAAAATTAAGGGCTGTTTTTGCGATTAGCAATTTTTGGAAAACTGGACTGAAATTGAGATTTTACGAACTGTATGTTTTCTGGACAGATTGTAATTTTCTGGAAAATTTTGAATTTGGGGCTGTTTTGTAAATGCCGAAAGTTTTGGGGCTGTTTTGTAAATACCGAAAACTGCAGGGGCTGAATTGCAAATTCGAAATTTTTTCTGGAAATAAAATTTTTATTTTCGGTCCTCTGCCCAGTTTTAATTTTGGGGTTAATTTGTAATTTCCAAAACTTCAGGGGTCAAATCGCAATTTCCAAAAGTTGGAGGGCCGAATTGCAATTTTCAAAAGTTGAAAATTTTATTCTGTTTTTATGCATAAAATGGTTTTGTTTATCCAAATATAGATTACCTATAATTAGTAGAGACTAAAGTAAGAATCTAGAGAAATATTTTAAAGGCGTTTAAAATAATTGAAGTAAGATAGGAAACTAGTAAATGTGTTTGCTTGTTTCTTTGCTCAACGTGAATTGTTTACGTGGTTTTCGATCGAGCCGAGCCTTGACCTTAGATGTGATTGGTTTATTATGCTTTGGATTTTTGTTGGGCCTGCGAGCCTTTATTTGGGCCTTTTTGTGCCAATGTAATAGATTAGGGCTTTACATTAAATAGTTTAGGATGGAGGCCCATTACATGCAAGAAGGAAGCCCAATGGAGAATGAAGGCCAAGTATGCTTGGTTATTAATGTAATAGCCTAGGCCCATTAAGAACCCATTAGATAGACCAATTGGGCCAACATTATTGGCTCAATGATGGCCCAAGCATAGGTGGCTCCCGATCGAAAACATATTGTGTTAGAAATGCATGCCAGGTTTATTTCATTATGTTTTATTTATTTATTGCTTCTATTATTTGGCTTGTATGGTGATGCGCGCTAGAATATTAGAACGTAAATAAGATAATTCATAATCGAAGCGGTGAGATCTCGAGAGAGTTTGCCTTAAACTTTCAAACCAACAAATCCCCTCTTGAATTAAATATTAAGTCATATTGGATTAAAATAAAATGAAGTATTTATATAAATCCAAGCCTTCCATCAATAGGGACTAGCGTATGTTGTCTACTTATCGATTAAGGTGATCCAAAGTCTGGCACCCGAGGCGAAGAAAGGGACAATACGTGAAATCTCTCGATTCTTGTTTATTAAATAAACTCGACAAGGATGAGGACTGGTCGGGACATGTATAATCGACCGATAACCAGTTACGGGGATTTCATGACCGGGCTCGTTGCTCATCGAGATTGATTGGGTTAGACTTAACGAGTAGTACCACTCATGATGTAGCAGTGCTAGATGGGTGCGAAAATCGAGGCAAAATAGCTTGAAGGTTGTGTAAAGACACAATTGGCAATAAGTATGCCTACCTAGGGAATTGGTTGTATGGCCACGAGTCGTGGGTGCAATTAATGTCCGCTGGGACGTCAAGACCTACTAGGAAATAGGATTTCCCGAACAATTGAAGGGGTAATTGTTTCGATAAAATAGTGGGAGAACTTTTACGATAGAAAGTCCAACCTTCGTAGATTATAAGTATTAATCATTAACTAGTCCTCTTTATATTTGTCTTCTCTTTAAAATAGATATTGAGATATCTATAATTATCCATTATACTATTTATCCTCGACTTATAAAATAACTGGATCAAAATATCGACTGTCTTAGAAACTAGAGGATTGTCCTCAAATCCGAAAGTCGGAATCGTGTTCTTAATAACTAGCCTATGCCTGATGCACTTCCGAGATGAGTCTAAAAGGATAAACGAATCACCCGTAGGATATGGGAATCTTAATGATTGTTTCCTCATATAAGGACAAGTCTCAACAGTGGAACGAATCACCTATAGCGTATGGGAATCTTAATGATCGTTTCCTCAAATAAGCATCAAGATTGAACGAGCTAAAGAAGCGACATAGGAGTATGTCTGAAGCTTCTAAAACAAACCTCCACTTCAAAAGCTTGTTTTGAGGAGCAGTTTCGAATCGTTTGATTCGAGACCACTAAGGAGTTGCTTTAAAATTCGAGAATAAGTGAAGGAACTGATGTCAAGGATCACTGTCCTTGTTTTATCAATCTAGTTGAAAACTGGATCGATTAAACGTAGGCCTGCATATGATCTTAGCATTGACCTCCATTTAAATTCTACTCCCGCTCATTCAAAAGATTCGTGAAATACTCTGATCTTATTTGATAAGTTGATCACATTTCATGAATTAACCAAAGTATTGGTAAGAGGCAAATAGGGTAAACCTGTCATGATCGTTCACACTTCATGGACTGCAAAGTCAAAGAAGAGTAATGTGAAGAAGAACTTGTTCTCTTCTAAAATCGACCATAAAAGGTAGTCGAAAGAACACAAGTAGTCTAAAAGTCGAAACATCCCACTGAATCTTAGAAAGGCACTGATTAGTTTAATTGATTAGAAGGTCTAATTAATTAAGCAACGTTTCAATTAAAGGGTTAATTGAAAAAGGAGATGAATCAATTAAAGAGTTAATTGAAAGGAAGCAAATTAATTGAATTGAACCGTTAACTCAATTCTATTGAATTAATGTGCTAAGTTCAATTAATACCAAGATAATAATCCACAACTTTGGCACGCTAGACTTGGACATATCTCCAAGAGTAGGATTCAAAAGTTGGTTTCTTCTAAGGCTCTTGAAATATGGAACTTAGATGAACTTTCAACCTGCGAATCCTGTCTCATAGGAAAGATGACCAAATCTCCCTTCACAGGGAATCAAGAGCGAACCAAATAACTTTGGATTTGATCCATACGAATGAAAGTGGACCACTAAAGGTTAGTGTAAGAGGAAATTACTCATACCTCGTACCTTTTTGCTAATGACTTAGGTCGTTAGTGATATATGTATCTAGTGAGATACAAATCCGAAAAACCTTTGAAAAGTTCAAAGAATTTCGAAACGAAGTAGAGAATCAACAAGGGCATAGTATTATGGCCATTCGATTTAATCAAGATGGCAAATACTTAAGTCAAGGATTCCTCAATTATCTTACTGAGAATGGGATTCTCATACAACAAACTCCTCCTAAGACGCCTCAATTTATTTGGAGTGTCTGAGAGAAGGAGTCGAACCTTGTTGGACATAGTTCGATCCATACTGGTTTTTGTTAAGCTTCCTTATGCATCCTAGGGGTTGGTCCTCCTGGCTGCATCGAAGATACTGAGCAAAGTACCTTCAAAGTCCGTGCCTACAAAGCCCTACCAAGAATGGTATGGTAATGCACCTCTATACTTTTACTATTAAGTATGGAGATCTCCTGCCTAAGTTGGGAACTAGAAAGGAGATAAATTGGCTAGTAGATCCAATTTGTATATAATTGTGGGGTATCCAACGAAATCCACTGGATACCTGTTCCACGACAATGAGAAACAATCGTTTCTCCTAATTACCGTTCCTCAGTTGATGAATTCCTCGTCAAAGGAAATAGGGAATGTCATGGAACTTGATGAAGTCCAAGATTTGGACCCATCCCCACAAACAGTGGGAGTTAATCCAGAAACTGCTAAACCGTCTAGTACACCAGTACTTCGTAGATCTGATCAAGTTCGTAAGAAGCTTGAAAGATATGGTTTTACCATATACGAAGAAGCTACATTGGATGTAGACGTGCATCATGACAAGAGTTCATGTAATCCGAAATGGATTCCATACATTCCAACAAGGTATGGACCTTGGTCGATCCACCCAAGGGTTTTATCCCTGTAAGTAGTGAATGGATCTTCAAGCTAGGAATAAATGGAGAGGTGTTGACCTCTAAGACTCGACTAGTGGTGAAAGGCTATTCACAAAGTTCTGGAACAGACTTTGATGAAACCTTTTCTCCAGTAGCGAAGTCTGAATCCATTCAAATTCACATTTGTTTTGATGAGATAGTCAAGGCATTTGACTTCATAAAAAAAAAAAATGAATATGAACCTTGAGTGTACTAAAGGATTAGTGGGAGCTCTATGAAGCTCATATTTTATATGTCGATCGCATTCTTCTTATCTGGGATGATATCGGAATGTTAGCACAGACGAAAGCATGGTTATCCATGCAATTCTCCATGAAAGATTTGGGAGAGACATCTTGCGTATTGGGATACGTATCTATAGAGATAGATCGAAGAAGATGTTGGGACTCTCTAAAATCTAAGTACATAGAAACAATACTGAAAAGATTCAGTATGGAAGAATCCAAGAGAGGATTGCTTCCAATGAGACACTGTAACTCTTTTTCCAAATCGATGTGCCCTAAATCGAATGAGGGATAAAGGAGAATGTCTCAAATACCTTATGTTTCGACAAAAGGTAGCATGTGGCATGCTATAATATGTACTAGACCAGACGTAGAACCTGCTCAAGTGTCACGAGCAGTTACTAGTCAAACTCCGGTGAAGAGTACTGGACCGCCGTCAAAGCTATCCTTAAGCTCTTGAGAAAGACTAAGGATTTTTCCTTGGTCTACGGTGGTAATGGAGAATTAAAACTCGAAGGATTTAATGATTCGAATTTTCAGTCTGATGTGGATGAATAAATATATAAGTCCAATTTTGGATACATATTTTGCCTCAATGGGGTAGCGGTAAATTGGAAAGGTTCCAAGCAAAGCACCGTTGCCGAATCAACCACTGAACCATAATAAATCGCAGCATCGGATGCAACAAAAGAAAGTGTTTGGATGAAAAACTTTATCCAATAGTTGGATGTAGTGCCTAGCAGTGCGAAGCTCATGGTTATCTTCTGTGATAACAATGGAGTTGTTGCTAAAGCAAAGGACTCGAGATCTCACCAGAAATCTAAACACAATGAGTGAAAAGTACCATTTGATTAGAGAAATCATTGGTAGAGTTAACACACATATTGGATGCGTCGACTCGGAAGACAACTTAGCGGATCCACTAGTAAAGCCTTTGTCACGAAAAGAGTTCGAAGAACATCTTTGGAAGATGGGAAGCGTTTGTGATTGGCTTTAGGGCAAGTGGGAGATTGATAGGATAGTGCCCTGCAAGCCAATATATTTAGCTTGTATTAGGACTATCGTAAGCTTTCTCTAGTACAAATAAATTAATACGCACGTTTGTTTATAGTATGTAAATCAAACAATGGCCAACTTCATCTCTCGCGAATCATTTATGCGATTGGATGAAATCCTTAGATCAAATTCGACTATGGGACGATTCACTTCGGTATTGAGTGCAATCATGAAACAGTCTCTAAGGTCGTGATCTTAAAACACGTTCCAAGTCATAGATTCCGAACGAGACGGGGTATCGAAGGAATCGCAAATACTTGTACAAGTATGCATGATTCACTTGGAGTGAATTTGTAGCGTTTCATGAGCAAGGCATTTGATGCTAGTGCATATGAGTAGGTGGTTCGATAGGGGATCGAACGACCCGAACAGAGAAACCCATTGTGGAAGCGCATGACGCATATCGGTGATGGGATGTTTCTCAAGACTTATAATAGTGTACGATTTAGTCCTTAGACTTGAGGTGCTAGGGCGAATTCGGTGCATGGGTATATGTACTTAGATTTAGGTACAGGTCACGTAGCCTGACTATAATGTGCCTAAGTTGGGTGCATATAGTTGTGTACGCGAGTGGTTAGTACCAAGATGGAATCTACCGACTCATCGTAATGGATGAGAGAATTTCCTATACGATTCTTAGATAATAATTCCGAGAAACCCACGGCCGTGGTCAGTGACGGATTTGGAAAGAGGTTTCCAAATTTAGCAGTCACACTGGAATTATTATCCCGAATTAGAAAGTATAGTTATTGAGATAATTAGAGGTGCCGATCAATTCACACACCCTAGGTCTCAATCGGGAAATTAAGTCGATAGAAGGACCGTATGTACATGGCAGTTATAAGAGGTGAGGTTCACTGAGATCAATTCACCTGAAGTTGGGCCTCATGGGCTTGTGGCTAGACATCGACCATGAGGTGTGGGTACTCATGAATTAATAGCAAGATTAATTCTTGAGTGGTTAATTGAAGGGGTTCAATTAATCGGAGCAATTAATAAGCTCGCAAATTAAATCACGAAAGTCGTGGGCCCGCGGCCAATTGATGGTGAACCTAGAGGGTCACACACAATACAATTGGACTGCAACAAATCATATAAGGAAAGTTTGATTTAAAGAGTTAAATCAAAACTGGAGAATTAAAGTGTTAATTCTTAAAGGAGAAAATTATTAATTAGAAGTAGTCTAATTAATTAATGGAGAAGGATTAATTAATTAATTGGATTAATTAATTAAATGGGCTGAATTAATTAAAAGAGTTTAATTAATTAAATGGTCAAATTAATTAAAGAGTTTAATTAATTAAAGGAGACCTAGTTAGTTAAGGAAATAAAGATAGAATGGGATTCTACTTTCCTAACTAGATAAGGGGCGATTTTTGCTAGGATAAGAATGGGAGAGTTTGTTTTCTTGTGTGACAAGGAAAATCTAAGAGATATACATGTATATCTTATTTCCTAATGAGATAAGGATATACATGGAAGAGATATCTATTAAGAGAAGGATTCTTCTCTTATAAATAGACAACTCTTCATAACTCTTCAAGACACATAACAAGTGAAGAACCTAAGCCCTAAGACAATGAGGAGCCGCCCCCTCTTCTCCAAATCTGAAAATTGCCGCCGCCACCTTCTTCCTTTTGAGGTTGGCCGAACCCTGTAGAATTCTACAGGGTTCATGCGATTTCTTTTCTTCTTTCTTCCTGTCTGATAACTTTTGGATCCTAGTTCTGAGCCTGAGGATTCAAGAGAGTTGCTTCAATCCAGTTGGTGTGGATACCGCTAGAGGCACAACGCTTGGGGTGCTTCTCTCGAACCAAATCCATCAGATCTGAAAGAAGACCGGAGAAAAACCACTACCGTTCCTATGGTGAGGTAAAATCACTAAACACCCTATGTTTGTTGTGATTTTTGTGCAAAATCCTTTTCGTATGACTAGATGAATAAAGATATTGTTTGGGTTATTTAAAAATTTTAAAATTCCGCTGCTTTTAACGTTCTGACGTTACCCATAACCCAACATTTTGTGACAAAGGATTTTATGTTATCTTCTCATCAGATAAGTGCTATGTAGAGCAAGTTGGAACCAAGAAGGTGATATTATCTGGAAGAAGACAAGGGAACATCTATATAGTTGACTGGAATTCTGTGGACAAGAATTCTATTATTTGTTTGGTGGCCTCTACACCAAGTGAAATCAGTTGGCTATGGCACAAAAGGATGAATTATTTGAATTTCAAGACCATCAACAGATTAATCAAGAATGATCTGGTAGAAGGAATTCCAAAGACAGTCATGAGCAAATACAAGCCATGTGACGCATGTCAGAAGGGTAAACAAGTTAAATCATCATTCAAAAGCAAGAAGCACCAATCTTCAACCAGAATTTTGGAGCTACTTCATATGGATTTGTTTGGCCCTATTGATCCTATCAGCAATGGTGGAAAGAAATACTACCTAGCTGTTGTGGATGATTATTCAAGATTTACTTGGGTGATATTCATGAAAAAGAAAAGTGAAACCAAGGAACATCTTACCAGATGGAACTGATCCAAAATGAAAAGAGTCTAAGAATATTGAAGATCAGATCAGACAGGGACACTAAATTTACAAAACAACAGGAAACCTAATATTCATTATCTTATAATATTTGGCTGTAAATGTTTTGTTTTGAATAATGGGAAAAATCAGCTTATTGCTTTTGCAGAGAAGGCTGATGAAGCTGTTTTTGTAGGTTACTCTACTGTTAGTAAAGCCTACAGAGTTTTTAACAAAAGGACTTTACTAGTAGAAGAATCAATTCATGTAGTATTTGATGAGCCTAATCAATCTACTGAAAAGAATCAAAGTACTAATTCAGATATGTCTACTGATTTTCAGAAATTGACTATGGAATGAAAACAAGAATATGTACCCATCTTACTACTAGATCTTAATCGATAACTCAAGTGTTGTTCAAAATCAGTCTACTGATTGTCTAACAGAGGAGTTGCAAACAGCTGACAGACCAGAGACTGTTCAACAGACTACTACTGAGACTCTAACAGTAGTTTTGCAAGATCAATCAAGAGGCGAACATCCAGATTTGCATCCTGATCTCAAATGGCTCAGAGATCACCCACCTAAACTAGTGATTGGTGATCCCCTGCTTCAGTAGCTTCATGAAAAGCTTTACCAACATTTTTCCAATCCATTTCATGTGTTTGAAGAGTGGCATGCAACTGATTTACATCAACCTTGACATCTTCAACTTGACGATTTAAAGCAACAAGGCCTTCTTTTAAGACAATGGAATGTTCAGCTGGTTGTGGAATGTTTTCCACAGCACTTTGAACAATTTTGGCAGCTGCTTCTTCAAATTTACTTAGCAGCTCCTTGTTCCTTTCCTCCATATCCTTCATAGAACTCTCAATCAAGGCCTTCAATGAATCCAGGATTGAGGTTTGAACATTTTCATCTTGGATGGTAGGTTCAGCAGTCAATAGCTTTTGATTTTTTCAGTGTTAGGCTCTTCTGCTATTTTCTCCTTGGTTGATTCTTTATCGGTAGGCTTTTCTGCAGTATGAACAAAGTCAGAACCGTCAGTAGACACAATAGTTCTCTGATGAATAAAATCAGCAGGCACGAATGTTGATGTCGTCTGAGGTAATCTAATCTCCTCTTGATGATTACTAATATCAGAACCAAATGCAATCTGTTGCAGACTTGGGAGACTGGGTAGATCACTAGATGTTCCTTTGATGTACCTTGATCTTTCATCCCATCTTTCCAGAGTAACATAGACTGCAACTTTAATGGCTCTCCCAAACAAGTCGTCAGATGGACTTGGTTTATTTGGCAATGAATTCTTGAGAGCGGTTGCCTCTTGAGTGACTATGAGATTGACATACTCATGTACTCTGTCGTGAAAGAAATCAGAGTCCAAAGCTTGTTGAATATCATTGGTCTGCAACCAATCCAATACCCAACTTTCTTCAGCAGCAGCCTCCTTCCAGGCTCTAAATTCTTCACTGGACTTTTTCAATCTGTAGTTCCTCCAGCGATTGTATCTAATCTTTTCAGCTAGGAACAAAGTCTTTGATTGTAGAAGGGAGTTGTATCTTTCCAGTTCAACCTAAAATTTAGAGAAGGTAGCAGGGTCACTTCTGACAATCTATAGTGCCTCTTCACTTCTTTCTTCTTCTTTTTGACTGGCTTGGCTTGTGGCAACAAAAACTTCCCTTCCAGTGATTTGCCAATCACTATACCAACAGTTCTTCTAGGACCGTGAACATCTTTCTTGCTCTCTTCCAAAGCTTTTGCTAATTCTTCTTGTTCCTTAGCAGCTAGCTCTGCTTCAGTCATATTCTTGACTTCAGCTTCTACTTTACTGGCTTCAAGAACCCTTTGAAGCTCGGCTTCATCCCTTTTTCTTTGCTCGGCCTCTTCTTTTTTTTTTCTTTGCTCGGCCTCTTCCCTCTTTTTCTTGTGGTAAGTGGATACTTTGGCTTTGCCAGTTCTCTTCTTTCTGGCAATCCTTGACTCAACAACTGGAACTTCAGCTGTTGGAGCAGCAGACTGTTCTGCTTGAGCAGTAATCTGATCAGCTTGAGGTGCTGATACCTCAACTGTTATCTGATCAGAGTCCTTTGCTGATTGAGTTGGTCTCTCAGCAGATTGAGTAACTTCTCTAACTGTTTCAGCAATTCTGATATCTTGTTCACTCAATACCAGTTTCTTTCTTGCAGTTGTCTTTGTGAGAATAGCAGTAGTTGCAGCAGTATCTTTAAGAGCACTTCTTGTCCTCTTTGCAACATTTTCAGCTGGCAACTCAGCTGAAGGAGTTCTTTCAGGAGAGATGTATAAAGGCATGCTCTCAATCTCCTTAACTGTCTCATTTATTATATCATCAGCAACCTCTTCTGATCTGGCTTGAACAGTTGGGTGAGCTGTTTGATCAGTGGGCTTAGAAACTGCAGCCTTGCTTTTCTTTGCTTTAGCAATAGGCTCCTTAGGCTCTGTGGCCTTTCATTTTGAATGCCTCTTTTATTGCGTTGCAGCAGGCTCTTTGATTTTAACAGCCTTAACGGCTTCATAGATCTTCAATTCCTTGGCCTGATGAATGACTTTGCCGTGAGTCATTCCGCAACCTAAGCTCATCAGCAGATGGCTTAGAAAAATCTTATGATTTTTATGGCCTTGCTTTTTTTGATCCGCAAGGATGTAGAACACATAAGCAGGCCAATTTACCTTTAAACCGTAGTAAATTGCAATCATAGAATGAAATCTCCTTTTTGGAACTCCATCAAGAGAAAATGTACAATTCTCAATGACCTTTGCGAACAGGTCAGCCATTCATTGAAATTCATCCACCAGCTGAGTCTTCTTCACAGACCCAGTGAGAATTTCGCTCTTCTTGGCAGCAATTTTCCAAAACTCAGTCTCCTTTGGAGCAGCCAAGTCCGTAGAACCTTCGTTGGACAGTCCATACTTTTCATTCAGCAAGGCAGGAGTGATGCAGACATCTTTACCTCCAACCTTCGACTTTATCTCCAGTTTCTCCAGATCAACATCAGTAGAACCATAAAATTCATCCACTTCTAGACTGAACATCATGGTCTCATGTGCATCCATGAAGTTCACCAGTGAAGAAGCTTTGAACTTCTCCAAAATTTCTTTCATCAAAGTCGTTCCAGTGGCATGATAGGTTTCGTAGTTGATGAACCTTGCCTCAGCGTCAGCAGCTTTGAAACCCATGATATTTCTGGAAAATGTTAGTGAAAAGCAGAGAGAATTTTGCAGAAAACTTATAGAATGCTTGAGTACTTAGAAAATTTGAAGTGCGCGTAAAGACTTAGTAGTCTGATCAAATCTGGTTTAATAGAGTTGGGAATTCATCGGTTTCCGTGTAATCCGCCAACCGTTAGATCAGTTTTTGTGAGTTTCCATCGTGTACGCGTAAATTACGGATTTCAAATTTTATAAATTATGCCAGACTATGCGGGAAAACGAAATGTCCCTTAGTCTTTTATTTATAAAAGCTTGTTTTTAGATAAACGTTTTTAACATAATACTCTTATAAATTGACATAAATAATCCGATGAGTAAAATTATACTTATCTGGCAGATGACTTGTCTGATAAAATATATCACTAGTGAAAGCCAATAGCTAGTGATCTTCCTTTCATGTTTGTCAATCCAGCAAGATAATTAATCTTCAGATCTTCAAGAATTAAGAACAAATCTTCCAATAATATAACTTCAACTAACTGTAACTGAAGATTTCATCTTTTAATCAGGAGTACTGCTAGTCTTACACGTTCCCCCTTAGTTCAAGAATCTATCAATCAACTAGTCTGTTGAGAGTCAGTCTTCTTGAAGAATAATACTTGTTGTTGTTAGATTAGTCAGCTGATGAACCCAGTCTTCTGATAGGTTCCCCCTCAGCTTATGAATCAAAATTTAACAAGCCTAATTCCACTCTTAGAGTAGAAAATCTTGCATCACTTAATGGTTTGGTGAAAATGTCAGCGATCTGATTATCTGTATGAACATATTCAATAATAACATTTTCTTTTTCAACATGGTCTCTTATGAAGAGATGTTTGATCTCAATATGCTTAGTCCTGGAATGACTAGTAGTATTCCGAGTAAGTGAGATTGCACTTGTATTGTCACAGTAGATAGGAATTCCACTGATCTTGAGATTGTAATCTTCTAGTTGATGTTTCAACCAAAGTATTTGAGCACAACATGCTCCAGCAGCAATGTATTCAGCTTCAACAGTAGATATGGATACTGAAGTCTGTTTCTTACTCATCCATGAGATCAGACGACTGCCTAAAAATTGACAAGTACCTGTAGTACTCTTCCTATCAATTTTGCAGCCAGCAAGGTCAGAATCTGAATATCCAATAAGTTCAAATCCTGATTCCCTTGGATAGCACAATCCCAATTCTTGAGTGCCTTTGAGATACCTTAATATCCTTTTAGTAGCTAAGAGATGAGATTCCTTTGGATTGGATTGAAATCTCGCACAAACCCCAACTGAGTACATAATGTCAGGTCTGCTAGCTGTTAGATATAACAGTGACCCTATTATGCCTCTATATTTGGTGATGTCCACTGATTTTCCATCTTCATCCTTGTCAAGACGAAGTCCAGTAGACATTGGAATAGCAACATATGAGCTAGTTTCCATACTAAATTTCTTGAACAGATCTTTTGTGTACTTTGCTTGATTAATAAATATGCCATCAGGCATCTGTTTGACTTGTAATCCAAGAAAGTAATTAAGTTCTCCCATCATGCTCATTTCAAACTTATTCTTCATCAGCTTAGAGAACCTTTCACACATATGTTGGTTAGTTGAACCAAAAATAATATCGTCCACATATATTTGAACTAACAATATATGATTATCCCATTCAATAGTGAACAAGGTATTGTCTACTTTACCTTTGCGAAATCCTTTAATTAAAAGGAAATCAGATAAGGTATCATACCATGCTCTTGGTTCTTGCTTAACTCCATAGAGAGCTTTCTTCAGACGATACACTTGGTCTCCTTGTTGATAGACTTCAAAACCTGGAGGTTGTTCAAAATAAACTTCTTCTGGCAATTCTCCATTGAGAAAAGAAGACTTCACATCCATCTGATAGACAGTGAAGTTCTTGTGAGCAGCAGAGGCTAAGAATAATCTGATTGCTTCAAGCCTTGCAACTGGTGTGAATGTCTCATCAAAATCAATGCCTTCTTCTTGGCAGTAACCTTTGGCGACTAGTCTTGCTTTATTTTTGGTAACAATACCATCTTCATTCATTTTGTTCCTGAATACCCACTTAGTGCCAATGACTCTTTGATGAGTAGGTCTAGGTACTAAGTACCATACCTCATTTCTTTCAAATTGATTTAACTCTTCTTGCATTGCTTCAATCCAGTGAGAGTCACTAAGAGCTTCATCAATTAATTTGGGCTCAATTTGTGAAAGAAAACTTACAAACATTGATTCATTTGCAGTTGACCTTCTTGTTCTCAAAAGACCACTTAAATGTTTCAGAACTTCTCTGAAGAAGTTGCTCAGATTACTTCAGAAGTTTCCACTCTGCAAGTAAATGTGGATTGTCTGAATGACCAAGCCACTGCCTTAAAGAGCAACCAACAACAACAAAATCTTCAACTTCAAGCCAGGGACCAAAACATCAGGATGCTTTGCAATGCCGTCAACACTACTCCTGTTCAAGTTGAAGAACTCAACCCCGCTGCTAATGACAAAAGGGGGAAGAGGGATCACCTAATAATAAAAATGTTGCATCTGCAACAGTTGAAGTTACTGAACAAGTAGGGTCTGCTGAAAAGCCTGCTGATGAAGAAGCAAGTAGACTAGCTGATGATGTAACTAAAACTAAAGACATTGCTGATGAAGAAGAAGTTGAAAAGAATGAAGAGCTTAAGGACGTAGGAAAATCTGATAAAGAGCTAGCTGATTCCAAAGACTCTACTGATGAACAGCTGGATCCATACAGAAAGTACCAGAGAATAGAGGAAATCAGAAAGAAGATCGAAGCTGCCTCTAAGAACCTGGCTGAAGTATTCTCAAGTGGAGAAGAAGAAGAAGAAGAAGATATTGAAGAAGAAGAGGAAGAAGAAGAAGATGAAAATTAGATTAAATTACTTCATTCTTTCACTTCATTGTAATTTTGCCTTGTAACTTTTTCATTTCTTGTAATCTGATGTACTTGTAATAAATATTCAAATTTCAATAAAAGATTACAGAAATTTATCCAACTTAATTTCTATCTCAGAAATTTTATGTGAAGACTTAACTTTAGTTAGCTACAGGTACTTAGCTGAAGTTTTGTCACCATCCAAAAGGGGGAAATTGTTGGATGAAGATGAAGAAGTGAAGGGAGGTTTTGATGATTTCCAAAAGTCATCAGCTAAGTAATGGAAGCTTAGCAACCTCTGGGAAATTCAATCTGAGAAGACAAGTAAAATCAGAAGGGTTGAATTTTGTTCCAGAAGACTACTGATCTGATGCTGAGTTCATAATCAGACTGGTGGATTTCAGCAGAGTCAAATCAGATGAGTTCGATTTGAATCAGCAGAGTGTTCATCAGATGAGTAGATTCGACCAGCAGAGTTGAAGAGATCAGAAAGTCATTGCAACTGTAATAAATGCACTCGGTGTAATAAATGCTATAAGAGAAGGGTATTAAGTCCAATGATTGAAGAGAAACCTTGGATCAACAAGGTGCATTTAATGCGACGTGACAGAAAGTATAGCAGAACTGTACAGTGAACAGTTGCAGAAGCCGTTCTGAAGCAAGGACCAGTACTCGAGGAAAATTTGAAGATCTGTCAATTTCTCAACGGGCAGAATTCAAATCCTCAAGTATAAATAGATCTGAATTCAAGAGTTCGAGACCAAGACACAACTGAGAGAAAATCGAAGCAAGCAAAATCTTCTAAGTATCAAAGCTCAAATATAGATCACCATCAGCTTAGTCATTTGTTGACAAAAGCCGAATTGAGGAAACAAAGCCAAATACAAATCTGTGTGATTTCTGTAATAGAGATAGTTGTGAGGAGTGTAGATCCATCTAAGTGAGTGATCTAGCTTCCGAGAGTAGGAATTCTTTGTGATTTCTTACTACGAACTTGTGGCTTTTCATTTGTTGAATTGTGCAAGCCAAGTATACTGTAAACTAAGTGATTATAGTATAACCCAAGATCTAAGTGACTTGGAAGAGTGGACTAAAAGACATTCTTGTCTATATAACCACTATAAAAATTCTATGTGTTTGTTTACTGCATTTTACTTGCATATTTTCAAAGAACTTCAAACATACGAACTTAACAAAAGATTTTAAAAGGGAGTTTAAAAACTGGGGTTAAAATCTTTTATGGAAGAAAACAACTTGTTGAAAAACACTTGAAATATCCGCTACAAACAAGTATTTCAAACTCTGATTATATTTGAATCAGATAAGTTAAATCAGACGGGTGGTCCTATACTGATTAAGCCGTGTGCGCAATCAGTGAAGTAATCTCACGAGTTTTTGATCAGCTTACTCTGCTGATAAGAAAAGTTAGAGAAATTTTTGAAAGTTTTCAGAGGTCTATTCACCCCCCCCCCCCCCCTCTAGACCTCATCTGACCACTTGGGACCAACACCACTAGAGAAATTTAAGACTAATCTCTTGCCTTTGTCAGCAGCCTCAATTTTAGCTTTTATTTCTTCTATTCTTTTTGCCTTTCGAAGTGGATCTAGCTGTTCTTCGGCAGAATCCTTAGAGGCAACAATCTCTTTACCATCCTTTGCTACATCTTTGGGTTCTTCTTCATTTATTTCAGCTTGTTCAACATCATCAGCATCAGCAGCAGTAGTCTCTTCAGTCACATCAGCAGCCTTTGTTTCTTCTTCAGCAGGCTTATCAATAGCCTCTTCAGAAACTTCAACTTCTTCAGTAACCTCTTCAGTGACTGTAACATTTCTCTTGTTAGCATTAGCAGATTCCTCTTCCCCCTTTTTGTCATCATTAGCCGGGTAGAGTTTTTCATAGATGCCTTGTTCCTCTCTTCCATTTCCTTAAGAGTTGATTCAATCAGCGCCTTCATGGAATTTGGAAGAGTTGATTGAATTTCCTTGTCATTTTTGGAAGGACTAGCACTTTGCTTATTTTCTGGAGCTTGCCATTCAATAGCGAGGGGCTCCTTTTCTTGTGGAACTTGTGCATCTTCAAGATTTATCTCCACTGATGAATTGTTGACAGCAACTTTTGAGTGGTATGTTTAGTCATCTGTAATGTGCATAAAATCAAATTCATCAGCAGACAGAAAGTTTTATGATATATGAAATCAGCAGGGACGAATGATGATGTAGTCTGTTGAGTTGATTCCTGAAAAGTCCTTATCTCAGACCCAAAAGCTATGTGTTGTATGCTTGGCAAAGATGGCAGATCACTAGATGTTCATTGTCCATATCTTGATTTTTAAATCCACTTGTCCAAGGTTACACAGATGGCAATCTTGACAGCTCTTTCACCCAAGTCTTCTCCTCTTCTATGTTTATTGGTCATTGATTCTTTGAAAGTTGTTGATTCCTTCTGTACAATGAGTTTTACATACTCATGTACTCTGTCATGGAAGAAATTTGAGTCCAGTGCTTGTCTGATTGAGTTTGTTTGCAGCCAGTTCAAAACCCAACTTTCTTCATCAGCAAACTACCTCCAAGCAAGGATTTCTTCCTTTGCCTTAACCAATCTATACTTCCTCCATCTGTTGTATCTTATCTTTTCATAAAGGAAAGTACTCTTGATTTGCAATAGCGTGTTGTACCTTTCTAATTCTGCTTCAAATCTTGCGAAGACAAGAGGGTCACTTTTTATTATCTCTAGTGCATGTTTGACCTCTTTCTTCTTTTTCTTCACAAGTTGGGGACGAGGCAACACAACAGAACCTTCTTTAGGTTTTCCAATCAATATCCCACCACTTCTTTGAGGGGCCATGAGCATCTTTTTTGCTCGCTTCAAGTGCTAAGGCTAAGTCTTCAGCCTCCTTAGCAGCTAACTCTTCATCAGTCAATTGTTTGAGAGAAGCTTCTGACTTACTTGCCTCTAGAGCAGCTTTATGCTCAGCTTCATCCCTTTTTCTTTGCTCAGCCTCTTCCCTTTTGTTTACGTGGGCATAGGTACCCTTGGCTTTACCAGTTCTTTTCTTTCTGGCAGCCGGTGTTTCAGTGAGTACTGCTGATGGAACAGCAGACTGAATTACTTAAGGTATAGATACCTCAGTTGTTGTTTGATTTTTAGCATCAGACTCATTTGTTGATTCCACGGGTCTTTCAGCAGACTGTGGATCTTCCCTTACTTTCTCAGAAAAGGAAACATGATGTTCTGTTAGAGTTATTCTTTTTCTGACGATTGCTTTAGTATGTACTAAGGCAGGTGCATCAATAGGGTTTTTCCGTGAGCTTCTTGTCCTTTTTGCAACGTTTTCCAAAGGTAGCTCATCAGATTCAGTTCTCTCAGGAGATTCCCCAATGGGCATTGCATCAATCTCTTTAGCCACTTCAGAGATAACCTCATCAGCATTAAGTGTGTCAACTGGTCTAGCTTCAACAGCAGGGTTTGCCATTTGACCAGCAGGCTTAGTAGCCTTGACTTCCACTTTACTTTTCTTAGTAACAACAGGCTTCTCTTCAGCCTTAGCATCAGCAACCTTTCTTTTGGTCTGTTTTTTCTCTGGTGTTACTTCAACTTTGCACTCCGATTTAACAGTTTCATAGACTTGAACTCTTTTAACTTATGTACCACTTTTCTAGTGCCAAGTGTGCAGTGAAGAGCTATCAGCAAATGACATAGAAGGATGACATGTCCAGACTTCTTGGTAGCCAATGTCATGAACATGTGAACTTCCCAGTGCACCTTCAACCCATGGTAGATACAAATCAAGGTAGAACCTTCTCTTGGGTAAGCCATCCAGTGGACTTGTTGAACATTCAAGGATCTTTGCGATGATATCAGCCAACCTCTTATATTCATCCTTCAATCGAGTCTTTTTCATAGACCCTGTTAGCTTTTCTCCATCTTTGGCAGCCAACAACCAAAATTCCTCTTCCTTAGGTCCCCCCAAGGTAGCAACATCTCCTTCTTCTTCATTCGTTAGTCCATATATTTCACTTAGCACAGCAGGAGAGATGCAAATCTTTTTCCCAGCAACAGTTGACACTATAGTCAACTGATCAATCTCTATCTTTTCATTTCTGTAGAACTCAGGAATGTCCGTAGTGAAAACCATGTCTTCATGTGATTCCAAAATATTTACCAGAGAAGTAGCCTTAAGTTTATCCATTAATTGTTTCATCAACTTTGTACCAGTAGTGTGGTACACTTCGTAATTCAAGAATCTACCTTCAGTTCCGGTCATTTTTCTAGTTGAGTAAACAAATATGCAGAAAGAAATACTTGCAAGAGAATAGAGAGTTAGTAACTTCTTGCGAGTTTGAATAGTTGAGGTGCGTAAATGTAGTCTGCTGATCAGATCTGGATTTATAAGGTTAGGGAATTTTCAGTTTATGTGATATCAGCCAACTGTTAGATCTTTCAGCGTCAGTTACATCGTGTGTGTGTGACAATTACGGATTTCAAATATTATTAATTAAGTTAGACTAGACGGAAAAATGAAACGTCCCTAGTCTTTTTACTTATAAAAGCGTGTTTATATAATTAGCGTTTTTAGCACAACACTCTTATAAATAAATGATCAGATGAGTAGAGTATACTGATTTTACCGAATTTCGTTGGACTAAGTAAAATCAATAAAGTAATGAAACCGACCCACAAAAATAGATAAAAGGATCTTTATTGAATATTATTGATCTGAATATAGGGCCTGGCCAATCTACTCAGGATGGCGCAATACAAAGAATTAGCTAACTAGGCATTTTATTAAGCTAAAGTGCCGAGCTAGTATAATGCTTATAAACGTGGAAAGCTAAAACTCTGAAGCCCCCCTCTTACATTAATTATTCTTATATTTATAGGCTAACGAGCGTTGCCCTAATAAAATAGAATTCTAGAGCCCATAGGAGTCTTTGTACGGCCCATGATCTGCTTGTAGTGAGTCTTGACCAGCTGGGGGTGTCATATGAGGCGTCAAGGTATACTTCTGCTAGACTCGATTGATAATAATGAGGACTGATCGAGATTGAAGCTTTCCAGATCGAACTCGATCCGACCCGGCTAAATACGAAATAGCCCCCATCAGTACTCCCCCACTTCTCGAGCAAAAGTGTAGATGTAGCTCGGAGAAGTAAAATTATGCCTTTGAACGGCTTCCTAATTTATATTGGACATGCCTCGTTAAAAACCTTGCTCGAAAAAACCCATTGGATAAAAACCGACCAAGGGAAAAAGAGTACATATCCGTTGAGATATACAAATTGTTGAAGTAGGTATGCTATATGCTAGTAGCTCCTTATTGTTCCATAACTTCTTCAAAAGCTTGAGTTGCAATTTTACGACGCGGAAAAATGAATCATCGCCTATAAGCCAAGGGTTGAATCCTCATTATCATTCACCCATATTCATAGCGCCAGTCCGTAATTCCTTCTTTACCATTACTATAACGGCAGTGAGATCAGAGCAGTTAAAAATTCCATAAGTTGATATTTCTGTGAACAGTGTAATTCTTCGACCCTTCTTAGTCAAAATGTCGACCTCATAAATGAATCAAGATCTTGTCATCCCGAATGATGCCGGGATCGAACATAACATTGGAAGCGCGGAAGAGAGGCTTGGCAGCCCAAAATTTCGATCAACTTTTAGAAGATCTCCAAGACTAGTTAGCCTTATAGTTGAAATTGCGTAGATCTGTATAGAATTTAGGAATCCCAATTGATCTTTAAAGATCGAGTAAGAATGATCGCCTTTTAGTAATATTTGTACGCTCTCTCATTCTTAATAAAGTGTTTGCCTTTGAATTCTCCCTTGTCTTCGTTTTCTTTGAATGAACTAGATAGATGTTGACTGTTCATTTAAAAACTTTACTCGTCCAAAGCATCCGTTTTATCAGTTCGTAGTATAGAAGGTCTATTGACTACTGTCGATCTCATACAAATTATCTTGTTTATCTTAGAATCCATACCAATTTAATGGTCTAAGCTTTAGTTTTGTAGTCCTTGTAGATCGCTGAGTGTATACCGAACTAATGTTTTTACTCAAATTAATAATTTGGATTGTATACCAATTATTGGTTTTAACCCTTTGGAGATAGTTGATCGAAGATCGGAGATCGGAGATTAAAGATTGGAGATTGAAAATCGTAGATCAAGCTTACCGGTCGACGGTTTATGCTCATAAAATCAGAATTTGTACCAACTTAATGGTTTTATCCCTTTAGAGATCGTTGATCGGAGATCGAAAATCATAGATCAAGCTTTACCGATCGACGGTTTATGCTCATATTTACTTGGGAGAGTTATACCAAATTAATGGTTTACTCATTATTTTTTATCAAGAGTTTACACCAAATTAATGTTTTTACTCATTATTTTTCGATCAAGAGTTTATAACAAACTAATGGTTTTACTCATCATTTTTCAATCACAAGAGTTATATCAATATATTTTACTCTTGTTAATTTCGAGCATAGAGTTATATCAATAGATTTTACTCTTTAACTCTTTTACAGAAATTTTCGATCAAGAGTTATATCAATAGATTTTACTCTTGTTAATTTCAATGCTCAGGACGAACAAAAGTTCTTGTCTGATTTCGATTACAGAGTTATATCAATAGATTTTACTTTTGCTTCAGACATATACCGAGCCACGAGTCGTAACAACGATTTTTAATCTTGCTATAAATATATTCGAGTTGTGGGTTATATCAAGAGACTTTACTCTTGTCAATTCCGGATTGTATACCAACTAATGGTTTTAATCCTTGTAGATCGATAGCTGAGTGTTTACCGAACAAACGGTTTTACCATACTCTTCTAGAATGTATACCAACTTAATGGTTTTATTCCCTGTAGTAATGAGACTGGAGTTCGAAAATGAACAGAAATGGAGTTCGATTTAAATACAAAGAGAAATTCAAAACATAAGTGTTTTTCCTGAATAGCTAAGAAGAACCGAAGTCTAAAATCAAAACTAAAAATACCATATAAAAAATAGAGTTTTATTTTCTATAATAACGCTGTAAATTCACAGAATAATTTTTATTCCCTTTTCGGTGCTTGATTTGGCGAAGGAGGTCTAAAGTAGACATTGGATCTTATATTAGACTCCGGATCTCCATAGTTCAGTTTCTGAAAAACATGGCTCTTTCGATGCGAGCGGTCATAATCTACAGGCTACGGGATCGGGGCCCTGTCGAATTTCTTCGGCCCCGAACCTTTCATCTTATTTTGATCCTTGATCAAATTCATCTCTTCTTGAGTCATATACTTCGAGGCCAGCGTCATAATTTCGGCGAACGTTCGCAGCTGCTTCCTACAAAGGGCATTGCCGAACTGCTTATTTCTTGTTAGGTCGAACAAGATTGAGATGATATAATATAGGTTCGGAGAACCGATTTTCAATAGTTCTACATTGAATCTTCCAACCCAATTCCTCAACGATTCGCCCTCGAGCTGATGAATAGTCCCCAAATAGCTCATCGGAAGCTTCTGCCTTTTTTGGATGGCAAATTGTTGCTGCAGTTTATTGCACAGCTCCCTGAAACTGAATATCGAGTTCGGAGGCTGCTTTCCGAACCAATCCATTGCCAGACCTTCTAACATAGTAACCATCAATTTTGCAGTGTATTCCGACGAGTGAGCATATAGGTTCAATATGTTCGTGAAACTGAACACATAATCATGTGGGTCTTCTGTCCCATCATACCTCGGTAAATATCTTGGTAAAGTTCCCGAGTATGTTGCTTCCCTGATTTCTTGACAGAACGGTGATTATGCCGTTTTTCGTTCGAGTTTAATAAGGAAAGTAGGGGCATAACAATATATGAATCGAGCATATGAAAATTGTATATTAATATTGGAGTTCGAATATAAATTACAAAACAGGTCTACCCGAGCATTACGGGATGTCGTACTACTAAAAAGATCGATACAAAGAGAATACAAGTTGGATCCTAATTCGAACAGTAGGTCCGAGCAGGGGGTATTCCTTGGAAGTTGTGCCGTCCTTGATGTCATAAATGTGCCGCGTATTTATAGGAACAGTAATGGGCTAGGTAGACCATCCGTAGGCGAACAGCTCTCGGCCAGCTGTGTAAAGCTGTAGGTCGGTCCCACAATAATTCCGAGGAGACGAGTAGATCGGGAAGAAGGTCGGAGTACTTGATCTAGAGCTATCAGTCTGGCTTGATCGAAAACCATGTTCTTCAGGTCGGAGAATACCGTTCTGATCGGGATCGAGCCTGACCTCGAGCAGAAGGTATTTCCTAAAGTGGCGTATGCGAAATACCCCTCATCAATACTCCCCCACTTCTCGAGCGTAAGTGAAGCTGAAGCTCGGAGAAGTAAACACTGCATCACGGCGAAAGACTTTGATTTCTTGATGTTTCTGACATGCCTCGTTAAAAACCTAGTCCGGAAAAACCCAGTGGGACAAAATCCGAGCTAGGGAAAAAGAGTGCACATCTTCCTTGGAGGGGCCTCAAAATACCGAATCGCCTCAAAGATAGAAGGGTGAGGTTTTAGACCTGAGAGATTCACCTCGATGATTCACCAGGAGCTGCAATATTTGAAGTTCGGAGAAATAGATAGTAGAGAACAGGCCTCGGGCAGTCTTGAGTTGGATATGCCTCGTTAAAAACCTTGCTCGGAAAAACCCTGCGGGATAAAAACCGAGCGAAGGGGAAAAAGAGTACATATTTTATCCTGTTGATTCGAAAAATACTCATTTCTGAAGCTTGGAGGACCGTATGCTATTATCAAAAGGTAATCTTCAATTTTACTGAGTGGGAGCCTAACCGTCGCGGTTACTCGGGGTTGAATTTGCAATTTACCCTTTTAACCTTTATATATATGCTTACTTGGGAAAAAAGAGTGCATCTTTACATTTCACCGCGGATCGGAGCATTTAGATCGATAAACAGTATTTCTTTCTTATTTCGAGCATTCCAATAAATATCTTCTAATCATGTCTACTTCCCAGAATCCCGACGTCCAAACCAATATTCCTTCTGGATCAGATTCCGACCTAGGATCCACAGGCGAACTTATCAATGACTTCAAAACCACTGAAAATTCTTCTGAAGAGACGAACAGAATCGTCAATCAAATAGAGCATGCCATGGGGTCGAACGCTGGAGAGGGTACATCAGGTCGACAGGATTCCGAGCACGATGGTGATGCGGAACAAAATGCCGAAGGTGGCAGCGAGGAGGGTGGAGATGGAGAAGAAGCTGATTCCGACCATGAAAATAGCTTGACTGTACCGTTCGACAAGCATGAGATTATGAGATACGAGATCGGGGGCGGGTGCAGTGTGAGAATTCTTGATTTAGCCGGTGTCGCGAAAAAGTCCAAAGCCACCGGTCGAGCTCAGAAGACCGAGAAACGGGTCGACGACATCTCAAGTGCGTACGATCCAAAAGAGCATGAGGCAAACCTCAAAGCTATGATAGGTAAATTCCTTCCCGAGGGTTACTCGCTAATCATTCCGACCCCCTCTCAAAGAGTGAATAAGCCCCCAGCAGGATGTCAAGCCTTCTACGCTAAGCAGTTTGACTATGGGTTGCGCATTCCTTTTGCCCCCTTACTCAAGCAGGTTTTAGATGCATTCAGCCTGGCTCCCGCACAGATCCTTCCCAATTCGATTGGGTACTTGATAGCTTTTAGCGTTTTGATGAAGGCCAAGAACCAAGCCGCTAATTTCCGACGCTTCTGGCAATTCTTCAAGATCAGTACCTCCTCCGCCTCGAACGCTGGGTTTGTGTATTTCTCCCAGCGTTCGAATCATTCGGTCTTATCGACCATTACTTCTAGCAATTCTCTCGACTGGAAGAAACAGTTCTTCTTTATCAAGGGACCTGAAGTACCGGCCTCTGAGGGAAGCTCGGAGATGGTTCCATACAAATGTCCAGGTGAGCAAGAATGGGTGTACGGGAAACGAGAAGTGTTAGGCCAGCCTGGGAAGGTTATCCCAGACGATCTGGTTAAAGAGATGCGTTCCGATCTGTATCAGTCGGCTTTCCTGGTCCTAGAGCCCGTTCTTCGGAAAGCTGGTCTCAGCCAAGCTACCTATCGACTAGCAGATGCTGATGATCCTCGATCATTGAGTAAGGATAACAATCTTTCCCGAGTAACCGTAATAGTAAATTATTCAGAGAATTTTATTACTTATCATTTTTATTTCTTCAGGTACGATGGTGGAGCAATACCGAGCTTCCATAGTTGGTAAAACGGTAGCGTCTACCTCGAGAAGGACGCCCGGTCAGCCGAGGAGACAAGTTAGACCGGAGCATAGAACTGCCGTCCCTCCTCGGGGAAGCTCGGCTCAGACTGACCAGATCGGAAATGAAGGGGAGCCCGAGAATGCCGAGCCAATCCAAATGGTACCACCTTCTCACCAAGCTGGTCCTTCTACTTCTTCTGGCTTAGGATACAGCATGTTTACCATGAAGAAGCTCAGGGGGACAAAAATCTACAAACGACGAGCTCGGGAAGATCTCGAGGGAGCTCCCGAGGCCAAAAGGAGGACTGGATTGTGGGGTCGACACCGAACACCCCTTTCTTCCCGTTTAGGTCGAAGTAGGCCTGACATGGTGGACTTCATCGAAGATCAACTTAGAGGTTCCCGAGCAGCGGGTTATCCCGAGAGGGGATCAATTCGAAGTGATCGCACCCCGAACGGCGAGAACGAACATGATAAGGCGATCAAGATTTTCATGGCGGGGAGATTTGCCGAGGACCAGGAGGAGCTTCTTGGCCATTGCGACCTCGACGTACTAGGCCAATTCTCCAAAGCCTATCACACGGTAAATCCCTTTACATTTGTTGCAATTGTTCAAGTCTTGGAACAACATACTAACCACCCTGTCCTTGCAGATCGGGGACTGTTTTCTTACCGAGGTGAATCGTGTCTCAATGCTCGAAGAGGAGTCCGACCGGGTCCATATCGCTTATAGGGACTTGCTCAAGGAAGAATCCCAGCTTCGCGATCAATTCACTTCCGTCCAAAAAGAATTGGAGTCCATGAAAACCAAGTATACCCCGGCCGTCGAGGAAGACTTGGTGAAGGTCGTGGAGGAGAAAAGCTTGCTCGAGGAGAAGGTTAAGAAACTTGAAGAGGAGCTCGCGCAAACTAAGGCTGACTCCGAGTTATCTTATCAACGTGGCAAAGAAGACTCTCGTTTAAGCTCGATAAGAGAATTTTTGGAGTCTCCCGCGTTGGATGCTATAGCTCGTAGAAGGGTCGATCAAGTCCTCCAGACTACCTTCTATAAAGGCGTTCGACAACTTATCTCCGCGAAAGTTATTCCCAATAAGATAGATGAGTACGTGGAACACATGGACATCTTCAAGAATATGGACGGAAAAGATTATCAAGTCTCGTCCTCGAGCTCCGCCAACTGGGAAAAACATGAGTTCGCTCCGTTCGTGGAAGAGTTCGGAGTTCCGATGCCCAATCCTGACTTGATGGACTTGGATACCTCCAGTGCGAGCTCGAGTTCAGATAGCTCAGATCGTTCAGATAGGTCTGGTGATAGTTCCGTAGAGGAAGATCAAGATCCTTCTGACGATGGGGACGATCGAGAAGCTTCTGAAGATAATGACGTCGATATCGAGGGTGGCTCCGAGAGTGAAGGCAAAGAGGAACAGTCAAATCCTTAGATTTCTTGTAATAGATTGTAGGACCCTTTATTATATGCATTGTAATTATTTCGATCATCTATAAAATCTGCTTTTTTCTGTTTAAGTTCTCTGAGTCCGCTCATCAGTAATTTATTATATTGCTCAACTAGACAAAAGTCTTTGTGAGCCATAAGGTTCATAAAAGAACGTTGATATCGAGCATTTTCGTGCATGTGAATCACTTAGTAAGCACGGTATCAAAACAATCGACCTTTCACTAGGCCACGGAAAAACTTGAAATTCGCGACTGTTGGGTCCCCAAAAAGGCAACGTTCCTTTTCCTTATAAATAGAAGAGGCAATTTTAAGATTTGCATCACTGAAATTGTAATTCTCTCTTCGTCGGAGCTAATTGATCGATAAAATAAGTCGAGCTCTCTTTTGCACTAGAAATTTACAGATCATGGAAGGCCTGGTGAACT
The DNA here is from genome assembly GCA_030819805.1 of Penstemon newberryi var. newberryi. Taxonomy (NCBI): domain Eukaryota; kingdom Viridiplantae; phylum Streptophyta; class Magnoliopsida; order Lamiales; family Plantaginaceae; genus Penstemon; species Penstemon newberryi. The sequence continues at coordinate 30,991,354 of JAUALY010000004.1, read as the reverse complement.
CCAAGATTGATCCGAGGTTGTTGCTTAAAGTCAAGAAAGAGAAATAATCTTCCAAGTCGAGAGTCAAAGAACCTAAGTCCTCCTCGGAAGCAGGAAAGACCCCTAAGAACGACCGAGGCAAGCATAAGGTCGATTCTCCTTCGAAGACGGTCATCGAACCAACTGGTGACCTTGGCAAAACTGCTGCCAAGCAACTATCTGGCTCCGAGAAAGGGCCGGTCGTATCAATTCCGGACTCCCCTTCCCGGTCGAAGAGTAGCTCCGAAGGGAAGAAGAAAATTGAGAGCCCTAATAAGCAGATCACATCTGGTGACTCTGAGCCTGCTTCCTCTAAAAGATCGCGTGTGGACGATCTGATTCCGACCTCGGCCTTGATCCAAATGGCTGGGGATACCAAGATATTGGCTGATAGTGTTCTGGCCTTGGAGGCTAACAAGGGTGTTGCGGTTGAGCCTCCCAATAAGAAGGTCAAAATAAATGACCCTCCCGTCGATCAAAAGAAAACTCCGTCGCCGGGTGGGAACCCGGGAACCCAAAACTCTGTCCCCAATGTTGCTCGGACGCTAAGTGCCTTTTTTGAAGAGGTGAAAAGTAAGGCCCTGGCCGAACAAGAAGGGAAAAATGCGGATGAGCTGGTGCAATCGAGTACAGATCTGCTTTTTCAAGTGAGCGTCCTCTCTTTCCCCCCCCCCCCCCTTTTTTTTTTTATATTTTTAATAACACAACTCCTCTCGTCCATTTAAGGTCGGACAACAGTTATTTAGCCTCGGGCTGCAAGTTGAGCAAGAAGCCGAACAGCGTGCTAAGGTTATCCTCGAGCTGGAGGAAAATAAGGTTGCACTATCAAGGTCCCTTGAAGAAGCTAGAGCTATCGAGCTGAAATTGGCTTCCGAGACAAAAAAAGCTGTGAAGCAGAAAGAGAGCCAGGTTCACGAGGAGTTGAGCAAGGAGCTGGATAGGCTGAAGTAGCTCGTCGAGCAGGAGAAGAAAAATACCGAGCAGCGGGAGCAAGAGGCCTATCAAAAAGGTTATGATGCCGGGTATGAGGCCCGCAACGTTGAAGTCCGCAAGCTTCTGTTCGAGAAAAGTGTTTAGAGACTTCTTCCTTTGCTCGACTAAATGTTGTACTTTTAAACTTCTTCCTTTTGTACTTGTTTTCCCCGTTGGAATAATAAACTTTTTAAACTTTTCCTTCTTTCTAATCGATGGTATTTTGTGTCTGGTAAATTGATTTACTGTATAAACAACTTGTACTCGAGTTAAGAGTAATAAATCTAGCTGCATTCACTGTCATAACAATTTATACTCGAGTTAAGAGTGTTCATTCATGTTGCATTTTTAACGCATAAACAATTTATACTCGAGTTAAGAGTGATCGAAATTCCGAGCACAAAGTAAAAAAGGAAAAGTTTTTGTAGTGCATGTTTGACCAAGATATAGTATTTCCCCTTCTTCAGCTAAGTTCCAAAGAAAATCTGTCCAAACAGAACCTTAACCTCGGGAAGTGGAACGGTCACCCATGATAAATGCCTTAATCTGAGCCGTTGGTTTCGTTGAATACAGACCGTTGATTCAATCTTCCTCTTAGTATAAATACAACATCTACTCAATTGAAAATCTTTACCCTTCTGTTAAAATGTTTCATTCGAGGGCAAGGCTCGGACCATTCCTTCTCCCTGTTCAAGCCTTCGAAATTCGGCTTCGAACTTATTTTCGACCTTATCGGAGAAATATAGTTTCCTTTGGTATGGGTGGAATCGGAAAAAAGGAGCACCTCCTCTATCTGGGGGTCTCTGATCCCTGAAAACGGGATCTCCCCTTGGAATACCAACAAGTGACTGACCCTTGCTCGGGTATTTTGTGCAGGGTTAGCATTGGGGGTTCCGAGGGGTATCCCCGAGGGCGGAAAGCAGGTCAGAAAATTAAAAAGGAAGTTTGACCTCAAGTACTTTCTTTGAGGTTATATTGTTTCACCAATTTCTTCCTTTCTTCCCTGAAGAATGGTAACTTTGGGTCAAGCTTCCCGATCGTAAAAAGATGACCGGCTTGCTTGGGTTGCAATTACGGATCTTAAAATGAGGAATTGCAACCTTGGACGCCAACTCGGGGAAGTGATCGGGCTCTGCTGGTATCGAGAATGCTGGGAAAAGTATGGAGAATCAGAAACCCAGATCATTAGACGATAAACATATACAGCTCGATCACTTTGTCACAAATTGTGGTGCAATCATCCGATGTTCGGCGATATTCCTGGTCGACAACACTAAAAGATGCTCGAAGACTCGAATACCATAGAATAGGGTACTGTAGTTGTACATTTGTATACTCAACTTTGTAATCTGTTCGATGAATTTCAATAAAGTTGTAACATTTGCCTTTCATTGAATTTTCGTATTTTGCTCGAAAACACTAATGAGAAATAGTCGCAATTTTTCCCTTCCATCGTCTTAACATAAGTATTCTGCTTGTACAAACCAACTCGACAACGAATTAATGATCCGATGAAACTTAAATATTTGGATGATAAGGTTGAACTTGTCTGAAACATTTATTGATCGATGAACTGTTCTCGGAAAGATTATCCGATAATCGTCCAAATGAATAATGTCTGAAAACTAAGAAATTCCCTTGAAGAATAATTGAACTTAGGAAATAATGATCCCAACTTTAGTAATTCCCCAAATAATCAGAAACTCTTGAACACTGTTCGGGTTTCGAGCAGAGCTGCATCATCATAACAATTTGAGCATCAGTTGGGGTTGGATAGTCACGTCGAATTTCTATCGAGGGAGGGTCATAACAAAGGTTTTCACCCTCGGCCGATTTTGACTTCTGAACATGTTTTGTCGAGGGAGGGTCATAGCAAAGGCTTTCACCCTCGGCCGATTTTGATTTCTGAACATGTTTTATCGAGGCAGGGTCATAGCAAAGGCTTTCACCCTCGGCCGATTTTGATTTCTGAACATGTTTTATCGAGGGAGGGTCATAGAAAAAGCTTTCACCCTCGGTCGATTTTGATTTCTGAACATATTTTATCGAGGGAGGGTCATAGACCCTCGGCCGATTTTGATTTCTGAACATATTTTATCGAGGGAGGGTCATAGCAAAAGCTTTCACCCTCGGCTGATTTTCTGTTTTGAACGTGATTTATCGAGGGAGGGTCATAGCAAAAGCTTTCACCATCGGCCGATTTTGATCGAGGGAGGGTCATAGCAAAAGCTTTCACCCTCAGCCGATTTTCTTTTTTGAACGTGATTTATCGAGGGAGGGTCATAGCAAAAGCTTTCACCCTCGGCCGATAATGTTAGACTTTCTTTGTCATGGTACTCGGAATACAATTTGAACTTGAACCGAGGATTTCATTGATTGTCCTTACATTTTTAGGAAAGTAAAGTTTGAGAAAACTGTAAATTACAAGAAAAATTAAAATGAGTGCATCTATCTCCCATAATATTTCCTCAGATTGACTGCATTCCAAGTTCTTGGCAAAACTTCACCGTTGAGGTGAGCAATTTTATAGGACCCCTTCTTCCCGACCTCCTGCACGACATAAGGGCCGTCCCAGTTTGGCTGAAGCTTTCCGACATGCTTAGATACTTCCACCTTTTTTAGAACCAAATCCCCGACCTTGAATGTCCTTATCCTGACTTTTTTGTCATAAGCTTTTTCCATGCTGGACTTGGTGGCTTTTATCTTTATGCACGCTCGGTCGCGTTTACCATCCGCTTGATCGACATCCATCTCCCTCAGCAATTGATTCTGATCGGGGTCATAAGATTCGACCCTTGGCGAAGGTACCAATGTCTCCACCGGTATTACCGCTTCCGACCCGTATACCAAAGAAAAAGTAGTTTCTCCTGTAGCAGACTTTATGGAGGTCCTGTTCGCCCAAATTACTCCAGGAAGCTCGTCTAACCATTTGCCTTTTGCTTCGGCCAAACGTTTTTCCAATGATCGAACAATTTCCCTGTTGGTGACCTCGGTCTGTCCATTCGCCTGGGGATGCCCGACCGAGGTGAAATTCTGCTGGATTCCAAACTTTTCGCACCACTCCAAAATTTGTTTTCCCGCAAATTGAGTTCCGTTGTCGGAGATAAGGACCCTCGGAATTCCGAACCTGCAAACAATATTTTTCCAGAGAAAATTTATCACCTGAAATTGAGTAATTTTTGTTAGCGCAATGCATTCGATCCATTTACTGAAGTATTCCACAGCGACCAGGACATAGTTTTTTCTCGATCTAGCAGTTGGGAAAGGTCCCACGATATCGATTCCCCATTTGTCGAAGGGCCAGCAGATCGGAATTGAATGCAGCTGCTCGGCGGGCTGATGAATCAAATTTGAATAAATTTGGCAATGATGGCATTTCTTGACATAATCGATACAATCTGACATCATAGTAGGCCAATAATATCCAATCCTCGAGCATTTCAAGGCTAAGGGTCGAGCACCGCAATGATTCCCAGCCTCGCCTTCGTGCACTTCCTTTAATATAAGATTGTATTGACTCTCTGGGATACACCTCAATAGAACTCCCGAGCTCGACCTCTTGTAGAGCTGATCGTCGATCAAAACATACACTGGAGCTCGATATTTAATCCTTCGAGCTTCATTTACGTCTTCCGGTAGAACACCGCTTCTTAAGTAATTTTTCAAAGGTTCCATCCACGTACGGCCTTGCGCGTCTATTTCCATGATTTCCGAGTTCGGAGCCACGTTTAATTCTATAGCTGGAGAATTAGACATCAACCAAGTTATTATTCTCTCCTTTCGCCCATCCATCGAACCTGTAAATTTTGAAAGCAAATCCGCCCAACAGTTTTCCTCTCGAGGGATAGCTTGTATATCAAACCTTTCAAACTTTGCCGCCAGATCCTTCACCCTTTTCAAATATTTTACCATGTTAAACTCTTTTGCGTCATAAACTCCCTTCACTTGTCTATGTACGAGCTCGGAGTCGGTCAACACTGTGAGAGACTTTATGCTCGCTTTTATTGCCATTTCTAAACCTGCAATCAAAGCCTCGTACTCCGCTTCATTGTTCGTAACTACAAAATCTAAGGTGATCGCATAACTGAGGTCTTCTCCCTCGGGACCTTGGAAATGAATTCCGGCCCCACCTCCTTCTCTGGTCGACGACCCATCAACGTGCATCAACCAAATTTTCTCCCGAACGTCTACTACGAGGTTTACCTCAGTAACTAATCGATCTCCCGAGCCCGCTCCTGTCGACTCTGCAATAAAATCTGCCAGAACTTGAGCTTTGATGGCTGTTCGGGGTTGGTACTCGATGTCGAACTGTCCCAGTTCCACTGCCCATTTAATCAATCTGCCGGATGTCTCTGGTTTCGACAAAACTTGCCTTAACGGTTGGTTAGTCAAAACAATAATTTTGTAAGTTTGGAAATAAGGCCTCAGTCTTCGCGCGGCCACTATTAGAGCAAGTGCGAACTTCTCAATTTCCATGTAGTTCTTCTCCGCCCCTTGAAGTAACTTGCTCAGGTAATATACTGGTTTATGCTCGGAATCTTGAATTCTCACCAGAACAGAACTTATTGCTTCACTTGATACTGCTATGTATAAATACAAAGGTTTTCCCTCGACTGGTTTTGCCAACATTAGAGGGGAAACCAAGTATCTTTTAAGCTCTTCGAAAGCTTTACTGCACTCTTCATTCCATTCGAAACCTTTCGATTTCCTCAACAACTTGAAGAAAGGCAAACTCTTGTCTGCTGATCGGGATATAAACCTATTCAAGGATATTATTTTCCCGATTAGACTCTGCACTTCAGACAACCTAGTTGGCGGTTGTAGCTCAGCTATAGCTCGGATCTTTTCTGGGTTTGCCTCAATTCCTCGTTCGTGCACCAGATAACCGAGGAATTTTCCCGACCTTACCCCGAAAGTCCACTTAGCCGGATTTAATTTCATTCTGTACTTCCTTAGGATCGCGAAACATCTGTCAAGGTGCTTTATATGATCCTCCTCGGTCATGCTCTTCACTAGCATGTCATCAACATAAACTTCCATAATCTCACCGATAAGATCCTTGAACATCATATTCACGAGCCTTTGATAAGTTGCTCCTGCATTCCTTAGCCCGAATGGCATTACAATGAAGCAGTACACTCCCCGTTCGGTAATAAAAGCTGTTTTATCCTGATCTCTCTCATTCATAAATATTTGATAAAACCCTTGGAAAGCATCCATCATACTAAAGAAAATGAATCCCGCAGTCGAGTCAACCAGCATATCGATCCGTGGTAAAGGATAGGGGTCCCTTGGACACAACTTGTTCAGGTCGGTAAAATCATTACACATCCTCCATTTGTTGTCGACCTTCTCTCCCTTTGACACCAACACTACATTGCAAAGCCATTCAGTGAAAGTTATTTCCCGTATCTGTTTCGCGGCCAATAATCTATCCACCTCAGCATTGATGATTTTGTCTTTTTCTCGACCGTGATTCCTCTTCTTTTGTCTAACTGGCTTTGCTTTAGGATCGATATTTAAAGAATGAGTGATCACCCTTGGGTCGATTCCGACTATATCATCAGAACTCCAAGCAAAGACATCGGCGTTGCTTCTAAGGAATTCGATCAGCATGGTATCCATTCCTTGACTTAGCTCGGTCCCAATTCTGGTGAACTTCTCGGGAGAGCCAGGGATTAACGTTACTTGTTTATGATTTGGGGGTTATACGCTCATATCGATCTCTTTTCATTTTTTACTCTGCAACTTTTCACAATCTGGCAACGGAAGGTCGGATACTGAGAATACCTTTTCCTCCTCTAACTTTCTTTTCGAGGGCAATACTGGCTCGAACTGCTTCTTCATGTTTAAAGATGTGTTATAACATTCCCATGCCATGCATTGGTCGTTCCTCATTTCTCCGACCCCTGCCAACGTGGGAAACTTGACCATCTGGTGGTAAGTTGACACGACTGCTTTGAATACATTTAAAGCCGGTCTTCCCAAAATTGCGTTATAAGCGAACGGGGTACTTACAACCAAGAACTTAACCATCTTCGTAACATCTTTAGGTTTCTTACCCATAGTAGTACTCAAGAGTATGGTTCCGAGAGGAACAATTTCCGATCCACCGAACCCAATGAGCGGGGTGGATACCCTTTCCAGTCGCGGGTGTTGTAGATTCATTCTATCGAGCGCCTCTGAAGAGATTATGTTTACCGAACTGCCATTATCGATTAACACCCTCCTAACCTCGAAGTTAGCGATTCTCAGGGTCAAGACCATCGAAAAATCGGGGTCATCTTCATTAGTATCCCAAGTCACATCACCGGGTCTGTCAGCCTCGGAAAAGCTAATGACTTGACTTACCAAGGGCGCTGGTCTTAAGGACATGACCTCTCTCCTGGTCGAGACACCAGTCTTTATCGACCTAGCCGTCCTTTTCCTCGCATTCCTGCTATCACCCCCAGCTGGCCCACCCGATATCATATTTATTACCCGATTTGTCTGGTCCTCTGCTTGTTGTTGATCCTCACGGTGTTGTTCGGAGGACCTTCTAGGACTTCTGGATCTATAACGGCTGTTATGGTTCTCCTTTCTGACATATTCCTTCAACTTTCCCTGAGCAATCAGTTTTTCGATCTCTTGCTTTAACTGAAAACAATCCTCGGTGCTATGCCCCCGAGCTCTGTGGTATCTGCAATATTTATCGTGATTCATAGTCCCTGGCCTAGGTTGAGTGATACGCCGAGCTCCAGGGACCAAATTTCTCTCCTCGAGGACTGTTAGAATCTCGTCCCTTGAGGTATTCAGTTTGGTAAAGTTGCTTTTGTCATGCTCCGTCCTCGGAGCCCTATATGGAGATGCAGGTCGACCGTAGACATTAGATCTGTGGGTCGGAGCCTGAGGTTTATAGACCTTAAGTCCCTGCCAAACCGAGCCTCTTTGCTGCGCGTTTGACCCTCCGTAGTCGCTTGGTTTTGGGATAGGGGCCCGATCAGGTTTCTTCACGATCGGGGGCCTAGAATTCTGTGCGTTCTTCAGCTTATTCATCTCCTCCTGGATCATGTATTTCTCAGCTATTTTCATAATCCGCTCGAAAGACTTCGGTTGCTTTCGGCAGAGAGCATTCCCGAACTGGCTATTACGGGTTAGCTCGAACATCAGCGATGATAGAAATTCAATCTGCGGGGTATCAACTTTCAGAAGTTCAATACTGAATCTTGCCAGCCACTGCCTCAGTGTTTCTCCTTCCATTTGTTTCACTGTTCCTAAATGATTAGCAGGTAAACTTTGTTTCCTTTGGCTAGCAAACTGATGTTTCAATTTATCGCACAATTCATCGAAAGAGAAGATCGAGTTCGGAGGTAGTTTTCCGAACCAATCCAAAGCAATTCCCTCGAACGTTGTGACCATGATTTTGCAACAAAAATCCTCCGAATGTGCATATAAGTTCAATACATTTATGAAACTGCTTATATGCTCCCCGGGGTCAGAGGTCCCATTATATCTTGGCAATCTGGTCGGGACCGTTTCTGTTCCCCGAGCTTCTCTAATTTCTTGACAGAGAGGTGAACATCGCATAATATTCGTGCTCAGTTCCCTATTTCGTCCTTCAAGGAAAGCGGCCCCATCCTCTCTGGCTTCAACTCCTCGAGCCCTGGCGTCTGCGGGTCGGGTTTCCTTTATTAACATCTTCTTCTCCAACTCCTTAGTAACTCTTTCTTGAACAATCTTTTCCAAGTCAGCCTCGGTCACCTTTCTGTAGGCTGGCTTTCTAGATCTCTCCACGGCTTTGGGCTGACTTTCCCCGACCACCGAATCCTCTAAATTTTGTACGTTCCTAGAAGGTTGCCCTGATCGGACAACGGTTCTAGCTCGCGGTGGGTTGGGTCTTACATCAGACGGTTCGCCCAAAGCAGATCGACGAATACTTCCTTCCCTTGGCCTGTTGGAAATCGGACCCCGAGCAGTAGGTTGATCGACCGGGGGCTGCTGACCTGGCAGAGTTTCACGATCGGCTCTCTCCGTGTTCAAGAATTCTCTACACATGGTTCCGATAATGGAACGTAAATCTGCCACTGTCGTATGAATAGGCATATCATTCGGCGGGTCGAGCGGCGGCACCTCAGATTGGTGGGCCGCTCGGGATTGGTTACTTGGTTCATTGTTGACAGAACGTTGAGCTCCTACGGTGTGTGAAGGCTCGCCGCGATTGTATGTAAATCTCCTAGTAGTAGGCATATTTCGATCTAACACCCGAGTAGGCCAACGGTGGGCGCCAATTGATTATGCCGTTTTTCGTTCGAGTTTAATAAGGAAAGTAGGGCATAACAATATATGAATCGAGCATATGAAAATTGTATATTAATATTGGAGTTCGAATATAAATTACAAAACAGGTCTACCCGAGCATTACGGGATGTCGTACTACTAAAAAGATCGATACAAAGAGAATACAAGTTGGATCCTAATTCGAACAGTAGGTCCGAGCAGGGGGTATTCCTTGGAAGTTGTGCCGTCCTTGATGTCATAAATGCGCCGCGTATTTATAGGAACAGTAATGGGCTAGGTAGACCATCCGTAGGCGAACAGCTCTCGGCCAGCTGTGTAAAGCTGTAGGTCGGTCCCACAATAATTCCGAGGAGACGAGTAGATTGGGAAGAAGGTCGGAGTACTTGATCTAGAGCTATCAGTCTGGCTTGATCGAAAACCATGTTCTTCAGGTCGGAGAATACCGTTCTGATCGGGATCGAGCCTGACCTCGAGCAGAAGGTATTTCCTAAAGTGGCGTATGCGAAATACCCCTCATCAAACGGCGAGCAAGTAGCTACACTATCTTGGACTTCTCAAGATTGAGGCCAGGGTTGTCTTTGCACAGCTAAACGCTATCGTACTCGCTCCTCGACCATTCTCTCGATATCTCTTTCTGAAAATCATCTAGTAGAGTTGTTATCGTTGATCGGAGGTATGATAATATCATTAATCGGAATAATAGTACGCTGTTAAGACTGCCGTTGTTCGGGACGAGCAAAGGCTCTTGCCCTAACATGTCTCTGTTCTAGTCTAACATTAGTTTTCGCTTGCCTTGCTTGGCCGATTCGCTCAGAATTGTGAGATTTCTGATCGGCAGCAGGGTTTTCACCCTGATCGGAGTTTTGATCGGGTTCGTATTGAGATCTCCTATAGACATTAGGTCTTTGAGGAGGTTGAGCGGGGTTCAATTCTGGCCCGATCGGATCTTGCAAAGGTTTTTGCTGTATTTGATTGCAAAACGCGCTCACTAGTTGAGCTAACTGTTTCAGTTGTTCGTCATGCAAGGCTAGAGGCGGTGGGATAGTTTGAGTTGGAGGATTCAGTGGGATATTTTGGTCGGGAACCCAATGACTTAAGGAAGACTGCTTGTTTGCCTCGGAACGACGAGCTGCCGCTTGACTTGATTCTTCTGGCCTTTCAGATTCGTGCGATGGTTGCTGTTGATTCTTACAGAATCTTCAGGTCGATTCCCGACGACAGAGGGAGCTTGTGATGACTGGTTTCTTTCCGTGGTTCGAGTACTTTTTCTCGGGGGATTCCTTGGATTGACCATATTTGGTTCGAGTAATTGACCTGGCCCCACAATGGGCGCCAACTGATTTTACCGAATTTCGTTGGACTAAGTAAAATCAATAAAGTAATGAAACAGATCCACAAAAAGAGATAAAAGGATTTTTATTGAATATTATTGATCTGAATATAGGGCCTGGCCAATCTACTCAGGATGGCGCAATACAAAGAATTAGCTAACTAGGCGTTTTATTAAGCTAAAGTGCCGAGCTAGTATAATGCTAATAAACGTGGAAAGCTAAAACTCTGAAGCCCCCCTCTTACATTAATTATTCTTATATTTATAGGCTAACGCGCGTTGCCCTAATAAGTAGAATTCTAGAGCCCATAGGAGTCTTTGTACGGCCCATGATCTGCTTGTAGTGAGTTTTGACCAGCTGGGGGTGTCATATGAGGCGTCAAGGTATACTTCTGTTGACTCGATCGATAATAATGAGGATTGATTGAGATTGAAGATGAACAGATCGAACTCGATCAGGTCGAAGAATCTGACCTGGCTAAATACGAAATAGCCCACATCATATACTTATCAGACTGATGACTTGTCTGATACAATATATCACTAGAGAAAGCCAATAGCTTGTGATCTTCCTTGTTGTTTGTCAATCCAGCAAGATAAATAATCTTCACGTCTTCAAGAATTAAGAACAAATCTTCTAATAATACAACTTCAACTAACTGTCATTGAAGATTTCATCTTTAATCAGGAGTACTGCTCGTCTTACACGTTCTCCCTGAATTCAAGAATCTATCAGTGAACTAGTCTGTTGATAGTCAATTCTTGAAGAATACCACTTGTTAATATCAAATTAGTCAGTTGATGAACCATAGTCTTCTGATAGGTTCCCCCTCAGCTTATGAATCTAAATTTAACAAGCCTACTTCCACTCTTAGAGTAAAAAATCTTTCATCACTTAATAGTTTGGTGAAAATGTCAGCTATCTGATTGTCTGTATGAACATTCTCAATTATGACATTTCCTTTCTCAACATGGTCTCTGATGAAGTGATGTTTGATCTCGATATGCTTATTCCTTGAATGACTTGTTGTATTTTGAGTAAGTGAGATTACTTTAATGACTTGTTGTATTTTGAGTAAGTGAGATTGCACTTGTATTGTCACAGTAGATAGGGATTCCACTGATTTGGATATTATAGTGTTCCAGTTGATGTTTCAACCAAAGTATATGTGCACAACATTCTCCATCAGTAATGTATTCAGCTTCAGCAGTAGATATGGATACTGGAGTCTGTTTCTTACTCATCCATGAGATCAGACAACTGCCTAAAAATTGACAAGTACCTGTAGTACTCTTTCTGTCAATTTTGCAGCCAAGAAGGTCAGAATCTGAATATCCAATAAGTTCAAATCCTGATTCCCTTGGATACCACAATCCCAATTCTTGAGTGCCTTTGAGATACCTTAATATCCTTTTAGCAGCTAAGAGATGAGATTCCTTTGGATTTGATTGAAATCTCGCACAAACCCCAACAGAGTACATAATGTCAGGTCTGCTAGCTGTTAGATATAATAGTGACCCTATTATGCCTCTATATTTGGTGATGTCCACTGATTTTCCATCTTCATCCTTGTCAAGACGAAGTCTAGTAGACATTGGAATAGCAACAGATGAGCTAGTTTCCATACCAAATTTCTTGAACAGATCTTTTGTGTACTTTGCTTGATTAATAAATATGCCATAAGGCATCTGTTTTACTTGTAATCCAAGAAAGTAATTAAGTTCTCCCATCATGCTCATTTCAAACTTATTCTGCATCAGCTTAGAGAACCTTTGACACATCTGTTGGTTAGTTGAACCAAAAATAATATCGTCCACATATATTTGAACTAACAATATATGATTATCCCATTCAATAGTGAACAAGGTCTTGTCTACTTTACCTTTGCGAAATCCTTTAATTAAAAGAAAATCAGATAAGGTATCATACCATGCTCTTGTTGCTTGCTTTTGTCTATATAGAGCTTTCTTCAGAAGATACACTTTGTCTCCTTGTTGATAAGCTTGAAATCCCGGAGGTTGTTCAACATACTCTTCTTCTTGCAATTCTCCATTGAGAAAAGCAGACTTCACATCCATCTGATAGACAGTGAAGTTCTTGTTAGCAGCTTAGGTGAGGAATAGTCTGATAGCTTCAATCCTTGCTACAGGTACGAATGTTTCATCAAAGTCAAGCCTTGCTTTATTTCTGGTAACAATACCATCTTCATTCATCTTATTTCTTTTAAATTGATTTAACTCCTCTTACATTGCTTCAATCCAGTGAGAATCACTAAGAGCTTCATCAATTAGTTTAGGCTCAATATGTGAAAAAAACTTATAAACATTGTTTCATTTGCAGTTGACCTTCTTGTTCTTACTCTGTCCAGTGGATCACCAATCACAAGATCAGTTGGGTCATCTCTGAGCCATCTAAGATCAGGTTGCAAATCTTGATGTTGTCCTCTTGATTGATCTTGCAACACTACTGATGGAGTCTCAGTAGTTGTCTGTTGAACAGTCTCTGGTCTGTCAGCTGTTTGCAACTCGTCTGTTAGACAATCAGCAGACTGATTTTGAACCGAACTTGAGTTATCAGCTTGGTTGAGACCAGGTAGTATGATGGGTACATATTCTTCTTTTCTTTCCATGGTCAATTTCTGAAGATCTATAGATAAGTCTTGATCAGTACTTTGATTCTTTTCAGAAGATTGATTAGGTTAATCTAATACTACATGAAAAGATTCTTCTACAAGTAAAGTCCTTTTGTTAAATATTTTGTAGGCTTTACTAACAGTAGAGTAACCTACAAAAACAGCTTCATCAGCCTTTTCTCTAAAAGCAGTAAGGTGATTTTTTCCATTATTCAAAACAAAACATTTACAACCAAATTTTCTAAGAAAGTGAATATTAGGTTTTCTGTTGTTCGACAGTTCATAAGGTGTCTTGTTCTGACTCTTGTTGATCATGCATCTGTTCTGGGTGTAGCATGCTGTATTTGTGGCTTCTGCCCAAAATCTTTGAGGCAGTTTTGCTTCAGCTATCATTGTCCTGGTAGCTTCTTTCAGAGTTCTGTTTCTCCTTTCAGCAACTCCATTTTGTTGAGGGGTCCTGGCAGCAGAGTACTCATGATTGGTTCCTCTGGAATTACGATACTCTTCAACAGTAGAGTTTGTAAACTCAGTGCCCCTATCTGATCTGATCCTCAGTATCTTTAAGCTCTTTTCATTCTGGATCATTTCCATCAGATTAGTAAGATGTTCCTTGGTTTTACTTTTCTTTTTGATGAATAACACCCAAGTAAATCTTGAATAGTCATCCACAACAGCTAGGCAGTACTTGTTTCCACCATTGTTGATTAGATCAATAGGACCAAACAAATCCATGTGAAGTAGCTCCAAAATTCTGTTTGAAGATTGGTGCTTCTTACTTTTGAATGAAGACTTGATTTGTTTACCCTTCTGACATGCGTCACAGGGTTTATCTTTGCTCATGACTGTCTTTGGAATTCCTTCTACCAAATCATTCTTGATTAATCTGTTGATGGTCTTGAAATTCAAATGATTCATTCTATTGTGCCATAGCCAACTAATTTCACTTGGTATAGAGGCCACCAAACAAACATTAGAACTCTTGTCCACAGAATTCCAGTCGACTATATAGATGTTTCCTTGTCGTCTTGAAAATAAAATAACCTTCTTTGTTTCAATTTGCTTCACGTAGCACTTACTTGATGAGAAGATAACTGAAAATCCTTTGTCACAAAATTGACTTATGCTCAGCAGATTGTACTTCCGGCCTTTAACATAAGAGACGTCAGATATCTCAATTTTTCCTTTGATAAGCTTTCCACTTGCCACAATCTTGCCTTCTTTGTTGTCTCCAAATGTTACATTTGAACCGTCTATGGCAGCAACATTAGTCAGTTCATGTATGTCACCACACATGTGTCTTGAACATCCACTGTCCAAGTACCATTTCTTCTCTACTTTACTCCTACTCCTAATCCTAACCTACAAAACAAAATAAAAATGTTTCAGATACCCTTTATTGAGAGGGTCCTCCCGGATTAAAATCACTTTTGACAACCCAAGATTTGGAAACCTTAGGCTTCTTAGACTCAGTAGATTTTGGTGGTGCCTTTGTTACTCTTGGTGCATCATAATTTTCAGTAGGCATATTGTCATGATAATCATTATGATGTGAGTAATGCTCAAAAGTATGATACGGTGCATGATAAGCAGGATAAGCTTGCATCGAATGATGAGCAGGGAATGTAGCATAGTAAGGTGGATAATGAGGTGAAGCATAATATGAAGGATAAGTAGGTTGCACATAATATGACTCATTTTCATACCAAGCATTATCATTTCTATGATTTATTTGCTTCTTAGGTTTATTTCTTACATGCTCATTAACAGACGACTTAGACTTGTTACTAGTCTGATTATTTTTGCTCTTATCTGCAGACTTCTTAGGGCTACTCTGTTGTTTAGCTTTACTAGTCTGTTTTTCAATTTTAGGCTCTTTACCCTTTTTAGCCTTTGGAGATTTCTTCTCGTTTTTCTCTTTTACTAGTGAAGTAGGATTAGTATTCTGAACATACAAGATAACATTGATGTTATCAGCAGATACAATTTTTTCAGAACGATTCAGTTCTAAACTTTCTTTTTCTAAAGGTAGTTTATGTTCACTAAGTAAGTTCACTGATGCAACAGAAGACTTATCATGAGTAGAAATAATATTTTCAAGTTCCATGATTTTTCCTTTATAAACTTTACATTCTGCTTTCAGAGATTCATTATCATGGCAAGCTTTTTGTACTCAGCAGATTCTTCTGGTTTTTAAACCTTAAGTTTTAGTAGAAAATTTTATTTTTTCAGCACAGTCATCTCTTCCTTTAGCTTTGCAAATGAATCAACAACACTTGTGTTGTTTTTCATCATTTGTTCAAATGAACTAAATAGTTCACTTTCTTCTTCAGAGAGTTTTACCTCATTGTCAGAATCATCAGATTCCTTGGACAGGAGACAAAGCAGTGTAGGTGTCTCTTCTTCAGCAGAGTCATCTTCTGATGTCTCCGATTTGAATCAGATGAGTAGATGGTTGCTATCTTTTCAGCTTCAGCCAACAATACTTTGCTCTTTTGGTGTCTCCTCTCTTTTCTTACTTTATTTTCTTCCTCTGTATACTTCTCGGCCTTAGGATATGGGCAATCCTTGATGAAATGTCCCAATTTTCTGCAGTTATAGCACATTAGTTTGGGTTTAAAATCATCCTTACTATTATTTAAATGAGAAGTAGGGTTAGAAATAGAAGCATGATTATATTTGTTCTTCATCTTTCTCTTGTAGAACTTCTTGAACCCGTTCAATAGTAGGGCAACATCGCCAGCAATATACTCTTTTTTGTTGAGTAGAGTAGTCTCATCAGATGAGTCTATTTCTTTTGATCTCCCTGCTGATCTTCTTGTTCGTTCTGCAGCAATTAAGGCAGCAGTGGGATTTGAAGTTGATGTTTCTTCTATTTCCATCCTA
Organism: Penstemon newberryi var. newberryi; assembly: GCA_030819805.1. Classification (NCBI taxonomy): domain Eukaryota; kingdom Viridiplantae; phylum Streptophyta; class Magnoliopsida; order Lamiales; family Plantaginaceae; genus Penstemon; species Penstemon newberryi. Next base: position 30,975,241 of record JAUALY010000004.1, on the reverse strand, counting down.
GGCAGTTTATAGTCATATGCCTTGAATACAGAAAACAATTCAGTAAGAGAGATTTTCCCCAAATCTCTTGATTATTCCATCGGTGTTATCTCATGTTGAACTTGGGAGGAAGCGCCTTTAGAAATTTTACAATGATCTCTTTATCAGTATTCATTTAACGTCCTTGTAAACCTTGTGTCCATTTGGTCAATGATTTCTCCAGACTTCATTTTGAAGTTTTCCAACTTCTCAAGGGCTATGCTCAAGTTATGGTCTTTGATAACATCATTCCCTTCGCTCATATCACGAACTTTGTCCCACATCTCTTTTGCAGTTTTGCAGTGTTTAACTTTGTCAAACCTGTCATTGTCAAGGGATCTAGTCATGATGAATATGCCAACATATCAAGATTTTTCAGCTTTATTTCTTCAGCTGTCATTTCTTCTGGTTCTTTATCAACCGTGATCTCCTGATCGTTGACTTTGATTGTTTTTTGTGATTTTGAATGGACCTCTGGTTATGCACGTGTAGATATTATCATTATAAGCTGCAAGGAAAATTTTCATACGTATTTTCCAGTCCTCAAAACTCATGCCGCCAATGTGGGGACATGGCTAATTCAATCCATTTTCAAAAGATTTTATTTTTCAGAATTATGCTCTTTTTAAAGCTTTGGAAAAACACACTCTGGATCAAGCTCGTTGATCAGACAAATGATTCAAATGAACCACCTGGTCTGATACCACTTGTTGGTCCCAAGTGGTCAGATGAGGTCTAGAGGGGGAGGGGGGGTGAATAGACCTCTGTTTTTCATTTAACAATTTCTCTAACTTTTCTTATCAGCAGAGTAAGCTGATCAAAACTTATGAGATTACTTAGATGTTCGCGCACAAAGCTTGTTCAGCGTAAGTTGACCACTAGTCTGATTTTACTTATCTGTTTTCAAATCAAATCAGAGTACAAAACTTGTATGCAGCGGATTTAGTCAATTATTTTTCAAACAAGTTTTTATCAATTAAAGATTTTATCCCTAGTTTTTGAAAACTCCTTTTTAAAATCTTTAGCTTCTCAAGGTTTGGTTACTTATGAAAATATGCAAAAATAAAACAAGTAAACCAACACAAGAATTTTTATAGTGGTTATATAGACAAGAAGCCTTTTTCCACTCTTCTAAATCACGAAGATTTAGGTTATACTATGAACACAAAGTAAATAGTACACTCTGCTTGCGCTTTTACAACAAATGATAAAGCCACAAATGCCCAATATGAAATCACAAAGAAAACCTGTCCTCTAAGCCATATCACTCACTTAGACGGATATACACTTCTCACAACACTCACAGTTACAGAAGTCACTCAGATTTTTGTGATTAACTTGTTTCTTCAACTCGGCATTGTCAACAGATGACTCTGATGAGGGGTATTTCGCATACGCCACTTTAGGAAATACCTTCTGCTCGAGGTCAGCCTCGATCCCGATCAGAACGGTATTCTCCGACCTGAAGAACATGGTTTTCCGATCAAGCCAGACTGATAGCTCTAGATCAAGTACTCCGACCTTCTTCCCGATCTACTCATCTCCTCGGAATTATTGTGGGACCAACCTACAGCTTTACACAGCTGGCCGAGAGCTATTCTCCTACGGATGGTCTAGCTAGCTCATTACTGTTCCTATAAATACGCGGCGCATTTATGACATCAGGGAGGGCACAACTTCCAAGGAATACCCCCTGCTCGGACCTACTGTTCGAACTAGGAACTAGCTTGTATTCTCTTTGTATTGGTCTTTTTAGTAGTACGACATCCCGTAATGCTCGGGTAGACCTGCTTTGTAATTTATATCCGAACACCAATATTAATATACAGTTTTCACATGCTCGATTCATATATTGTTATACTCTACTTTCCCTATTGAACTCAAACGAAAAACGGTATAATCAATTGGCGCCCACCGAGGGGCCTACTCGGGTGTTAGATCGAAATATGCCTACTACTAGGAGATTTACATACAATCGCGGCGAGCCTTCACACGCCATAGGAGCTCAACGTTCTGTAAACAATGAACCAAGTAACCAATCCCGAGCGGCCCACCAATCTGAGGTGCCGCCGCTCGATCCGCCGAATGATATGCCTATTCATACGATAGTGGCAGATTTACGTTCCATTATCGGAACCATGTGTAGAGAATTCTTGAACACGGAGAGAGCAGATCGTGAAACTCTGCCAGGTCAGCAGCCCCCGGTCGATCAACCTACTGCTCGGGGTCCGATTTCCAACAGGCCAAGGGAAGGAAGTATTCGTCGATCTGCTTTGGGAGAACCGTCTGATGTAAGACCCAACCCACCGCGAGCTAGATCCGTTGTCCGATCAGGGCAACCTTCTAGGAACGAACAAAATTTAGAGGATTCGGTGGTCGGGGAAAGTCAACCCAAAGTCGTGGAGAGATCTAGAAAGCCAGCCTACAGAAAGGTGACCGAGGCTGACTTGGAAAAGATTGTTCAAGAAAGAGTTAATAAGGAGTTGGAGAAGGAGATGTTAATAAAGAAAACCCGACCCGCAGACGCCAGGGCTCGAGGAGTTGAGGCCAGAGAGGATGGGGCCGCTTTCCTTGAAGGACGAAATAGGGAATTAAGTACAAATATTATGCGATGTTAGCCTTTCTGTCAAGAAATTAGAGAAGCTCGGGGAACAGAAACGGTCCCGACCAGATTGCCAAGATATAATGGGACCTCTGACCCCGGGGAGCATATAAACAGTTTCATAAATGTATTGAATTTATATGCACATTCGGAGGATTTTTGTTGCAAAATCATGGTCACAACGTTCGAGGGAATTGCTTTGGATTGGTTCGGAAAACTACCTCCGAACTCGATCTTCTCTTTCGATGAATTGTGCGATAAATTGAAACATCAGTTTGCTAGCCAAAGGAAACAAAGGTTACCTGCTAATCATTTAGGAACAGTGAAACAAATGGAAGGAGAAACACTGAGGCAGTGGCTGGCTAGATTCAGTATTGAACTTCTGAAATTTGATACCCCACATATTGAATTTCTATCATCGCTGATGTTCGAGCTAACCCGTAATAGCCAGTTCGGGAATGCTCTCTGCCGAAAGCAACCGAAGTCTTTCGAGCGGATTATGGAAATAGCTGAGAAATACATGATCCAGGAGGAAATGAATAAGTTAAAGAACGCACAGAATCCTAGGCCCCCGATCGTGAAGAAACCTGATCGGGCCCCTATCCCAAAACCAAGCGACTACGGAGGGTCAAACGCGCAGCAAAGAGGCTCGGTTTGGCAGAGACTTAAGGTCTATAAACCTCAGGCTCCGACCCACAGATCTAATGTCTACGGTCGACCTGCATCTCCAGATAGGGCTCCAAGGACGGAGCATGAAAAAAGCAACTTTACCAGACTGAATACCTCAAGGGACGAGATTCTAACAGTCCTCGAGGAGAGAAATTTGGTCCCTGGAGCTCGGCGTATCACTCAACCTAGGCCAGGGACTATGAATCACGATAAGTATTGCAGATACCACAGAGCTCGGGGGCATAGCACCGAGGATTGTTTTCAGTTAAAACAAGAGATCGAAAAACTGATTGCTAAGGGAAAGTTGAAGGAATATGTCAGAAAGGAGAACCATAACAGCCGTTATAGATCCAGAAGTCCTAGGAGGTCCTCCGAACAACACCGTGAGGATCAACAACAAGCAGAGGACCAGACGAATCGGGTGATAAATATGATATCTGGTGGGCCAGCTGGGGGAGATAGCAGGAATGCGAGGAAAAGGACTGCTAGGTCGATAAAGACTGGTGTCTCGACTAGGAAAGAGGTCATGTCCTTAAAACCAGCGCCCTCGATAAATCAAGTCATTAGTTTTTCCGAGGCTGACAGACCTAGTGATGTGACTTGGGATACTAATGAAGATGACCCTGATTTTTCGATGGTCTTGACCCTGAGAATTGCAAACTTCGAAGTTAGGAGGGTGTTAATCGATAATGGCAGTTCGGCAAACATAATCTCTTCTGAGGCGCTCGACAGAATGAATCTACAATATCCGAGATTGGAACGGGTATCCACCCCGCTCATTGGGTTCGGTGGATCAGAAATTGTTCCTCTCGGAACCATACTCTTGAGTACTACTATGGGTTAGAAACCTAAAGATGTTACGAAGATGGTTAAGTTCTTGGTCGTAAGTACCCCGTTCGCTTATAACGCAATTTTGGGAAGACCGGCTTTAAATGTATTCAAAGCAGTCGTGTCAACTTACCACCAGATGGTCAAGTTTCCCACGTTGGCAGGGGTCGGAGAAATGAGGAACGACCAATGCATGGCATGGGAATGTTATAACACATCTTTAAACATGAAGAAGCAGTTCGAGCCAGTATTGCCCTCGAAAAGAAAGTTAGAAGAGGAAAAGGTATTCTCAGTATCCGACCTCCCGTTGCCAGATTGTGAAAAGTTGCAGAGTAAAAAAGGAAAAGAGATTGATATGAGCGTACAACCCCCAAATCATAAACAAGTAACGTTAATCCCTGGCTCTCCCGAGAAGTTCAACAGAATTGGGACCGAGCTAAGTCAAGGGATGGAGACCATGCTGATCGAATTCCTTAGAAACAACGCCGATGTCTTTGCTTGGAGTTCTGACGATATAGTCGGAATCGACCCAAGGGTGATCACTCATTCTTTAAATATCGATCCTAAAGCAAAGCTAGTTAGACAAAAGAAGAGGAATCACGGTCGAGAAAAAGGCAAAATCATCAATGCTGAGGTGGATAGATTATTGGCCGCGAAACATATTCGAGAAATAACTTTCACTGAATGGCTTTGCAATGTAGTGTTGGTGTCGAAAGGAGAGAAGGTCGACAACAAATGGAGGATGTGTAATGATTTTACCGACCTGAACAAGTTGTGTCCAAGGGACCCCTATCCTTTACCACGGATCGATATGCTGGTTGACTCGACTGCGGGATTCATTTTCTTTAGTATGATGGATGCTTTCCAAGGGTTTTATCAAATATTTATGAATGAGAGAGATCAGGATAAAACAGCTTTTATTACTGAACGGGGAGTGTACTGCTTCATTGTAATGCCGTTCGGGCTAAGGAATGCAGGAGCAACTTATCAAAGGCTCGTGAATATGATGTTCAAGGATCTTATCGGTGAGATTATGGAAGTTTATGTTGATGATATGCTAGTGAAGAGCATGACCGAGGAGGATCATATAAAGCACCTTGACAGATGTTTCGCGATCCTAAGGAAGTACAGAATGAAATTAAATCCGGCTAAGTGCACTTTCGGGGTAAGGTCGGGAAAATTCCTCGGTTATCTGGTGCACGAACGAGGAATTGAGGCAAACCCAGAAAAGATCCGAGCTATAGCTGAGCTACAACCGCCAACTAGGTTGTCTGAAGTGCAGAGTCTAATCGGAAAAATAATATCCTTGAATAGGTTTATATCCCGATCAGCAGACAAGAGTTTGCCTTTCTTCAAGTTGTTGAGGAAATCGAAAGGTTTCGAATGGAATGAGGAGTGCAGTAAAGCTTTCGAAGAGCTTAAAAGATACTTGGTTTCCCCTCCAATGTTGGCAAAACCAGTCGAGGGAGAACCTTTGTATTTATACATAGCAGTATCAAGTGAAGCAATAAGTTCTGTTCTGGTGAGAATTCAAGATTCCGAGCATAAACCAGTATATTATCTGAGCAAGTTACTTCAAGGGGCGGAGAAGAACTACATGGAAATTGAGAAGTTCGCACTTGCTCTAATAGTGGCCGCGCGAAGACTGAGGCCTTATTTCCAAACTTACAAAATTATTGTTTTGACTAACCAACCGTTAAGGCAAGTTCTGTCGAAACCAGAGACATCCGGCAGATTGATTAAATGGGCAGTGGAACTGGGACAGTTCGACATCGAGTACCAACCCCGAACAGCCATCAAAGCTCAAGTTCTGGCAGATTTTATTGCAGAGTCGACAGGAGCAGGCTCGGGAGATTGATTAGTTACAGAAGTAAACCTCGTAGTAGACGTTCGGGAGAAAATTTGGTTGATGCACGTTGATGGGTCGTCGACCAGAGAAGGAGGTGGGGCCGGAATTCATTTCCAAGGTCCCGAGGAAGAGGACCTCAGTTATGCGATCACCTTAGATTTTGTAGTTACGAACAATGAAGCGGAGTACGAGGCTTTGATTGCAGGTTTAGAAATGGCGATTAAAGCAAGCATAAAGTCTCTCACAGTGTTGACCGACTCCGAGCTCGTACATAGACAAGTGAAGGGAGTTTATGACGCAAAAGAATTTAACATGGTAAAATATTTGAAAAGGGTAAAGGATCTGGCGGCAAAGTTTGAAAGGTTTGATATACAAGCTATCCCTCGAGAGGAAAACTGTTGGGCGGATTTGCTTTCAAAATTTACAGGTTCGATGGATGGGCGAAAGGAGAGAATAATAACTTGGTTGATGTCTAATTCTCCAGCTATAGAATTGAACGTGGCTCCGAACTCGGAAATCATGGAAATAGACGCGCAAGGCCGTACATGGATGGAACCTTTGAAAAATTACTTAAGAAGCGGTGTTCTACCGGAAGACGTAAATGAAGCTCGAAGGATTAAATATCGAGCTCCAGTGTATGTTTTGATCGACGATCAGCTCTACAAGAGGTCGAGCTCGGGAGTTCTATTGAGGTGTATCCCAGAGAGTCAATACAATCTTATTTTAAAGGAAGTGCACGAAGGCGAGGCTGGGAATCATTGCGGTGCTCGAGCCTTAGCCTTGAAATGCTCGAGGATTGGATATTATTGGCCTACTATGATGTCAGATTGTATCGATTATGTCAAGAAATGCCATCATTGCCAAATTTATTCAAACTTGATTCATCAGCCCGCCGAGCAGCTGCATTCAATTCCGATCTGCTGGCCCTTCGACAAATGGGGAATCGATATCGTGGGACCTTTCCCAACTGCTAGATCGAGAAAAAACTATGTCCTGGTCGCTGTGGAATACTACAGTAAATGGATAGAATGCATTGCGCTAACAAAAATTACTCAATTTCAGGTGATAAATTTTCTCTGGAAAAATATTGTTTGCAGGTTCGGAATTCCGAGGGTACTTATCTCCGACAACGGAACTCAATTTGCGGGAAAACAAATTTTGGAATGGTGCGAAAAGTTTGGAATCCAGCAGAATTTCACCTCGGTCGGGCATCCCCAGGCGAATGGACAGACCGAGGTCACCAACAGGGAAATTGTTCGATCATTGGAAAAACGTTTGGCCGAAGCAAAAGGCAAATGGTTAGACGAGCTTCCTGGAATAATTTGGGCGAACAGGACCTCCATAAAGTCTGCTACAGGAGAAACTCCTTTTTCTTTGGTATACGGGTCGGAAGCGGTAATACCGGTGGAGACATTGGTACCTTCGCCAAGGGTCGAATCTTATGACCCCGATCAGAATCAATTGCTGAGGGAGATGGATGTCGATCAAGCGGATGGTAAACGCGACCGAGCGTGCATAAAGATACAAGCCACCAAGTCCAGCATGGAAAAAGCTTATGACAAAAAAGTCAGGATAAAGACATTCAAGGTCGGGGATTTGGTTCTAAAAAAGGTGGAAGTATCTAAGCATGTCGGAAAGCTTCAGCCAAACTGGGACGGCCCTTATGTCGTGCAGGAGGTCGGGAAGAAGGGGTCCTATAAAATTGTTCACCTCAATGGTGAAGTTTTGCCAAGAACTTGGAATGCAGTCAATCTGAGGAAATATTATGGAAGATAGATGCACTCATTTTAATCCTTCTTGTAATTTACAGTTTTCTCAAACTTTACTTTCCTAAAAATGTAAGGACAATCAATGAAATCCTTAGTTCAAGTTCAAATTGTATTACGAGTACCATGACAAAGAAGGTCTAACATTATCGGACGAGGGTGAAAGCTTTTGCTATGACCCTCCCTCGATAAAATATGTTCAGAAATCAAAATCTGCCGAGGGTGAAAGCTTTTGCTATGACCCTCCCTCGATAAAATATGTTCAGAAATCAAAATCGGCCGAGGGAGAGGCCGAGGGTGAAAGCTTTTGCTATGACCCTCCCTCGATAAAATATGTTCAGAAATCAAAATCGGCCGAGGGTGAAAGCTTTTGCTATGACCCTCCCTCGATAAAATATGTTCAGAAATCAAAATCGGCCGAGGGTGAAAGCCTTTGCTATGACCCTCCCTCGATAAAACATGTTCAGAAATCAAAATCGGCCGAGGGTGAAAGCCTTTGTTATGACCCTCCCTCGATAGAAATTCGACGTGACTATCCAACCCCAACTGATGCTCAAAATGTTATGATGATGCAGTTCTGCTCGAAACCCGAACAGTTTTCAAGAGTTTCTGATTATTTGGGGAATTACTAAAGTTGGGATCGTTATTTCCTAAGTTCAATTATTCTTCAGGGGAACTTCTTAGTTTTCAGACATTATTCATTTGGACGATTATCGGGTAATCTTTCCGAGAATAGTTCATCGATCAATAAATGTTTCAGATACAAGTTCAACCTTATCATCCAAATATTTAAGTTTCATCGGATCATTAATTCGTTGTCGAGTTGGTTTGTACGAGCAGAATACTTATGTCAAGACGATGGAAAGGAAAAATTGCGACTATTTCTCATTAGTGTATTCGAGCAAAATACGAAAATTCAATGAAAGGCAAATGTTACAACTTTATTGAAATTCATCGAACAGATTACAAAGTTGTTGAGTATACAAATGAAGTCCAACTACAGTACCCTATTCTATGGTATTCGAGTCTTCGAGCATCTCTTAGTGTTGTCGACCAGGAATATCGCCGAACATCCAATGATTGCACCATAATTTGTGACAAAGTGATCGAGCTGTATATGTTTATCATCTAATGATATCTGGGTTTTCTGATTCTCCATACTTTTCCCAGCATTCTCGATACCAGCAGAGCCCGATCACTTCCCCGAGTTGGCGTCCAAGGTTGCAATTCCTCATTTTAAGATCCGTAATTGCAACCCAAGCAAGCCGGTCATCTTTTTACGATCGGGAAGCTTGACCCAAAGTTACCATTCTTCAGGGAAGAAAGGAAGAAATTGGTGAAACAAGATAACCTCAAAGAAAGTACTTGAGGTCAAACTTCCTTTTAATTTTCTGACCTGCTTTCCGCCCTCGGGGATACCCCTCGGAACCCCCAATGCTAACCCTGCACAAAATACCCGAGCAAGGGTCAGTCACTTCTTGGTATTCCAAGGGGAGATCCCGTTTTCAGGGATCAGAGACCCCCAGAGGAAGCTGTATTTCTACGATAAGGTCGAAAATAAGTTCGAAGCCGAATTTCGAAGGCTTGAACAGGGAGAAGGAAAGATCCGAGCCTAGCCCTCGGATGAAACATTTTAACAGTGCAGGGTAAAGATTTTAAATTGAGTAGATGCCATATTTATACTAAGAGGAAGATTGAATCAATGGTCTGTATTCAACGAAACCAACGGCTCAGATTAAGGCATTTATCACGGGTGACCGTTCCACTTCCCGAGGTTAAGGTTCTGTTTGGACAGATTTTCTTCGGAACTTAGCTGAAGAAGGGGAAATACTATAACTTGGTCAAACATGCACTGCAAAAACTTTTCCTTTTTACTTTGTGCTCGGAATTTCGATCACTCTTAACTCGAGTATAAATTGTTCATGCGTTAAAAATGCAACTTGAAAGAACACTCTTAACTCGAGTATAAATTATTATGACAGTGAATGCAGCTAGATTGATTACTCTTAACTCGAGTATAAATTGTTTATACAGTAAATCAATTCACCAGACACAGAATACCATCAATTAGAAGGAAGAAAAAGTTTATTATTCCAACGGGGGAAACAAGTACAAAAGGAAAAAAGTTTAAAAGTACAACATTTAGTCGAGCAAAGGCAGAGATCTCTAAACACTTTTCTCGAACAGAAGCTTGCGGACTTCAACGTTGCGGGCCTCGTACCTGGCATCATAACCTTTCTGATAGGCCTCTTGTTCCCGCTGCTCGGCGTTTTTCTTCTCCTGCTCGACGAGCGACTTCAGCCTATCCAGCTCCTTGCTCAACTCCTCGTGAACCTGGCTCTCTTTCTGCTTCACAGCTTTTTCTGTCTCGGAAGCCAATTTCAGCTCGATAGCTCTAGCTTCTTCAAGGGACCTTGATAGTGCAACCTTCTTTTCCTCCAGCTCGAGGATAACCTTAGCACGCTGTTCGGCTTCTTGCTCAACTTGCAGCCCGAGGCTAAATAACTGTTGTCCGACCTTAAATGGACGAGAGGAGTTGTGTTATTAAAAATAAAAAAAAAAAGGGGGGGGGGGGGGGGGGGAAGAGAGGACACTCACTTGAAAAAGCAGATCTGTACTCGATTGCACCAGCTCATCCGCATTTTTCCCTTCTTGTTCGGCCAGGGCCTTACTTTTCACCTCTTCAAAAAAGGCACTTAGCGTCCGAGCAACATTGGGGACAGAGTTTTGGGTTCCCGGGTTCCCACCCGGCGACGGAGTTTTCTTTTGATCGACGGGAGGGTCATTTATTTTGACCTTCTTATTGGGAGGCTCAACCGCAACACCCTTGTTAGCCTCCAAGGCCAGAACACTATAAGCCAATATCTTAGTATCCCCAGCCATTTGGATCAAGGCCGAGGTCGGAATCAGATCGTCCACACGCGATCTTTTATAGGAAGCAGGCTCAGAGTCACCAGATGTGATCTGCTTATTAGGGCTCTCGACCTTCTTCTTCCCTTCGGAGCTACTTTTCGATCGGGAAGGGGAGTCCGGAATTGATATGACCGGCCCTTTCTCGGAGCCAGATAGTTGCTTGGCCGCAGTTTTGCCAAGGTCACCAGTTGGTTCAATGACCGTCTTCGAAGGAGAATCGACCTTATGCTTGCCTCGGTCGTTCTTAGGGGTCTTTCCTGCTTCCGAGGACTTAGGTTCATTGACTCTCGACTTGGAAGATTTCTCTTTCTTGACTCTAAGCAACAACCTCGGATCAATCTTGGAGTTCACCAGGCCTTCCATGATCTGTAAATTTCTAGTGCAAAAGAAAGCTCGACTTATTTTACCGATCAATTAGCTCCGACGAAGAGAGAATTACAATTTCAGTGATGCAAATCCTAAAATTGCCTCTTCTATTTATAAGGAAAAGGAACGTTGCCTTTTTGGGGACCCAACAGTCGCGAATTTCAAGTTTTTCCGTGGCCTAGTGAAAGGTCGATTATTTTGATACCGTGCTTACTAAGTGATTCACATGCACGAAAATGCTCGATATCAACGTTCTTTTATGAACCTTATGGCTCACAAAGATTTTTGTCTAGTTGAGCAGTATAATAAATTGTCGACGAACGGACTCAGAGAAAAACTAAAAAAAGCAGATTTTATAGATGATCGAAGTAATTACAGTGCATATAATAAAGGGTCCTACAATCTGTTACAAGAAATCTAAGGGTTTGACTGCTCCTCTTCGCCTTCACTCTCGGAGTCACCCTCGACATCGACGTCATTATCCCCAGAAGCTTCTCGATCATCCCCATCGTCGGAAGAATCTTGATTTTCATCTCCGGAACCGCCTGAACTCGAGCTCGCGCTGGACGTATCCAAGTCCATCAAGTCAGGATTGGGCATTGGAACTCCGAACTCTTCCACGAACGGAGCGAACTCATGTTTTTCCCAGTTGGCGGAGCTCGAGGACGAGACTTGATAATCTTTTCCGTCCATATTCTTGAAGATGTCCATGTGTTCCACGTACTCATCTATCTTATTGGGAATAACTTTCGCGGAGACAAGTTGTCGAACGCCTTTATAGAAGGTAGTCTGGAGGACTTGATCGACCCTTCTACGAGCTATAGCATCCAACGCGGGAGACTCCAAAAATTCTCTTATCGAGCTTAAACGAGAGTCTTCTTTCCCACGTTGATAAGATAACTCGGAGTCAGCCTTAGTTTGCGCGAGCTCCTCTTCAAGTTTCTTAACCTTCTCCTCGAGCAATCTCTTCTCCTCCACGACCTTCACCAAGTCTTCCTCGACGGCCGGGGTATACATGGTTTTCATGGACTCCAATTCTTTTTGGACGGAAGTGAATTGATTGCGAAGTTGGGATTCTTCCTTGAGCAAGTCCCTATAAGCGATATGGACCCGGTCGGACTCCTCTTCAAGCATTGAGACACGATTCACCTCGGTAAGAAAGCAGTCCCCGATCTGCAAGGACAGGGTGGTTAGTATGTTGTTCCAAGACTTGAACAATTGCAACAAATGTAAAGGGATTTACCGTGTGATATGCTTTGGAGAATTGGCCTAGTACGTCGAGGTCGCAATGGCCAAGAAGCTCCTCTTGGTCCTCGGCAAATCTCCCTGCCATGAAAATCTTGATCGCCTTGTCATGTTCTTTCTCGCCGTTCGGGGTGCGGTCACTGCGAATTGATCCCCTCTCGGGATAACCCGCTGCTCGGGAGCCTCTAAGTTGATCTTCGATGAAGTCCACCATGTCAGGCCTACTTCGACCAGAACGGGAAGAAAGGGGTGTTCGGTGTCGACCCCACAATCCGGTCCTCCTTTTGGCCTCGGGAGGTCCCTCGAGATCTTCCCGAGCTCGTCGTTTGTAGATTTCTGTCCCTCTGAGCTTCTTCATGGTAAACATGCTGTATCCTAAGCCAGAAGAAGTAGAAGGACCAGCTTGGTCAGTCTGAGCCGAGCTTCCCCGAGGAGGGACGGCAGTTCTATGCTCCGGTCTAACTTGTCTCCTCGGCTGACCGGGCGTCCTTCTCGAGGTAGATGCTACCGTTTTACCAACTATGGAAGCTCGGTATTGCTCCACCATCGTACCTGAAGAAATAAAAATGATAAGTAATAAAATTCTCTGAATAATTTACTATTACGATTACTCGGGAAAGATTGTTATCCTTACTCAATGATCGAGGATCATCAGCATCTGCTAGTCGATAGGTAGCTTGGCTGAGACCAGCTTTCCGAAGAACGGGCTCTAGGACCAGGAAAGCCGACTGATACAGATCGGAACGCATCTCTTTAACCAGATCGTCTGGGATAACCTTCCCAGGCTGGCCTAACACTTCTCGTTTCCCGTACACCCATTCTTGCTCACCTGGCCATTTGTATGGAACCATCTCCGAGCTTACCTCAGAGGCCGGTACTTCAGGTCCCTTGATAAAGAAGAATTGTTTCTTCCAGTCGAGAGAATTGCTAGAATGATTCGAACGCTGGGAGAAATACACAAACCCAGCGTTCGAAGCGGAGGAGGTACTGATCTTGAAGAATTGCCAGAAGCGTCGAAAATTAGCGGCTTGGTTCTTGGCCTTCATCAAAACGCTAAAAGCTATCAAGTACCCAATCGAATTGGGAAGGATCTGTGCGGGAGCCAGGCTGAATGCATCTAAAACCTGCTTGAGTAAGGGGGCAAAAGGAATGCGCAACCCATAGTCAAACTGCTTAGCGTAGAAGGCTTGACATCCAGCTGGGGGCTTATTCACTCTTTGAGAGGGGGTCGGAATGATTAGCGAGTAACCCTCGGGAAGGAATTTACCTATCGTAGCTTTGAGGTTTGCCTCATGCTCTTTTGGATCGTACGCACTTGAGATGTCGTCGACCCGTTTCTCGGTCTTCTGAGCTCGACCGGTGGCTTTGGACTTTTTCGCGACACCGGCTAAATCAAGAATTCTCACACTGCACCCGCCTCCGATCTCATATCTCATAATCTCATGCTTGTCAAACGGTACAGTCAAGCTATTCTCATGGTCGGAATCAGCTTCTTCTCCATCTCCACCCTCCTCGCTGTCGCCTTCGGCATTTTGTTCCGCATCACCATCATGCTCGGAATCCTGTCGACCTGATGTACCCTCTCCAGCGTTCGACCCCATGGCATGCTCTATTTGATTGACGATTCTGTTCGTCTCTTCGGAAGAATTTTCAGTGGTTTTGAAGTCATTGATAAGTTCGCCTGTGGATCCTAGGTCGGAATCTGATCCAGAAGGAATATTGGTTTGGACGTCGGGATTCTGGGAAGTAGACATGATTAGAAGATATTTATTGGAATGCTCGAAATAAGGAAGAAATATTGTTTATCGATCTAAATGCTCCGATCCGCGGTGAATTGTAAAGATGCACTCTTTTTTCCAAGTAAGCATATATATAAAGGTTAAAAGGGTAAATTGCAAATTCAACCCCGAGTAACCGCGACGGTTAGGCTCCCACTCAGTAAAATTGAAGATTACCTTTTGTTAATAGCATTTATGGTCCTCCAAGCTTCAGAAATGAGTATTTTTCGAGTCAACAGGATAAAATATGTACTCTTTTTCCCCTTCGCTCGGTTTTTATCCCACAGGGTTTTTCCGAGCAAGGTTTTTAACGAGGCATATCCAACTCAAGACTGTCCGAGGCCTGTTCTCTACTATCTGTTTCTCTGAACTTCAAATATTGCAGCTCCTGGTGAATCATCGAGGTGAATCTCTCAGGTCAAAAACCTCACCCTTCTATCTTTGGGGCGATTCGGTATTTCGAGGCCCCTCCAAGGAAGATGTGCACTCTTTTTCCCTAGCTCGGATTTTGTCCCACTGGGTTTTTCCGGACTAGGTTTTTAACGAGGCATGTCCGAAACATCAAGAAATCAAAGTCTTTCGCCGTGATGCAGTGTTTACTTCTCCGAGCTTCAGCTTCACTTACGCTCGAGAAGTGGGGGAGTATTGATGAGGGGTATTTCGCATACGCCACTTTAGGAAATACCTTCTGCTCGAGGTCAGCCTCGATCCCGATCAGAACGGTATTCTCCGACCTGAAGAACATGGTTTTCCGATCAAGCCAGACTGATAGCTCTAGATCAAGTACTCTGACCTTTTTCCCGATCTACTCATCTCCTCGGAATTATTGTGGGACCAACCTACAGCTTTACACAGCTGGCCGAGAGCTATTCTCCTACGGATGGTCTAGCTAGCTCATTACTGTTCCTATAAATACACGGCACATTTATGACATCAGGGAGGGCACAACTTCCAAGGAATACCCCCTGCTCGGACCTACTGTTCGAACTAGGAACTAGCTTGTATTCTCTTTGTATTGGTCTTTTTAGTAGTACGACATCCCGTAATGCTCGGGTAGACCTGCTTTGTAATTTATATCCGAACACCAATATTAATATACAGTTTTCACATGCTCGATTCATATATTGTTATACTCTACTTTCCCTATTGAACTCAAACGAAAAACGGTATAATCAGACTCGGTTGATGGTGTTCTGTTCTTGAGTTTTTGAGACTTAGAAGAATTCGATCTTTGAATACTCTCTCAGTTGTTGTGTTCTTGTTGTCTCTAACACTTGAATCTTGAACTTATACTTGAGTTTAAATTCTGCCCGTTGAAGAAAGGCAGATTTCAGATCTTCCTCGAGTACTGGTCCTTGTCTCTGAACGGCTTTCTGCAACTGTTCACTGTACAGTTCTGTTGTACTTTCTGTCAAGTCGCATTTAATGCACATTGCTGATACGAGGTTTCTCTTCAATTATTTGTCATTAATACCCTTCTCTTACAGCATTTATTATGCCAAATGCATTTATTACCGTTGGAATAACTTCCTGATCACTTCTACTCTGCTGATTGAATCCACTCTGCTGATGAACACTCTGCTGATTCAAATCGAACTCATCTGATTTGACTCTGCTGAAATCCACCAGTCTGATTCCGAACTCAACATTAGATCAGTAGTCTCCTAGACCAAAATTTAACCTTCTGATTTTTACATGTCTTCTCGGTTAAACTTTCCAGAGGTATGCGAAGCTTCTAATACTTAGCTGATGACTTTTGGAAATCATCAAAACCTCCCTTCACTTCTTCATCTTCATCCAACAGTACCGTCCTGTTTTGCCCTTCGCCTTGCCATCTCATAATTTACTTGCTGGAATTTCGATGAGTATGGGATAGTTTTCATATCTTCCCGCAGATGCACCAATTAATGCAAGGTAAATACATGGTTTTCGAACCCGGTACTCCTTGCCTCAATGTCATGTTGGTTCCGAGCTTCCTGTTTCCTGCAAAAAGAGAGGTCACAACACTGGGGTTGATTATACTGTATTTCGTTCAAGTTCAATAAGGAAAGTAGAGTATAACAATATATGAATCGAGCGTGTGAAAACTGTATATTGATATCGGTGTTCGAATACAAATTACAAAGCGGGTCTACCCGAGCATTACGGGATGCCGTACTACTAGAAAGACTAAATACAATGAGAATACAAGCTAGTTCCTAATCCGAACAGTAGGTCCGAGCAGAAGGAATATCTTGGAAGTTGTGCCGTCCCTGATGTCATAAATGCGCCGCGTATTTATAGGAACAGTAATGAGCTAGGTAGACCATCTGTAGTAGAACACCTCTCGGCCAGCTGTATAAAGCTGTAGGTCGGCCCCACAGTAATCCCGAGGAGACGAGTAGATCGGGAAGAAGCGGGTACTTGATCGAGAGCTATCAGTCAGGCTTGATCGGAAAACCATGTTCTTCTGGTCGGAGAATACCATTCTGGTCGGGATCGAGGTCGACCTCGAGCAGAAAGTATTTCCTAAAGTGGCATATGCGAAATACCCCTCATCAATACTCCCCCACTTCTCGAGCGTAAGTGAAGCAGAACCTCGGAGAAGTAAACATTGCATTACGGCGAAAGACTTTGATCTCTTGATGTTTTCGGACATGCCTCGTTAAAAACCTAGTCCGGAAAAACCCAGTGGGAAAAATCCGAGCTAGGGAAAAAGAGTGCACATCATCCTTGGGAGAGCCTCGAATAACCGAATCGCTCCAAAGATAGAAGGGTGAGGTTTTTGACCTGAGAGATTCACCTCGATGATTCACCAAGAGCTGCAATACTTGAAGTTCGGAAAAATAGATAGTAGAGAACAGGCCTCGGACAGTCTTGAGTTGGATATGCCTCGTTAAAAACCTTACTCGGAAAAACCCAGTGGGACAAAAACCGAGCAAAGGGAAAAAGAGTACATATTTTATCCTGTTGAGTCGAGAAATACTCATTTCCGAAGCTTGGAGGACCATTAATGCTATTAACAAAAGATAATCTTCAAATTTACTGAGTGGGAGCCTAACCGTCGCGGTTACTCGGGGTTGAATTTGCAATTTACCCTTTTAACCTTTATAAATATGTTTACTTGGAGAAAGAAAAGTGCATCTTTACAATTCACAGCGGATCGGAGCTTTTAGATCGATAAACAATATTTTCTTTAATTCGAGCATTCAAATAAATATCTTCTAATCATGTCTACTTCCCAGAATCCCGACGTTCAAACCAACATCCCCTCTGGATCAGATTCCGACTTGGGATCCACTGGGGAACTCATCAATGACTTCAAAACCACTGAAAACTCTTCCGAAGAGACGAATAGAATCGTCAATCAAATAGAGCATGCCATAGAGTCGAACGCTGGAGAGGGTACATCAGGTCGACAAGATTCCGAGCACGATGGTGATGCGGAACAAAATGCCAAGGCCAACAGTGAGGAAGGTGGAGATGGAGAAAAGGAAGGTGGAGATGGAGAAAAAACTGACTCCGAGAATGAGGGCGGCAACGGCTTGGCTGTACCGTTCGATAAGCATGAGATAATGAGGTATGAGATCGGAGGCGGGTGTAGTGTGCGAATCCTCGACTTGGCCGGTGTCTCGAAAAAATCCAAAGCCACAGGTCGGGCTCAAAAGACCGAGAAACGGGTCGACGACATCTCAAGTTCGTACGATCCGAAAGAGCACGAAGCGAACCTCAAAGCTACAATAGGCAAATTCCTTCCCGAGGGTTACTCGCTAATAATCCCGACCCCCTCTCAAAGAGTGAATAAGCCCTCCGCAGGATGTCAAGCTTTCTATGCTCGGCAGTTCGACTATGGGTTGCGTACTCCTTTTGCTCCCTTACTCGTGCAGGTTTTAGACGCATTTAGCCTGGCACCCGCACAAATTCTTCCCAACTCGATCGGGTATCTGATAGCTTTCAGCGTTTTGATGAAGGCCAAGAATCAAGTTGCTAACTTCCGACGCTTCTGGCAATTCTTCAAGATCAGTACCTCCTCCGCCTCGAACGTTGGGTTCGTGTATTTCTCCCAGCGTTCGAATCATTCGGTCTTATCGACCATCACTTCCAGCAATTCTCTTGACTTGAAGAAACAGTTCTTCTTCATTAAAGGTCCTGAAGAACCAGCTTCTGAGGGAAGCTCGGAGATGGTCCCACACAGATGGCCAGGTGAGCGAGAATGGGTGTTCGGAAAACGGGAACTATTAGGTCTGCTTCAGAAAGTCATTCCGGACGCCGTTGTCAAAGAAATGTGTTCGGATTTGTACCAGTCGGCTTTCCTCATTCTGGAACCCGTACTTCGAAAAGCTGAACTCAGCCGAGCTACCTTTCCACTAGCAGTCGCTGATGATCCTCGAACATTGAGTAAGGAAAAATAGTTTTTCCCGAGTGACTTATATAGTGAGTTTTTTCAGCTGATTTCATTACTTACATTTCATCTCTTTATTTCTTCAGGAACAATGGTGGAGCAATACCGAGCTTCTATAGTCGGTAAAACTGTAGCATCTACCTCGAGGAAAACACCCGGTCAACCTAGGAGGCAAACTAGACCGGAGCCCAGAACTGCCGTCGCTCCTCGGGGAAGCTCGGCCCAAACTGACCAGGTCAGAAACGAAGAGGAGCCCGAGAATGCTGAGCCGATACGAATGGTACGACCTCCTCATCAAGCTGGTCCTTCTTCTTCTTCTGGTTTAGGATATAGCATGTTTACCATGAAGAAGCTTAGAGGGACAGAGATCTATAATCGGAGAGCTCGGGAAGATCTCGAGGGAGCCCCCGAGGCCAAAAGAAGAACCGGACTGTGGGGTCGACGCCGAACGCCCCTTTCTTCCCGTCCTGGTCGAAGTAGGCCTGACATGGTGGATTTTATTGAGGATCAACTTAGAGGTTCCCGAGCAGCGGGTTATCCCGAGAGGGGATCAATTCGAAGCGATCGCACCCCGAACGGTGAGAATGAACATGACAAGGCGATCAAGATTTTCATGGCGGGGAGATTTGCCGAGGACCAAGAGGAGCTTCTTGGCCATTCCGATCTCGACGTACTGGGCCAATTCTCCAAAGCATATCACACGGTAAATTCCTTTACATTTGTTGCAACTGTTTTAAGTCTTGGAATAAAGTACTAACCAGCCTGTTCTTGCAGATCGGGGACTGCTTTCTCACAGAGGTGAATCGTGTGTCGATGTTGGAAGAGGAGTCCGATCGAGTCCATATTGCTTATATGGATTTGCTCAAGGAGGAATCCCAACTGCGTAATCAATTTTCCTCTGTCCAAGCAGAATTGGAGTCCATGAAAGCCAAGTATACCCCTGCCGTCGAGGAAAACTTGGTTAAGGTCGTGGAAGAGAAAAGCTTGCTCGAGGAGAAAGTTAGGAAACTTGAAGAGGAGCTTGCGCAGACTAAGGCTGATTCCGAGCTGTCTTATCAGCGGGGCAAAGAAGATTCTCGCCTAAGCTCGATAAGAGAATTCTTGGAGTCCCCCGCATTGGACGCCATAGCTCGAGGGAGGGTCGGCGAAATCCTTCAAACTACTTTTTTCAAAGGTGTTCAACAATTGGCCGCAGCAAAAGTTATTCCCGACAAAATGACGGAGTATATAAAGCATATGGTCATCATGAAAAACTCTAGCGGGGAAGACTATCGAACCGCGTCCTCGAGCTCGGCCAACTGGGAAGAACATGAGTTCGCTCCCTTTGTGGAAGAATTTGGAGTCCCAATGCCCAACCCTGACTTGATGGACTTGGATACCTCCAGCGCAAGCTCGAGTTCAGATAGCTCAGACCGTTCGGATACCTCCGATGACGATTCCGATGGGGACGATCGAGAAGCTTCTGGAGATGATGACGTCGATGTCGAGGGTAACTCCGAAGGTGAGGGCAAAGAGGCGCAGGCAAACCTTTAAATTTCTTGTAATAGATTGTAAGATTGTAGGATCGTTTATCATATGCCCTGTAATTGTTTCGATCATCTATAAAATATGCTTTATCTGTTTTTCCGAGTGCTCTCACCATTAATTTATCGTACTGCTCAACTAGACAAAAGTCTTTGTGAGCCATAAGGTTCATAGAAAGAACGTCGATATCAAAACAATCGATCTTCTTAAATGAGCACGAAAATCTTGAAATTCGCGACTGTTGGGCTCCCAAAAAGGCAACGTTCCTTTTTCTTATAAATAGACGGTAGTTTAAGATTTTTGTCACTGAAATTATAATTCACTCTTCGTCGGAGCTATTCGGTCGATAAGTAAATCGAGCTCTCTTCTGCATTAGAAACATACAGATCATGGAAGGCCTGGTGAACTCCAAGATCGACCCGAGGTTGTTGCTTAAAGTCAAGAAAGAAAAACCTTCCAAGTCGAAAGTCAAAGAACCTAAGTCCTCCTCGGAAGCAGGAAAGACTTCTAAGAACGACCGAGGCAAGCATAAGGTCGATTCTCCTTCGAAGGCGGTCATTGAATCAACCGGTGACCTTGGCAAAACTGTGGCCAAGAAATTATCTGGCTTCGAGAAAGGGCCGGTCATACCAATTCCGGACTCCCCTTCTCAGTCGAAAATTAGCTCCGAGGGTAACAAGAAGGTCGATAGGCCTAATAAGCAAATCACCTCTGATGACTCTGAGTCTGCTCCAAATAAAAGATCGTTCGTGGACGATCTGATTCCAACCTCAGCCTTGATTCAAATGACTGGGGAGAAGAGGACAATAACTGATAGTGTTCTGACCTCGGAGGCTAATAAGGATGTGGTTGAGCCTTCCAAAAAGAAGGTCAAAATAAATGACCCTCCCGTCGATCAGAAGAAGACTCCCTCGTCGGGTGAGAATCCCGAGCCCCAAAACACTGTCCCTAAGGTTGCTCGGACGCTTAGCGCATTTTTTGAAGAGGTGAAAAGTAAGGCCATGGCCGAGCCAGACGGGAAAAACGCGAATGAAACGGCGCGATCGAGCACGGATCTGCTTTTTCAAGTAAGTGTTGTCCTATCTCTTCCCCCCCCCCCCTTTTTTTTTTTTTTTTTTTTTACTAAATAACTTTTTGTCCCTTTAAGGTCGGACAACAACTATTTACCCTCGGGCTGCAAGTCGAGCAAGAAATCGATCAGCGTGCAAAGGTTGTCCTCGAGCTGGAGGAAAAAAAGGTTGCACTAACAAGGTCTCTTGAAGAAGCCAGGGCCATCGAGCAGAAATTGGCCTCCGAGACGGAGAAAGCTGTGAAGGAGAATGAGAGCCAGGTTCACGAGGAGTTGAGCAAGGAGTTGGACAGGCTGAAGTCACTCGTCGAGCAGGAGAAGAAAAGCAACGAGCAGCGGGAGAAAGAGGCCTATCAAAAAGGTTACGAGGCCGGGTATGAGGCCCGCAACGTCGAAGTCCGCAAGCTTCTCTTCGAGAAAAGTGTTTAGAGATTTCTTCTGTTGACTGCTCGATTAAATGTTGTACTTTTAGTTTTTTCCTTTTGTACTTGTTCTCCTCGTTGGAATAATAAACTTTTTCTTCCTTCTAATCGATTATGTTTTGTGTTCTGACAAAGTGATTTACTGTATAAACAATTTATACTCGAGTTAAGAGTAGGCAATCAAGTAGCATTTTCGGTGTTAAAACAATTTATACTCGAGTTAAGAGTGATCGCTCGAATTCCGAGCATAATTTAAAGATGGAAAGTTCCTGCACTGCATATTTGACCAAGTCATAGTATTCCTCTTTTTTCAGCTAAGTTTCAAAGAAAGTCTGTCCAAACAGTACCTCTATCTCGGGAAGTGGAAAGGTCACCTGTGATAAATGAATTAATCTGAGCCGTTGGTTTGATTGAATAGTAACCGTCGATCAAATCATCCTTTTAGTATAAATATGGCATTCACCCAGTTGAAAATCTTTACCCTTTGCTGTCAAAAATGTTTTATCCGAGGACGAAGCTCGGATCTTTTCCTCTTCCCGATCAAGCCTTTGAAATTCGGCTTCGAACCTACTTCCGATCTCCTCTTAAAAATACAGTTTCTTTTGGTATGGGTGGAATTGGAAAAAAGGGGACCCTCGGATATCGGGGGGTCTCCGATCCCTGAAAATGGGATCTCCCCTTGAAATACCAACAAGTGACTGACCCTTGCTTGAGTATTTTGGGCAGGGTTAGCATTGCTGGTTTCGAGGGGTATACCTGAGGGCGGAAAGCAGGTCAGAAAATTAAAAGGGAGTTTGACCTCAAGTACTTTCTTTGGGGTTATCTTGTTTCACGAATTTCTTCCTTTCTTCCTCGAAGAATGGTCACTTCGGGTCAAGCTTCCCGATCATAAAAAGATGACTTGCCAAAGGTTGAAATTTCGGATCTAAAAATGAGGAATTTCAACCTTGTACGCCAACTCGGGGAAGTGATCGGGCTCGGCTGGTAGCGAGAACGCTGGGAGAAGTATGGAGATCAGAAACAATAATCTGCAATCCATATTGTCTAATTTCAAACCCAGATATCATAAGACGATAAACATATACAGCTCGATCACTTTGCCCCAAATTGTGGTGCAATTATCGGATGTTCGGTGGTATTCCTGGTCGGCAACACTGAAAGATGCTCGAAGACTCAAAGACCATAGAATAGGGTAAAGTAGTTGTAGTAGGACTCCATTTGTACACTCAACAACTTTGTAATTTGTTCGATGAATGTCAATAAAGCTGTAACATTTGCCTTTCATTGATCTTTGTATCTTGCTCGAAAATATTAATGAGAACTTATTCTTTCAGACCATATAGCTGCCACTTTATTTTTTCTTTCTATCGTCTTATTGCAAGTCTTCTGCTCGTAAAAGCCAATTTGATGACGAATTAATGAGAATATTTATCGATCGATAAACTGTCCTCGGAAATATTATCCGATAATCGTCCAAATAAATAATATCTGAAAGTTGAGAAGTTCCCTTGAAGAATAATTGAACTTAGGAAATAATGATCCCAACTTTAGTGGTCCCCCAGATAATCAGAAACTTTTGAAAGTTGTTCGGGTTTCGAGCGGAACTGCGTCATCATAACACTTCGAGCATTAGTTGGAATTGACGCAAAATTTAACCGACCGTTACTAAGTGAACTAGATAGTCACGTAAAATTTTCTTTTTCAATCATATTTTATCGAGGGAGGGTCATAGCAACAGCTTTCACCCTCGGCCGATTATTTTTTATCGATCATATTTTATCGAGGGAGGGTCATAGCAACAGCTTTCACCCTCGGCCGATTATTTTTTATTGATCATATTTTATCGAGGGAGGGTCATAGCAACGGCTTTCACCCTCGGCCGATTTTCTTTTTCGATCATATTTATCGAGGGAGGGTCATAGCAACGGCTTTCACCCTCGGCCGATTTTCTTTTTTTCGATCATATTTATCGAGGGAGGGTCATAGCAACAGCTTTCACCCTCGGCCG
The DNA here is from genome assembly GCA_030819805.1 of Penstemon newberryi var. newberryi. NCBI lineage: Eukaryota > Viridiplantae > Streptophyta > Magnoliopsida > Lamiales > Plantaginaceae > Penstemon > Penstemon newberryi. The sequence goes on along the minus strand of JAUALY010000004.1, from coordinate 30,951,803 downwards.
ATTATTTTTTATTGATCATATTTTATCGAGGGAGGGTCATAGCAACAGCTTTCACCCTCGGCCGATTTTCTTTTTTTGAACATCTTTTTATCGAGGGAGGGTCATAGCAACAGCTTTCACCCTCGGCCGATTTTGATTTTTTGAACATCTTTTTATCGAGGGAGGGTCATAGCAACAGCTTTCACCCTCGGCCGATAATATTAGCCTTTCTCCGTGATGGTACCTGGAAAACAATTAGAACTTGAACCAAAGATTTCATTGATTGTCCTTACACCTAGGAAAGTGAAGTTTGAGAAAACTGTAAATTACAATAAAAATTAAAAATGATAACATCTATCTTCCATAATATTTCCTCAGATTGACTGCGTTCCAAGTTCTTGGCAAAACATCACAGTTGAGGTGAGCAATTTTATAGGACCCCTTTTTTCCGACCTCCTGCACGACGTAAGGGCCATCCCAGTTTGGCTGAAGTTTTCCGACATGCTTAGATACTTCCACCTTTTTGAGGACTAAATCCCCGACTTTGAATGTTCTTATCCTGACTTTCTTGTCATAAGCTTTTTCCATGCTAGACTTGGTGGCTTGAATTCTTAAGCGTGCTCGGTCGCGTTTCCCATCTGCGTGATCGACATCCATCTCTCGCAATGATTGATTCTGATCGGGGTCATAAGATTCTATCCTCGGAGAAGGAACTAATGATTTGACCGGTATAACAGCCTCCGACCCATAAACCAATGAGAAAGGAGTCTCCCCAGTAGCAGACTTTACTGTAGTCCTGTTCGCCCAAATTACTCCTGGAAGCTCGTCTAACCAATTGCCTTTCGCTTCGGCTAAACGTTTTTCCAGTGATCGAACAATTTCCCTGTTGGTGACCTCGGTTTGTCCGTTCGCCTGGGGATGTCCGACCGACGTGAAATTCTGCTGGATCCCAAACCTTTCGCACCACTCCAAAATTCGTTTTCCCGTGAACTGAGTTCCATTGTCGGAAATAAGGATCCTCGGTATACCAAACCTGCAAACAACATTCTTCCAGAGAAAATTTATCACCTGAAATTGAGTAATTTTTGTTAGCGCAATGCATTCAATCCATTTACTGAAGTATTCCACGGCGACCAGGACATAGTTTTTTCTCGATCTAGCAGTTGGGAAAGGTCCCACAATATCGATTCCCCACTTGTCGAAGGGCCAGCAGATCGGAATCGAATGCATCTGCTCGGCGGGCTGATGAATTAGATTTGAATAGATTTGGCAATGATGGCATTTCTTGACATAATCGATGGAATCCGAGATCATAGTGGGCCAATAATATCCAGTCCTCGAGCACTTCAAGGCTAAGGCGCGTGCACCACAATGACTTCCCGCTTCACCTTCGTGAACCTCCTTTAAAATTAGATCGAACTGACTCTCAGGAATGCACTTCAACAAAACTCCTGAGCTTGATCTTTTATAAAGCCTACCTTCGTTCAAAACGTACATTGGGGCTCGATACTTAATCCTTCGAGCTTGATTAGTGTCTTCCGGCAAGGTACCATCTCTTAGATAAGCTTTCAAAGGCTCCATCCAAGAAGATTCTCGAACATCTATCTCCATTACCTCCGAGTTTAGGGCTAGGTCGGAGTCTATAGCTGGGGAGTTGGACATTAGCCAAGTTATCACTCTTTCCTTCCGTCCATCTATCGAGCCAGTAAACTTCGAAAGCAAATCCGCCCAACAGTTCTCTTCTCGAGGGATAGCTTGTATATCAAATATCTCGAACTTTTTCGCCAGATCCTTCACTCTTTTCAAATATTTCACCATGTTAAACTCTTTTGCTTCATAAACCCCTTTTACTTGTCTATGTACAAGCTCCGAGTCGGTTAACACTGTCAACGACCTTATGTTTGCTTTAACTGCCATTTCTAAACCCGCGATCAAAGCCTCGTACTCTGCTTCATTGTTCGTGACTACAAAATCTAGGGTGATCGCATAACTGAGATCCTCCCCCTCGGGACCCTGAAAGTGAATTCCGGCCCCACCACCTTCTCTGGTCGACGACCCATCGACATGCATCACCCAAACTTTGTGCTGAACATCCTCGACCAGATTTACCACGGGAATGGACAAGTCGCCCGAACTGGACCCTGTTGATTCTGCAATGAAATCAGCTAAGACTTGAGCCTTGATTGTAGTTCGAGGTTGGTACTCGATCTCGAACTGACCCAGCTCCACCGCCCATTTAATCAATCTCCCGGACGTCTCTGGCTTTGATAGAACTTGTCGTAGAGGTTGATTAGTCAGAACAATAATTTTGTAAGTTTGGAAATAAGGTCGCAGCCTTCGTGCGGCAATAACTAAAGCCAGTGCGAATTTCTCGATCTCAAGGTAATTCTTTTCTGCCCCTTGAAGCAACTTACTCAGATAGTATACCGGTTTATGCTCGAAATCCTGAATTCTCACCAAAACAGAACTTATTGCCTCACTTGATACCGCTATGTACAGATACAAAGGTTCCCCCTCGACCGGTTTTGCCAACATCGGAGGGGAAACTAAATACCTTTTAAGCTCTTCGAAAGCTTTACTGCATTCCTCATTCCATTCGAAGTCTTTCGATTTCCTCAACAACTTGAAGAAAGGCAAACTCTTGTCTGCTGATCGGGATATAAACCTATTCAAAGATATTATTTTTCCGATTAGACTCTGCACTTCAGACAATTTAGTTGGCGGTCGTAGTTCAGCTATAGCTCGAATTTTTTCTGGATTCGCCTCGATTCCGCGCTCGTGAACCAGATAACCGAGGAACTTTCCCGACCTTACCCCGAAGGTGCACTTGGCCGGATTTAACTTCATTCTGTACTTCCTTAGGATTGCGAAACATCTGTCAAGGTGCTTTATATGTTCCTCCTCAGTCATGCTCTTCACTAGCATATCGTCAACATAAACTTCCATGATCTCACCAATAAGATCCTTGAACATCATATTCACGAGCCTTTGATAAGTTGCCCCTGCATTCCTTAGCCCGAACGGCATTACAACGAAGCAGTATACTCCCCGTTCGGTAATAAAAGCTGTTTTATCCTGATCTCTTTCATTCATAAATATTTGATAAAATCCTTGGAAAGCATCCATCATACTAAAGAATATGAATCCCGCAGTCGAGTCAACCAGCATATCGATCCGTGGTAAAGGATAGGGGTCCCTTGGACACAACTTGTTCAGGTCGGTAAAATCATTACACATCCTCCATTTGTTGTCGACCTTCTCTCCCTTCGACACCAACACTACATTGCAAAGCCATTCAGTGAAAGTTATTTCCCGAATCTGTTTCGCAGCCAATAACCTATCCACCTCAGCATTGATGATTTTGTCTTTTTCTCGACCGTGATTCCTCTTCTTTTGCCTAACTGGCTTTGCTTTAGGATCGATATTTAAAGAATGAGTGATCACTCTCGGGTCGATTCCGACTATATCATCAGAACTCCAAGCAAAGACATCGGCGTTGTTTCTAAGGAATTCGACCAGCATGGTCTCCATCCCTTGACTTAGCTCGGTCCCAATCCTGGTGAACTTCTCGGGAGAGCCAGGGATTAACGTTACTTGTTTATGATTTGGCGGTTGTACGCTCATATCGATCTCTTTTCCTTTTTTACTCTGCAACTTTTCACAATCTGGCAACGGGAGGTCGGAAACAGAGAATACCTTTTCCTCTTCTAACTTTCTCTTCGAGGGCAATAATGGCTCGAAATGCTTGTTCATGTTTAGGGATGTGTTGTAACATTCCCATGCCATGCATTGGTCGTTTCTCATTTCTCCGACCCCCGCCAAAGTGGGAAACTTTACCATCTGGTGGTAAGTTGACACGACCGCTTTGAATACGTTTAAAGCCGGTCTCCCCAAGATTGCATTATAAGCGAACGGGGTACTCACGACTAGGAATTTAACCATCTTCGTAACATTTCTAGGTTTCTTGCCCATAGTAGTACTCAAGAGTATGGTTCCGAGAGGAACAATTTCCGATCCACCGAACCCAATGAGCGGGGTGGATACTCGTTCCAATCGCGGATGTTGTAGATTCATTCTGTCGAGCGCCTCAGAAGAGATTATGTTTGCCGAACTGCCATTATCGATTAACACCCTCCTAATCTCGAAGTTAGCAATTCTCAGGGTCAAGACCATCGAAAAATCAGGGTCATCTTCATTAGTATCCCAAGTCACATCACTAGGTCTGTCAGCCTCGGAAAAACTAATGACTTGATTTATCGAGGGCGCTGGTCTTAAGGACATGACCTCTTTCTTAGTCGAGACACCAGTCTTTATCGACCTTGCTGTCCTTTTCCTCGCATTCCTGCTATCTCCCCCAGCTGGCCCACCAGATATCATATTTATCACCCGATTCGTCTGCTCCTCTGGTTGTTGTCGATCCTCACGGTGTTGTTCGGAAGACCTCCTTGGACTCCTGGATCGATAACGGCTGTTATGGTTCTCCTTTCTGACATATTCCTTCAATTTTCCCTGAGCAATCAGTTTCTCGATCTCTTGTTTTAACTGAAAACAATCCTCGGTGCTATGCCCCCGAGCTCTGTGGTATCTGCAATACTTATCGTGATTCATAGTCCCTGGTCTAGGTTGAGTGATACGCCGAGCTCCAGGGACCAAATTCCTCTCTTCGAGTACCGTTAGAATCTCGTCCCTCGAAGTATTCAATCTGGTAAAGTTGCTTTTTTCATGCTCCGTCCTCGGAGCCCTATCAGGAGATGCAGGTCGACCGTAGACATTAGATCTGTGGGTCGGAGCCTGAGGTTTATAGACCTTAAGTCTTTGCCAAACCGAGCCTTTTTGCTGCGCGTTTGACCCCCCGTAGTCGCTTGGTTTAGGGATAGGGGCCCGATCAGGTTTCTTCACGATCGGGGGCCTAGGATTCTGTGCGTTCTTTAACTTATTCATTTCCTCCTGGATCATGTATTTCTCAGCTATTTCCATAATCCGCTCGAAAGACTTTGGCTGCTTTCGGCAGAGAGCATTCCCGAACTGGCTATTGCGGGTTAGCTCGAACATCAACGATGATAGGAATTCGATCTGCGGGGTATCAACTTTCAGAAGTTCAATACTGAATCTTGCCAGCCACTGCCTCAGCGTTTCTCCTTCCATTTGTTTCACCGTTCCCAAATGATTAGCAGGTAACCTCTGTTTCCTTTGGCTAGCAAACTGATGTTTCAATTTATCGCATAACTCATCGAAAGAGAAGATCGAGTTCGGGGGTAGTTTTCCGAACCAATCCAAAGCGATCCCTTCGAATGTGGTGACCATGATTTTGCAGCAAAAATCCTCCGAGTGTCCATACAAATTCAACACATTTATGAAACTGTTTATATGCTCCCCGGGGTCAGAGGTTCCATTATATCTTGGCAATCTTGTAGGGACTGACTCTGTTCCTCGAGCTTCCTTAATTTCTTGACAGAAAGGCGAGCATCGCATAATATTTGTACTCAATTCCCTGCTCCGCACTTCAGGGAACACGACCCCATCATCTTTGGCCTCGACTCCTCGAGCCCTGACACCTGTGGGTCGGGTTTCCTTTACTAGCTTCTCTTTTTCTAACTCCTTAGCAACCCTTTCTTGCACCATCCTTTCTAAGTCAGCCTCAGTTACCTTTCTGTAAGTTGGCTTTCTAGACCTCTCCACAACTTTAGGTTGACTTTCTCCGACCACGGAGTCCTCTAAATTTTGTATGTTCCTAGAAGGTTGCCCCGATCGAACAACGGTTCTAACTTGTGGTGGATTGGGTCGAACATCAGATGGTTCGCCCAGAGCAGATCGACGAATACTTCCTTCCCTTGGCCTGTTGGAAATCGGACCCCGAGCAGTAGGTTGATCGACCGGGGGTTGCTGACCCGGCAGAGTTTCACGATCTGCTCTCTCCGTATTCAAGAATTCTCTACACATGGTTCCGATAATGGAACGCAAATCTGCTACTGTCGTATGAATAGGCATATCGTTCGACGGGTCGAGCGGCGGCACCTCAGATTGGTGGGCCGCTCGGGATTGGTTACTTGGTTCATTGTTTACAGAACGTTGATCTCCTACGGCGTGTGAAGGCTCGCCACGATTGTACGTAAATCTCCTAGTAGTAGGCATATTTCGATCTAACACCCGAGCAGGCCCCACGGTGGGCGCCAATTGATTATACTGTATTTCGTTCAAGTTCAATAAGGAAAGTAGAGTATAACAATATATGAATCGAGCGTGTGAAAACTGTATATTGATATCGGTGTTCGAATACAAATTACAAAGCGGGTCTACCCGAGCATTACGGGATGCCGTACTACTAGAAAGACTAAATACAATGAGAATACAAGCTAGTTCCTAATCCGAACAGTAGGTCCGAGCAGAAGGAATATCTTGGAAGTTGTGCCGTCCCTGATGTCATAAATGCGCCGCGTATTTATAGGAACAGTAATGAGCTAGGTAGACCATCTGTAGTAGAACACCTCTCGGCCAGCTGTATAAAGCTGTAGGTCGGCCCCACAGTAATCCCGAGGAGACGAGTAGATCGGGAAGAAGCGGGTACTTGATCGAGAGCTATCAGTCAGGCTTGATCGGAAAACCATGTTCTTCTGGTCGGAGAATACCATTCTGGTCGGGATCGAGGTCGACCTCGAGCAGAAAGTATTTCCTAAAGTGGCATATGCGAAATACCCCTCATCAGGGGTGTTGGGTTGTCGGCGGAACCTCCTTCGATGCCTAAGTCAGTGATTTGATCAAAGCTTAACCAATGAAATTTTTCAGAGAAGGGTGAGGCAGAATTGTGTATTAGGGTTAGAATGATCATGTTGGAATTATTCGAATTACTAACAAGCAAAATATAAAATCAATAAAATTAATAAATTAAATGTTAATAATTTTTACTAACATAAAATTAAAATTGTATTTTGATGAGGGGTATTTCGCATATGCCACTTTAGGAAATACCTTCTGCTCGAGATCGGCCTCGATCCCGACCAGAATGGTATTCTCCGACCAGAAGAACATGGTTTTCCGATCAAGCCTGACTGATAGCTCTCGATCAAGTACCCCGACCTTCTTCCCGATCTACTCGTCTCCTCGGGATTACTGTGGGGCCGACCTACAGCTTTATACAGCTGGCCGAGAGGTGTTCTCCTACGGATGGTCTACCTAGCTCATTACTGTTCCTATAAATACGCGGCGCATTTATGACATCAGGGACGGCACAACTTCCAAGATATTCCTTCTGCTCGGACCTACTGTTCGGATTAGGAACTAGCTTGTGTTCTCATTGAACTTAGTCTTTTTAGTAGTACGGCATCCCGTAATGCTCGGGTAGACTCGCTTTGTAATTTGTATTCGAACACCAATATCAATATACAGTTTTACGCTCGATTCATATATTGTTATACTTTACTTTCCTTATTGAACTTGAACGAAATACAGTATAATCAATTGGCGCCCACCGTGGGGTCTGCTCGGGTGTTAGATCGAAATATGCCTACTACTAGAAGATTTACGTACAATCGTGGCGAGCCTTCACACGCCGTAGGAGCTCAACGTTCTGTAAACAATGAACCAAGTAACCAATCCCGAGCGGCCCACCAATCTGAGGTGCCGCCGCTCGACCCGCCGAATGATATGCCTATTCATACGACAGTAGCAGATTTGCGTTCCATTATCGGAACCATGTGTAGAGAATTCTTGAATACGGAGAGAGCAGATCGTGAAACTCTGCCGGGTCAGCAACCCCCGGTCGATCAACCTACTGCTCGGGGTCCGATTTCCAACAGGCCAAGGGAAGGAAGTATTCGTCGATCTGCTCTGGGCGAACCATCTGATGTTCGACCCAATCCACCAGAAGTTAGAACCGTTGTTCGATCGGGGCAACCTTCTAGGAACATACAAAATTTAGAGGACTCCGTGGTCGGAGAAAGTCAACCTAAAGTTGTGGAGAGGTCTAGAAAGCCAGCTTACAGAAAGGTAACTGAGGCTGACTTGGAAAGGATGGTGCAAGAAAGGGTAGCTAAGGAGTTAGAAAAAGAGAAGCTAGTAAAGGAAACCCGACCCACAGGTGTCAGGGCTCGAGGAGTCGAGGCCAAAGATGATGGGGTCGTGTTCCCTGAAGTGCGGAGCAGGGAATTGAGTACAAATATTATGCGATGCTCGCCTTTCTGTCAAGAAATTAAGGAAGCTCGAGGAACAGAGTCAGTCCCTACAAGATTGCCAAGATATAATGGAACCTCTGACCCCGGGGAGCATATAAACAGTTTCATAAATGTGTTGAATTTGTATGGACACTCGGAGGATTTTTGCTGCAAAATCATGGTCACCACATTCGAAGGGATTGCTTTGGATTGGTTCGGAAAACTACCCCCGAACTCGATCTTCTCTTTCGATGAGTTATGCGATAAATTGAAACATCAGTTTGCTAGCCAAAGGAAACAGAGGTTACCTGCTAATCATTTGGGAACGGTGAAACAAATGGAAGGAGAGACACTGAGGCAGTGGCTGGCAAGATTCAGTATTGAACTTCTGAAAGTTGATACCCCGCAGATTGAATTTCTATCATCGTTGACGTTCGAGCTAACCCGCAATAGCCAGTTCGGGAATGCTCTCTGCCGAAAGCAACCAAAGTCTTTCGAGCGGATTATGGAAATAGCTGAGAAATACATGATCCAGGAGGAAATGAATAAGTTAAATAACGCACAGAATCCTAGGCCCCCGATCGTGAAGAAACCTGATCGGGCCCCTATCCCTAAACCAAGCGACTACGGAGGGTCAAACGCGCAGCAAAAAGGCTCGGTTTGGCAGAGACTTAAGGTCTATAAACCTCAGGCTCCGACCCACAGATCTAATGTCTACGGTCGACCGGCATCTCCTGATAGGGCTCCAAGGACGGAGCATGAAAAAAGCAACTTTACCAGATTGAATACTTCGAGGGACGAGATTCTAACGGTACTCGAAGAGAGGAATTTGGTCCCTGGAGCTCGGCGTATCACTCAACCTAGACCAGGGACTATGAATCACGATAAGTATTGCAGATACCACAGAGCTCGGGGGCATAGCACCGAGGATTGCTTTCAGTTAAAACAAGAGATCGAGAAACTGATTGCTCAGGGAAAGTTGAAGGAATATGTCAGAAAGGAGAACCATAACAGCCGTTATCGATCCAGGAGTCCTAGGAGGTCCTCCGAACAACACCGTGAGGATCGACAACAAGCAGAGGACCAGACGAATCGGGTGATAAATATGATATCTGGTGGGCCAGCTGGGGGAGACAGCAGGAATGCGAGGAAAAGGACTGCTAGGTCGATAAAGACTGGTGTCTCGACTAAGAAAGAGGTCATGTCCTTAAGACCAGCGCCCTCGATAAATCAAGTCATTAGTTTTTCCGAGGCTGACAGACCTAGTGATGTGACTTGGGATACTAATGAAGATGACCCTGATTTTTCGATGGTCTTTACCCTGAGAATTGCTAACTTCGAGGTTAGGAGGGTGTTAATCGATAATGGCAGTTCGGCAAACATAATCTCTTCTGAGGCGCCCAACAGAATGAATCTACAACATCCGCGATTGGAACGAGTATCCACCCCGCTCATTGGGTTCGGTGGATCGGAAATTGTTCCTCTCGGAACCATACTCTTGAGTACTACTATGGGCAAGAAACCTAGAGATGTTACGAAGATGGTTAAATTCCTAGTCGTGAGTACCCCGTTCGCTTATAATGCAATCTTGGGGAGACCGGCTTTAAACGTATTCAAAGCGGTCGTGTCAACTTACCACCAGATGGTAAAGTTTCCCACTTTGGCGGGGGTCGGAGAAATGAGAAACGACCAATGCATGGCATGGGAATGTTACAACACGTCCCTAAACATGAAGAAGCAGTTCGAGCCATTATTGCCCTCGAATCCCGTTGCCAGATTGTGAAAAGTTGCAGAGTAAAAAAGGAAAAGAGATCGATATGAGCGTACAACCCCCAAATCATAAACAAGTAACGTTAATCCCTGGCTCTCCCGAGAAGTTCACCAGGATTGGGACCGAGCTAAGTCAAGGGATGGAGACCATGCTGATCGAATTCCTTAGAAACAACGCCGATGTCTTTGCTTGGAGTTCTGATGATATAGTCGGAATCGACCCGAGAGTGATCACTCATTCTTTAAATATCGATCCTAAAGCAAAGCCAGTTAGGCAAAAGAAGAGGAATCACGGTCGAGAAAAAGACAAAATCATCAATGCTGAGGTGGATAGGTTATTGGCCGCGAAACAGATTCGGGAAATAACTTTCACTGAATGGCTTTGCAATGTAGTGTTGGTGTCGAAGGGAGAGAAGGTCGACAACAAATGGAGGATGTGTAATGATTTTACCGACCTGAACAAGTTGTGTCCAAGGGACCCCTATCCTTTACCACGGATCGATATGCTGGTTGACTCGACTGCGGGATTCATTTTCTTTAGTATGATGGATGCTTTCCAAGGATTTTATCAAATATTTATGAATGAAAGAGATCAGGATAAAACAGCTTTTATTACCGAACGGGGAGTATACTGCTTCATTGTAATGCCGTTCGGGCTAAGGAATGCAGGAGCAACTTATCAAAGGCTCGTGAATATGATGTTCAAGGATCTTATTGGTGAGATCATGGAAGTTTATGTTGATGATATGCTAGTGAAGAGCATGACCGAGGAGGAACATATAAAGCACCTTGACAGATGTTTCGCAATCCTAAGGAAGTACAGAATGAAGTTAAATCCGGCCAAGTGCACCTTCGGGGTAAGGTCGGGAAAGTTCCTCGGTTATCTGGTTCACGAGCGCGGAATCGAGGCGAATCCAGAAAAAATCCGAGCTATAGCTGAGCTACAACCGCCAACTAAATTGTCTGAAGTGCAGAGTCTAATCGGAAAAATAATATTTTTGAATAGGTTTATATCCCGATCAGCAGACAAGAGTTTGCCTTTCTTCAAGTAGTTGAGGAAATCGAAAGGCTTCGAATGGAGTGAGGAATGCAGTAAAGCTTTCGAAGAGCTTAAAAGGTATTTAGTTTCCCCTCCGATGTTGGCAAAACCGGTCGAGGGGGAACCTTTGTATCTGTACATAGCGGTATCAAGTGAGGCAATAAGTTCTGTTTTGGTGAGAATTCAGGATTTTGAGCATAAACCGGTATACTATCTGAGTAAGTTGCTTCAAGGGGCAGAAAAGAATTACCTAGAGATCGAGAAATTCGCACTGGCTTTAGTTATTGCCGCACGAAGGCTGCGACCTTATTTCCAAACTTACAAAATTATTGTTCTGACTAATCAACCTCTACGGCAAGTTCTATCAAAGCCAGAGACGTCCGGGAGATTGATTAAATGGGCGGTGGAGCTAGGTCAGTTCGAGATCGAGTACCAACCTCGAACTACAATCAAGGCTCAAGTCTTAGCTGATTTCATTGCAGAATCAACAGGGTCCAGTTCGGGCGACTTGTCCATTCCCGTGGTAAATCTGGTCGAGGATGTTCAGCACAAAGTTTGGGTGATGCATGTCGACGGGTCGTCGACCAGAGAAGGTGGTGGGGCCGGAATTCACTTCCAGGGTCCCGAGGGGGAGGATCTCAGTTATGCGATCACCCTAGATTTTGTAGTCACGAACAATGAAGCAGAGTACGAGGCTTTGATCGCGGGTTTAGAAATGGCAGTTAAAGCAAACATAAGGTCCTTGACAGTGTTAACCGACTCGGAGCTTGTACATAGACAAGTAAAAGGGGTTTATGAAGCTAAAGAGTTTAACATGGTGAAATATTTGAAAAGAGTGAAGGATCTGGCGACAAAGTTCGAGATATTTGATATACAAGCTATCCCTCGAGAAGAGAACTATTGGGCGGATTTGCTTTCGAAGTTTACTGGCTCGATAGATGGACGGAAGGAAAGAGTGATAACTTGGCTAATGTCCAACTCCCCAGCTATAGACTCCGACCTAGCCCTAAACTCGGAGGTAATGGAGATAGATGTTCGAGAATCTTCTTGGATGGAGCCTTTGAAAGCTTATCTAAGAGATGGTACCTTGCCGGAAGACACTAATCAAGCTCGAAGGATTAAGTATCGAGCCCCAATGTACGTTTTGAACGAAGGTAGGCTTTATAAAAGATCAAGCTCAGGAGTTTTGTTGAAGTGCATTCCTGAGAGTCAGTTCGATCTAATTTTAAAGGAGGTTCACGAAGGTGAAGCGGGAAGTCATTGTGGTGCACGCGCCTTAGCCTTGAAGTGCTCGAGGACTGGATATTATTGGCCCACTATGATCTCGGATTCCATCGATTATGTCAAGAAATGCCATCATTGCCAAATCTATTCAAATCTAATTCATCAGCCCGCCGAGCAGATGCATTCGATTCCGATCTGCTGGCCCTTCGACAAGTGGGGAATCGATATTGTGGGACCTTTCCCAACTGCAAGATCGAGAAAAAACTATGTCCTGGTCGCCGTGGAATACTTCAGTAAATGGATTGAATGCATTGCGCTAACAAAAATTACTCAATTTCAGGTGATAAATTTTCTCTGGAAGAATGTTGTTTGCAGGTTTGGTATACCGAGGATCCTCATTTCCGACAATGGAACTCAGTTCGCGGGAAAACGAATTTTGGAGTGGTGCGAAAGGTTTGGGATCCAGCAGAATTTCACGTCGGTCGGACATCCCCAGGCGAACGGACAAACCGAGGTCACCAACAGGGAAATTGTTCGATCACTTGAAAAACGTTTAGCCGAAGCGAAAGGCAATTGGTTAGACGAGCTTCCAGGAGTAATTTGGGCGAACAGGACTACAGTAAAGTCTGCTACTGGAGAGACTCCTTTCTCATTGGTTTATGGGTCGGAGGCTGTTATACCGGTCGAATCATTAGTTCCTTCTCCGAGGATAGAATCTTATGACCCCGATCAGAATCAATCGTTGCGAGAGATGGATGTCGATCACGCAGATGGGAAACGCGACCGAGCACGCATAAGAATTCAAGCCACCAAGTCTAGCATGGAAAAAGCTTATGACAAGAAAGTCAGGATAAGAACATTCAAAGTCGGGGATTTAGTCCTCAAAAAGGTGGAAGTATCTAAGCATGTCGGAAAACTTCAGCCAAACTGGGATGGCCCTTATGTCGTGCAGGAGGTCGGAAAAAAGGGGTCCTATAAAATTGCTCACCTCAACGGTGATGTTTTGCCAAGAACTTGGAACGCAGTCAATCTGAGGAAATATTATGGAAGATAGATGTTATCATTTTTAATTTTTATTGTAATTTACAGTTTTCCCAAACTTCACTTTCCTAGGTGTAAGGACAATCAATGAAATCTTTGGTTCGAGTTCTAATTGTTTTCCAAGTACCATCACGGAGAAAGGCTAATATTATCGGCCGAGGGTGAAAGCTGTTGCTATGACCCTCCCTCGATAAAAAGATGTTCAAAAAATCAAAATCGGCCGAGGGTGAAAGCTGTTGCTATGACCCTCCCTCGATAAAAAGATGTTCAAAAAATCAAAATCGGCCGAGGGTGAAAGCTGTTGCTATGACCCTCCCTCGATAAAAAGATGTTCAAAAAATCAAAATCGGCCGAGGGTGAAAGCTGTTGCTATGACCCTCCCTCGATAAAATATGATCAATAAAAAATAATCGGCCGAGGGTGAAAGCTGTTGCTATGACCCTCCCTCGATAAAATATGATTGAAAAAGAAAATTTTACGTGACTATCTAGTTCACTTAGTAACGGTCGATTAAATTTTGCGTCAATTCCAACTAATGCTCGAAGTGTTATGATGACGCAGTTCCGCTCGAAACCCGAACAACTTTCAAAAGTTTCTAATTATCTGGGGGACCACTAAAGTTGGGATCATTATTTCCTAAGTTCAATTATTCTTCAAGGGAACTTCTCAACTTTCAGATATTATTTATTTGGACGATTATCGGATAATATTTCCGAGGACAGTTTATCGATCGATAAATATTCTCATTAATTCATCATCAAAGTGGCTTTTACGAGCAGAAGACTTGCAATAAGACGATAGAAAGGAAAAATAAAGTGGCAACTATATGGTTTGAAACAATAAGTTCTCATTAATATTTTCGAGCAAGATACAAAGATCAATGAAAGGCAAATGTTACAGCTTTATTGACATTCATCGAACAAATTACAAAGTTGTTGAGTGTACAAATGAAGTCCTACTACAACTACTTTACCCTATTCTATGGTCTTTGAGTCTTCGAGCATCTTTCAGTGTTGCCGACCAGGAATACCGCCGAACATCCGATAATTGCACCACAATTTGGGGCAAAGTGATCGAGCTGTATATGTTTATCGTCTTATGATATCTGGGTTTGAAATTAGACAATATGGATTGCAGATTATTGTTTCTGATCTCCATACTTCTCCCAGCGTTCTCGCTACCAGCCGAGCCCGATCACTTCCCCGAGTTGGCGTACAAGGTTGAAATTCCTCATTTTTAGATCCGAAATTTCAACCTTTGGCAAGTCATCTTTTTATGATCGGGAAGCTTGACCCAAAGTGACCTTTCTTCAAGGAAGAAAGGAAGAACTTCGTGAAACAAGATAACCCCAAAGAAAGTACTTGAGGTCAAACTCCCTTTTAATTTTCTGACCTGCTTTCCGCCCTCAGGTATACCCCTCGAAACCAGCAATGCTAACCCTGCCCAAAATACTCAAGCAAGGGTCAGTCACTTGTTGGTATTTCAAGGGGAGATCCCATTTTCAGGGATCGGAGACCCCCCGATATCCGAGGGTCCCCTTTTTTCCAATTCCACCCATACCAAAAGAAACTGTATTTTTAAGAGGAGATCGGAAGTAGGTTCGAAGCCGAATTTCAAAGGCTTGATCAGGAAGAGGAAAAGATCCGAGCTTCGTCCTCGGATAAAACATTTTTGACAGCAAAGGGTAAAGATTTTCAACTGGGTGAATGCCATATTTATACTAAAAGGATGATTTGATCGACGGTCACTATTCAGTGAAACCAACGGCTCAGATTAATCCATTTATCACAGATGACTTTTCCACTTCCCGAGATAGAGGTACTGTTTGGACAGACTTTCTTTGAAACTTAGCTGAAAAAAGAGGAATACTATGTCTTGGTCAAATATGCAGTGCAGGAACTTTCCATCTTTAAATTATGCTCGGAATTCGAGCGATCACTCTTAACTCGAGTATAAATTGTTTTAACACTGAAAATGCTACTTGATTGCCTACTCTTAACTCGAGTATAAATTGTTTATACAGTAAATCACTTTGTCAGAACACAAAACATAATCGATTAGAAGGAAGAAAAAGTTTATTATTCCAACGAGGAAAACAAGTACAAAAGGAAAAAACCAAAAGTACAACATTTAATCGAGCAGTCAACGGAAGAAATCTCTAAACACTTTTCTCGAAGAGAAGCTTGCGGACTTCGACGTTGCGGGCCTCATACCCGGCCTCATAACCTTTTTGATAGGCCTCTTTCTCCCGCTGCTCGTTGCTTTTCTTCTCCTGCTCGACGAGTGACTTCAGCCTGTCCAACTCCTTGCTCAACTCCTCGTGAACCTGGCTCTCCTTCTCCTTCACAGCTTTCTCCGTCTCGGAGGCCAATTTCTGCTCGATGGCTCTGGTTTCTTCAAGAGACCTTGTTAGTGCAACCTTCTTTTCCTCCAGCTCGAGGATAACCTTTGCACGCTGTTCGATTTCTTGCTCGACTTGCAGCCCGAGGGTAAATAACTGTTGTCCGACCTTAAAGGGACAGAAAGTTATTTAGTAAAAAAAAAAAAAAAAAAAAAGGGGGGGGGAAGAGATAGGACAACACTTACTTGAAAAAGCAGATCCGTGCTCGATCGCGCCGTTTCATTCGCGTTTTTCCCGTCTGGCTCGGCCATGGCCTTACTTTTCACCTCTTCAAAAAAGGCGCTAAGCGTCCGAGCAACCTTAGGGACAGTATTTTGGGGCTCGGGATTCCCACCCGACGAGGGAGTCTTCTTCTGATCGACGGGAGGATCATTTATTTTGACCTTCTTTTTGGAAGGCTCAACCACATCCTTATTAGCCTCCGAGGTCAGAACACTATCAGTTATTGTCCTCTTCTCCCCAGTCATTTGAATCAAGGCTGAGGTTGGAATCAGATCGTCCACGAACGATCTTTTATTTGGAGCAGACTCAGAGTCATCAGAGGTGATTTGCTTATTAGGCCTATCGACCTTCTTGTTACCCTCGGAGCTAATTTTCGACTGAGAAGGGGAGTCCGGAATTGCTATGACCGGCCCTTTCTCGAAGCCAGATGAT
Organism: Penstemon newberryi var. newberryi; assembly: GCA_030819805.1. NCBI lineage: Eukaryota > Viridiplantae > Streptophyta > Magnoliopsida > Lamiales > Plantaginaceae > Penstemon > Penstemon newberryi. The sequence continues at coordinate 30,935,548 of JAUALY010000004.1, read as the reverse complement.
TTCTTGGCCACAGTTTTGCCAAGGTCACCAGTTGATTCAATGACCGCCTTCGATGGAGAATCGACCTTATGCTTGCCTCGGTCGTTCTTAGAAGTCTTTCCTGCTTCCGAGGAGGACTTAGGTTCTTTGACTTTCGACTTGGAAGGTTTTTCTTTCTTGACTTTAAGCAACAACCTCGGGTCGATCTTGGAGTTCACCAGGCCTTCCATGATCTGTATGTTTCTAATGCAGAAGAGAGCTCGATTTACTTATCGACCGAATAGCTCCGACGAAGAGTGAATTATAATTTCAGTGACAAAAATCTTAAACTACCGTCTATTTATAAGAAAAAGGAACGTTGCCCTTTTGGGAGCCCAACAGTCGCGAATTTCAAGATTTTCGTGCTCATTTTAAGAAGATCGATTGTTTTGATATCGACGTTCTTTCTATGAACCTTATGGCTCACAAAGACTTTTGTCTAGTTGAGCAGTATGATAAATTAATGGTGAGAGCACTCGGAAAAACAGATAAAGCATATTTTATAGATGATCGAAACAATTACAGGGCATATGATAAACGATCCTACAATCTTACAATCTATTACAAGAAATTTAAAGGTTTGGCTGCGCCTCTTTGCCCTCACCTTCGGAGTTACCCTCGACATCGACGTCATCATCTCCAGAAGCTTCTTGATCGTCCCCATCGGAATTGTCATCGGAGGTATCCGAACGGTCTGAGCTATCTGAACTCGAGCTTGCGCTGGAGGTATCCAAGTCCATCAAGTCAGGGTTGGGCATTGGGACTCCAAATTCTTCCACAAAGGGAGCGAACTCATGTTCTTCCCAGTTGGCCGAGCTCAAGGACGCGGTTCGATAGTCTTCCCCGCTAGAGTTTTTCATGATGTCCATATGCTTTATATACTCCGTCATTCTGTCGGGAATAACCTTTGCTGCGGCCAATTGTTGAACACCTTTGAAAAAAGTAGTTTGAAGGATTTCGCCGACCCTCCCTCGGGCTATGGCATCCAATGCAGGAGACTCCAAAAATTCTCTTATCGAGCTTAGGCGAGAATCTTCTTTGCCCCGCTGATAAGACAGCTCGGAATCAGCCTTAGTCTGCGCAAGCTCCTCTTCAAGTTTCCTAACTTTCTCCTCGAGCAAGCTTTTCTCTTCCACGACCTTCACCAAGTTTTCCTCGACGGCAGGGGTATACTTGGCTTTCATGGACTCCAATTCTGCTTGGACAGAGGAAAATTGATTACGCAGTTGGGATTCCTCCTTGAGCAAGTCCATATAAGCAATATGGACTCGATCGGACTCCTCTTCCAACATCGACACACGATTCACCTCTGTGAGAAAGCAGTCCCCGATCTGCAAGAACAGGCTGGTTAGTACTTTATTCCTAGACTTAAAACAGTTGCAACAAATGTAAAGGAATTTACCGTGTGATATGCTTTGGAGAATTGGCCCAGTACGTCGAGATCGGAATGGCCAAGAAGCTCCTCTTGGCCCTCGGCAAATCTCCCCGCCATGAAAATCTTGATCGCCTTGTCATGTTCATTCTCGCCGTTCGGGGTGCGATCGCTTCGAATTGATCCCCTCTCGGGATAACCCGCTGCTCGGGAACCTATAAGTTGATCTTCAATGAAATCCACCATGTCAGGCCTACTTCGACCAGGACGGGAAGAAAGGGGCGTTCGGTGTCGACCCCACAGTCCGGTCCTCCTTTTGGCCTCGGGGGCTCCCTCGAGATCTTCCCGAGCTCTCCGATTATAGATCTCTGTCCCTCTAAGCTTCTTCATGGTAAACATGCTATATCCTAAGCCAGAAGAAGAAGAAGGACCAGCTTGATGAGGAGGTCGTACCATTCGTATCGGCTCAGCATTCTCGGGCTCCTCTTCGTTTCTGACCTGGTCAGTTTGGGCCGAGCTTCCCCGAGGAGGGACGGCAGTTCTGGGCTCCGGTCTAGTTTGCCTCCTAGGTTGACCGGGTGTTTTCCTCGAGGTAGATGCTACAGTTTTACCGACTATAGAAGCTCGGTATTGCTCCACCATTGTTCCTGAAGAAATAAAGAGATGAAATGTAAGTAATGAAATCCGCTGAAAAACTCACTATATAAGTCACTCGGGAAAGACTGTTTTTCCTTACTCAATGTTCGAGGATCATCAGCGACTGCTAGTGGAAAGGTAGCTCGGCTGAGTTCTGCTTTTCGGAGTACGGGTTCCAGAATGAGGAAAGCCGACTGGTACAAATCCGAACACATCTCTTTGACAACGACGTCCGGAATGACCTTCTGAAGCTGACCTAATAGTTCCCGTTTTCCGTACACCCATTCTCGCTCACCTGGCCATCTGTGTGGAACCATCTCCGAGCTTCCCTCAGAAGCTGGTTCTTCAGGACCTTTAATGAAGAAGAACTGTTTCTTCCAGTCAAGTGAATTGCTGGAAGTGATGGTCGATAAGACCGAATGATTCGAACGCTGGGAGAAATACACGAACCCAACGTTCGAGGCGGAGGAGGTACTGATCTTGAAGAATTGCCAGAAGCGTCGGAAGTTAGCAACTTGATTCTTGGCCTTCATCAAAACGCTGAAAGCTATCAGATACCCGATCGAGTTGGGAAGAATCTGTGCGGGTGCCAGGCTAAATGCATCTAAAACCTGCACGAGTAAGGGAGCAAAAGGAATACGCAACCCATAGTCGAATTGCCGAGCATAGAAAGCTTGACATCCTGTGGGGGGCTTATTCACTCTTTGAGAGGGGGTCGGGATTATTAGCGAGTAACCCTCGGGAAGGAATTTGCCTATTGTAGCTTTGAGGTTCGCCTCGTGCTCTTTCGGATCGTACGAACTTGAGATGTCGTCGACCCGTTTCTCGGTCTTTTGAGCCCGACCTGTGGCTTTGGATTTTTTCGAGACACCGGCTAAGTCGAGGATTCGCACACTGCACCCGCCTCCGATCTCATACCTCATTATCTCATGCTTATCGAACGGTACAGTCAAGCCGTTGCCGTTCTCATTCTCGGAGTCAGTTTTTTCTCCATCTCCACCTTCCTTTTCTCCATCTCCACCTTCCTCACTGTTGGCCTTAGCATTTTGTTCCGCATCACCATCGTGCACGGAATCTTGTCGACCTGATGTACCCTCTCCAGCGTTCGACTCTATGGCATGCTCTATTTGATTGACGATTCTATTCGTCTCTTCGGAAGAATTTTCAGTGGTTTTGAAGTCATTGATGAGTTCCCCAGTGGATCCCAGGTCGGAATCTGATCCAGAGGGGATGTTGATTTGAACGTCGGGATTCTGGGAAGTAGACATGATTAGAAGATATTTATTGGAATGCTCGAATTAAAGAAAATACTGTTTATCGATCTAAAGGCTCCGATCAGCTGCGAATTGTAAAGATGCACTTTTCTTTCTCCAAGTAAACATATATATAAAGGTTAAAAGGGTAAATTGTAAATTCAACCCCGAGTAACCGCGACGGTTAGGCTCCCACTCAGTAAATTTGAAGATTATCTTTTGTTAATAGCATTTATGGTCCTCCAAGCTTCGGAAATGAGTATTTCTCGACTCAACAGGATAAAATATGTACTCTTTTTCCCTTCGCTCGGTTTTTATCCCACTGGGTTTTTCCGAGTAAGGTTTTTAACGAGGCATATCCAACTCAAGACCGTCCGAAGCCTGTTCTCTACTATCTATTTTTCCGAACTTCAAAATATTGCAGCTCTTGGTGAGTCATCGAGGTGAATCTCTCAGGTCAAAAACCTCACCCTTCTATCTTTGGAGCGATTCGGTTTTTCGAGGCTCTCCCAAGGATGATGTGCACTCTTTTTCCCTAGCTCGGATTTTTTCCCACTGGATTTTTCCGGACTAGGTTTTTAACGAGGCATGTCCGAAAACATCAAGAGATCAAAGTCTTTCGCCGTAATGCAATGTTTACTTCTCCGAGCTTCTGCTTCACTTACGCTCGAGAAGTGGGGGAGTATTGATGAGGGGTATTTCGCATATGCCACTTTAGGAAATACCTTCTGCTCGAGATCGGCCTCGATCCCGACCAGAATGGTATTCTCCGACCAGAAGAACATGGTTTTCCGATCAAGCCTGACTGATAGCTCTCGATCAAGTACCCCGACCTTCTTCCCGATCTACTCGTCTCCTCGGGATTACTGTGGGGCCGACCTACAGCTTTATACAGCTGGGCGAGAGGTGTTCTCCTACGGATGGTCTACCTAGCTCATTACTGTTCCTATAAATACGCGGCGCATTTATGACATCAGGGACGGCACAACTTCCAAGATATTCCTTCTGCTCGGACCTACTGTTCGGATTAGGAACTAGCTTGTGTTCTCATTGAACTTAGTCTTTTTAGTAGTACGGCATCCCGTAATGCTCGGGTAGACTCGCTTTGTAATTTGTATTCGAACACCAATATCAATATACAGTTTTACGCTCGATTCATATATTGTTATACTTTACTTTCCTTATTGAACTTGAACGAAATACAGTATAATCATATTTAAACTGAACTTGTTTAATCTTCAAAGTTACATTTTTCTAATAATTTAAATGTTTCATTCTTCAATTTAATTTATTTAATTTTATCAACTCAAATTGAATAAATTCAAATTGGGTTAACACATGTAGCTCAAATATCAATCATATATATCTTGTTGAACTTTACAAATAATATTTGAAAATATGAATAATAAATAGATATTTTAAATAATGAATATAATGATATTTTTTTTTATAATTGAAGTATTTTTCTACAAGAATTAGATGCATTTTTTCATAATTTAAGTATTTCTCTACAAGAATTGCACATAGTTAAGTTTTAACATTTCCTATTTTTCAAAATTGAGTTAAATTATATAATTAATACAAAAAAAGGAATTTTTCAAAAAAAAATTAAAAAGAAAAAGACAATTCAGGATCTTCATGAACCTTCACCAGTGAAGGAAGCCTGGGCCGTTCTGGTCGCACCCGAATGGCGGCGACATAAACCCTAGATATTAAAATAATTAAAAGAGCAATATTTATTGCACTCTCCAGAAAGACAAATTTATTCCCTATTTATTTATGCGGTATTAATGATGTGACTCTTCCCCTCCTACATTTTGTCCTATAAATAGGTTATCATATTCATTGGAAAAGACAAGTTGGAGAAGTCACAAGAAGAGTTGTTGGTATAATTTAGAGAAGGTTTTGAAGATGACAAAAAGGGTATAATAGTCAAGGAGGCTAATTTGGAAGTCATCAACTATGAACTGGACAGCTTAGTGAAACCTATCTCATGGTCTGGAAGCTAAGTGACCGAATCAGCCGAGTGGGATATCAGATGGGTATTATCAGCCGAGTCAAGATAGATGTGTTCATTCTTGTACAGCCGAGAAGCCATCAGCCGAGTGATCATCAGCAGAGTATTTCCATCAGCAGAGTGAAGACGGTCAAGTAAGCTTATCAACGCAACGAGCTAAGAGCTGAGTGCATTAAATGCGACTGACATAAAGCAAACATCCGTACAGCAGAGTGTACTGTACGACAGTTGCAGGGAGCCGTTCCGCGTGTCAGGACCAGTACTCGAGGACTGTAGCTTTCTGTCAACCTTCAACTGGCAGAAAATTCAAATCCGAGGAGTATAAATAGAAGACAAACTGAAGATCTTAAGTGAGCTTGCATTATTCAAGATCATATCCTAAGAGCGAGATCCATCAGTTGAGTCGTCTGATCTTGAGCGAAGTCATCTGTTGACGAAGCTTCTTGTTGAAGAACAGAGATCATACGTTGTCTGTCTTAGTGACTTTCAACTGAGAATAGAAGGAGTGTATATCCATCTTTGTGAGTGATATAGCTTCTTAGTATAGGTTTTCTGAGTGATTACTTGTACTGAAAACAGCGTGAGAAGTGTAGGTCCATCTTAGTGAGTGATCTAGCTTCAGAGTGTAGGATTTCTGTGTGATTTCTTACAGCGCACTTGTGGCTTTTCATTTGTTGAATTGCGCAAGAAGAGTATATTGTAAACTGTGTGTTTATAGTATAACCCAAGATCTTCGTGACTTGGAAGAGTGGACTAAAAGACGATTGTCTAAATAACCACTATAAAAATTATGTGTGTTTGAATTATTTACTGCTATACTTTGCATATTTTCAAAAGAACTCAAACATACGAACTGAACCAAAAGATTTTCAAAAGGAGTTGTAAAAACTGGGGATAAAATCTTTTGTGTGAGAAAACTTAAAGAGGACCAGATTGGTTGAAAAACACTTGACAAATCCGCTGCCAACTAGTTTCTAAAACTTTGATATTTCATCTGAATCAGCTGAGTGAAATCAGATGAGTGGTCAACTCTGCTGCTCAAAGCTTTGTGCGCGAACAGCTTAGTAGTATTACGAATTCTCGATCAGCTTAGTCTGCTGACAGAAAAAGTTAGAGAAAAAGTTTTAAAGTTTTCAGAGGTCTATTCACCCCCCCCCCCCTAGACCTCATTGACCACTTTTGGGACCAAGAAGTGGTATCAGAGCAGATTGGTTCATTTGAATCAGTTGCCTGATCAAACGAACTTGATCCTTAGTGTGTTTTTCAAATTTTTCAAAAAGAGAGTATATTTTGAAAATCAAAAACTTTTTGAAAAATGGATGTCATAAACCATGTTCCTCACATTGGTCTTATGAACTTTGAAAACTGGAAAATCAGAATGGAAATCTTTCTTGCTGCTTATAATGATGACATGTTTACATGTATTACACAAGGACCATTCAGATTCCAGAAGACTGTGAAGGTTGCTGGTCAACCAGATCAGATAGTTGACAAAGAGCTGGATGAGCTGACACCCAAAGAAATCAAGTTAGTAAATCTTGATAAAAAGGCGAAGTTCATCATGTTCAGAGCTGTAGACGAAGATAGATTCCAGAAGATCAAGCATCTCAAAACTGCCAAAGAGATGTGGGATACAGTCTGCGAGCTAAGCGAAGGAAACAACGCTCTCAAAGAACATAAGCTCAGTGTGGCTCTTGAGGAGTTTGAAAATTTCAAGATGAAGTCTGGTGAAACAATTGATCAGATGGATACCAGGTTTACCAAAGCTCTGAATGAAGTTCTAAGGTTTGGTAAAGAATTTTCGAACAAAGAGATCACAACAAAGGTTCTCAAGGCCTTGCCACCCAAATTCAACATGAAGGTGACAGCCATGGAAGAATCAAGGGATTTAGAGAAGATTTCTCTTTCCGAACTGTTCTCATCTCTCAAAGCTTATGAGTATCATATGCCAAGATTGGGATTAGAAGTGTCAACCAGTTCAGACCCTACTGCTGCTCTAATGGCGTCAGACAAGTCAAGAAAATCAGCAGACAAGTCAAAACAGAAGACTCTGCTGAGATCAGAAACAGTCTACACTGCTGACGACGTTACCCTGCTGCTAAATGATTTTGAGAAGTTCTACAAGAAGAAAATGAAATTAAAATATAAAAATGCTACTTCATCTTCTTCTGATCATTTTCAGGAAAACAGGGATTTCTCCAAAGCAAAACTTAGAGATAACAACGAAGAGGAGTATGGACTCTTGATCAATGACCATCCAACCTCATCATCTGAGAAGTTTGCTAAAAAGGAAAAGCGTGCTAAAAAGAAGCGTAAGCTTAGTAAGAGCAAAGCAAAGTTAGCTGATGCAGCAAAGCTAATAAACTCTTGCACATCTTATTCAGACCGTCAGTCGTCTGATAAAGAATTTGAAGAAGTACCTGAGACCCTATGCTTAACTGTCATAGAATCTGATGATTCTGAAAATTGAGGTAACTTCTACTTATTAATGAAATGCACTATTTGAATCGTTTGACTAATTGCTGAATTTCAAATTCAAATATTGTTTGTGCATTCGCCAAGCTTAATGAAGAGATGACTCTGCTGAAAAGAGCAAATCAGATCACTGAAACTTAAGGTTGAAAAATCTCAAGAATCAGCTGACTACAAAAAGCTTGAGCATGAGAATGAAACTCTAAAAGCTGAGTATGCAATTTATTTAGAAAATTTAAATGAAATTAAAAGAAGTAATTGCATCATTCTCTAAATAAAAAGAAATCAGAGGCTTAAGAGAACAAGTCTACTGATGCTCAATAGGTTAGAAAACCTAGTAAGCTACCTAAGACTAATCAGACTACTAAAACTCATCAGCCGAGTAAGCTGAAATAGGCTGCTGATAGGAGTAAATTAGATTGGTATCAAGTCTGCTGAATCTAAGGAGAGTTATTAAATAACTCAGGTAAGAAATTGAGGCTAAAAATGAATTATCTGGCAAAGAATTTGAATCACATTATGATAATTATTATTATGACGTGCACTATGCTTATTCGTATTATCATGTTGATCATGTTCACTGTACTGATTGCCTTCCTCATTTCAATATGCATGCTTATCATATACTTCATGCATCTTACCTTGCTTATGAGCTATGTTTTAATCATGACCAACAAACGATATCATCATGACAAGTGGTATCATCATGATAAAACACAAGTCACTAGATAATCACATGTTAAAGGTTATATTAACCGTGCTGGACCCAATAAACAAGGGGTACCAAAAACAGTCATCTGTTTTGCAGGTGAAACATATGTGAGATGACAAAGATGAGTTGACTGCCTTGCAAATTTCACCAAGTTCAACAAGTGGTCTCACCAACAAGCATTTACCAACAAGTGTTATCAAATTAGTGGTATCAACAATTGGTATAATTCAAGTGGTAGACTCTACATTTGGAGATTTCAAGGAACGCAAGTTGTTGAAAAGTTGAAGAATAACAAGTGGTTCAGAAACCAAGTGGTATTAGAGACCAACAACTGATTGCAACAAGTGGTATCACAAACTATTCAAGTGGTATCAGTCAACCATGTGACAAAAGAAATTGGTTTGTTGATTTTGGATTCATAAGTTGAGGGGGAACTCATCAGAAGACTAACCTCAAAACAACTTACTGGAATTCAACAGCTGAGTGTTTGTCAAGACTGACTCTCATCAGACTACTTGACTACAGACTCTTGAACTTAGGGGGAACGTGTACGACTAGCGGTACTCCCAAATAAAGATGAAGTTTTCAATAAGTCAAAATGAAGGTATCAGAAGACTACTTCTTATCAGCTGACTGGAACTCAACAACCAAGTGATATTCAAGAATGTACTACACCAAGTGGTAATCAGCAAGTGTTATCACATCAACAAGTGATATCAGCTGACTAATCTGATTTGTATCCATACAAGTAGTATCAGACTGCAAGTAGCATCAGATTACAAGATGAATCAGACCACAAATGGTATCAAGTGGTATAAATTCTTGAAGTTAGGGGGAATTTTCTAGCTGGAGTGATAAACAGCAACGAAGACTACCTCGATCAGCCAAGTACTTATCCACCTGTCTTCAGCAAACTAAGTTTGCAATCTTCACCAGAGAAAAAAGGATTAAAAGAAGAAAAAGGGAGAAGATAAAGATGCAATTAAGTATTGGTGTTGATGACAAAAAGGGGGAAGATAAAGGATGCAACTAAGAACCCTTTAAGCAGAAGATCAGAAAGGGAAAAAGAACCATCAAGTGCAAGTGGTATCTTTTGAAAGTTGTATCAGATCAATAAAATTCCATCTCAGAGTATGAAGACTAAACCAGAAACTTAGATATGTTCTCAGTTGAAGGTTTTGTCATCATCAAAAAGGGGAAAATTGTTGGTATAATTTAGAGAAGGTTTTGAAGATGACAAAAAGGGTATAATAGTCAAGGAGGCTAATTTGGAAGTCATCAACTAAGAACTGGACAGCTTAGTGAAACCTATCTCATGGTCTGGAAGCTAAGTGACCGAATCAGCCGAGTGGGATATCAGATGGGTATTATCAGCCGAGTCAAGATGGATGTGTTCATTCTTGAATCAGCCGAGAAGCCATCAGCCGAGTGATCATCAGAATGATCATCAGCAGAGTATTTCCATCAGCAGAGTGAAGACGGTCAAGTAAGCTTATCAACGCAACGAGCTAAGAGCTTAATGCATTAAATGCAACTGACATAAAGCAAACATCCGTACAGCAGAGTGTACAGTGCGACAGTTGCAGGGAGCCTTTCCGCGTGTGAGGACCAGTACTCGAGGACTGTAGCTTTCTGTCAACCTTCAACGGGCAGAAAATTCAAATCCGAGGAGTATAAATAGAAGACAAATTGAAGATCTTAAGTGAGCTTGCATTATTCAAGATCATATCTTAAGAGCGAGATCCATCAGTTGAGTCGTCTGATCTTGAGCGAAGTCATCTGTTGACGAAGCTTCTTGTTGAAGAACATAGATCATACGTTGTCTGTCTTAGTGACTTTCAACTGAGAATAGAAGGAGTGTATATCCATCTTTGTGAGTGATATAGCTTCTTAGTATAGGTTTTCTGAGTGATTACTTGTACTGAAAACAGCGTGAGAAGTGTAGGTCCATCTTATTGAGTGATCTAGCTTCAGAGTGTAGGATTTCTGTGTGATTTCTTACAGCGCACTTGTGGCTTTTCATTTGTTGAATTGCGCAAGAAGAGTATATTGTAAACTGTGTGTTTATAGTATAACCCAAGATCTTCGTGACTTGGAAGAGTGGACTAAAAGACGATTGTCTATATAACCACTATAAAAATTATGTGTGTTTGAATTATTTACTGCTATACTTTGCATATTTTCAAAAGAACTCAAACATACGAACTGAACCAAAAGATTTTCAAAAGGAGTTGTAAAAACTGGGGATAAAATCTTTTGTGTGAGAAAACTTAAAGAGGACCAGATTGGTTGAAAAACACTTGACAAATCCGCTGCCAACTAGTTTCTAAACTTTGATATTTCATCTGAATAAGCTGAGTGAAATCAGATGAGTTGTCAACTCTGCTGCTCAAAGCTTTGTAGTCTTACGAATTCTCGATCAGCTTAGTCTGCTGACAGAAAAAGTTAGAGAAAAAGTTTTAAAGTTTTCAGAGGTCTATTCACCCCCCCCCCCCCCCCCTAGACCTCATTGACCACTTTTGGGACCAACAAGAGCTAAATAATTTCCTAGAAGGATTTCCTGGAAGTTTGTCACGTGCAAATCAGAGCTCTATTTGAAGAATATCAAGGAAGGAAGAAGCAATCCTGAAGATACCCTTGAACATTTTCACGCAACATCATTTTTGACGACGTCTATGAGAAATTTCTTATTGGCATATTGAGATGGCGAACGAGAACGAGGAAAACCAATTTGAAAACCTAGGAGAGTCGGAGAATCCACTCTAGCTGGAGGAGACGCAAGAGGCCATCCAACAGGCAAGGTGGTGGTTTTTCTCCGGTCTTCTTTCAGATCTAATGGATTTGGTTCGAGAGGAGCACCCCAAGTGTTGTGCCTCTAGCGGTATCCACACCAATTGGATTGAAGCAACCCCTTTGAATCCACAGGCTCAGAACTAGGATTCAAGGGTAATCGAATATAGAAGAACGAAGAAAACCAGATCTAGATTCAGATCTAGATCTGGAGGAAGAGAGGGGGCGGCCTCTCTCTTCCATTGGAGAGGGGGCGGCTAGGGCATGAGGGGTTGGCTAGGGTTTAGTTTTAGCATAGGTTTTTCAGTCTTCTTAAGACTCCTTTTATAGCCACCTCTCAAGGCCCCTTTATGTGCAAGACTTTAGTATGGGCCATTAATTAAATTGGCCCATGTCTTGCATTAATTTAATTAACACCTTTAATTAAATTAATCCAATTAATCCAATTAATTCCCTCTCTCTTTAATTAACTCCTTAATTAATATTTAATTAATTAGACTATCTAATTAATTATTTCTCTAATAGAATTAACTCTTTAATTCTTTAGTTTTCTTCTTCAAGAATTAACACTTTAATTCTTCAGTTTTGATTTAACTCTTTAAATCAAACTTTCCTTATTTGATTTGTTGCAGTCCAATTGTATTGTGTATGACCCTCTAGGTTCACCATCAATTGGCCGCGGGCCCACGACATTCGTGATTTAATTTGCGAGCTTATAAATTGCTCCGATTAATTGAACACCTTCAATTAACCACTCAAGAATTAATCTTACAATTAATTCATGAGTACCCACACCTCATGGTCGATGTCTAGCCACAAGCCCATGAGGCCCAACTTCAGGTGAATTGATCTCAGTGAACCTCTTATAAGTGCCATGTACATACGGTCCCTCTATCGACCAATTTCCCGATCGAGACCTAGGGTGTGTGAATTGATCGGCACCTCTAATTATCTCGATAACTATACTTTCTAATTCAGGATAATAATTCCAGTGTGACTACTAAATTTGGAAACCCCTTTTCCAAATCCGTCACTGACCGTGGCCACGGGTTTCTCGGAATATATTATCTAAGAACGTATAGGAAATTCTCTCAACGCACTACGTTGAGTCGGTAGATACCATATTAGTGCTAACCATTCGCGTACACGATCCTACGCACCCAAAGTAGTCGCACAATGATCAGGCTAAGTGATCGGCTCCTAAATCAAAGTACGTACTCACGTGCACCGAATTCGCTCTAGCACCTCAAGTCAAAGGACTAAATCGTACACTATTACAAGTCTTGAGAAACATCCCATCACCGATGTGCGTCATGCGCTTCCACAATGAGTTTATCTGTTCGGGTCGTTCGATGCGTTCGATCCCCTATCGAACCACCTACTCATATGCACTGGCATCAAATGCCTTGCTCATGAAACGCTACAAATTCACTCCATGTCAATCATGCATACTCGTACAAGTCTTAACGATTCCTTCGATACCCCGTCTCGACAGGAATCTATGACTTGGAACGTTTTTTCAGATCACGACCTTAGAGACTGTTTCATGATTGCACTCATACTGAAGTGAATCGTCCCATAGTCTATTGTGATCTAAGGATTTCATCCAATCGCTTAAGTGATTCGCGAGAGATGAAGTTGGCCATTGTTTGATTTACATACTATAAACAAACTAGCGTATTGATTCATTTATACTAGAGAAAGCTTATCACAAGATAGTCCTTATACAAGCTAAAATCTATTGGCTTGCAGGGCACTATACTTTCAATCTCCCACTTGCCCTAAAGCCAATCACAAACGCTTCTCAGACCCATCTTCCAAAGATGTTCTTCGAACTGGAGTTTGACTAGTAATTGCTCATGGTACTTAGAGCAGGTTCTACGTCTGGTCTAGTACATAGTATTGCATACCATATGCTACCTTTTGTCGAAACATAAGGTATTTGAGACATTCTCCATTTCCTCATTCGATGTAGGGTACATCGATTTGGAATGAGAGATACAGTGTCTCACTGGAAGCAACCCTCTCTTGGATTCTTCCATACTGAATATTTTCAGTATTGTTTCTATGTACTTAGATTGAGAGAGTCCCAACATCTTCTTCGATCTATCTCCATAGATACGTATCTTAATACGCAAGATGTCTCTCTCAACTCTTTCATGGAGAATTGCATGGATAATCATGCTTCCGTCTGTGCTAACATTCCAATATCATCCCAGATAATCAAAATGTTATCGACATGAAAAATAATGAACTTTAAAGAGCTCCCACTAAACTTCTTGTACACTTAAGGTTCACATTTGTTTTCGATGATGTCAAACGTCTTGACTTTCTCATCAAAATGAATGTGAGTCCAAATGGATTCAGACATTGCTAATGGAGAAAAGATTTCATCAAAGTCCATTCCAGGGCTTTGTGAATAACCTCTTTGCCATTAGGCAAGTCTTATAGGTCAATACCTCTTGATTCATTCCTAGCTTGCGCTTGAAGATCCATTTGCAACCTACAGGGACACTTCCCTCGGGTGGATCGACCAAGGTCCATACCATGTTGGAATGGATGGAATCCATTTTGGATTATATGGCCTCTTGCCATACATCCAATGTAGATTCTTCGTATATGGTCTAACCATATCTTTCAAGTTTCTCACGAACTTGATCAGATCTACGAAGTACTGGTGTACGTTGATGTTTTTGCAGTTTCTGGATTAACTCCCACTGTTTGTGGGGATGGGTTCCACTTCTTGGACCTCATCATGTTCTACAAGAGTACCATTTCTATTCACGAGGAAGCCATCCTCTAAGAAATGGATATTCCTTGAAACAAACACCCTTTGTTCTTTAGGAATGTAGAACAGGCATCCAAACGGATTTCTTTGGATACCCCACAAATTTGTACAAACTGGATCTACTATCCAATTTATCTCCTTTCTTGTTCCTAACATAGGCAGGAGATCCCCATACTCAATAGAGAGAGTATAGAGGTGTTTTACCACACCATTCTTGGTAGGGTTTTGCAGGCACGGACTTTGAAGTTACTTTGTTCAGTATCTTCGATGCAATCATTAGGGTCAATCCTTAGTATGCATAAGGACGTTGAACGAAACTCATCACGGATCGAACCTTGTCCAACAAGGTTCGATTCTCTTCTTTCAGACCCTCCAATAGGTTGAGGCGTCCTAGAAGGAGTTCGTTGTATGAGAATCTCTTTCACAGTAAGATAATCGAGGAACTCCTAGCTTAAGTATATGCCATCTCGATCAGATCGAATGGCCTTAATACTATGCCTTGTTTGATTCTCTACTTCGTTTCGAAATTCTTTGAACTTTTCAAGAGTTTCGGATTTGTACATCATAAGATACACATATCACTAATGACTAAAGTCATCAGTAAACCTCATGAGGTATGAGTAATCTCCTCTCACACTAACACTTTAGTGGTCCACATTCATTCGTATGGATCCAATCCAAAAATTTGTTTGGTACGCACCGGATGCCCAGCAAACGGTAACTTTGTCATCTTTTCCTTCAGATAGGATTCGCAAGTTGGTAGTTCATCTAGGCCCTGTATTTCAAGAAGCATCGATGACACCAGCTTTTGATTCCTTCCTATGGAAACGCGACCTAATCTTGCGTGCCATATGTGTGGAGTATTATCTTGGTATTGATTGAACTTAACACATTAATTCAATCAATTTTGTTTGTTTTCAATTAACTCTTTAATTGAAACGTTACTTTCAATTAACTCTTTAATTGATTCATTCCCCTTTTCAATTAACTCTTTAATTGAAACGTTGCTCTCAATTAACTCTTTAATTGAAACGTTATTTAATTAATTAGACCTTCTAATCAATTAAACTTGTCAATGCCTTTCTTAGGTGCAGTGGGATAATTTGATTTTTAGGCTACTTGCGTTCTTTTGACTACCTTTACGTTTGCTTTGGAAGAGAACACTTTCTTCTTCCTTTTACTCTTCTTTGACTTTGCAGTCCTTGAAGTGCAAGCAATCATGATAGGTATACCTTTTAAAAGGTTCCTATTTGCCTTTTACCAATACTTTGGTTAATTCATGAAACCTGATCAACTTATCGAATAAGTTCAGAACTTTTCACGAATCGTTTGAATGAGCGGGAGGAGAATTTAGGAGGAATTCAATGTTAAAATCACTTGCAGGCCTACGTTTAATCGATCCAGTTATCAACCAGATTGATAAAACAAGGACAGTGATCCTTGACATTAGTTTCTTCACTTATTCTCGAGTTTTAAACAACACCTTAGAAATCTCGAATCAGATGATTCAAAATTGCTCCTCAAAACAAGTCTTTTGAGGTGGAGGTTTGTTTTTAGAAGTTTCAGACATACTCCTATGTCGCTTCTTTAGCTCGTTCAATCTTGATGCTTATATGAGGCAACGATCATTGAGATTCCCATACTCTATAGGTGATTCGTTCCTCTTTCGAGACTCATCTCAAAATGCATCAGGCATAGGTTGATTATTAAGAACACGATTCCGATTTTCGGAATTGAGGACAATCCCCAAGTTTCTAAGCCAATCGATATTTTAATCCAGTTATTTTCTAAGTCGAGGATAAATAGTAAAAATGGACAATTTATATAGATATCTCAATATCTAATCTAAAGAGAAGACAAAAATCTAGAGGACTAGTTAATAAATAATACTTATAATCTACGAAGGTTGGACTTTCTATCGTAAAAGTTCTCCCACTATTTTATCGAAACAATTACCCCTTCAATTGTTCGGGAAATCCTATTTCCTAGTAGGTCTTGACGTCCCAGCGGACATTAATTGCACCCACGACTCGCGGCCATACAATTAATTCCCCAGGTAGGCATACTTATTGCCAATTGTGTCCCTACACAACCATCAAGCTATTTTGCCTCGGTTTTCGCACTCATCTAGCACTGCTACATCATGAGTGGTACTACTCGTTAAGTCTAACCCATCAATCTTGATGAGCAACGGGCCCGGTCATGAAATCCCCATAACTTGGTTATGGTCGATGTTCATGTCCCGACCAGTCCCCACCCTTGTCAAGTTTATTTAAAAACGAGAATCAAGGAATTTCGCGTATTGTCTCTTTCTTCGACTCGGGTGCCAGACTCTGGATCACTTTAATCGATAAGTGGACAACTCACGCTAGTTCCTATTGATGGAAGGCTTGGATTTATATAAATACTTCATTTTATTTTAATCCAATATGACTTAATATTATTTTCAAGAGGGGTTTTTCGGGTCTAAGAATTTGAGGTAACACTCCTCGAGATCTCACCGTTCCAGTTATGCATTATCCTTTATTTACGATCTAAATTACTAGCGTGCATCACCATACAGGCTAAAAATATAAATACGTAAATAAAAACATACACACCTAGCATGCATGCTACCACAGTATGTTTTCGATCGGGAGCCTCCTATGCGGGCCATCATCGAGCCAAAGATGATGGTCCTATTGGTCAATCTAATTGGGTTCTAAATGACCTAGGCTATTACACAAATTACCATGCATACATGGCCTTCACTCTTCTTGGGCTCCCACCTTGCTTGTAACGGGCCTCCATCCTAAACTATTTAAAACAGTAAAGCCCTATCTATTACAAAGGCTCAAAGTGGCCCAAAAAACATAAGGCTCGCAGGCCCAATAAAACCAACATAATTAAAATTAACCAATCACATCTACCCTAAGGTCAAGGCTCGGCGCGATCGAAAACTACTTAAACAGTTCACGTAGAGCAAGAAACAAGCAAAACATATTTCCTTATTCCTTATCTTATTTTAAAACTCCCTTTTAAAATACCTTTAGATTCTAGTTTTAAAACCCCTTTTAAAACAATCCACAATTTTTATTTTAAAACCCCTTTTAAAATAACCCCTTGATTCTCACTCTAGTCCCCACTAATTATGATACAATTAATTTTTCGGATATACTAAACACCTTTAGTGCACAAAACAGTTTCTGTTTTTCAACTTTTGAAAACTTCAGTTCGGCCCCCTGAATTTTCAAAAATTACATTTTGACCCCTCAACTTTTGGAAATTACAAATCAGCCCCAAAATTTCCAGAACATGCAAATCGGACCAGAAAGCAGAAAATTAACAAAATTTCCAGAAACTTTCGTTTAAAGCAAAACAGACCCCAGATTTTACGGTTATTGTAAAAACAGCCCCTAGCCTTTCGTTAATTGCAAAACAGTCCAGATTTTGAAAATTCCAGAAATTACAATTTGGTCCAGAATTGCAGAAAAACAAAATTTAACTTTCTGTCCAGATTTTCGAAAAATCGCAATTTGCACATAAGCCCTCAAATTTTTGGAAATTGCAGTTCAGGCCCAAAACCGTATTATGCTAATAACCGAACACATAATTTATCATAACAAGCAAGAATCAAATCATAGAACACGACAATCAAATATACACATATATTTTGAAGTGTTCAGGCCTATTCATATGAGCGTAGTAAACCTGGCTCTGATACCACTGTTGGGATTTCATGGGGTATGATTGTCATACAACAGTGCGGAATATAAAAAAAAATTCATACACCCACGTCCCTAGGATTTATTTACTAGCTCATATGAACAGGTTGAATATAATTTAGCAACAAATTACTAAATTTAAAGGGGTGTAATTCGAAATTACCTCACCACAGGCAAGGTGGTGGTTTTTCTCCGGTCTTCTTTCAGATCTGATGGATTTGGTTCGAGAGGAGCACCCCAAGTGTTGTGCCTCTAGCGGTATCCACACCAATTGGATTGAAGCAACCCCTTTGAATCCACAGGCTTAGAACTAGGATTCAAGGGTAATCGAATATAGAAGAACGAAGAAAACCAGATCTAGATTCAGATCTAGATCTGGAGGAAGAGAGGGGGCGGCCTCTCTCTTCCATTGGAGAGGGGGCGGCGGCCACACCTCTTCTCCAAGAGGGGGGAGGCTAGGGCATGAGGGGTTGGCTAGGGTTTAGTTTTAGCTTAGGTTTTTCAGTCTTCTTAAGACTCCTTTTATAGCCACCTCTCAAGGCCCCTTTATGTGCAAGACTTTAGTATGGGCCATTAATTAAATTGGTCCATGTCTTGCATTAATTTAATTAACACCTTTAATTAAATTAATCCAATTAATCCAATTAATTCCCTCTCTCTTTAATTAACTCCTTAATTAATATTTAATTAATTAGACTATCTAATTAATTATTTCTCTAACAGAATTAACTCTTTAATTCTTTAGTTTTCTTCTTCAAGAATTAACACTTTTGATTATGCCGTATTTCGTTCGAGTTCAATAAGGAAAACAGAGTAAAACAATATATGAATCAGGCATATGAAAACTGTATTAATATCGGTGTTCGAATACAAATTACAAAGCGGGTCTACCCGAGCATTACTGGATGTCGTACTATCTAGGAAAGTAACTACAAAGAATAAACAACAGGCTCCTAATCCGAACAGTAGGTCCGAGCAGAAGGGATATCTTGGAAGTTGTGCCCTCCCTGATGTCATAAATGCGCCGCGTATTTATAGGAACAGTAATGGGCTAGCTAGACCATCCGTAGGAGAATAGCTCTCGGCCAGCTGTGTAAAGCTGTAGGTCGGTCCCACAATAAATTCCGAGGAGACGAGTAGATCGGGAAGAAGGTCGGAGTACTTGATCGAGAGCTATCAGTCAGGCTTGATCGGAGAACCAAGTTCTTCTGGTCGGTGAATACCATTCTGATCGAGATCGAGGCTGACCTCGAGCAGAAGGTATTTCCTAGATCGGCGTATGCGAAATACCCCTCATCAATACTCCCCCACTTCTCGAGCGTAAGTGAAGCAGAAGCTCGGAGAAGTAAACACTGCATCACGGCGAAAGACTTTGATCTCTCGATGTTTTCGGACATGCCTCGTTAAAAACCTAGTCCGGAAAAACCCAGTGGGACAAAATCCGAGCTAGGGAAAAAGAGTGCACATCTTCCTTGGAGGAGCCTCGAAATACCGAATCGCCCCAAAGATAGAAGGGTGAGGTTTTTGACCTGAGAGATTCACCTCGATGATTCACCAAGAGCTGCAATATTTAAAGTTCGGAAAAATAGATAGTAGAGAACAGGCCTCGGACAGTCTTGAGTTGGATATGCCTCGTTAAAAACCTTGCTCGGAAAAACCCCGCGGGATAAAAACCGATCGAAGGTGAAAAAGAGTACATATTTTATCCTGTTGAGTCGAAGAATACTCATTTTCGAAGCTTGGAGGACCATAAATGCTATTAACAAAAGGTAATCTTCAATTTTACTGAGTGGGAGCCTAACCGTCGCGGTTACTCGGGGTTGAATTTGCAATTTACCCTTTTAACCTTTATATATATGTTTACTTGGAGAAAAAAGAGTGCATCTTTACAATTCACAGCGGATCGGAGCTTTTAGATCGACAAACAGTATTTCTTCCTTACTTCGAGCATTCCAATAAATATCTTCTAATCTTGTCTACTTCCCAGAATCCCGACGTCCAAACCAATATTCCCTCTGGATCAGATTCCGACCTGGGATCCACAGGGGAACTCATCAATGACTTCAAAACCACTGAAAATTCTTCCGAAGAGACGAACAGAATCGTCAATCAAATAGAACATGCCATGGGGTCGAACGCTGGAGAGGGTACATCAGGTCGACAGAATTCCGAGCACGATGGTGATGCGGAAGAAAATGCCGAAGGCAGCAGCAAGGAGAGTGGAGAGGGAGAAAAAGCAGATTCCGACCATGAGAATAGCTTGACTGTACCGTTTGACAAGCACGAGATTATGAGATATGAGATCGGAGGCGGGTGCAGTGTGAGAATTCTTGATCTAGCCGGTGTCGCGAAAAAGTCCAAAGCCACCGGTCGAGCTCAGAAGACCGAGAAACGGGTCGACGACATCTCCAGTGCGTACGATCCAAAGGATCATGAGGCAAGCCTCAAAGCTACGATTGGTAAATTCCTTCCCGAGGGCTACTCGCTAATCATTCCGACCCCATCTCAAAGAGTGAATAAGCCCCCAGCAGGATGTCAAGCCTTCTACGCTAAGCAGTTTGACTATGGGTTGCGCATTCCTTTTGCCCCCTTGCTCAAGCAGGTTTTAGATGCATTCAGCTTGGCTCCCGCACAGATCCTTCCCAATTCGATTGGGTACTTGATAGCTTTTAGCGTTTTGATGAAGGCCAAGAACCAAGCTGCTAATTTCCGACGCTTCTGGCAATTCTTCAAGATCAGTACCTCCTCCGCCTCGAACGCTGGGTTTGTGTATTTCTCCCAGCGTTCGAATCATTCGGTCTTATCGACCCTAACTTCCAGCAATTCTCTTGACTGGAAGAAACAGTTCTTTTTTATCAAGGGACCTGAAGTACCAGCCTCTGAGGGAAGCTCGGAGATGGTTCCATACCAATGGCCAGGCGAGCAAGAATGGGTGTACGGGAAACGAGAAGTGTTAGGCCAGCTTGGGAAGGTTGTCCCAGACGATCTGGTTAAAGAGATGCGTTCTGATCTGTATCAGTCGGCTTTCCTGGTCCTAGAGCCCGTTCTTCGGAAAGCTGGTCTCAGCCAAGCTACCTATCGACTATCAGATGCTGATGATCCTCGATCATTGAGTAAGGATAACAATCTTTCCCGAGTGCCCGTAATAGTAAACTATCCAGAGAATTTTATTACTTATCATTTTTATTTTTTTAGGTACGATGGTGGAGCAATACCGAGCTTCCATAGTTGGTAAAACGGTAGCGTCTACCTCGAGAAGGACGCCCGGTCAGCCGAGGAGACAAGTTAGACCGGAGCTCAGAACTGCCGTCCCTCCTCGGGGAAGCTCGGCCCAGACTGGCCAGGTCGGAAACGAAGAGGAGCCTGAGAATGCTGAGCCGATCCAAATGGTACGACCTCCTCATCAAGCTGGTCCTTCTTCTTCTTCTGGCTTAGGATACAGCATGTTTACCATGAAGAAGCTCAGAGGGACAGAGATTTATAATCGGAGAGCTCGGGAAGATCTCGAGGGACCCCCCGAGGCCAAAAGGAGGACCGGACTGTGGGGTCGACACCGAACGCCCCTTTCTTCCCGTCCTGGTCGAAGTAGGCCTGACATGGTGGATTTCATCGAAGACCAACTTAGAGGTTCCCGAGCAGCAGGTTATCCCGAGAGGGGATCAATTCGAAGCGATCGCACCCCGAACGGCGAGAATGAACATGACAAGGCGATCAAGATTTTCATGGCGGGGAGATTTGCCGAGGACCAGGAGGAGCTTCTTGGCCATTGCGACCTCGACGTACTAGGCCAATTCTCCAAAGCATATCACACGGTAAATCCCTTTACATTTGTTGCAACTGTTTTAAGTTTTGGAGCAAAGTACTAACCACCCTGTTCTTGCAGATCGGGGACTGCTTTCTCACTGAGGTGAATCGTGTGTCGATGTTAGAAGAGGAGTCCGATCGAGTCCATATCTCTTATAGGGACTTACTCAAGGAGGAATCCCAACTGCGCAATCAATTTTCCTCCGTCCAAGCAGAATTGGAGTCCATGAAAGCCAAATATACCCCTGCCGTCGAGGAAAACTTGGTGAAGGTCGTGGAAGAGAAAAGCTTGCTCGAGGAGAAAGTTAGGAAACTTGAAGAGGAGCTTGCGCAGACTAAGGCTGATTCCGAGCTATCTTATCAGCGGGGCAAAGAAGACTCTCGCCTGAGCTCGATAAGAGAATTTTTGGAGTCTCCCGCATTGGATGCCATAGCTCGAAGGAGGGTCGGCGAAATCCTTCAAACTACCTTTTTCAAAGGGGTTCAACAGTTGGCCGCAGCAAAGGTTATTCCCGACAAAATGACGGAGTATATAAAGCACATGGATATAATGAAAAATTCTAGCGGGGAAGACTATCGAACCGCGTCCTCGAGCTCGGCCGACTGGGAAAGACACGAGTTCGCTCCGTTTGTGGAAGAGTTCGGAGTTCCGATGCCCAATCCTGACATGATGGATTTGGATACATCCGGCTCGAGCTCGAGTTCAGATGGCTCCGATGAGGAAGATAACCAAGATAGTTCCGGAGATGATCAAGATTCTTCTGATGATGGGGATGATCGAGAAGCCTCTGGAGACAATGACGTTGACATCGAGGATGGCTCCGAGAGTGAGGGCAAAGAGGAGTAGTCAAAACCTTAGATTTTATGTAATAGGTTGTAGGATTCTCTTTATATGCATTGTAAATATTTTGATCATCTATAAATCTGCTTTTTCTGTTTTTCTCTGAGTCCTTCTCATCGATAATTTATTATACTGCTCAACTAGACAAAAGTCTTTGTGAGGCATAGGGTTCATAAAAAGAACGTCGATATCGAGCATTTTCGTGCGCGTGAATCACTTAGTAGGCGTAGTATCAAAACAATCGACCTTTTTTAAATAGGCACGGAAATCTTGAAATTCGTGACTGTTGGGCTCCCAAAAAGGCAACGTTCCTTTCTCTTATAAATAGACGGTAGTTTAAGATATTTGTCACTGAAATTATAATTCACTCTTCGTCGGAGCTACTCGGTCGATAAGTAAATCGAGCTCTCTTCTCCATTAGAAATATACAGATCATGGAAGGCCTGGTGAACTCCAAGATCGACCCGAGGTTGTTGCTCAAAGTCAAGAAAGAGAAACCTTCCAAGTCGAGAGTCAAAGAACCTAAGTCCTCCTCGGAAGCAGGAAAGACTTCTAAGAACGACCGAGGCAAGCACAAGGTCGATTCTCCTTCGAAGGCGGTCATTGAATCAATTGGTGACCTTGGCAAAACTGTGGCCAAGCAATTATCTGGCTCCGAGAAAGGGCCGGTCATACCAATTCCGGACTCCCCCTCTCAGTCGAAAAATAGCTCCGAGGGTAACAAGAAGGTCAACAGGCCTAATAAGCAAATCACATATGGTGACTCTGAGCCTGCTCCATATAAAAGACCGCTCGTGGACGATCTGATTCCTACCTCGGCCTTGATTCAAATGACTGGGGAAAAAAGGACAATAGCTGATAGTGTTCTGGCCTTGGAGGCTAATAAGGATGTTGTGGTTGAGCCTCCCAAAAAGAAGGTCAAAATAAATGACCCTCCCGTCGATCAGAAGAAAACTCCCTCGTCGGGTGGGAATCCAGAGCCCCAAAACACTGTCCCCAACGTTGCTCTGACGCTTAGCGCCTTTTTTGAAGAGGTGAAAAGTAAGGCCATGGCCGAGTCGGAAGGGAAAAATGCGAATGAAACGGCGCGATCGAGCACGGATCTGCTTTTTCAAGTAAGTGTTGTTTCCTCTCTCTTCCCCTTCCTTTTTTTTTTTTTTTTACTAAATAACTTTTTGTCCATTTAAGGTCGGACAACAGTTATTTACCCTCGGTCTGCAAGTCGAGCAAGAAGCCGAACAGCGTGCGAAGGTTATCCTCGAACTGGAGGAAAAAAAGGTTGCATTATCAAGGTCCCTTGAAGAAGCCAGAGCCATCGAGCTGAAATTGGCCTCCGAGACGGAGAAAGCTGTGAAGGAGAAAGAGAGCCAGGTTCACGAGGAGTTGAGCAAGGAGTTGGACAGGCTGAAGTCACTCGTCGAGCAGGAGACGAAAAGCGCCGAGCAGCGGGAGAAAGAGGCCTATCAAAAAGGTTATGATGCCGGGTATGAGGCCCGCAATGTTGAAGTCCGCAAGCTTCTGTTCGAGAAAAGTGTTTAGAGATTTCTTCTGTTGACTGCTCGATTAAATGTTGTACTTTTAAATCTTTCCTTTTGTACTTGTTTTCCTCGTTGGAATAATAAACTTTTTCTTCCTTCTAATCGATGATGTTTTGTGTTCTGATAAAGTGATTTACTGTATAGACAATTTATACTCGAGTTAAGAGTAAACAATCAAGTAGCATTCTTAGTCAAAACAATTTATACTCGAGTTAAGAGTGATCATTCGAATGGTATTAGTTGTAGAAACAATTTATACTCGAGTTAAGAGTGAACATTCAAGTTGCAGTTTCAGTGTTAAAACAATTTATACTCGAGTTAAGAGTGGTCGTTCGAATTCCGAGCATAATTTAAAGATGGAAAGTTTCTGCACTGCATATTTGACCAAGTGATAGTATTCCTCTTTTTTCAGCTAAGTTTCAAAGAAAGTCTGTCCAAACAGTACCTCAATCTCGGGAAGTGGAAAGGTCATCCGTGATAAATGAATTAATCTGAGCCGTTGGTTTCGTTGAATACTGACCGTCGATCAAATCATCCTTTTAGTATAAATATGGCATTTACCCAGTTGAAAATCTTTACCCTTCGTTGTCAAAAATGTTTTATCCGAGGACGAAGCTCGGATCTTTTCCTCTTCCTGATCAAGCCTTTGAAATTCGGCTTCGAACTTATTTCCGATCTCATCTTAAAAATACAGTTTCCTTTGGTATGGGTGGAATTGGAAAAAAGGAGCACCTCCTCTATCTGGGGGTCTCTGATCCCTGAAAGTGGGATCTCCCCTTGAAATACCAACAATTGACTGACCCTTGCTTGGGTATTTTGGGCAGGGTTAGCATTGCTGGTTTCGAGGGGTATACCTGAGGATGGAAAGCAGGTCAGATAATCAAAAGGAAGATCATCCTCAAATCACCAATTTCTTCCCTTCTTCTACGGAGAGTGGTTATTTTGGGTTGAGCTTCCCGATCATAAAAAGATGACCGGCCGTTCGAGGTTGAGCTTTTGGATCTTACAATGAGAAATTTCAACCTTGGACGCCAACTCGGGGAAGTGATCGGGCTCGGCTGGTAGCGAGAATGCTGGGGACTGTATGGAGATCAGAAACAATAATTTGCGATCCATATTGTCTAATTTCAAAACCAGATATCATAAGACGATAAACATATACAGCTCGATCACTTTGTCACAAATTGTGGTGCAATCATCGGATGTTCGACGATATTCCTGGTCGACAACACTAAAAGATGCTCGAAGACTCGAATACCATAGAATAGGGTACTGTAGTTGGACTTCATTTGTATACTCAACAACTTTGTAATCTGTTCGATGAATTTTAATAAAGTTGTAACATTTGCCTTTCATTGATCTTTGTATCTTGCTTGAACATAATAATAAGAACCTTCCGTTTCGAATCAAATAATTGCAACTTTTCTTATCGAACTAATGATCCGATAGAACTTAAATATTTGGATGATAAGGTTGAACTTGTATCTGGAACATTTATTGATCGATGAACTATCCTCGAAAAGATTATCTGATAATCGTCCGAACGAATAATGTCTGAAAACTAAGTTCTCCTGAAGAATAATTGAACTTAGGAAATAATGATCCCGACTTTAGTAATTCCCCATATAATCTGAAACTCTTGAAAAGTGTTCGGGTTTCGAGCAGAGCTGCCTCATCATAGCATTTTGAACATCAGTTAGAATTGACCCAAAATTTAATCGACTGTTACTAAGTGAACTAGATAGTCACGTAAAATTTTTATTGAGGGAGGGTCATAGCAACAGCTTTCACCCTCAGCCAATTTTCTTTTTGAATATGTTTTATCGAGGGAGGGTCATAGCAACAGCTTTCACCCTCGGCCGATTTTCTTTCTGGACATATTTTATCGAGGGAGGGTCATAGCAACAGCTTTCACTCTCGGCCGATTTTTTTTTTTTTTTTTTTTTTTTTTTTTTTTTGAACATATCTCATCGAGGGAGGGTCATAGCAACAGCTTTCACCCTCGGCCGATTTCCTTTTGAACATATTTTATCGAGGGAGGGTCATAGCAACAGCTTTCACCCTCGGCCGATTTTCTTTTTGAACAATTTTTTATCGAGGGAGGGTCATAGCAACAGCTTTCACCCTCGGCCGATTTTGTTTTTGAACAATTTTTTATCGAGGGAGGGTCATAGCAACAGCTTTCACCCTCGGCCGATTTTGATTTTTGAACATGTTTTATCGAGGGAGGGTCGTAGCAAAAGCTTTCACCCTCGGCCGATTTTGATTTTTGAACACATTTTATCGACGGAGGGTCATAGCAAAAGCTTTCACCCTCGGCCGATTTTTTTTTTTTTTTGAACACATTTTATCGAGGGAGGGTCATAGCAAAAGCTTTCACCCTCGGCCGATAATGTTAGACTTTCTTTGTCATGGTACTCGGAATACAATTTGAACTTGAACCAAGGATTTCATTGATTGTCCTTACACTTTTAGGAAAGTAAAATTTAAGAAAACTGTAAATTTCAGGAAAAAATTAAAATGAGTGCATCTATCTTCCATAATATTTCCTCAGATTGACTGCATTCCAAGTTCTTGGCAAAACTTCACCGTTGAGGTGAGCAATTTTATAGGACCCCTTCTTCCCGACCTCCTGCACGACATAAGGGTCGTCCCAGTTTGGCTGAAGCTTTCCGACATGCTTAGATACTTCCACCTTTTTTAGAACCAAATCCCCGACCTTGAATGTCCTTACCCTGACTTTTTTATCATAAGCTTTTTCCATGCTGGACTTGGTGGCCTGTATCTTTATGCACGCTCGGTCGCGTTTACCATCTGCTTGATCGACATCCAACTGCCTCAGCAATTGATTCTGATCAGGATCATAAGATTCGACCCTTGGTGAAGGTACCAATGTCTCCACCGGTATAACAGCCTCCGACCCGTAAACCACTGAGAAAGGAGTTTCTCCAGTAGCAGATTTTACTGTAGTCCTGTTCGCCCAAATTACTCCTGGAAGCTCGTCTATCCAATGGCCTTTTGCTTCAGTCAGACGTTTTTCAAGTGATCGAACAATTTCCCTGTTGGTGACCTCGGTTTGTCCGTTCGCCTGGGGATGTCCGACCGACGTGAAATTCTGTTGGATTCCAAACTTTTCGCACCACTCCAAAATTTGCTTTCCCGCGAATTGAGTTCCATTGTCGGAGATGAGGATCCTTGGTATACCAAACCTGCAAACAATATTCTTCCAGAGAAAATTTATCACCTGAAATTGAGTAATTTTTGTTAGCGCAATGCATTCGATCCATTTACTGAAGTATTCCACAGCGACCAGGACATAGTTTTTTCTCGATCTAGCAGTTGGGAAAGGTCCCACAATATCAATTCCCCACTTGTCGAAGGGCCAGCAGATCGGAATCGAATGCATCTGCTCGGCGGGCTGATGAATTAGATTTGAATAGATTTGGCAATGATGGCATTTCTTGACATAGTCGATGGAATCCGAGATCATAGTAGGCCAGTAATATCCAGTCCTCGAGCACTTCAAGGCTAAGGCTCGTGCACCGCAATGACTTCCTGCTTCACCTTCGTGAACCTCCTTTAAAATGAGATCGAACTGACTCTCGGGAATGCATTTCAACAAAACTCCTGAGCTTGATCTTTTATAAAGCCTATCTTCGTTCAAAACGTACATTGGAGCCCGATATTTAATCCTTCGAGCTTGATTTGTATCTTCCGGTAAAGTACCATCTCTTAGATAAGCCTTCAAAGGCTCCATCGAAGAAGATTCTCGAACATCTATCTCCATTACCTCCGAGTTTGGGGTTAGGTCAGAGTCTATAGCTGGGGAGTTGGACATTAGCCAGGTTATTATTCTTTCCTTCCGTCCGTCAATCGACCCCGTAAATTTTGAAAGCAAATCCGCCCAACAGTTCTCTTCTCGAGGGATAGCTTGTATATCGAACATCTCGAACTTTGTCGCCAGATCCTTCACTCTTTTCAAATATTTCACCATGTTAAACTCTTTTGCTTCATAAACCCCTTTTATTTGTCTGTGCACGAGCTCGGAGTCAGTTAGCACTGTCAGTGACTTTATATTTGCTTTAACTGCCATTTCTAAACCTGCGATCAAAGCCTCATACTCTGCCTCATTGTTCGTGACTACGAAGTCTAGGGTGATTGCATAACTGAGATCCTCCCCCTCGGGACCCTGAAAGTGAATTCCGGCCCCACCACCTTCTCTGGTCGACGACCCGTCGACATGCATCACCCAAACTTTGTGCTGAACATCCTCAACCAGATTTACCACGGGAACTGACAAGTCGCCCGAACTGGACCCTGTTGATTCTGCAATGAAATCAGCCAGGACTTGAGCCTTGATTGCTGTTCGAGGTTGGTACTCGATCTCGAACTGACCCAGTTCCACCGCCCATTTAATCAATCTCCCGGACGTCTCTGGTTTTGATAGAACTTGCCGTAGAGGTTGATTAGTCAGAACAATAATTTTGTAAGTTTGGAAATAAGGTCGCAGCCTTCGTGCGGCAATAACTAAAGCCAGTGCGAATTTCTCGATCTCCAGGTAATTCTTTTCTGCCCCTTGGAGCAACTTACTCAGATAGTATACCGGTTTATGCTCGGAATCCTGAATTCTCACCAAAACAGAACTTATTGCCTCACTCGATACCGCTATGTACAGATATAAGGGCTCTCCCTCGACCGGTTTTGCCAACATCGGAGGGGAAACCAAATATCTTTTAAGCTCTTCGAAAGCTTTACTGCATTCCTCATTCCATTCGAAGCCTTTCGATTTCCTCAACAACTTGAAGAAAGGCAAACTCTTGTCTGCTGATCGGGATATAAACCTATTCAAAGATATTATTTTTCCGATTAGACTCTGCACTTCAGACAATTTAGTTGGCGGTTGTAGCTCAGCTATAGCTCGGATTTTTTCTGGATTCGCCTCGATTCCGCGCTCGTGAACCAGATAACCGAGGAACTTTCCCGATCTTACCCCGAAAGTGCACTTGGCCGGATTTAATTTCATTCTGTACTTCCTTAGGATTGCGAAACATCTGTCAAGGTGCTTTATATGTTCCTCCTCGGTCATGCTCTTCACTAGCATATCATCAACATAAACTTCCATGATCTCACCAATAAGATCCTTGAACATCATATTCACGAGCCTTTGATAAGTTGCTCCTGCATTCCTTAGCCCGAACGACATTACAATGAAGCAGTACACTCCCCGTTCGGTAATAAAAGCTGTTTTATCCTGATCTCTCTCATTCATAAATATTTGATAAAACCCTTGGAAAGCATCCATCATACTAAAGAAAATGAATCCTGCAGTCGAGTCAACCAGCATATCGATCCGTGGTAAAGGATAGGGGTCCCTTGGACACAATTTGTTCAGGTCGGTAAAATCATTACACATCCTCCATTTGTTGTCGACCTTCTCTCCCTTCGACACCAACACTACATTGCAAAGCCATTCAGTGAAAGTTATTTCCCGAATCTGTTTCGCGGCCAATAACCTATCCACCTCAGCATTGATGATTTTGTCTTTTTCTCGACCGTGATTCCTCTTCTTTTGTCTAACTGGCTTTGCTTTAGGATCGATATTTAAAGAATGAGTGATCACCCTTGGATCGATTCCGACTATATCATCAGAACTCCAAGCAAAGACATCGGCGTTGTTTCTAAGGAATTCGATCAACATGGTCTCCATCCCTTGACTTAGCTCGGTCCCAATCCTGGTGAACTTCTCGGGAGAGCCAGGGATTAACGTTACTTGTTTATGATTTGGGGGTTGTACGCTCATATCGATCTCTTTTCCTTTTTTACTCTGCAACTTTTCACAATCTGGCAACGGGAGGTCGGATACTGAGAATACCTTTTCCTCCTCTAACTTTCTCTTCGAGGGCAATACTGGTTCGAACTGCTTCTTCATGTTTAAAGATGTGTTATAACATTCCCATGCCATGCATTGGTCGTTCCTCATTTCTCCGACCCCTGCCAAAGTGGGAAACTTGACCATCTGGTGGTAAGTTGACACGACCGCTTTGAATACTTTTAAAGCCGGTCTTCCCAAGATTGCATTATAAGCGAACGGGGTACTCACGACTAGGAACTTAACCATCTTCGTAACATCTCTAGGTTTCTTACCCATAGTAGTACTCAAGAGTATGGTTCCAAGAGGAACAATTTCCGATCCACCGAACCCAATGAGCGGGGTGGATACCCGTTCCAATCGCGGGTGTTGTAGATTCATTCTGTCGAGGGCCTCAAAAGAAATTATGTTTGCCGAACTGCCATTATCGATTAACACCCTCCTAACCTCGAAGTTAGCAATTCTCAGGGTCAAGACCATCGAAAAATCAGGGTCATCTTCATTAGTATCCCAAGTCACATCACTTGGTCTGTCAGCCTCGGAAAAGCTAATGACTTGGCTCACCGAGGGCGCTGGTCTTAAGGACATGACCTCTTTCCTAGACGAGAGACCAGTCTTTATCGACCTAGCAGTCCTTTTCCTCGCATTCCTGCTATCTCCTCCAGCTGGCCCACCAGATATCATATTTATCACCCGAGTCGTCTGGTCCTCTGCTTGTTGTTGATCCTCACGGTGTTGTTCGGAGGACCTCCTAGGACTTCTGGACCTATAACGGCTGTTATGGTTCTCCTTCCTGACATATTCCTTCAACTTTCCCTGAGCAATCAGTTTTTCGATCTCTTGTTTCAACTGGAAACAATCCTCGGTGCTATGCCCCCGAGCTCTGTGGTATCTACAATACTTATCGTGATTCATAGTCCCTGGCCTAGGTTGAGTGATACGCCGAGCTCCAGGGACTAAATTTCTCTCTTCGAGTACCGTTAGAATCTCGTCCCTCGAAGTCTTCAATCTGGTAAAGTTGCTTTTTTCATGCTCCGTCCTCGGAGTCCTCTCTGGAGATGCAGGTCGACCGTAGACATTAGATCTGTGGGTTGGAGCCTGAGGTTTATAGACCTTTAGTCTCTGCCAAACCGAGCCTTTTTGCTGCGCGTTTGACCCTCCGTAGTCGCTTGGTTTAGGGATAGGGGCCCGATCAGGTTTCTTCACGATCGGGGGCCTAGGATTCTGTGCATTTTTTAACTTATTCATTTCCTCCTGGATCATGTATTTCTCAGCTATTTCCATAATTCGCTCGAAGGACTTTGGCTGCTTTCGGCAGAGAGCATTTCCGAACTGGCTATTACGGGTCAGCTCGAACATTAATGACGATAGAAACTCAATCTGTGGGGTATCAACTTTCAGAAGTTCAATACTAAATCTAGCCAGCCACTGCCTCAGTGCTTCTCCTTCCATTTGCTTCACCGTCCCCAAATGATTAGCAGGTAACCTTTGTTTCCTTTGGCTGGCAAACTGATGTTTTAATTTATCGCACAACTCGTCAAAAGAGAAGATCGAGTTCGGAGGCAGTTTTCCGAACCAATCCAAAGCAATTCCTTCGAACGTGGTGACCATGATTTTGCAGCAAAAATCCTCCGAGTGTCCATATAAATTCAACACATTTATGAAACTGTTTATATGCTCCTCGGGGTCAGAGGTTCCATTATATCTTGGCAATCTGGTAGGGACTGACTCCGTTCCTCGAGCTTCCTTAATTTCTTGACAGAAAGGCGAGAATCGCATAATATTTTTACTTAATTCCTTACTTCGCACTTCAGGGAAAACGACCCCATCCTCTTTGGCCTCAACTCCTCGAGCCCTGACACCTGTGGGTCGGGTTTCCTTTACTAGCTTCTCTTTCTCTAACTCCTTAGCAACCCTTTCTTGCACCATCCTTTCCAAGTCAGCCTCAGTTACCTTTCTATAGGCTGGCTTTCTAGACCTCTCCACAGCTTTGGGTTGACTTTCCCCGACCACGGAATCCTCTAAGTTTTGTATGTTCCTAGAAGGTTGCCCAGATCGGACAACGGTTCTAGCTTGTGGTGGGTTGGGTCGAACCTCAGATGGTTCGCCCAGAGCAGATCGACGAATACTTCCTTCCCTTGGCCTGTTGGAAATCGGAGCCCGAGCAGCAGGTTGATCGACCGGGGGATGCTGACCTGGTAGAGTTTCACGATCTGCTCTCTCCGTATTCAAGAATTCTCTACACATAGTTCCGATAATGGAACGCAAATCAGCCACTATTGTATGAATAGGCATATCATTCGGCGGGTCGAGCGGCGGCACCTCAGATTGGTGGGCCGCTCGGGATTGGTTACTTGGTTCATTGTTTACAGAACGTTGAGCTCCTACGGCGTGTGAAGGCTCGCCACGATTGTACGTAAATCTCCTAGTAGTAGGCATATTTCGATCTAACACCCGAGTAGGCCCCACGGTGGGCGCCAATTGATTATGCCGTATTTCGTTCGAGTTCAATAAGGAAAACAGAGTAAAACAATATATGAATCAGGCATATGAAAACTGTATTAATATCGGTGTTCGAATACAAATTACAAAGCGGGTCTACCCGAGCATTACTGGATGTCGTACTATCTAGGAAAGTAACTACAAAGAATAAACAACAGGCTCCTAATCCGAACAGTAGGTCCGAGCAGAAGGGATATCTTGGAAGTTGTGCCCTCCCTGATGTCATAAATGCGCCGCGTATTTATAGGAACAGTAATGGGCTAGCTAGACCATCCGTAGGAGAATAGCTCTCGGCCAGCTGTGTAAAGCTGTAGGTCGGTCCCACAATAAATTCCGAGGAGATGAGTAGATCGGGAAGAAGGTCGGAGTACTTGATCGAGAGCTATCAGTCAGGCTTGATCGGAGAACCATGTTCTTCTGGTCGGTGAATACCATTCTGATCGAGATAGAGGCTGACCTCGAGCAGAAGGTATTTCCTAGATCGGCGTATGCGAAATACCCCTCATCAACTTTAATTCTACAGTTTTGATTTAACTCTTTAAATCAAACTTTCCTTATTTGATTTGTTGCAGTCCAATTGTATTGTGTGTGACCCTCTAGGTTCACCATCAATTGGCCGCGGGCCCACGACTTTCGAGATTTAATTTGCGAGCTTATAAATTGCTCCGATTAATTGAACACCTTCAATTAACCACTCAAGAATTAATCTTACAATTAATTCATGAGTACCCACACCTCATGGTCGATGTCTAGCCACAAGTCCATGAGGCCCAACTTCAGGTGAATTGATCTCAGTGAACCTCACCTCTTATAAGTGCCATGTACATACGGTCCCTCTATCGACCAATTTCCCGATCGAGACCTAGGGTGTGTGAATTGATCGGCACCTCTAATTATCTCGATAACTATACTTTCTAATTCAGGATAATAATTCCAGTGTGACTGCTAAATTTGGAAACCCCTTTCCAAATCCGTCACTGACCGTGGCCACGGGTTTCTCGGAATATATTATCTAAGAACGTATAGGAAATTCTCTCAACGCACTACGTTGAGTCGGTAGATCCCATATTAGTGCTAACCATTCGCGTACACGATCCTACGCACCCAAAGTAGTCGCACAATGATCAGGCTAAGTGATCGGCTCCTAAATCAAAGTACGTACTCACGTGCACCGAATTCGCCCTAGCACCTCAAGTCAAAGGACTAAATCGTACACTATTACAAGTCTTGAGAAACATCCCATCACCGATGTGCGTCATGCGCTTCCACAATGAGTTTCTCTGTTCGGGTCGTTCGATGCGTTCGATCCCCTATCGAACCACCTACTCATATGCACTGGCATCAAATGCCTTGCTCATGAAACGCTACAAATTCACTCCATGTGAATCATGCATACTCGTACAAGTCTTAACGATTCCTTCGATACCCCGTCTCGACAGGAATCTATGACTTGGAACGTTTTTTAAGATCACGACCTTAGAGACTGTTTCATGATTGCACTCATACTGAAGTGAATCGTCCCATAGTCTATTGTGATCTAAGGATTTCATCCAATCGCTTAAGTGATTCGCGATAGATGAAGTTGGCCATTGTTTGATTTACATACTATAAACAAACTAGCGTATTGATTCATTTATACTAGAGAAAGCTTATCACAAGATAGTCCCTATACAAGCTAAAATCTATTGGCTTGCAGGGCACTATCCTTTCATGGGATCGGTACGGGTTTTCCGGGTTTCGGGAAATCCGGGAACAGGATTACGGGATTCGGGATTCCAATTTTACTTCCCGAACCCGTCCCGGCTTACTTGCTTCCCGGTGATTCGGGTTCCCGAAATATTTTAGGAATTCGGGAAATGGGTTCGGGAAATCCCATTTCTAGTATTTTGGATTGCTTTTGATTTTTGAGAGGCATAAAACTTTCTGAATTTTCAATTTTATTAAAATGTGTTACAATTTTTTTTAATAGCTTTTTTACAAGGAGGTAATAATAATGAAGTTTTATAGCACAAACAAGTTAAATTAATAAACAGTTGTTGTGGTTTGGATTAACATAGAGTAGAGTAGTTGCTTGAAATTTAAAAAAAAATTTGTTTTACTGTTTTGACTTGATGAAGACGAATTACAGAGGAGGGTTTCTAGGAGAAGAGCAACTCTAAAAAAAATCAAATTTTACTTTGTGGGCTATACGTTCAGAGAATCCAGGATGAATGTGGGTTTGAATTTTGAAATCAATATATGCGCCACTTTAATTTTATTTAGTAAATCTCAGATTTTATTTTATTTGTACTCCATCACAGTTCTCAACATGTTTATCAATGTAGACATATATATATATATATACGGGTTCCTGTTCGGGAAGGGATTACTACCCGAATCCCGTACCGGTTTATATATTTCTGTACCGATTTTATTTGTACTCCATCACAGTTCTCAACCCGGCGGGACGAGGCGCAGGAGGCAATCCGACAGGAGAAAGAGGCGCACAAACTCATATGCCTGACTCTGAAGCAGCGCCTGCTAGACCTGATGCGCCAAAATTTTGAAACAACGCCTGATGCGTTTGATACCCCAAAATCCTGAAGCAACACCTTGTGCACCACTCCCAGCGCCCACAATACAAAAGAAATAGGAGATGGTTGACGCGATGGCAGGAATGGTTGCCGCACGAGCGGTAGCATAATACGTGGTTGAGCAGCAACGAGCGTGTGTTTCACCCATGTTTCCTCACAGGGCATCAGGAGCAGCAGCGAGAGAGAAGCAAAGAACGAGGGAGCAACAAACTCCAGGACAACCTTTGAATGAGCACCTAGATAAATTGGCGCCCAAGGCAGATCTATTTGTGATGAACGATGCAGCCACCTACAAAAAAATTCGCACCACTTTAGCAAAGACTGCCCTCACATGGTTTAATCAGCTATCGTCGAGCACAATCAACAACTTTGAGCAAATGAGTCAACATTTTCTTCATCATTTCTCAATGAACAGGAAGACTGCAACGCATTTTTTCACCGTGAGGCAAAGATCAGAAGAATCACTGAGAGAATATATACAACGCTTCACTAATGCAGTTTTGAAAGTACCTCAAGTAGATCCAGAGCTCCTCGCAAGTATACTCCAGCAAAAATTGTTGGATGAGCGCATGAAGGAATCTTTGGCAGGGAAACCCCCAATGACTCTTGATGTACTCTTAGCAAGAGAAGAAAAGTTGATTAGGATCGAGGAAGCATCGGAGGTGAAAACGGAGAAAGGAAGCAAAAGGAATTCTAGAGAGGAGAAGAAGAATTATCACCCGAAACGAAAGGAAAATCAAAAGGAAGAAAGAAAAACTTGTTATACCCCCAGGTATGCGCAATACACACCTCTCAACGCTACTCAGGAGCAGGTACTCTCGGCAATAGTGAGATAAGAGCTACCATAATGGCTGACACCAATGAAAGATAATCCAGACCAACAAAGATCGAGCAAGTATTGTCGATACCACAGAGCTCGAGGACATAATATTGAGGATTGTTATCATCTGAAGGATGAGATCGAAAGGTTAATACAGCCTTCGAGAATTTGTGAAGAGAAGGAAAGAAATAGGTAGCAGGGATGTTGCACCAGCCACCTCACATTGTGGAACAAACCTCTCGCATGAATGAATCAGAAGGCAAGGATCAAACAGGGGTAGTTCAGTGCAAGGGAGACATGATGACAATTTTCCTAGAGCATGCATTATCAACATGATATAAGTAGGACCAGCTGGAGGAGGTTCAGCCAGTGCTAGAAAAGCTTTGGTGAGGTTAGCAAGAGCATTTCCAGAACTCTCACCAAAACCGGAACAGCTAATTCAACAAGTTGAGGAAAACATCCATTCTATCACATTTGATGATGAATATTTAGAGAACGGGCGGTTACCTACCCAGAATGACGCCCTTATGATCTCTGTTACTCCTGCAAATTATTGGATGAAGGAAATATTGGTTGATACCGGAAGTTCCTTAGATATAATCTTTTACAATGCATTCAAGCAGCTGAATATTGACAATGTCGAATTCAAGAGAGTTAACAATGTACTATTAGGATTTTCAGGAGAAATGCTAGAAGCATTAGGAGAGGTCGTGTTGCCTATCTCCTTGGGAAGCTATCCAAGAAGGGCTACAAGAATGGTGAAATTCTCGGAACTTTTATAGTTGAATCTTGGCAATATTGTTATATGATAATTTTCCTTTTCACTACTTCTACCTGTAGATCCTTCGATTTTATTTTCTTGTTTTTTACCTCCTCTTCTTTAATAATTCTATCTTCGTTCATTAATTGATCCACGTCAATGGGATCTCATTGAGATATACCACAATTCTCTAGGATGTTGGTATAATGTTCTCGAGCTATTATCTGATCCGACATCACTTCTCCCACTCCTTTTGTTACGGGAAATTTCATCTTCATGTAGTATGTGGAGATAGCCGCCTTAAAAAAGGTTTAAGTTGGGCCTTCCCAGTATCATGTTATAAGTTGAAGGTGCCTTAACTATTCATTATCATGTACCGATCAATGAAAGTTCAATGATAATAGTTGGAGGATTCCATTTTTCACGCAAGAATGTACATGACTATGTCTATCCCATTTGAGGAAAAACAAAATAGGGTCATATTTCAATATTTAACGTATCAAAAGAGAGAAATTACACCTCTAAAAAGTGGTCAAACAAATATGCTTTCATATCGAAGGCAAAATAAGAAGAAACTCTTCAAGAGAATAATGCCTCTTAAAAGGGACAAACAAAAAAGTTTTCATATCGAAGTCAAAATAAGAAGAAACTCTTCAAGAGTATAACGCCTCTTATGGGGAAAAGCAAAAACGCTTTCATTTCAAAGGCATAATAATTCTCCTACAATGACGTACAAAACGTTGTACAAACATC
The DNA here is from genome assembly GCA_030819805.1 of Penstemon newberryi var. newberryi. NCBI lineage: Eukaryota > Viridiplantae > Streptophyta > Magnoliopsida > Lamiales > Plantaginaceae > Penstemon > Penstemon newberryi. The sequence continues at coordinate 30,898,326 of JAUALY010000004.1, read as the reverse complement.
TCAAATGGAAAAGCAATGATGAATAAGACATACGAAGGTGAAAATCACAAGTTTAAAAGCAAATTGTGATCATTCACAAGTGACTAACCAAATATCGAAGAAAATAATTAAGACAAGTGCCAAAGCAGAAATAAAAACAAAGTTACGAAAGGGACAAAGAAGAAGAATAGCTACATAGAGGAGAACCCTCGACCGAAGGCCAAGTGCTCATTCGAGGCAATGTGGGAAGTACCGTGCCTCAAGACAAAAAAAACAAATATATAAATAAGTAAAATGGGGAAGCTTCGGCCGAACTACTATTGAGGCTAGAATGCGTCGGCCAAACTACTGCCGAGGTAAAATGCCCCGATCGAGCTTGCCGAGGCAGGGATGCCTCGGATGAGCCAACCGAGGTAAGTGTGCCATAGATTCCCACAAATGAATAAAGAATGCCTCGGTCGAGCTTACCGAGGCAAGAATGCCTCGACCGAACTACTGACAAGGCTGGGTTGCCTCGACTGGACTCAGCCTAAGCAACATTGCTTTGATCGGTACCGATTGAGGTGCAGTAGTGGAGTTATCTTTAAAAAAAGAACATGAGAAATATTACTACAACAATGCATTAAATTTTAGTAACAACTACTTCATGGCAATATTTTAGAGGTTTTTTGGTAGTGGCTGTTGGTCCCAAGTGGTCAGATGAGGTCTAGAGGGGAGGGGATGAATAGACCTCTGAAAACTTTCAAAAATTTCTCTAACTTTTCTTATCAGCAGAGCAAGCTGATCAAGAACTCGTGAGACTACTTCACTGATTGCGCACTTAGCTTAATCAGTAGAGTTGACCACTCGTCTGATTTAACTTATCTGATTCAAATATAATCAGAGTTTGGAATACTTGTTTGCAGCGGATATATCAAGTGTTTTTCAACAAGTTGTTTTCTTCCTTAAAAGATTTTAACCCCAGTTTTTAACTCCTTTTAAAATCGTTTGTTAAGTTCGTATGTTTGAAGTCTTCTGAAAATATGCTAGTAATAATGCAGTAAGCAAACACACAAAATTTTTATAATGGTTATATAGACAAGAATGTTTTTTAGTCCACTATTCCAAGTCACTTAGATCTTGGGTTATACTATAATCACTAAGTTTACAGTACACTCTCCTTGCGCAAATCAACAAATGAAAAGCCACAAGTTCGTAATAAGAAGTCACAAAGAAATCCTACTCTCTGAAGCTAAATTACTCACTTAGATGGATTTACACTTCTCACAACTTCTCTCTTTACAGAAATCACTAATATTTATATTTTTGCTTTATTCTTCAACTCGGCTTTGTCAACAAATGACTAAACTGATGGTGATCTGTATTTCAGTTTGAGACTTAGAAGATTTTGCTTGCTTTGAATTTCTCTCAGTTGGGAATCTTGGTCTCTAACTCTTGAATTCAGATCTATTTATACTTGAGGATTTGAATTTCTGTTCGTTGAAAGTTGACAGATCTTCAGATTTTCCTCGAGTACTGGTCCTTGCTTCAGAACGGCTTCTGCAACTGTTCATTGTACAGTTTTGTTGTACTTTCTATCATGTCGCATTAAATGCACCTTGCTGGTCTGAGGTTCTTCAATCATTGGACTTTAATACCCTTCTCTTACAGCATTTATTACAAAGAATGCATTTATTACTGTTGGAATGACTTTCTGATCACTTCCACTCTGTTGATCGAATCTACTCTTCTGATGAGCACTCTGCTGATTCAAACCGAACTCATCTGATTTGACCCTGCTGAAATCCACCAATCTGATTCTGAACTCAGCATCAGACCAGTAGTCTTCTGGACCAAAATTCAACCCTTCTGATTTTACTTGTCTTCTCAGATTGAATTTCTTAGAGGTTACTAAGCTTCCATTACTTAGATGATGACTTTTGGAAATCATCAAAACCTCCCTTCACTTCTTCTTCTTCATCTTCATCCAACAATTTTCCCCTTTTTGATGATGACAAAACTTCAGCTAAGTACCTGTAACTAACTAAAGTTAAGTCTTCACACAAAATTTCTGAGATAGAAATTAAGTTGGATAAACTGTAATCTTTCATTTATATTTATATTCATTACATTATATCAGATTACAAAAGGAAGTGAAAAAGTTACAAAATTTACAATGAAGTGATCTAATCTAATATTCTTCTTCTTCTTCTTCCTCTTCTTCTTCAACATCTTCAACATTTTCATCTTCTTCTTCACCACTTGAGAATATTTCAACCAAGTTCTTTGAGGCAACTTCAATCTTCTTTTTGATTTCCTCTATTCTCTTGGCTTTTCTAAATGGATCCAGTTGTTCTTCAGCAGAGTCTTTGGAGGCAGCTAACTCTTTGTCAGATTTTGCTACATCCTTAGGCTCTTCATTCGTTCCAGCTCCTTCTTCATCAGCAGCGTCTTTGTTTAAGTTACATCAGCTGGTCTACTTGTATGTTCATCAGCAGGCTTTCCAGCAGACCCATGATCTGTAACTTCAACAGTTTCAGTGACAACAATCTTCTTGTTCGCAGATCCCTCTTCCCCCTTTTTGTCATCATCAGCAGGGTTGAGTTGCTCCATTTGAACATGAGTGATGTTGACAGCATTGCATAGCTTCCTGATGTTTTGATCCATAGCAGACAGTTGAAGTGGTTGTTGTTTCTGATTAACCATCAGTACCGCAGTTTGATCATTCAGATAGTCCAGGTTATGATGGAGAGTTGTAACCTCTGCACCTATCTGATTGGTACTGTCACAGAATCCTTGAATTAGACTTGTAGCATCTAAAAATGCTTGGTTAACCTTTATCCAGTCAGCCTCATTTTTCTGAGTTGTTTCACTGATCTGTTGAATTTCAGCCTTTAGACCACTGACTTCATTAGCCAAGGAAACTAAGCCTTCCTTCAACATCACTGAACTATCAGCAGGCTGTGGGATGCTTTGAGAAGTGCTTTGAACAAGTCTGGAAGCAGCTTCTTCAAATTTCATCAGCGGCTCCTTGTTCTTCTCTTCCATTTCTTTCATTGCATTTTCAATCTGTGCCTCCATGGAATCCATGATTGATGATTGAACATTTTCAGTGGAAGTTGTAGGTTCAGCACTTTTCTGTTCTTCAAGAGTGTCTTTAGCCTTCCAGGTGATGGCTAAGGTCTCCTTTTCAATAGTGACCTCATTCAGTTGAGCTGGAGCATCTGCAGTGATTGGCTCCACTGATGAGTTGTCCTCTGTCATTTGTTTGGGATCAGTAGCCTTATCTGTGATATGAACAATTTCAATACCGTCAGTAGACACGACTGTCTTATGATAAACAAAATCAGCAGGTATATACGGTGAAGTCGTCTGAGGTATTTTAGGTGGCTCTTGAAATGTACTGATCTCTGATCCAAACGTAATATGTTGCAAACTTGGAAGGCTGGGTAGATCACTTGATGTTCCCGTGCTGTATCTTGATCTTTCAACCCATCTGTCCAAGGTGACATAAATTGCAACTTTCACAGCTCTCTCAAATAAGTCATCAGATAGACTTGGCTTATTTGGCAATGAGTCCTTTAGAGCCGTGACTTCTTTTTGTACAATGAGTTTTGCATACTCATGTATTCTGTCATGGAAAAAATCAGTGTCCAGTGCTTGTCTGATGGAATTGGTTTGTAGCCAATTTAGAACCCATCTGCCTTCATCAGCGAACTCTTTCCAAGCCTGGATCTCTGCTTCTGATTTTGTTAGCCTATACTCCCTCCAGCGATTGTATCTGATCTTTTCAGCTAGAAAGGTAGTCTTGGCTTGCAACTATTTGTTGTACTTTTCTAATTTAGCCTCAAACTTCGCAAAAATAGTAGGGTCACTCTTTACAATCTCCAGTGCCCTTCTGATTTCCCCTTTCTTCATTTTGATAGGCTGAGGTTTAGGTAGAACAAACATTCATTCCATTGATTCACCAATGACAATACCACAAGTCCTTCTTGGGTCACGAGCATCTTTCTTGCTCTCTTCTAAAGCTTTTGCTAAGTCTTCTTGTTCCTTAGCAGCTAGCTCTGCTTCAGTCATATGTTTGACTTCAGCTTCTGCTCTACTGGTTTCAAGAACTCTTTGAAGCTCAACTTCATCTCTCTATCTTTGCTCGGTCTCTTCTCTCTTTTTCCTGTGGTATGCAGTCACTTTTGCCTTACTAGTTCTCTTCTTTCTGGCGGCTCTAGATTCAATGATTGGTGTTGTTTGAACAGCAGACTGGTCTGTTTGAGGAGCAGATGCCTCAACAGTAGTCTAATTTGCAATTTCAGACTCCTGAACAGACTCAGCAGGTCTCTCTGCTGATGGAGGATTTTCTCTGACAATTTCAGATAACTTAGTTGGTGATTCGATCATAGTAATCCTCTTCCTCACAGTAGACTTAGTGTGAACGATGGTAGTTGCAGCAGTGTCTTTTAGAGCACTTCTTGTTCTCTTTGCAACGTTTTCAGCTGGTAGCTCAGCTGAAGGAGTTCGTTAAGGAGAGATGTCCAAAGGCATGCTCTCAATCTCCTTAACAGTTTCATCTATTATTGCATTAGCAATCTCCTTCTCTTCTGATATGGCTTTAACAGCAGGGTGAGCTGTTTGATCAGTAGACTTAGAAACTGTGGCCTTGCTCTTCTTGGTTTTTGCAGCAGGCTCTTTAGGCTCTGTAGCCTTCCGTTTAGGTTGCCTCTTTTCTGGCGTAACAGCAGGCTCTTTAATCCTGACAGCCTTAACACTCTCAAAGATCTTCAGCTCCTTAGCCTGATGAATGACTTTGCCATGAGTAATTTCACAGCCTAAGCTCATCAGCAGATGGCTTAGAAAGATCTTGTGGTTATTCTCCTTACGATCAGCAATTATGTAGAACACATAAGCTGCCCAGTTTACTTTCAAACCATAGTAAACTGCAATCATAGAGTGAAGTCTCCTCTTAGGCAATCCATCCAAGGAGTAGGTGCAGTTTTCAATGACCTTTGCGAACATGTCAGCCATTCTCTGAAATTCATCAATTAGTTGAGTCTTCTTCACGGACCCAGAGAGAATTTCATTCTTCTTTGCAGCAATTTTCCAAAATTCTGACTCCTTTGGAGCAGCCAACGCAGCCAAGTCCGTAGAACCCTCGTTGGTCAGTCCATATTTTTCATTCAGTAGAGCAGGAGTAAGACAGATGTCTTTTCCTCCAACCTTCGCTTTAATTTTGATGAGGGATATTTCGTATACACTATTTTAGGAAATACCTCAGCTCGAGATCGAGTCCGATCCCGAGCAGGAAGGCTATTTTCCGACCTGCAGAACTCGGTTCCCGATCAAGCCAGATTGATAGCATAAGATCCTTTTTCCGATCTACTTTCTCTCCTCGGAATCACTGTGGGACCGACCCACAGGCCCGGACAGCTGGCCGAGACATATTCCCCTGCGGAGGGTCTAGCTAGCTCATCACTGTTCCTATAAATACCCAGCGCATTTATAACATCAACAACAACACATTTCCCCAGGTGCACTCCAGCTCGAACGTATAGATTGGATTAGGACTAAGCTTGCTCTTTGTACTTGTTTAACTAGTTGTACGGCATCCTGTAATGCTCGAATAAACCTACTTTGTAACTTGTATTTGGATCGGAATATCAATACACATCATTTATACACTTGAACTAATTATTGTGTTTGCTCTAATTTCCTAATTAATCCCTGTACGAAAAAGAGCATAATCAAATTTCCATTTTCTCCAGATCGCGATTAGCAGTACGATAGAATTCATCCACTTCTGGGCTTAACACCATGGTTTCGTGAGCCTCCATGAAGTTCACCAAGGATGAATTTTTGAATTTTTGCATTATTTCCTTCATAAGCTTGGTTCCAGTAGCATAATAAGTTTCATAATTAAGAAACCTTCCCTCAGTGTTAGCACCTTTAGAACCCATGATCTTCTGGAAAAGGTTAGTGAAAAACAGAGAGAATTCGCAGAAAACTTGAAGAATAGAATGCTCTGTGTATTTAGAAAATTTGAAGTGTGCGTAAAAGATCAGTAATTTGATCAGATCTGGTTTAATAGAGTTGGGGATTCTTCAGTTTCCGTGTTATCCGCCAACCGTTAGATAAGTTAATGTTAGTTTTGATCGTGTGTGCGTAAATTACGGATTTCAAATTTTATAAGTTAAGTCAAACTAGGCGGGAAAATGAAGCGTCCCTAGTCCTTTATTTACAAAAGCGTGTTTTTAGATATAGCCTTTTTAACACGGTACTCTTATAAATAAACATAAATGATCAGACGAGAAAAATTATACTTATCTGATAGATGACTTGTCTGATACAATATATCACTAGTGAAAGCCAATAGCTAGTGATCTTCCTTTACTGTTTGTCAATCCAGCAAGATAAATAATCTTCAGGTCTACAAGAATTAAGAATAAATCTTCCAATAATATAACTTCAACTAACTGTCATTGAAGATTTTATCTTTTAATCAGGAGTATTGCTAGTCTTACACGTTCCCCCTGAGTTCAAAAATCTATCAGTCAACTTGTCTGTTGAGAGTCAGTCTTCTTGAAGAATAATACCTGTTGCTATCAGATTAGTCAGCTGATGAACCCAGTCTTCTGATAGGTTCCCCCACAGCTTATGAATTCAAATTTAACAAGCCTAGTTCCACTCTTCATGTAGAAAATCTTGCATCACTCAATGGTTTGGGGAAAATGTCAGCGATCTGATTATCTGTGTGAACATATTCAATAATGACATTTCCTTTCTCAACATGGTCTCTTATGAAGTGATGTTTGATCTCAATATGCTTAGTCCTGGAATGACTTGTAGTATTCTGAGTAAGTGAGATTGCACTTGTATTGTTACAATAGATAGGGATTCCACTGATCTTGAGATTGTAATCTTCTAGTTGATGTTTCAACCAAAGTATATCTGCACAACATGCTCCAGCAGCAATGTATTCAGCTTCAGCAGTAGATATGGATACTGAAGTATGTTTCTTACTCATCCATGATGTTGGATGAAGATGAAGATGGAAGACATAAAGTGAAGGGAGGTTTTGATGATTTCCAAAACATCAGAATCAGCTAAGTATGGAAGCTTAGTAAAAACCTTCTAAGATATTTGACTAAGGAAGAAGTTCATCAGACTAGTTAAATATGGTCCAGAAGACTACTGATCTATTGCTGAGGAAGAAATCAGACTGGTGGACGATCAGCCGACTCAAATCAGATTAGTTCAAGTTTGGGATCAGCCGAGTATACATCAGACGAGTAATTTCGATCAGCTAAGTGGAAGTAGATCAGAAGATCAGTGCAACGGTAATAAATGCACTTGGAGTAATAAATGATGAAGAGGAAGGGTATTAATGACAAATGATTGAAGAGAAACCTCGTATCAGATTGGTGCATTTAATGCGATCTGACAGCAAGTACAGCAGAGTGTACAGTGTTCAGTCGCAGGTAGCCGTTTCTGCAGGAAGGACCAGTACTCGAGGATTTGAACAGCTGTCGATCTCTCAACGGGCAGAAATTCAAATCTCCAAGTATAAATAGTTCAGTTCATGAGTTGAAGAGAAGAACAACACAGAGACAACACACTTTGAGAGCTAAAATTCGAAGCAGAACTTCTCTAAGTCTCAAAACTCAAGAACAGAACACTCATCAGCTAAGTCATTTGTTGACGAAGCAAATAGAGAGAAAAATAGAAAATACTTGTAAAATCTGAGTGATTTTGTTAGGTTGTGTTGTGAGGAGTAGATATCAATCTTTGTGAGCGATATTACTTCAGAGATTAGGAATTTCTTTGTGATTTCCTACTACGAACTTGTGGCCAGTTCATCTATTGGTTGGCGCAAGCAGAGTGTACTGTAATCTTTGTGACTATAGTATAACCCAAGGTCTAAGTGACTTGGAAGAGTGGACTAAAGGATTTACATCCATATAACCACTATAAAAATCCTTTGTGTTTTTAACTTGCATTATTTTCTGCATATTCATAACAGCATACTAAAAACACTTTAAGGTTGATTGTTTGAAAAGTTTTAAAAAGGAGTTTGTTTAAAACTGGGGATAAAACTTTTTTCTTAGATAAGTAAACTACTTGTGAAAAACACTTGATAAATCCGCTGCAAGATAGTTAATTTTGAAACTCTGATTTTGATAAAATCAGCTAAGTAAAATCAGAAAAGTGGTCAACTCTGCTGCTCAAAGCCTTGTGCAAGATCAGCTTAGTCTGCTTACAATTCTTGATCAGCTTAGTCTGCTGACAGAAAAGTTAGAGATTTTTAAAAGGCAAATTTTTGAAGAGGTTTATTCACCCCCCCCTCTAAACCTCATCTGACCACTTGGGACCAACAAGTGGTATCAGAGCAGGTGGTTCATCTGAATCATCTGACTGATCAACGAGCTTGATCCTTAAGTGTTTTTCAAAGGTTTTCAAAGGTTTTCAAAAGAGCATCTTTTTGAAAAACAAAACTTTTTGAAAAATGGATTGTATCAGCCTTGTTCCCCACATAGGCGGTATGAGCTTTGAGGACTGGAAAATACGCATGGAAATTTTCCTTGCTGCTTACAACGATAATATGTACAGATGCATAACAAAAGGTCCAATAAGGATTACCAAGACAATCAAAATCGATGGCGTAGATACTGTTGTTGATAAAGATGAAGAAGAAATGTCACCTGATGAAATCAAGTTGAAAAATCTTGATAAAGTTGGAATCTTCATCATGACTAAAGCCCTGGACAATGAAAGGTTTGACTATGTCAAACACTGTAAAACATCAAAAGAGATGTGGGACAAAGTCAGGGATATGAGTGAAGGAAATGAAGCCATCAAGGAACACAATCTAAGTGTTGCCATGGAGAAGTTTGATAACTTCAAAATGAAGCCTGGAGAAACCATTGAACAGATGAGTTCAAGGTTTACCAAAGTGCTGAACAACGTGTTAAAGCTGGGTAAGACATTCACAGACAAAGAGATCACTCTCAAAGTCTTGAAGGCGCTACCACCCAAGTTCAACATGAAGATCACAGCTATGGAAGAATCTAGGGATCTGGGGAAGATCTCTCTGACAGAGTTGTTTTCTGTACTCAAGGCGTACGAGTATAAAATACCAAGGATGGGAATAGAAGAGACCTCAACTTCTGGCCCCACTGCTGCACTGGTTGCCGCAGAAAGAACAAGAAGATCGTCTGGAAAAAGCAGAGAAGTGGACTCATCTGATGAGGCCCCAGTACTGAACAAAAAGGAGTATACTGCTGACGATGTTGCGTTGTTATTGAACGGGTTCAAAAAGTTCTACAAGAGAAAAATGAAGAACAAATATAACAATGCTTCTACTTCTAAACCTACCTCTAATACTTATGACATTAAGGATGATTATAAATCCAAAATGATGTGCTATAATTGCAGGAAATTGGGACACTTCATCAAGGACTGCCCATATCCTAAAGCGGAGAAGTACACAGAGGAGGAAAAGAAACAAAGAAAAGAAAGAAGAGAGAAGAGATACCAAAAGAGCAAGGTGCTGTTGGCTGAAGCTGAAAAGATGGCAGCCATCCACTCATCAAACACAGAATCTGGCACTTCAAGTGATGACTCTGTTTTTGACGAAACACCTGCACTACTGTGTCTCATGGCAAAGGAATCTGATGATTCTGACAATGAGGTAATACTCTCTGAAAGTGAGCTTGAACTGTTTAACTCATTTGAGCAAATGATGAACAACAAAGTAGATGTTGTCAATGAGCTTGCTAAGCTTAAGGACGAGATGATTCTGCTGAAAAAGCAAAATGCTAAACTGAAACTTAAGGTTGAAAAACCTGACGAATCAGCCATGTATAAAAAGCTTTCGCATGAATGTGAATCTCTGAGAGCTGAATGTGAAATGTACAAGGGACAAATCAAAGAACTTGAAGCTAGAATATCTTTGCATAATAAGTCGTCTGTTCCTAAGTCGTCTGTTGTGACAATAGATAAACCAACTGAACAGAGTACTCCCTTAGAAAAAGAAAGTTTAGAACTGAACAAAGCTGAGAAATTTATATCTGCTGATAATAGTAATATTGTCTTATATGTTCAGACTACTAAACCCATTTCACCTGAGATTGAGAAAAAGGAGATAAAAACTCCTAAGGCTAAGAAGGGTAAAAAGCCTGAAACTGAAAAACAGACTGGTAAAACCAAACAGCAGAGTAGTCCCAAGAAGTCTGCTGATAAGAGTAAAACCAATCAGATTAGTAAAGCTAAGTCGTCTGTTAAAGAGCAAGTAAAGAGCAGACCTAAGAAGCAAAGAAATTACAACAAAAATGCTTACTATGGAAATGAGTCTTATTATGTGCAACCTGCTTATCCACCATATTATGCTGCACCTCATTATCCACCTCATTTTGCTGCATATCCTGCTCATCAAACAATGCATGCCTACCCTACTTATCATGCATCATATCCTGCTTATGAGCCTTATCATCATCATAATGATTATCACCATAATATGCCTGCTGATTATGATGTAAATGAAGTTGCTCATGCTCCTGCTAAGACTGCAAAGCCTAAGAAGCCTAAGACTTCAACATCTTGGGTTGTCAAAGGTGATACTAATCCGCCAGGACCCTCTCAATAAAGGGTACCTAAAACATTTTTATTTTGTTTTGTAGGTTAGGATTAGGAGTAGGAGTAAAGTGGCGAAGAAATGGTACTTGGACAGTGGATGTTCAAGGCACATGTGTGGAGACATACATGAACTGGCAGATGCTGTTGCTGTAAATGGTCCAAGAGTTACTTTTGGAGACAGCAAAGAAGGCAAGGTTGTAGCTGTTGGAAAGCTTATCAAAGGAAACATAGAGATATCTGACGTCTCATATGTTAGTGGCCTGAAGTACAATCTGCTGAGCATAAGTCAATTTTGTGACAAAGGATTTTCCGTGGTGTTTTCATCAGATAAGTGTTATGTTGAACAAATTGGAACAAAGAAGGTTATCTTATCTGGAAGAAGACAAGGAAACATCTATGTAGTCGACTGGAATTCTGTGGACAAGAATTCAAACGTTTGCTTAGTGGCTTCTACACCAAGTGAAATCAGTTGGCTTTGGCACAAAAGAATGAATCATTTGAATTTCAAGACCATCAACAGATTGATAAAGAATGATCTGGTAGAAGGAATTCCAAAGACAGTCATGAGCAAAGACAAGCTCTGTGATGCCTGTCAGAAGGGTAAACAAGTGAAGTCATCTTTCAAAAGCAAGAAGCACCAATCTTCAACCAGAATTTTGGAGCTACTGCATATGGATTTGTTTGGCCCTATTGATCCAATCAGCAATGGTGGAAAGAAATACTGCCTAGCTGTTGTGGATGATTTTTCAAGATTCACTTGGGTAATCTTCATGAAGAAGAAGAGTGAAACCAAGGAACATCTTACAAATCTGATGGAACTGATCCAGAATGAGAAGAGTCAAAGAATTTTGAAGATCAGATCAGATAGAGGGACTAAGTTTACAAACTCTACTGTTGAAGAGTACTGTAATTCCAGAGGAATCAGTCATGAGTACTCTGCTGCCAGAACCCCTCAACAAAATGGAGTTGCTGAAAGGAGAAACAGAACTCTAAAAGAAGCTACCAGGACAATGATAGCTGAAGCAAAGCTGCCCCAAAGATTCTGGGCAGAAGCTACAAACACAGCATGTTATACACAGAATAGGTGTATGATCAACAAAAGTCAAAACAAGACACCTTATGAGTTATGGAACAACAGAAAGCCTAATTTACATTATCTTAGGATTTTTGGTTGTAAATGTTATGTTTTGAACAATGGGAAAAATCACCTTACTGCATTTGCAGAGAAGGCTGATGAAGCTGTTTTTGTAGGTTACTCTACTGTTAGTAAAGCTTACAGAGTGTTTAACAAAAGAACTTTGCTTGTAGAAGAATCTATTCATGTAGTATTTGATGAACCAAGTCAATCATCTGAAAAGAATCAAAGTGCAAACCCTGAGATATCTGCTGACTTTCAGAAATTGAATGTGGAAAGAAAGGAAGAATATGTACCCATCATACTACCCAACCTATCTCAAGCTGTTAACTCAAGTGCTGTTCAAAATCAGTCTGCTGATTGTCTAACAGAGGAGTTGCAAACAGCTGACAGACCAGAGACTGTTCAACAGACCACAACAACAGACTACTACTGAGACTCCAACAGTGGTGTTGCAAGATCAATCCAGAGGACAACATCCAGATTTGCAACCTGATCTCAGATGGCTCAGAGATCACCCACCAGAGTTAGTGATTGGTGATCCCTTGGATAGAGTTAGAACAAGAAGGTCAACTGCAAATGAAACAATGTTTGTAAGTTTTCTTTCACAAATTGAGCCTAAATTAATTGATGAAGCTCTTGGTGATTCTCACTGGATTGAAGCTATGCAAGAAGAGTTAAATCAATTTGAAAGGAATGAAGTCTGGTACTTAGTTCCCAGACCTACTCATCAAAGAGTAATTGGCACTAAGTGGGTTTTCAGAAATAAAATGAATGAAGATGGTATGGTTACCAGAAACAAAGCAAGACTAGTTGCCAAAGGTTACTGCCAAGAAGAAGGCATTGATTTTGATGAGACATTCGCACCAGTTGCAAGGCTTGAAGCAATCAGATTGTTCCTAGCCTATGCTGCTCACAAGAACTTCACTGTCTTTCAGATGGATGTGAAGTCTGCTTTTCTCAATGGAGAATTGCAAGAAGAAGTGTATGTTGAACAACCTCCTGGATTTGAAGTTTATCAACAAGGAGATAAGGTATATCGTCTGAAGAAAGCTCTCTATGGACTGAAACAGGCTCCAAGAGCATGGTATGATACTTTATCTGATTTTCTTTTAATTAAAGGATTTCACAAAGGTAAAGTAGATAAAACCTTGTTTACTATTGAATGGGATAATCATATATTGTTGGTACAAATATATGTAGACGATATTATTTTTGGTTCAACTAACAAACAGATGTGTGAAAGATTCTCTAAGCTGATGCAGAACAAGTTTGAAATGAGCATGATGGGAGAATTAAATTACTTTCTTGGTTTACAAGTCAAACAGCTGCCTGATGGTATTTTTATTAATCAAGCAAAGTACACAAAAGATCTGTTTAAGAAGTTTGGTATGGAAACTAGCTCATCTGTTACTGTTCCTATGTCTACTGGACTTCGTCTGGACAAGGATGAAGGTGGCAAATCAGTTGACATCACCAAATACAGAGGCATAATTGGGTCACTGTTATACTTAACAGCTAGCAGACCTGATATTATGTATTCTGTTGGGGTCTGTGCAAGATTTCAATCAGATCCTAAGGAATCTCATCTCTTAGCTGCTAAAAGAATACTAAAGTATCTCAAAGGCACTCAAGAATTGGGATTGTGGTACCCAAGGGAATCAGGATTTGAACTTATTGGATATTCAGATTCTGACCTTGCTGGCTGCAAAATTGATAGGAAGAGTACTACAGGTACGTGTCAATTTTTAGGCAGTCGTCTGATCTCATGGATGAGTAAGAAACAGACTTCAGTATCCATATCTACTGCTGAAGCTGAATACATTGCTGCTGGAGCATGTTGTGCACAAATACTTTGGTTGAAGCATCAACTTGAAGACTATAATCTCAAGATCAGTGGAATCCCTATCTACTGTGATAATACAAGTGCAATATCACTTACTCAGAATACTACTAGTCATTCCAGGACTAAACATATTGAGATCAAACATCACTTCATCAGAGACCATGTTGAAAAGGGAAATGTTATTATTGAGTATGTTCATACAGACAACCAGATTGCTGACATTTTCACCAAACCACTGAATGAAGCTAGATTCTCCACTCTAAGAGCGGAATTAGGCTTGTTAAAATTGGATTCATAAGCTGAGGGGGAATCTATAAGAAGACTGGGTTCAACAGCTTACTAATCTGACATCAACAAGTGTTACACTTCAAGAAGACTGACTCTCAACAGACTAGTTGACTGATGAATTCTTGAATTCAGGGGGAACGTGTAAGACTAGCGGTACCCTTGTTTTAAAGATGAAATCTTCAATGACAGTTAGCTGAAGTTGTTTTAATCAGAAGATTTGTTCTTAATTCTTGAAGATTCGAAGATTATTTATCTTGCTGGATTGACAAACAGCAAAGGAAGATCACTAGATATTGGCTTTCACTAGTGATATATTGTATCAGACAAGTCGTTTATCAGATAAGTATCACTTTACTCATCTGTTATTATTTATGTCATCTTATATTTAAAGTGTTGTGCAAAAACGTTTTATCAAAAGCACGCTTTTATAAGTAACAGACAAGTGGCGTTTCAAATTCCCGCCTGCCTGACATAATTAATAAATTTTGAATTCCGCGAATCTCGCCCGCACGATTAAAAACTGACAGATCAAATCAAACCGTCCGCGTCTAACACGGAAACCGAAGCATTTCGAAATCTATAAATCCAGATCTGATCAGAAGGGTTAAACCTTACGCACCCAAAATTATTCTAAGTGAAAAAGAAGTTACTAACTCATCTTTTCTGCCTTAAAAGTGTTAAATTTCTCTCAAGCTACTACAAATTTTTCAAAATGGCCGGAGCTGAAGGATGTTATTTGAATTACGAGAAGTTCTACGCTTCTGGAACTCCTCTAATGAAGGAAATCTTGGTCAAAATTAAAGAGGCATCATTGGTGAAGGTTTTGGAAGCTCATGAGGAGTATGTTTTCACTGAAGATGTTGCTGACTACTATGGATCTAGAAAAAATGACCTAACCAAAATGATTTCTGTGGCTACTGTCGGAGGTAAAACTATCTGTGTTTCACCTGCTGTTTTGAATGAAGTTTATGGCCTGAAAAATGAAGGAGGAGAGGTATTTACTCTGGCTCAAGAAAAAGAGGAAGAATTTTGGTTTGTCTGTGCGAAGGATGGAGAACCAATGACTGGAAGCCTTATGAAAACTCAGCTGAAAGACGAGTTTCAAAGGTTTGCTGATATCATTGCAAAAATTTTGGAGTGTTGTACGAGCTCCTTAGATGGGTTACCTAGGAGAAGGTACCAAACAATGGTTTGCATCTACTATGGGTTGGATGTTAACTGGGCTATTCACTACTTTTATCTTCTGGCGTTAAAGAAGAATGGACATGTGGTGATGATGAGTCATCTACTCTCAGCTCTGGGATGTCCATTGGTGAACGGGAAGACAGTTCACAAGCTGAAGGAAGTGAAGATGTATGAACCAGTTAAGATTGGAGCTACTTCTAAAAGAAAGGCAAAAGGAAAGGAAGAGAAGCCTGCTGCCAAGAAACCCAAAGTTACCATCAAAACGAAGTCTGCTGATCAAACAGCAAACTCTGCTGTTGAAGCCAGATCAGTAGAGTCTGCTGATGTTGCTAACCAGATAGTCACTGAGGTGACTAAGGAAATCAGTGAGATGAGTACTGAAACATCTCCAGAAAGAACTGAGTCTGACGAACCAGTTCAGATAAAAGAAGTTGGAAGAAGAACAAGGAGTTCAGTAAAGAGAACTGCTGAACCTCAACGGCCTGAAGTTTTGCCCAAGCCAAAGGCAAAAAGAAAGTTAACTCTGGGAGGTCAACGAGTTACCTTTACCACTGCCCCAACTGTTCAAGTCAGAGAAAACCCTGCTGCTGAAAGACCAGTGGATGCAGTAGAAAAAGCTGCAGAAGATGAGACAGCAGTGGACCAATCTCTTGACAAGTCTGCTGTTGCTGAACAGCCAACTACTTTACCAGCAGAGGAGAATGTCCCACTCATTCATCCTACACCAACTGCTGCTGTTCCACTACAAGTAGTTGAATCACCTGCCGCCAGAAGGAAGAGAACTGGTAAGGCAAAGGTTAAAGTGATCACTGCTGCTGAGCAGAAAAAGATAGATGAAGCTGAGAAGAAAAAGAAAGAAAAAGAAAACGCTCGCAAACTTAAGGAGCTTGAGGCTCAGACTAAAAACATGTCTGAAGCTGAGATAGCTGCTAAAGAAGCTCATGATTTGGCTAAGGCTATTGAAGCCAGTACCAAGGATGCTCAAGGTCCAAGGTACAGTGGTGGAATCACAATTGGAGATCCCAAGAAGCCAAAGGCTGTTATGCCAACACCCAAGCTGCCAAAGAAGAAGAGATCAGAACTGAAATATGCTCTGAACATAGTTCAAAATGATCCAGAGATGTTCAAACAGTTTGTGGCAGATCTTGAGCGGTATAACGACGTTTTGGTCCGTCAGAGTCTCTTTGTTACGGAAAAGATCAGATACAACAGATGGAGAGAGTATCGTCTGACCAAGACAAAGGATCAAATAGTACAGTGGAAGGATTTTGCTGCTGAGGAAAGATGGGTCCTGCAATTTCTGGAAACTGGATGTCTGAGGCAAGCATTGGATTCAGACCACTTCTTTGATATGATTCACTATCGAATGAGGAAGTTGGCAAAGTCTGAAGCCAAGTTGCTACAAAGTTCTGTTCCTGAAACACCTGCTTCAGATGAAAATTTAAAGAACAGAATGGTCAAGCTGGCATTATCTGTAACTTTGGAAGTATGGGCAAAGAAGACCAGACATCAGAAGGGTCAACCCAGCTCAATGTTACCTATGCCAAGCTTACAACAGATCGTCTTTGGACCGGCTATCAAAACATATGAAGACTTACCTGAACAGACAACTTCACCATTTACACCTGCTCTTATATTTACACATAAAACTGTTGTTGCTGATAATGGTGTTGATGTTGTTACAGAGATAAATGAGCCAACACAGGTCCAACAGAAGATTGCTGAAATCTCAACATCATCAGAGAAGTTGCCCCAACAGCAGACTACTCTGACTGATGAACCAAAGGAGACTGACAAAACTCCTGAGATTGCTCAAGCAAGCACAGCCACTCCATCAACTTCAACAGACTTGCAACCAGCTATTTTGGAGTCCATCCATCAGCTGATTGCCAACTCAATGAAGGAAATGGAAGACAGACATAGAGAACAAATGAATACGTTTAAGGAAGTAGCCTTAACTATGCTGTCTGCTGCTGCTGAAAAAGTCCCAAAGGCTGCTGATCCTAGCCCTCTGATAGTGGAAGAAATGGCAAACATTAAAAATGAAGTACAAGCTATCAGACTGGATGTGGAAACATTTGGTGCAAGGGTCAAAAACAACACAGCTGGTTGGAGGGACATTAATGAAGTTGTTGCAAATGCAATGGAGGCTCATGAAGTAAAAGCTGAGAGCATGCTGAAAGCATTCACTACATCAGCTGACTTGATTCTGAGTTCTCAGATTCAACTTTGTGATCAAGTGGATCTTACATTCAAGAAGATTGAATCCTACAACACATTGCAGCAACTGAAGAGGGAAAATCATCTTCTGGCGGTGGATAAAAACATCAGATTGATTTGTGACGCAATTAACATCACTCCTGTTCTGCCTGAAGAACCTGTCTGCCCTGCTGATGATGACAAAAAGGGGGAAGATGGAGATTCTACAACGAAGAAGAAGGGTGCTGATGCTAATCTATCAGCTGAAGTTACTGAAAAGTTGGACTCTGCTGAAAAGGATGCTGATGATGAAAATACAAGCAGACCAGACAATGAAGTAACTGAGGCAGACAACGATGCTGATGAAGAGCCCAAAGAACCAGTAAAATCTGATAAGGAGATTGCTGCTTCCAAGGACTCTGCTGCTGAACAGTTAGATCCATACGTCAAGTACAAAAGAATAGAGGATCTCAGAAGAAGATTTGAAATGCTTGAACAAGATCTCTCTAGTTCTGAACAAGAAGATGAAGACCCTGAAAATGAAGAAGAAGGAGAAACACAAGAAGAGAAGAAGGACTAGACTAAGTCATTAGACTAGGTCACTTGTAATCTTTTTGTTAAACTTGTAAAATTTTACTTTCTGCTACTTCATCAGTTGAACTTGTAATCTGTAATAAATTGACATATCTATAAAAGTTCAAGTTTCCAACAAATCATTTCTATCTCAGAAATTTTTGAGGACTTAAACTTTAGCTTTAGGAACAGGTACTTAGCTGAAGTTTTGTCATCATCAAAAAGGGGGAAATTGTTGGATGAAGATGAAGATGGAAGACATAAAGTGAAGGGAGGTTTTGATGATTTCCAAAACATCAGAATCAGCTAAGTATGGAAGCTTAGTAAAAACCTTCTAAGATATTTGACTAAGGAAGAAGTTCATCAGACTAGTCAAATATGGTCCAGAAGACTACTGATCTATTGCTGAGGAAGAAATCAGACTGGTGGACGATCAGCCGACTCAAATCAGATTAGTTCAAGTTTGGGATCAGCCGAGTATACATCAGACGAGTAATTTCGATCAGCTAAGTGGAAGTAGATCAGAAGATCAGTGCAACGGTAATAAATGCACTTGGAGTAATAAATGATGAAGAGGAAGGATATTAATGACAAATGATTGAAGAGAAACCTCGTATCAGATTGGTGCATTTAATGCGATCTGACAGCAAGTACAGCAGAGTGTACAGTGTTCAGTCGCAGGTAGCCGTTTCTGCAGGAAGGACCAGTACTCGAGGATTTGAACAGCTGTCGATCTCTCAACGGGCAGAAATTCAAATCTCCAAGTATAAATAGTTCAGTTCATGAGTTGAAGAGAAGAACAACACAGAGACAACACACTTTGAGAGCTAAAATTCGAAGCAGAACTTCTCTAAGTCTCAAAACTCAAGAACAGAACACTCATCAGCTAAGTCATTTGTTGACGAAGCAAATAGAGAGAAAAATAGAAAATACTTGTAAAATCTGAGTGATTTTGTTAGGTTGTGTTGTGAGGAGTAGATATCAATCTTTGTGAGCGATATTACTTCAGAGATTAGGAATTTCTTTGTGATTTCCTACTACGAACTTGTGGCCAGTTCATCTGTTGGTTGGCGCAAGCAGAGTGTAGTGTAATCTTTGTGACTATAGTATAACCCAAGGTCTAAGTGACTTGGAAGAGTGGACTAAAGGATTTACATCCATATAACCACTATAAAAATCCTTTGTGTTTTTAACTTGCATTATTTTCTGCATATTCATAACAGCATACTAAAAACACTTTAAGGTTGATTGTTTGAAAAGTTTTAAAAAGGAGTTTGTTTAAAACTGGGGATAAAACTTTTTTCTTAGATAAGTAAACTACTTGTGAAAAACACTTGATAAATCCGCTGCAAGATAGTTAATTTTGAAACTCTGATTTTGATAAAATCAGCTAAGTAAAATCAGAAAAGTGGTCAACTCTGCTGCTCAAACCGTTGTGCAAGATCAGCTTAGTCTGCTTACAATTCTTGATCAGCTTAGTCTGCTGACAGAAAAGTTAGAGATTTTTAAAAGGCAAATTTTTGAAGAGGTTTATTCACCCCCCCCCCTCTAAACCTCATCTGACCACTTGGGACCAACACATGAGATCAGACGACTGCCTAAAAATTGACAAGTACCTGTAGTACTCTTCCTATCAATTTTGCAGCCAGCAAGGTCAGAATCTGAATATCCAATAAGTTCAAATCCTGATTCCCTTGGATACCACAATCCCAATTCTTGAGTGCCTTTGAGATACCTTAATATCCTTTTGGCGGCTAAGAGATAAGATACCTTAGGATTTGATTGAAATCTCGCACAAACCCCAACAGAGTACATATTGTCAGGTCTGCTTGCAGTTAGATATAACAGTAACCCTATTATGCCTCTATATTTGGTGATGTCCACTAATTTTCCATCTTCATCCTTATCAAGGCGAAGTCCAGTAGACATTGGAATAGCAACAGATGAGCTAATTTCCATACCAAATTTCTTGAACAGATCTTTTGTGTACTTTGCTTGATTTATGAAGATACCATCAGGTAGCTGTTTGACTTGTAATCCAAGAATGTAATTAAGTTCTCCCATCATGCTCATTTCAAACTTATTCTGCATCAGCATAGAAAATTTTTCACACATCTGTTAGTTAGTTGAGCCAAAAATAATATCGTCCACATATATTTGAAGTAACAATATATGATTATCCCATTCAATAGTGAACAAGGTCTTGTCTACTTTACCTTTGCAAAATCCTTTAATTAAAAGAAAATCAGATAAGGTATCATACCGTGCTCTTGGTGCTTGCTTAAATCCATAGAGAGCTTTCTTCAGACGATATACTTTGTCTTCTTGTTGATAGACTTCAAAACCTGGAGGTTGTTCAACATGAACTTCTTCTTGCAATTCTCCATTGAGAAAAGTAGACTTCACATCCATCTGATAGACAGTGAAGTTTTTTGTGAGCAGCATAGACTAAGAATAATCTAATTGCTTCAAGCCAAGCAACTGGTGCAAATGTCTCATCAAAATCAATGCCTTCTTCTTGGAAGTAACCTTTGGCAACTAGTCTTGCTTTATTTCTTGTAACAATACCATCTTCATTCATTTTGTTCCTGAATACCCACTTAGTGCCAATGACTCTTTGATGAGTAGGTCTTGGTACCAAGTACCAAACCTCATTTCTTTCAAATTGATTTAACTATTTTGGCATTGCTTCAATCCAGTGAGAATCACTAAGAGCTTCATCAATTAATTTGGGCTCAATTTGTGAAAGAAAACTTACAAACATTGATTCATTTGCAGTTGACCTTCTTGTTCTCACTCTATCCAGTGGATCACCAATCACAAGTTAAGGTGGGTGATCTCTGAGCCATCTGAGATTAGGTTGCAAATCTGGATGGTGTCCTCTTGATTGATCATGCAACACTACTGTTGGAGTCTCAGTAGTAGTCTGTTGAACAGGCTCTGGTCTGTCAGCTGTTTGTAACTCCTCTGTTAGACAATCAGTAGACTGATTTTGAACAGCACTTGAGTTATCAGCTTGGTTGAGATCAGGTAGTAAGATGGGTACATATTCTTCTTTTCTTTCCATAGTCAATTTCTAAAAATCAGTAGACATATCTGAATTAGTACTTTGATTCTTTTCAGAAGATTGATTAGGCTCATGAAATACTACATGAATTGATTCTTCTACAAGTAAAGTCCTTTCGTTAAAAACTTTGTAGGCTTTACTAACAGTAGACTAACCTACAAAAACAGCTTCATCAGCCTTCTCTGCAAAATCAGTAAGGTGATTTTTCCCATTATTCAAAATAAAACATTTACAACCAAATATTCTAAGATAATGAATATTAGGGTTCCCGTTGTTCCACAGTTCATAAGGTGTTTTATTTTGACTCTTGTTGATCATGCATCTGTTCTGGGTGTAACAGGCTGTATTTGTGGCTTCTGCCCAGAATCTTTGAGGCAGTTTTGCTTCAGCTATCATAGTCCTGGTAGCTTCTTTTAGAGTTATGTTTCTCCTTTCAGGAACCCCATTTTGTTGAGGGGTTCTGGCAGCATAGTACTCATGGTTGATTCCTCTGGAGTTACAATACTCTTCAACAGTAGAGTTTGTAAATTTAGTGCCCCTGTCTGATCTGATCTTCAATATTCTTGGACTCTTTTCATTTTGGATCAGTTCCATCAGATTGGTAAGATGTTCCTTAGTTTCACTTTTCTTTTTCATGAATATCACCCAAGTAAATCTTGAATAATCACCCACAACAGCTAGGCAGTATTTCTTTCCACCATTGCTGATAGGATCAATAGGGCCAAACAAATCCATATGAAATAGCTCCAAATTTTTGGTTGAAGATTGGTGCTTCTTGCTTTTGAATGATGATTTAACTTGTTTACCCTTCTGACATGCGTCACATAGCTTGTCTTTGCTCATGACTGTCTTTGGAATTCCTTCTACCAAATCATTCTTGATTAATCTGTTGATGGTCTTGAAATTCAAATAATTCATCCTTTTGTGCCATAGCCAACTAATTTCACTTGGTGTAGAGGCCACCAAACAAACATTAGAATTCTTATCCACAGAATTCCAGTCGACTATATAGATGTTCCCTTGTCTTCTTCCAGATAGTAACACCTTCTTGGTTCCAACTTGCTCTACATAGCACTTATCTGATGAGAAGATAACAGAAAATCCTTTGTCACAAAATTGACTTATGCTCAGCAAATTGTACTTTAGGCCTTTAAGACGTCAGATATCTCAATGTTTACTTTGATAAGCTTTCCACACGCAACAATCTTGCCTTCTTTGTTGTCTCCAAAAGTAACATTTGGACCATCTACGGCAGCAGCATCAGTCAGTTCATGTATGTCACCACACATATGCCTCGAACATCCACTGTATAAGTACCATTTCTTCTCTACTTTACTCCTACTCCTAATCCTAACCTACAAAAACAAAATAAAATTATTTTAGGTACCCTTTATTGAGAGGATCCTGGCGGATTAGTGTCACCTTTGACAACCCAAGATTTGGAAACCTTAGGCTTCTTAGGTTCAGTAAAGTTTGGTTGTGATTTCTTTACTCTTGAATCATCATAAGTTTCAGTATGCATATGTTCATGATAATTATTATGATGAGAGTAATGCTCATAAGCAGGGTACGGTGCATGATAAGCAGGGTAAGCATGCATCGGATGATGAGCAGGATATGTAGCATAGTAAGGTGGATAATGAGGTGCAGCATAATATGATGAATAAGTAGGCTGCACATAATAAGACTCATTTCTATACCAAGCATTATCATTTCTATGATTTCTTTGCTTCTTAGGTTTAGTTCTTACTTGCTCATTAACAGAAGACTTAGTTTTACTAGTCTGACTGGTTTTACTCTTATCAGCAGACTTCTTCGGACTACTCTGCTGTTTGGTTTTACCAGTCTGTTTTTCATTTTCAGGATTTTTTGCCTTTTTAGCCTTTGGAGATTTCTTCTCCTTTTTCTTTTGTTCTGGTGAAGTAGGTTTAGTAGTCTGAACATATAAGATAACATTGTTGTTATCAGCAGATATGAATTTTTCAGTTTGGTTCAGATCTAAACTTTCTTTTACTAAAGGTGTTCTATGTTCACTAGATATGTTCACTGATGCAACAGACGACTTATCATGAGTAGATATGATCTTTTCAAGTTCCATGATATTTCCTTCGTAAACTTCACATTCTGCTTTCAGAGACTCATTCCCATGCGAAAGCTTTTTATACTCAGCTGATTCTTGTGGTTTTTCGACGTTAAGTTTCAGTAGAGAATTTTGCTTTTTCAGCACAGTCATCTCTTCCTTATGCTTTGCGAATTCATTAACAACGTTCGTGTTGTTTTTCATCATTTGCTCAAATGAACTAAAAAGCTCATTTTCATTTTCAGAGAGAGTTACCTCATTGTCAGAATCCTCTGATTCTTTGGCCATGAGACAGAGCAGTGCAGGTGTCTCTTCTTCAGCAGCGTCATCTTCTGATGTCCCCGAATCTGAATTAGACGAGTAGATGGCTGCTATCTTTTCAGCTTCAGCCAACAATACTTTGCTCTTTTGGTGTATCCTCTCTTTTCTAGCTTTCTTTTCTTCCTCCGTATACTTCTCAGCTTTAGGTTATGGGCAGTCCTTAATGTAGTGTCCCAATTTCCTGCAATTATAGCACATAAGTTTGGATTTAAAATCATCCTTACTATTATGAGAAGTAGAGGCAGGGTTAGAAGTAGAAGCATTGTTGTATTTGTTCTTCATTTTTCTTTTGTAGAACTTTTTAAACCCATTTAGTAACAACGCAACATCGCCAGCAGTGTACTCCTTTTTATTGAGCAGCATGGTCTCATCAAATGAGTCTATTTCTCTTGTTTTTCCGACTGATCTTCTTGGTCTTTCTGCAGCAACTAGGGCAGCAGTGGGGTTTGAAGTTGAAGTCTCTTCTATTCCCATTCTTGGCAGTTTATACTCATACGCCTTGAGTACTGAAAACAGCTCTGTAATGGAGATCTTCCCAGATCCCTTGATTCTTCCATTGCTGTGATCTTCATGTTGAACTTGGGACTTAGCGCCTTTAACATTTTGACAGTGATCTCTTTATCAGAAAAGGTCTTTCCCAACTTTAAGACATCATTTAACGTCCTTGTAAACCTTGTATCCATTTGGTCAATGGTTTCTCCGGACTTCATCTTGAAGTTTTCCAACTTCTCAAGGGCTATGCTCATATTGTGTTCTTTGATGGCATCATTCCCTTACTCATATCACGAACCTTGTCCCACATCTCTTTTGATGTTTTGCAGTGTTTGACTTTGTCAAATCTGTCATTATCGAGGGCTTTAGTCCTGATGAATATTCCGACTTTGTCAAGATTGTTCAGCTTAATTTCTTCAGCTGTCATCTCTTCAATGTCTTTTTCAATAACCACATCTTGGTCATTGACTTTGATTGTTTTGGTGATTTTGATTGGAGCTTTGGTTATGCACCTGTACATATTGTCATTATAAGCAGCAAGGAAAATTTCCATGCGAATTTTCCAGTCCTCAAAACTCATTCCGCCAATGTGGGGTACATGGCGGATAAAATCTATTATTCAAAAAGTTTTATTTTTCAATAAAAATTCTCTTTTGAAAACTTTTGAAAACCTTTGAAAAACACACTAGGATGAAGCTCGTTGATCAGGCAAATGATTCAAATCAACCACCTGCTCTGATACCACTTGTTGGCCCCAAGTGGTCAGATGAGGTCTAGAGGGGGGGAAAAGGTAAATAGACCTCTGAAAACTTTCAAAAATTTCTCTAACTTTTCTTATCAGCAGAGCAAGCTGATCAAGAACTCGTGAGACTACTTCACTGATTGCGCACTTAGCTTAATCAGTAGAGTTGACCACTCGTCTAATTTAATTTATCTGATTCAAATATAATCAGAGTTTGAAATACTTTTTTGCAGCGGATATATCAAGTGTTTTTCAACAAGTTGTTTTCTTCCTTCAAAGATTTTAACCCCAGTTTTTAACTCCTTTTAAAATCTTTTGTTAAGTTCGTATGTTTGAAGTCTTTTGAAAATATGCTAGTAATAATGCAGTAAGCAAACACACAGAATTTTTATAGTGGTTATATAGACAAGAATGTCTTTTAGTCCACTCTTCCAAGTCACTTAGATCTTCGGTTATACTATAATCACTAAGTTTACAGTACACTCTGCTTGCGCAAATCAACAAATGAAAAGCCAGAAGTTCGTAGTAAGAAGTCACAAAGAAATCCTACTCTCTGAAGCTAAATCACTCACTTAGATGGATTTACACTTCTCACAACATATCTCTTTACAGAAATCACTCAGATTTATATTTTGGCTTTGTTCTTCAACTCGGCTTTGTCAACAAATGACTAAGCTGATGGTGATCTGTATTTGAGTTTGAGACTTAGAATATCTTGCTTGCTTTGAATTTCTCTCAGTTGTGAATCTTGGTTTCTAATTCTTGAATTCAGATATATTTATACTTGAGGATTTGAATTTCTGCCCGTTGAAAGTTGACAGATCTTCAGATTTTCCTCGAGTACTAGTCCTTGCTTCAGAACGGCTTCTGCAACTGTTCACTGTACAATTATGTTGTACTTTCTGTCACGTCGCATTAAATGCACCTTGCTGATCCGAGGTTCTTCTTCAATCATTGGACTTTAATACCCTTCTCTTACAGCATTTATTACACCGAGTGCATTTATTACAGTTGGAATGACTTTCTGATCACTTCCACTTTGTTGATCGAATCTAATCTTCTGATGAGCACTCTGCTGATTCAAACCAAACTCATCTGATTTGACTCTCCTGAAATCCACCAGTCTGATTCCGAACTCAGCATCAGATCAGTAGTCTTTTGGACCAAAATTCAACCCTTCTGATTTTACTTGTCTTCTCAGATTGAATTTCTTAGAGGTTACTAAGCTTCCATTACTTAGCTGATGACTTTTGGAAATCATCAAAACCTCCCTTCACTTCTTCATCTTCATCCAACAGTGGCAACTTTTATGGGAAAAGTATCATGTTGTTGAAGTTTTGAAAACTATAAGTTGGAAACTCTATTTAAGAAGTTAACTCATGAAAGGATTTGCTCTTTAAGAGAAAAATGATCATCCTACAATAAAGTCACAATATATTTACATGAAATGATGTTGTAATGAGTATTATTATCACTTAAATTCCACAAATAAATATTCTTTGATATTTACCTCTGGAATTGGGGGACTTCATGATGGTGATAGTTTGTGATTGAGGGGTATATCATTAATTAACATAATCTCTAAATATTAAAATAATTAAAAAGAGCAACATTTATTACACTCTCCAGAAAGACTAATTTACCCCTAATTATGTATGCGGTATTAATGATGTGACTCTTCCCCTCCAGCATTTTGTCCGATAGGTTACCATATTCATTGGAAAGGACAAGTTGAAGAAGTGATTAGAAGAGCTAAATGATTTCCTAGAAGTTCGTCCCGTGCAAATCAGAGCTTTATTTGAAGAATATCAAGGAAGGAAGAAACAATACCCTTGAACATTTACACGCAACATCAATTTTTTACATTGCATTTTGAATATTGACAATGTCGAATTCAGAAGAGTTAAAATTGCACTATCAGGATTTTCAGAGGAAACAGTAGAAGCATTAGGAGAGGTCGTGTTGCCTATCTCCTTGGGAAGCTATCCAAGAAGGGCTACAAAAATGGTGAAATTCTTGGTAGTTAAGGCACCTTCCATTTATAACATAATGCTGGGAAGGTCCAGCTTAAACCTTTTCAAGGTGGCAATCTCCACATACTACATGAAGATGAAATTTCCCACAACAAAATGAGTGGGAGAATTGATAACAGATCAGATGATGGCTCGAGAATGTTATTCCAATCTCCTCATTAACTGCAGCAAGAGAGGGAGATCTCAAGTAGATCCCATCGATGTAGAACAAATACCGAACGAGAATTCCATCACCTAAGACGAGGAGGTCCAAAGAAGAAAGCCTGATAACTTAAGGATAGAGGTTGTGGAATAATGAAAAACCATAGAATTCAGTCCAGGGGATCCAAGTAAAACCACGAGGATTGGAATAAGGATCGAGCCACATGTGGAATCTCAGTTGATCCAATTCTTGCGGGAGAACATGGATATGTTCGCATGGGAAGCTACTGATCTCCATGGAATAGCCCATCAATCATTTTACATAAACTCAGTGTGGATCCAAAGACAAAGTCGGTAAAACAGAAGAAGACATTCGGACAAGAAATGAATGACATTTATCAAGGAAGAAGTGGAAAAGCTACTCCAAGATGGATACATTCGCAAGGGACAATATCCCGAGTGGTTGTTAAACGTAGTTTTGGCAAAAATTCAATTTTCATACCATAGAATAGGCCAAAGTCCATTTTTCATACCAATCGAACGAAAATCATACTGTAGAATAAACGGACGTTTCAAAAATCATACTTCCGTCAAGTTTTTAAACGGAATTGCCACGTGGTATGTTAAGTCGCCTTGAGCGGAAAAAATCTCATGTGCGAGGCACGTGTGTTATGAAAAATTAAAATTGTCATGTTCTATGGTATGAAAAATGAATTTTTGCCTATTACATTTTATTTAGGTAGACATAGATATATCTTCATTCAATTTTTTTTACTAACCACTCAAACATTTGTTGTCCAGTCTCAATAAGTAAAATTATTCGATTGAGAAATATTTTTCTACATTTTTTTTGGGTAGAAAAGTTAAAAGATAATTTGACTTGGATTACAAACCTACCCAATTTAAAATCAGGTATTTCACCTCCTATAATGGTATCAAATATGCATTTCAAATTACTCAACTACTCGTGTGTTACACTTTTAGTATGATTCAACTTAAACATTGAATGGTCTTTGCTAAGATTAACTTCGACGAGTCCTAATAAATTTTTTTCTCAGTACATTCATTTGCTAGTTAGGAATATTGATTAATTTCATTGATCAAAACTCCATCTAATGTGAGATCTACACGTAAAATATAATACCTACTAAAGGCCGTATGTCCCTTTGGTTAATATACATTGTAATATTTGTTTAGATGAAAATGTATGGTCAAGGACAAAAAAATTAAAATTGAAAGTGAGGCAAAAATTCAATTTTCATACCATAGAATAAGCTAAAGTCGATTTTTCATACCAATCGAACGAATATCATACTTCCGTTTCAAATCAACTTAACAGACACGTGGCACTTCGGTTAAAAACTGACGGAAGTTTGGCTTGGTATGATTTTCATTCGATGGGTATGAAAAATGGACTTTGGCCTATTCTATGGTATAAAAATTGAATTTTTTCCTTTTAGTTCCAAAACCTAATGGGAAGTGGAGAATGTGCATTGATTTCACCAACTTGAAAAAGCTTGCCCAAAGGAATCATATCCCTTACCAAGGATTGATATGCTGGTTGACTCCATGTCGGGATGCGAATTGTTGAGTTTCTTAGACGTTTTCAAGGGTATAATCAAATTGTAATGCTACATGAAGATCAAGAGAAAACTAGCTTTGTTACTGACCAAGACATTTACTGTTATAAAGTTATGCCATTTGGTCTGACAAATGTTGGAGCCACGTATCAAAGATTGGTCAATTACATGTTTGAGAAACAAATAGGTAGAAACATGGAGGTGTACGTAGACGATATGCTGGTCAAGAATTACGAACGAAACAACCATCTCCAAGATTTAGAAGAAACTTTCGAAGTATTGAAGCATTATGGAATGAAGAGAATCCTAACAAATGCACTTTTGGCGTTCAAGTAGGGAAGTTTTTAGGATTCATGATCTCTGAAAGACGAGTGGAAGCAAATCTTGAGAAGATCACTGCTATACAGAGCATGCCTGCTCCCACGACTGTTAAAGAAGTACAACGACTAGCGGGGGGCTTAGTAGCGTTAAATCAATTTATCCAGATCAACCAACAAAGGGCTGCCGTTCTTCAAAACGCTTCGTAATATGAAGGAGTTCGAGTGGACGCGAGAGTGTCAACAGGCGTTCGAAGACCTT
This sequence comes from Penstemon newberryi var. newberryi, assembly GCA_030819805.1. Lineage (NCBI taxonomy): Eukaryota > Viridiplantae > Streptophyta > Magnoliopsida > Lamiales > Plantaginaceae > Penstemon > Penstemon newberryi. Next base: position 30,869,484 of record JAUALY010000004.1, on the reverse strand, counting down.
AATGAGTATTTGACCTCACCGCCCGTCCTCACCAAACCAACACCAGGAGAAACATTATATATTTACCTAGCAATATCGAATTATGCGGTCAACTCGATTCTAGTCAAGGCAGAAGGAAAAGAACAACGACCCATATACACTACAAGAAAACAGCAATTTTTCCACCACATTTTCCAACGGATTTATAGTCTGTGGGAAAAAAAGCGGGAATTTCCAACGGAAAATAATCTATTGGACTTTTCCAACGGATTTTCCAACGCCGGGAAAATATGTGGGAAAGTTCTGACGGAATTTCCAACAGATATCCAAACCCGTTGGGAAATTCATTAAAATTTAATAAAAAAAATAAGAAAATAAAATTTCGACGGATTAAATCTGTTGGAAAACAATAAAATTTAAATGTTGATAAATAAATATATTTTCCAACGGTTCAATTCCGTTGGAAAGTAATTAAACAAATAAAAAACTTAAAAAAAGAAGAATTATTTTCCAACGGCCGTAAAATGGTTGGAATATTTAATATTTTCCAACAGGATCACGTCCTTCAGTTCGAAAAAATTGATTGAAATTTCCAACGGATTTATAAATCCTTTGGAATATGGTTAAATAGTAATTATTTTCCCACGCATTTAATCCATTGGAAAATAATTAAGAAAATAAAGATTATTTTCCAACGAATTTATTCCGTTGGAAAATAATAAATATATTTAAATTTGAAAAAAATATTGAACCAAAAATCAAACACTAAACCATAACTAACGTAACCATTAACCCTTGAATCAAATAAAATGTGAAAATTCGCTTAAATTTACCTCCTTGTGATTTGAAAAATAGCACTTTAACCTCTGTAATTTTATAAAAGTTTCACACCGCCTCCCTGACATTTTTTATATGTGGCACTTTACCTCCTATGTTATATATGATAATGTGGCAGTTTACCCCCCCCCCCCCCCCCCCCCCCCCCCCCGTGTTATGATAAATGTGGCAATATATGTTATGATAAATGTACCAATTTACACCCTATGTCACAAAATATTTTTCATGCCCAGGTGCTCTCAATTTCGGCAAGTGGGTTACATTCTTCGACTTAAAGGTGTAAATTGCTTTTTTTATTTTTTTACAGGGGGTAAATTGAACATTAAACATTTCATAGTGGGTAAATTTCCAATAACTTTTGAGAAAAAATTGGCTTGGTACCAAAGTTGCAATGAAAACCCATCATGTGGTATCAAATTTGCATTTTCGTGTTCAATAGTACCAAAGTTACAAATTGACCTATCCTATGATACCAAAAAAACAAATTTCCCAAATAAAATGGGTGCGATCAATATAATTTGGTAAAAACATACTAATTGAATATAATTAATAAATGAATAATAAAATACAATGAAATTTATTATGAAGCAAGAATGTATTTTGAAAAATTGTAAACTTACATTATTGTTGTACTTTTCCCCTAAACTCTTTTCCGACCACTCTTCCGGTGAAAGAGTTCATGGGGAAAAATGAGATCTATTTAATTCACTCAATTTCACAAGTAGTCTTCCACTAAATTTAAACCTTTGTCCATCGATCTTTAACTATTTTTGAATGATTTAACTCATTCAATGTATGGTTAATCTAATTTAATTGATTTAAACTGTCTTTAATCGATTTAACCTTTGTTTACCGGTTAGCCCATTTAATTTTTTCACCAAATTTCATTGATTTAAATTATTTTTTCATATCGATTTAACCTATTAACCCGTTTTTGCACTGAATTTCATCGAGTTAAACCGATTTCACTCGTGTATTAACCAATTTCACATATTTTCCATTCTGTTTTCATGTTATATTTCATCGATTTAGCAAATTTTAACTAAATCCAAATTGGATATCTGTAAAAACAATAATTTACATTTTGTAATAAAATTGTGAACTAATTAATTATAAAAAAAGATGAATAAATGATAATAATTAAAAAATATAATTTCCAACGGATTGGAAAATTCCGTTGGAAAATATCGGGTAGGGCGCACTCTTTTTTTCCTCACACAATTCATTCACCATTCACTCCAATGTTGACCGCCGCCGTTGCAACAGGAACGCCGCTGCACAACCACCTATCACGAGCCCAACTCACTGCATCATTTCCCTAGCCCGAGCTCGCCCATGCCTGAAGAAGAAGAAGTACCATGCCCCTGCCTGAAGAAGAAGAAGCACCATGCCCCTGCCTGAATCCTGTTAGGCATGATGCTCTTAAAGCATGTATTTGACATTCTTTAAATGAAATAAATAAATAAATTCAAAATTTATTTTTCATATAATCATTTCGATTATGCATTTAATGCATAATATAAACATCAGAAAATTCCAAGTCTATTAAAGAGACTATGACTTAAGTATATATGTTATACTGGAGGATTTAAGTTATAGCTAATAGACTAAAAAGTCTGTAGTGAGTTAAAGTTGGGATCTTTAACTAAACACTACTAGTACGGTCCACAGAATATTTACAATGTAGTAATCTTGATCCGAATTACTGATGTAGAGACTTCGAAGGTGGAGGTACTTTTTGTAATTCGATTACATAGGACTGGACCAGACATGATCTAGAATCATAAATAAGATACCGTTGATTTTATGGTTCTAGAACATGTCAACTGATGATCATATGTGAATTGATCTAAATTCTGAGTAGGCATAAACTCATGTTTATGTTAACGAGTTCTTTTGACTCATAGATAATGGTCCGTAACTATGTCGAGCCTAAAACTTATGTCTTGAAGATCCGTTGAGATAAATGGCTGAGAATGTGTTCTACAGATATGAAATCCAACCCTTCTTGCGAGAAGCTGGATTATTGATTCCCTTAAGTGTTAGTTTTGGAACTAAACATTAGAGCGCTCTGATTTATGAATAAGTTCATAAATCAAACAGTTTACTAGTGAACTAATGGAACTTAAGGATAAAGAAGTAATTAGAGGGGCAAAACGGTAATTACGCCTAGCTCTAGTTACGAATCAATTATTGGAGGATCAAACAGCATGTATTGATTATATCAATGGACTATATTGATCTTTAGAGTAAAATATATTGTAATGACAAGAGTGCAATTCCAAGTCTTTAGTGGAGTCACTTGGAATTAATAGATCGAATAATTAATTTAAAGAGTTTGATAAATTATTCGATTTATTGGAGCTTGAAGTTACGTGTCCATAGGTCCTCAACCACGGCTCTTGATAATCTACATTTGAACTCAAGAAATTAGAACGAATTCATTCATGTTGCATTTTGGAAATAGTTTCCTAAAATGGAAATTTCGAATTAATTAGATGAGATTTAATTAATTAATTTAGAATTAATTAATTAGAAAATATCATGATTAATTGTATTAGATTTAATTATAGAATTGAATCTAATGGAAATTGAATACTAAATTCAAGAAAAAGGAAATATTGGCATTTATAGAATTTCTAATTGTAGAAATTTATTATTTAATATGTAAATATATATGGTATATTTATGTAATAAATAAAAGTAAAAATTATATATTTATATATGTAATTTTCGAAATTATATATATAAATATATTTATGTATGTTTTAATTACTTACAAGAGTTGTATTTAATTAATAACTCTCTTAAGGTAAGAGAGAGAAGATTTATTTTCCTAGTAGGAATCTTTGAGTGAGTCATGGTAGGAGTGTAACTCTTTCCATAACTATCTATATATACATATAAGATATAGATCTTAGAAAAATAATTATTGATTTATGAAATCATTAAAAATTACACTCAAAAAAAGAAAATGTTCTTCAACCCTAAACATACAAAAAGCCACCCTTTGTTCAAGAAACAAGAAGAAGCTTTCATCTTGAACTTTTGATTTCTAAAATGTGAAAGAAAGTTCGATTCTCTTAAGTTGGTGCCCACACGCCTAGTAGAAGGAGAACGTGGTTGATATCCATGGTGAAAAAGATCAAAGCCGTTTGTTCATCAAACTAAAGGATAGCATGAAGCAAAAAGCTCAACCAAAAGAACGAAGGACGGGAAGCTTTCTGTAAGTTTTTTTTTCTTTCTTTTGCATAGTTAAAATATTATCGTTTATGGGATCCTCGTTTTATGTTAGTTATTTTCGAAATATACTATGAACATAAAACCAATCAAATTCCGCAATTGGGTCGAATTAGTTCGATCTTGTTTACTCGTCGGGTCGAATAGTTCGGATCCGATTGGGTAAAATACCAACAAATCCGCCTCGCCCAGCTCGCTCCGTCACCCCTGCTCGTGCTGCCGGAACCTCGCCGTCGCCGCACAACCACCTGAACCCAGCCCAAACCAACTGTATTACTCTCTTTTTATCTTGATTAGTGTTATTTGCTTTGAAACTTATTTTCCTATTTTTGTTGTTGCTCTAAAATTGGTGAAATCTTTTGTGTGAATTGGATTGATTTTTTTCATTTTAAAGTGTCATGAACTGGTATCTTAGGGTTCGTGACCTCCATCTTCACCTCATGTATTGTGTTCATAATTGAGTAGCAAATGAGGCAAAACTCGTAAATATTGATTTAGCCTAATTTCGTCTTAAGGTTAAACTCAGTAAATTGTTATAAGAACAACTTAATATATTAGGGGTTTGGTTAAAGTACTCAGGATGGAGCAATTCAAGAATAGTATAAAGAATAATATTCACGTAATCAAGAGTATGCAAGAGAGGAGAAATAGTTGTAGTATTATTGATAGGTTTAAATCTGGATCCTTGATACAATGTAGAACTCAGTATATATAATAATTGACTAATCCTAACGAGACTAGGAGTCCTATTAGGCCTAGGAATCCTGCTTGACTTAGGAGTACTGTATGGCGCAATAAATCTTCTGGATCGGTATTCAGGTCGATCAGATACGTTTGGGCGGTCGAGCCGATCTTGTAGTCCTCGCAGGTCGGATCGATCCTGAACCTCATCGAAAAGCTTTATTCCAGTATGTGTGTAAAATAGCCCTCATCAGTACTCCCTCACTTCTTCGAGCGAAATCATAGCTGGAGCTCGTAGAAGTAGATACAGTTGTCGCGTTGTTAGTCCTTTCACAGTTTAGGAAGTATGCCTCGTTAAAAACCTGGTTCGGAAAAACCCTTCATGGGATAAAAACCGAACGAGGGTGATTTAACCGGGTTTCGTCTTAGGTTTAATCTCAGTATATTTATATAAGATCGCAATGTTACGATTTAAGGGGTTTGGTTAAAGTACTCAGGATGGTGCAATTCAAGAACAAGCAACGTAATATAATTGAATCAATAACAATAACGTGAAAGGCCAACAATAATAGTATATTTCGTAGGTTAAATTCTGGATCCTCAATACAATGTAAAACTCCGTATTTATAATAATTCTCAAGTCCTAATTTGACTAGGAGTCCTATTAGGCCTAGGAATCCTGCCCGGTTTAGGAGAAACGCACAGCCCACTTAATCTTCTAGATCGATCTGTCTGGTCGATCGGATACATTTGGGCGGATCGAGTCGATCTTGTAGTATTCACAGGTCGGATCGATCCTGAACCTCCTCGGGAAGCTTTATTCCATTATACGTGTAAAATAGCCCTCATCAGTACTCCCTCACTTCTCAAGCGTAATCGTAGTTGTAGCTCGTAGAAGTAAATATAGTAGTTACCCTGGTCTTTTCATCGTTCATAAAATATGCCTCATTAAAAACCTAGTTCGGAAAAACCCTTTTTGGGATAAAAACCGAACGAGGAAAAAAGAGTGCAAATCTGTTCGAACCTTTTATGTATAGACATGTATTTTGGGTTAACGTGTGTCAGACAACGGCTGGTCTTTTCATGACTTTGATTGGCGGGAATACGAAGAGACGCGAAGGGTTGAATCCGTCTTTTCACTACCCATATATATAGTCGAAATTTGCGGGATATTTTTACTTTTACCCCAGATATTTAATCCTCCCAGCAGTAAAAGCCTAAATCGATAATCTTGTCAACTTCTTACTTCCTCGAGCATATTATTTTAAGGACTAATGGCTTCGACGTCGCAGAATCCTCCTTCTTCAACCCAAAACGTAGATGAACAAGTACCTCCTAACATCCTTAATCCTGAAATCCCTCCATCTGAGGAAGAGATTGCGGATATTGCCCAAGTAGACGAAGTCAGAAATTACGAAGAACAGGAGGTTGATGGCTTGGTGGTGGAGATTATCCCAGAGGAAGAGATGGTATCGCGGGCATCTAAGAAATCAAAAACGTCTCAACCTCAAATTTCTGCCCCCGTGGAATTCTTTCCTTCTCGATGGAAAAAGGATGATCTACCTTCTTTGAAAAAGGAATACGGTCGCTTTTTCCCCTCGGACTTTGAGATCATTATTCCTTCTTCCGAGGAGAGAGTCAATACTCCTCCCGCCAACTGTCGAGCTTTTTACACGTCCCATTTCGATCATGGGCTCCGTTTTCCCCTATCTTTGGTTCTTCGTCAATTTCTGGAGACTTATATTGTCTCATTGACCCAACTTGTTCCGAATGCTATAGCTTTTATTATGGCATTCTCTGTGTTGATGGTTGCTCGAGGTCTGCAACCCTCATTCCGCAATTTTCTCCACTTTTTCCGACTCTCTGTATCGACCTCCTCCAACAGAGGTTATTATTATGTCAGCCAAAGACCTGGCTATGCAATTCTTGAAAACGCCATTTCAAGCAACAGCACGGAATGGAAATCCAGTTTCTTTTTCGTTAAGGCTCCGACTGTGCATATTCTCGAGAATGGTGAACCCGAGGAGTTTACTCATGATTGGGGATACAACGATGCTTGGGTATATGGTGGCCGAAAAGTGATCGGCGAGATGGCCCCGGACGACCAATTCTCATCCGCTATGATCGAGGAGATGAGATTAAATAAGTACCAATCAGCTTATTTGATCGGAGAGATCTTTCTTCGAAAAGCAGGACTGAGTTCTCTGGAGTTTTCCATTCCATCGGATAATCGATCTCTAGGTAAAGTCATTTCCTAACTATACTTTATTCATAAAAGATTTATGAACTCGACATATTCTAACACCTATCTTTTTCGCAATGCAGCCACCATGGTCGAGAACTGCCGTTTTTCCGTGGTCGAAAAATCTGTTCTTTCGAACTCAAAAAAATCCTGGGGTAAAGCCTCCATAGAGCAAAAGGAATCTAGAAAGAGGAGAAGGAATCAATTCCAAGATCTGGAAGACATCGAGGAGGAGTCATCCGAGAATGCAGATCCTATCCGAATAGCTCCTCCTTTCTCTGGTCTAACTTCTTCAGACATACCGACTTCAAGTTCTCGTTCAGGCCGTGGTTATCCTCCCAAAACTTTTAGGGAGAAATATGGCATTCTGGGGAGTAAAGATTGGCCCGAACGTAATCCTACAGGCCCTGAAGCCAAAAGAAGAACCCAGTTTTTTGACAAAGGAGGAGAGTACTTCACTCATGTCGGAGATTCTAGCCATCAAGCTTCTTTGGTAGACATGATTGAGAGTCATCTTCAAGGAAAACGGGCAGCCGGTTATTCCGAGAAGGATTCATTGGTCTCAGACGATAAGGAGAACGTGGTCGATAAATCCATTCGAGTTCTTCTATCCTCGACCTTTGTCCGAGACATGGAGAGGACCATTAGGAAGAAACCCCTCGAACAGCTAGCGAGGGCAGCTCATGCTCACGAAGTGGTAATATTATTTGGCTCTCTCTATTCTTTTAATAGCCTTCAATATTTTTCTTGATTTTTATTTAGACAAGTTTCCTGTACGACAGGCCGGAAATGCCATGGTGTATGCGCTTTATGATATGGCGTTGCATAAGGATCAATGCAAATATGTTGAGGAAAACAACAATATTTTAATCGCCAGAGTTAAGGAGCTTGAAAATCAACTTGCTCAGGTCGATAATTCTCGAGCTTCTGCTGCCACTTTATCCGATCCTCTTGCTAATCCTAATTTGGAGACTGACAATCTCACATTATTAGCATGATGACGGATTCTAGTCGATACCAAGCGCAGGTCGACCTATTGACTCGTGAAATGGAAGAGCAACGAGTTGCGCATGCCACCCTCGTTAGCAAGCTTGAGTCGGATATTGATGCTCTTCGATCCCAACTCGCGACCGAGGAAGATGATTCTTCTGACTTAGAGAGGGTCATAGATGCGCACCAATCTTCAGACATCGAGCCCATAGTCCGAGAGTTTCTCGATTCTCCCGTGCATACTGCCATAATTCATCAAAAGATTGGAGGTCTGCTCTTAAGCTCGTTCTATAAGGGTGTCGATCAATTAATCGAGTCTGGGCAGATTCCTGATAAGCGGGAGGAATATCGCAAAGTTATGGCCATTGAAAAGGACCGAAGTCTTCAAGACTATCCTCCCGACTGCTTATCCTCTGTTGAGTATAGTAATCATCCATTGGCTCACCTAGTCGAGGAGTATGGAGCCCCAATTCCTGTGCCAACACCTGATTTGGATTTGATAAAGGATATCATGGAGAATCAGTCAGGCGAAGAGGAAGGCGACGATGCCGAGGAGGATATCGAGGGAGACCATGTCGACGAAGGGAATGAAGAAAGAGAGGAAGGATCGTCCCCCAAGGAAACCAATTCACCCAGTTAGGATGTTTTTTATGATTTTCTTTTATTTTGTTGTAAAGCTAGGCCTTTTAAATCTCGTAGATTATGTAAAACTCCTTTTTAAGATATATATCATTTTAATTCTGATATACTTCGTCGTTATAATGATCATAGTACATATTTGATGACCCGCTTTTACCTTATTTTTGAATTTTTACTGTGCGCGCCAAGGTCTGAGGACATAATAGTCATTTCCTTAACTATATATAAAGGTAAAACTTTTTGGAGTTTTACCGCGCGTCCCCACTTGCAATATAAAATTTTCTTGCCATTGATCGGAGCTCTTAGTTCGATATTTCATAGGAATTCCTGATTTTCAGACCATGAGTTCCAATCTATTTTCTGGAGCTTCCAAACGATCCCAACGGGCTTTACCTCGTCGGGAGACTCCGAGAAAGAAATCTCGAACCGACGGTTCACATCCATCATCTTTCCAGGGAGGAGTTTCCTCTCGGGAAACCATTCCTCGACCTGATCCAAAATTATCCTCGTCAGGCGGGAACTTAAAAGAAACAAAGAACCTCCCTTCTAATACCCCGATCCGCAGTCCAATTGTCGATCCGAAGATGCTGGAGGCTTTCCAGAGTGAAGGTTCTCGCTCTACTTCTCCTCCTTTAGTAGAGCAAACATTTAAAGAGGTATTACGAAATGTTTCCCCCCCTCCAGTCGTCCATACGACGAACGATGAAAGTCAAGCTATTTCTCATATCCTCGGGGAGCAAACCATAAATGAGGAGTCGCGAACCGTTTCTACTCCTCCAGTCGTCCATATGATGAACGAGGAAAATCAAGCTATTTCTCCTACTCTCGGGGAACAATCAACGAATGTTGAGTCACGAGCTGTTCCTACTTTTCCAGATGAACAATCAGTGGATGAACATTCTCCTTCAGGCCGTGATGCAACAAATCAATCTATAAGTCGAGATGGTTGTGTTCAGGTCGCGGCTACTGCTCCTCATTATGAGATTGCCGCTCCCAATTCTGAGATCGATCCCACTCTGCAATTAAGGGGGCCTGTGGAAGATATTCCAGAATCTTTCTTTGCCCCTCCAGGTTCGCAGGTTGTTTCGACCTCTCAAGACACTCAGGTTGTCTCTCCTGTTCGTACTTCACAAGGAGCGTCAAAAACTGGGTCTGGTCCCAGTCGTTCTGGTTTTGAAAAGGTCGCGGACGACCCGTTTCTTTTAGACGAACGTCCATTTAAGGAGCAGGTCGAAGAGATAACTGAGTTCGATATGACCCGATCAGGTGGGGTTTCGATTGATGCATGTATTCCAACAACCCTCGAGCCTGATGGGGTTTCTTGGAATCTGGGAATGGGTACTATTTTGCCTAAGGAGCTTGATAAATTGAAGACCACTCTTCCTTGCAACTTGTCCAGTCCATTTTCAAACGTTTGGAGATGGTAAGCGTATTTTGTTGTTTGTCAAAAAAGATCTAGGTGTTTTAAATTTTTCACCTATATTTCTCAAAACAGGCTAAGCATGAAGCTCTCCAGCTCGGGATACAAAACGACGAATCTTATTTTTTTTAAATGTAAATATATATTTTGCCTGATAAATGGAAGAACATGCTTTTTGTTCGATTTCTGCGCCTCTTCGACCTGCATGTTGATAAATAACTTCTTGCAATATTATTGGAAGACGAGGAGTCAACTTGGTAGGTGTGCCATAACTGTAGGAACGATTCGTATGCTCTGTCCATTGATTGGTTATTCCCCGTAGTATAAAGAACTTGTTGGAGAAGTAGGAAAATAAGAAATACGGATACAATATGCTACCTCTGAACAGTTTAATTTGGTTTTTATGTCCTATTGACTATGGTGGAGATATCAAACCAGACAGTTTTTTGGATAGGCGAGAGCTGGTTAGTTCATTAAAATGGTGTTTTGTCCATGCATGCTCGAAAACTTGCCCCCAAGGCATGGAGAACGAACTTGTCTCAATTGTATGACAGCAAAGTTCTTCCCTTCTTAGTGTGCTTTAGCTTGATACTGTGATCGACCCTAGATGCAGTATGCCTCCTGGTTACCATGTGGCCCATTTAGAGGTCGGTAATTCACCAGCATCAGCAAATATATGCACTTCTGCATGTTCCTCGTTTCTATGCAGCGGTAGTAGTCTGAGGAGAAGGTCGATTGGAAGGAGCAGATCATTCCGAGGAGTAACAAAGTAGGATTAGTGTTTGAAATAATTGTAATGATCCGTGAATGTAAATGTAGTTTTTTGTGACGATATGGCTGTACTTGTGAAATGTAATGACTTTCTCAAAAACCTGAATAAAATCAATTATTCTTTGTATGTTCAGTCCAATAACAATGATTGATCATTTTTTCTGATACTGCGAACCATTCTTATAACGTTTTAAATCTGGACCGTTGATAGGAGCTCAACTTAACACCATTGGATCCTTTTTCCTCCGCCTATAAAAAGATTCATCCCATCCCTCTCCATTTCTCAGAAGATGAAGTCATTCAAGATGTATTGTTATAAGTATCATCGTCGACCAAACATGTCGATTTATGTACCTAAGAGGTCATGAGTTGGTATGGGAGGAATTGGAAAAATGAGATCTCCATCTGAAGCTGTGATGGTCGGGCAAATCTCACAACTGGGGATTAGTTGATCATAAATCACGCCGTATGATAGAGGTCGAGAGTGGAGGAAAGCAGGATTCTATGCTTTATCGAAATCAACTTGTTTCTAACTGGTTGGTGACGTCATGCATGAGACCCTTCTGATATCTACTTTAATCGGCGAAGAAGAAGCATCAACTTCTTCAAGGTGGTGGCATCATGATAGCATGCGCCTGAGGTCGCCCACTGGTACCCGCCGATCTGTAGAATAAGCCTGAACTTTAGGTTCTCATCACTGTTCTCAAAGTAGGAGAAAAGATGATCGTTCCGAGGAAGCTTTGAAACGTTTTGACAACGAAGTCTTTCCTTTGATATTTTGTAGTTGTAATCGCTTAGTGCTTAGATCGATGATTTTCGTTCAGATAAGGCTCTTGTATATGTAATACTGTTTTTGCTTTACAATATTCTTCGTAATGTATCTATCGATCTAATATACGACTTTTTTTTTTACCGACTCAAGAACGTATTTACTTCCAATCTTTGTTATTTAATGCTTGCAGTTATGTCTTTGGAACGTAACTCCCGATGTGGCGTCATTGCCGTTGATTATATAAGAGTGTGACCGTTGGATTTTGACTCATCCTGTCTATAAAAGGAATCTTGTATCTTCCATTTAGTTACCATCAGGAGGAAAGTTCTAAACAATGTACTCCCTCTTTGTTCTCAACCGCGGTCGTCCACCTAATTCGCGAATTCAACTAATCATGCATTACTTCGACTCGGTATGGGCGGAATCGGAAAATGGAGGCTTTTCAAAAACCACGAAGTCTCCGACCCCTAACAAGGGGATTAGATTGGAACGTCGTCCATAATTCGATCAACCTATTTAAATAGGTAAAGGTCGGTGTTGTGGGGTTCCGATCTAATAGTTACGTGGTAGGTGGAAAGCTGGTCAGTTCATTAAAAAAAAATTTATGTGTGATCGGGAATGCTGACCAGCATCGACCATCGTTACATTATGATCTCACAAAGCTCTCTCTGATTCCAAAGCTTTGTGGTCGTCATCATGAATCTTAAAGGCGGTCGTCTTCGTCGAGCTTTGGCGTTGATGGTATCAAAGACGGATACAACTTGTAATAGGATCTAGTGTCGTTAGATCAGTGAGATCTGTTTCTGTCTTTTCAAGATATTTTATGTATTTGTAATAGTTTTAGGGTCATAAATAAAATTCTTCTTTTTACTTATTAAATTCCCTTTTATACCAACTGTGGTTTTTACCTTTGCAGATCGTTAGTTAGTAGATCGATGAGTTTATACCGACCCAATCGGTGTTACTCAAAGATTCATTATACTGAGGTTTTATACCAACTGTGGTTTTAACCTTTGTAGATGGTTCGTTAGTAGATCGATGAGTTTATACCGACCCAATCGGTGTTACTCAAAGATTTATTATACTTAGGTTCATACCAATTGTGGTTTTAACCTTTGTAGATCGTTCGTCAGTAGATCGATGAGTTTATACCGACCCAATCGGTGTTACTCAAAGATTTATTATACTTAGGTTTATACCAATTGTGGTTTTAACCTTTGTAGATCGTTCGTCAGTAGATCGATGGGTTTATACCGACCCAATCGGTGGTACTCAAAGATTTATTATACTTAGGTTTATACCAATTGTGGTTTTAACCTTTGTAGATCGTTCGTCAGTAGATCGATGGGTTTATACCGACCCAATCGGTGGTACTCAAAGATTTATTAGGTTGTATACCAATTATTGGTTTTAACCTTTGTAGATTGCTCTTCGACAAAAGTCTTTTGAACATGTCACAAGTGGAATTAAGCAAAAGCTTTTATTAGAATTGTAGGTAATTTTAATGCATGAAAGGGAAATAACAAACATTTTAGAAAATGGAAAAACTAATTTCTTGCAAATCCTATCTAACTTCTAAATCTTCTTGGCTCGAACTTAACGACCATAATATCTCCTGAGATTTACCGCATTCCATGTTCGAGGAAGCGGAGTCCCATCCATATGAGCTATCTTGTACGATCCTTTTTTTCCGACCGCAATCACCACGTAGGGACCTTCCCAATTTTGCTGTAACTTTCCCACGTGTTTGGAAACTTCAACTTTTTTAAGTACCAAATCACCTTCTTTGAATGAGCGTATCCTCACTTTGATTGTAGGCTTTTTCCATGCTGGACTTAGCCGCTTCTAAACGCAGACTGGCTTTTTCCCTTAAGGTCTCGCTCAAATCGATATCATCTTTCCTCAGTTGATCGTTTGATTCCTCCTCGTAGAGTTCAATTCTAGGGCTGGGGACTAGTGCCTCTACTGGGATGACTGCCTCCGACCCATAGACTAGGCTAAACGGTGTTTCACCCGTTGAGGCTTTTACTGTAGTTCTGTTGGCCCAAATGACGCCTGGCAGTTCGTCCAACCATTTCCCTTTGGCATCGTCCAGTCTTTTCTCGAGTCATTTGACAATCTCTCGATTTGCTACTTCAGTTTGTCCATTAGCTCTAGGATGTCCAACAGACGTGAAGTTTTGCTGTATTCCAAGCTTCGAGCACCATTCTTGAACTTGTTTTCCAGCAAATTGGGTTCCATTGTCAGAAATCAGAATTCTTGGGATTCCGAAACGACAAACTATATTTTTCCAGAGAAAATTTATAACTTGGAACTGTGTTATCCGAGCTAAAGCTATGCATTCGATCCACTTGCTGAAATATTCGACGGCGACCAAAACATAACTCTTCTTTGATCTGGCCATTGGGAATGGTCCTACAATATCGATTCCCCATTGATCAAAAGACCAACAGATCGGAATTGGGTGTATCGTTTCAGCTGGTTGGTGTATTATATTTGAATGTACCTGACAGTAATGACAGTGTTTAACGTAGTCTTGTGCGTCGGCGTACATCGTCGGCCAATAATAACCTGTTCTCAAGCATTTGAGCGTAAGTGCTCGAGCGCCACTGTGATTCCCAGCTTCTCCTTCATGTATGCTTCTAAGGATGCTTTCGGAATTGTGTTCGGGAATGCATTTCAACAGAATTCCTGAGACGGACCGTCTGTAGAGTTTTCCTTCTATCATTGCATATCTTGGTGCTTGATATTTTATCCTCCTAGCTTCATTTTTACAGCTAGGGAGTGATCCATCTCTCAAATAGGTGATCAATGGAGTCATCCAACTATCCGCTGCTAAGTCGATATCCATTACTTCGATAACTGGAACAGTATCGAGGTCGATCGAAGGAGTTTTGGAGATTAACCATGTGATTACTCTTTTAGATTTACCATCCCTTGTCCCTGTAAATCTAGATAGTTGATCAGCCCATCGATTTTCTTCTCGTGGGATATTTTGGATATCAAACTTATCAAATTTCCCAGTCAAATCTTTCACTTTCGCCAAATACTTTATCATGTTGTATTCTTTCGCTTCGTACATTCCATTAATTTGTCTCTGAATTAGCTCGGAATCCGTTAAGACACTTAGAATCTTTATATTGGCCTTTATAGCCATTTCCAATCCCGCAACTAGAGCTTCGTACTCAGCTTCGTTATTGGTTACCACGAAGTCCAAAGTAATGGCATAATTCATGTCCTCGCCGTTTGGCCCTTGAAAATTAATTCCTGCCCCCCACCATCTCTGCTTGACGCGCCATCGACATGCATAAGCCATGGTGGGTCATTGACAATCATAATACTGTTATCGCTTGTCGATGCAGCTTCGGGGCTTGTTTCCGACATACTTGGAGTTTCAAGGAGGAAATCAGCAAGTATCTGAGCCTTGATTGCAGTTCGCGGTTGGTATTCGATCTCATACTGTCCCAATTCTACCGCCCATTTGATTAATCTTCCCGAGGCTTCTGGTTTCGATAAAACTTGCCTCAGAGGTTGATTTGTAAGTACGATGATCTTATATGTCTGGAAGTATGGCCGCAACCTTCGTGCTGACGTCACCAAGGCCAGAGCAAATTTTTCAATTGTTAGATAATTCTTTTCCGCTCCTTGCAGCAACTTACTTAAATAATAGACAGGCTTGTGTTCCGAGCCTTCAATTTTTACCATAACCGAGCTCACAGCCGCCTCGGAAATTGCAATGTAAATGTATAGAGGCTGTCCTTCTGTAGGTTTGGCAAGCATAGGTGGTGAGGTCAAATAATTTTTGAGTTGCTCGAATGCATGATCACATTCTTCAGTCCATTCAAAGGTCTTAGCTTTTCTCAAAGATTGAAAAAATAGTAAACTTTTGTCTGCGGATCTTGATATGAATCTATTAAGAGCAACAATCTTCCCGACCAGACTTTGCACCTGAGTAATATTTCTAGGAGGCTTCATTTCAGTAATAGCACGTATCTTCTCAGGATTCGCTTCGATTCCTCTCTCGTGGACCAGGTAACCTAAGAATTTTCCTGACCTTACCCCAAAGGTACATTTTAAGGGGTTGAGCTTCATTCCGTATTTCCTCAAGATTTTGAAGCATCGATCAAGGTGTCTAATGTGGTCTTCTTCACTCATGCATTTCACCAACATGTCATCGACATACACTTCCATTATTTCTCCGATCAACTCTTTAAACATCAAGTTGACCAACCGTTGATATGTAGCTCCGGCATTTCTTAATCCGAACGGCATTACTATGAAACAATATACGCCCTGTTCGGTAATGAACGCAGTCTTTTCTTGATCTCTTTCATCCATAAAAATCTGATAGAAACCTTGGAATGCATCCATCATACTAAAAATTGCAAAGCCTGCTGTCGAGTCGACCAACAGGTCGATCCTTGGGAGAGGATAAGGATCTCTCGGACATAATTTATTCAAGTCTGTAAAATCGTTGCACATCCTCCACTTGTTATCCTTTTTGTCACCCTTCGAGACAAGTACGACATTACACAACCATTCAGTAAAGTGTATTTCTCTAATCTGCTTAGATAATAAAAGTCTTTCGACCTCTGCTTTTATTATTTTATCCTTCACTGGGCCATGATTTCTTTTCTTTTGTCTGACAGGTTTTGCGCTCGGATCTATCTTCAAAGAGTGAGTTATGATTCTCGGGTCGATCCCCACTATATCTTCCGAGCTCCAGGCGAAAACATCCACATTTTTTCTTAAGAAGTTGATCAACATAATTTCTCCCTGTGGAGATAGTTCTGTTCCGATCCTGGTGATTTTGGTCGGATCACTTTCGATAAGCTTGACCTCTTTATGCTCCGGTGCCCGTAGAGTCAGATCTATGGGCTCTTTCCCTTTTTTACTAATCGGGTCCGTACTAGGCAACTCAGGCTCCCGAGATCTTTCCGTCGAAGATCCCACCGTTTTTCTTTTTGACGGTGTTAGAGGATCGACGTTCCTTTTTAAAGACAGTGCCGTGTTGTAGCAATCCCAGGCCATGCAGTGGTCGTTAACGATTTCGCCGACACCAGAGACTGTAGGAAATTTTATCTTCTGGTGATAGGTTGATACAACTGCTCGAAATTGGTTTAATGCTGGTCTTCCCAAAATGGCATTATAAGCGAAAGGTGCTTCTACCACTAAGAATTTTATCATTTTGACCACTCGATGAGGTTTGTTCCCAAGAGTTACACTCAAATTGATAGTTCCGGCTAGAACTATTTCTGATCCTCCAAATCCTACCAGTGGCGTAGCTACTTTTTGGAGAGTTATTTTTCCCAAATTCATCTGGTTCAGCACTTCGATGGCTATTATATTAGCCGAGCTCCCATTGTCGATTAAAATTCTCTTGACATTGAAATCGGCAATTTTCAACGAGACTACCATGGGAAAATCGGGGTGGTCTTCGTTATTATCCCAATTCAAGTTTCTAGGGGCTTCGCTCTCGTCGAACTTAATTATGTGTTGGTCGGAGTTTTTCCTCTCGAGCGCCCATACCTCTTTAGGGGTCATAATCCCCTTTTCTAGAGATCGTGCGACCTTTCGTCTGGCATTCCGACTATCTCCCCCCGCTGGTCCACCGGAGATCACATGTATTGTACCATTGACCTGGTCGTCATCGATTTCATCCCTTCCGGGAGCATGATTACTGGTAGATCTATCATGAGGACTTCTATTTTCCTCTCTCCTTCTAGGACTTCTTGTTCTTTGTCTTCTTCGATCTGCTCTATCTATGAATTCATTCAATCTACCCTGTTGAATCAATTTTTCAATTTCTTGTTTCAGGTGATAACAATCCTCGGTCCTATGACCATGAGCTCGATGGTACCTACAATATAAATCGTAGTTCTTTGCCCCCGGTTTTGCCTGTGTGATTCTTTTTGCTGGGGGAATTAAATTATTTCTTTCCAGTATCACCAGGATGTCTTCTCTTGGGGCATTTAGTTTTGTAAACTCCACATAACTTATTCGATCTCTTATATTCCTTTCAGGAGATTGAGGCCTGAGGTAGACATTGGGTCTTCTCTCAGGGTTGTTCCCATTGTGTTCTAATCTTTGAAAAACGTTCCCTCTACGGGGAAATCGATCCTAATCCGTTACCCTTTACACCGGAGGTTTTTCAGGTTTTCTTGAACCTGAAGTCGATGCTTTATTCTTATTTTTGTCTTTGAAAGAATTCATTTCTTCTTGGGTCATATATTTGGAGGCCAAAGTCATAATTTCTGCAAAGGTTCTTGGCTGCTTTCGACTCAAAGCGTTGCCAAATTGCCTATTTTTTGTCAGATCAAAAAGAATTGATATGATGTAATCAATATTTGGGGAGTCAATCTTCAAAAGTTCCACATTGAACCTTGCTAACCATGTTCTTAAGGATTCCCCATCTTGCTGGACTATTGTTCCCAGATAGCTCATGGGGAGCTTTTGTTTTTTCTGGCTGGCAAATTGTTGTTCTAGCTTGTTGTACAACTCTCTAAAACTGAAGATCGAGTTAGGCGGTTGTTTTCCGAACCAATCTAGTGCCAACCCCTCGAACGTTGTGATCATCAATTTGGCCGTATATTCTGCTGAATGAGCATACAAACTCATTATGTTTGTAAAACTAAATATATAGTCGGTCGGATCACTAGTTCCATCGTATCTGGGGAGCCGAGCAGGTAGAGATCCAGAAGCATGGGCTTCCCTAATTTCTAAGCAGAAAGGGGAACAAGCAGCTATACTATCCTGTATTTCTCGGGAGCGAGGCCAAGGTTGTTGCAAAGTCAGAAGCCTTTGTTCCACTCGTTCCTCGACCATCCTCTCTAACTCTCTTTCAGAAACTCTTCTATTTGTTTGTCGATTGACAACTGGAGGTTCGTCCACGTCGTCGATCGGTATAACAGAGCGTTCCTTGGATAGGCGAGGTTCAGGTTGAGCATTAGCTCTTGCCTGATTAGTTTTTCGACCAAGGTTCCTTCTTGCTACGTTTGGCGGGGATATTTGAGATCGTTGATCCGCGTCCGGACTTTCTGCTTGAGTTGACTGGTGGTCATTATTCTCCCGAGGTTCCCTGACATTATTAACCGCTCTTGAAGGACCAACAGTCGCCCTTACTGGTTCCGCAACTGCCGGAGTCTGTAGAATTTGAGGAAAAAATGAACCTAAAAGTTGAGCAATTTGCAGTATTTTTTCCTGGTCAGCGGAGAGCGGGGGAGCCGGGACAGATCGAACGGGTGAGTTAGGGGCCTGACTCACGCTAGGAGTTCGTTGTCCTCCCTGACTTTGATTGTTGTTAGCATTTGCTGCAACATGTTCCTCCACAGGGTCTAAATTTTGGTGATTGGCGGGAGGCTGGGTATTATTAGCGGTGGCCCTGTGGGAATTTTCAGGCAGGCTATCCGCAGCATGAGAAGGTCTTGAATTGGTGCTTCTTCCTGCGTTACGCGCGCTCTTCCTTGGATTGGCCATATTCGATCGAGTAATTAACCTTGCCCCTCGGTGGGCGCCAACTGATTTAACCGGGTTTCGTCTTAGGTTTAAATTCAGTATATTTATATAAGATCGCAATGTTACGATTTAAGGGGTTTGGTTAAAGTACTCAGGATGGTGCAATTCAAGAACAAGCAACGTAATATAATTGAATCAATAACAATAACGTGAAAGGCCAACAATAATAGTATATTTCGTAGGTTAAATTCTGGATCCTCAATACAATGTAAAACTCCGTATTTATAATAATTCTCAAGTCCTAATTTGACTAGGAGTCCTATTAGGCCTAGGAATCCTGCCCGGTTTAGGAGAAACGCACAGCCCACTTAATCTTCTAGATCGATCTGTCTGGTCGATCGGATACATTTGGGCGGATCGAGTCGATCTTGTAGTATTCACAGGTCGGATCGATCCTGAACCTCCTCGGGAAGCTTTATTCCATTATACGTGTAAAATAGCCCTCATCAGAGGGAAAAAGAGTGCATTTCTATCTTAAACTTTCCAGGTAGGGACACGTAGCTTGGTAACGTCTGTCAGACATCCGTAAAGTCTTTTCATGATTTTACTGGCGGGAAACTGAAGAGACACGAAGGGTTGATCCGTCTTTTCACCGCCCATATATATAGTCGAAATTAGCGGGATATTTTTACTTTTTACCCCAGATATTCAGATCTTCTAGCAGTAAACGTTTGAGTCGATAATCCTGCAATTTATTTATTTCACCGAACACACTATTTCAAGAGACAATGGCCTCGATTCCGCAGAATCCCAATTCTTCAACCCAAAACGAAGGACAACAAGTACCGCATAACATCACTAACCCAGAGATCCTTTCCTCTGAGGAGGAAGTGGCAGATGGCGTACAGGCTGAAGAGGTTAGAGACTATGAGGAGAAAGAGGTTGATAGTCTGGTGGTTGAGATCGTTCCTGAAGAGGAAATGATTGCCAGACCATCAAAAAAGTCAAAAACTTCTCAACCTCAAATTTCTGCTCATGTCGAGTTCTTTCCTTCTCGATGGAAGGAGGAAGATCTACCTGTTTTGAAAAGAGAATACGGTCGTTATTTCCCTTCGAATTTTGAAATAATTATTCCTTCTCCCGAGGATAGAGTCAATACTCCTCCCCCTAACTGTCGAGCATTCTATACGTCTCATTTCGAACATGGGCTCCGTTTTCCCCTTTCTCCGATCCTTCGTCAATTTTTAGAGACTTTCTTTGTCTCTTTAACCCAACTTGTACCAAATGCCATAGCCTTTATGATGGCATTCTCTGTTTTGATGGTTGCAAGAGGCCTGCAGCCCTCATTTCGTAATTTCCTTCACTTTTTTCGATTTACCATATCGACCTCCTCTAACAGAGGCTACTATTACGTTAGCCAAAGACCCGGTTTTGCCGTTCTTGAAAATGCCATTTCGAGCAACAGTACGGAATGGAAGTCGAATTTCTTTTATGTTAAGGCTCCGTCCTCTCGTATCCTCGAGAACGGAGAAACTGAAGAGTTCACTCATGACTGGGGATATAACCAATCTTGGGTGTACGGCGGTCGAAAGGTGACTGGTGAGATGGCCCCGGACGATCAATTTTCGTCCGATTTGATCGAGGAGATGAGGTCAAATAAGTATCAATCAGCTTATTTGATCGGAGAAATCTTCCTTCGCAAGGCTGGATTGAGTTCTTTGGATTTTCCTATCCCATCGGACGATCGATCCCTAGGTAAGATTTTACTAATAGTTACGTTATCCTTAAAAAAATGATCTATAAGTTTGTCGTCCATTAATGTTATCGATCATGTATTGTAGCTTCTATGGTCGAGAACTTCCGTTTTTTTGTGGTTGGAAAAACTGTCCTTTCAAACTCGAAGAAGTCGTCGGGAAAAGTTCCAATTGAGTAGAGGCAATCCAGAAAAAGGAGAAGAGACTAATATCAGGATCTAGAAGACATTGAAGAAGAGTCGTTCGAAAATGCAGATCCTATTCGAGTAGCTCCTCCCCCAACTGGTCAAACTCCATCAAAGCAACCTTCGACAAGCTCTCTAAATTTGGAATTCCACCTAAATACCTTAGAGATAAATTTGGAATTCTGGGCTGTAAAACTTGGTCAGAACGAAATCCTACTGGTCCAGAGGCTAAAAGAAGGACTCAGTTTTTTGACAAAGAAGGCGAGTATTTCACTCATGTCGGAGATCTAAGTCATAAGGCTTCTTTGGTAGACATGATCGAGAGCCACCTTCAAGGAAAACGAGCGGCTGGATATTCCGAAGGAGATTCATTGTTGACCGATGATAAGGAGAACGTCATCGATAAGTCGATCCGGCTTCTTCTATCTTCTACCTTTGTCAAGGACGTCCAGCAGACCTTTAAGAAAAGTCCACTTGATCAGTTGGCAAGAGCTGCTCATGCCCACGAAGTGGTGATATATTGAAATCCCGTTTTCTCTTCCTATAAACCTTAATTTCTTTACTTCATTACTTATTTAGACAACATATTTTTGCCACAGACCGGTAATGCTTTGGTATCAGCCATGTATGATACGGCATTCCATAGAGATCAATGCCAGTTCGTCAAAGGAAGCAACAATATTCTAACTGCCAGAGTCAAGGAGCTTGAAGATCAAATTGCTCGGGTCGAAAATTCTCATCTCTCTGCTGAAACTCAACCTGCTCCTAGTGCCAATCCGGACTTAGAGACCGACAATCCTCATATTATTAGTATGATGACAGATGCTAGTCGATACCAGGCACAGGTCGACCTACTGAATCGAGAAATGGATGAGCAACGAGTTTCACATGCCACTGTGGTTAGTAAACTGGAATCGGAGATTATTTCACTTCGATCTCAACTTGCGGCCTATGAAGACGATTCCAGTTTGGATAAGGCTATAGACGAGCATCAATCTCCTGACGTTGAATCCATTGTCAGAGAGTTTCTTGATTCTCCAGTGCATACGGCCATCATACATCAGAAGATAGGAGGTCTGCTATTGAGCTCGTTTTACAAGGGGGTCGATCAATTGACCGAATCTGGGCAGATTCCTGATAGGCGCAATGAATATCGTGATGTTATGGCTATTGAAAAGGATCGAAAACTTCGAGAGTATCCTCCTGATTCCTTGCCTTCCGTTGAGTATAGTGATCACCTTTTAGCTCATCTAGTGTCTGAGTATGGTGTTGGGTTATTGGTAACGTCAGAACGTCAAAAGCAGCGGAATTTAAAATTTTTAAAATAACCCAAGCAGAATCTTTATTCATCTAGTCATACGAAAAGGATTTTTACATAAATCGAAACATCCATAGGGTGTTTAGCGATTTTACCTTACCATGGGAACGGTGGTGATTTTTCTCCAGTCTTCTTCCAGATCTGCAGGATTTGGTTCGGAGAAGCACCCCATGTGTTGTGCCTCTAGCGGTATCCACACCAACTGGATTGAAGCAACTCTCTTGAATCCTCAGGCTCAGAACTAGGATGGAAGAGATACCATGCAAGGAAGAAAGAAGACAGAAATTGCGTGAACCCTGTACAATTGCACAGGGTTCGGCCGAACCCTTCTCTGTAAGAGAGGGGGCGGCGCAAACCAGATCTTGGGAGAGGGGGGGCGGCTACTACTTAGTCTAGGGCTTAATTTTTAGCTCTTTGTTTCAAGTGTTAAGTCTGTCTCTCTCTCTGGAAGAGTTGTGAGGAGATATCTATTTATAAGAGAAGAAACCTTCTCTTTGTAGATATCTCTTCAAGATCTTTTCCTTATCTTATAAGGAAATAAGATATACACATATATCTTCTTAGATCCTCCTTGTTTCACATGGAAACAAACTCTCCCTTCTTATCCTTAGCCAAAAAATCGCCCCTACCTAGTCTTGCAAGACTTCTTCTGGGCTTTTAATTAAAAGGCCCATGTCTTGCAACTTAATTTAATTAACCATTAATTAAATCAGCCCAATTAATCCAATTAATTATTCTCTCTCAATTAATTAACACTTTAATTAATTAGTTTTCTTCTTTAAGAATTAACACTTTAATTCTTCAGTTTTGATTTAACTCGTTAAATCAAACTTTCCTTGTATGATTTGTTGCAGTCCAATTGTATTGTGTGTGACCCTCTAGGTTCACCATCAATTGGTCGCGGGCCCACGACTTTCGTGATTTAATTTGTGAGCTTATGAATTGCTCCGATTAATTGAACACCTTCAATTAACCACTCAAGAATTAATCTCCTTATTAATTCATGAGTACCCACACCTCATGGTCGATGTCTAGCCTTAAGCCCATGAGGCCCAACTTCAGGTGAATTGATCTCAGTGAACCTCACCTCTTATAAGTACCATGTACATACGGTCCTTCTATCGACTTAATTTCCCGATCGAGACCTAGGGTGTGTGAATTGATCGGCACATCTAATTATCTCGATAACTATACTTTCTAATTCCGGATAATGATTTCAGTGTGACTGCTAAATTTGGAAACCCCTTTCCAAATCCGTCACCAACCATGGCCATGGGTTTCTCGAAATATATTATCTAAGAACGTATAGGAAATTCTCTCAACACACCACGTTGAGTCGGTAGATCCCATATTGATGCTAACCATTCGCGTACACGACTATACGCACCCAACTTAGGCACATAATGATCAGGCTACGTGATCGGCACCTAAATCTAAGTACGCACACCCATGCACCGAATTCGCCCTAGCATCTCAAGTCTAAGGACTAAATCGTACACTATTATAAGTTTGAGAAACATCCCATCGCCGATGTGCGTCATGCGCTTCCACAATGGGTTTCTCTGTTCGGGTCGTTCGATGCGTTCGATCCCCTATCGAACCACCTACTCATATGCACTAGCATCAAATGCCTTGCTCATGAAACGCTACAAATTCACTCCAAGTGAATCATGCATACTTGTACAAGTCTTTGCGATTCCTTCGATACCCCGTCTCGTTCGGAATCTATGACTTGGAACGTTTTAAGATCACGACCTTAGAAAGTGTTTCATGATTGCACTCATACTGAAGTGAATCGTTCCATAGTCTATTGTGATATAAGGATTTCATCCAATCGCTTAAGTGATTTGCGAGAGATGAAGTTGGCCATTGTTTGATTTACATACTATAAACAAACGAGCGTATTAATTCATTTATACTAGAGAAAGATTACGATAGTCCTAATACAAGCTAAATATATTGGCTTGCAGGGCACTATCCTATCATATGGAACTCCATTTCCAGTGCCCGCACCCGACTTGGAGTTAATGATAGGATAGTGCCCTGCAAGCCAATATATTTAGCTTGTATTAGGACTATCGTAAGCTTTCTCTAGTACAAATAAATTAATACGCACGTTTGTTTATAGTATGTAAATCAAACAATGGCCAACTTCATCTCTCGCAAATCATTTAAGCGATTGGATGAAATCCTTAGATCACATTCGACTATGGGACGATTCACTTCGGTATTGAGTGCAATCATGAAACAGTCTCTAAGGTCGTGATCTTAAAACACGTTCCAAGTCATAGATTCCGAACGAGACGGGGTATCGAAGGAATCGCAAAGACTTGTACAAGTATGCATGATTCACTTGGAGTGAATTTGTAGCGTTTCATGAGCAAGGCATTTGATGCTAGTGCATATGAGTAGGTGGTTCGATAGGGGATCGAACGCATCGAACGACCCGAACAGAGAAACCCATTGTGGAAGCGCATGACGCATATCGGTGATGGGATGTTTCTCAAGACTTATAATAGTGTACGATTTAGTCCTTAGACTTGAGGTGCTAGGGCGAATTCGGTGCATGGGTATATGTACTTAGATTTAGGTACAGGTCACGTAGCCTGACCATAATGTGCCTAAGTTGGGTGCATATAGTTGTGTACGCGAGTGGTTAGTACCAAGATGGAATCTACCGACTCATCGTAATGGATGAGAGAATTTCCTATACGATTCTTAGATAATAATTCCGAGAAACCCACGGCCGTGGTCAGTGACGGATTTGGAAAGGGGTTTCCAAATTTAGCAGTCACACTGGAATTATTATCCCGAATTAGAAAGTATAGTTATTGAGATAATTAGAGGTGCCGATCAATTCACACACCCTAGGTCTCAATCGGAAAATTAAGTCGATAGAAGGACCGTATGTACACGGCAGTTATAAGAGGTGAGGTTCACTGAGATCAATTCACCTGAAGTTGGGCCTCATGGGCTTGTGGCTAGACATCGACCATGAGGTGTGGGTACTCATGAATTAATAGCAAGATTAATTCTTGAGTGGTTAATTGAAGGGGTTCAATTAATCGGAGCAATTAATAAGCTCGCATATTAAATCACGAAAGTCGTGGGCCCGCGGCCAATTGATGGTGAACCTAGAGGGTCACACACAATACAATTGGACTGCAACAAATCATATAAGGAAAGTTTGATTTGAAGAGTTAAATCAAAACTGGAGAATTAAAGTGTTAATTCTTAAAGGAGAAAATTATTAATTAGAAGTAGTCTAATTAATTAATGGAGAAGGATTAATTAATTAATTGGATTAATTAATTAAATGGGCTGAATTAATTAAAAGATATCTATTAAGAGAAGGATTCTTCTCTTATAAATAGACAACTCTTCATAACTCTTCAAGATATATAACAAGTGAAAAACCTAAGCCCTAAGACAATGAGGAGCCGCCCCCTCTTCTCCAAATCTGAAAATTGCCGCCGCCACCTTCTTCCTTTTGAGGTTGGCCGAACCCTGTAGAATTCTACAGGGTTCATGCGATTTCTTTTCTTCTTTCTTCCTGTCTAATAAATTTTGGATCCTAGTTCTGAGCCTGAGGATTCAAGAGAGTTGCTTCAATCCAGTTGGTGTGGATACCGCTAGAGGCACAACGCTTGGGGTGCTTCTCTCGAACCAAATCCATCAGATCTGAAAGAAGACCGGAGAAAAACCACTACCGTTCCTATGGTGAGGTAAAATCACTAAACACCCTATGTTTGTTGTGATTTTTTGTGCAAAATCCTTTTCGTATGACTAGATGAATAAAGATCTTGTTTGGGTTATTTAAAATTTTAAAATTCCGCTGCTTTTAACGTTCTGACGTTACCCATAACCCAACAGTGGTATCAGAGCCTAATTCATTACTCTCATACGAAAAGGTCTAGATATAATTTGATTGCTTTAATTGTATTGCATGTTATATTCATGTTGTTGATTCTTACTTGTTATGGGTAGATCTGATTTTGGGTAAAATTGCATAAAAACGTTTTGGGCCAATTTTGAATTTTACGAAAATTAAGGGCTGTTTTTGCGATTAGCAATTTTTGGAAAACTGGACTGAAATTGAGATTTTACGAACTGTATGTTTTCTGGACAGATTGTAATTTTCTGGAAAATTTTGAATTTGGGGCTGTTTTGTAAATGCCGAAAGTTTTGGGGCTGTTTTGTAAATACCGAAAACTGCAGGGGCTGAATTGCAAATTCGAAATTTTTTCTGGAAATAAAATTTTTATTTTCGGTCCTCTGCCCAGTTTTAATTTTGGGGTTAATTTGTAATTTCCAAAACTTCAGGGGTCAAATCGCAATTTCCAAAAGTTGGAGGGCCGAATTGCAATTTTCAAAAGTTGAAAATTTTATTCTGTTTTTATGCATAAAATGGTTTTGTTTATCCAAATATAGATTACCTATAATTAGTAGAGACTAAAGTAAGAATCTAGAGAAATATTTTAAAGGCGTTTAAAATAATTGAAGTAAGATAGGAAACTAGTAAATGTGTTTGCTTGTTTCTTTGCTCAACGTGAATTGTTTACGTGGTTTTCGATCGAGCCGAGCCTTGACCTTAGATGTGATTGGTTTATTATGCTTTGGATTTTTGTTGGGCCTGCGAGCCTTTATTTGGGCCTTTTTGTGCCAATGTAATAGATTAGGGCTTTACATTAAATAGTTTAGGATGGAGGCCCATTACATGCAAGAAGGAAGCCCAATGGAGAATGAAGGCCAAGTATGCTTGGTTATTAATGTAATAGCCTAGGCCCATTAAGAACCCATTAGATAGACCAATTGGGCCAACATTATTGGCTCAATGATGGCCCAAGCATAGGTGGCTCCCGATCGAAAACATATTGTGTTAGAAATGCATGCTAGGTTTATTTAATTATGTTTTATTTATTTATTGCTTCTATTATTTGGCTTGTATGGTGATGCGCGCTAGAATATTAGAACGTAAATAAGATAATTCATAATCGAAGCGGTGAGATCTCGAGAGAGTTTGCCTTAAACTTTCAAACCAGCAAATCCCCTCTTGAATTAAATATTAAGTCATATTGGATTAAAATAAAATGAAGTATTTATATAAATCCAAGCCTTCCATCAATAGGGACTAGCGTATGTTGTCTACTTATCGATTAAGGTGATCCAGAGTCTGGCACCCGAGGCGAAGAAAGGGACAATACGTGAAATCTCTCGATTCTTGTTTATTAAATAAACTCGACAAGGATGAGGACTGGTCGGGACATGTATAATCGACCGATAACCAGTTACGGGGATTTCATGACCGGGCTCGTTGCTCATCGAGATTGATTGGGTTAGACTTAACGAGTAGTACCACTCATGATGTAGCAGTGCTAGATGGGTGCGAAAATCGAGGCAAAATAGCTTGAAGGTTGTGTAAAGACACAATTGGCAATAAGTATGCCTACCTAGGGAATTAGTTGTATGGCCACGAGTCGTGGGTGCAATTAATGTCCGCTGGGACGTCAAGACCTACTAGGAAATAGGATTTCCCGAATAATTGAAGGGGTAATTGTTTCGATAAAATAGTGGGAGAACTTTTACGATAGAAAGTCCAACCTTCGTAGATTATAAGTATTAATCATTAACTAGTCCTCTTTATATTTGTCTTCTCTTTAAAATAGATATTGAGATATCTATAATTATCCATTATACTACTTATCCTCGACTTATAAAATAACTGGATCAAAATATCGACTGTCTTAGAAACTAGAGGATTGTCCTCAAATCCGAAAGTCGGAATCGTGTTCTTAATAACTAGCCTATGCCTGATGCACTTCCGAGATGAGTCTAAAAGGAGGAACGAATCACCCGTAGGGTATGGGAACATTAATAATCGTTTCCTCATATAAGGACAAGTCTCAAAAGTGGAACGAATCACCTATAGGGTATGGGAATCTTAATGATCGTTTCCTCAAATAAACATCAAAATTGAACGAGCTAAAGAAGCGACATAGGAGTATGTCTGAAGCTTCTAAAACAAACCTCCACTTCAAAAGCTTGTTTTGAGGAGCAGTTTCGAATCGTTTGATTCGAGACCACTAAGGAGTTGCTTTAAAATTCGAGAATAAGTGAAGGAACTGATGTCAAGGATCACTGTCCTTGTTTTATCAATCTAGTTGAAAACTGGATCGATTAAACGTAGGCCTGCATATGATCTTAGCATTGACCTCCATTTAAATTCTACTCCCGCTCATTCAAAAGATTCGTGAAATACTCTGATCTTATTTGATAAGTTGATCACATTTCATGAACTAACCAAAGTATTGGTAAGAGGCAAATAGGGTAAACCTGTCATGATCGTTCACACTTCATGGACTGCAAAGTCAAAGAAGAGTAATGTGAAGAAGAACTTGTTCTCTTCTAAAATCGACCATAAAAGGTAGTCGAAAGAACACAAGTAGTCTAAAAATCGAATTATCCCACTGAATCTTAGAAAGGCACTGATTAGTTTAATTGATTAGAAGGTCTAATTAATTAAGCAACGTTTCAATTAAAGGGTTAATTGAAAAAGGAGATGAATCAATTAAAGAGTTAATTGAAAGGAAGCAAATTAATTGAATTGAACCGTTAACTCAATTCTATTGAATTAATGTGCTAAGTTCAATTAATACCAAGATAATAATCCACTACTTTGGCACGCTAGACTTGGACATATCTCCAAGAGTAGGATTCAAAAGTTGGTTTCTTCTAAGGCTCTTGAAATATGGAACTTAGATGAACTTTCAACCTGCGAATCCTGTCTCATAGGAAAGATGACCAAATCTCCCTTCACAGGGAATCAAGAGCGAACCAAATAACTTTGGATTTGATCCATACGATTGAAAGTGGACCACTAAAGGTTAGTGTAAGAGGAGATTACTCATACCTCGTACCTTTTTGCTAATGACTTTGGTCATTAGTGATATATGTATCTAGTGAGATACAAATCCGAAAAACCTTTGAAAAGTTCAAAGAATTTCGAAACGAAGTAGAGAATCAACAAGGGCATAGTATTATGGCCATTCGATTTAATCAAGATGGCAAATACTTAAGTCAAGGATTCCTCAATTATCTTACTGAGAATGGGGTTCTCATACAACAAACTCCTCTTATGACGCCTCAATTTATTTGGAGTGTCCGAGAGAAGGAGTCGAACCTTGTTAGACATAGTTCGATCCATACTGGTTTTTGTTAAGCTTCCTTATGCATCCTAGGGGTTGGTCCTCCTGGCTGCATCGAAGATACTGAGCAAAGTACCTTCAAAGTCCGTGCCTACAAAGCCCTACCAAGAATGGTATGGTAATGCACCTCTATACTTTTACTATTAAGTATGGAGATCTCCTGCCTAAGTTGGGAACTAGAAAGGAGATAAATTGGCTAGTAGATCCAATTTGTATATAATTGTGGGGTATCCAACGAAATCCACTGGATACCTGTTCCACGACAATGAGAAACAATCGTTTCTCCTAATTACCGTTCCTCAGTTGATGAATTCCTCGTCAAAGGAAATAGGGAATGTCATGGAACTTGATGAAGTCCAAGATTTGGACCCATCCCCACAAACAGTGGGAGTTAATCCAGAAACTGCTAAACCGTCTAGTACACCAGTACTTCGTAGATCTGATCAAGTTCGTAAGAAGCTTGAAAGATATGGTTTTACCATATACGAAGAAGCTACATTGGATGTAGACGTGCATCATGACAAGAGTTCATGTAATCCGAAATGGATTCCATACATTCCAACAAGGTATGGACCTTGGTCGATCCACCCAAGGGTTTTATCCCTGTAAGTAGTGAATGGATCTTCAAGCTAGGAATAAATGGAGAGGTGTTGACCTCTAAGACTCGACTAATGGTGAAAGGGTATTCACAAAGTTCTGGAACAGACTTTGATGAAACCTTTTCTCCAGTAGCGAAGTCTGAATCCATTCAAATTCACATTTGTTTTGATGAGATAGTCAAGGCATTTGACTTCATAAAAAAAAAAAAAAAAATGAATATGAACCTTGAGTGTACTAAAGGATTAGTGGGAGCTCTATGAAGCTCATATTTTATATGTCGATCGCATTCTGCTTATCTGGGATGATATCGGAATGTTAGCACAGACGAAAGCATGGTTATCCATGCAATTCTCCATGAAAGATTTGGGAGAGACATCTTGCGTATTGGGATACGTATCTATAGAGATAGATCGAAGAAGATGTTGGGACTCTCTAAAATCTAAGTACATAGAAACAATACTGAAAAGATTCAGTATGGAAGAATCCAAGAGAGGATTGCTTCCAATGAGACACTGTAACTCTTTTTCCAAATCGATGTGCCCTACATCGAATGAGGGATAAAGGAGAATGTCTCAAATACCTTATGTTTCGACAAAAGGTAGCATGTGGCATGCTATAATATGTACTAGACCAGACGTAGAACCTGCTCAAGTGTCACGAGCAGTTACTAGTCAAACTCCGGTGAAGAGTACTGGACCGCCGTCAAAGCTATCCTTAAGCTCTTGAGAAAGACTAAGGATTTTTCCTTGTTCTACGGTGGTAATGGAGAATTAAAACTCGAAGGATTTAATGATTCGAATTTTCAGTCTGATGTGGATGAATAAATATATAAGTCCAATTTTGGATACATATTTTGCCTCAATGGGGTAGCGGTAAATTGGAAAGGTTCCAAGCAAAGCACCGTTGCCGACTCAACCACTGAAGCATAATATATCGCAGCATTGAATGCAACACAAGAAAGTGTTTGGATGAAAAACTTCATCCAATAGTTGGATGTAGTACCTAGCATTGCGAAGCTCATGGTTATCTTCTGTGATAACAATGGAGTTGTTGCTAAAGCAAAGGACTCGAGATCTCACCAGAAATCTAAACACAATGAGAGAAAAGTACCATTTGATTGAAGAAATCATTGGTAGAGTAGACGTGCATAATGGATCACGTCGACTCGGAAGACAATCTAGTGGATCCACTAGTAAAGCCTTTGTCACGAAAAGAGTTCGAAGAACATCTTTGGAAGATGGGTCTTAGAAGCGTTTGTGATTGGCTTTAGGGCAAGTGGGAGATTGATAGGATAGTGCCCTGCAAGCCAATATATTTAGCTTGTATTAGGACTATCGTAAGCTTTCTCTAGTACAAATAAATTAATACGCACGTTTGTTTATAGTATGTAAATCAAACAATGGCCAACTTCATCTCTCGCAAATCATTTAAGCGATTGGATGAAATCCTTAGATCACATTCGACTATGGGACGATTCACTTCGGTATTGAGTGCAATCATGAAACAGTCTCTAAGGTCGTGATCTTAAAACACGTTCCAAGTCATAGATTCCGAACGAGACGGGGTATCGAAGGAATCGCAAAGACTTGTACAAGTATGCATGATTCACTTGGAGTGAATTTGTAGCGTTTCATGAGCAAGGCATTTGATGCTAGTGCATATGAGTAGGTGGTTCGATAGGGGATCGAACGCATCGAACGACCCGAACAGAGAAACCCATTGTGGAAGCGCATGACGCATATCGGTGATGGGATGTTTCTCAAGACTTATAATAGTGTACGATTTAGTCCTTAGACTTGAGGTGCTAGGGCGAATTCGGTGCATGGGTATATGTACTTAGATTTAGGTACAGGTCACGTAGCCTGACCATAATGTGCCTAAGTTGGGTGCATATAGTTGTGTACGCGAGTGGTTAGTACCAAGATGGAATCTACCGACTCATCGTAATGGATGAGAGAATTTCCTATACGATTCTTAGATAATAATTCCGAGAAACCCACGGCCGTGGTCAGTGACGGATTTGGAAAGGGGTTTCCAAATTTAGCAGTCACACTGGAATTATTATCCCGAATTAGAAAGTATAGTTATTGAGATAATTAGAGGTGCCGATCAATTCACACACCCTAGGTCTCAATCGGAAAATTAAGTCGATAGAAGGACCGTATGTACACGGCAGTTATAAGAGGTGAGGTTCACTGAGATCAATTCACCTGAAGTTGGGCCTCATGGGCTTGTGGCTAGACATCGACCATGAGGTGTGGGTACTTATGAATTAATAGCAAGATTAATTCTTGAGTGGTTAATTGAAGGGGTTCAATTAATCGGAGCAATTAATAAGCTCGCATATTAAATCACGAAAGTCGTGGGCCCGCGGCCAATTGATGGTGAACCTAGAGGGTCACACACAATACAATTGGACTGCAACAAATCATATAAGGAAAGTTTGATTTGAAGAGTTAAATCAAAACTGGAGAATTAAAGTGTTAATTCTTAAAGGAGAAAATTATTAATTAGAAGTAGTCTAATTAATTAATGGAGAAGGATTAATTAATTAATTGGATTAATTAATTAAATGGGCTGAATTAATTAAAAGAGTTTAATTAATTAAATGGTCAAATTAATTAAAGAGTTTAATTAATTAAAGGAGACCTAGTTAGTTAAGGAAATAAAGATAGAATGGGATTCTACTTTCCTAACTAGATAAGGGGCGATTTTTGCTAGGATAAGAATGGGAGAGTTTGTTTTCTTGTGTGACAAGGAAAATCTAAGAGATATACATGTATATCTTATTTCCTAATGAGATAAGGATATACATGGAAGAGATATCTATTAAGAGAAGGATTCTTCTCTTATAAATAGACAACTCTTCATAACTCTTCAAGATATATAACAAGTGAAAAACCTAAGCCCTAAGACAATGAGGAGCCGCCCCCTCTTCTCCAAATCTGAAAATTGCCGCCGCCACCTTCTTCCTTTTGAGGTTGGCCGAACCCTGTAGAATTCTACAGGGTTCATGCGATTTCTTTTCTTCTTTCTTCCTGTCTGATAACTTTTGGATCCTAGTTCTGAGCCTGAGGATTCAAGAGAGTTGCTTCAATCCAGTTGGTGTGGATACCGCTAGAGGCACAACGCTTGGGGTGCTTCTCTCGAACCAAATCCATCAGATCTGAAAGAAGACCGGAGAAAAACCACTACCGTTCCTATGGTGAGGTAAAATCACTAAACACCCTATGTTTGTTGTGATTTTTTGTGCAAAATCCTTTTCGTATGACTAGATGAATAAAGATCTTGTTTGGGTTATTTAAAATTTTAAAATTCCGCTGCTTTTAACGTTCTGACGTTACCCATAACCCAACAGTTAATAGAAGACGTCGAGGAAGATCGAGCGGATGAAAAGGAAGACAAGGATGATGACGAAGACATCGAAAGAGACCAAGCCAATGAAGGAGAGGATGAAGATAACGAGGGGTTATCCTCGAAGGAAGTTAACTCCCCATCTTAGATCATTTTCAAGATTAGGATTTCAGTAGTAACTTTCTTTTATCCATGCAACTTTTGTCATTTTGTTCAGTAGGACTGGAAAAGTTTGTAAATATAGTCAGCACAAAATCCCTTAATTGGTATATATGATTTTCAGCGATATATTAGTCTCTGTCGAATTATTCTTTGTCATTTTGATGACCATAGTACGCAATTGATAATCCATTCTGACAATTATTTGAAATTTTACTGCGCGCGCCAAGGATTAGGGACATAATTGTCATTTCCTTTACTATATATAAAGGTAAAATCTTTGAAGTTTTACCGCACGTCCCTACTTGCAATATAAAATTTATGTGTTGTAAATCGGAGTTACAGTTCGGTAATTCATAAGATTTTCG
This sequence comes from Penstemon newberryi var. newberryi, assembly GCA_030819805.1. Classification (NCBI taxonomy): domain Eukaryota; kingdom Viridiplantae; phylum Streptophyta; class Magnoliopsida; order Lamiales; family Plantaginaceae; genus Penstemon; species Penstemon newberryi. The sequence continues at coordinate 30,835,515 of JAUALY010000004.1, read as the reverse complement.
GATTCCTTGATCATGAGTTCCAATCTTTTCTCTGGAGCCAACAAACGATCTCTACGAGGTCCATCCCGACGAGATACTCCGAAGAAGAGAATTCGAACAGAAAGTTCGCATCAGTTATCTTCCCAAGGAGGAGCTCCTTCTCGGGAAATTGTGCTTCAATCCGACCCGGTGTCATCCACCTCGGGAGGAACTCCAAAAATAGTGTTGAATCTTTTCAGGCGAAGGAAACGATGGATTCTTCTATGGGACCTTCACGGGCTCCGATCCGTAGCCCATTGATTGATCCCAATATTCTGGAAGCTTACCAGAACGAGGAGTCTCGAGCTACTTCTCCTCCTCTTGTCGACCAAACAACAAACGAGGAATCTCGAGCTACTTCCATTGCTCTCGTCGACCAAACAACAAACAAGGGGTCTCGAGCTACTTCTCCTCCTCTTATCAACCAAACAATAGATGAGTGTCCCCCTTCCGATCGAGATGCCACAACAAATCAAACCTCGGATCAAGAAAACTCCCAACAGGTCGTTATTACTCCTCCCAATCCTGAGGTCGAGCCAATTTTGCAAATGAGGGGACCCGTGGAAGATATTCCCGAGTCTCTCTTTGCTCCTTTGCGCTCTAATATTTTGTTTCAACTTCTCAAAATACCCAAGTTATCTCTCCTCCTACTATTCCTCGGGATATAGCTAAAATTGGACCTGGTCCCAGCCACTCTGGTTTTAAGAACTCTATGGACGATCCATCTCTTTTAGACGAACGTCCTTTTAAGGAGCAGGTCGAAGAAATAATTGACTTTGAGATGAGTCGATCTGGTGAGGTTTCCTTTGATGCATGTGTCCCGACATCCCTCGAGCCTGATGGGGTATCCTGGAATCTGGGAATGGGTACAATTCTGCCCAAAGAGCTTGATAAACTGAAAAACCGCTCTTCTTTGCAGCTTGTTCAGTCCATTTTCAAGCGTTTGGAGATGGTAGAGATTTTTTATCTCTTAGCCTTTGAAGTTTCTCATTCTTATTTTTCCATAATAGGCCAAGCATGAAGCTCTTCAGCTTGGGATACAAAATGATGAATCCTATTTTGTTCGAGAAGAGTCTCTTAAACGGATAAACACAATTGCTGCTGCTCATCGATCGCTGATGACTGAGGTCGAAAATCTTCGAGCTGCTACTGAAACGCTTTCTAAAGAGAAAGAAGAACTTGCACGAGCGAATAGCAGCTTGGTGTCCGATAAGGAGCAGCTTATTAAGGAAAAAGAAGACCTTCTCCAATTGAACAGGAATCTTGAAGAAGCTACTCAGTCCCAGATCGATAAGAGCAAGAGACAAGAGTTTGGAAGGGGTTTCTCTCTCGGATATAAGCAACGTACAAAAGAAATGATGACCTATCTTGCTCATCAAACGAGTCCCGATCATGCTTTTGAACAGTAGACAAAGGTCTTTTCACGCTTTTTTTTTTTTTTTTTTTTTTTGAGAAATGTAATATAACAACTCTTTTTTGTCGTGAATAGAGCAGTTCGTTGTTTCAATTGTTTATATGTAGAATAATACGTCGTTTCGATCTAAATGCCAAAATAACTGTTATCTATCTTCTTGGGAGAGGAAAAGTCACCTTGGTAGTTGTGCCGTAACCGTAGGACGTTTCGCATGCTTGTCCATTAACTGATAACCTCTTCGTACTATAAATGATCCCTTGGAAAAATAAGAAAGATAACAGAGGGAAATAATATGCCTTTATTAAAAAAGTCACTTTGGCACCTATGGCATCCTGATTATGGTGAAGATATTAACCAAATCTGTTTATGAGAGATGAGAGCTGGTTAGTTCATTAAAATTATGGTATCCCCTTTGTCAGGGTATTCTCTTCGACCAAGGAGGATACTTCGTAAGAGTTGGATGAGATATCCTTTGACTAAGGCGGATACTTTGTAATCTTCCATCTGGACATCCTCTGACCAAGGAGGATATCTTGTTAAGGTCTGGTGAAGTATATTAGCCAATCATCACCAATGCAGTGACAAGAGTCCAAGAGTAAGGAGTACGTCGGACTGGAGGAGCAATCATTCCGAGGATGAGCTTAGTAGGCTAGTATTTGTAATAACCGTAGTTAGATTTTAGGAACGAATGTAATTTCCCTTCTGTATTTAATCGACCGTATTTCGCTGAATGTAATGATCTTGAAAAATCTCAATAAAATCGTTTAATCTGTGATTGTTTATTCGTGTTACTTCCTTCCTTTTTTGTCGTGCTAGTAGTCGATCAGACAATTTGAATTTGAAATTTAATACCAATGAGTTATATGATACTCCTCAGTTAATTTAACAATCTGGACCGTAGATAGAATCTCAATGCAACACCGTTGGATCCTTTATCTTCTGTCCTATAAAAGGGTCATTCCATGCTTCTCCATTTCACAACATGAGGTTGTTTAAGAAAAAATTTCATTGGTATGATCATCATCGTTCGCCAAAATGTGTTACCTTAACGAAGGATGAATCTCTGACTTGGTATGGGATGAATTGGAAAAATGAAACTTCCCTCATATATGCTGATGCTCGGAGAAATCTCTTAATTGGGGATTAGTCGACCGTAAACTATGCCATAGAGTATAGGTCGAGGTCAGAGGAAAGTCGGATTCTTGCTTTATCGAAATCAACTTGTTTCTAACAGGTTGACGACGCCATGCATGAGATCCTTCTGATTCCTATTTGATCTGGCGTAGCAAAAGCATCAGCTTCTTCGAGGTGGTCGAGTTTAGATAACATGTGCTCTTTCCTCGATCAGATGGCTGTCGATCCTTAGAAGGAACGCCTGAATTTTAGTTTCTCGTCACTGTTCCCAAAGTAGATGTAATGATGGTTGTTCTGTAGCTCGACGGTTCCGAAGTACTTCTTACGCCGACGATCATTAAAGATAAATTCTTCTTCGAGATTTTGTATGTAGAGTTGCTAGTATATCGATCGATGCCTTTGTTTAGATAGGAATCTCAGACATGTAATATAATTTTTGTAATGATAATTTTTTCATGTTGAATATCGACCTGATGTATAATGTTTAAATTGATTCAACCTGATAGTGCATTTAATTCAAGTCCTGCCTTTATGGCTGGTAGTTATGAATGTGTAACGTAAATCCCGATATCATATGACTACCGTTGATTAGATATGAGTTCCACCGTTGGATTTTTACCCTCTTATCTATAAAAGGAATCCTTTACCTTTCAGTCATTTACCCTCAAAAGTGAGAATTTCCAAATAATGTATTTCCATTTTTCCCAGAATGGTGGTCGTCCACCTAACTCAGAAATTCAACAATTTATTAATTACGCCGACTTGGTATGGGCGGAATCGAAAAATGGAGACTTTTCAAAAACCATGAAGTCTCCGATCCCTAAAATAGGGGATCGATCGGAGTGTTCATCACATATCGACCATCCTGTAAAAATGGGTAAGGGTCGGTACGGTGGCATTCCGATCTAATAGTTCCGTGGTCGGTGGAAAGCTGGTTAGTTCATTAAAACTAGAAGGCATGATCGAGAATGCTGACCACCATCGACCAATGAACAATTATGATCTCACAAAGCTCTCTCTCTGATTCCAAGCTTTATGATCATAATCACGGAACCTAAAGGCGGCTGTCTTCGTCGACCGGGTTTAGCTGGTAGCCAGAATGTTGGGAAAAGTGTGGAGATAAACGAAAACAGAGGACCACTATTGCAGCTGCTGTCCTTCTAACCTGAACATCCTTAGTCGATGAATCGACCTTGTAAGATTGCTTTTTACAAGTCTATTGAACAAGCGAAGCCGTATTTAGTTAGAAATTTACTATAGTGTGTAATAGAATTTTGCCGTTTGACTAGTTAGGGAATTCTTTGTATCTTTCCGATGTATTTTTCTTCTTGTAATAAACACTGCTTTATTTGTCGATCATATGATATTTATGCTATTACTGAGCCATTTTGTCTTTTACTATTTGTTGGTTTTCTTACTCTTTCTGGAGATCGTTTTATCGGATTTGAAGAGTCTTTTCCTACCCAATCGGTTTTACTCAACTATTTATTTTATTTAGGTTTTTATACCAACTTTTGGTTTTTAACCTGTGTAGATCGTTCGTTAGGAGATCAATGAGTTTATACCGACCCAATCGGTTTTACTCAAAGATTTTATTTTACTTAGGTTTTATACCAACTTCTGGTTTTAACCTGTGTAGATTGTTTGTTAGGAGATCAGATGAGTTTATACCGACCCAATCGGTTTTACTCAAAGATTTTATTTTACATAGGTTTTATACCAACTTCTGGTTTTAACCTGTGTAGATTGTTCGTAAAGAGATCAATGAGTTTATACCGACCCAATCAGTTTTACTCAAAGATTTTTATTTAGGTTTTTATACCAATTTTTGGTTTTTAACCTGTGTAGATCGTTAGTTAGGAGATCAATGAGTTTATACCGACCCAATCGGTTTTACTCAAAGATTTTATTTTACTTAGGTTTTATACCAACTTCTGGTTTTAACCTGTGTAGATTGTTCGTTAGGAGATCAATGAGTTTATACCGACCCAATCGGTTTTACTCAAAGATTTTATTTTACTTTAGGTTTTATACCAACTTTTGGTTTTTAACCTGTGTAAAGTGAATTTTGACAATGGTCTTTTTGAATTCGATGTATGGAAAAACTAAGCAAAAGCTTTTTATTATAATCGTGGATAAACTTGAGGCCTGAAAAGAAAATAACAAAACAAACTAAAATTCGAAAAACAAGCTAATCTCTTGCAAAATTCTGTCTGATCTCCAAAATCTTCAGCCATGATATCAACGGCCATAATATCTTCTGAGGTTTACTGCATTCCATGTTCGAGGAAGCGGAGTTCCATCCAAATGTGTTATTTTATACGATCCCTTCTTGCCGACCGCGGTTACCACGTATGGACCTTCCCAATTTTGCTGTAACTTGCCCACATGTTTTGATACTTCAACCTTTTTAAGTACCAAATCACCTTCCTTGAACGATCGCATACCTTTTCCATGCTGGATTTAGCTGCTTCTAACCGAAGACTGGCTTTTTCCCTCAAGGTCTCACTCAAGTCGACGTCGTCTTTTCTCAGTTGATCATTTGATTCCTCATCGTACCACTCAATTCTAGGGCTGGGGACTAGTGCCTCAACTGGGATAACTGCCTCCGATCCGTAGACTAAGCTAAACTGTGTTTCACCGATAGAGGCTTTTACTGTAGTTCTGTTAGCCCATATGACACCGGGAAGCTCATCAGCCATCTTCCTTTGGCGTCATCCAATCTTTTCTCGAGAGATTTGATAATTTCTCGATTTGCTACTTCAGTTTGTCCGTTTGCTCGAGGATGTCCGACTGATGTAAAGTTTTGCTGTATCCCAAACTTTGAGCACTATTCTTGGACTCGTTTTCCAGCAAATTGGGTCCCATTGTCGGAAATTAAGATCCTCGGGATTCCGAAACGACAGACTATATTTTTCCAAAGGAAATTTATGACCTGGAACTGAGTTATCCGAGCTAGTGCTATACACTCAATCCATTTGCTGAAATATTCAACGGCGACTAGCACGTAACTCTTTTTCGATCTGGCTACTGGGAACGGTCCCACTATATCAATACCCCACTGATCAAAACGCCAACAGATCGGAATTGAGTGCATTATTTTTGTCGGTTGATGTATTATATTTGAATGCACCTGATAGAAATGACAATATTTTACATAATCCTGCGCATCCGCGTACATTGTTGGCCAATAGTACCCAGTTCTCAAACATTTAAGTGTGAGCGCTCGAGCCCCACTGTGATTTCCTGCTTCTCCCTCATGGATACCTTTAAGGATGCTCTGCGTCTGGTGCTCGGGAATACACTTTAGCTGAATTCCATAGACGGATCGTCTGTAGAGTTTTCCCTTTTCAATGGCATATTTTGGTGCTCGATATTTTATTCTTCTAGCTTCATTCTTATCGCTAGGGAGCGACCCATCTTCCAGGTAGGTGACTAGGGGGGTCATCCAACTATCTGCGGCCAAGTCGATGTCCATTATTTCGGTAACGGGAACGGTGTCAAGGTCGATCGATGGTGTTTTCGAGATCAACCATGTAATCACCCTTTTAGACTTTCCATCCCTTGTCCCCGTAAATCTAGATAGTTGATCAGCCCACCGATTTTCTTCTCGAGGTATATTTTGAATTTCAAACTTGTCAAATCTTTCAGTCAATTCTTTTACCTTTGCCAGATATTTTATCATGTTGTATTTTTTGGCCTCATACATTCCATTTATCTCTCTCTGGATCAGCTCGGAATCTGTTAAGACGTTTAACGTCTTGATGTTGGCTTCTAATACCATTTCCAATCCCGCAATTAGAGCCTCATATTCTGCTTCATTGTTGGTTACCATGAAATCTAAGGTGATGGCATAATTCATATCTTCGCCGTTTGGTCCTTGGAAATTAATTCCTGCACCTCCACCATCTCTGCTTAACGCACCATCGACGTGCATAAGCCATGCTACTTTATCGACGATCATAATGCTACCATCACTTGCAGATGTCACTTCAGGACTTGTTTCCGACAGTCTTGGAGTTTCTAGGAGGAAGTCTGCAAGTACTTGAGCTTTGATTGCCGTTCGTGGTTGATATTCGATCTCGTATTGTCCCAACTCTACGGCCCATTTGATTAATCTTCCCGAGGCTTCAGGTTTTGACAGGATTTGCCTCAAAGGTTGATTGGTAAGAACAATGATTTTATATGTTTGAAATAGGGTCGCAATCTTCGTGCCGACGTCACTAGGGCCAAAGCAAACTTTTCGATCACCAAATAATTCTTTTCAGCCCCTTGCAATAATTTGCTCAAATAATAGACTGGCTTGTGTTCCGAGCCCTCGATTTTAACCATAACTGAGCTCACTGCTGCCTCGGAGATAGCGATGTATATGTAAAGAGGCTGTCCTTCTGTAGGTTTGGCGAGTACTGGAGGTGAGGTCGGGTATTCTTTCAGTTGATCGAACGCATGGTTACAAGCCTCGGTCCATTCGAAGGTTTTGGCTTTTCTCAAAGTTTGAAAGAATGGTAGACTTTTATCTGCCGACCTTGATATGAACCTATTGAGGGCTACAATTTTCCCTACTAGGCTTTGTACTTGTGTAATATTTCTTGGCGGCTTCATTTCTGTGATAGCACGTATTTTCTCTGGATTTGCTTCGATGCCTCTTTCGTGAACCATATAGCCTAGGAATTTTCCCGACCTTACTCCAAAGGTGCATTTCAAAGGGTTGAGTTTCATTCCATATTTCCTTAGAATTTTAAAACAACGATCAAGATGTTTTATGTGGTCCTCCTCGCTCATGCTTTTGACCAACATGTCATCGACGTATACTTCCATTATTTCCCCGATCAGTTCTTTGAACATCAAGTTCACCAATCGTTGACAAGTTGCTCCTGCGTTTCTTAATCCGAAAGGCATTACTATGAAGCAATATACCCCCTGCTCTGTAACGAAGGCAGTTTTTTCTTGATCTTTTTCGTTCATAAATATTTGGTAGAAACCCTGAAATGCGTCCATCATGCTAAAAATAGCAAATCCTGCAGTGGAGACGACTAATAGGTCGATCCTGGGGAGCGGATAGGGGTTCCGCAGACACAATTTGTTTAAGTCTGTAAAGTCATTGCACATTCTCCATTTGTTATCCTTTTTGTCACCCTTCGAGACTAGTACGACATTGCACAACCACTCAGTAAAGTGTATTTCTCTTATCTGTTTAGACATTAAAAGCCTTTCGACCTCTGCTTTTATTATTTTGTCTTTCACAGGGCCGTGATTTCTTTTCTTCTGCCTGACCGGTTTTGCGTTCGGGTCTATTTTCAAAGAGTGGGTTATTATTCTCGGATCAATCCCCACTATATCCTCCGAGCTCCAAGCAAACACATCTATATTTTTTCTTAAGAAGTTGATTAACATGATTTCTCCTTGCGGAGATAATTCCGTTCCAATCCTAGTGATTTTGGTTGGATCATTCTCGATAAGTTTAACCTCTTTATGCTCAGGCGCGCGTAAAGTCAAATCTATAGGCTCTTTTCCCTTTTTATCGATCCTTTCCGTACTAGGCAATTCTGGCTCTGGAGATTTCTCAACTGAAGATCCTATCGTTTTTCTTTTTGACGGTGTTAATGGATCGACATTCCTTTTCAAAGATAGTGCCGTATTATAGCAATCCCATGCCATACAGTGATCGTTAACTATCTCACCGACCCCAGAGACTGTTGGGAATTTTATCTTCTGATGATAGGTTGAAACAACTGCTCGGTTTAATGCCGGTCTTCCTAAGATGGCGTTATAAGCGAATGGTGTTTCAACCACTAAGAACTTTATCATTTTTACCACTCGATGAGGTTTGCTACCAAGGGTTACGCTTAAATTAATAGTCCCGGCAGGAACTATTTCCGATCCTCCAAACCCTATTAGTGGCGTAGCAACTTTTTGGAGAGTTATTTTTCCCAGATTCATTTGATTTAAGGCTTCGATGGCTATGATGTTAGCTGAGCTTCCATTATCAATCAGGATTCTTTTGACATTAAAATCGGAGATTCTGAGTGAGACAACCATTGGAAAATCGGGGTGGTCTTCGTTAATGTCCCAGTTCAAATTTCGAGGGACTTCACTCTCATCGAAGCTGATAGTCCTTTCGACACAGTTCTTATTCTCGAGCGTCCATACCTCTTTAGGGACTTCAATTCCTTTTTCAGAGATCCGGCTGTCTTCCGTCTTGCATTTCGACTATCGCCCCTAGCTGGACCGCCCGAGATTACATGTATGGTACCATTGACATGGTCGTTATCGATGTCATCTCTTCAAGGCGCGCGATTGCTGGGAGATCTCTCGCGAGGGCTTCTATTCTCTTCCCTTCTCCTAGGACTCCGCGTCCTTTGTCTTCTTCGATTTGTTCTGTCCACAAATTCGTTCAACTTGCCTTGTTGAATTAGTTTCTCGATGTCCTGTTTTAGGTGATAGAAGTCCTCAGTCCTATGAACGTGAGCTCGATGGTATCTACAATATAGATCATAGTTCTTTGCCCCCAGGTTTAGCTTGCGTGATTCTTTTTGCTGGGGGAATTAAGTTATTTCTCTCCAGTATTACCAAAATATCCTCTCTGGGGGTGTTTAGTTTGGTATACTCCACATAGCTTATTCGATCCCTGACATTCCTTTCTGGAAATCGAGGCCTGAGGTAGACATTAGGTCTTTTTTCAGGGTTACTCCCGCTATACTCTAACCTTTGGAAGACGTTTCCTTTACGGGAAAATCGATCGTATTCCATAGCCCTTTGCATCTGTGGTTTTTCAGGCTTCCTGGATCCTGAAGTGGATGCTTTGTTTTTATTTTTATCTTTGAATAAGTTCATCTCTTCTTGAGTCATATACTTTGAGGCTAATGTCATGATTTCTGCGAAGGTTCGCGGCTGTTTCCGACTTAAGGCATTGCAAAATTGCCTATTTTTCGTTAGATCGAACAAGATAGATATAATATAGTCTATATTCGGGGAGTCGATCTTTAATAGTTCAACGTTGAACCTTGCCAACCAAGTCCTCAGGGATTCTCCTTCTTGTTGGATAATAGTTCCCAGGTAACTCATGGGGAGCTTTTGTCTTTTCTGGCTAGCGAACTGTTGCTCTAGTTTATTACACAGTTCTCTTAAACTAAAAATTGAATTAGGTGGTTGTTTTCTGAACCAGTCCAGTGCTAATCCTTCGAAGGTCGTGATCATTAGCTTCGCCGTATACTCAGCGGTATGAGAGTATAAATTCATTATATTCGTGAAATTGAATATATAATCAGTTGGATCACCAGTTCCGTCATATCTGGGAAGTCGGGCAGGTAAAGGCCCTGAGGCCTGTGCTTCTCTGATTTCTAGGCAGAATGGGGAACAGGCAGCAATACTATCCTGGATTTCACAGGAACGAGGCCAAGGTTGTCTCAAAGTCAATAGCCTTTGTTCCACTCGTTCCTCCACCATCCTCTCAATGTCTCTTTCGGAGAATCTTCTTTGGATAGATAGGGTTAAGGACGAGCATTATCTCTAGCCTGGTTACCTTTTCGACCAGGGTGTCTTTTAGCGGCGTTTGGTGGGGATACGTGAGATCGTTGATCCCCGTCTGGGCTTTCTGCTTCAGCCGATACTCGATCATTGTCCACTCGAGCTCGCCTAATATTGTTTACTAATCTGGTCGTTGGAGTTGGGGCCGCCTCTGGGCGGATGTTTTCTAGTCCCGGTGTATGTAAGATTTCCGCACATAACGAATTTACCAGTTGAGCCATTTGTCTTAGCTTCTCTTGATCGGCAGGTAACGGTGGAGGAGGGACGGATCGAACGGGTGAGTTCGGAGCCCTATTTCTGCTAAGAGTTTGACGTTCTTCATTATTATGGTTGTTTTCGTTTGCCGTGACGTGCCCCTCTGCTCGGTCTAAATCTTGATGTTCTGCGGGAGGCGGCATATTATTATTGCTAATTCTTTGGGAATTTTCGGGCTGACCTTCTACAGCACATGGATGCTGAGAAGTAGTGCTTCTTCCTGTATTACGTGTGCTTTTCCTTGGATTGACCATATTCGATCGAGTAATTAACCGGCCCCACGGTGGGCGCCAACTGATTTAGCCTAATTTCGTCTTAAGGTTAAACTCAGTAAATTGTTATAAGAACAACTTAATATATTAGGGATTTGGTTAAAGTACTCAGGATGGAGCAATTCAAGAATAGTATAAAGAACAATATTCACGTAATCAAGAGTATGCAAGAGAGGAGAAATAGTTGTAGTATTATTGATAGGTTCAAATCTGGATCCTTGATACAATGTAGAACTCAGTATATATAATAATTGACTAATCCTAACGTGACTAGGAGTCCTATTAGGCCTAGGAATCCTGCTTGACTTAGGAGTACTGTATGACGCAATAAATCTTCTGGATCGGTATTCAGGTCGATCAGATACGTTTGGGCGGTCGAGCCGATCTTGTAGTCCTCGCAGGTCGGATCGATCCTGAACCTCATCGAAAAGCTTTATTCCAGTATGTGTGTAAAATAGCCCTCATCAAATATGGTGAATGACGAAAATAACAATAAAGAATGGGAAATGATGAGATAGAAGGGGAAGAAGAGATTGGAACGAGGGTTAGAGTATAGGGAGAAAAACATTATGGCTCTTTATTTATTTTTTTGAGGTAGAAACCCCATAGTTCGTAACATCAAGCGTCGGATATTATGTTAAAAATTATAGCTTATACCAATGTTACAATTCAAATCTTTAAACTACACGTAAGTTTAAGTGCCATATTTTGGCTGTGCAGGTCACACCATGGGTTAAGAGGGTAATTTAGAATGAGCTTATGACTAATTATCACGAAAAAGCCTATTGGCCCTAGCACTGATATTGCAACAGCTTTAGTAGTTGAAAACTGCAACAAGATGTTTAATGTTTTCTCAATGTACATTTAACTTGGGAATTGTTACTTGAATTTACTACACGAAAAACTGGCTACATTAAGTAATGATGGTCAAATTTTACAAAATTTGTTACATAATCTCAACAGCCAAATAACAGCATATTTTGGCCTATTTCTTGCTGATGTAAATAGTAAGATGATGATGAACATCTACATGCTTCAAGCAAAGCTTTCTTGAATAGTAATATGTTGAGCTTAAAAGATAAACGAGTAAATCTAGAAAAATAAATAGGACCAAATGCTTTGAGCTCAAAAGATAAAGGGCTATCTTGTCGCAGCTTGATAGTTGTCAGACTAAAAGTGTAATTTTACCCTTTAGCTAATACTATATCCATATGATTAATGTTGGTTTTGGATTGAATGAATGAGGCATGTTGGACCCAACACGCAGGTAGAGGAGCTACCAAGCAAGGCATGATTTGTGGCTTACAGAAGCAATGTTTAATAGAGCAGCAAAAGAAAGCAACTATTGTAAACACATAGTACATGTGCAGAGGATTAAGTACATGTGAAAACCTTGAAATATTTCATTAGTTGTAATTAGTTACAAGTATTATCAAACCTTAAATAAAGTTCATAGACTTATAAGTTGATGAATTTTGAAGAGAAGATGAATTTTTATGACTTGACTAGATGAATTTTGGTGAGAAAATGAATCTTGTGTATTTAGGTAAATTTGATCTTGAATCTTAATGACTTTTACTCAATGTCGATGAATTGGAATGAATTTAGATGTGAAGATGATTTTTTACGAATTGAGTAGATGAATTTATGTGACTTGAGTACTTATAATTATTGTTGTTTTCATTTGCTCTTAAGACATGGGCAGATATCGTAGGTGGAATGTCGAAGAAGGGTGCCGCATATGGTTTGGCTGGTCAGGCAGCTCGGTTAAGGCCTAGTTCATCAAGATCGCAGAATGTCGAAACTAGTTCAGTTGTCCCAGAGATTATGGCCAGAATCCAAACTCTAGAACAACGGTTGGAGCAATCTCAACAAACACAAGAGAACTACGAGCGAATAACAAAAAGGATGGAGCAACATGAGCGAGAGATGGAAGAATTCCGATGTATGTTCAAATCCATGCAGAACCAGTCTCAGCCTCATGATGATTGATGATTAATTTATATTTTTAGACATTTTGACCTATTAACTTATTAAGTACAATTTGGATTTAATTTGTAAAATATTTTATGATAATTAAACATTTTGTGATTATGAATTATTTAATTTATGTGTTTTGATTATTGTCTTTATATATTGTATACAGGTTTTTATTGGCAAAAAAAATAATTTCTTTTAATTTTTTAAAAGAAAATTCTGACGAATTTTTTTATTTCCAACGGATTTACTTCCGTTGGAAATATTAAAAAAAAAAATTAATTTCCTACGGATAAAATCCATTGGAAATTTATTTAAAAATAAATAAATATTATTTTTCAACGAAATTTTCCATTGATAAATCTGTTGGAAATAGTCCGTTGGAAAATATTGAACCTTTCCAACGGATTAATTCCGTCGGAAACAAATTTTGAAAAGAAAAAAAAATCGGAAATATTAATTTTCCCGCGGATGTTTTCGTTGGAAAATCAGTCGGAAGAAGTCCGTTGGAAAATTTTCCAACGGAAGTCCGTCGGAACTTTTTCTTTGGAAATTCAATTGGAAATGTTTCCAACGCGCTTTTTCCAACGGAGTTTCCGACGGCCAAAATTCGTTGGAAAATCTGTTTTTCAACGGAATTTTGTCAAAAATCTGTTGGAAAATCCGTGGGAAAAATGTTGTTTTCTTGTAGTGATACTATATAAGTCGGATGTTGCAAGGTGCCGAGACAAGATATGAGAAAAAGTCCATTTTCACCCTCAGTGCTTTCAGAACCCTTACCACAAGGGTTCAGGATCCCAAGCCTCACAGAATAAGATGGAACGTGAGATTCCCAGGAGCATCTAGATAAATTTGCGGCCAAAGCGGATCTATTTGCGATGAGCGATGCAGCCACCTGCAAAAAAATTCGCACCACTTTAGCAAACCAAGCAGGTGATTAGTCTAGTGGAAGAGACTAGTCACTACAATGTAGCGAACCCAGGTTCGAATCCATGTTGGGAGAGGTTTCTACTTAATGTGCCCGACGCGTCTCGAAAATGATTAACTCCATAGGAAACCAAAAAAATTAACTCCATAGGAAACCAAAAAAAAATAACAATATGCAGACAATATCTGCTTAAAAACGTAAAATAAAGATTAGCTCCACCAGTTCAACAAAACAGCATAGAAGAAATGTGAATCTAGTTTGACATAAAAGAAAATAAAATTCATATGGACATGATGAATCAAAGAAAAATCAAATTTTGTAGTTAAACAAGTAGTTAATCAAGAGCATATAAATGCAAAACAAAAATGCATGCATCACAAGTATTATCAAATCTCCCTTAACATTTATACTTATAAGATAAAGGTATAATTTCAAGAACTGCCTAAGTTCACCCATTCCTTTATTCTATACAACGTCTTACCTGAACCCTTGAGTTAATGTTTATAACTCGACAACCCATTTCTGTCGAGCAAATTACATTCTATATTTTTTTTTACCCGCAATTTTAGTTTACTTGTCCGTAATTTCAGTTTTTATGTCGCCGGAATTCATTACGATGTTCAGAAATTGCCAATTGTACACATTTATTTGCCCCTACAAAAAAGATGCAATAACCTTCATCTGCACTAATTGTTTGCACACTTGGTAATTTATGAACAACGATGTAATTTAAGAATAAATAGGGACTAATATTGCGGGAAAGTGGACTAAAATCGCCTATACAAAAAATATATATGTTGGTTAATATTGGAGAAGGTTTTGAAGATGACAAAAAGGGTAATCTGGAAGTCATCAACTAAGAACTGAACAGCTTAGTGAAACCTATCTCATGTTCTGGAAGCTAAGTGACCGAATCAGCCGAGTGGGATATCAGATGGGTATTATCAGCCGAGTCAAGATAGATGTGTTCATTCTTGAATCAGCCGAGAAGCCATCAGCCGAGTGATCAGCAAAGTGATCATCAGCAGAGTACTTCCACCAGCAGAGTGAAGACGGTCAGGAAGCTTATCAACGGGAACCAGCTGTGAGCTGGGAGCATTAAATGCAACTGACATAAAGTAGACATCCGTACAGCAGAGTGTACAGTGCAACAGTTGCAGGGAGCCGTTCCGCGTGTCAGGACCAAAACTCGAGGACTGTAGATTCCTGCCAACCTTCAACGGGCAGAAATTCAAAATCTGGAAGTATAAATAGAAGACATAACTGAAGATCTTAAGAGAGCTTGCACAACTCAAGATCATATCATAAGAGCAAGATCCATCAGTTGAGTCATCTGATCATAAGCGAAGTCATTTGTTGACAAAGCTTTTCGTTGAAGAACAGAGAACTTAGTTGTCTGTCTAAGTGACTTTCAGCTGTAAAATAGAAGGAGTGTATATCCATCTTTGTGAGTGATATAACTTCTTAGTATAGGATTTCTGAGTGATCTTCTGTACTGAAAATAGCATGAGGAGTGTAGATCCGTCTAAGTGAGTGATCTAGCTTCAGAGTGTAGGATTTCTATGTGATTTCTTATAGCGCACTTGTGGCTTTTCATTTGTTGATCAGCGCAAGCATTGTATACTTGATTACTTTGTGTTTTCTAGTATAACCCAAGATTTTCGTGACTTGGAAGAGTGGACTAAAGGATTTTTATCCATATAACCACTATAAAAATCCTGTGTGTTTGATTTACTGTTTGCTATACTTTGCACATTTATCAAAGAACTCAAACATATGATTTAACCAAAAGATTTTAAAAGGAGTTGTAAAAACTGGGGACAAAATCTTTTGAGTGAGAAAACTTAAAGAGGAACAGCTTGGTGAAAAACACTTTGAATATCCGCTGCCAACTAGTTTCTAAAACTCTGATTTAACATCTGAAATCAGCTGAGTGAAAATCAGATGAGTGGTCAACTCTGCTGATAAAGCTTTGTGCGCATCAGCTTAGTAGTCTTACAAATCTCGATCTGCTTAGTCTGCTGATTTGAAAAGTTAGAGAAAAAGTTTTAAAGTTTTCAGAGGTCTATTCACCCCCCCCCCCCCCCTCTAGACCTCATTGACCACTTTTGGGACCAACAAGTGGTATCAGAGCAGATTGGTTCATCTGATCCTCTGCCTGATCAAACGAACTTGATCCTTAGTGTGTTTTTCAAAAAATTTCAAAAAGAGAGCATATTTTGAAAATCAAAAACTTTTTGAAAAATGGATGTCATAAGCCATGTTCCTCACATTGGCCATATGAATTTTGAAAATTGGTAAATCAGAATGGAAATCCTTCTTGCTGCTTACGACGATAACATGTTTACATGTATTACAAAAGGACCATTCAAATTCCAGAAGACTGTGAAGGTTTCTGGCCAACCAGATCAGCTAGTTGACAAAGAGCTGGATGAGCTGACACCCAAAGAAATCAAGTTAGTAAATCTTGATAAAAAGGCTAAGCTCATCATGTTCAAAGCTGTAGACGAAGACAGATTCCAGAAGATCAAGCATTTCAAAACTGCCAAAGAGATGTGGGATAAAGTCTGCGAGCTAAGCGAAGGAAACGACGCTATCAAAGAACACAAGCTCAATGTGGCTCTTGAGGAGTTTGAAAATTTCAAGATGAAGTCTGGTGAAACGATTGATTAGATGGATATCAGATTTACCAAAGCTCTGAATGAAGTTCTAAGGTTTGGTAAAGAATTTTCGAACAAGGAGATCACAGCAAAGGTTCTCAAGGCCTTGCCACCCAAATTCAACATGAAGGTGACAGCCATGGAAGAATCAAGGGATTTAGAGAAGATTTCTCTTTCCGAATTGTTCTCATCCCTCAAAGCATATGAGTATCAAATGCCGAGAATGGGATTAGAAGTGTCAACCAGTTCAGACCATACTGCTGCTCTAATGGCGTCAGACAAGTCAAGAAAATCAGCAGACAAGTCAAAACAGAAGACTCTGCTGAGATCAGAAAAAGGATACACTGCTGACGACGTTACCCTGCTGCTGAATGATTTTGAGAAGTTCTACAAGAAGAAAATGAAATTAAAATATAAAAATGCTACTTCATCTTCTTCTGATCATTTTCAGGAAAACAGGGATTCCTCCAAAGCAAAACTCAGAGATAACAAGGAAAAGGAGTATGGACTCATGATCAAAAATCATCCACACTCATCATCAGAGAAGTTTGCTGAAAAGGAAAAGTGTGCTAAAAAGGAGCGTAAGCTAAGTAAGAGCAAATCAAAGTTAGCTGATGCAGCAAAGCTAATAAACTCCTGCACATCTTATTCAGACCGTCAGTCGTCTGATAAAGAATTTGAAGAAGTACCTGAGACCCTATGCTTAACTACCATAGAATTTGATGATTCTGAAAATTGAGGTAACTTCTACTGATTAATGAAATGCACTATTTGAATCGTTTGAATAAATGCTAAATTACAAATTCAAATATAATTTGTGCATTTGCCAAGCTTAATGAAGAGATGACTCTGCTGAAAAGAGCAAATCAGATCACTGAAACTTCAGGTTGAAAAACCTCAAGAATCAGCTGACTACCAAAAAGCTTGAGCATGAGAATGAAACTCTAAAAGCTGAGCATGCAATTTGTTTTGAAAATATAAATAAACCTGAAAGAAGTAATTGCATCATTATCTAAAAAGAAAATCAGAGGCTTAAGAGAACAAGTCTACTGATGCTCAATAGTTTAGAAAACCTAGTAAGCTACCTAAGACAAATCAGACTACTAAAACTCATCAGCGAGTAAGCTGAAATAGGCTGATGATAGGAGTAAAATTAAAGTGGTATCAAGTCTGTTGAATCTAAAGAGAGTTATTGAATAACTCAGGTAAGAAATTGAGGTTAAAATGAATTATTTGGCAAGAATTTGAATCACATTATGATAATTGTTATTTCAACATGCTTTATGCCTATTCATATTATCATGCTGATCATGTTCACTGTGCTGATTGTCATCCTCATTTCAATATGCATGCTTATCACATATTTCATGCATCTTACCTTGCTTATGAGCTATGTTTTAATCATAACCAACAAATGTTGAAAAACAACAAGTGGTATTATCATGATAAAACATAAGTCACTAGATCATCACATGTTAAAGGTTACACTAACCATGCTGGACCCAATAAACAAGGGGTACCAAAAACAGTCATCTGTTTTGCAGGTGAAACACATGTGAGATGACAAAGATGAGTTGACTGCCTTGCAAATTTCACCAAGTTCAACAAGTGGTATCACCAACTATTCAAGTGGTATCAGTCAACCATGTGACAACAGAAATTGGTTTGTTGATTTTGGATTCATAAGTTGAGGGGGAACTTATCAGAAGACTAACCCAGAACAGCTTACTGGAATTCAACGACTGAGTGTCTTTGAAGAGAAACTCTCATCAGACTACTTGACCACGAATTCTTGAACTTAGGGGGAATATGTACGACTAGCGGTACTCCTAAATAAAAGATGAAGTTGTCAATAAGTCAAAATGAAGCTATCAGAAGACTGCTTCTTATCAGCTGACTGGACCTCAACAGCCAAGTGATTTTCAAGAATGTACTACACCAAGTGGTATCAGCAAGTGCTATCACATCAACAAGTGATATCAGCTGACTAATCTGATTTGTATCCATACAAGTAGTATCAGACTACAAGTAGCATCAGACTACAAGTGGAATCAGACCACAAGTGGTATCAAGTGGTAAAAATTCTTGAAGTTAAGGGGAAATTTTCTAGCTGGAGTGATAAACGGCAACGAAGACTACCTCGATCAGTCAAGTGCTTACCTACCTATCTTCAGCATACTAGTTTGCAATCTTATGGAAAAGAAGTTATCACAAATCCTAAAAAAGGGGAAGGATAAAAAGGAGAAGAAAAGATGCAACTAAAGTTTTGATGTTGATGACAAAAAGGGGGAAGATGGATGCAACTAAGAACCCTTTAAGCAGAAGATCAGAAAGGGAAAAAGAACCATCACATGCAAATGGTACTTTCTAAAAAGTTGTATCGGACCAAAAGAATTTCCATCTCAAGGCATGAAGAATAAATCTGAAGACTTAAGATTGGTTCTTAGTTGAAGGTTTTGTCATCATCAAAAAGGGGGAAATTGTTGGTTAATATTGGAGAAGGTTTTGAAGATGACAAAAAGGGTAATCTGGAAGTCATCAACTAAGAACTGAACAGCTTAGTGAAACCTATCTCATGGTCTGGAAGCTAAGTGACCGAATCAGCCGAGTGGGATATCAGATGGGTATTATCAGCCGAGTCAAGATAGATGTGTTCATTCTTGAATCAGCCAAGAAGCCATCAACCGAGTGATCAGTAAAGTGATCATCAGCAGAGTACTTCCACCAGCAGAGTGAAGACGGTCAGGAAGCTTATCAACGGGAACCAGCTGTGAGCTGAGAGCATTAAATGCAACTGACATAAAGTAGACATCCGTACAGCAGAGTGTACAGTGCAACAGTTGCAGGGAGCCGTTCCGCGTGTCAGGACCAGAACTCGAGGACTGTAGATTCCTGCCAACCTTCAACGGGCAGAAATTCAAAATCTGGAAGTATAAATAAAAGACATAACTGAAGATCTTAAGAGAGCTTGCACAACTCAAGATCATATCATAAGAGCAAGATCCATCAGTTGAGTCATCTGATCATAAGCGAAGTCATTTGTTGACAAAGCTTTTCGTTGAAGAACAGAGAACTTAGTTGTCTGTCTAAGTGACTTTCAGCTGTAAAATAGAATGAGTGTATATCCATCTTTGTGAGTGATATAAATTCTTAGTATAGGATTTCTGAGTGATCTTCTGTACTGAAAATAGCGTGAGGAGTGTAGATCCGTCTAAGTGAGTGATCTAGCTTCAGAGTGTAGGATTTCTGTGTGATTTCTTACAGCGCACTTGTGGCTTTTCATTTGTTGATCAGCGCAAGCATTGTATACTTGATTACTTTGTATTTTCTAGTATAACCCAAGATCTTCGTGACTTGGAAGAGTGGACTAAAAGATTTTTATCCATATAACCACTATAAAAATCCTGTGTGTTTGATTTACTGTTTGCTATACTTTGCATATTTATCAAATAACTCAAACATATGATTTAACCAAAAGATTTTAAAAGGAGTTGTAAAAACTGGGGACAAAATCTTTTGAGTGAGAAAACTTAAAGAGGAACAGCTTGGTGAAAAACACTTTGAATATCCGCTGCCAACTAGTTTCTAAAACTCTGATTTAACATCTGAAATCAGCTGAGTGAAAATCAGATGAGTGGTCAACTCTGCTGATAAAGCTTTGTGCGCATCAGCTTAGTAGTCTTACAAATCTCGATCAGCTTAGTCTGCTGATTTGAAAAGTTAGAAAAAAGTTTTAAAGTTTTCAGAGGTCTATTCACCCCCCCCCCCCCCCCCCCCCTCTAGACCTCATTGACCACTTTTGGGACCAACAATATATGATGTGCTTTGCTCACCGAAAAACTAAATGTCCTGATCTCGTGTTCCTGAAAAAGTTAAAGTACGTAAAATGCTTTTTCGCCCACAAACATACATAACATACACAGACTTATATATTTAGAAGGTGGAAAAATCTTTGAGGGGCGACGGCCCCCTCTCCCGCACCTGCAAGTGTTATGTCACTTAAAATAGCATGCATTATACTTTAATTTTATGTCATCTTGCGTTATATTTTTCAAATGAGAATTCAAGTTGTTAAAATTTATAAAAAATAAAATAAAAAATAGTTTGCCAATATGAAGTCGATAATTTTCTAGTTGATAATTGACATTTGAAGGATTAAAGAGACAAACCTACTAATTAAAGAAGCAAAACAATACTTTCAACAATATATTGCACTTTCCACCAAAACTTATAGTCCAGTTGCATTTCCCCACTAGACTTATTATTGAGTTGCATTTCCCCCTGAACTTACACTTTGTTGCACTTTTCCCCCTCCACTTATGTGTTGCACTTTACCCCTGGTTCTACATTACGGTCATACCCTACAAAATTGGCATATGCCTCTCATGTGACATACTTCGTTCAAAATAATGACCGAAAAAGAGTTTCATGAAAAAAAGTGCAGCATTAATTGAAGATAGGTATAAAATTTAGCATGAATTATGCTTTAATGTTTATGTTCATCTTGCATAATATTTTTTAAATGAGGTTTCAAGTTGTTAAAATATGTAAAAAAAATAATATAACAAATTGTTTGACAATATGAAATCGTGAATTTTCTAGTTGATAATTGACATTTGAAGGAATAAAGAGGCAAACATTTTATTAAAGAACAAATACTTCCAATTAAAAAAATCGCTTTCCCGCCCGAACTTATAGTTGAGTTGCATTCCCCTCCCCCCCTGAACTTACACTTTGTTGCACTTTTCCCCATGAATTTCTGTGTTGCACTTTACCCCTAATTCCACATGGCGAACATACCCTACAAAATTGTCAGGCCATCTCCACTAGGGTCAGGGTCAGGGTCGGGGTCGGTGTCGGCGTCGGGGTCGGGTGGGAAATGGTCTATAGTGGTTGGGGCTGCGGGGCGAGCTCGAGAACGAGGCGGGAGGCGGGGCGGGGCTGGCCCTATCCGCCGCCCAGGGGCCGCATGAAGAAGAAGTCACGCGCCCCTCTTTAAGTCAGTTGTGCGACTTGGCGCCACCTGATTGGTTTTTTTTATTTCTTTTTTGTTTTGTTTCATTATATGTTTTTAAATATTTATTATTAATTATTTAAGGAAATATTTAATAAAATTAAAATTTCCTCCTAAATTAAATTAGATTTGTAGAATTGAATTATTTAATCAATTTTAATTTTATTATCATCAACTATCTTTAATTTTAATTTTATAATATTATTATTAATTTAATTATATTATTAAAATAAATATTAGTATTATTAATATTAAAATAAAATTAAAATTATTATTATAATGGTTAGAGTAGGGAAGAAATAACATTGTAATTAATTGGGGCTCGGAGCTCTGCCATTGGAGACGACCATGCAGTGCTAGAGGCAGAGGCAGAGGCAGGGGCAACCCCAAGGCTCCGGAGCCCTGACCTTGGCTCTGCCCCTACCATTGGAGATGTCCTCATGTATCTCATGTGACCTACTTCATTCAGAAAAATGATCAGAAAAGAATTTTAGGGGAAAAAGTGCAACATTAAATTAAGTTCAGGATTAACAATACAGAAAACTTAAGTTGAAAGAAAGAAAGAAAGTGCATCTTAACTATAAGTTCAGGAGAAAAGTGTAATTTTCTCTAAACTTTAAGTAATTTAAGCTATCACGAATTGTTGCTTGAGAACACATTTACCAAGGATAAATTATACAAAGAGTGAATCGCATGTTTCGTCCTTCTTACGGGTCGATTTTTGTACATTTGTCCCTCCTAAAATTTTTGTAGCAGATGCATCCCTCTTATCAATGTAGTGTATCACCTATTCATTTTTCGACTATGTCACGGAGGAGAAGGACTCACGTGCAAGGCACAAGTATTACTTGAAGGTCTAATATTAGGTGAAGAGACGAAAATGACCTTCATGTAATGCACGTGCTTTGAACGTGAGGCCATCTCCGTCGTGTAATAGCCGAAAAATAAATCGATGATACTCTACATTCATAAGAGGGATGCATCTTCTACGAAAAAATTAGGAGGGATAAATGTGCAAAAGACGACCCACAAGGAGGACGAAAAGTATGATTTACTCTTATAACATTATCAAAGTGAGGAATTAAATTAGACTGGAAATTCCTTCCCAAGGACAATTTTTTTTCCTATTTTTTGAATTTCTTTTAATTAAAATATAAAAATATGATTGGTTGTATAAAAGTAGGGCTGTCAATGGGTCGGATTCTAGCCGGATCAGGCTCGTCCAGATCCGACTCTATTTATATCGGATCGAATCCTGTCAAATTCGGATCTTGTTCGGATTATGTTCGGATCTAGATTATTTGAATACAATGGATCTTGGTCGGATTTGACCGGATATCGAATCTTTTTCGGATCCAATAAAAATTTTATTTAAAATTACATTAATATTTTTTCTTAAAACAATTTTACTAACTTTACAATTTTATTTAATTTTAGCTTACATATTCAAACATCATTTACTAATACTCATATTTTTAGATGAAAATATTGGTTTAAATAAATTTATAAACGAGTTATAAATTACTATCTTCTTAAATTGACAGTGATATATTATTAATGTTACTTACTTACATAAAATAATATATATATATATAATTCTTTTTATTTTTTATCGAATACGGATCTTTAACGGATCAGATCGACCTAAATCCATATTCGCTCCATGTGTTTTGGATTACGGATCTTTATAATCGGATCATTTCTATTCTCTAATCGAACAATTATCCTAATAAATCGAACCGGATTCGGAAGGATCCGGATTGAAATCCACCCCAATGACAGCCCTAGATAAAAGTACCTATCCAATTATAGATCTTACGAGGGACATTATAGAAGGAAGGAGAAACACTTTTGATACCAAACTTTAGTTCAAAAAATACATTTGATACAAAGTTTTTCGAGAAAACACATTTTATACCATGAATCACACCCTCTTGACACATTTAATTTTGCCACTAAAATTTAGCACGTGCCGGTCACAGTGGCAGAGCCACATGGGGTGTGCCCCACCCCCAGGCTCCAAAGAAGATATGCTGTGGAGTATTAGTTTTACCCACATTATGGATGAGATTTTTATGTTCAATGGTGATAATTTTATTGACATAAAGGCCCAATTAGTTCCAGAAATTGAGAATCGAGAGGCATTGGCCCAATTTAGAAAATTTCAGATCAATCAAGGTGGATAGTTTTGAGAGGATTTAATTTCTTGAAATTTGGAATAAGAGTTTCCACAGACTAATATCAAATTATTTATTTAGTTTCACTAATATTAGAAATAACTATTCAAGAATTTAAAATTTGTTCTAAAAAGAAAAGAACTTAAAACTACTGAACAAGCTTAGTTTACTAACATGCATTTCAATTCAATAGAATGATTTAAAATGTTTCAATATTGTACTCCATATTTTCGTTATTTTTTTGATGTCTTATAATTATAATTATAATATTATTTATATTTTCTTTTAATGTTTCGATTCTAATGTTTTAAACTAAATTTCATATTGTTAATATATTGTTAATAACTTTTGACTTAATTAATCTCGCCCTTCCCCGCCCCCCCCCCCAAATATCAAATCCTAACCCCGCCCTTGGCCGCTCACGTGTGGTGGGAATTTAAAACTTATGAATGTTTTTTCTCCCATTGTCAACTTAATGGGCACGTGCTGAATTCCGTTCGAAAATTGACGGCAAAATTAAATGTATCCAGAGGGTGTGAATCAAGGTATAAAATGTATTTTTTCGAAAAGTTTGATACCAAATATGTTTTCTGGACTAAAGTTTGATATCAAAAGTGTTTTTCCCTCGTCATAAAAGGGAAGAGATAAAAGAAAGGAACATAGAATCTAAATAAACGTCGAAATCCAAAAAAGATTACGAAGGGGAGAGAGAACTTATAAGAATAATCAGGTGTTCCACTTCAAGAACATATCTACCAATTAGTCAAGCAAGGGACTGAAAACCATCTAGCAAAATACAAATGACTCCAATATCAACATCCTCACAACATAAACTCACAACATAAACAATGTGTAAATATATTGAGAGGCCAAATGAAGGAAATATGATACCACTTTGCCCCGAAACCAGTTGATGTTAGGAAATGCCCCACAACACTCAAGCGCACACGGCATTCGATTGTGACTTGACCCTGACCTCCATCACAGTACAATTGCTGTCATAACCTAGTTTAACAATCTCCCCCTCAACAATTGTTTCCTCTGGGAATCGAACCCGTGATCTTATCTCTGATTAAACTTTTAGATTAATTGGTCATTCAATAGTGATGACATCTTACTGCAATACTTTGCAATTAAAACTATGATTCCATACACAACATTTAACAAGCTCATTTCATAGACAAGATATTAGAGATGAAACTGAACTGGCATAATGGTGAGAAAGTAATATGAAATACATTAATTAGAAAAAATAATGTGAGATTTTGGAAATGCAATATCTCACCAACAACCTAAATTCACTGTCTTCAAATAATTCCAGTTGATACAGCCAAAAGAAAAAGACCTCTTGCGTCCAACATGCCATGAGAATCAATTAGTTCAATCAATAATTTCCACAATCTATTTCATCCACACAGGCTTAAAGTAGAATCAAGCTCGAGTATGATAAACTGTAAAAGTAATTATATATAAATAGAAGGTGTAGAATGATGAAGCAATTGAGAGGCAAAATAAAAGCAGATTTGAGTGGGATAAACCCCTATTCAAATTAGAAAGTTAATAATATCCAATTATTCGAACTCGACTCCTATTCAACTCAATTAAAGCTAGTTTGCAGTTAGTTCCATCTGAAAATCAATCAAAACTCAAGTACAAGTTTAAACGAACATTATTCAACACAAGTCCTCTTACAACCCTATTTGAACTGATATGGCTAACATCAACAGTTTATTAATAGCAATGTACTATTACATAATCGAGGCCACTGAAATAGAGTTTCTTAATATTCAAAAGACCCCAAAAATTATTTTTATGTCTTAATTTAATTCGTTAATATCCAGAAGACCCCATTTTTTTTATGTACTAATGAAGTTTTTAAGTCTCATTACCACTTTAAAGACTTTAAAGAAAATATATGCACATTTAAGACAACAAAAATAGCCTTACAAGAATTATGAATATACTCCCTCCCCTTTCCCAATCTAAATGGAAAGGGAGAATACTTTTAACAATGGCCAAATTTACATGAATATCCAAAAGAGTATCAGCAACTACCAAACAGTTTACAAATAGAGGTTTAATGATAACCAATATGATCATGAACCAATATAAGAACTGATGTGTAATAATTGTAAAACTTTCTTGTATAGATACAAAAACTAGGGTAAATTATGGATACCCCGAGGTAAGGCCTAATTACAAAACTCCCCCTCACGTATCGAGCATTACTAAAATCCCCCTCAGGTTTGTCACCTTCTTATAATTAACCCCTTGCCCCTAAAATGTTCCAATTTTGCCATTGGGTGTTATTTGTAATGTTTGTAATATCTTATCAATATTAAAACTTGGGTGCTAATTGCTATATCTTATAAATTATAAAAGTGATAATTATATATTTACTACCAAAATAATTGATAAAATTTATACTTGCCCACAAGTTTTAATAAATATTGCAAAAAAACAAAGGTATTTACATATTTATTAAAAATTTAAATTGTATAAAAATAAATTAAATACAATTTTAATAATAATATTATATATATATGAACAAATTGTTTACACATTTAGTTAAATGAATTTATTTTCTAAATTACTAAATTTAATAAAATTTATATTGTATTATAAATCAAATATTTTAATTTAATAAAATTTATATTGTATTATAAATTCAATATTTAGGAACACAATAAAAATATTATTTATTTAATTAGTGAAAATATAATTTTATATTTATAAATTTTATTTATTCAAATTTTATTTAATTTTTTATTATAGAAATTAATTTAATAATAAATATGTAAAAAATTGCAATATTTATTGAAATTTATAATTATTTTGGTAATAAATATATTATAATATTTTTTATAATTTATAAGATATAACAATTAACACCCAAATTTTAAAATTTATAAGATATTATAAATATTACAAATAACCCCCAATGGCAAAATTGGAATATTTTAGAGGCAAGGAGTTAATTGGAAGAATGTGACAAACCTAAGGGGAATTTTTGTAATACCCAATACGTGACGGGAATTTTTGTAATTAGGCCATACCAGGGATATTCGCAATTTACCCTAAACAATAAGTAGAAGTTGAGTTATTATACCTTCAACTTTTTAGCATCCCTTCCTGATATACCTCCCACAAGATAAAATTGTAGTACCAACCCTACGTAGAGCTCCGTAACACAATACGAGCTCATGCATTTTACCAAAACAGTAAAGGTAGGCATACATTATTCATAGCATCAAGACTCTATTTTTCAAAATTGACAATACCGGTACATCAAAACAGAATGTGACTAAGCAAATATACTTAGGTCTCACCAGCTAATTTAAAACTAATCAACCGAACTTTACATTGTTTGATAAACTTGGGATGTAACGTAGAACTTGACCAATACTAATAGTTGGCTGGTTCTACAATGAAGATACCAGTCAAGTTTAAGTCAAGGAGTAAATACAAATTTGCTAACATAAAGGCGTAAGTACGCTGAAAGAACAAAACGAAATAGCTACGTAAAGAATTGAAATCCATACAAAATCATAATGTTCTAAATAGCTTCAAATCCTTTGTCCTAAATGAGGCCTCGGATTTCACCAGCTAAGGAAAAATAAAATATAAGTTTTGAATGTTAAAACTTGGTTAGAGATACACTAAAACAACGCATCTTTTAGAGTGGAACTTCGACTTGTCCTAATGCATGCAATTACGGCGTCCTAATCCTAAGATGCAACAAATCATTTCAAGTAGAAAAGCCAGACTACTCTTGAAACCTCAACTGCCTTCTTAATTATTTAAGAGTTAATGGCTATTTTCACCAACATGTGATTGGTATAGTGGAAATGATTAGTCACTACAAAGTAGCAAACCCAGGTTCAAATCCCTGTTGGGAGAGGTTCCCCCACTTATTGTGTCCGACGCGCCTCGAAAGGAATTAAACCCTTGGGAAACAAAAAAAAATGGTAATTTACACCATGTGATATTCAAATTGTTCAATGTATCACTCTGCGATTTTAAAAAGCGGACTTTACCACCTGTAATCTTATAAAAGTTTCACGCTACCTCCCTGACATTTTTATATGTGGCACTTTACCCCCCATGTGTTATGATAATGTGTTAGTTTACCCCCATGTGTTATGATAAAAATGACAATTTACCACTATGTTACAAGAACCTTTTCCTGTCAACTCTCAATTTCGGCAAGTGGGTTACACTCTCTGACTGAAAGAGGTAAATTGCTTCTTTAAAATTTTCACAGGGGAGGGTAAAATGCACTTTTTCAAAATCGCAGGAGGATATGAAACATTATGCATTTCAAAGGGGGTACATTGGCATTAGCTCAATTATTTAAATTCTATACGTATTATCAAAGTGTTGAAACCTCAACATCCTCTTATACACAACACTTCAATTAAAAAGTTCTCTTATTAATTATGTATTTAACTCTGAATCACATTATATAATTAACTAACAATTAAGTCCTCCCTTGTCGGAGTTACTTATCAACAGAAGAGACTCAGATGAATTATCCCCTGTGTTATCTCTTGAAGAACTTCCAGCTTAGTAATATAATATTTTGATCCGAAAACATATTTATACATTATAGAGTAACCATATCTTTATGAATGATGATGCACATTTATTTGTTCAAGTGCTTTTACGAAAAATCAAGCATGTTCAGCCCATAAAGCCACTTGAGATTACTAAATGTGGGTTGTTTCTGAATATATCTATCAATGGATGTTGATGTCGAGGGTCAATCAGTTTAGTTTCAGCTACATAATCAAATTTTAATAACATTAAGATTGATTTGAGAATTATCATCTCTTTTTGTACCCCAGAAGCTTATAAATTATTCTTGAGTTATAAGAGATGCGTTCAGTACAGGCAATGTGAATCAGATGTCAGATTTCTCATTTCTTATAAATTCAACTTGCAAGCACACACTTGTATATCAAATAAATTCCACTAACTATGATGAAGAAAAAGATTTTACCTTAGGAGATTCTGCATTATAAAAGAAGTGCCTAGTACAAGCACAAAGTGCTCCACCGAGCAGGGGTACCTAAAAATAGGCAAGCACGTCAAGTTATTATCTTTAGTAAGACTCCAACAGTACTTAATAGCTTTACTACATTACAAGGGCCAAATTTAATTGATTCAGTTGAAGACCAGGCCATATCAAAAAGAGTATCTTCAACTAGAGGTTTAACTATTACCAATGTGATCCCGCGGATTGCATAGAATCAATAGAGGAGTTTGAGACTCCATTATAAAATTCTTTGTTGCTGTAGTGACGAATCTTCACACTCACTTTTTGAAGGTCGTCCTGTAACATGTGTGTAAGTTCTTCTAAAACAATATAAGAACTGATGTCTATTAACTGTGTAAGAACATACTAAAACTTCCTTATATAGATAATAAACAATAAGTAGAAGTTGAGTTATCATACCTTTTTTAGCATCCCTTCCTGATATACCTCCCACAAGAGAACATTGGAGTACCGACCCTATGTAGAGCTCCGTAACACTAGAGTATAATTCATAGCATCAAGACTCTATTTTTCAAAATTGATATTACTGGTACAACAAAACAGAATTTGACTAAGCAAATACACTTAGGTTTCACCAGCTAATTTAAAACTAATCAACTGGTAAACTTGGGGTGTAAGTTGTAACGTAGAACTTGAACAATACTAAAAGTTGACTGGTCCTACAATGAAGAAACAGTCAAGTTCAAGGGTAAATATAAATTTGCCAACATAAAGACGCAAGTATGCTGAAAGAAAAGGCATTTCCCATTGTAATAAATGCATTAGTTAACTCATTACAAGAATAAACACATCATAATCCATGAACTTCCTCCTAATTTGGAGTCGTTGATATTATCTCTATTTGATTAAAAGAATAAAACAAATAGCTGCCTAAGGATTTGAAATACATACAAAAGCATAATGATCTAAATAGGAACTAAATGAGGCCTTGGATTTCACCAGCTAACTCAACCTTGTATTTTCGTCAAACTTCCAATGTAACTATGCACTTGATGACTTGAACAATACTCAGAATTGGTAGTCCCTAAAACAAAGAAATAGATAAAATTCAAGGAATAATTAGTCCAAATCCGGTGAAGAATCTTCCACGAATTCTTGATGCCCACTTTGCTTCCTGTTAGTCCTGTTGATTTCTACTAGGTAGTAAAAGACTATCATTCCAACACAAAAGTGGAGTTACTTTAATGAATATTGTGGAATTGAAATAATTGTCACCATAAACATGAATTTTACAAAACTTGTTCTCCCTAGGGTTGTAGACAACTGCATCTTTACCATCGATATCCATAATGATATTGTTTTCGTTTGTCAAACACAAAAGCTTAACATACCAGCAAGTGTGCAGCACAGGAACATTCTCAATTGTGAGAAACTTTGTCCAAGAATTACAGTCACCATACTCTTTCATTATCCATATCTCAACCATTTTATAATCATATGTGTTCCGGTACAAACAAAAATGTCCTCCCAAATCAACCAAATGAAATTTAGAACTGATATCAAAACACGAGGGCGTAGACAACTTCTTGAACTTGTCATCTTTAGGATCAAAACAACATATTTCATATGCATAGTCGTAATTGCATTCATTAACTGGAAAATTCGAATAATGACTATGACGGCAATCAGAGCATTTTTTGTGTAGTTGTTGCAAGCGCCGACCTTCTATTGCATTAGAATCAAAATCTTTGCGACATTTATTCGCAACCCAATGTAGAGCTCCATTAACAAAAAGCCCTGGATCCCACAAACTTGCAAGAGAATAACCATTTTTCTCTGTCCAGGAATTTTTTTTATAGGAAAAAACGGCATAGCGGTTGTCAGTAATTACAAGAACAACCTTGTAATCATTGTTTGATACATCATAACAAAGACCGAAAGTTCTAGAGTTTTTTGGAATCAAATACGGGCAAGAAAATTTTGTGTATGTTCTAGTGGACGGATTCCATATAACAAACATTTTGTCACTTGGACGGTGGTTCTTCAATAGGACAAGGCCATCACAGGAACATAAGACATCCGCTTCTCGGTATTTTTTCAAGGGAAATTCTAATGCTTCTAATTGAAAATTTTGGTTTGTATAATTGAGGAAACGAAATTCATGAGGTCTCAAACCGTTCCTAATGGGAATAAATATAGTTTTGTTATACAAATTCTTAGATTGCTGAAGATGTAACCGAGCAAATTTAGTATCTGAGATAATGTTATACCATGGCTTGGACACAGATTTGAACCTGAGTAGAGATTTCACCGGTAGCCTTGAGAGGATATTTTCGATAACATCACACGGAAGATTTGATGTATCCCCTTCCATTGATGGATTCTTCAGTACTTTCCTCCTTCCATTCCTGCTTATTCTAGCCATTTTTGCTGGTGATTTTTCCAAATAGAGTTTTTTGGCTGCGTATTTGCACAAAAGCTCTAGCTTCTACATACAAATGCGGTACTGTAATTTCTTCAAAATTCAAATTTTACAGTAAAAAAGATCGATTAAGGTAAATCTGACTTACGAATTGTGAGCTACTGTAATATGAGTTGCTGAAGATACCATACCAAGACGACCAGAAGCTGCATTAATGCCGGTTTATAATTTGAAATGACTGTGATATTTAGGTCAATTAATTTTAGGGTTTGTTTTTAGGGAGAGTTGAAATCGGGCCTAATCGGGAGATTCTTGACCAGATCCCAGTCGAAATGTTTATCTGTGGTCCAGCCTTTTATCTTAAAAAAATCAGAATCCGTTAAAATGAAGTGTGTTTTTGTTTTTTACTCCATTGTCTAAACCAACCAAGCTTAGGATCTTTTGATTTTCATTTGTTAAATCAAATTAGGTCATTCACTCATTTGCATAATGAAAACTTAAAAAGAAAAAGAAATATAGATCACGTAACTTACCAACTAAAATTATGATATGCACCTTTGACCTATGTGATCTATATTAAGCACTTTGTACCCTAAAATTATAGGGTTTTGACACTTTGTATTATGACTTCAAAATTTTGGTACTTTGCACCCTAGATATATAATTTATTTGGCAATTTGCATTATAGTGTGTTTGACGAGAATATTCATTAGTGGAAGGGTATAATAGTTATTTTCGAATATTTTGCCACTTTACAACCTAAAAATATAGATATTAACACTTTGTACCCTGAAAATATAGAATGTTGACACTTTGCATCCTGAAAATATAAATTTTGTCACTTTCAAGCCCGACTTAAAAATGTTGGCACATTTTTTATTTTAACCAAGTTACTAGTAAAACTCTTTTTTTTCTTTTTTGTAATTAATAAATTTACTATGCTAGTATTAAATAATTATAGATTTGTAGAGTATGCCATGAAGATGAAATTAAGAACGATTACATGTGAGCCTTATAACAACAATATCATGCAATATAGGGGTGGGCGCGGGTCGGGTATTTAGGGTATTGGGTATTTCGGGTCGGGTACCCGACCTGGCGGGTAGTGAATTTTCACACCCAAAATCCGACCCAATCTGACGGGTACCCGAACTTCGGGTACCCGAAATTTTCGGGTATTTCGGGTATTGGGTTTCGGGTACCCGAAATTTCACTCTTTTTTTTTTTTTTTTCAAGATTTTTTTTTTACATATATGTATGTAAAATTGTAAATAAATTAAAAATTAAAAATTAAAAAAAGAAAGCTCAGGAGCAGGACAATACAGAAAAGCAAAAAAAAAAAAAAAAATAGAGGGAGTTGGGAGCAGGACAATTTGTTGAGATATGAACAAAAATATCACCTGGAATGAAGATTTGAAAGATCCAATCTTGGAGCCCCCAAATGATACAGATTGCTTCTCTTCTGGCTGGGTTTTCAAATTTCGCCGTAAAAGATTAATCTTGAGTCTTGACAAAGATTTGTTGAGTCGTTGACTGTCGTGAGAGTTGAGACAATGAGGGAGTTGGGAAGAGTTAGGTTTTTTTTCCTTTTTGAGCCCAGTTAAAATTAATGTGTTGAAATAATTATTGGGCTGCCAGTTTCAGTTTGGGCCGCTGCAATTGCTAAATAATTATTGGGCCAATTTTTTTTTTTTAAATACCCGTTCGGGTGTGAATCTAATACCCAATACCCAACCCGAAAATATATTTCGGGTTCGGGTACCCGAACCCGAATGTCAAAATACTCGTTTTTCTGTCCCAAACGGGTCCCAAAAAACCCGACCCAAACGCCCACCCCTAATGCAATATGATAAGATGTTAAATTTGTAAACGAGTTTTTAGATACAATGTAAACAATCTAGAGAATACCTGGAAGAAACCACACTATGATTTATTTGCAAGAAACATACTATGATTTATTTTTGTGATTGAACTCAGAGCAAAAAAAATCTTCATGCTTGATTGTTGTGCATGGGAAATGACCATTTTATCTCTCCATCGACGATATTCATAAGCTTTTTTCAAAGGAAACCACATTATGGTGCAAAATGTCATACAAATTATATTTCTAGGGTGCAGAGTGCAAAAATTATAAAATCAAGGTGAAAATGCCAAAATTTTATATTTCAGGATGCAAAGAGCCAACATTCTATATTTTCAGGGTGCAGATCCATATTTTCAGTGTGTAAAGTGCAAAAAAATATTTGAAAAATTACTTTTCTACCCTTCCACCAATAAATTTTCTCACCAAATCACACATTAGGGTGCAAAGTGCCAAATAAATTGTGTTTTCAGGGTGCAAAGTGTCAATTTTTTTATGTCAAGGTGCAAAGTAGTAAAACTCTGTAATTTCAGGGTGCAAAATGTCAAAAATCCCAATACGCATCATTTCATACAAAATAAATACACCGTATACCATTTATAAGTATTACACATCTTATCAAATCCATAATTCAAAAGAGGGAAAAACACTTTTGATACCAAACTTTAGACCAAAAAACACATTTGGTACCAAGCTTTTCGAAAAAACACATTTCATACCATGATTCACACCCTCTTGACACATTTAGTTTTGACGTTAATTTTTAGACGGAATTCATCACGTGCCATTTAAGTTGACAATGGGAGGAAAAACAGGCACGGGTTTTAAAGATCCACCATTGTTAATTTAACGCGCACGTGCTGAAGTCTATCCGAAAATTGATCAAAAAAACTAAATGTATCAAGAGGGTGAGAATCATGGTATGAAATGTGTTTTTTCCAAAAGTTTGGTATCAAATGTGCTTGTTGGACTAAAGTTTGGTATCAAAAGTGTTTTTCCCTCTAATTCAAAATAAAATCTCGTAGTCTTTAAAGAAAGGAAGATGTAATCACATTCTAAATATGAGATTTTTGTGAGCCAAAAACTAAAACTCATGTCTTCTTCATCTTTGTAATCATTATAAAGTTCCTAATAATTGTCTAAATCACAAATTCAAGGTATGTATTCCATCGATAACTTATTATTATTATTATTGTTATTAGAAGTAAACTAAAATTCTTTGAACATAAAGTTGTTAGGCGTAAACTTTGTGAATTTTGACTGGAAACCTGGACGCCAAATTGTTCACTTCAAAACCATGCCTAATTATTTATAATTAATAAGTTGATCACTTCATAATATTTTTTGAAAATGAAGCATGGTTGTATATATAATACTATCAATAGTGATTGAGTAATTTTTTTTACTAACGCTCATCTCGTTATTTTGGAGTCTTATTATAAAACTAGTTTTTTCAAGCTAAGCTTTATCCGAAAGGTACTTGGAGCACGCGGAAAATATTAGATGAATGGGAACATATATATGTTTCACTACATATAAAAATTATTATCCTACTTAAACCATTGGTCAGTGTTGATGTTCATATGTTGTAGGAGGCAATTAATATTTTAAGAAAACATGTTGTTGGTCCAAAGTGATCAGATGAGGTCTAGAGGGGGGAGGGGGTGAATAGACCTCTGTTTTTCCTTTAAAATTTTCTTCAACTTTTTCTTATCAGCACAGTAAGCTGATCGGACTTATGAGACTACTCTACTGATCGCGCACAAAGCTTGTTCAGTTAAGTTGACCACTCGCCTGATTTTACTTATCTGTTTTTCAAAATAGTTCAGAGTTGATAACTTGTTACGCAGCGGATTTATCAAGTGTTTTTCAACAAGTTGTTTTCTTACTTAACAGATTTTAACCCCAATTTTTAAACTCCTTTAAAAATCTTTTGTTCAGTTCAAGTGTTTGTAATCTTTTGGAAATATGCAAGTAAAAATTCAAGTGAACAAACGCACAGAATTTTTATAGTGGTTATATAGACAAGAATGTTTTTTAGTCCACTCTTCCAAATCACTTAGATTTGGGTTATACTATAAACACAAAGTAAACAATATACTCTACTTGCGCTCTACAACAAATGATAAGCCACAAGTTCGTTACAGGAAATCACGAAGAAGTCCTATACTCTGAAGTTAGATTACTCACAAAGATGAATCTACACTTCGCATAACACTCTCTTTTTGACAGAATCACTCAGATAATGTGTTTAGTTTTTCTCTTCAACTAGGCTTTCGTCAACAGATGACTAAGCTGATAGTGTTCTGTTCTTGAGTTTGAGACTTAGAATTATTTGATCGTGAATTGCTCTCAGTTGTTGTGTTGCTTCTTGTCTCTAACTCTTGAATCACGAACTATTTATACTTGAGGATTTGAATTTCTGGCCGTTGAGAAATGACAGATTTTCAAATCTTCCTCGAGTTCTGGTCGTTTCAGAACGGCTTCTGCAACTGTTCACTGTACAATTCTGCTATACTTTCTGTCAAGTCGCATTAAATGCACTTTGCTGATCCGATGTTTCTCTTCAATCATTTGACTTTAATACCCTTCTCTTACAGCATTTATTACACCGAGTGCATTTATTACCGTTGGAAGAACTTTATGATCACTCCTACTCTGCTGATCGAATCCACTATGCTGATGAACACTCTGCTGATTCAAATCGAACTCATCTGATTTGACTCTGCTGTAATTCACCAGTCTGATTCCGTACTCAGCATCAGATTAGTAGTCTTCTGGACCAAAATTCAACCCTTCTGATTTCTACTTGTCCAAATTGAATTTTCAGAGGCTTGCTAAGGTTCCATTACTTAGCTGATGACTTTTGAAAATCATCAAAACCTCCCTTCACTTCTTCATCTTCATCCAACACATGTGAGCATTGATCATCATGTATTCTATCATAGTATTAAAAATTAAATAGAAAAATAAATCAAAACAAATCTAAGAGCTTGTTAATTTTATTTGCCCACTTGAACAATATAACCTTTCTGTTTTATGAACCCAGACTTACTAAATTAGTTTTAAGGTTGAAATAAAGATCTACACTTTAAGTAATTTTTTTAATACGCCATTTATCAGGCATATCAAAGAGGTTATGTAATTTCTCTACATGTAGAAAAATTCGTGATCATTATAATATATATTGATTGTGAACATTATCATTAATTAGAGGTTTATTGTGATTTGATCTTAATTATCACTTCAAAGGCTCATGTGTCTTTACAGATTCAATAGTTATATCAAAAGGATCTGAGTCATTTCTATATCTAATTAAATGACATAGCGTTGGTTTTGTTAATCTCATGCATGAAATTATTTTACTATAGTTTTCTAAAAATGAAAGAAAATGTATTTATCTTACGATGTTGTTCAAGTCAATATATATTCTCTGTGAAAACTCTACCTTAATTAATGTAAGGAGATAAATAAAACATGAAGTTAATTAGACCTTGATACATAGAAAATTATGCTCATGGGTAATGATAATTTTGAGTTCAACTTTTCAGGTATTAAAAAGATGATAATGTTTGTTTGTAACTAAATATATTGAAACAATTATAATCATAATTATGGTTTTAATTCGTAACTATTTATTAGTGACTTATTGCATTTGATCTCGTCGTTTGAATTTGTTCAATGCACCTTTGTCTGCTATAGTGAAATTGGTTGATTATCCTTGATTAAGTTATTATTTATTATGAGAGTTATATATTGTGATCTAGGTTATTATATAACCCCCAAGTCATGTTATTATATATCTATATTGAGTATAAGATGTTTTGTCCATCAAAAGTGTAAAAATAAGCGTGTTTTGTGCATTGTGGAAATATTGAAATGAATTGCGTTGACTTGGACAATGGTACGTTATACATACTCAAACATTCCACCAATTGATATATTTGAATAGTTGTGCTTTTGGCATTTCTTAAAAAAAAAAGGGAATTAACTGTACAAGATTTGAACTTGTCATTAGATCAATAACTTTAGAGTTGTGGTGTTATCGGGATCAAATTGTTTCTTTCTTAACGTTTTGATATAAAATAAAATGAGATTTGATTAGTCTGACATATATTTCATCTTGATTAAACTTTTCATCTTGTCACGATTAATGTGGGATTACTTTGATGAGTTTTCTTAGCTCTTAATTAACCTAATTTTTCAAATGAGGGATTGAATTAATATTTACAATTGTTATATCAAGAAAAAAAGATGTGTTCATACAATTGAAACACATATTACAGTAAACCAGCTGTTTATTGATCAAAATATATTTATTTAATTGGCAACCGGTTAGACCATCCCGGAAAACTATGATGCGAAAAATCATTGAGAATTCACATGGATTTTGATCGAAGAACCAGAAGATTCCTCAATTCAAATAATCATTTTGTGCTGCTTGTTCTCAAAGTTAATTGATTAATATATCATTTCAAATTAAAATTGAGTTTCAATCTACAGTATTTGTAAAACACATTCAAGGTGATATATATGGGCCCATCCATCGATCCACTATGTGGATTATTTAGATATTTCATGATCTTGGTAGATGCATCTATTACAAATGGTGACATGTGTGTTTATTGTCAACCTGCAACCTGAAGTTTGCGGGATTATTTGTGCAAATAATTAAATTAAGAGCACAATTTCAAGTTATGCAATCTTTACAATGTACCTTGATAATGCTGGTGATTTAGCCTAATTTCGTCTTAAGGTTAAACTCAGTAAATCATTAAAAGAACAAATTTGCTTTATTAGGGGTTTGGTTAAAGTACTCAGGATGGAGCAATTCAAGAATAGTATAAAGAACAATAATCACGTAATAATAAGTATGTGAGAGGAGAAATAGTTGTAGTATTATTGATAGGTTAAATTCCGGATCCATGATACAATGTAAAACTCAGTATTTATAATAATAGTCTCATCCTAACGCGACTAGGAGTCCTACTAGGCCTAGGAATCTTGCATGGCTTAGGAGTACCGCATGGCCCAATAAATGCTCAGGATCGGTCTTCAGGTCGATCATATACATATGGGCAGGTCGAGCCGATCCTGTGATCTCCATCGGTCGGATCGATCCTGAACCTTTTCTCGGAAAGCTTTATATTATTATATGCATAAAATAGCCCTCATCAGTACTCCCTCACTTCTCGAGCGCAATCGTAGCTGGAGCTCGTAGAAGTAGATATAGTTGCCGCGTCAGTCCTTTCATAGTTTATGAAGTATGCCTCGTTAAAAACCTGGTTCAGAAAAACCCTTTATGGGATAAAAACCGAGCAAGGGAAAAATAGTGCATGTCCATCTAAATTATCTAGGTAGGGACACGTAGCTTGGTAACGCGTGTCAGGCATCCGTAAAACCTTTTCATGATTTCATTGGCGGGAAACTGAAGAGACGCAAAGGGTTGATCCGTCTTTTCACCGTCCATATATATAATCGAAATTAGCGGGATCTTTTTACTTTTTACCCCAGATATTTAGATCTTTTTGCAGTAAAAGTTTGAGTCGATAATCTCGTAATTTACTTACTTCACCGATCATACCACCTCAAGAGACAATGGCCTCGACTTCGCAGAATCCCAATTCTTCAACCCAAAGTGAAGAACAACAAGCACCTCCTAACATCGCTAACCCTGAAATCCTTTCTTCTGAAGAGGAAGTAGCAGACGGCGTACAGGCAGAAGAAGTTAGAGATTATGAAGAGAAAGAGGTTGATAGTCTGGTGGTTGAAATTGTTCCAGAGGAGGAAATGATTGCCAGAGCATCCAAAAAATCAAAAACTGCTCAGCCTCAAATCTCCGCTCCTATTGAGTTTTTTCCTTCTCGATTGAAGGAGGAAAATTTACCCGCTTTGAAGAGGGAATACGGTCGTTATTTCCCTTCAGACTTTGAAATAATTATTCCTTCCCCCGAGGAGAGAGTCAATACCCCTCCCCTAAACTGTCGTGCTTTCTATACGTCTCATTTCGAGCATGGGCTCCGTTTTCCCCTTTCTCCGATCCTTCGTCAACTTTTAGAGACTTTCTTTGTCTCTTTAACCCAACTCGTACCAACTGCCATAGCCTTTATGATGGCATTTTATGTTTTGATGGTTGCAAGAGGTCTGCAACCCTCATTCCGTAATTTTCTTCACTTTTTCCGGCTTTCCATATCGACCTCCTCCAACAGAGGCTACTACTATGTTAGCCAAAGACCCGGGTTTGCCGTTCTAGAAAATGCCATTTCGAGCAACAATATGGAATGGAAGTCGAACTTCTTTTTCGTTAAGGCTCCGACTTTGCGTATACTTGAGAATGGAGAAACTGAAGAGTTCACTCATGACTGGGGTTATAACCAATCTTGGGTGTATGGTGGTCGAAAGGTGACTGGCGAAATGGCCTCAGACGACCATTTTCCATCTGACTTGATCGAGGAGATGAGATCGGATAAGTATCAATCAGCTTACCTGGTCGGAGAAATCTTCCTTCGGAAGGCTGGATTGAGTTCTCTGGATTTTCCCATCCCATCGGACGATCGATCCCTAAGTAAGATTTTATTATTAGTTATTTTATTCTTAAAAAAGATCTTTAAATTCGTCGTTCATTAACGTTATCGATCTTATGTTGTAGCTTCTATGGTCGAGAATTGCCATTTTTCTGTGGTTGGAAAGACTGTCCTTTCAAATTCGAAGAAGTCGTCGGGAAAGGTTCCAATAGAGCAGAGGCAATCCAGAAAAAGGAGAAGAGACCAACATCAGGATCTAGAAGACATTGAGGAGGAGTCGTTCGAGAATGTGGATCCTATCCGAGTTGCTCCTTCCCCCACTGATCAAACTTCATCAGAGATTCCTTCGACGAGCTCCCGCCCAGGCCTTGGTTTTCCACCCAAATTCCTTAGGGAGAAATATGGTATTCTGGGTTGTAAGACTTGGCCAGAACGGAATCCCACCGGTCCCGATGCTAAAAGAAAAACTCAGTTCTATGACAAAGAGAGCGAGTACTTCACTCATGTTGGAGATACAAGTCATAAAGCTTCCTTGATAGACATGATCGAGAGCCATCTTCAGGGAAAACGGGCAGCTGGGTATTCGAAAGGGATTCATTGACGACCGATGATAAGGAGAACGTCATCGATAAGTCGATTCGGCTTCTTCTGTCTTCGACCTTTGTCAAAGACGTGCAGTGGACTTTTCAGAAAAATCCTCTCGATCAATTGCCAAGAGCCGCTCATGCTCATGAAGTGGTAATATATTATAATTTTGTTCGCTTTTTCATCAAATTTCAACTACTTTTCATCATTTCTTATGTAGACAACATGTTCTTACCACAGACTGGTAATGCTTTGGTATCTGCTATGTATGATACTGCATTGCATAGAGAACAGTGCAAGTTCGTTGAGGAATCCAACAATATTCTGACCGCCGAGTCAAGGAGCTTGAAGATCAACTTGCTCAGGTCGATAATTCTCGTGCATCTGCTGAGACTCAGCTTGCTCCTACTGCCAATCCAAACTTGGAAACTGATAATCCTCATATTATCAGCACGATGATGGATGCTAGTCGTTACCAAGCATGTTGATCGACTGAATCAAGAGTTGGACGAGCAACGTGTTTCACACGCCACCGTGATCAGTAAACTGGAATCGGAGATTCTTTCTCTCCGATCTCAACTTGCGGCCAAAGAAGATGATTCCAATTTGGATCAGGCTATAGACGAACATCAATCTCCTGACGTTGAATCTGTTGTCCGGGAGTTTCTTGATTCTCCAGTTTATACGGCCATAATTCATCAGAAAATAGGAGATCTGCTATTGAGCTCGTTTTTCAAGGGGGTCGATCAATTGATCGAGTCTGGGCAGATCCCTGATAAGCGAGATGAATACCACAAGGTCATGGAGATTGGAAATGATCGAAAAATCCAAGAGTACCCCCCTGATTCCTTGCCTTCTGTCGAGTACCGCCATCATCCTTTAGCCCATTTAGTGGCTGAGTTTGGAACTCCATTGCCTGTGCCTGCACCTGACTTGGAGTTTGCAGGGGACGTTGAAGGAGATGAAGCAGACAAACGATCTGATGAAGATAATGAAAGGTCGTCCTCGGAAGAAGCCACTTCCCCACTTCAGGCCTAGTTTAATCTTTGTAATTTTGTAAATTTACTACGTAGAACTTATAATATCTGTAAATGAATCTAAAATCT